>CM074722.1:385506862-386855612 GCA_037306005.1 Rhinophrynus dorsalis
CCTCTGGTGGTGAGGAGGAGGACAGGGCGAGAGAGCCCAGATTCAGCGAGGAGGAGAACCTGGCCCTGGTGGAAGCAGTCATCTCCAGGGATTGACTCCTGTTTCCCAAGGGGAAGGTCACCGCATGGAGGCCACATGCAAAGCTGCATGGAGGGAGGTCCTGGATGCAGTCAATGCAGTGTTCAGCTGCTTCTGCTCACAGGAAGAGGTGAAGAAGAGGTGGGCCGATTGCAAGACCAGGGTAAAGAAAAAGATGGGAGAGGAGGCCATGCATGCTGCAGGCACAGGGGGTTGTCCTCCCCTGAGCATCCACTACATGGAGTGGGAGGAGGCAGTGAGGAGGACCGTGTCCAGGGTGGCAGTGCAGGGTATCCCAGGGTGGGGTGACACCGGGGATGAAAGGAGCCTCCAGTCCATTGGTAAGTGTCTCAAGGCCTACACACGCATCACACAGATCTTGACACCTACCAGACAAAGGCCAACACAATGACACCTGAACACATGGACAGCATTCCACACCACAATTTAGCAACACAGCTTGGAGGGACATCATACAAGGACAGAATACTTGACAAACCCACCCTGAATTGTAATGGTAAAGTCCCTGTTGAAACCCCTTCATGCTGTTCAGAACAACATCATGCAAGGGCACAAAAACAATGCACACCGTCATGTGTCAGTCAAAGATATAACTATTATGTGTATCACAATGTCATACATAGAGTGACAAAGAGGTCAGCACACAACCCCTTGAGTGCCACAGGGATAAGCAATGCATTGTTTCACAATACATTGGCTAGTCCCCTGGCACCCAAAGGGTTATCAGAGAATAACAAGGAGGGGAATTAGTGTGTTTACTATTGTATTTGTACTGCATGTCAGGGCTAGGTGTTGTACATGTAGGTAGTTAGTCCAAGTGGAATAGCCAAGGTTCAGCTTTCTGCATCATATGTAGTATGCAGAGTGTGGATGGCCAGGGGGCATTCACCGCCATCACCACTCTGCAGGACATATGTGATTCACAAGGCTCAACCATGATGGGGGAACATTCTCTAGGGTGTCAGAAATAGGTGACAATGTGTATATGACAACTGCAGTGTCATCACATCTGCAATCCCTGTTATATTCTATGGAGCCAATGCACTGAGATCTAAACAACGTGGGACATATAAGTGCTCAGGCTCCATAGGATAACATAGGAAAAGGGAGAAGTAACCTCCAATGGTACAGTAGAACCATGCACATGTTTGCTGTGTGTTAGAATCTTAGCTGTCCTGGCATGTTTTCCCATGTCCTCCAGCTGATTGTGTTGTTGGGTTCCACAGATCATGTTTGTTGTTGTGCTTGGTGTGTCTGTTACTGTTACTGACATCACTGTTTTGACTCTGTTGTCACTTGTTATCCCTGGTGCATTGGTGTAGAGGCCTAAGTGTATGTCATGCAGTGGGTTTGTGTCACTCAAGGTGTGATGGTTCGGTCAACACATGTATCCTGATGAATGTGGATAGCAAGGAGGTATGCCTTGCCATCCACGCTGCTCAGGATACACATGATGACCAAAGCTACATCAATGTAGGTTAGTAGAATCAATGTAGGTGAGCTGGATTTATTCTTGGAGTGACAGGAGTGCATGTTGTGTTGTGGGTTAAGCCCTGATGTTCAAAGGTGTGTTGGGATGGCTTATGGTGTGCTGCTTTGTGTTCTCCTTGTCCCTGTGGGGTTGCTGTAGACTTGTTGTTTGTCTGTGACTTGTTTGTATGATTTAGGCCAGTGTTTCACAACCTTTGTGCCGTGGCTCTTTAGTGTGCTATGAGCTCAAGCTCAGGTTGCCTGACTATTCTCATACAGGTTACAACTGCTTTGTAGACATGTGTTCTGTGATGTATGTTTGTAGTGGTCATTCTGCTTAATTATCTCCTTGTCATCCCCACTGTGAGACCTTCTAATAAGTATGTATTCATTGATTGTTCCTTTCACTGAGCCCTTTCTAACAACTGCAAGGGGTGCCCTGGACCATCCAGATTGCATGTTAGGGGTGTCTTAGATGGGGGGGATTGTGAACCACTGGTCTAGGCCTTGTTGTTGTATTTGCTAGGCATTGCAGGGGTTAATATCCGACCTCTGTGTGCTTGGGTTATGTCCTTGAATGACCTGCTTCTCTGTTTTATTTTCCTCGACAGAGGCTTTCTACTCTGAGTTGTGTGATGTTTGCCAAAAAAAATGTATGGTGGAAAATGTTGCAATTTAACTCGCGTTAACCCTAATTCCAACATTTGAATGGCTCTGGGCTCCGCTTCTACATTGTCCTCAATGGGCGAGATTTTAATGTTCTGACGATGGGCGTCGTGAGTTTCTGAACTGCCGTTATTTCTTAATAGTGAGAACATTTGCATTGCTTACTTGATGTACAAAACCACCGTCGCCAGTTTTTTCTGCCGACACCAACATTTGCATCGAGCCCTTAACTGGCAATCCATCTTTGGAGCCAAATAACATGACAGTGTAATATGGCCATGATGTGCGTTGAATTTGAACAACAAAACATACCCCTTAGCACAACAACTGGTGCAACACTGTGAACATTCATCTGCATCAACTGTTGTGTTTAAGGAGTTAACCAAACAGCTATTTGACTTAGCAGAGAACTAACAAGCAGGATAGATGGAACATACAGCCAAATATCTGTGATTCTAACTCTTATTGTAAAACTGACTTACTGGAGAACCCAATGCTCACCGCAGGATTTCAATGTGTGTACTACACATTGAAATCCTAGGGGGAGCATTGGGTTCTCCAGTAAGTTTCACAATAAGAGTTAGAATCACAGCCTAGGGTTCTCCAGTAAGTTAGTTTCACAATAAGAGTTAGAATCACAGCCTAACTTACTGGAGAACCCAATGATCAGACTAAGATTCCAATGTGTAGCACACACTTTGAAACCTTAGGGTGAGCATTGGGTTATCTAGTAAGTTGTGTTGATGTTTCACTAAGGTTGAAACAAACTACACCAGTGATATTACTTCACCATTTAGTCTGTTTGTTTGGTAATGTAGCCCATGTACTGAGATATGTCAAACCAAAGCAATCTCAGAACATTGGTTACATTGATCAACATGTCAACCATGGACATGACATCACTGTGGAAATAATGTCCACTGTATCACCTCTTTATTGCTCACAACACACATTAGTGTATCACTCCCATCATCTCCGTGCATGAATACATCACAAAGTCCACTCATGGTCTAAAAACTAGTGGACTCTTGTGATGTAGGTCATGCCTTCCTATGTTTTCTATGTATTAGAGATATTCTAGCCTTGAGTATGGTTCCACATTGAGACATGCCTAATCCAACATTTACTGATACAGACACAGATTGAATAGTAATGGTTCTCCTTTATTGTGTCTCAAACTACATTAAAACATACATGTGTTTTCTGGGTATATTGCCTATATATGCATTGAACACTTGGATAAGCACACAAAAGGTACATTTAAACTAAATATTAATACTTTAGAAACAACACTGAACTGCTCATGTGTTGTCCACAAAGTCTGGTAGCTCTGTAGATGAGCATTCTTACTGTACAGGTTTGATACCTGGATGTTAGTACACACATGAATTAGTGTCTTCTGTGGATATGTGAATGTTCCAGTAGAGGTTGCTGTGAACATCAGGTCAAACATTGCATCACCAACACAATCACTTGAAACATCAAGGAGTGAGCTTCATGGAAGTGTTGTCAAGGCTTCAGTCCAGTCACGTGGAAACTCCTCTGTTCATGGATGGATCATGCTATGGATGCCTGTGGGACAAGAGGACAGGATTTGGAACAGCACCCTCGAAATGATCTTCATGCAACAGCTTCAACATCATTATCCCCTTAAAGGAGATGTATCACCTTACTAAAAGTTTGCCTTAATCTCTTTCTTTTAGCTACTCTAACAATGCTGTGTTTTTTGTTTTTTTTAAATGTTATAGAAATGCAGTTTGACAGCGTAGTTTTTCCCCGTGACGTCTTCTCCTCGTACTGATTGGCACCACGCTGGTCTGTCTGTAAGCTGGAGCACTCTCATTAGCAGAGATCGATACCTAGCCAATGAGTTTGCTGCGGTTTACAGACAGACCAGCTGGGAGGAGGATCTCTCCTGTATTCTCGTCAGCACATGTGGTGCCGATCAGAATGAGGAGAAGACGTCACAGGGAAAAACTGAGCTGTCAAACTGAATTTCTATAACGTTTAAAAAAAATAAAAAAATAACACAGCATTGTTAGAGTAGCTAAAAGAAAGAGATTAAGGCAAACTTTTAGTACGGTAATACATCCCCTTTAATCTTTTCCATTACAGGGGAGTACACAAACCGGATGGCAACACTACTAACAGTACAAGCTCCCCTGCAGGGGAGGAGTGAAGGCTGGAGTGTGTAGAGTAGTGGGCGAAGCTAGAGAGCAAAGGCCACCTGGTAGCTGAAACTCCCAGAGAAGGCCGAGACACCTAGGATGGAGTCACCGGGGTAAAATGCCACTGACCTGGAGAAGGGGTTCTGGAGGGAAGTCCTGGCTGACTGAAGGATGGCTAGCAGAAGCTCTGGGTAGTACAATCCAAACGGAACGGCACTCAAGGAGCAGAATGCAGCTCAGAGATCAGGCTAAAGAATATTCAGGCAGGCCGATTCAGTACACAGGAGGTTGCTTACTGGCAGAGTACTGGGATCAGGCAAAGGAGTAGTTGGGAAGGCCGGTTCAGTACACAGGAGGTTGCTTACAGGCAGAGTATTTATCACGGTGCCCATGCTCTCTGTGCTGCTCTCTGTCAGTCTCTGTTGTGATGCGCTCCTATTGGTTGAGCTATGTTTGGCCCACCCAGTATGGCCTTTATATACTGGGCTCTGGCACCTATCCGGTGCCCTTTTGTGGTGTTCCAGTGCCTACTTGAGTTGCTTGAATTCCTGTGTACTGACTTGGCCCATTTGACTACTCTGCTTCTTGTCTCCTGCTCCGTGATTCGGCCCGGCCTGGCTGACGTTCCTGCTCCGTGACCCGACCCGGCTTGTCTGACGTTCCTGATCCGTGATTCGACCCGGCTTTCCTATTCCTGCATCACTGTGTCGCTTGGGCGACATTCTGACTTCTACTGTGCCTGATGCCTGCCTGGCAGAGTATCAGTGTTGCCTCCGTTACGGCTACAGCAGTGTGCCATTGGCTGGGCCTTCCGTTAACTCTCACAGAGCTTCATTGTTGTCTCCGTTACTGCTACGGCAGTGTGCCATTGGCTGGGCCTTCCGTTAACTCTTGCAGAGCTTCTGTGTTGCCTCCGTTACTGCTACGGCAGTGTGCCATTAGTTGAGCCTTCCGTTACTCTCGCAGAACTCTGTGTTGCTTCCGTTACTGCTATGGCAGTGTGCTATTGGCTGTACTCCCGTTCAGCTATTGCAGTGCATCATTGTTGCCTCCGTTACTGCTACATCAGTGTGCCATTGGCTGTATTCCCGTTTGGCTCTTGCAGAGTATTATTGTTGCCTCCGTTACTACCACGGCAGTGGGTTTTAGTCTCAGCTCTGCTCTGGCAGATTACAAGTGCTCTAGTCTCCATTCTTGCACCGCAGTCTCCTACTCGTTGCTATTCCATCATACTGGGCTTTACTAAGAGAACTCACCACAGACTTCTCTACAAAGAGACTGATTACACCTATTGGGACTTTAACTCATGCTGTACTGCTGCTCTGGGTATTCACCCTTTCCTGTCTGACCTCTGTCAGTATAAGACCTCTCTTGCTTCCTATTATACTGGGCCTGTGTAGACATATGCATCAAATACCTGTATTATCTCTGTATGTTTCTGCTGAGGTACAACAAGGCCTGTGAAGGGTACTTGATTATTTGTGTTTTCAATAAAACTGTGTTTTATCCTAAACTACTTTGTCTGAGTGTTGAACAAACCGTTACAGTATTGCGATCAGGCAAGGGAGTAGTCAGGCAGGCCGGTTCGGTACACAGGAGACACTAAATACAAGACTAGGGCAAGATAAGAGCACGCTAGGACTGAGTCAGGAAACACTGTGAGAGTGCACCGACTGCTAGGAAGACCCACTGGATATAGGCTCCTGCAGATGATGTCACTGACAAGACGCAGCCGAAACTGGAAGTACCGGGGAGCCTGCAGGAGACAGCCCAGAGGAACCGGACCGGAGCAGCAAGGAGACGCCACTGCCGGAAGCACAAGCTGCGGCAGACTAGAGACAGAGGTAGGAACAAGGGCCGTGACACTGCCCCCCTCCCAGGAGGGGAACTCCCTGGGGACCCTAAGGGGTCGGCTTAGCCGGAAAGGCGCGGTGAAAAGCCCGGACCAATGCAGAGGCGTGGACGTTGTGGGCAGACATCCATGAACGCTCCTCCGGACCGTATCCTTTCCAGTTGACTAGGTACTGCACCCCGCTTCTGTTGTAGCGGGAATCCAGAACACCTTTTATGACGAACTCCTCCTGACCATCAATAATGACCGGTGCAGGCAGTGGAGGTGCGGGCCGCTGGATGGCAGATAGGCCTTCAGTAAGGACACGTGGAACATAGGGTGGATCCAAAGACTCCGGGGAAGAGCCAGGCAGTAGGAGACAACCGGTGCAGAACGCGATACGGGTCTATGTAGCGTGGACCTAGCTTGGCCGAGGGTTGAGCCAGGTGTATGTGCTTGGTGGAGAGCCAGACTTGTTGCCCCACATGAAACAGGCAGCAGGGGGTATGACGCCGATCAGGGACCTCTTTTGCAAGTAAGGCCAGCTCGAAGAGAACGCCAGTGGTCGACTAGAGAACGCACCCGGGCTTTAGCAGCGGGTACTAGTGACACCCCGGGAGCAAACAGGAGGAGGCGTGGGTTGTATCCCAGAGCAGAGAAAAATGGGGAACAACCAAGAGAAGAGTAGTGAAGGGAATTATAAGACAACTCAGCCCAGGGCAGCAAGGCAGACCAGTCTTTCTGCTGTTGATTGCAATATGACCTCAGGTAGTGTTCTAGGTTCTGGTTCAGCCACTCCGTCTGCCCATTGGTCTGGGGATGGTAAGCAGAAGAGAAACGCAGTGTGATACCCAGACGAGAACAAAGCGCCCTCAGAAGCGAGAGATAAATTGAGTACCCCTGTCTGATAATATGTGGAGAGGAACCCCATGGAGGCGCACCACCTCGACGAAGAACGTCTCAACTAATTCAGTGGTGGTAGGGAGTTTAGGAAGGGGTAGGAAGTGTCCCTGCTTGGAGAAGCGGTCAATTACCCCTAAGTTGTTGGTGTTCCCAGAAGACGGAGGCAGGTCCACTATAACCTCTCACCTTTCCTGGATCCATAGCCAAACCGGAGGCGGAAACGATATACCCCAGGAAGGGCAAGGAGGATTTCTCGAAATCACACTTCTAGAGCTTCACATACAACTGGTGTTGGCGTATCTTCTGCAAGACAGCGCAGACGTGTTCTGGAGGGAAGTCCTGGCATTCCGGGAATGAAACAAAATGTTGTCCAGATAGACTATGACATACGACAAAAGTAGGCCTCGGAATACGTCATTGACGATGTCTGGAAAACCGCCGGAGCATTACGCAAACCAAATGCATCACTAGATATTCGTAATGACCGAAACACGTGTTGAAGGCGATCTTCCACTTGTACCCTTTGCACATCCGGACAAGATTGTACGCCTTGCGCAAGTCTAGCTGTCACGGATTTGAAGACTCTCAGACTTAAGGTTTGGTAAAATAACAACTTTATTAAAAGTTAAAGGCAGTCCCCATAGGGTAAACATACATAACAATACAACAGTAATATAACATATAATAGGTTCTACCGGCCTTGCCTAAATACCGGGCAAGGCTACCCAAGTGACAGTTTTAATGACAGGCTCTACCGGCCTTGCCTATACCGGGTAAGGCAACCGTGAGATGACATATACCGGTTCTACCGGCCTTACCAATACCGGGCAAGGCAGCCCCCACGGAATGCTGAATGTAGGCTCTACCGGCCCTGCCAATACCGGGTAAGGCAACCTTAAAGATGGTGAATTACAAGGTTCTACCGGCCTTACCAATACCGGGCAGGGCAGCCCAAAGGAGTACTGGAGTAGGCTCTACCGGCCCTGCCAATACCGGGTGAGGCAACCTACAGGATGGTATCGTCAAGGTTCTACCGGCCTCATCAATACCGGGCAGGGTAGCCTGAGTGAGTAGACCAGCTGTCAGGTGACTAAGACAGCATAGAGCATAAGTATAGAGGTCTTGCTCAGCAGGAGTCTATTGCCAGGGATACTCAGACAACTGCAAGGAAGTGGACAGCGAATGACCACAGTACTGGATGTTCAGGAGCAAACCAACGTCCGTACGTTGGGACTAATGGTAATAGCGCCACCAGGTTTAATGGAGCAAACCAGCGACCGCACGCTGGAACCAACAATGTATATCGCAACCAGGTTTAGTGGAGTAAACCAGCGTCCGCACGCTGGGACCAACAACGTATATCGCAACCAGGTTTAGTGGAGCAAACCAGCGTCCGCACGCTGGAGCCAATAATGTATCTCGCAACCAGTTTAGTGGAGTAAACCAGCGTCCGCACGCTGGGACCAACAATGTATATCGCCACCAGGTTTAGTGGAGTAACCCAGCGTCCGCACAATGAGACCAACAATGTATATTGCAACCAGGTTTAGTGGAGCAAACCAGCGTCCGCACGCTGGAGCCAACAAGGTATCTCGTAACCAGTCTAGTGGAGTAAACCAGTGTCCGCACGCTGGGACCAACAATGTATATCACAACCAGGTTTAATGGAGCAAACCAGTGTCCGCACGCTGGAGCCAACAAAGTATCTCGCAACCAGTCTAGTGGAGTAAACCAGCGTCCGTACGCTGGGACCAATAATGTATATCGCAACCAGGTTTAGTGGAGTAAACCAACAAAGTATGATCAGCAGCGAGAAGAACAATGTCGCCAGAGCGACGGCTGGAGCAGGAGATTCAGGAACTCAGTAAGATTAACCCGCGAGGTGCTGGAACACAGGAACACTGGAACTCAGTAAGATTAACCCGCGAGGTGCTGGAACACAGGAACACTGGAACTCTGGAACACAGGAACACTAGCATACAGGAACACTGGAACACTGGAACACAGGATCAGCAAGCACAGCAGGAACAGCAGGAACAGGCCCAGAAGCCTGACAAGCAGGTCAGGCAGAGTGGAGTCAGAAACACCACGAAAGGGCAACCTGAAAGTGCTCAGCCTGGGTTTAAAAAGGCTGTGTGAGGAGGGCTAATCACAGACAGCCAATCATGATACTCAGCAAGTGACTGACACTGAACAGCACCAATCACGGGCACCGTGATACTAGCTTAGTAAAGATGGTGGAACCTCACAAGCATTCTAGCAGTTCTGGGATAAGGGGAAGCGGGTAGCAATTTTTGCACCTGATGTCATTCAAGCTTCTGTAATCGATACAGGGCCGCAAGGACCAGTCTTTCTTCTTTACAAAAAAGAAACCTGCGCCTGCTGGCGAGGTGGAAGGATGGATGAAGCCACGCGCTAGGTTCTCCTGAATATAAGCCTCCAAGGCCGCGGTCTTCGGGGAGTGATAATGGGTACGTTCTCCCTCTGGGAAGAACTGCTCCAGGAACTAGGTCTACGGTGCATACCCAATGTGGTGGCAGAACCTCCGACCTGGCCTTGGAGAAGACATCCAAAAAGGATTTGTACAGCTCTGGTAAGAGTAGAGCAGGCTCCTGGGTGGAGTCAAGGATCGTGCCTACGGAACCCACAGATGGGGATGGAATGGGAGCAGTCTGGAAAGACAGCACCCCCTGTCTCCAATCAATCCAGGGATTGTGTTTAAGAAGCCATGGGTACCCCAGAATCAGGGGTGTGTGGGGGGCTGTGATTATATCAAAGGACATAAGCTTGTGCTGGTTAGTTGCCAAAAGCACCCGAAGAGGAATCATCATGAGAGTTACCACACCCGAACCCAAGGGAGAGTCGTTGATTACAGTAATGTTGACCGGTGGATCCTTAGAAACGAGCGGTATCCCCAAACGCCAGGCAAAGAAAAGATCCATCCGGAATCATTCAGTGCCTCGGCACGAGCCATGGTGGAATCCCACGACAGCCGAAGAGGGATCGATAGGTGTTGTTGAGGAGCAGAAGGAAACACGGTGTGGCTTAGAGAGAGCTCCTCGCTTCTCCCTAAACTTGCTCGTTTCCCAGCTTGTGCGGGCAGAGGCGGGTGAAATAACCGGACTGGCCACAGTATAGACAAAGACCATGCTGACGACGCCTTGTCTTTTCTTCTTCTGAAAGGCGCGTCACCCTCCCTATTTCCATTGGTTCCGGCGGTGGATCTGTCGGTGTGGATGTATTCTGAAAGCGAGGCTCTAAGCGTATGGGAGGATGGGTCACCGAGCGCTTGGAGCAATCACGGTATCACTCCAGATGCCTCTCTTGTATACGGGTGTCAAATCTAGTACACAGAGCAATCAGGCCATCAAGGGTGTCTGGAATGTCATGAGTCACCAGTTCATCTTTAAGCCGGTCCGACAACCCCTGACGAAAGGCGGCCTTTAAGGCACCGTTCCCCAGTCGGAACTCAATGGCATATTGAGATAAAGACTGGGGGCCCTGCTGGAGATCCAACAAGGAGGCCTCTGCCTTGGCTTGATGGCCAGGGGTGTCGAAAGTAGCTCGAAAGGCTTCCAAAAATCATCAAAGTCATCAAGTAGAGGTGATTGGTGGTCCATGAGCGTGTTACCCAAGCCAGAGCCTGACCCCTATGAAGGGACACGAGAAAGGTGATCCGTGCCTGATGGGACGCAAAGTGGTCCGGCTGGTTGCAGAAGTGAAGAGAGCACTGGTGTATGAAACCCCACAGAAGCAAAGGATCCCCCTCGTATTTATCTGGCAACGGCACCTTAATGGATCTAGGCCTGGCTGAGGTGTCAGGGACTGCAGAGGAAACTGGGACAGGAGAGGCGACCGGTCTTGGAGCCTCAAGCCTCTGCTGCATTCGTTATAGCAAAGTGGTAATGGAGTCCAATTTTTGATCTAGGCGCTGGATGTGCGAGGCGTGTTGTTCCAGCACAGACCCCTGCTGGAGCACAGCCTGAGTGATCTCTGTGGGGTCAAAAGAATCAAATGACATGGTGATGGTACTGGCACTCTCACTCTGTCACAACTTGGATGCGCACGGGAAGTGAGTGCTGGGGTGCGTCGCTGAGGTTCGGAGCTTGTGAGCGGGGACTGCTAGCAGCAAGGCCTTGCTGCGGCTGAAGATGGATAGAGTTGCTGGCCGCGAAGCCAGATGTCCAATCCCGGTTGAGCTGGAACCCAGACCCGGATGGCAACACTACTAACAGTACAAGCTCCCCTGCAGGGGGGGAGTGAAGGCTGGAGTGCGTAGAGTAGCGGGCGAAGCTAGAGAGCGAAGGCCATCTGGTAGCTGAAACTCCCTGAGAAGGCCCAGACACCCAGGATGGGGTAAATGCCACTGACCTGGAGAAGGGGTTCCGGATGGAAATCCTGGCTGACAGGAAGTTGGCTAGTAGAAGCTCTTGGGTAGTACAGTCCAAGCGGAACGGGACTCAAGGAGCGGAATGCAGCTCAGAGATCAGGCTAAAGACTAGTCAGGCAGGCCAGTTCGCGGCCGAAACCGGAAGTACCGTGGTGCCCGCAGGAGACAGCCCAGCAGACCCGGACCAGAGCGGCAAGGAGATGCCACTGTCGGAATCGCAAGCTGCAGCGGACTAAAGACAGAGGTAAGAACAAGCGCCGTGACAATAATGCTCTTTAGCTCTTTTGCTATGGTTATGATCCTGGCAAATCACGTTAGTTGCTGTCAGTCGAAGCCTGGAATATGCTAAACATGAGTAATGTGTTGTACCTTGGTTTACATGGGAAAATGCATGATATCCTTGAGGTAGCAATGTCAACATAGACGACAGGGGGCAGATGGTATTAGAATTCCCGACCACATCACTTGACATGTCCATGGAATGGTGGATTTTGGTGGTCCATACTGCAGCCAGTGTCAGGGCTGTGTCACTGATCCTATGGGATGAAACAGAACACACTCACCACAGGACTGATGATGTACATGCATGGATTGTGTTCATGAATGTGTTATACTCACAGCTGAAGTGACCCCTGACCAATCTGTCTCTTATCTGCGTCCCTGTTAGGCTTTCCTCACCCTCAACAATGTCCACAGGGTCATCAGGTATGGTTGGGGACTGGATGTCATCCACAAGTCTGGTGTCCACAGGTATGTTGTGTAATATTGCACAGGCCATTATAATATAACAGACTTTGCCCAGGGCATACTGTAGTGGTCCCCCTGAGTGATCCCGACAATGAAAACATGATTTTAGGAGCCCAAAAGTCCGCTCAATGGCATTCCGAGTTCTGGCATGAGCCTGATCATAGCGCTCCATTTGGGGATTTGCGACTGGGTCAGTAGCCAGGATTTGGAGCCATAGCCAGCATCACCTGTGGAAAGTGAGTGGCATGGTGAGACAGGGAGCACATGTGTGAATGATGTTTTAAGAAGTGGACGTACTAACTGTGAATGAAGAGCATGCTGAGCAATGTTGTGTGCGCACGTGTGGATGTGGGGTGATTTAGTATTGTTAACTCACCCAGAAGCCATCCCCCTGTATAGGTTCCATTTTCGAAGTATCTCTGTACAGATGGGTTTCTGAGTATATATGAATCATAGAGAAAATAGAAAACAGCACAACAAACAAAACACCTCTAAGAGTATGTTACGGTTTTCTGACACTCAGACAAAGGTTAAAAGTAAAAACACAGTTTTATTGAAATAAAATCAAAGGACAGCGCCCCTGGTGGCCAGGACAGGCATAAACAGTAATGACAGTAGTACAGGCTCAAATATGTATGAGCAAACAATAATGATCAGAATAAATGAGTGGACAAGGGTTAATGTTAAAGCAACTGAACAGTCTCTGTGATGGTAATTAGCCAACGCCCAGAAGTTAATATCAGTCTCTCGATGGTGCAAAGGAAAGGTGTAGTAGGCGACTGAACTGAATCACTCTCAGATAGCTGTACAATAGGACGCCCAAGTGAACAGCAAAGATTTGACCAGAGCTAAGCCAATACCTCCTTAGAGGAATATAACGGAGGAAAGCCACTGCTGGAGCAAATGGAACTAGAACCTGAAAAGCCCTTAGCACTCTCAACTGGAAGAAACCCTGCGTGCCAACGGGAACAGAGCCAGAACACCCCTTGGGTGCCACAACGAAACAACACTGCACAAGCGATCAGTGAGCCAACGCGCTGGTAGTGTGATAAATAGCGTAACACAGTGAGCACTTGGAGACCAGAGCCGAGACACCCTTCCGGTGCCGTCACGGAGCAACACACTGCAAGAACAAACAGGAGGCCACTAGAACCGGGAGGTGCAACCACGGTGCAGACTGAGCACCGGAACGGAAACTGCTCTGCTAGTGTGAATGGATAGGCTAGGTCAATAAGGCACAGGCTCAGTAAGTGTTAATTGGCTCGGATGAAACACACAGGCTTGGCAAGTGTACGGATGCAGGCTCAATAACGGAGGCAACCAGCACAGTAAGGGTATAGGGCAGGTTCGGTAACGGAGACAACAGCTCAGCAAGGCTATAAGACAGCTCGGTAACGGAGGCAACAGCTCAGCTTAGCAGAGAAGTGATTAGTCAGAGCAATACTATGCACAGTTCAGAATGCCGCCGGTAGGCGACCGAGATCACACTGGAACACAGGATACAATCATGGAGCAGGAAGAGTCAGCCGGAACCGGGTCAATCATGAAGCAGGAACGTCAGCCAGAGCCAGGTCAATCACGGAGCAGGAACATCAGCCAGAACCGGGTCAAATCACGAAGCAGGAACGTCAGCCAAAGCCAGGTCAATCATGGTGCAGGAACGTCAGCCAGAACCGGGTCAAATCACGGAGCAGGAACGTCAGCCAATGCCAGGTCAATCACGGAGCAGGAACGTCAACTGGAACCGGGTCAATCACGAGCAGGAACAGCAGAATGGTCAGATGAGCCGGGTCGGTACACAGGAACGCAGGAACACAGCAACAAAAGTGCAGGATCAGGAACACCACGAAAGGGCATCTGACAGGTGCCATAGACCCAGTATATAAAGGAACATCCTGGGCGGGCCAATCAGCCTCCTCCAATGCACAGGTATCATCACAGAGATTGACAGGGAATCACGGGGACCGTGATAGCGTAGTAGTCTGAATATATATGGTAAAATAAAATAATCTCCTGTACCCTGTAGGTAGTCTACTCACATATTAGAGAGGCTTCCCCTGCCTCTCAGTTTGAAGACCTGCACTGGATAATTGGGGGTCACTCCAGGCAAATGACGCTCCTCTGATTCAGGTATCCCCTTTATCAGGTGTAATAACTGGAATGTAGTTCTTATATGTTAGCCCACATGTATAAAATTTACATTAGGGCATTGAGTTCCCCATTAGAGTATTCTTTGGGGATATAAGAACATTGCTGTATTCAAAAATAGATGGGTAAACAAAAGAAGCTAAAGTAGGGGGAAAGCCCTGTGAGTCACTGAGACAATAAGGGCCAGGGGTAAAATATTAGACGCTTACAATTTTATTTTGTAAAATATATATATATATATATATATATATATATATATTTATATATAAAATAGAATGAAGCACTCTAGAAATAAATCAAATGCTTCTTAAAGGAAGAGAAAACGGACTTAAAATTACAAAAAGCAAATGATATATAAAAATATGAGTTACTGCAGTAAGTTAAAAACAAAATACACTTAGCTAGGGTAGTATGGAGGCAACAGACCACGCAGGCAATGGGTGTCTGGTACTACACAACGGCTGGCTGTAATGCACGCTAGGCCACAAAGGTACAGTATTTCAGGGAGAGAGAGTGAACCAACCCTAGAACTCTAGTGTGATGGCAAAGTTCAACCAGATTGATAATGCGCCCGGGAAATAGTCTGCAACGAAAGTGCCCAACTAACGACATGACAGGGTATAAAAGGGCTGGCCCTGGGTGGAGTCAGGTCCTAGGACCAATAAGAATCCAGAATCGGAAACAAGGAAGTAGTGATGTCCCATACTGCAACAAGGATCACGGGCACCGTGATAGTACCCCCCTCTTAATGACCCCCTTCCCCGCGGAGGAGGACCAGGCTTAGAGGGAAACTTAGCATGGAACCTGCGTAATTGAATTGGAGCATGGATATTTGAGTGTTTAACCCATGAACGTTCCTCTGGGCCATAACCATTCCAGTGTACTAGGTAATGGATTTGACCACGGTCTCTACGTGAATCTAGGATTCTTTGTACCTCATATTCATTGTGGTTCTGAACACGAACGGGACCGGGGACAACAGGAGCAGATATGTAGCAATTACAAACCAGTGGTTTGAGTAATGACACATGAAATACATTGTGAATCCGCATACTAGTGGGGAGTTCCAAGGTATAGGAAACGGAATTAACCATGCGGATTACTCTAAATGGACCAACAAATCGCGGAGCAAACTTGTTGCACGGGTTTGCAAATTCAGATTTCTGGAAGGTAACCACACACGGTCCCCAATCTGGAAAACAGGAGCCGGCAATCTCCTGTTGTTGGCATGCCGCCTATACTGCTGAAAAGACTAGGGAAGCTTGCACTTGTGCCCAAGTGGAGTGGAGCTGCTGAATATGCTCGCCTAGAGCTGGAATCTGCTGTGCCTGCAATGAATCCGGGAGCAGGCATGGTTGGAACTCATAGTTGACAAGAAAAGGTGAGCTCCCGGAGGAGGTGTTAATGGCACTATTCCTGGTGAACTCCGCCCAAGGCAGCAAGTCGGCCCAGTTGTCATAATGATTGGACACAAAACAATGAAGGAATTGGTCCAGCCCTTGGTTGGAGCGCTCAGCGGCCCCACTGGTTTGGGGGTGATAAGCGGAAGAATATGACAATTGATTGCCCATTTGGTCACAAAATGCCCTCCAGAATCTGGATACAAATTGGCTCCTCCGGTCGGAAACTAGCATCCTGGGAACACCATGGAGACGGAATACTTCTTAACAAATATAACGGCCAGTTTCTTCGCAGAAGGCAAACCAGGGAGTGTCACAAAGTGAGCCATCTTAGAAAACCTGTCTACCACCATCAACATAAACGTGCAACCATTTGAGACAGGTAGCTCCCCCATAAAATAAATGGACACGTGTGACCATGGTCGGTCGCCATTAGGAATGGCTTGCAGAAGACCTACGGGAAGGTGCCTCAGACTTGGAACGAGCGCATACCGTACAAGCGACAGTGAAATCAGCACAGTCCGCTCTCAAGGTAGGCCACCAGAACAGATGAGACAGGGACCAGAATAGTTGATCTCTGCCCACGTGTCCGGCAGCAATGGAAGCGAGGTATGTCTCTAACAATCTGGTTCTGAAAGGTTCGGCCACTAAACATTTTCCCATGGGCTTTTCCGGTGGGGCCTCAGCCTGAGCCGCCAAGATCTCCTCACCCAGTGGTGAGGTAACGCTAGTAAATAACGTAGCAAGGATATGATCATGAGGCATAATCGGTACTGGCACAGCCTCTGATTCCAAATCGGGAGCAAATTGCCTGGAGAGTGCATTGACCCGTACATTCTTAGATCCAGGTAGATAGGACAGTATGAAATTGAAATGTGAGAGGAAAAGTGCCCATCTGGCCTGTCTGGGAGACAATCTCTTAGCTTCGGAAAGATAAAGTAAATTCTTATGGTCGGTAAGAATTAAAATTGGTGCCCTAGTGCCTTGCAATAAGTGGTGCCATTCACGTAAGGCAAGGATGATGGCCAACAGTTCACATTCGCCAATCTCATACACCGATTGAGCCTTAGTCAATTTTTTAGAGAAAAAAACACATGGCTTAAGTAATTGACCTGGACCTGACCTCTGTGACAACACAGCCCCAACACCTGTATCTGTGGCATCTACATCCAGAGTAAATGGCAGCTCAGGTGTGGAAGCAAATGCGTCTTTTAGTGCTTCAAAAGCCCCCTCGGACTCTTCTGACCACTCAGAAGTGTTAGCACCTTTATGTGTCAAGTCAGTGAGCGGCTTAACAATCTTGGAAAAATCAAGAATAAACTTTCTATAATAATTGGCAAAGCCCAGAAATCTTTGGATAGCCTTGAGACTGGTGGGATGTGGCCATTGCAACACTGCAGAAAGTTTTTCTTAATACATAGCTATGCCTTGTTTGGAAATGACATATCCCAAGAATGATACCATAGACTTATGAAATTCACACTTTTCAATCTTACAGAAAAGTTTGTTAGCCCTTAGCTTTTGGAGCACTGTAGCAACATGTAGACGGTGCGTTTCCAAATCAGGAGAATGTATCAAAATATTGTCTAGGTAGACCACTATGCAGCACTGTAATAAATCTCGAAGCACATCGTTAATACATTCCTGAAACACTGCTGGGGCATTACAAAGCCCAAATGGCATTACCAAATACTCATAATGACCTGTCCAAGTATTAAAAGCGGATTTCCACTCATCACCTTCTCTGATAAGTATAAGATTATACGCAGCTCCTAAATCCAATTTAGTGAATACGGTAGCGCCCTTCAGTCGGTCAAACAACTCCGTAATGAGTGGAATAGGGTAAGCACTTTTGACCATTAAATTATTGAGACCCCTATAATCAATACAAGGTCTAAGTTCCCCGGACTTCTTTTTCACAAAAAATAATCCAGCCCCCACGGGCGATGATGATCTGTGAATGATACCAAGCTCTAAGGCATCCGAAATATACTCCTCCATAGCCCAATTCCCCTCACAGGAGAGAGGATAGGTTCTGCCTCTGGGGGTATGGAGCCAGGCACAATATCGATAGCACAGTCATACGGACGATGCAGTAGCAATGTGCTAGCCTCTCCCTTGCTAAACACATTGCTGAATGATTGGTATTCAGGTGGTAAGGAGGGAGAGGTACATAGACTCCTAGTAGGCTGCCGTAAACAGTGAATCATACAGTGATCCGACCAAGCCAGGATTTCACAGGATTTCCAGTCAATTCTGGGATTATGAGTAAGCAGCCAAGGAAATCCCAGAATGACTGCATAATGTCTCAAAATGTAGCTCTCCAATCTGCACGGATAATGGGCAAGTCTCATGGGTAACCTGAGGAGGCACCAAGGGTCTACCATCAATTGCCTCGATGGCCATGGGAGTTTCAAGTTCGACAAAGGGAATATTGTATAAGGAGGTAAACTCCTAGGCAGACGCAGTAAAAGAGGAACTTCACCAGGATGCCACGACCTCCACTACTGGTTTAGATTGTGCGAACTCTGGGAACTGATAAACACCACCTAGGACCTGTCCCCCACGGATACCTAGGTGCGTGCGTTTTCTGGACGCACAGGACAAGTGCGCAGCTGGTGTCCATCTTTGACACAATAGAGACACAACCCATTTTTGCAGTGGAAGGACTGTTCCTCCTTAGTCAACCTAGTGAACCCCACCTGCATAGGTTCCATTAAGTCAGCATGACCAGGCGGCAAGGGAGGTGAGGGAGGCAAGGGTGGGACTTCGTTTTTGTGCCACGTCCCAGTGGAGGACTTTGGTCTACGGTCTTTAGTCTGAGTTCTCTCCCTAATACAAGTGTCAATTAGGTTTACAAATTCAATGAATTTGTCCAATGCATCAGGCAATTCGCAAGCAGCAATCTCATCTTTTATTCTGTCATTGAGACCTTGCGCGAAAGCAGCCACAAGTGCCTCATCATTCCATCACACCTCAGCTGCTAATGTACGGAATTCAATGGAGTAGTCCGCGACTGTACGAGCGCGCTGGTGGATACTCATTATTTGTTTTGCAGCCGAGGTGTTACACCCAGGGATCTCGAATACACTGCGGAAAGCTTTTACGAATTCAGTAAAATTGGAAGTAATGGGTTTAGACGTTTCCCATTTAGGATTCGCCCAGGCTAGTGCTCTGCCCGTCAATAGTGAAATCATAAATCCAATTTTACTTCTTTCCATAGGAAATGCTTGTGGAGCAAGTTCAAAAAACATTTCTAGCTGATTAAGAAACCCCCGCATAAGGTGGGCTCCCCATCGTATCTTAACAGGAGTGGCGTGGTTGCGGACAACCCTTTACATGGAAAAATAGAACCCATAGATTGTGCCATTGGTGCCTGGACTGGGGATGCCACCGAGGCTTGTACTGGTTTGTCAAGATGCGAGATATGCTCCAGATTAGTCTGCACAGCCACTGACAACTGATCCAGGAGTTGTTCGTAAACATCCATTCTCCAGTGGATATTCAAGGAGCTACCCTCACCAGTATTGTCTGTAGTCATTTGCCCTTTCATACTGTCACAGTTTTGGAAGAACACTCAGACAATTTCTGTAGGGTTAAAATGGTTTTATTGAAAATAAAGAAACAATAAACAACTGAATACTTTCCCAACCCACACAAGCCCAGATGGAGACAGTACAGGTACTTCCCACAACTGTCACAGGTCAGGTAGGAACAGTATAATGGAACAACACATCAGAACTGAGAGACAGGCAGCAGGAACCCTAGAACGCTAGGGTTGTATGGAGGCAACTGACCCACAGATACTGGCAGCAGGAACCCTAGAACGCTAGGGTTGTATGGAGGCAAGTGACCCACTGATACTGGCAGCAGGAACCCTAGAACGCTAGGGTTGTATGGAGGCAACTGACCCACAGATACTGGCAGCAGGAACCCTAGAACGCTAGGGTAGTATGGAGGCAACTGACCTACTGATACTGGCAGCAGATACCCTAGAATGCTAGGGTAGTATGGAGGCAACTGACCCACTGATACTGGCAGCAGGTACCCTAGAACGCTAGGGTAGTATGGAGGCAACTGACCCACTAATACTGGCAGCAGGTACCCTAGAACGCTAGGGTAGTATGGAGGCAAAAGACCATGGATACAGGCAACGGGTGTCTGGTACTACACAATGGCTGGCTCTAATGCACGCTAGGCCACAAAGGTACAGTAAGGCAGGGGGAGAGAGTGAACCAACCCTAGTACTCTAGGGTGATGGCGAGGTTCAACCAGAGTGATAATGTGCCTGGGAAATATGCCTATAATCACCAACCAGGAATGAGCACAGCCAGTGACAGTGGATAAACCAGACACATCAGCAATGTGAGCAAGTAACTCAGCCCGGCTGTTAACACCGCGGAAACTGGTACTCCGTATGTACAATACCGCCACAGTAGCGGTAGAAGCTAGTACGATACAGCAATGGAAGTGGGTACTCAGCCAATCCAGTCTACAATGAAAGCGAGTTCTCAGCCAGTCCAGTCAGCAACGGAAGAGGGTTCTCAGCCAGTCCAGTCAGCACGGAAGTGGGTTCTCAGCCAGTCCAGTCAGCAACGAAGCGGCAGCAGATCAGGATACTCAGGAGCGTCGTCAGGCAGGCCAGGTCATACACAAACAGAGGAACAGCAGTAACAAGAGCTAGGTTCAGGTACACCACAAAAGGGCACCTAAGTAACGACATGACAGGGTATAAAAGGGCTGGCCCTGGATGGAGTCAGGTCCTGGGACCAATAAGAATCCAGAATCGGAAACAAGGAAGTAGTAATGTCGCCATACTGCAACAAGGATCACGGGCACCATGATACTTGGGTTGTCATCCTTGGTGAGGGCCGTGGTCGGTACTAATCTTGCCCTGAGGCCAGTATTTTTAAGTTGGCCTAGGCCACAGTAAGGCAGCCCAACAGCAGCCACTGCCTGCCAGCTACGCTCTCCATGCATCACTCTCATGCACCTAGCTCACTCAGACCTACCTAGCAATATTCTCTGTATGTCACAGCTTGTTGTACCTCTAGGATGGCGTCTTTTTGCAGGTCACTGATGCCTGGCTGGGGTCAGGACTGACGCTCCTATATCACTACCCTCTCTCTCTGCTCGCGGCCTGGCCGCATCTGGTGCCTCTCGTGGTCAGCAGAGTTTGACGCATCAGTACCGGTTGTTGCAACATTTTTGGACATGCATCTGTGGGAGTGATGGGGCTTTATACCTTGGGCCATGGGTAACTCCTCCTTACTACTTCCTGGCAGGGTATATAAGGGCTGTGGACTCTGAGCTCAGTAGCCGTTAAGTTGGTGTCAGATTCAGTCACTTTCCTTCTAGTTGTGTTCCGTGTATGACCTTGGCATTGTCTGACCATGCTATCTGGTGCTGACCTGTGGCTCTGTCTGACTATCCACTCCGTATTGCCCTGGGATAGTTTGATACCCAAACTGGTGCAGACCTGTTGCTCTGGCTGACTACCAACTCCGTGTATGACCCTGGCTTATCTAACGATCCCTCCAGTTGCAGACCTGTGGCTCTGGATGACTACCCACTCCGTGCCTTGACCTTGGCTTGTCTCGCTACCGATTCTGGTGCTGACCTGTGGCTCTGTCTGACTATCTACTCCATGTTGTCCCTGGCTTAGTCAGATACCCTGTCTGCTGCAGAACTGTGGCTCTGGCAGACTACTCATATATTCACTTGGTCAAACCTACTCCTTGTGCAAGAACCCCGGACGCAGTCTCCTACTTCTTATAGGACTATCTTGCTCTGTGGGAGGGTCATCTCTTTATTATTCCATGTAATTTACTTATACTCTATTATCTGTTTGCCTCTCTCAATAATAGTGATTTTACTCTAAGTATGTGTCCGCAAATCTTTGAGTGTCTGTGACACTGTATTACAAATTGTTGTTACCACTATTTTTATATCAATAGCAGTCTGTCACCACTTTGTGAAGCTCTCACTTCACAAAGCTATACTCTGTATGGGTTCCTTGAATAAATGTTATCTGCATTTTCTGAGTCAGTCAGAGGCTTATGCCTTTCATCATGCCCGCATTACTTTTATTATATCATTGTTACGTGGTTATGCATTGGCCTGGGTCTTACCAACTTTGGATCACCAGTCTCCTATTTTGGCTGATTTTAATATTTTTATCTTATGTTTGATACAACTGGAAGATGGGCTATGGCCGAGACTGCTGTTTTGGATTACCAGCAGGGTTCTAATACACTTCTTCAGTATGCAGTAGCATCCCAGACCTGGGTGTATGATACTGAATGGAGAGACAATGCCTTAAAAGTGGCAGTCAGAACATAGTAACATAGTTGACGAGGCCAGCCCATGCCAAAACACCCCATTGATCCAGATGAAGGCAAAAAAGAAAAAAAAAATCCCACTGAACCCATTTAAAATTAATCCTAAAGTGGGTAAAAAAAATCATCCCTGACTCCAAACGGCAGCCAGATATCTCCCTGAATCAACAACCTATCTGCATTGAAGCTATCTGTCATAATTCTCAATATTGCTCTGTGTTTGATATGTATCCATCGCTTATTTGAACACAGTTACAGTATCTGCAAGCACAACATCCCAAGGCAAGGAATTCCACAGCTTTACTGCCCTTACTGTAAAAAAATCCCTGCCTTTGTCTTAGTCATAGGTGCCTTACCGCTAGTCTTAATGGATGACCTCTTGTTCTTAGAACAGCTGTTTGCGAAATATCATTGGATAGTTCTTTGTATTTGACCTTCAATGTATTTGTAAATGGTAATCATTTCACACCATAGATGTCTCTTCTCTCATGTAAACAAACCCAGTTTGGATAGTCTCTATGACTCAGATACTCCAATCCCTTTATCAGTTTTGTTTCACCTCTCTGCACTTTTTCCAGTTCAATAATTTCTTAAGAATTGTTGCCCAAAACTGTACTCCATATCCTAGATGAGGTGTAACCAATGATTTATGTATAGGTAGAATAACATTAGCATCCCGCATATCTACGGCTCTGGTTATGCAGGCTAGTACCCAATTTGCTCTTGCAGCAGCTGAGTTACTCTGTACACTGCTGTAAAGTCTATCATCTATCAGTACTCCTAAATCTTTCTCTAATGAGGATTCCCCAAGTTATTTCCCATTTAGAGAAGGGGTTGTCTGAGCATCTTAAGGGCATGTTAACTAATCATCCTTTTCCTAATACCTTGGAAGACCTCATCGCCCTGTATGGTACTTTGGAACATCATATTTAGGAGCGAATGGTTGAGTGCGACTGAGACTGGAATCGGTGACCGGTGGCTAATCCTCCTGTATGTCTTGCCCTTGAATTCCAGACTCCAGTTTCTACTGTTGATTAGGGTAGGAGAAAAGTCCTGTTGTGTTCCCACTAAAAAATCCACGAAAACCACTTTGTTGTCTGCATATTTACGTAAAAATCTGCTTTAAAAACCATTGATTAAAGTCTTTGCTTTTTTTGCCCATTGGCAAAACTTCTTTGCCATTTTTCATTGGCTAAAAGTTTTCTCCCATTCATTAATGTATTTTTCGCCTTTTCACTATAAAAATGTGACACAATATTAGCAGCTAAAGAGCGAGATAGACGTGCTGTGCTGTTCTGCTGTGATCTTTATAGCAAAATTGAGACGGGAAAGGCTCATAGTGACTGCTATCACTATGAACACGTTTAAAAATAATAAAAGGAGGAGCTGGAAGGACTCAAATGTGTCCACTGAATCTAAGGAGTAGGAAGAAGTGACCACTACAGACTCAATGCTGGCCAGTCCCCCTAAATCACCCCTAGGGATCTTGGGGAAATTAATATCAAGGGAGGAAGAAGAGGGTAGTAATGAGAGCAGGACAGGTCAGCTGCCTGTGCCTGCTGCCAGACCTGTTGTGCCTGCTGTCAGATGTGCTGCCCCTGCTGTCACCAGTGCTGTGCCTGCTGCCAGTGCTGTCCCTGCTGTCACCAGTGATGTGCCTTCTTCATGTCACCAAGAAATGGCAAGTGTGACATTAGGGGACCCTCTGTCACATTTCTTGTCACCTCCACCAACCAGCAGTGAGATGTCTGTAATAGAGCAGGAGCAGCAGCATGGAGGGACTGGTGGTGGTGGTGATGATGGTGACTATGGTGGAGAAGCTGTGGTAGAATAGGCATTGATGGCCTTTTTAGATAGAGATGGGAATGGGCATCACCACAACCAGCAGTGAGCTTTTGGAATTTTCAGGATTTGCAACTGCTTTAATTCCTGTTGCTGCTGAGTTGCAAGAGCAGCAGGATGCGGAGGAGCAGGCTAGTGTGCCACAGACCACTGTGGACACAGTGGGAATGGAGTCAACAAGTGATGTGGGACTAGGACAGGTTCCACTTGCCAGCAGCAGCAATACTCCTGGTCCTAGTTGTAGTGCTGATTCTGAGACAGTAGCAGCAACAGCAGCAACATCATCCTCTGCCCCAGACGATGAAGGGGAATGTGGAGGAGAAGAAGAAAGAGGACTCTCCTTTTCCCTTTTCCCTCTCCTCTGGAGTCATGGGTGTCGGACTGTTTTTCTCTTGGGGCAGGCATAGTGCAGTCATCAACAATGGCACTGTGCATTATTTGTGACAAATCAGGATGAAGGGGAAAGGAGGGAACACACCTTGGCACAAACACCCTGATAACACACATGAAACACAGACACCATGACATTTATGTCAAACATGTTAAAGCCAAACACCAACCAAAGAAATCGAGCACTGCTGTTGCTGTACCCTCTGACTCTCCAGAAAGGCAACAAGAGGTGAGGCAGAGATCAAAGAGGAGAAAAAATAGAGAAACCCAGACAGAGGCTGGAAGTTCGATGATGAGCAAAACAACTAGCTTGCTTTCACCTTCTTACTCTAGGGTCGCTACATCTTCACCTCGTTCATCATTACCTCCCCCGCCAAGTGACTGCCACTCTGTGGATGTTAGGATGTGGCAGTTCATGTTCACCTATTGCACATTGTGTGGTGCACTGACCACACATGGCAGTGTGGTGGAGGAGAATTGCAATCAGGGCATCAAGTGGCACCTGAGGAGATTCCATCCTGCAGAATATGCTAAGATGATGGCAGGGAGGGTTCATCATTATTATTAAATGATCAGCAAGTTGTCAAGTGTCCTTAGCAGGGTGTGGACAAGGGGCATAGTGACAGCAGCAGTTTTTGGTTTCTGGTGCCATGGTGTTTGACTAGAGTTGTGCTAGGTTTTATATACCACACACACTGTGGACATTTTAGTTGCTGATGAGAGGAACAGTTCCTGCTCTCAAGGGAAAATTTTCTATTCTAGTAACAACCCACCCATGATATTAGAGGAGGGGCATGTGGAGAAGAATTATTGGCCAACTTCTACTTTTCTCTGCATATAACTGAAGTGGTGGGGGCTAGTTGTGGTGCTGCTATTGCCTCAGTCACATCACTGGAGCTAGTAGTGGTAAGTGGAACCATGATCATAATCACCCATATCACTGCTGTTGTTGATCCCATTCCATTTAAGCTGCCTAATCATCCTGCTGCTTAAACAACTCAGCAACAGCAGCAAGAACAGCAGTCACAAATTCAGCAATTATATCAGGGCATTTGACAATACCAGTGGCCATTTGCCAATGTGACATGACCTGCTGGCACTCAACCAGTAGGGCTTGTGCTTTAAAAAAAAAACAAAACAAAGCAAAACATATGCTCTAAAAAAACAAAAAACAAAACATAGGGCTTGTGCCAAACAAGTCTAAATCCTACAAATCAATGTTTTCTTACCCTTAGGACTTGTGCCCAACAAGTCTAAGTCCTACATATCAATGTTTCCTCAGTGTTTGTGCCTCTACTAAAAATAGTGGGCACTGGCCAACATGACATGACCTGCTGGCACTCGACCAGTAGAGCATTTTTTTTCTCAGGGCTTGTGCTTTTAAAAAAAACCAAAACATAGGCCTACAACAAAATAAACAATTCTGGAGGCTTGTTTCTAACAAGCCTAAGTCCTACAAATCAATGTTTCCTTACGCATAGAGCTTGTGCAAAACAAGTGTAAATCCTACAAATCAATGTTTTCTTACCCTTAGGGCTTGTGCCCAGCAAGTCTAAGTCCTACAAATCAATGTTTCCTCAGGGCTTGTGCCTCTAACAAGTCTTAGTCCTACATATCAATGTTTCCTCAGGGCTTGGACCTCTAACAACAAATCTTACAAAAAATCCACTACAAAATGCTCTGTCAAGTCAAGTATCAGTCTACCCTAGTGGCAGGTTATGTCAGGGGGTCTTTGTCTCTCTCTCCCGTTACATACAAATCTCTTTTTTTATTAACTGTGCCCCCAATACTAGTCAACACCCCCCCCCAGAATAAATTCCCAGTCCAACTGATTCTTTCCCCAGATTCTACCCACCAACACAGGCACCCTCCTCAGAACCCTTTTATACCATGTCTTGTGGGTTTTTTAATTGTATTTAATATTTTATTTTATTAACTGCCCCCAATCCCAGTAACCCCCCCCCCAAATAAAATTCCCCGTTCAACTGATTCTTTACCCACACTTCACCAACACAGGCACCCTCATGTCCCTTTTATACTATGCCTTTGGGAAATAAAATAACATTTGCTATGTGTTGTGTGCAAATTCAATGTTCCCATAGATATGAAAGGAATGAGCTAGGCGAAAAAAGCTGAAAAATGGCACTTTCGCAGGAAATTTTTCACCAAGTGGGAAGTGCCATTATTTGCCGATTTTGGTTTGAGATGAAAATTTTTGTTATTCCTGTTTCATTGACCTGTGATCATAAGATTGTTTCTGTGCCTGCTTTCCTTAATTCCGGGGCCACAGATCTTTTCATGGAGACCATCTTTGCTGTCCAGCATGGGATCCATTCAATGAAGAAAGAAGTACCTATCTGTATTGTCACCATTGATGGTTCTATGTTAGGGGCCTGTCTTTTTACCCACTACACTGTTCCCCTTACTTTGGTTGTGGGTTCTTCTCATACTAAAACATTGTCCTTTGATTTGATATCTTGTCCTGTTAATCCTGTGATCTTGGATTATCCCAGGCTTCAGAGGAATAACCTTGCCATTGATTTGTCCACAGGTACTGTTACCTTGCCCTGAGTACGTTCCCCATTGGTCTCTTTATCAGCACTGGAAGTTCTTTGTTTTGTATTCTCCTTCTGTTCCTGTCACGGTTTTTTGATGAACACTCAGACCAGATTGGTAAGGTAAAAAATGACTTTATTAAGATAAAGCACACATACATAGTTAGGCCCTTAGACCAACACAACAGAACATAATTATATACAGGTCGATGAAGTAATAGCAAGCCAGTAATAGAAATGTATGATGGAATGAAAACAATCACTGGCAACGGAGGTTCTGGCTTGAACTGGACAGGCAGCAGGCAACACAGTCCGAAAACTGACCACAGGACCTTGGTGACAGATGGTCCAGGAGGAGAAGACTGGCACAACCCAGATGCCTGGGAGGCACAGAACCCAGAGAAGCGAGGCAACACTACTGGCACAACCCAGATGCCTGGGAGGCACAGAACCCAGAGGAGCGAGGCAACACCGACCCTGGCACTGGATTCAAATGGACCGAGGCAACTCTCACAAGCAGCCCTAGAACGCTAGGGGTGGATCAAAATAATAATATATATCTGGAGGCAACCAGTGTCCCCTGACTCTGAGGATGGTAACAACGCAACACTGGCTCTTGAGCCCAAGGCTACTGCAGAGAGGAATATGCACAACCCTACTTGGAAGATCCAGGCACACAAAGGGTCAACCGGTAACACCCAGTGATATACTGCAACTCCCAAAGGGAGTGAACCCAGCGCTGCAAAGGAGGTGGACACAGAGAGATCAGAGTAACACAGTCAGTGCTATGAACATGGTACTTCGCGTGTGCACACCGCCTGCGGCGGTTAAGAGAGTAGCTAAAGCATGAATGCTTAGCCAACGGTGGACAGAATAATAGTGCCACGAGACGCACACCGACTAGCGTAATGGCAAAGCCACAGCAAGTGTAGCTGGACCAAACGGAAGCAACCAAGCGGTAAGTTAGGCACGGATGGCAACAGAGAGGTAAATACGCTAGACACGGACTGTAACAGAATAAGTACTCAGCCAGGTACGATCAGTAATGGAGCAGGTTTTCAGCCAGATATGGTCAGCAACGGAGTGGGTTCTCAGCCAGATACGGTCAGCAACGGAGAGGGTCCTCAGCCAGATACGGTCAGCAACGGAGAGGGTCCTCAGCCAGATACAGTCAGCAACGGAGCAGCAGTAATACAGGAAACTCAGGAACGTTGTCAGGCAGGCCAGGTCATACATGATCAGCAATAACGGAGCAAAAGGCAGGAACTAGTACACCACGAAAGGGCACCATAGTGTAGACATGACCAAGGTTATAAAGGCTATCACTGGGCGGCGACAAAGATACTTGGCCAATCAGAATGAGATAAGGAAATAGAAGGAGTCTGCAAATTTAAGTTTCTGGAAGAAAGCCACACACGCTCCCCAACTTGGAAAACAGAAGCCGGCAACCTTCTATTATTGCCATGTCGTTGATAACGTTGGAAGGACTCACGTAATGAGTTTTGCACTTGTACCCAAATGGAATGGAGTTGTAGTAGATGTACATCTAGGGCTGGCATCTGCTGTGCCTGAAATGCATCCAGAAGCAAGGATGGCTGAAACCCATAATTGACAAGAAAAGGTGAGCTTCCGGATGAGGCATTAATAGCACAGTTTCTGGCGAACTCTGCCCAGGGTGACAACTCAGCCCAATTGTCATGATGGTTGGATACAAAGCAACATATGAATTGTTCGAGTCCTTGGTTGGAGCGCTTTGCATCTCCATTAGTTTGTGGGTGGTAAGCAGAAGAATAGGATAACTGGATGCCCATCTGACTACAGAATGCCCTCCAAAATCTTGATATAAATTGACTGCCACGGTCCGAAACAAGTATCTTAGGGACACCATGGAGTCTGAATACTTCTTTAGCGAAGACTACCGCCAGCTCTTTTGCAGAAGGCAGACCCAGTAGAGGCACAAAATGTGCCATTTTAGAAAATCTGTCTACCACCATCAAAATATATCTATAGCCATTTGAAGCAGGTAGCTCCCCCAAGAAATCAAAGGACACATGCGACCAAGGTAGGTTGCCATTGGGTACAGGCTGTAAAAGTCCCACAGGCAGGTGCCTAGGTGACTTCGAACGGGCACACACCGTACAAGCAGCCGTAAAATTAGCGCAATCCTTTCTTAAAGTGGGCCACCAGAAAATACGCGACAAGGACCAGAACAATTGATCTCTGCCCACATGCCCTGCTGCTCGAGAAGCATGGTAGGTTTCCATTAATCTGGTCTGAAAGGGTTCAGCCACAAAACATTTGCCCATGGGTTTATCAGGAGGAGAGTCAGTCTGAGTTGCCAGAATCTCTTGGCCCAAAGGAGAAGTGATGCTCGTCCGCAAGGTGGCCAGGATGCGGTCCAGGGATATAATAGGTACTGGCTGCACATAAGACTCCACTTCAGGCCCATGATGCCTGGACAAAGCATCAGCCCACACGTTCTTGGAACCAGGCAAATAGGAGACTACAAAGTTGAACCGGGAAAGGAAGAGTGCCCATCTCGCTTGTCTTGGCGACAATCTCTTAGCCTCCGACAAATATAATAGATTTTTGTGGTCAGTCAAAATCAGAATCGGAGCCCTGGTACCCTCCAGCAAGTGACGCCATTCATGTAATGCCAGGATAATTGCCAATAACTCACGATCACCAATCTCATATACAGATTGTGCCTTGGTCAGATTTTTCTAAAAGAACCCACATGGCTTAAGTACCTGACCAGGATTAGACCTTTGGAACAGTACAGCTCCCATGCCTGTGTCAGGTGCATCTACCTCCAGAATATATGGTAGGTCAGTCTTAGGATGGACCAGAACCGGTGCTGAAGCAAATGCAGCCTTAAGTGCCTCAAGGGCCTCCTCAGCCTCCTTTGACCACTCGGACACCTTGGCCCCTTTATGCGTCAGATCTGTGAGAGGCTTGAAAAGTCACAAATAAATTTACGATAATAATTGGCAAAGCCAACAAACCTTTGAATGGCCTTGAGACCCTTGGGACGTGGCCAATGCAGCACCACAGACAACTTTTCTTTGTCCATGGAAATGTCCTATTTAGAAATGATGTAACACAAGAAGGGTACCATGGACTTGTGAAATTCACATTTCTCTATCTTACAAAATAATTTATTCTCCCTGAGTTTCTGAAGTACTGTGGCCACATGAGTATGATGAGTCTCCAAATCAGGGGAATAAATGAAAATGTCTTCTAAATAGACTACTACACAAGACTGAAGCAAATCTCGGAGTACATCGTTAATCAAATCTTGGAACACAGCTGGGGCATTGCACAGCCCAAATGGCATTACTAACATAGTAACATCGTAATTTAGGTTGAAAAAAGACTTGCCTCCATCTAGTTCAACCCTTTTCCTATTCCTGTTTACCATCGTTGATCCAAAAGAAGGCAAAAAACCCCCCCTCAATATAGCAATTTCAAATTCTGCCTTGAATGGGGGGTGGAATTCCTTCTTGATTCCAAATGGCAATCAGATTTCTCCCTGGATCAACAAGCCCTAACTAAATATTAATCCCAATACTAACGTATATAGCCCTCTATGTTATGCTCTTTTAAATAAGTATCCAGGCCCTTTTTAAAGGCATCTAAAGTATTCGATAGCACTACCTCCTCAGGCAGTGAATTCCATACCTTTATTGTCCTTACTGTAAAGAAACCCTTCCGCTGTTGTAGATTAAATCTCCTTTCTTCAAGTCTAAGCGGGTGGCCCCTTGTCCTGTGCCCCTTGTCCTGTGTGGAGAGCCCTTTGCATGGGCCCTGAACATATTTATATAATGTTATCATATCCACTCTAAGACGCTGTTTGTCTAGTGTGTACAAGTTTAACTTTTCTAGCCTTTCTTCATAACTAAAACTTTCCATTCCACTTACTAGTTTTGTAGCCCTCTTTCTAGTTCCATAATGTCCTTTTTCAGAAAGGGCGCCCAGAATTGAACAGCATATTCTAGGTGGGGTCTTACCATGGACCTGTAAAGAGGCATAATTATATCTTCCTCCCTTGAGTCAATACCCCTTTTAATACATGCCAATATCTTATTGGCCTTTGCAGCTGCCAGCTGCCACTGCATGCTACTGCTAAGTCTATTGTCTACCATTACTCCCAAATCCTTTTCATTAGTAGATTTCCCCAGAGAAACACCATTTAAACTATATGTTGCATTTTTATTATTATACCCAAAATGCATAACTTTACACTTGTCTATATTGATTCTCATTTGCCATTTGCCTGCCCAGTTACTTAATTTGTCCAAATCCTCTTGTAATGAAGACACATCCAGTTCAGACTTTATTACCTTACTTAATTTTGTGTCATCGGCAAACACTGATACATGGCTCCCTATGCCCTCTGGGAGGTCATTAATAAACAAATTAAAAAGAAGAGGACCCAGGACAGATCCCTGAGGTACTCCAATTATCACGTTTATCCAACTGGAGAACTTGCCATTTCCTACCACTCTTTGCATTCTATCTTTCAGCCAATTTCCAATCCACAAACAAACATTTTCCCCTAGGCCAATTTCATTCAATTTGTACAGTAACCTTTTGTGTGGAACCGTATCAAATGCCTTGGCAAAGTCTAAACAGATCACATCAACCACCACTCCCGCATCTATATTATTACTCACTTTTTCATAAAATGCGATCAAGTTAGTTTGACAAGACCTGTCTTTCACAAAGCCATGTTGGCTATTGCTAATGATATTCCTGTTCCAGCAGAATTCTTGAATATATTCCCTTAGCAACCTTTCAAACAGCTTCCCTACCACAGATGTCAAGCTTACAGGTCTGTAATTTCCTGGCTGTGACTTTGATCCCTTTTTAAATATGGGCACCACATCTGCTTTACGCCAATCCATGGGCACCATACCTGAAATAAAAGAATACCTGAAAATCAAATATAATGGTCTGGCCAGGGTCTGGCTTAGCTCTTTAAGTACCCGTGGGTGTATACCATCTGGCCCTGGAGCTTTGTCTACCTTAACACCATTCAATTGTTTTAACACTTTTTCTTGTGTTAGCCAGTCCCATGCTTGCTGTGACTGTTCTGTAAAAGTAGTTTGCAGATTCTTGTCCATTGGGTCTTCCTTGGTAAAAACAGAAGAAAAGAAATTATTTAAAATATCTGCCTTCTCTCTGTCCCCCTTGACCATCTCACCCGTTTCAGATAACAAGGACCCAACATTATCAGACATTAATTTTTTGCCATTAATGTATTTAAAGAATTTTTTTGGGTTGCTCTTGCTCTCCATAGCAATATTTTTTTCATTCTCCAGTCTAGCTAATTTAATAGCCTTTTTACAGGTTTTGTTGACATTTTTGTATTCTGCAAATGCCTCTGCTGACCCCTCAGCTTTGTAATGTTTAAATGCCGCTTTCTTGTTATTTATTTCATGAATTACTTTACTGGTTAGCCACATTGGTTTTAATTTGCTTCTTTTGTATTTGTTTCCAACAGGGATACATTTATATGTGTATTTTTGCAATGTTATTTTGAAGGCATTCCACTTAACTTCTGTGTTTTTTCCTGAAAATATTTTATCCCAGTCAACGAGACCAAGGGATGAATTAAACCTGCTAAAGTTGGCCTTTTTAAAATTCAGTGTTTTGGTGGAACATACCAAATTGCTTTTCTGAATTAATCTCAAACGATACCATGTTATGGTCACTATTCCCCAAGTGCTCCCTAACTTGGATGTTAGAGATAAGTTCTTCATTGTCAGTTATCAGCAGATCCAGACATGCATTCCCTCTGGTTGAGGTCTGCACTATTTGACACAAAAAATTGTCATTCAGCAAGTTCAGAAACTTGCTGCTTTTAGCAGAATTAGCTGTTCCATTTTTCCAGTCTATTTCTGGACAATTAAAATCCCCCATAATTATAGTTCTCCCTATTTGAGAAGCCTTTTCTATTTGCATTAATAGCTTTGATTCTTCAAGGTCACCAATGTTGGTGGTTTATAACAAATACCCACTAATATTTTCTGGGCAGTTTTACCCCCAGTGACTATTTCAACCCACAGGGATTCCACATGTTCACTATTGTTATCACATATATCTTCCCGCAAATGAGGCAATAATGCTGGTTTGACATACAGACAGACCGCACCACCTCTTTTGTTTGACCTATATTTTCTAAATAACATGTAGCCCTCCAAATTGATTGACCAATCATGTGTGTCATCCCACCATGTTTCCGTTATGCCCATCAAGTCATAGTTTTCGATTTCAGCTACCAGCTCCAGTTCCCCTATTTTACCAGTTAAACTTCTGGCATTTGCAAGCATACAATTTATGCCACTGCTATGTTCCATTTGTGATTTAATTTTGATGCGGTTTGTAGGCTTCTCCTTATCATCTGTACTAACCCCGCCCCTGGATCCACCCACCTGGTTATTAACTACATTACCTTCCCTTTCAATACTATCTCGCCCATTATTTATTGACCCCCCCTTCCTAGTTTAAAATCTCCTCCAACCATCTAGTCATCCTCTCCCCAAGCACTTGAGACCCTCTTGCATTCAGGTGCAATCCATCCCTACTATAGAGATTGTACCCCAAAGCAAAATCAGCCCAGTGCTCTAAAAACCCAAAGCCCTCCTTCTTACACCAAGACTTCAGCCATGCATTGAGCTCCCTAATCTACCTCTGTCTCTCTGGCATAGCGCATGGCACAGGTAGTATCTCTGAGAATACTACCTTGGAGGTCCAGTTCCTAATCTTACTCCCTAAATCCCTAAAATTACCTTTTAGGACTCTCCACCTTCCTCTTACTTTGTCATTTGTACCAATATGCACCAAGACAGCTGGATCCTCTCCAGCTCCTCCCAATAATCTGTCCACCCTGTCTGCAACATGCCGAACCCAGGCACCCGGGAGACAGCAAACCATTCGGTTGCTGTGATCAGAGCCACAGATTACCCTATCTGTCCTCCTAATAATGGAGTCCCCTACCACCAAAATCTGCCTAGGATTCACTTTCCTCTGGATCCCTCTGTGCTAGAAGAGCTGTTCTCCCGGCTGTTAGGGAGAACAGTCTTCTCCAGCAATTCCACTTCTGGGTTTGCCTCCCCAACATCTTCACTTAAGTGAGCAAATTTATTGGGATGGAAAAACTCAGGACTGGCTGCCCACTTCCTCTTCCCTCCCCCACTTCAACCACGTCTAACTGTCACCCAGCTATGTGCCTGGTTCCCTTCTAGCTGAACTCCTCCCTCTTTGCTAGGTGACCCAGCTAGACTCTGCTCATTTAGCAAGAGACTTCTCTCAAGGTTGTCAGTATCTCTCAGTGTTGCAATATGACTCTCTAGAGCCCCAATCTGAGCTTCTAGAAGGGCCACTTGCTCACACTTACCACAGCGGTATGGACCCTGGAACTGCTGTTCCAAGCATGCATACATATTGCAAGATGTGCACTGAGTGAGATCTCCAGAGTTGCTCATCATGTATGGTGCAAATGTGAGTTCCTGAAATGTAAACAATTAATTTACCTGTGTTGCACTACCTCCTGTGTTTCACAAACTGCTGTGTTTCACAAACTGTGCACTTATTCCAGAGCACTTAATAAAGAGCACGCTCTATTTGTGAGCAAGTTCTGTGAATTCTGTCCCTAGATTTTGACTGAGGTTGTAGGAGAGAGGTTGTGTGTTAGGAAGCTCTCTGAAAAAGGCCTCTTTGAGGGGAGTTTTCTTTTCTTTTGTTTTCTTTCTTAGTTAGTTTAGTTAAATAAGAGTTTAGTTAGGTTTTATTTCTTTTTTGGGGAAATTGGGTGAATTTTTTAGTTGATTTTTACACTTTTAAGTTGAGCCCCAGGAAGCAGCAGCTTCTTGCCCAACAAGGCTCACTTCCTGTGGGCTCCTTTCTCCTGTTCACACCCCTGACCCATCCCCCGCTACTGGGTCTTTTTTCTACTTTGATTTACTTTGATTCTTTTATTTATTTTGAAAAACTTTTGTTTGGTGGGTGGTGGGGAATATTATTTTCTGTTAGTTTAAGTTTATTTTTGAATTTAAGTTTATTTTTGAGGGAGAGAAGCAAGCAGCTGGAAGGGAAGAATTTAAACATCTTTCATTACTGTTAACCCTCCCAGTGCCAGTGCATAGCACTGCAACTCTCCCTCTTTCTTTTTGTTTAAGAAGAAAAGTTCATTTAGTGTATTTCCTTTGATTTGTTTTATTAATTTCATAGCCCCAGGAAGCTTGAGCTTCTTCCCCAGAAAGGGCTCACTTCCTGTGGGCTTCCAAACCCAGCAGCACTCCCCTGACCCTTCCCCCACTCCTGGTGCTACTTAATTAGTTAATTGATTTCAGTTGTTTTGTTTTCTTTTCAACACTTTTTGGTTTGGTGGGTGGTGGGAAAATTATTTTATGTTTGTTTAAGTTTCCTTTTCATTTTACTGTCTCTGAGGGAGAGATAAAAGCAGCTGGGAGGGACAGAGATTTAAAACACCTATTTTTCTGTTAACCCTCCCAGTGCCAGGTGCATAGCACTGCATCTCTCCCTCTCCCTCTCTCTCACCTCTCTCTTTGAAAAAACAAAACAAAAAATATAAATAAAAACATTCCTTCCTTTTATTTTATTTCTTTCTTTAAGTTTGATTTAAAATGGGGAAGGGCATAAAGAGGCCTCAGGATCCCAAAGATGGAATATGGGATCCTGGAAATACTAGCTGTAGCCCTGCTGTGTCCCAAACAGCGAGCCCCAGACCTCAGGCTCCCTCTGCCTCTACTAAGGCTGCTCCTACTGGCACTGCCCCTGTAGCACCTGCTATTACTAGATCTTTTGCACAGGTGGTTAGTGCCAGCCCCAGTCATGCCAACACTGGGGGAGAGCAGCTATCTAGGAGGCATGGAGTAAGATGCATCATATCTGGGGTTCACAGCATTGGGGCATATGTAAAGGCTGCAGCTGATGTTGTGAGCCCCTCTGCAGTTGTAGCAGCCAGCAAAATGTACGGCAAAGCTGTTCTATTTCTACGTACGCTGGCTGCTGCACATACTTTGGTGCAGAGGGGGCTCACACTGGGGGGGACCTATATCCCTGTAGAACCCCTGGAAGGGATGGGCACACGTCTGGTACTATCTAATGTGCCCCCCTTCCTACCGGACCCTTTGCTGCGCCCCCACTTGCAAGCCCTAGGGGAGTTGAAATCTAACATCACTAAGATTTCCCTGAGCTGCAAAGAGAGAGCACTTAGACATGTGCTCTCTTTTAAGAGGCACAAGTCCTCCTGCCTCGGGGTGCAGACAGTATAGAAGGGTCCTTTCGGGTTCATTTTGAGGGGGTGCTGTACCGTATATTTTACAGCACAGAAGAAGTGAGGTGCTTTGCTTGTAAGGAGCTGGGGCATACACGTCAGAGCTGCCCCAAGGGGCAGAGTTCTAAAACATCAGCCCCAGCTCCAGTGCCAGTCGCAAGCACCTCACGTACAGCACCCAGCCCTGCTAAGACCACCGTGGCAGGGCCCTCAAAAGGGAAAGCCCCCCCTTCAGAGAGCTATAAGGAGGCTGTTCCAAAGCCCACCACCGCAGCCTCCATGCCTCCTTCCTCCCCACCAAAAACATCAGTAGCTGCAGCTACCGCTGAGGCTGCAGCAAAAGGGAGGAAGGAGAAGAGTGTCACCACTACCCCCTGTGTTGCCGCTGCCCCAGTGCCATTCCCCCCCGCCCCAAGTATAAACACTTCAACAAGTGTAGGGGATGAGGGGAGGGAGGAAAGATCTCAGCCCTCTAAAGAGGGCACGGGGAGCGGCGGCACCTCCTCTTCTAAGGATGATGCCCCAAGGAAGAGGAAATATAAGACCAATAGGGGGACACTGGAGGAATGGGAGGAGCTTATCTCCTATCCCTCCAAAGTAAAAAAGAGGAGCCATCCATCGCCTCCTCAAGTGGTGACATTGTCTGACCTGGCTATTAACCTCAGCCAGCCAGGTGCGGACCACACACCTCTCCCCCCAGACCTGGCGGGGGATAATGTGGCCAAGGGTCTGGGGAATGTGCAGGGGAATGAGGGTCTCACTGAGGAGACAGGGGCAGACAGCCAGCCAATAGCTATGCAGCTTGTCTTGCCCCTGATGTATGAAGGGAGGCCCAATAAAGCCCCTGCAGAATGGGCAGTTAGTGTCCCTAAGGTGCTGAGATTTGGGGACCACAGTCAACCTCTCCCTCCAGGGTCACTCTCCAGTGGCGACACTGGGGTAATACCAACTCCCCAGGATATGCCACTCCTGGAGGCGATAGACTTAAGCGTAACGCCCATTCAGGACCCTGTAGAGGAAAATCCAGGGGAGGGTGACGCAACAGGGGCAGTGGTAATGGAGGAGGGTGACCAAGCAGTCCCTCCTATTAATACCGTGGAGGTGACTGCTACAACCTCGGAGATCCCTCCTCCCACTTCAGCCACTGATCCCAACCTTAGCGTCATCCAAGCTGCGCAGGTGGCGGTGGAGAAGGCTGAGGAGGCATATAAGGCCTCCAAAGCTCCCCATGTCACCAGTCTGCCGCCGTTCAGCCAGCTACCCCTGAGTGTGCCCCTAGTACTAGCAAGGGGGCACAAGAATCCTCTCAGGTTTCAGTCACGAAGGGTGTATTAGACCCCACTTCAATAACATCTAGAAGTGGGAGTGTTAAGATCAAGCTGAGAAGGCTTACCCCCTTAGAGGAGAAGGGGGTTTACAAAGTACTCAGCGAGGAGGAGCCCAGGGATGGCAGTGAGGCTTCTGCAGCCTCAGTACCTACACCTAGCCCTGTCATCCCTGCCAAGGAAATAACAGCTTTCCTTGAGAGCACCCTTCGCGGACAAAATAAAAAGAAGGTGCGCCTGGCCCTTGAGAGGTGGAATGATTTGCCGTTAATCATCCACTCTCTCAGAGAATATCTTAGGGCCAGCAATAGGGCCAAGAACTTCGGGTCTGCTGAACATATCCGTGCCCGCAAGTTCTTAAATTTGTGTCTGTCCCATCAGGCCTCGCTAGGAGATGGGGCGAAAGCACTTCCTGACACACGGTAATGGCTCTGAGCATCAGCACCCTTAATACCAATGGCTGTAGGGATGGGTTTCGCAGGTTCCAGGTACTCTCCTATCTACAGCAACGGGGGTACTCTGTGAGCTTCCTGCAAGAAACCCATACCACTCCGGAGGCTGAAGCCAACTGGCATCTGGAGTGGCGAGGCAGGTTTTTCTATAGCCACTTCACTTCGGCGTCATGTGGAGTGGTGACCCTGTTCTCAGAGTCCTTTCAGCCTGAGGTGCTGAGTGCGAAGGCTGTTATCCCAGGCCGTCTGCTGCATCTCCGGGTCCGAGAGCTAGGCTGCACGTTTAGTCTGCTGAACGTGTATGCACCCTCTGCAGGACCGGAGAGGGTGAGGTTCTTTGCTAGTTTGTCGACCTATCTGGAGTCGGTCGATGCGGATGAGTGTTTGATTATCGGGGGTGGTTTCAACTGCACCCTCGAAGCTCTGGACCGTGTCGGGACAGAGCATTATCCACCATCCGCGTCGGCCTTGAGGGAGGTCATCACCCGCTACTCCCTGGTCGACATCTGGCGAGAACAGCACCCAGGGGCATCAGACACTTTCACCTATGTCAGGGTGAGAGATGGTAGGGTGTCCCACTCCCGGATCGATAGGCTTTATATATCTAGCCACTACATGTCGCTGGCCCGGTCCAGTGCCATTAGGTTGGCCCCGTTCACGGACCACAACTGTGTGTCCGTGAAACTGTCGCCCATGTCATCGGCGACAAAAGCCGCCTATTGGCACTTCAACAATACCTTGTTGGAGGACGAGGGCTTTGCGGCATTGATCCGGGAGAGGTGGGCGGACTGGAGGGGTTTCAAGGGTGACTTTGCCACGCTGAGTCAGTGGTGGGACGTGGGCAAGATGCACTTGAGACTCTTGTGTCAGGAGTATACTAGGGGTGTGAGCAGTCAGCGCAATGCCGAGATTGAGGCACTCCGGGGGGAGGTGCTTGGCCTCGAGCAAAGGCTGGCTGCTGAATCTAGGGATAAAGCCTTGCAGCTCGAATACGTAGAGAGGAAGGAGGTTCTCTGTCACCTGAAACGGCAACAGGCTAAGGGAGCCTTCGTGCGAAGCCGCTTGCGATTCCTTTGGGAGATGGATCGCGGCTCGCGCCTCTTCTACGGACTGGAGAAGAGGGGGGGTAACCGTAGACATATCACCTGCCTCCTCACGGAGGACGGTGCCCCTCTTTTGGATCCGGAGAGCATCCGGGACAGGGCCCGGAGATTCTATGCAAACCTGTACTCTCCGGATCCCACCTCTCCAGATGCCTGCAAGGTGCTATGGGATGGGCTTCCAACGGTCAGAGAGGGTGGAAGAGAGTGGCTGGATCAGCCCATCTCTCTAGCTGAACTCTCTGAAGCACTCAGTCTAATGCCCCATGGCAAATCTCCGGGGCTGGACCGACTGACCGTAGAGATCTTCCAATTCTTTTGGGAGACTCTAGGACATGATTTCCAACTGGAGGCCCTCGAGACTGGTGAGATGCCCCTTTCCTGTCGACGGGCAGTAATGGCCTTGCTGCCCAAGAAGGGGGATCTCCGCCTTATCGAAAACTGGCGGCCAGTCTCGCTGCTCAGCACGGATTATAAGATCGTAGCCAAAGCTGTCACCTTAAGGCTCAGGTCCGTGCTGGCAGAGGTGGTCCACTCAGACCAGTCCTATACAATCCCGGGCCGGACCATCTTTGATAATATCTTTCTGGTCCTGGATCTGCTCTGCTACGCCCGCAGGACTGGTCTGTCACTCGCCCTTCTCTCATTAGACCAGGAGAAGGCGTTTGACAGAGTGGATCACAAATATCTCATAGCTACTCTGCAAGCATACGGCTTTGGCCCACGCTTTGTGGGCTACCTTAAGACGCTGTATGCCTCTGCAGAGTGTTTAATTAAGATCAACTGGTCCCTAACGGCACCCCTGGTATTTGGACGAGGAGTACGGCAGGGATGCCCCTTGTCTGGACACCTATATGCACTAGCCATCGAGCCCTTTCTATGTCTCTTAAGGAAGAGGCTCACAGGGCTGGTGCTGAAGGATCCAGACATGAGGGTGGTCCTTTCGGCATATGCCGATGATGTACTCCTCGTGGCCCAAGACCTAGTTGATCTAGTGCGGGCTAAAGAATGCCAAGAGGTTTATACAGCTGCCTCTTCTGCTCAGATCAACTGGTCCAAATGCACAGGCCTTTTAGAGGGTCCCATACAGGTAGACTCCCTGCCTCCCACCTTTCGTAACATCAAGTGGGAGGCTACAGCATTGAAATACCTTGGAGTCTACCTGTCCGCTGCGAATCCCACAGTCCCTGCAAACTGGAAAGAACTAGAGGAACGAGTCCTCTCTCGGATGGGACTGTGGAGGGGTCTTGCGAAAGTGCTTTCCCTAAGGGGGAGGGCTTTGGTGATCAACCAGCTGGTGGCCTCACAGCTGTGGCACCGGCTGATCTGCCTTAGCCCGACCCCCGAGTTCATCAGCAAAATCCAGAGAATGCTGCTGGACTTTCTCTGGATGGGGAAGCACTGGGTCTCTGCGGGTGTGGCAAGCCTCCCACTGGTAGAGGGCGGTCAAGGAATGGTGTGTATACAAACTCAAGTGCACACCTTCCGCCTCCAGTACCTGCAGAGATACCTGTACGCAGACCCTTCACCGCAGTGGTGCTCGCTGGCCTCCAGCTTCTATCGCCAGTTGCGCAATATGGGGTATGACCGGCAACTATTCACCATCAAGCCTGAGGGGTTTGGGAGCGACCTCTCAGTGCTGCCGGAATACTACCGGGAAACCCTCAAGGCCTGGAGCATGGTCTCCGTGTCAAGGCAGGGCACAGCGCAGGGGGCAGACATTGTAGTGGAGCCCCTGCTATATAATCCAGCTGTGGGGGCTCAGATGTTGGAAGCCCCTAGCATATGTCGTCGCCTTCGCCAAGCACGGATGACCAGAGTCGGGGATCTCCTGGACTATGAACGGGCGGACTGGGTGGAGCCCGATGTGCTTATGCACCGTATGGGTTTCCATAGTCCCAGAGTTCCGTGCCGTTTGCTCCGGGAGATCAAGCTTGCCATCCACCCCGACTCGCGCACCTTCATTGACGGGGCCTTACAGGCCGGAGAGCCACATCTACCTGTGGATCCCTCGACTCCGGCTGTAAGCATACAACCAAAGCCTCGTCAGTCCCCCTTGGCTTCTCCAGCCCCCAGCTTAAGCCGGTTGGGGGTGATACCCTCGGCATGTTTCCGTGGCATGCCGAGGAAGAGGCTGTATTCCCTCGTGCTCCACACAGTGCACTTCCTCGCCCTCGTCGGTCTACCAGACACCATCTGGCGGCGAGTGTTTGACGTGGGCGAGAGACCCCGGTGGAGGGCACTCTATTCCACCTTGGTGCCCAGACCCATCGGGGATTTGAGTTGGAGAGTGCTCCATGGTGCACTGAGCACGGGGGAGTACCTGGCCCGTTTCACGGACTCCCCTGCCACCTGTCCTTTCTGTGGCAGGGGCGAGTCAGTATTTCATATTTACTTTTCATGCAGCCGACTGCAGCCCCTCTTGTCATTCCTGAGGGGACTCCTCCTGCAGTTCTGGCTGCACTTCCCTCCACATCTCTTCGTTTTTGGGCGCACGGTGTCTCGGACAAGTAGGGCTGAGGACCTCCTCATAAACCTGCTCCTGGCGCAGGCTAAGATGGCCATCTATGTGTCCAGGAAGCAGGTACTGTCAGGGGAGGTTCCAATGACGCCTGAAGCTTTATTCCGGGCATTTGTGTGCTCCCGTATCCGAGCAGAGTACACCCAAGCCCTTGCCACTGGGAGTATGTCAGCTTTTACCTCCCAGTGGGCCTTAAATGGTGTGCTCTGCTCGGTGTCCCCCCATCAGGATTCATTTCAACTCATAATTCATCTTTAAGTTATTTTTATGTTACAGTTAGTTTTCTCCGGTTCTTTCTATCTCCCTTTGGGTGCTGGGGGTGCACGGCGTTTTAATTATGGCACGCTGCTTGCTCCTCTGGCACTCAGGGGGTTAATGTTTATTTAAAAAAAAAAAAAAAAAAATATTACTGTTCACTGATTGACTGGCTTGCCTGTAAGGCAGGCACATTTCTTTTCATTAAAAAAAAAAAAAAAAAAAAAAAAAAAAAAAAAATTCTATTTCCTGATTGGCTGGCTTGCCTATAAGTCAAGCACTTTGTTTTCTTTCATAATATTCTGTCCCTAGATTTTGACTGAGGTTGTAGGAGAGAGGTTGTGTGTTAGGAAGCCCTCTGAAAAAGGCCTCTTTGAGGGGAGTTTTCTTTTCTTTTGTTTTCTTTCTTTGTTAGTTTAGTTAAATAAGAGTTTAGTTAGGTTTTATTTCTTTTTTTGGGGAAATTGGGTGAATTTTTAGTTGATTTTTGCACTTTCAAGTTGAGCCCCAGGAAGCAGCAGCTTCTTGCCCAACAAGGCTCACTTCCTGTGGGCTCCTTTCTCCAGAGCACACCCCTGACCCATCCCCCGCCGATTTGTTTTATCTACGTTCAAAGCCACAGGAAGCTTGAGTTTCTTTTCCAGAAAGGACTCACTTCCTGAGGGCTTCCAACCCAGCAGCACTCCCCTGACCCTTCCCCCACTCCTGGTGCTACTCAATTAGTTAATTGACTTCAGTTGTTTTGTTTTCTTTTCAACACTTTTTGGTTTGGTGGGTGGTGGGAAAATTATTTTCCTGGTCCCTCCTCGGCAGCGGTCACGAACGGGTTAAGTCCCCCACCCCCAGCCGAAGAACAGGAAACACCCGAACCCAAAATAATAAAAGATCCCTCCCCCCATACCTTGACGTCTTTTTTGTTTCTTGCCTTCGGCTGTGGATGGAAACATCCCGATTTGCACCATGCCGTTTTTTTTTTTTAAACCTGCCCTGAGTTTTGTTAAAATCATTTACCGGCTCCAGGTCTCTCACTCCCTGGTGTACGGAGCTTCCTCCTCACTCCGCCACATATGGCTGGACAGCTGGAAGGCCCCATTATGCAGTGGGGGCTTAGTCTCTCTCCCTCTCCCTCTCCATCTCTCTCTCTCTCCCCTCCCGGTGGTTGCTTCAGGCATTGAGGGCGAGCGTGCCCATTTCCAAGATGGCGGCCAGCTTTTCTTTTCCTCTTCCTGAGACTCCTGGCGTCATTCTCTGGACGACGACTTCCTTTTCAGATTGCTTCTTGTTAGTTTCTTCTTCTTGAGGGTATTTAAGGTAAGTGCTTTTCCTTTTTAACCTTTTATTGTACCTTTTTGTTTCTCTCCTGTATGGTGAGCCTTATCCAGTCTATTTCTCCTTGGCTGTGTTGCTGCCCCAGTTATTTAGTTCTGAATCCTGGTACAGTATTTAATTTTTTCTCTTACCTTCTGCTGCCTTTGGTTGGTTCTTCCTGCTTATTCTCACTTTTCCCTGCTGGAATTGTTTTTCTTTCCCGCAGACCTCTGTCTATATGGATCCTGACCCTGAGGCAAATACACTGCAACCCAAGGCTATGGGGTAGGTTTTGGTAAGGTAAGGTTTTCCTTTTTTATGTTAAAAAGAGTGATAGGTTGGCTGACGGGACTTCATTTCTATGTCTTTCCAGCCCGATCAGAGGGGATGCCACTACTCTGCCGCCTAACAGGTCATGTTATGCCTGTGACAATGATGCAATGGAGGGGAAGAAGATCTGCAGGTCATGCTGGTTGGAATCCATCCAAGAGGCTCCATCCACCTCCAAGGACTTTTCTATGATGATTAGACAAGCTGTAGTCCAAGGGCTTCAGGAGACATCCTTTCCTCCAAGCAAGAGATTGAGAGAAAGAGAAGAGGATCCTTTCTCAGAAGACTCGGACGAAGAAGTACATAGGTCAAGAGACTCTGCCGATTCTGCAGAAGACGATGAGGAATACTCGAATCTTACTGGATTTGACTCAACAATAATAGAACCTTTAATAAAATCAGTTAGACAAACGCTGGGCCTCCAAGAACCCCAGGAAAAACAACCAAAGGACCGTATGTTCTCGTCATTTAAAAAGAAAATTGCATCCTTTCCGCTTCATTCTGCAATAAGGGATTTGATTCTTGAAGAATGGAGAAAGAGGGACAGAAGATGCAAGCCCACACCTCGTCTGTCGAAGATGTATCCATTCTCGGATAAAGACTTGGAACTATGGAATGCCCCACCCAGGGTGGACGCAGCAGTAGTGTGTTTGGCACGGAAGACCACATTACCATTAGATGATGCAGCGTCATTTAAGGATCCTCTGGATAGACGACTGGAAAATGACTTAAAGAGGGTCTATCTGTCCATTGGATTGGCCTCCAGACCAGCTGCAGCCCTGACCTCGGTTTCCAGAGCTATGAGAGTCTGGATGGAACAAGTAGAGCAAGCTCTTTTACAAGGGGAATCTCGTTCTGCTATAGCCGAATCTTTATCAGATATCAAAATAGCCACAGAGTTCATTATTGACTCCTCTACCGATCTGATCCGCCTACAAGCCAAAGCTATGTACTTATCGATTGCCGCTAGGAGAGCACATTGGCTACACCATTGGAATGCGGATAACATCTCAAAATTAAATCTTTGTGCACTTCCGTTTTCCGGAGAGATGCTTTTTGGAGAAAAGTTGGATGAACTAATTAAGAAGGCTTCGGGGGGCAAAAGCCTCTTCCTACCTCAAGACAAGAAAAACAGGCGGACCGACTTCGGGCCTTCCAGAAGGAATCCACAGAACAGAACATCCTTTCGGGATGCTCGTTTCTACCGTCCAGGTAAAGAATCTTCCAGGTCTCTCTCCTGGAAAACTGGACAGCCATTTTCCTTTCGTTCCTCAAGACCTACTGGGTCGTGAAAAGGATCAGACTTTTCAAACTCCAAACAAGTTGGGAAATTCTGACGGTGCCCAGGTCCAGTCGTGGGGAATTGGAGGCCGTTTACGGCACTTCCACGACGCATGGACCAGAGTCGTGTCAGACAAATGGCCACTACAAGTGATCTCCCTAGGCTATTCGATAGAATTCAAGACCCGACCTACAAAATCAAACTTCAAGATGTCAAGACTTCCCAGAGATCCTTCAATAAGATCGCATCAACTAGAGTGCATTTCTCATCTGGTAGCGGAAGAAGTTATCTTGATAGTTCCAACAGAAGAAAGATTCAGCGGAATTTATTCCACCCTATTTTTTGTTCAAAAATCCTCTCTTCAGCTTCGTCCAATTCTGGACCTCAAAAACTTGAATTATCACTTAAATATGAGAAGATTCAAGATGGAGTCCATTCAGACTATCATCAAAGTGGTCCTACCAGGAGACTGGATGGTGTCAATAGACCTAAAGGAAGCATATTTACATATCCCGGTAGCACGTCACCATCAAAGATTCCTGCGTTTTGCATACGGAGATCAACATTATCAGTTCACCTGTCTGCCGTTTGGAATAGCTACAGCCCCAAGAACGTTTTCAAAGTTACTTCTCCCCGTGGTGGCACATCTCAGACTCTAAGCCATCAGAATTTATCATTATCTAGACGATATTCTGATCATCGCACAAGATCAACAATGCCTGCTTCAACACAGGGAACAGACAATCAGTTTGCTCTCACAACTCGGCTGGATCATAAATTCAGAAAAGAGTCATCTGACTCCCACACAACAGATGGTCTTTCTGGGAGTTCTCTTCGACACGGGTCGAGAACGGGTCTTCCTGACACTAGACAAAGCACGGAATCTCTCGTATCAGATCACAGAACTCAAGCAAAAGTCAGCCATTACTGCTCGGAAGTGCATGAGTCTGCTGGGACTGATGTCCTCTACAATCCCAGTGGTCAGATGGGCCCAGTGGTTTATGAGACCTTTTCAGCTGTCCTTCCTAAACCAATGGGACAGTCGGTTCGACAGTCTCGAAATCCTCGTGACCATTACCGAGGAAGTCAAGACCAGCCTTTCCTGGTGGGAAGACATCCGCAATCTCACACAGGGAAAGTCTTTAAGAGACAGAGAGTGGGTAACGCTCACTACAGACGCCAGTGGCACATGTTGGGGCGCAATATTGGGAGAAGAGCAAGCACAAGGATCATGGCCATCAAACTGCTCAAACGTGCCATCAAATATACTAGAGCTCCGTGCTGCTACACAAGCAATCTTCAGCTTCGCTTCACAACTACAAGGGAAGGCAATCAAAATCAGGATGGACAATCGTCCCGCAGTATACTATGTCAGAAAACAAGGAGGGACACGAAGCAGATCCCTCATGAACGAGATCTCTCCAATCCTTTCCTGGGCGGTGGCCAATGATCAGGATCTGACGGCAGTATACCTAAAGGGGAAACTCAATATACAAGCGGATTATCTCAGCAGACACCAACTCAATCACAATTCCTGGGCCTTGAACTCTGAGACATTTGGGAAGATAGTCCAGAAATGGGGCCTTCCAGTCATAGATCTGATGGCCTCACCACAGAACACCAAGCTTCCGAGATTTTACGGGGAAATTTTTTACCCACAAGCACTCCGGACAGACGCGCTCTGTCATCCATGGCACAAGAATCTCAATTACATTTTTCCTCCTATCTCCCTGATTTACAGAGTACTCCAGAAGATTCGGATGGACAGGGCGGAGGTAATCGGTATCATTCCCTTTTGGCCCCACAGACCGTGGTTCCCGGAGCTTCAGAGACTGTCAATCTCAGAACCATGGATGCTACCACACAAGAAGGATCTATTATCTCAGGGCCCTATACTACATCCGGATCCCTCCAACCTACACCTAGCGGCCTGGAGATTGAGCGGGAATCGTTGATAGATAAAGGTCTCTCCGAATCTGCAATTTCTATCCTTTTAAGCTCCAGGAAGTCCTCAACTTCAGCTTCATATTATAGAACTTGGTCTGTTTTTTCCAAATGGGCGGAGCTCAAAGGTTTTTCGTCATCCTCTCCTTCCCTAGTTAATATTGTGGAATTCCTTTCGGATGGTTTCCATCAGGGATTAAGCCCCAATACCCTTAAAGTTCAAGTCTCAGCCATTTCGGCCATTACAGGCATCAGATGGGCACAACAAGATTTAATGGTTCGATTCTTCCGAGCTCTACAACATCTTCGTCCTACAGTCAGGAATCTATCCCCTGCCTGGGATCTCCCTTTAGTGCTGGATGCCCTGACGGCAGCACCGTTTGAACCCTTGGATTCCATTCCTTTAGGCATGCTATCTTTAAAGATCACTTTCCTCATTGCCATAACCTCGGCTAGACGAGTCTCAGAACTTCAAGCTCTCTCAGTTAGAGAACCATTTTTGAGATTCTCACAGGACTCAGTAATCCTTAGACCGGTGCCAGATTTTCTCCCTAAAGTCATCTCGCCTTTCCATCTGGCTCAAGACATCGTACTACCATCATTTGTTCCTGACACCTCCAAAGGAGATAAGGCAGAATGGATCAACCTGGACCTGGTCAGAGGTCTTCAAATCTTTGTCCTCAGGACATCGGCAATTAGGAAAATGGAAAAACTATTCATTGTTCCATCAGGTCACAGACAAGGATGGCCGGTTGCCAAATCCACTATCTCCAGATGGATAGTATCCTGTATAATCAAGGCGTACCAGGCTAAGGGTATTCTGCCTCCTCAGGGTATTAGGGCCCATTCCTCACGGTCTATCTCCACTTCATGGGCAGCAGAGGCCAGAATTTCTACAGAGGACATTTGCAGGGCAGCAACTTGGGCCTCCAGTAATACCTTTGCTAAACATTATCGTCTGGACCTCAGGTCTAGAGACTCTTCGGCCTTTGGGAAAGAAGTTCTCCGCTCAGTTTCTATGTTTTCCTCTTAATAAATTGTCTTAAGTGTTTTCGCAGTATTTTGGTCTCTGGGTATTCTTTTTCCTTGGAATTTTCCCTCCCTATAAGTCTTGCTTTGGTACTCTCCCGTTCGTGACCGCTGCCGAGGAGGGACCAGGAAAATGGAAAATATATTCAGCTTACCGTTATTTTCTTTTCCTGGTCCAGAGGAGGCAGCGGTCACTGCTTTCCCACCCGGAAGGCTTATTAGTATCTCGGCTAGGATACACAGACATCAAGGTATGGGGGGAGGGATCTTTTATTATTTTGGGTTTGGGTGTTTCCTGTTCTTCGGCTGGGGGTGGGGGACTTAACCCGTTTGTGACCGCTGCCTCCTCTGGACCAGGAAAAGAAAATAATGGTAAGCTGAATATATTTTCCATGTTTGTTTAAGTTTCCTTTTCATTTTACTGTCCCTGAGGGAGAGATAAAAGCAGCTGGGAGGGACAGAGATTTAAAACACCTATTTTTCTGTTAACCCTCCCAGTGCCAGGTGCATAGCACTGCATCTCTCCCTCTCCCTCTCTCTCACCTCTCTCTTTAAAAAACAAACAAACAAAAAATATATATAAATAAAAATTCCTTCCTTTTATTTTATTTCTTTCTTTGATTTAAAATGGGGAAGGGCATAAAGAGGCCTCAGGATCCCAAAGATAGAATAAGGGATCCTGGAAATACTAGCTGTAGCCCTGCTGTGTCCCAAGCAGCAAGCCCCAGACTTCAGGCTCCCTCTGCCTCTACTCAGGCTACTCCTACTGGCGCTGCCCCTGTAGCACATACTATTACTAGATCTTTTGCACAGGTGGTTAGTGCCAACCCTAGTCATGCCAACTCTGGAGGAGAGCAGCTATCTAGGAGGCATGGAGTCAGATGCATAATGTCTGGGGTTCACAGCATAGGGGCATATGTAAAGGCTGCAGCTGATGTTGTGAGCCCCTCTGCAGTTGTAGCAGCCAGCAAAATGTACGGCAAAGCTGTACTATTTCTACGTACGCTGGCTGCTGCACATACTTTGGTGCAGAAGGGGCTCACACTGGGGGGACTTATATCCCTGTGGAACTCCTGGAAGGGATGGGCACACGTCTGGTACTATCTAATGTGCCCCCCTTCCTACCGGACCCTTTGCTGCGCCCCCACAGCACACCCTGGGGGAGTTAAAATCAAATATCACTAAGATTCCCCTGGGCTGCAAAGAGAGAGCACTTAGGCATGTGCTCTCTTTTAAGAGGCAGGCACAAGTCCTCCTGCCTCGGGGTGCAGAAAGTATTGAGGGGTCCTTTGGGGTTCATTTTGAGGGGGTGCTGTACCGCATATTTTACAGCACAGAGGAAGTGAGGTGCTTTGCTTGTAGGGAGCTGGGGCATACACTCCAGAGCTGCCCCAAGGGGCAGCGTTCTAAAACATCAGCCCCAGCTCCAGTGCCAGTAGCAAGCACCTCATGTACAGCACCCAGCCCTGCTAAGACCACCGTGGCAGGGCCCTCAAAGGGGAAAGCCCCCCCTTCAGAGAGCTATAAGGAGGCTGTTCCAAAGCCCACCACCGCAGCCTCCATGCCTCCTTCCTCCCCACCAAAAACATCAGTAGCTGCAGCTACCTCTGAGGCTGCAGCAAAAGGGAGGAAGGAGAAGAGTGTCACCACTACCCCCTGTGTTGCCGCTGCCCCGGTGCCATCCCCCCCCCACCCTAAGTATAAACACTTCTACAAGTGTAGGGGATGAGGGGAGGGAGGAAAGATCTCAGCCCTCTAAAGAGGGCACGGGTAGCGGCGGCACCTCCTCTTTTAAGGATGATGCCCCAAGGAAGAGGAAATATAAGACCAATAGGGGGACACTGGAGGAATGGGAGGAGCTTATCGCCTATCCCTCCAAAGTAAAAAAGAGGAGCCATCCATCGCCTCCTCAAGTGGTGACATTGTCTGACCTGGCTATTGATCTCAGCCAGCCAGGTACGGACCACACATCTCTCTCCCCAGACCTGGCGGGGGATAATGTGGCCAAGGGTCTGGGGAATGTGCAGGGGAATAAGGGTCTCCCTGAGGAGACAGGGGCAGACAGCCAGCCAATAGCTATGCAGCTGGTCTTGCCACTGATGTATGAAGGGAAGCCCAATAAAGCCCCTGCAGAATGGGCAGTTAGTGTCCCTAAGGTGCTGAGCTTTGGGGACCACAGTCAGCCTCTCCCTCCAGGGTCACTCTCCAGTGGTGACACGGGTAATACCAACTCCCCAGGATATGCCACTCCTGGAGGCGATAGACTTAAGCGTAACGCCCATTCAGGACCCTGTAGGGGAAAGTCCAGGGGAGGGTGATGCAACAGGGGCAGTGGTAATGGAGGAGGGTGACCAAGCAATCCCTCCTATTAATACCGTGGAGGTGACTGCTACAACCTCAGAGATCCCTCCTCCCACTTCAGCCACTGACCCCAACCTTAGCATCATCCAAGCTGCGCAGGCGGTGGTGGAGAAGGCTGAGGAGGCATATAAGGCCTCCAAAGCTCCACATGTCACCAAGCCATCTGCCTTCGTTCAGCCAGCTACCCCTGAGTGTGCCCCTAGTACTAGCAAGGGGGCACATGAATCCTCTCAGGGTTCGGTCACGAAGGGTGTATTAGACCCCACTTCAATAACATCTAGAAGTGGGAGTGTTAAGATCAAGCTGAGAAGGCTTACCCCCTTAGAGGAGAAGGGGGGTTATAAAGTACTCAGCGAGGAGGAGCCCAGGGATGGCAGTGAGGCTTCCGCAGCCTCAATACCTACACCTAGCCCTGTCATCCCTGCCAAGGAAATAACAGCTTTCCTTGAGAGCACCCTTCGCGGACAAAATAAAAAGAAGGTGCGCCTGGCCCTTGAGAGGTGGAATGATCTGCCGTTAATCATCCACTCTCTCAGAGAATATCTTAGGGCCAGCAATCGGGACAAGAACTTCGGGTCTGCCGAACATATCCGCGCCCGCAAGTTCTGTCCCATCAGGCCTCGCTAGGAGATGGGACGAAAGCATATCCTGACACACAGTAATGGCTCTGAGCATCAGCACCCTTAATACCAATGGCTGTAGGGATGGGTTTCGCAGGTTCCAGGTACTCTCCTATCTACAGCAAGGGGGGTACTCTGTGAGCTTCCTGCAAGAAACCCATACCACTCCAGAGGCTGAAGCCAACTGGCATCTGGAGTGGCGAGGCAGGGTTTTCTTTAGCCACTTCACTTCGGCGTCATGTGGAGTGGTGACCCTGTTCTCAGAGTCCTTTCAGCCTGAGGTGCTGAGTGCGAAGGCTGTTATCCCAGGCCGTCTGCTGCATCTCCGGGTCCGAGAGCTAGGCTGCACGTTTAGTCTGCTGAATGTGTATGCACCCTCTGCAGGACCGGAGAGGGTGAGGTTCTTTGCTAGTTTGTCGACCTATCTGGAGTCGGTCGATGCGGATGAGTGTTTGATTATCGGGGGTGATTTCAACTGCACCCTCGAAGCTCTGGACCGTGTCGGGACAGAGCACTATCCACCATCCGCGTCGGCCTTGAGGGAGGTCATCACCCGCTACTCCCTGGTCGACATCTGGCGAGAACAGCACCCAGGGGCATCAGACACTTTCACCTATGTCAGGGTGAGAGATGGTAGGGTGTCCCACTCCCGGATCGATAGGCTTTATATATCTAGCCACTACATGTCACGGGCCCGGTCCAGTGCCATTGGGTTGGCCCCGTTCATGGACCACAACTGTGTGTCCGTGAAGCTGTCGCCCATGTCATCGGCGACAAAAGCCGCCTATTGGCACTTCAACAATACCTTGTTGGAGGACGAGGGCTTTGCGGCATTGATCCGGGAGAGGTGGGAGGACTGGAGGGGTTTCAAGGGTGACTTTGCCACGCTGAGTCAGTGGTGGGACGTGGGCAAGGTGCACTTGAGACTCTTGTGTCAGGAGTATACTAGGGGTGTGAGCAGTCAGCGCAATGCCGAGATTGAGGCACTCCGGGGGGAGGTGCTTGGCCTCGAGCAAAGGCTGGCTGCTGAATCTAGGGATCAAGCCTTGCAGCGCGAATACGTAGAGAGGAAGGAGGTTCTCTGTCACCTGGAACGGCACCAGGCTAAGGGAGCCTTCGTGCGAAGCCGCTTGCGATTCCTTTGGGAGATGGATTGCGGCTCGCGCCTCTTCTACGGACTGGAGAAGAGGGGGGATAACCGTAGACATATCACCTGCCTCCTCGCGGAGGACGGTGCCCCTCTTTTGGATCCGGAGAGCATCCGGGACAGGGCCCGGAGATTCTATGCAAACCTGTACTATTCGGATCCCATCTCTCCAGATGCCTGCAAGGTGCTATGGGATGGGTTTCCAACGGTCAGTGAGGGTGGAAGAGAGAGGCTGGATCAGTCCATCTCTCTAGCTGAACTCTCTGAAGCCCTCAGTCTAATGCCCCATGGCAAATCTCCGGGGCTGGACGGACTGACCGTAGAGTTCTTCCAATTTTTTGGGAGACTCTAGGACCTGATTTCCAACTGGTCCTAACGGAAGCCCTCGAGACTGGTGAGATGCCCCTTTCCTGTCGACGGGCAGTAATGGCCTTGCTGCCCAAGAAGGGGGATCTCCGCCTTATCGAAAACTGGCGGCCAGTCTCGCTGCTCAGCGCGGATTATAAGATCGTAACCAAAGCTGTCACCTTAAGGCTCAGGTCCGTGCTGGCAGAGGTGGTCCACTCAGACCAGTCCTATACAATCCCGGGCCGGACCATCTTTGATAATATCTTTCTGGTCCGGGATCTGCTCTGCTACGCCCGCAGGACTGGTCTGTCACTCGCCCTTCTCTCATTAGACCAGGAGAAGGCGTTTTACAGAGTGGATCACAAATATCTCATAGCTACTCTGCAAGCATGCGGCTTTGGCCCACGCTTTGTGGGCTACCTTAAGACGCTGTATGCCTCTGCAGAGTGTTTAATTAAGATCAACTGGTCCCTAACGGCACCCCTGGTATTTGGACGAGGAGTACGGCAGGGATGCCCCTTATCTGGACACCTATATGCACTAGCCATCGAGCCCTTCCTATGTCTGTTAAGGAAGAGGCTCACAGGGCTGGTGCTGAAGGAGCCAGACATGAGGGTGGTCCTTTCAGCATATGCCGATGATGTACTCCTCGTGGCCCAAGACCTAGTTGATCTGGAGCGGGCTAAAGAATGCCAAGAGGTTTATACAGCTGCCTCTTCTGCTCAGATCAACTGGTCCAAATGCACAGGCCTTTTAGAGGGTCCCATACAGGTAGACTCCCTGCCTCCCACCTTCCGTAACATCAAGTGAGAGGCTACAGCATTGAAATACCTTGGAGTCTACCTGTCCGCTGCGAATCCCACAGTCCCTGCAAACTGGAAAGAACTAGAGGAATGAGTCCTCTCTCGGATGGGACTGTGGAGGGGTCTTGCGAAAGTGCTTTCCCTAAGGGGGAGGGCTTTGGTGATCAACCAGCTGGTGGCCTCACAGCTGTGGCACCGGCTGATCTGCCTTAGCCCGACCCCTAAGTTCATCAGCAAAATCCAGAGAATGCTGCTGGACTTTCTCTGGATGGGGAAGCACTGGGTCTCTGCGGGTGTGGCAAGCCTCCCACTGGGAGAGGGCGGTCAAGGAATGGTGTGTATACGCACTCAAGTGCACACCTTCCGCCTCCAGTACCTGCAGAGATACCTGTACGCAGACCCTTCACCGCAGTGGTGCGCGCTGGCCTCCAGCTTCTATCGCCAGTTGCGCAATATGGGGTATGACCGGCAACTATTCATCATCAAGCCTGAGGGGTTTGGGAGCGACCTCTCAGTGCTGCCGGCATACTACCGGGAAACCCTCAAGGCCTGGAGCATGGTCTCTGTGTCAAGGCAGGGCACAGCGCAGGGGGCAGACATTCTAGCGGAGCCCCTGCTATATAATCCAGCTGTGGGGGCTCAGATGTTGGAAGCCCCTAGCATATGTCGTCGCCTTCGCCAAGCACGGATGACCCGAGTCGGGGATCTCCTGGACTATGAACGAACGGACTGGGTGGAGCCCGATGTGCTTATGCACCGTATGGGTTTCCATAGTCCCAGAGTTCCGTGCCGTTTGCTCCGGGAGATCAAGCTTGCCATCCACCCCGACTCGCGCACCTTCATTGACGGGGCCTTACAGGCCGGAGAGCCACATCTACCTGTGGATCCCTCGACTCCGGCTGTGAGCATTCGACCAAAGCCTCGTCAGTCCCCCTTGACTTCTCCAGCCCCCAACTTAAGCCGGTTGGGGTGATACCCTTGGCATGTTTCCGTGGCATGCCGAGGAAGGGGCTGTGTTCCCTCGTGCTCCACATAGTGCACTTCCTCGCCCTCGTCGGTCGCCCAGACACCATCTGGCGGCGAGTGTTTGACGTGGGCGAGAGACCCCGGTGGAGGGAACTCTATTCCACCTTGGTGCCCAGACCCATCGGGGATTTGAGTTGGAGAGTGCTCCATGGTGCACTGAGCACGGGGGAGTACCTGGCCCGTTTCATGGACTCCCCTGCCACCTGTCCTTTCTGTGGCAGGGGCGAGTCAGTATTTCATATTTACTTTTCATGCAGCCGACTGCAGCCCCTCTTGTCATTCCTGAGGGGACTCCTCCTGCAGTTCTGGCTGCACTTCTCTCCACATCTCTTCATTTTTGGGCGCACGGTGTCTCGGACAAGTAGGGCTGAGGACCTCCTCATAAACCTGCTCCTGGCACAGGCTAAGATGGCCATCTATGTGTCCAGGAAGCAGGTACTGTCAGGGGAGGTTCCAATGACACCTGAAGCTTTATTCCGGGCATTTGTGTGCTCCCATATCCGAGCAGAGTACACCCAAGCCCTTGCCACTGGGAGTATGTCAGCTTTTACCTCCCAGTGGGCCTTAAATGGTGTGCTCTCCTTGGTGTCCCCCCATCAGGATTCATTTCAACTCATAATTCATCTTTAAGTTATTTTTATGTTACAGTTAGTTTTCTCCGGTTCTTTCTATCTCCCTTTGGGTGCTGGGGGTGCGCGGCGTGTTAATTATGGCACGCTTCTTGCTCCTCTGGCACTCAGGGGGTTAATGTTTGTTAAAAAAAAAAAAAAAAAAAAATTACTTATGTTGCAGTTCAGTTTGTCTTTTTTCTTTTCTGACCTTTTGGGTGCTGGGGGTGCGCGCCGCGTTGAATGATGGCGCGCTGTTTGCTCCTCTGGCACTCAGGGGGTTAATGCTTATTTAAAAAAAAAATAAAAAAAAATTCCATTTGTTAATTGGCTGGCTTGCCTATAAAGGCAAGCACCTTTCTTTTCTTTTTCTAATATTCTGTACCTAGTTTTTGACTGAGGTTGTAGGAGAGAGGTTGTGTGTTAGGAAGCTCTCTGAAAAAGGCTTCTTTGAGGGGAGTTTTCTTTTCTTTTCTTTTGTGATTCCTTTTAGTTAGTTTAGTTGAATAAGAGTTTAGTTAGGTTTTATTTCTTTTTTGGGGAAATTGGGTGATTTTTTAGTTGATTTTTGCACATTTTAAGTTGAGCCCCAGGAAGCAGCAGCTTCTTGCCCAACAAGGCTCACTTCCTGTGGGCTCCTTTCTCCAGAGCACACCCCTGACCCATCCCCTGCTGCTGGGTCTTTTTTCTAACATAGTTACATATGTTCTACTTTGATTTAATTTGATTCTTTTATTTATTTTGAAAAACCTTTGTTTGGTGGGTGGTGGGGAAGATTATTTTCTGTTAGTTTAAGTTTATTTTTGAATTTAAATTGTATTTTGTGGGAGAGAAGCAAGCAGCTGGGAGGGAAAGAATGTAAACATCTTTCATTACTGTTAACCCTCCCAGTGCCAGTGGTTAGCACTGCAGCTCTCTCTCTTTCTTTTTTGTTTAAGAAGAAAAGTTGATTTAGTTTATTTCCTTTGATTTGTTTTATTTAATTTCATAGTCCCAGGAAGCTTGAGCTTCTTCCCCAGAAAGGGATCACTTCCTGTGGGCTTCCAAACCCAGCAGCACTCTCCTGACCCTTCCCCCACTCCTGGTGCTACTTAATTAGTTAATTGATTTCAGTTGTTTTGTTTTCTTTTCAACACTTTTTGGTTTGGTTGGGGGTGGAAAATTATTTTATGTTTGTTTAAGTTTCCTTTTCATTTTACTGTCTCTGAGGGAGAGATAAAAGCAGCTGGGAGGGACAGAGATTTAAAACACCTATTTTTCTGTTAACCCTCCCAGTGCCAGGTGCATAGCACTGCATCTCTCCCTCTCCCTCTCTCACCTCTCTCTTTAAAAAATAAATAAATAAATAAAAACATTCCTTCCTTTTATTTTATTTCTTTCTTTAAGTTTGATTTAAAATGGGGAAGGGCATAAAGAGGTCTCAGGATCCCAAAGATGGAATAAGGGATCCTGGAAATACTAGCTGTAGCCCTGCTGTGTCCCAAGCAGCAAGCCCCAGACCTCAGGCTCCCTCTGCCTCTACTCAGGCTACTCCTACTGGCACTGCCCCTGTAGCACCTACTATTACTAGATCTTTTGCACAGGTGGTTAGTGCCAACCCTAGTCATGCCAACTCTGGAGGAGAGCAGCTATCTAGGAGGCATGGAGTCAGATGCATAATGTCTGGGGTTCACAGCATAGGGGCATATGTAAAGGCTGAAGCTGATGTTGTGAGTCCCTCTGCAGTTGTAGCAGCCAGCAAAATGTACGGCAAAGCTGTTCTATTTCTACGTACGCTGGCTGCTGCACATACTTTGGTGCAGAGGGGGTTCACACTGGGGGGGACTTACATCCCTGTGGAACTCCTGGAAGGGATGTGCACACGACTTGTACTATCCAATGTGCCCCCCTTCCTACCGGACCCTTAACTGCGCCCCCCCTTGCAAGCCCTAGGGGAGTTGAAATCTAACATCACTAAGATTCCCCTGGGCTGCAAAGAGAGAGCACTTAAACATGTGCTCTCTTTTAAGAGGCAGGCACAAGTCCTCCTGCCTCAGGGTGCAGATAGAATTGAAGGGTCCTTTGGGGTTCATTTTGAGGGGGTGCTGTACCGTATATTTTACAGCACAGAAGAAGTGAGGTGCTTTGCTTGTAAGGAGCTGGGGCATACACGCCAGAGCTGCCCCAAGGGGCAGCGTTCTAAAACATCAGCCCCAGCTCCAGTGCCAGTCGCAAGCACCTCACGTACAGCACCCAGCCCTGCTAAGACCAGCGTGGCAGGGCCCTCAAAAGGGAAAGCCCCCCCTTCAGAGAGCTATAAGGAGGCTGTTCCAAAGCCCACCACCGCAGCCTCCATGCCTCCTTCCTCCCCACCAAAAACATCAGTAGCTGCAGCTACCTCTGAGGCTGCAGCAAAAGGGAGGAAGGAGAAGAGTGTCACCACTACCCCCTGTGTTGCCGCTGCCCCGGTGCCATCCCCCCCCACCCTAAGTATAAACACTTCTACAAGTGTAGGGGATGAGGGGAGGGAGGAAAGATCTCAGCCCTCTAAAGAGGGCACGGGTAGCGGCGGCACCTCCTCTTTTAAGGATGATGCCCCAAGGAAGAGGAAATATAAGACCAATAGGGGGACACTGGAGGAATGGGAGGAGTTTATCTCCTATCCCTCCAAAGTAAAAAAGAGGAGCCATCCATCGCCTCCTCAAGTGGTGACATTGTCTGACCTGGCTATTGATCTCAGCCAGCCAGGTACGGACCACACACCTCTCTCCCCAGACCTGGCGGGGGATAATGTGGCCAAGGGTCTGGGGAATGTGCAGGGGAATAAGGATCTCCCTGAGGAGACAGGGGCAGACAGCCAGCCAATAGCTATGCAGCTGGTCTTGCCCCTGATATATGAAGGGAAGCCCAATAAAGCCCCTGCAGAATGGGCAGTTAGTGTCCCTAAGGTGCTGAGCTTTGGGGACCACAGTCAGCCTCTCCCTCCAGGGTCTCTCTCCAGTGGCGAAACTGGGGTAATACCAACTCCCCAGGATGTGCCACTCCTGGAGGCGATAGACTTAAGCGTAACGCCCATTCAGGACCCTGTAGAGGGAAATCCAGGGGAAGGTGATGCAATAGGGGCAGTGGTAATGGAGGAGGGTGACCAAGCAGTACCTCCTATTAATACCGTGGAGGTGACTGCTACAACCTCGGAGATCCCTCCTCCCACTTCAGCCACTGACCCCAACCTTAGCGTCATCCAAGCTGCGCAGGTGGCGGTGGAAAAGGCTGAGGAGGCATATAAGGCCTCCAAAGCTCCCCATAACATCAAGCCGTCTGCCGCCATTCAGCCAGCTACCCCTGAGTGTGCCCCTAGTACTAGAAAGGGGGCACAAGATTCCTCTCAGGTTTCGGTCGCGAAGGGTGTATTAGACCCCACATCAATAACATCTAGAAGTGGGAGTGTTAAGATCAAGCTGAGAAGGCTTACCCCCTTAGAGGAGAAGGGGGTTTATAAAGTACTCAGCGAGGAGGAGCCCAGGGATGGCAGTGAGGCTTCCGCAGCCTCAATACCTACACCTAGCCCTGTCATCCCTGCCAAGGAAATAACAGCTTTCCTTGAGAGCACCCTTCGCGGACAAAATAAAAAGAAGGTGCGCCTGGCCCTTGAGAGGTGGAATGATCTGCCGTTAATCATCTTAGGGTCAGCAATCGGGCCAAGAACTTCGGGTCTGCCAAACACATCCGCGCCCGCAAGTTCTTAAATTAGTGTCTGTCCCATCAGGCCTCGCTAGGAGATGGGACGAAAGCATATCCTGACACACAGTAATGGCTCTGAGCATCAGCACCCTTAATACCAATGACTGTAGGGATGGGTTTCGCAGGTTCCAGGTACTCTCCTATCTACAGCAAGGGGGGTACTCTGTGAGCTTCCTGCAAGAGACCCATACCACTCCAGAGGCTGAAGCCAACTGGCATCTGGAGTGGCGAGGCAGGGTTTTCTTTAGCCACTTCACTTCTGTGTCATGTGGAGTGGTGACCCTGTTCTCAGAGTCCTTTCAGCGTGAGGTGCTGAGTGCGAGGGCTGTTATCCTAGGCCGTCTGCTGCATCTCCGGGTCCGAGAGCTAGGCTGCACGTTTAGTCTGCTGAACGTGTATGCACCCTCTGCAGGACCGGAGACGGTGAGGTTCTTTGTTAGTTTGTCGACCTATCTGGAGTAGGTCGATGCGGATGAGTGTTTGATTATCGGGGGTGATTTCAACTGCACCCTCGAAGCTCTGGACCGTGTCGGGACAGAGCATTATCCACCATCCGCGTCGGCCTTGAGGGAGGTCATCACCCGCTACTCCGTGGTCGACATCTGGCGAGAGCAGCACCCAGGGGCATCAGACACTTTCACCTATGTCAGGGTGAGAGATGGTAGGGTGTCCCAATCCCGGATCGATAGGCTTTATATATCTAGCCACTACATGTCGCGGGCCCGGTCCAGTGCCATTAGGTTGGCCCCTTTCACGGACCACAACTGTGTGTCCGTGAAGCTATCGTCCATGTCATCGGCGACAAAAGCCGCCTATTGGCACTTCAACAATACCTTGTTGGAGGACGAGGGGGGAGGTGCTTGGCCTCGAGCAAAGGCTGGCTGCTGAATCTAGGGATCAAGCCTTGCAGCGCGAATACGTAGAGAGGAAGGAGGTTCTCTGTCAACTGGAACGGCACCAGGCTAAGGGAGCCTTCGTGCGAAGCCGCTTGCGATTCCTTTGGGAGATGGATCGCGGCTCGCGCCTCTTCTACGGACTGGAGAAGAGGGGGGTAACCGCAGACATATCACCTGCCTCCTCACGGAGGACGGTGCCCCTTTTTTGGATCCGGAGAGCATCCGGGAGAGGGCCTGGAGATTCTATGCAAACCTGTACTCTCCGGATCCCATCTTTCCAGATGCCTGCAAGGTGCTATGGGATGAGCTTCCAACGGTCAGCGAGGGTGGAAGAGAGAGGCTGGATCAGCCCATCTCTCTAGCTGAACTCTCTGAAGCCCTCAGTCTAATGCCCCATGGCAAAACTCCGGGGCTGGATGGACTGACCGTAGAGTTCTTCCAATTCTTTTGGGAGACTCTAGGACCTGATTTCCAACTGGTCCTAACGGAGGCCCTCGAGACTGGTGAGATGCCCCTTTCCTGTCGACGGGCAGTAATGGCCTTGCTGCCCAAAAAGGGGGATCTCCGCCTTATCGAAAACTGGCGACCAGTCTCGCTGCTCAGCACGGATTATAAGATCGTAGCCAAAGCTGTCACCTTAAGGCTCAGGTCCGTGCTGGCAGATGTGGTCCACTCAGACCAGTCCTATACAATCCCGGGCCGGACCATCTTTGATAATATCTTTCTGGTCCTGGATCTGCTCTGCTACGCCCGCAGGACTGGTCTGTCACTCGCCCTTCTCTCACTAGACCAGGAGAAGACGTTTGATAGAGTGGATCACAGATATCTCATAGCTACTCTGCAAGCATGCGGCTTTGGCCCACACTTTGTGAGCTACCTTAAGACGCTGTATGCCTCTGCAGAGTGTTTAATTAAGATCAACTGGTCCCTAACGGCACCCCTGGTATTTGGACGAGGAGTACGGCAAGGATGCCCCTAGTCTGGACACCTATATGCACTAGCCATCGAGCCCTTCCTATGTCTGTTAAGGAAGAGGCTCACAGGGCTGGTGCTGAAGGAGCCAGACATGAGGGTGGTCCTTTCAGCATATGCCGATGATGTACTCCTCGTGGCCCAAGACCTAGTTGATCTGTAGCGGGCTAAAGAATGCCAAGAGGTTTATACAGCTGCCTCTTCTGCTCAGATCAACTGGTCCAAATGCACAGGCCTTTTAGAGGGTCCCATACAGGTAGACTCCCTGCCTCCCACCTTCCGTAACATCAGGTGGGAGGCTACAGCTTTGAAATTCCTTGGAGTCTACCTGTCCGCTGCAAATCCCACAGTCCCTGCAAACTGGAAAGAACTAGAGGAACGAGTCCTCTCTCGGATGGGACTGTGGAGGGGTCTTGCGAAAGTGCTTTCCCTAAGGGGGAGGGCTTTGGTGATCAACCAGCTGGTGGCCTCACAGCTGTGGCACCGGCTGATCTGCCTTAGCCCGACCCCCGAGTTCATCAGCAAAATCCAGAGAATGCTGCTGGACTTTCTCTGGATGGGGAAGCACTGGGTCTCTGCGGGTGTGGCGTGCCTCCCACTGGGAGAGGGCGGTCAAGGAATGGTGTGTATACGCACTCAAGTGCACACCTTCCGCCTCCAGTACCTGCAGAGATACCTGTACGCAGACCCTTCACCGCAGTGGTGCGCGCTGGCCTCCAGCTTCTATCGCCAGTTGCGCAATATGGGGTATGACCGGCAACTATTCATCATCAAGCCTGAGGGGTTTGGGAGCGACCTCTCAGTGCTGCCGGCATACTACCGGGAAACCCTCAAGGCCTGGAGCATGGTCTCCGTGTCAAGGCAGGGCACAGCGCAGGGGGCAGACATTGTAGCGGAGCCCCTGCTATATAATCCAGCTGTGGGGGCTCGGATGTTGGAAGCCACTAGCATATGTCGTCGCGTTCGCCAAGCACGGATGACCCGAGTCGGGGATCTACTGGACTATGAACGGGCGGACTGGGTGGAGCCCGATGTGCTTATGCACCGTATGGGTTTCCAAAGTCCCAGAGTTCCGTGCCGTTTGCTCCGGGAGATCAAGCTTGCCATCCACCCCGACTCGCGCACCTTCATTGACGGGGCCTTACAGGCCGGAGAGCCACATCTACCTGTGGAACCCTCGCCTCCGGCTGTGAGCATTCGACCAAAGCCTCGTCAGTCCCCCTTGGCTTCTCCAGCCCCCAACTTAAGCCGGTTGGGGGTGATACCCTCGGCATGTTTCCGTGGCATGCCGAGGAAGAGACTGTATTCCCTCGTGCTCCACACAGTGCACTTCCTCGCCCTCGTCGGTCGCTCGGACACCATCTGGAGGCGAGTGCTTGACGTGGGCGAGAGACCCCGGTGGAGGGCACTCTATTCCACCTTGGTGCCCAGACCCATCGGGGATTTGAGTTGGAGAGTGCTCCATGGTGCACTGAGCACGGGGGAGTACCTGGCCCGTTTCACGGACTCCCCTGCCACCTGTCCTCTCTGTGGCAGGGGCGAGTCTGTCTATCACATTTACTTTTCATGCAGCCGACTGCAGCCCCTCTTGTTATTCCTGAGGGGACTCCTCCTGCAGTTCTGGTTGCACTTCTCTCCACACCTTTTCATTTTTGGGCGCACAGTGTCCCGGCACAGTAGGGCTGAGGACCTCCTCATAAACCTGCTCCTGGCGCAGGCTAAGATGACCATCTATGTGTCCAGGAAGCAGGTACTGTCAGGGGAGGTTCCAATGATGCCTGAAGCTTTATTCCGGGCATTTGTGCGCTCCCGTATCCGAGCAGAGTACACCCAAGCCCTTGCCACTGGGAGTATGTCAGCTTTTACCTCCCAGTGGGCCTTAAATGGTGTGCTCTGCTCGGTGTCCCCCCATCTGGACTCATTTCAACTAATACTTCATCTTTAAGTCATTTTTATGTTACAGTTAGTTTTCTTCAGTTTCTTCTATGTGCCTTTGGGTGCTGGGGGTGCGCAGCGTGTTAATTAATGGCACGCTGCTTGCTCCTCTGGCACTCAGGGGGTTAATGTTTATTTAAAAAATAAATAAATAAATAAAATTGCTTTTATGTTGCAGTTCAGTTTTTCTTCTTTCTTTTCTGACCTTTTGAGTGCTGGGGGTGCGCGGCGCGTTGAATGATGGCGCGCTGTTTGCTCCTCTGGCACTCAGGGGGTTAATGTTTATTTATTAAAAAAAAAAAAAATACATTTGTTAATTGTATTGGCACCTTTCTTTTCTTTTTCTAATATCCTGTACTTAGATTTATACAGGCCTACACAGGTGATTGTTCACAAACCCCACCCTTAATTAACTATTCACACTCCCAGAAAAACACAACCTTTTACACTTTAACCCTTTAACCTTCTTACTGCAGGTTATGATGTAAACACAAAATCAGTATATTGTAACACTTTTCCAATGCTGTGATGTCCAATCTGTTCACTTAATCCAAAGCACACTGCAATTTGTGTGCAAGCTCTGTGAGCAGGGCTGGATTTATATCTCAGGAGCCTGTAGGCACAGATATCTAAAGAGCCCCCCCCCGCCATCTCCACAATGCTCCAAATCTCCATATTGCCCTCACATTGCCCCCCATCAGCTCCACGTTGCCCCATCATCTCAACATTGCCCTCACATTGACCCCATCAGCTTCACATTGACCCCATCACATCAGCTCCACATTGACCCCCATCAGCTCCACATTGACCCCATCACCATCAGCTCCACATTGCCCCCATCAGCTCCACATTGCCCCCCATCAGCTCCACATCACTTGCCCCCCATCATCCCCATTTTGACCTCACATTGCTCCCATTATCTCCAAATTTACCCTTTGAGTGTCAGAGTGGTACACAACGAATTACTTTGCAATACGTTGTGTACCACTCTGGTACTCAAAGGGCTAAGCCTCATTCTCTCCCCCCACATCCGTTTCCTACCTCTCTGGTGGTCCAGCGGCTGGAGAGATCTGTGCTTCTGCACAGACCTGCAGCTGCTTGGAACTCCCGGTCGGCTTTCCCTTTAGTAATGCAGAGCTTTGGGTGATTTTATCTCCCAGTGCTCTGCATTGCTAAAGAGCCGGGAGAGCTCACAGCTTACAAAGCGGCGGCTGGCGGCTCGGCGCGGCATGGCAAGCCGCGCCAAGTAAAAAAAAAAAAAAAAAATCAGTTGTAGTGGCAGGCGCCCCTCTGTAAGGTGCGCCTGTAGGCAGATGTCTACTATGCCTTACAGGAAATCTGGTCCTGTCTGTGAGTCCTGTACCTAGATTTATACAGGCCTACACAGGTGATTGTTCACAAACCCCACCCTTAATTAACTATTCACACTCCGAGAAAAACACAACCTTTTACACTTTAACCCTTTAACCTTCTTACTGCAGGTAAGGATGTAAACACAAAATCAGTATATTGTAACACTTTTCCAATGCTGTGATGTCGTAATGTCCAGTACGCATATTGAATGCGGTTTTCAAGTCATCACCTTCCTTAATACGAATGAGATTATAAGCGGCTCTTAAATCCAATTTTGTGTAGATGGTAGCTCCCTTCAATCGGTCAAACAGCTCGGTGATGAGTGGAATCAGATAAGCACTTTTAATCATCAGCTTATTGAGCCCTCTATAATCGATACAAGGCCTTGTTCACCAGACTTTCTTAATGAAAAAAAATCCAGCCCCGCAGGCGAGGATGATTTGCGAATAATGCCCCGAGCCAAAGCGTCAGTAATATATTCTTCCATAGCCCTGTTCTCTTCACAGGATAGAGGGTAAGTTCTACCCCTGGGGGGCACTGTACCAGGCACAATATCGATAGCACAGTCATGTGCCTGATGTGGTGGCAGAGTGTTAGCCTCTCCCTTGCTGAAATCATAGCTGAAAGACTGGTATTCATGCGATAGGGAGGGAGAGGTACACATAATCCTGGTAGGTCGTTGTATGCAACGGCTTATACAATAGTCAGACCAGGCCACAATTTCACAAGAGCCCCAAATGATTTTAGAATTATGAGTTTGTAATCATGGAAAACCCAAAATAACCGCATAATGTGGTGACTGAATAATTTGGAACGACAGGATCTCAAAATGTAGTGTTCCAGTTTCCACTGAGAGTGGGCAAGTCTCGTAGGTGACCTGGGGAGACGCCAAAGGTCGCAAATCAATAGCCTCGATTTGCATGGGATTGACCAGCTCGACCAAAGGAATGTCATGAGATCTGGCAAATTCTTTGTCCATAAAATATCCAGCTGCTCCAGAGTCAACAATATGGTGGGAGGTGCAGCCTGCACACAACCCCTCTATGTCCACGTACATATTTATAGAGAAAAAAAAAAAGATGTGAAAGAAAGGGGAATAAAAGAGAAAGAGAGCTAGGAAGCGCCCTGTTTGAGAAAAAAAAATATAAACTGAATATGCTGCTGCTGGACCTCGTTGCTCGGATCCACCGATGAGTCAATGGGAAAGGTAAAGTGTAGGGTGTAGGTCAGCGCAATCAAATCCAGAAAAAACAGAAGAAAAAGAAAAAAAGAGATAATAACGTACTAAGTGTAGTATGTATACAACTGAAATATAATAATGTATAAAGCACAACACAATATGAATATTAAAAAAAGGTGGGTATCTATTATGGAGAGATACTGGAAATGGCCAACAAATCAATATATATATAAAAGCATGTATACATGGAGCATACAAAGTATAAAATACATTGGATATAAATGAGTATAATGGGCAGAGAAATTATATATCCTTGCAAGAAAAACAGTGGTACAGAACCCACAAAGTGCAGCAGGATGAAAGGGCATATGGGAAAAAAAAAGGATGCAAAATAACAGGTGGTACAGATGTACCCTTACTCGATGATTATATAATGATGGGCACGTAGCAAGCCGGAGACATGGAACGCTCTCAGTTCTAAAGTTCCCTTCTTCAAGCGATGTACCATCCAATATTCTGTCCGGTATATCAATCCTCGTGGTGCCTCATAAAGTACAGGGATCTGCTGTGTGTTACATGTGATCCTATATGTATCAATATGTAGCAGAAGTTCCAAAGATGTACAAGGAGAATAGTAGTAAGTACGCTGAGTTCCAAGAAGCGATGTATCAAACGGAGCGGTGCTCTGCAATGTGCCGGAGCACCGGAACTGTACAAAAGCCGACAAGGTCGGTGTAGCTGTCACATAGATCAAAGTCTTTCCGTGATGTAGTCCAGCAGTAACAATCTTGCTAGATGATCAGGCAGGAAAAGTGATAAAAAAAAACAAAAGGTCTGAAAGTCTAAAGATAATCCAGAGCAGTGATCTGCAATGTGTCGGGGCATCGGAACTGTGCAGAAGCCGACAGAGTCGGTATAGCTGTAATGTAGATCAAAAGTCTTTCCGTGATGTAGTCCAGCAGTATAAATCTTGCTAGATGATCGGGCAGGAAAAGTGATGAATGAACAAAAAGTCTGAAAGTCTAAAAATAATCCAACGCGTTTCGGTGCTAAAAGTTCACCTTTCTCAAGGATCAAACAGAGCGCTTCTGTATAGGTGGAATTTATATCAAAGAGAAACAATCACCTACAGGTATGGGTGGGATTAGTAAACTATAGAGATATTCAACGAGAGAGATAAGGAATAAAAAATGTTTTAATGTGGCTGTGAACTTTTGAAAAAATGAAGTGTAAACATATAAAGGTGACCAGAACCAGACTGACCCGTAAAAGAAGGAACTTAAATGAATTAGAATAAATGAAAGACCCAGGTATAGGGAAATAAATAAATACTAATACTAAAAAGAGTGTGGACCTACAAGGAGGGAGACACGTATTGTAGTGATTAAAATATTATAATATGGAGGAGGTTACATGCACCAAAGGTCCAATTCCTGGGGGTCATACTGTTTATTTTATATATCCAGTAGCTCTCTCTTTGGGCCAGTTTGGTGTACCTATCACTCCCTCTTGGTTGTGGTGTTATGTGATCAATCACTGTAATGCGGAGTTTAGTGCTGTCGCCATCGTGTTCCTCCCGGAAATGTCTCGCCACACTATGTTTTAGATTTTTTCGAATAATGTTCCCTCTATGTTCCAAAAACTGTTCTTTGGCTTTTCTGATTGTCCATCCAATATACTGTTTTTGGCATGGGCAAATACTCCAACGAGTATTCCCAACCAATTCGAATTATTCATGGATGTCCAGAAATATATTCGAAAATTAACATTGAAAAGGCACTTCAGTATCAAAAGTCTCAATAACCCTACAGATCTAAAAGGTACAATCACTACATCCAAAGATTCAGAGACACTACAGATATTAAAGGATTTGGAACAAGAACAGTCTAGTCAGACAGAACATCACCTAGATAATCTTCTAGATTAAATGAATCTACAATCATTGGTACAACACAGTCATTTTGCCCCCAAATCAGTCTTCTACCCTCAACAGTCTAAAGGTCCCTTTATTGAGGCTTTCAATGAAATGATAATGAAATGTTTGACACCAACAAGCCCCCAAAAGGGAATCTAACATCTAAAGAAAGAAAAAGTTTAAAGGATCTGATGGAGAACAATGACATAGTCATAAAAGAAGCCGACAAAGGGGGTGGCATTGTAGTTCAATCAAAGACAGACTACTTAAAAGAAGCTGATCGAATTCTAGGAGACCATAGATTTTATCAACGACTGCAAACAAACCCTACCACAGTTTTCCAAAAAGAATACATGATATTGATAATCAGATTCTCAACACAGATGAATTCAACTTTCTTAACGTCAAACATCCAATTACCCCTATCTATTATCATCTTCCCAAACTTCACAAAAACCCAGTACAACCACCGGGTCACCCTATCATTTCAGGCATTAATTCACTAACCAGCAACCTATCACAATTCATTGATTTTTTCCTGCAGTCACTAGTCCAACAACTGCTATCATACATCAGAGACTCTACACATATCCTGCATAAATTACAAGATATAAACTGGAAACCCAACTACTGGTGGGTGACATGCGATGTCACATCCCACTACACTGTAATTGAACACAGTAAAGGTCTTGCGGTCACCAATTACTACCTCAAAAACAATACCAGCATGCCAGATAAACAACAGAAGTTTCTCATCGAAGCTATGCAATTCATCTTGGAACATAACAACTTTATGTTTAACGGTACCCACTACATCCAAATATGTGGGCCCGCTATGGGTACGCGGTTTGCACCCAGCTACGCTAATCTTTTCATGGGATATTGGGAAGAAAAATATTTGGGACAGATTTGCGGGGCAAACCGCATACTCTATTCTCGGTTCATAGATGATCTTTTATTTATCTTGGAAGGTGAGGAGGACACACTCATTCATTTGGAAAGACAACTTAACAACAACCGCCTTGGCCTACACTTTACAGTTAATTACAGTAAACAATCTATTGTATTCTTGGATCTTAATTTAAGTATAGAGAATAACCAAATCATCAGTAAGACTCATTATAAAGAAGTGGATGCAAATAGTTATATCCAAGCAGCCAGCGCACACCATCCAGGCTGGCTCAACAACATTCCTTATGGACAATTCCAAAGATTGAAAAGAAATTGTACTATTGACTCCATCTTCGAACAGCAAGCTACTGATCTTACAAATAAATTCAGAAAAAAGGATACCCTGAAAAAGTGATCAGCTCTGCATTAGAAAAAACAAGAAAAATTCCAAGAGAGCAACTTCTCACGCATAGAAGGACCAACACACAGCAAGAAACAACAAAAAACTTCAATAAAATTCCATTCATCACACAATATTGTAGTGCCAGTAATAAAATCCAAAACATCATAAAAAAACATTGGCCCATTCTATTAAGTTCTACATTCTACAAAGAATAGGGGAATGATAAGTGTAATTGATGGTACAACCATTACAGGAAATTTTAAATGTGGCCACACAAGCTGCATTACTTGTAACCACACTATACACTGCAGAGCCGAATTTCACTCATCAAGCACCAAAGAAAGCTATAAAATAAAAGGTTTCTTCAATTGCAATACCACTTATGCAATATATCTCTTGGAATGCCCATGCCAAAAACAGTATGTTGGACGGACAATCAGAAAAGCCAAAGAACAGTTTTTGGAACATAGAGGGAACATTATTCGAAAAAATCGAAAACATAGTGTGGCGAGACATTTCTGGGAGGAACACGATGGCGACAGCACTAAACTCCGCATTACAGTGATTGATCACATAACACCACAACCAAGAGGAGGTGATAGGTGCACCAAACTGGCCCAAAAAGAGAGCTACTGGATATATAAAATAAACAGTATGACCCCCACTGGCCTAAATGAGGAATTGGACCTTTGGTGCATGTAACCTCCTCCATATTATAGTATTTCCATCACTACAATACATGTCTCCCTCCTTGTAGGTCCACACTCTTTTTAGCATTAGTATTTATTTATTTCCATATACCTGGGTCTTTTATTTATTCTAATTCATTTAAGTTCCTTCTTTTATGTGTCAGTCTGGTTCTGGTCACCTTTGTATCTTTACACTTCATTTTTTCAATAGTTCACAGCCACATTTACATTTTTTTTATTCCTTATATCTCTCGTTGAATATCTCTATAGTTTACTAATCCCACCCACACCTGTAGGTGATTGGTTCTCTTTGATATAAATTCCACCTATACAGAAGCGCTCTGTTTGATTCTTGAGAAAGGCGCACTTTTAGCGCCGAAACACGTTGGATTATTTTTAGACTTTCAGACCTTTTGTTCATTCATCACTTTTCCTGCCTGATCATCTAGCAAGATTTATACTGCTGGACTACATCACGGAAAGACTTTTGATCTACGTTACAGCTATACCGGTGCCCCGACACATTGCAGAGCACCGCTCTGGATTATCTTTAGACTTTCAGACCTTTTTATTTATCACTTTTCCTGCCCGATCATCTAGCAAGATTGTTACTGCTGGACTACATCACGGAAAGACTTTGATCTATGTGACAGCTACACCGACCTTGTCGGCTTTTGTACAGTTCCGGTGATCCGGCACATTGCAGAGAACCGCTCCGTTTGATACATCGCTTCTTGGAACTCAGCGTACTTGCTACTATTCTACTTGTACATCTTTGGAACTTCTGCTACATTTTGATACATATAGGATCACATGTAACACACAGCAAATCCCTGTACTTTATGAGGCACCACGAGGATTGATATACCGGACAGAATATTGGATGGTACATCGCTTGAAGAAGGGAACTTTAGACCTGAGAGCATTCCATGTCTCCGGCTTGCTACGTGCCCATCATTATATAATCATCATGTAAGGGTACATCTGTACCACCTGTTATTTTGCATCCTTTTTTTTCCCATATGCCCTTTCATCCTGCTGCACTTTGTGGGTTCTGTACCACTGTTTTTCTTGTAAGGATATATCATTTCTCTGCCCATTATACTCATTTATATCCAATGCATTTTATACTTTGTATGCTCCATGTATACATGCCATTATATATATATTGATTTGTTGGCCATTTCCAGTATCTCTCCATACTAGATACCCACCTTTTTTTAATATTCATATTGTGTTGTGCTTTATACATTATTATATTTCAGTTGTATACATACTACACTTAGTACGTTAATCTCTCTCTTTTTTTTTTTTTTCTTTTCTTCTGTTTTTTCTAGATTTGATTGCGCTAACCTACACCCTACACTTTACCTGCTCCAGAGTCAATCAGTGCGGATGCGGTAAAGGAGAAGCTGGCACTGGAAATTACCACCTCAACCACTGGTTTGGAAGGCACCTCATCTGGGGACTGCTGAATGCCACCTAGGACCTGTCCCCTTAGGAAACCTAGGTGCGTGCTGTATAGGACAATTACGCAGCAAGTGCCCTCCTTTGCCACAATAAAGGCATAGTCCATTCTTACGGCGGAATGACCGTTCCTCTCTAGTTAGCTTTCTAAACCCAACCTGCATAGTTTCCATCAATTGTTTTGCCCAGGAGGCAAGGGAGGAGAGGTAGGCAAGGGTGGGAATTCATTCTTGTGCCACTGCCCTGCGGAAGACCTTGGTTTACGGTCTCTATTTTGCTTCCGCTCCCTGATTTGCGTATCAATAAGGTTTACAAATTCTATGAATTTGTCCAGCGTGAGAGGCAACTCTCAAGCTACTATTTTGTCCTTGATACGGTTATGGAGTCCTTGTGCAAATGCCGCTACAAGAGCCTCATCATTCCATGCTACCTCGGCCTCCAAGGTGCGAAATTCTATAGAGTAATCAGCCATTGAACGATTGCCCTGTCGGATGCACATAATTTGTTTAGCAGCTGAGATTTTGCGCCTAGGAACCTCAAACACACTACGAAAGGTCATCACAAACTCACACTGAAATTGGCAGTAATAGGCTTCTCTGTCTCCCTATCACGGTGCCCGTGTATTTCTGGCGACATTTTGACACATGATTTCTGATGCTTTCTTATTGGCTAGCGTGTGTATCACGGTGCCCGTGCTCTCTGTGCTGCTCTATGTCAGTCTCTGTTGTGATGCGCTCCTATTGGTTGAGCTATGTTTGGCCCGCACAGTATGGCCTTTATATACTGGGCTCTGGCACCTATCTGGTACCCTTTCGTGGTGTTCCAGTACCAGTGCCTACTTGAGTTGCTTGAATTCCTGTGTACCGACTTGGCCCGTTTGACTACTCTGCTTCTTATCTCCTGCTCAGTGATTCGACCCGGCCTGGCTGACGTTCCTGCTCCGTGACCTGACCCGGCTTGTCTGACGTTCCTGCTCCGTGATTCGACCCGGCCTGGCTGATGTTCCTGCTCCGTGACCTGATCCGGCTTGTTTGACGTTCCTGCTCCGTGATTTGACCCGGCTTTCCTGTTCCTGCATCGCTGTGTCGCTTGGGCGACATTCTGACTTCTGCTGTGCCCGAGTCCTGCCTGGCAGAGTATCAGTGTTGCCTCCGTTACTGCTACGGCAGTGTGTTATAGGCTGAGTCCTCCGTTAACCCTTGCTGAGCCTCTGTTACTGCTACGGCAGTGTGCCATTGGCTGAGCCCTCAGTTAACTCTTGCAGAGCCTCCGTGTTGCCTCTGTTACTGCTACGGCAGTGTGCCATTTGCTGGGCCTTCCGTTAACTCTCGCAGAGCTTCATTGTTGCCTCCGTTACTGCTATGGCAGTGTGCCATAGGCCAAACTATCCGTTAAGCTCCTGCAGAGTATCATTGTCGCCTCCATTACTGCTACGGCAGTGTGCCATTGGCTGTACTCCCATTTGGCGCTTGCAGAGTATCAGTGTTGCCTCCGTTACTACCACGGCAGTGGGTTTTAGTCTCAGCTCTGCTCTGGCAAGTGCTCTAGGCTCCATTCTTGCACTGCAGTCTCCTACTCGTTGCTATTCCATCATACTGGGCCTTACTAAGAGAACTCACCACAGACTTCTCTACACAGAGACTGATTACACCTATTGGGACTTTAACTCATGATGTACTGCTGCTCTGGGTATTCACCCTTTCCTGCCTGACCTGTGTCAGTATAAGACCTCTCTTGCTTCCTATTATATTGGGCCTGTGTAGGCATATGCATCATATACCTGTATTATCTCTGTATGTTTCTGCTGAGGTACAACAAGGCCTGTAAAGGGTACTTGATTATTTGTGTTTTCAATAAAATTGTGTTTTATCTTAAACCACTGTGTCTGAGTGTTGAACAAACCGTTACATTGTGATTACTCCACCTAGTGGTAGCCCTTAAGTACTGTGCCCTGTCACTCATACAGGGCCCTTTTGTGGTGTTCCCGTTGTTTAGAGCTTTCTGCTATTAACGTGTGATATCCTGTGTATGACCCGGACTGCCTGACTACTCTCTCTGATCCTTTTCCTGCTCCGTGTACCGACCCGGTCTGGCTGATGTTCCTGCTCCGTGTACAGACTTGGATTGGCTGACGTTCCTGCTCCGTGTATCGACCCGGTCTGGCTGACGTTCCTGCTCCGTGTACCGACTTGGATTGGCTGATGTTCCTGCTCCGTGTACCGACCCGGCCTGGCTGACGCTCCTGTTCCAGGTATCGACTTGGATTGGCTGACGTTCCTGCTCCGTGTACCTACCCGGCCTGGCTGACGTTCCTGTTCTGTGCCTCCAGACTGGTGCACTCCCATATCCGGTAGAGAGTATCTCCTGTGAGCTTTCTTGAGCATGCTGGCCCAGTTGGTTGCCTCAAGTACTGCATTACCGTTCTGTGACTGCGACCCTTTTGTGCCTTGCTGCCTCCTTCCTCCTTACCCACGGCTGATGCTGATCTCACTTGTTCACTATACGTTTGGCTTGTTATTGTTACCACTGTGGTTGGTCTCCTTGGTGCCGCAGTTAGTCACCGCTCTTGTCAGTCACAAACAAGCCAAGCGCCCGTTACCAGGGCCGTCTGGTACTCACCCGGGTAGGAGCTATTCTTTGGCACATTATACGCTGGCTAGTCTACTCCGTTATAGAGGTTGGTCTCCAGGGCGCCTCGGTCAGCTCTGTCACCCGGCAGTCTAACGTTATTACAACTATTGTCCGGTCCGGTACCGTTACCCTGGGTCGCAGTCTATGTGTATTCCTGGGCATTCCGTTGTTCCTCCGGTTGTAGTACTACTGGTAGTTGTGATCCATCTGGGCCTCGCTCACCCTTCCTGGTCCTAGTCGCTATTTTGGCACTCATCAACTGAAAGTGCTTCTTGGGCCTCGCTATTAGGGTTTGCAAAGGCTAAGGCTCTGCCTGTTAATAGCGAGATCATGAACCCAATCTTACTTCTTTCAGTCGTAAAGGCTTGAGGGGCTATTTCCAGGAAAATTTCTAGCTGATTGAGAAAACCCCGGCATAGGATAGGTTCTCCATCATATCTTAGCGGTAGAGGTGCTGTAGCAGATAGCCCTTTATCTTGCTGGTTAGCATTCAGGATTTGAACAGTTGGTGCCTGAACCGGGGTGGCTACTGAGGCTGGAGCTGGTTTGTCCAAGTGTGCGGTCCGCTCTAAAATAGTTTGCATTGCCACTGACAATTGATCAAGAAGTTCGTACATATCCATTTTACAATGGATATTCACAGAGCTTCCTTCACCAGAACCGTCTGAGGTCATTGGCCCTTTCGTACTGTCATGGTTTTTTGATGAACACTCAGACCAGATTGGTAAGGTAAAAAATTACTTTATTACGATAAAGCACACATACGTAGTTAGGCCCTTAGACCCACACAACAGAACGTAATTATATACAGGTAGATGAAGTAATAGCAAGCCAGTAATAGAAATGTATGATGGAATGAAAACAATCACTGGCAACGGAGGTTCTGGCTTGAACTGGACAGGCAGCAGGCAACGCAGTCTGAAAACTGACCACAGGACCTTGGTGACAGATGGTCCAGGAGGAGATGACTGGCACAACCCAGATGCCTGGGAGGCACAGAACCCAGAGAAGTGAGGCAACACTACTGGCACAACCCAGATGCCTGGGAGGCACAAAACCCAGAGGAGCGAGGCAACACCGACCCTGGCACTGGATACAAATGGACCGAGACAACTTTCACAAGCAACCCTAGAAAGCTAGGGGTGGATCGAAATAATAATATATATATCTACAGGCAACCAGTGTCCCCTCACTCTGAGGATGGTAACAATGCAACGCTGGCTCTTGAGCCCAAGGCTACTGCAGAGAGAAATATGCACAACCCTACTTGGAAGATCCAGGCACACAAAGGGTCAACCGGTAACGCCCAGTGATATACTGCAACTCCCAAAGGGAGTGAGCCCAGCGCTGCAAAGGAGGTGGACACAGAGAGATCAGAGTAACACAGTCAGTTCTATGAACACTGTACCGGTACTTCGCGTGTGAACACCGCCTGAGGCGGTTAAGAGAGTAGCTAAAGCACGAATGCTTAGCCAACGGTCGACAGAATAATAGCGCCACGCAGCAAGTGTAGCTGGACCAAACAGAGACAACCAAGCGGTAAGCTAGGCACTGATGGCAACAGAGCGGTAAATACGTTAGACACAGACTGTAACGGAATAAGTACTCAGCCAGGTACGATCAGTAACAGAGCGTGTTCTCAGCCAGATATGGTCAGCAACGGAGCGGGTTCTCAGCCAGATATAGTCTGCAACGGAGCGGGTTCTCAGCCAGATACAGTCAGCAATGGAGAGAGTCCTCAGCCAGATACAGTCAACAATGGAGAGGGTCCTCAGCCAGATACGGTCAGCAATGGAGAGGGTCCTCAGCCAGATACAGTCAGCAACGGAGCAGCAGTAATACAGGAAACTCAGGAAAGTCGTCAGGCAGGCCAGGTCATACACGATCAGCAATAATGGAGCAAAAGTCAGGAACTAGTACACGACGAAAAGGCACCATAGTGTAGACATGACAGAGGTTATAAAGGCTATCACTGGGTGGCGACAAAGATACTTGGCCAACCAGAATGAGATAAGGAAATAGAAGAATCAGAATGTCGCCTTCTGCAGCCAGGAGCACGGGCACCGTGATAGTTCCTGAACCTAATCAGGCCCTTGTGGATGTTTTCATTAAGGTCAAGGTCTGCTGTTTTGCACTGCATTGTCTGCCAGTTGCTTTCCTGGCCCATTCAACTTCCCTTGTGTCTTGTCCTACGTGTTCTGTCTCCTGCACCCATGGTCGAACATCGCCTTTCTGGACTTCTACTCGAGTATCGACCACAGGTCAGAAGTCGACCACCAGTCAAACTCTGACTACCTAAACAATCGGTCAAGCACCAGTTTCTTTGACTACTAGCCGCACCCCGACTACTGGTCATATCTCGACTTCTTGTCTGTCATTCTTCGACCACTACTTTCCAAACCATGCTGTTCCAACTTCAATTGCAACTCTTACTGCAGGTAAGTTCCTGTTTATCCTAGTCTCCTGTCCTCAGTGAGTAGCTGCTATTTCTTGGGTTGTCATCATGGGTGTGGGACAGCACCACTGGACACACTAATCTGTCCTTGAGACAAGCATCTTTAATCCAGCATAGGCTGCAGAAAGGCAACCCAAGAGCATTCACCCCCTGCCAGCTATGCTCTCCATCCAGTGCTTTCAAACACCTATCTCACTGAGGCCGATCTAGTAATATTCTCTGTATTGCCAATTGTTTTTGCCACTATTTTTATATCAATAGCAGTCTGTCATCACTTTGTGAAGCTCTCACTTTACAAAGCTATACTCAGGCACATTACATTGGGTGCTTACCTGGAATGTCAGATCATCACACTCTCTTCCTGTCCCAGACTCCCCTAATACAGAGAACAGATTTTTTGCCTACAAGACTCCCTAAACTAAGTTTCGATTCCACTCGAAATTTGCTGATTTCCCCTCTCACAAACATAGAATGGCATGCTGTGAGAGGCTGACACCCTTTTGTATGCCTGTGGGAGAAGAAGAGTCATGTGTTATGGAGAAATTCTGTCTTCCCACTGATTTCAATGCAAAGAGCTAGGTGAAAAAAATTGCCCATCCCTACTCAGTAACTGGTATCTGCACAGCTATTGCTGCTAAAGTAAAGTCTTCTGCATTCCCAGACAACACCAACCTCTTGGTCAACTTAGACGCTGAATAGGTGTTTACAAAATGTTCTGGCCTCATTTATACCACTTTATGGACGCGCGGGGCTTCAGTCCCTTCTTTCTCAACTACATTAAAATTGATGAACTTCTCTCCGCATGTAATGCTCACAGCAAATGTTTTTAACTCTATTAATACAGCCTTAGACCCTCTGTTATGTAAGGTACAACTAACTAAAGACTTCTGGCATCTCTGAAGGTGATGCAGAGGTCAATCTGTCAGCCTTAGCAGATTACCTTCTTCTGTTTTTACTCAACCCTCAAGTCACTCTCCCCTCACTTATCTGTATATATAGCCAGTTTCCAAATCAACTTTTACAAAATCTGAGGCTATGTGGTTCTCCCCAACTCCTCCCCCATCCCTTTCTTTGTCGGGAAAAAGTATGGGGGACTCCGTCCCTGGCTGGACTACCGAGACCTCAATAACATCACCATAAAGAACCATTACCCCTTGCCTTTAAACCCATAGATGCTTGAGCGTCTTTCTTCTGCTCATGTATTCACCAAGATTGACTTGAGGGAGCCTACAACTTAGTGAGAGTCCACCCTGTAATGAATGGAAAACGGCATTTCATACACTCTACGGCTATTTTGAATACATGGTAATGCTGTTTGGCCTCTGCAATGCCCCCGCTACCTTTCAGTATTTTGTCAATGACATCTTCAAGGACCTTCTGGATGTTTGCGTTATCATCTATCTAGATGATATTTTGATCTACTCTTTCTGATCATCGGGAACACGTCAAGACCATTTTGGCACGTTTTGTAGAACATCGACTCTTTACAAAATTAGAGAAATGTCTCTTATGTCCATGAGGCCTCTTTCCTTGGTTTCATTGTTTCCCCTGGATGTGTCATGATTGACCCCCAAAAGGTGGCAGCTGTACTTCAATGGCCTATACCTGAGAAAAAAAGGCAGTGCAGATATTCATGGGCTTTGCCAAATTCTACAGGAGATTCATCAGAGGGTTCTCTCGGATCATTGCATCCATCACGACCCTTACTAAACGACATACTCATTTCCTGTGGAGTGAACAAGCACAAAAGGCTTTTGAACAGCTGAAGCTTATGTTTACTCAGGCACCCATCCTCCACCAACCCGAGGTGCAGTGGACTTTTACAATAGAGGTGGATGCCTCTGATATTGCGGTAGGGGCTGTCCTATCCCATCGTTCCGGACCCAAGTGTGGTGTCCCGCTCGCCCAGTACCTTACCCTGGACGTTGTTGCGGTTCCGGGTTGCCTTCCCGGTCCCCGCGCGGCTTCCACTGTTCTTCGCTGCATCCGGAGGCGGCGCGCATGCGCATGTCGGCGGACCATAGAGTGGATGGGATAGAAGGTCCGCCGACATTCTAGCCACCCTCTCCAGGCTCCTTCTGGTTTGGGGATCTTTATCTTCCTCCTCTAGCTCTATGTGGACGCGTTTGTATAGCATCTAATAGAGCTTCCAGTGCTTGGGTTCTCTCTCAGTGTGTTCCTGGACCTAACCTCAGCCTGATCCTGCCTGTGCCTCTGTGTATGACCCTGATCTGCCTTGACCAAGCCTCTGCCTGATCCTGCCTGTGCCTCTGTGTATGACCCTGAACTGCCTTGACCAAGCCTCAGCCTGATCCTGCCTGCGCCTCTGTGTATGACCTTGACCTGCCTTGACCAAGCCTCTGCCTGATCCTGCCTGTGCCTCTGTGTATGACCCTGAACTGCCTTGGCCAAGCCTCAGCCTGATCCTGCCTGCGCCTCTGTGTATGACCCTGACCTGCCTTGACCAAGCCTCTGCCTGATCCTGCCTGTGCCTCTGTGTATGACCCTGACCTGCCTTGACCAAGCCTCTGCCTGATCCTGCTGTGCCTCTGTGTATGACCCTGAACTGCCTTGACCAAGCCTCAGCCTGATCCTGCCTGTGCCTCTGTGTATGACCCTGACCTGCCTTGACCAAGCCTCTGCCTGATTCTGCTGTGACTCTGTGTATGACCTGGACCTGTCTTGACCAAGCCTCTGCCTGATCCTCTTCCTAGGAGACCTGAGTGAGTACCTTTTCTTTTGGAGATTCATTTCCTCCCTGGGGACCTCTGAGTATAGTTTGTCTAGGTTAGGGTTATCCGGGGTTACCCTCCTCTGCTGGGGCCACTACATCTGGCTTCGCGGCCAGCACCTTTAGGCGGCTCAGCCGCAGCACAACCCTGGCCTAGGCAACCTACGCTCCCTAGCTCCGCTCCCTAGCGTCGCCCCCTAGCAGCTTGCTCAGTGGCCTCTTGTTGGAGGAGCATCCGTGTCCTGCTCTCAGGTACTCAGGTTCCATCCTGTCCTCGCCTTTGGGTCTGACATTGTCCTGCTCTTAGGTACTCAGGTTCCTTCCTGTCCTCGCCTTTGGGTCTGACACCAAGGACCTTCTTCACTCTGTAGCCTTTTATTCTCGGAAACTTACACCGGTAGAACGTAATTATGATGTCGGTAATAAAGAGCTGTTGGCTATGAAGTGTGCATTAGAAGAGTGGAGACATCAATTGGAAGGGGCTGTGCATGCTGTTACAGTATTCACAGATCCTCGAGGACCTGCGGTCTGCTCGATGGCTTTGCCCACTACAAGCTAGATGGGCATTGTTCTTCTCCTGTTTCTCATTGAATATAACCTACAGGGCAGGCTCAAAGAATGGCAAAGCTGATGCCTTATCTCGGATGTAGCCCAGTCCACTCTTGAATGGTGATACACCTTCCAACAGCCAGACCATTTTCTACTACTTACAGACATGCTTCTAGACCTCATCCGCGAAAGTTTTACGGAAACCCAAATTCCTGAGGGATCTGACTGTTTGATCCTGTCTGAAGGTTTACTGTTCCGGGACACCAAGTGTTTGTGCCCAAGCCTTTTTGCCAGGAGGTCATGCAATAGTTCCATGATCATCCTATAGCAGGTCATGGAGGTTATGCCAGGACATGAACTGATTCAACCTCCACCTGTCTCAGTTCAGGGATAGGAGGAATACGAGGTGCACGCCTTCAGAGGGGAGACTGGAATATTTTGTGCATTGGATCGGTTATTGCCCTAATGATAGGTCTTGGGAACCATCCAGGAACAACCATGCTCCTGCACTACTTCGATCCTTTCACCGGGCCCATCCTTCTCGGCCCCGATCTTCTTGTTTCTGGGGGACACTCCTCAGGGGAGGGCTCTGTTGGAGCTTGGCCGGTGTGAGGCAGCTTGGAGTGGGGCGTTGTGACACCAGACGTTGTTGCGTCATTCAAGATGTGCGGGGGCCTTCTCTATATAGCTAAGCACCTCAGTGCAGCCGGCATTAGTTATACTGTGAGCTCCGTAGTTTGCATCTATTATTGGTATTCATTACTGGCATTTGCTCCTTGGCTATCCCCTGACTACTCACTTGAACTCTGCCTGCCCTGACCTTTTGGCTATCCACTGGACTACTCTACCTGAACTCTGACTGCCCTGACCTTTTGGCTATCCACTGGACTACCCTACCTGAACTCTGCCTGCCCTGACCCTTTGGCTATCCTCTGGACTACTCTACCTGAACTCTACCTGCCCTGACCTTCTGGCTATCCTCTGACCATCCACCTCACCCAGATTTGTTGGGGTTCTCTCCGTGAACACAGCAAGTACCAGGGTGGGTTCTACCAGCTACTGGGTTGTCATTTGTTGATATACATATATATCCCTATATTTGTACTTTCTCTGGTGCTATGCCCCCTCAGTTTCCAGGGAACTTTACATTTGGGTCTCAGTATCATTCTGGGTTACTATGTCTGTTTAATTGCTGTCTAGGGCTTCACCTGCTATTGGGCTCTGTTACCTTGCTTGGACCCCCTTTAGCTATCATCTTCCTGACTAATTGGCATCCTGCTGGTTCTTCATAGGGTTTTCCATTCCCATAGAGTAAGACTCAGCAAACCTCACATTCTAATCCTCGACAACATGCACTTTACCCAATCACCTGACGTGCTCCATTGTTATTCCTGCTGGATTTGGTTTAATCCAGTTCAATGTAACCATACAGTTCCATCTCATTTATCATGGTTAATACTGAAAAAAATCTTAAAGATGAGTATTTCCTTTTTTTGTCATCATACGTATACTATTATTAATGTGCTTTTTAACGTGTTGGAAAACTATGTGTAAATACATGCAAATTGTGAAAAAATGTTTTGTGTTATTAACTTATTATTACTAAAATATATATTTTCAATCTTTGCGCTATTTATTATTTTCAATATTTACCGTTATTTATCTAAATTTTGATGTATTTGAAAATGTGTTTTTAAGGAAGTACCTAGTTACTTTTTTTTGTATTAAAAGATATCTTAAACTAATATTAAATCTACTATTAAGTCTACCAAATATCCCTAAATTATTTATGATCTCTTATTAAAAATAAAAAATACTCTAAATGTTTTATTAAATTGTTTTTATAAAGGGAATCATTCATAATCTAAATTCAGTTCTGGTGATGTAAAATTTCTCCAATCAGGAAGGTATAAATACAGTTTTTTACATTGTGTTGTGGAGTAATAAACAGTTGTACTACACATTTATTTATAAAATTCCTCTCCCCAAATTTGTTAATTTGATATGTGTATAAGGAGTGAAGATTTGGATCAACCCTCCATTTCCCCCTAGACACAATAATGGTGTTCATATAGGAAATTCCAGGCCGTGAACATCCATCACCTACCTCACTGATGTCACAAGAATCCTCTCATCATCTCACTGAGACCAGTGTGAGAAGAAAAACTTCCCTCCCTCTACACAAAAACATACAAACATCATCCAGATGTAATGTCATAACGACCTAGCTAATTTACTCCCCAAATACTATGGGGGCACACACTGAGCTGTTATATAGCACATTGCGTTTCTTCCCAACTGAAGGGGTCATTAGCATGCAAATATAGCCCTATCTAATTTTTCATTTAGCCCTAAAGGATGCATATTTAGAGTATAGATCCAGAAAGATTCACTCTTGCAAAGCATGGTGAATCTGTCTGTAATATCCGATGGGATTATTTCAGTTCTCATTACTTTGAATGATTTTAGTCCTGAATTTCTACACTGGACCCCATGTTAGGTACCCCATGTTTTTTCTTTCCATTACTAATGTCTCTATGTTCTCCAGTGTGTTCTTTCAATGTACTTGTGGTTCTCCCACATATTGTTTACCACAGTCGCATTTGATTAGGTACACTACAAATCTGCTATTCTAATTTATAAATTACTACATTTATAGTTCATGGTGGTATTTAGTAGCATTCCTACTATTTTTTCCAAAAGCTAGTTTCCAAATACTGGTTGTCTAGATAAGCATTTGTTAGTACCACACTATAGACCACCATTGGGGCCTAGAAACAGTGTCATCAGTTTTGGACCAGGATGTCAACATGGCAGTTGAGCAGAAAGAGTTTATCCTCAAATGTATCTCCTTTATACTGAATCAAGCTAAACTGCCGCACACATTCCTGTGTTTGTCGGGTGCTCTGGCTCAAATCACTATTCAAAGCACTTGTTTATTAAAAAGCAGAGCACTCTGAAATATCTTTAAAACTTGACTTTTATTAAAACTTCATTATTGCAGGGACATATTAACAAGAAGATCACATAAGCTGTTGGGTGCAAAATTTAAACAGAGAGTATATAAGGAGAAATACATCCCAGTTAGTATAGATAAGGTAGAGAGGATGGACATGTATACTCTATTAACTGGTTCACGAGACATTAAAGACTCTAAGACGGATCGGATGATCATAACCACCACATTCACGGATGTGGGAGTAAAGTTAAAAGAATCTGCAAGGAAGCATTGGGATCTACTGTCAGGGGGTCCTGAGATAGGGCACATGTTTTCACAACCCCATTATTTGGGTTCAAAAGAGGAAGGAGTATTAAAGACAAATTTGTGAGCTCAGATCCGATTGCCAAATACACAAAAAGGGCAACATTTGTCCCTAAAGGGGTATACATATGTAATGGTTGTGTGACATGTTCCCACATGATTGCAGGGATATCTTTTCAAGTACCACACACTGTTTAAGTCATATACGTCAAAAGTAATATGACTTGTACAATAGCTTATGTGATCTACTTGTTAATATGTCCCTGCTATATGTGTTACGTAGGGAAAACAAGTAGATATTTTAGAGAACGAATTTGTGAGCGCAGGTCCTTGATTCAGAAAGGGTTAAATGGTACACTCAATGAGCAACAATTGCATAGATCCCTGGTGACGATAAATCTTATAGAACAAAAACACAAGATTAAAGAACTAAGATGCTTTCCCATTGAAGTGGTAAAACAGGGATCACTGGGGGGGGGCAGGGAGTCCTGATTAGCTAAATGAGATATGTATTGGATCTATACTTTGCAAACTCGATTACCAAGGGGTTTGAATTAACAGTTTAGTTTGATAAACTATATTTAGGAGTGTTTACTAATTGGTGGTCTTTGATTATGTTTTAGAGATGAGATACATTGTATTGAGATGATTTGATTATGTCTTGTTTAATTATTAGTGTTGTTGAGCGGATGCCGGATTAGCATTTTTGGTTGTCATGGCGGCTGAACACGCTGAGTCCCGGCCATGAATACCAAGATCACCCCCTGTTACACCAACCTGGCTATGAGCTTTTAGGATGTCCAGAATGTTTGGTCTGGACATGGCTGGGGGGTTGAACTTGGTATACTATGGGAGATACATAGATGATATCATCATTGTCTGGTGGGGGCCCCACATTAAATTGGAGGTGATGTGTGATGATTTTAATTCCTCACAGCAAGGGCAAAGGTTTACATGGAATATTCAAGTTCCTCGATCTCAGGTTAGAAGGAGGCCCAGACAGGAGGATCCATACAAGCACTTTAAAAAAAAAAGTTGCTTGCAATGATTATTTAAGTGCCAACAGAGATCATGACCCATGTTGGTTGAGGAACATCCCGTTTGGGCAGTACCATAGAATCAGGAGGAACTGCAATATAATGCAGAGGGATAGGACCTAAAGAAAAAGTTCTTAAAGAAAGGGTATAAAGAAAGAACTAAAGATGAAGTTAATAAGAGAGCTAGATAGTTATATTGGGCCACTATAATAAAAGAAAGGCCAGATATAAAAATAATCATATTATTAGTATAAATCCTTTGGAAACTCAAAAAAAATTGAAGTTAAAAAAACTAGAGGTTCAGAAATTAGCCTCATTACCCAATATAGTAGTCAAGCCAGACAAATTTACAGTCTCCTGAAGAGACACTGAAACATCCTAAATCAAAACCCTCTATCACAGGGAGAAACAGAGACAAATCCAACCATAATTTATAGAAAAGCTAAGAATATATGATCATTTATTGCTAGAAGTAGACCAAAAAGACTGTCAGAATCCAAGAAAACCATTAATGCGAATCCGGGAGTCCCCCCTGGTGACTAACAAATGGTAAACCAGTATTTGATAACTACCGCTGCAATTCCAAAAAATGTTATAACGTTTAAGGACAAAACTACATGCAAGGAATATGAGATAAGAATTTTTAAATATGTATTTATTTTATTGTTTGCAGACATGGCACACAATATGTTGGGAGGACAACTAGGACCCTACGAGAGAAAATAGTTGAACACTGAAGAATTATAGAAAAAAGGGACTTTCAACATACGGTTTCTAGGCATTTTAGTAAATGCCCACAAGGTGGATTTAAGACCTTCTTTGTGATGGGTCCATCATCTCCAATACAGGAGAGTGATTCTGAATGTTGTTTAAGAAGGAAGCTGAATGGATTTTTAGACCCAACACCCTGGTACATTTGAGACTTAATGACAATATAGACCTGAGTCATATGGTTTAGGTTAAGTGGCATTGGTCTATTTCATCGTAATATATTTTTGGTATGTGTTTAGATATAACTATGTTGCTACTTATGATCGCACTGTTTAGAGGTAGTGCACCTCAAAAAAAAAATGATATATATATATCTATATCTATATATCTCTATATATATCTATATATCTATATATAAATTGATATTAAATTGATGCTGACGTCAGGTTGAACATATGGTAGGTGAAGAAGGCTGTGGGCCCATTGTTGCACTATATGGTTGACATAACGCTCGCATTACCCTGCAAGTTAGAGGAGCTTGACTATTTGGTGCGGGCTTTTGCATGTACACCGACTGGTACCCTATTCAAAAAGGGTGATGCAAAAGGGAGGATGTAGTCATGCATGACACACTCGACTTAAAGTGATGTTCACCGGCCAGTTGGAGCGGACCGTGGGTCAACCACTGTTTATCACGGTGCCCGTGTTATTGCTGGCGACATTGTTACTTTGCTTCTTTCTGAGACATTCTTATTGGCTACATGGTGTTGCTCCACCTAGTAAATACCTTTTTATACTGAGCCCTGTCACTTCTGCAGGGCCCTTTCGTGGTGTTTCCATTACCAGCGCTTGTTCCAGAATTCGTGTGTTTCCTGTGTATGACCCGACTGCCTGACTACTCTGCCTGAATTGTTCCTGCTCTGTGTACCGACCCAGATTGGCTGACGTTCCTGCTCTGTGTACCGACCCGGCCCGGCTGACGTTCCAGCTCTGTGTACTGATTCAGATTGGCTGACGTTCCTGCTCTGTGTACCGACCCGGTCCGGCTGACGTTCCTGCTCTGTGTACCGACCTTGCCTGGCTGACGTTCCTGCTCTGTGTACCGACCCGGCCTTGTTCCTACCCAACCGGTATCCCGTTGTGGGCCATATTGCAGTATCTCTCTCTGTCCACGGACAGATCCTCTGTTGCCTCCGTTGCTGCTCAGGCAGCCAGTTACTGTAACCCACGCAGTATTGTGCCTTGTGATCTCATCCGCTGTCACGTGTCCCGCTGTAGCACCACGGTACGTTTGACCTATACTGTCCTAGCTGAAGTTGGTCTCCTGGGCGCCTCATGCTTTCTCCATCTGGTACTCGATTCTAGGTCTAAGTGTTCGTTAACCCCTTGGGGGTTGGTGCCTGGCACATTGGATACAGCTTTAGCAGTCACTGATTGGCGTTACTCCGTGCCTCTGTGGCAGTCCTCCTCTGGCAGCTCCGGGAGTCTGTCGTTGTCCAGGTCCTTCGTTGCCATTGCTGCCTTGGTCGACTTTGTGTCACTCTCTGCGAAGAGTATTTTAAGGGCCACTGCACTATTAGGGCCTACCCGTTCTCCCGGCCTAATAGTAATCATTCTCTGTATCGTTTGGACTCACACGAATTGTGCCTGACCTATGTCCAGTATAGTATTATATATATATATACTTGACCTGTGTGGGTACTGTTAACTGAAACCTGTCCTGTGTCAGTATAGTATTTTATTGTATATATATATATATATATATGTATATATATATATATATATATATATATATATATATACTGGACCTGTGTGGGTATTTTGTACTACTACCTGTCCTGTGTCAGTAATATATTGTTGCATACATACTGGACCCGTGAGGGTTATTCATTTACGGTTTTCTTTAATAAAATTGCATTTTACCCAAACCTTCTGTGTCTGAGTGTCAATAAAACCGTTACACTGGTGTACTAAATATTTATCCTATTAATCCTATTAATGTCCCTGGGGCCAGTTTAATTTTTTTTTTTTTTTTTGCGGAGACCTGACCAGAACGTGTACCCCTGAATACATTCCCTAAAACATATCATAGGGTGAACATGACAGACTGCTATAACTGTGGAGAATAGATGGCCATTATACATAATATAGGCTGGGTTACCATGACTATAGATAGCTTGGGGTCCACAAATTTATAACATCATGGAGGAATGCAGGAAGGATACGTTATCTCTGACAGGCAATATCCGCTATTTTGAATTATTTGGAGGTAGATTAAACGGACGTATACTTAGGTCCAGAGGAAAGGTATAAAATAAACACTATATGTAAGTAGGGTGAGAAGGTATTATTGTTTTTAATCTATTGGATTTTATTTGATAATGGTGTATTTTACATGTTACTACTGTTAATATATGGAGGCTTCTTTTTAGTAGATCAGGTAGTTTATTTTTAGGCTACATCCTACTGAATAATAAGCAGAAGCCTGTGGGAAGGATATCGGCAACAGGTGCACCACAAACAGGTGACAGCATGAGAGAGCCCACAGTTGTCTTCATAGCCAGTTGGAAATAATCTACATGCAAGGAAACTCAGAGGCTGGTCTAGCCTCAGATTCTAATGAGTAGACAACTATAAGGGGACACTACTGAACCTGGAGTCTGTTGGGATACCTGTCCATAAAGACTGCTCTTAGAGGCACCTCTGCGCTGTATTGTTTTTTTTTTGTACTACGAACTACGTAGTTCACTATCCACTTTCATGAATTTACATACATATTGCTACACAGAGCCTATCTCCCACCCACCTTATAGAACTTCCATTATGGCACATTGCCCGAAATGCAACACTCCCCTTCCTTACTCCACTTTATCTACTCTTGCTCCCACATCCAATCATTTTGGCACAAAATACTTTCACATATATATATATATATATATATATATATATATATATATATATATATATATATATTTTGACGGACTACATATTCACTTAACTGTGACTTCTACTGCTTTCCTGTTTCCTCTATGATTCTTCTCTTCTTTGTCCAAATCACAATCTACCTTGTTAGAGCTATTTTTCATGATCACCATTAAATGTATCCTTGACCATTGGTTATTGCAGACTCCCCCTCTATTTTCCTGCTGGAAAACAGGGTTACTTCAACTCACTCAAACTACACTGCACCATTGCCTGGACTGATAGGGAGGCCTTGGGGGAAAGGTTTATAAACACCTGGGAACCATTTATAAAATCACTACCTCAGCACAGCAACATGACTTCTGCAAATGCTTTCAGTACACTAAATGGATAAGAGGAATGCCAGACTCCCCATCTCTTCCATATATATTATCCCATACCACCTGTTCATTGACTGACAATCCAACACACCCTACTTTTTCTCCCCCCTTTTACATTTTTTTAGTGTCGGAGTCACCCTTCTGTCCCCATTTCTATACCAAGTATGCTTTCTAGAAATGGCTGTTACATTTTGTTTTGTCAAATTCTGTTATTCTCCCTTTTCTTGTTATTCCCCTTCACCTATATTGATCCTCCCACCACCTACCTATGAATACCCAGTCCCCCTAGGGTGAGGTGATAAGTTTCAACCATTTTGCTCAGCTATACATTCTCAGGTACATTTTGCCAATGATCCCAGCAGCTCCAGCCTGCTAAGTTATTATGCATCTATAGACAGAGGGAATCATTCTTAGGTCCTTACTCTTCTTCCTTAGGTTATTTCAGCTTTTTAAGTTTCTGCTACAGTCGCCATCAGGTATGACTTTCATTTATTCACTTATGGGTGATGGATCACGCCTTTTCTAATAGTTTACCCACTGCATTTAATCTTGTTGGGCACTTAGTCTTCTACTATCCTCACTACCAAGTATCCTGTACTTTTACTACCTCTTCACAGGGTTAGCCTCAGGTTTGTCACCAGATTTCTCCAGTGTCATTAGTCATACCAGCAAGCAAGATTATACACTATCTTACAATAAAAAATCAACCCCCCCCCACACCTCTTGTTTGCTTCCTCACAGTCATCATGGGGCTTCTATTCATTACCTCTTTGTAGAAGTAGAAAGACTTTTTTCCTTACCTCTTTGCAGAGGCTGAAGGCCCCTATGCCTTACCTCTCTGCAGAACTATGGGTCCCCTAGTCTTTTCCACTCTGCAGAGGCAATAGGCCTCTATACCTTCCTCTCGCAGAAGTTGCAGAATCCCCTTTCCTTTCCTCTTTCAGAGTCAGTAGGGCCCACTCCTCACCTCTTACAGAGACTGTAGAACCCCAATTATTCTAAATTTCTATTCCACCTAGCAATTGAGGCATTATCTTTGTCACCTCTTCACAGAGGAAGGACCATGCTTTATCCACTATAAGGATGTTGATACCCCATTATAATTCATTCACCTACACTGTGGGTACTTCCCCATCCAAGCCTTACTGATTCAGGACAGCGATGTTCCTTTTGATTCTATACTCCTCTCCTCTCACCCATTTCATTCACCATTTCCCCGCCCCCAGGCCGAGGGACTCTAGTTTCACCAGTTAGTAGTGGGAGATAATTACTATTGGGATCCATCAGCTTCTATCCTTATGCTGCACCCCCCTCCTCTTATTTGATTATCTGCATCACCCGTGACCTGCTGGTGAGTTTGCATTGTTACTTCCAAGTTATGCTTGTTTTCTATTATACCTCAACGTGAAGCACCTGTTCTGTTGTTTCTATCACCTGTCGGTACCTTGCCGGGTCGCGGCGCCGAGGTGGACGGCTGCCGCATTCACCTCTGGCTTCATCCTTCCTTCTGCGCAGGCGCCGACATCAGGGCATGCAGGAAACACGCGCTTCCGGTGGCGCAGACTCGTGACGTCACCAGGACTACATAGGAAGCGCTCACCATGTCCTCAGCGCTCAGTTGTTCTGATGTGCTGCACTGGAGTCTGTACAGCATCAAGTTTCCAGTTGTTGCCTGGCTGGACTTGTGTCCACATCAGCGAGCTCCCTGCCTTCCTGATCCTCGTCTCTGTCCTCCTGGCTTCTGTCCTCAGCTTGCTTCTGGGATTCTCCTGCCTCCTACCTGCCGTGCCCTGCGCCTCCTCCGAACACTAGCTGCTCTCCAGTGAACCTGCCCTTCCTGTGGTATTGTGCTTTTTTTTTATGTATACATGTATACCAGTTATATGCATTTTTTAGTGATCTATATATATATATATATATATATATATATATATATATATATATATATATATATTCAGTGCCTGTCTCTGTTTATATATGTGTGTCTGTTCACTTCTGTAGTTAGTGTTAGGGCTGTCTTTTTCTTTTAGTTAGTTAGGGGTTTTTTAGGTTAAGTTAGGGCCTTCTCTGTCTTTCCTTTTAGGGGTCCTAGTATCTTGCCCTAGACTAGTTTAGGCTGACATTACAACTGAGCCATGGAACTTGCAGGGCTTATGGAGGCTTTATCAGCCCTCAGTACTCAAATCACGTCCTTGACGGCTACTATGCAGGAACTACGGACCAATGAAGAGGGTTTGCAACGTAGGATCCAGGAGTTGCAACCTGGGGCTTCTCCCCATAGCCCTTCCATTTCTACTGCCGCTCCTTCATATTCTGACCTGGGGGGAGCCTCCTCCCCCGAACCTAGGGTGCCTCTCCCAGAAAGATTCCACGGGGATAGGAAACAGTACAGAACATTCATGACGGCCTGTGAACTCCTTTTCTCCATTAATCCCAGGACCTACGCTTCTGATTATGTCAAGGTACGCACTGTTATTACTCTACTATCTGGCGAACCTCAGGCCTGGGCGCATTCTCTCCTACAAGACGACAATCCCATCCTGTCATCCTGGTCTGCCTTTCATCGCGCCATGGATACCCTATATGAAGACCCCCTACGATCCACCTCAGCCCAGTCCGCTATCAGAGCCTTGACACAGGGTAGACGCCCTGTGGAAGACTACGTGGCTGAATTCCGCCACCTTTCTATCGAGACACAATGGAATGAGCCTGCTCTTCTGGACCAGTTCAGACTGGGACTCACGGATGCCTTGAAGGATGAGCTGGCTCGTGTGGGAATTCCTTCATCCCTGGAAGATCTCATACTGCTAGTGATACAGATCGACCGGCGTTTAAGGGAGAGACACAGAGAACGCTCTTTCACCACTCAATCCACACCTCTAGTTGGACCACCTTCCTCTTCGGGACCAGCCGCATCTGCTCCCTCTTCTCCTGAAGAACCCATGCAGATAGGACTCGTGCGTGGGCCATTGACGACAGCAGAAAAGGAACGTAGAAGGCGGTTGAACCTTTGCCTCTACTGTGGAGGAGCTGGACATGTCCTTCGCAACTGCTCCAAGAGACCTCAAGTTCCTAGAGGTAAGACCATGTCTGCTCTGGGTATGGTGGGTTCTTCTATGGTCCTTTCATCTCACTTATCTGTTCTGGTTTGTTTGCAATGGCGTGATGAAGAACATTCCGTACCAGCCATTGTGGATTCCGGGGCCAGTGGTTGTTTTATTGATGAGAAACTAGTAGCTTCCCTGGGTATCCCTATCCAGACCAAGAGTACACCGCTTCACTTACAGATGGCAGATGGTAGAAGACATCAATGCGGGCCGGTCTCTCATGAAACTCAGCTCCTGCAATTGTCAATAACCCCAGGTCATCGTGAATGGTTAAGTCTTGATGTCATTTCCTCTCCTCTGCATCAGCTAATCCTGGGCATGCCTTGGCTCCGAAAACACAATCCCAGTATAGACTGGTCGACCAACTCTGTCTCATTCCCTAAAGCAACTTCTCCGGACCAACAGGTCTTATTGTCGACTCCATCCACATCTGCAGCCCTGCTCCCTGGTGCTTATCATGCCTTCTTGGACGTATTTGATCACAAAGGAGTGGATCATCTTCCTCCTCATCGTCCATCAGATTGCGCTATCAACTTACACCCGGGAGCTCCCATACCGTATGGCCGCATTTTTTCGCTATCTGTACCAGAATTACAACACCTAAAGACCTACCTGTCAGAGAATCTACGCAAAGGCTTTATACGCCCTTCCACCTCTCCAGCCGGGGCCGGCATATTCTTCGTCGGCAAGAAGGATGGGGGTTTGAGACCATGTGTCGACTATCGAGAGCTGAACGACATTACGGTGAAAGACCGTTACCCGCTTCCCCTCATACCCGAACTTTTGGAACGCCTGGCCTCCGCCACTGTGTTCACCAAACTAGACTTGTGGGAGGCATACAATCTGATACGCATCAGAACTGGAGATGAGTGGAAGACGGCCTTTCGCACTCGGTATGGCCAGTATGAATATCTGGTCATGCCATTTGGGCTCTGCAACGCTCCTGCCACATTCCAGAGATTTATAAACGATGCCTTCTCAGACCTACTCGACCAATACGTGATTGTCTACCTTGATGACATACTCGTCTTTTCCTCCTCTCTGGCGGAACATCGCATGCATGTACGAACCGTCCTAGCACGCCTTCGTCAGAACTCCTTATACGCCAAGATGGAGAAGTGTTTGTTCGAAGTGAAGGAGATAGAGTTCCTAGGGTTCCTTATTAGTGTTGAGCGAGCATGCTCGGCCGATGCTCGGATCGGCTCGAGCATCGCTCTGCTCGGCACATGGCGGTACTCGTACGAGTACCGCATGTGCTCGCCCGCCATGTTCGGGTCTCCTCCCCGCACGTTTTGCGGCTGCTGCGCAGCCAATAAACGTGCAGGGAGGCTCTGACATCGGTGTAATGCCAGCAGCCATGTTGGCTGCTGGCATTACACTGATTGGCTGGCCAGAACCCGTGGTCGGGTGCTGTATAGCACCTGACCAGCGAGTTCGGCTCAGTCTTAGCCAGGGAGAGCTGAGGATAGGAAGGGAAAGTCAGTGTAGGGAGGAAAAAAAGCAAAATTGTGAAAAAAAAGAACCAAAAGTCCTTTTTAGGACTACTGTGTGTGGGGGCAGCAGGTTATTTTGTGTGGGGGGAAAAAAAAAAAAAAAAAAAAAAAAAAATATATATATATATTCTGTTTAGTGTGCAAAGTTGCAGATTAGAGCACATTCTGTTTAGTGTGCACAGTTGCAGATTAGAGCACATTCTGTTTAGTGTGCAAAGTTGCAGATTAGAGCACATTCTGTTTAGTGTGCAAAGTTGCAGATTAGAGCACATTCTGTTTAGTGTGCAAAGTTGCAGATTAGAGCACATTCTGTTAAGTCTTCAAACTAAAATATCAAAGTCACATATTCCATTCAGTGTGCGTTGCCGCAGTTTAGCAGCACATTCTGTGTACTGTGCAGAGTTGCAGAATAGGAAGAAATACTGTTAAGTCTTCAAACTAAAATATCAAAGTCACATATTCCATTCAGTGTGCTTCGCCGCAGTTTAGCAGCACATTCTGTGTACTGTGCAGAGTTGCAGAATAGGAAGAAATACTGTTAAGTCTTCAAACTAAAATATCAAAGTCACATATTCCATTCAGTGTGCTTCGTCGCAGTGTAGCAGCACATTCTGTGTACTGTGCAGAGTTGCAGAATAGGAAGAAATACTGTTAAGTCTTCAAACTAAAATATCAAAGTCACATATTCCATTCAGTGTGCTTCGCCGCAGTGTAGCAGCACATTCTGTGTACTCTGCACAGTTGCAGAATAGGAAGAAATACTGTTAAGTTTTCAAACTCAAATATTAAAGTCACATATTCCATTCAGTGTGTGTCACCGCAGTTTAGCAGCCTATTCTGTGTACTCTGCACAGTTGCAGAATAGGAAGAAATACTGTTAAGTTTTCAAACTCAAATATTAAAGTCACATATTCCATTCAGTGTGTGTCACCGCAGTTTAGCAGCCTATTCTGTGTACTCTGCACAGTTGCAGAATAGGAAGAAATACTGTTAAGTTTTCGAACTCAAATATTAAAGTCACATATTCCATTCTGTGTTCGTCACCGCAGTTTAGCAGCCTATTCTGTGTACTCTGCACAGTTGCAGAATAGGAAGAAATACTGTTAAGTCTTCAAACTCAAATATTAAAGTCACATATTCCATTCAGTGTGTGTCACCGCAGTTTAGCAGCCTATTCTGTGTACTCTGCACAGTTGCAGAATAGGAAGAAATACTGTTAAGTTTTCAAACTCAAATATTAAAGTCACATATTCCATTCTGTGTTCGTCACCGCAGTTTAGCAGCCTATTCTGTGTACTCTGCACAGTTGCAGAATAGGAAGAAATACTGTTAAGTTTTCAAACTCAAATATTAAAGTCACAGATTCCATTCAGTGTGTGTCACCGCAGTTTAGCAGCCTATTCTGTGTACTCTGCACAGTTGCAGAATAGGAAGAAATACTGTTAAGTTTTCAAACTCAAATATTAAAGTCACATATTCCATTCTGTGTTCGTCACCGCAGTTTAGCAGCCTATTCTGTGTACTCTGCACAGTTGCAGAATAGGAAGAAATACTGTTAAGTTTTCAAACTCAAATATTAAAGTCACATATTCCATTCTGTGTTCGTCACCGCAGTTTAGCAGCCTATTCTGTGTACTCTGCACAGTTGCAGAATAGGAAGAAATACTGTTAAGTTTTCAAACTCAAATATTAAAGTCACATATTCCATTCTGTGTTCGTCACCGCAGTTTAGCAGCCTATTCTGTGTACTCTGCACAGTTGCAGAATAGGAAGAAATACTGTTAAGTTTTCAAACTCAAATATTAAAGTCACATATTCCATTCTGTGTTCGTCACCGCAGTTTAGCAGCCTATTCTGTGTACTCTGCACAGTTGCAGAATAGGAAGAAATACTGTTAAGTTTTCAAACTCAAATATTAAAGTCACATATTCCATTCTGTGTTCGTCACCGCAGTTTAGCAGCCTATTCTGTGTACTCTGCACAGTTGCAGAATAGGAAGAAATACTGTTAAGTTTTCAAACTCAAATATTAAAGTCACATATTCCATTCTGTGTTCGTCACCGCAGTTTAGCAGCCTATTCTGTGTACTCTGCACAGTTGCAGAATAGGAAGAAATACTGTTAAGTCTTCAAACTAAAATATCAAAGTCACATATTCCATTCAGTGTGCTTCGCCGCAGTGTAGCAGCACATTCTGTGTACTCTGCACAGTTGCAGAATAGGAAGAAATACTGTTAAGTTTTCAAACTCAAATATTAAAGTCACATATTCCATTCAGTGTGTGTCACCGCAGTTTAGCAGCCTATTCTGTGTACTCTGCACAGTTGCAGAATAGGAAGAAATACTGTTAAGTTTTCAAACTCAAATATTAAAGTCACATATTCCATTCAGTGTGTGTCACCGCAGTTTAGCAGCCTATTCTGTGTACTCTGCACAGTTGCAGAATAGGAAGAAATACTGTTAAGTTTTCAAACTCAAATATTAAAGTCACATATTCCAGTCTGTGTTCGTCACCGCAGTTTAGCAGCCTATTCTGTGTACTCTGCACAGTTGCAGAATAGGAAGAAATACTGTTAAGTTTTCAAACTCAAATATTAAAGTCACATATTCCATTCTGTGTTCGTCACTGCAGTTTAGCAGCCTATTCTGTGTACTCTGCACAGTTGCAGAATAGGAAGAAATACTGTTAAGTTTTCAAACTCAAATATTAAAGTCACATATTCCATTCAGTGTGTGTCACCGCAGTTTAGCAGCCTATTCTGTGTACTCTGCACAGTTGCAGAATAGGAAGAAATACTGTTAAGTTTTCGAACTCAAATATTAAAGTCACATATTCCATTCTGTGTTCGTCACCGCAGTTTAGCAGCCTATTCTGTGTACTCTGCACAGTTGCAGAATAGGAAGAAATACTGTTAAGTTTTCAAACTCAAATATTAAAGTCACATATTCCGTGTAAGATGAAGAAGGCGGGTAAAAAGGGACGGGGAAGTGGACGTGATCCTGATAGTTCAGGGCGCGGGTCAGGACGCGGAGAAACTGTGCCTGGTGCCAGAGCACAAGAAAGAAAGACATCCACCATACCTAGCTTCATGTCTAATTTTACAGGGCGTCGCAGGACATCACTCTCGAGGTCCGACCACTGCGAACAGGTGGTCGGTTGGATGACAGCTGATACTGCTTCCAGTCGGTTAAGCACCACCCTGTCTTCCACCAAGTCCACTCTCAGTAGCCAAGAGTCTGGTCAACATAATCCTCACTCTGATCATCCTTCCTCCCACCATACACGGTCTGGTCAAAGAAGTGATCCCACACTGGGATATAGTGAGGAGCTCGTCTCATCACCAATCCTTCATTTGACCCTCTCTCCAAGCACGCTTGCAGAGGAACATGACATCTTGTGCCCTGATTCACAACCTCTAGAGGGTACCCAATCACAAGAAGATGACAGATGTGAACAGCATTTAAGGTCAAAGGAAGTAGTGGATGATGATGATGATGATGAGACACAGTTGCCATTAAATCAACCACTATTTCCGTCTCAAGACCTTGTTGAGGAGAATGTTATACAGTTGTCAATGACTGAGTATGTGGTGGGATCAAGACATGAGGAGGATGATCAGAGTGAGGAAGTGGAGGAGGACTTGGTGGACGATGAGGTGACTGACCCCACCTGGGAAGGTGTAGAGCCGAGCGATGACAGCAGTCCTGAGGGTGAGCCATCTGCAGCACCGCAACAGGCTGGAAGAGGCAGTGGTGTGACTACAGAAAGAAGGCGGACCGCACCAAACCGGCCCGCAAATGTTCCACGGAGCACCCCCTTGCGTAAATCTACCTTGCCAAAGGGTAGGTGTTCCGCGGTATGGCATTTTTTTAAGGAAAGTGCGGACGACAAAAGAATTGTAGTTTGCAACCTGTGCCACACCAGAATGAGCCGAGGCATGAACACTAGAAACCTCACCACCACCAGCATGATCCGACACATGGCATCCAAGCACCGTAGTAAGTGGGAGGAACGCCTGGATCGCCCATCTGTGTCTGCAGGCCACACCACTGCCTCCTCTTCCCCTGTTTTCGGTGCCGGCCAATCGCCTGTCGAAGGCGCAGGCCCGCATACCTCCCGCCCTGCACCTGTACCATCTGAAGCACCATCAGCGACCACAACCACTTCCCTGTCCCAGCACAGCGTCCAAATGTCGTTACCCCAGGCATTTGAGCGCAAGAGAAAATACCCAGCCACCCACCCACAGGCCATAGCACTAACCTCACACCTTTCCAAATTACTGGCCATCGAAATGCTGCCATTTAGGCTTGTGGACACTGAGTCCTTCCGCAGCCTGATGGCAGCAGCTGTCCCTCGGTACGCGGTCCCCAGCCGCCACTACTTTTCCCGGTGTGCCATCCCTGCATTACACCACCATGTGTCCCGTAACATCACCCGTGCCCTGACCAACGCAGTTACTGGGAAGGTCCACTTAACGACTGACACATGGACAAGTGCTTGTGGCCAGGGACGCTACATTTCCCTGACGGCACACTGGGTGAATGTCGTGGAGGCTGGGAGCGACTCGGACCCTGGGATGGCACGGGTGCTACCCACGCCGAGGATTGCGGGCCCTACCTCCATCAGGGTTTCTGCCAGCACCTACGTTATTGGCTCCTCCTCCTCCGTTTCCACCTCCGAATTCTCTACACGCAGCGCCACTCCCCCATCAGCCAGTAGCTGGAAGCAGTGTAGCACTGCAGTGGGGAAGCGTCAACAGGCCGTGCTGAAGCTGATCTGCCTTGGGGACAAACAGCACACGGCCTCAGAGCTGTTGCAGGGGATTAGTCACCAGACCGAGCAGTGGCTCTCGCCACTCAACCTGCAACCAGGCATGGTTGTGTGTGATAATGGGCGTAACTTGGTGGCGGCTTTGGAGCTCGGCAAGCTCACACACGTACCATGCCTAGCGCATGTATTTAATTTAGTGGTTCAGCGATTTCTAAAAACCTACCCCAATGTGCATGATCTCTTGACCAAGGTGCGCCGCGTGTGTGCACATTTCCGTAAGTCATCTACAGCTTCGGCCGGCCTGTTGAAGCTGCAGCAGCGCTTACAATTGCCAGCTCACCGGCTGCTGTGTGACGTGAGCACGCGCTGGAACTCCACCTTCCACATGTTGGCCCGGCTTTGTGAGCAGCAGAGGGCAGTAGTGGAGTACCAGCTGTTACACGGTCGTCGCCTCTCCGTTCAACTTCCTGTAATCAGAAGTGAGGAGTGGGAATGGATGTCAGACCTCTGCGAGGTTTTACACAATTTTGAGGAATCGACACAGATGGTGAGCGGCGATAACGCTATTATCAGTGTAACCATCCCACTTCTGTGTCTACTGAAACGCTCGCTGCTCACAATTAAAACCGACGCTTTGCATGTGGAAGAGGTGGAAATGGGGGAGGAAGAGCTTACACAAGGTGATAGCCAGAGCACCCTCACTTCGTCTTCTCAGCGACAATTGGAGGAGGCGGAGGAGGAGGAGGAGGAGGAGGAAGACACGGTTGCCTCCGCTACAGAGGGTAGCCATGGAACTTTAGTTCCATCTCTTCAGCGTGGGTGGGCAGAAGAGGAGGAAGAGGATGAGGATATTGAGAGTCATCCTCCTGGTGAGGACAGCGAAATCTTGACTGTTGGTACTCTGGCACACATGGCTGACTTTATGTTAGGCTGCCTTTCCCGTGACCCACGCGTTGTACGCATTTTAGACAACACGGATTACTGGGTGTTCACCCTTCTGGACCCCCGCTACAAAGAGAATTTCTCATCTCTCATTCCTCCGGTGGAGAGGACAAGCAAAATGGTGCAATACCAGAAGGTTCTTGTCGAAAAATTGCTCCAAAATTTTCCATCTGACAACGCTGGCGGCAGAGTACGTGCTACCTTGGCCAACCGAGAAGGGGAGAAAAGGGGAGCACACAGCAGTTCCGAGAAAGGCAGGGCAACACTCTCCAAGGCGTGGGACACCTTCATGACACCCCGCCAGCACCCTCACCCTGATGCGCAGCCTAGTGTCACAAGGAGGGAAAAGTTTTGGAAGATGGTGAAGGAGTACGTAGCAGACCGTGTCAGCGTCCTCAATGATCCCTCTGTGCCTTACAACTACTGGGTGTCCAAGCTGGACACGTGGTATGAACTGGCACTCTACGCCTTGGAGGTGCTGGCCTGCCCTGCCGCCAGCGTTCTGTCTGAGCGGGTATTTAGTGCTGCTGGTGGCATCATAACAGATAAGCGTATCCGCCTTTCCACCGACAATGCTGATAGGTTGACACTTATAAAAATGAACAAGGCCTGGATTTCCCCTGACTTCTCCACTCCACTGGAGGAAAGCCCCGGGGGAACATAAACTCACTTTATATATATTATTTACAATGATGTGAATACTCTGTATTCCCATTCACCCCTTCCACCCAAAAAACGGGTATATGGTTGACTCTTAATCTTCTCATCCTCCTCCTCCTCTTCCATATGCCCTGTGCTATAATTTTTATATAGGGCCAGCTCACCAGCGGGCCCTGTGATATAATTTTTATATAGGGCCAGCTCACCAGCGGGCCCTGTTTGACAATTTTTATATAGGTCAGCTCACCAGCGGGCCTTCTCATATAATGTTTTATTGGGTCAGCTCTCTAGCGGGCCCTCTCATATAATGTTTTATAGCGTCAGCTCACTAGCGGGCCTTCGCATATAATGTTTTATAGCGTCAGCTCACTAGCGGGCCTTCGCATATAATGTTTTATAGCGTCAGCTCACTAGCGGGCCTTCGCATATAATGTTTAGGATGGTCAGCTCTGCAGCAGACCCTCACCCATAATGTTTTAGATGGTCAGCTCAGCGCACGTTTCCCTCTTAATCATGGCCTCAGTTCAATAAAATCAAGGAAATTTTTGGGAGAATTTGCCTCTGCGCACGTTTCCCTCTTAATCATGGCCTCAGTTCAGAAAATCAAGGAAATTTTTGGGAGAATTTGCCTCTGCGCACGTTTCCCTCTTAATCATGGCCTCAGTTCAGAAAATCAAGGAAATTTTTGGGAGAATTTGCCTCTGCGCACGTTTCCCTCTTAATCATGGCCTCACTTCAGAAAATCAAGGAAATTTTTGGGAGAATTTGCAGATGATATACAAGTAAATATACAGCAAATATTGTTTGGTAACAATTTTTCGCCTAAAGTCGTTTTTATTTTCCTTTTTGTGTGTTTTACGGTCAGTCTGTAAAAATGGCGTACTACGGGCGAAAGATCGTTCCCAGCAGCGATGTTGGAGTCCAAGATGCATCCAGACATCCTCCCTATGCTGTCCCTGAACCATTTCTGTGGTGTTTCCATAATTTTCTGCCCTTTTCCTATGGACCAGACACCCTCCCCTCATCAGAGCAGGGGGTGCCTGGTGTAATGCTCGAGTCCTCCCATTGACTTCAATGGGGCTCGGGTGCTCGGCCGAGCACTCGAGCCTCAGGGGGTGCTCGGTCAGAGCACCCGAACACCCGAGCATTGGGGTGCTCGCTCATCACTATTCCTTATCTCTCCAAACAACATACGAATGGATCCCCGTAAGATCTCTTCTATCATAAATTGGCCGACCCCTACTGACAGGAAAGCCATCCAGAGGTTTATAGGTTTTGCCAACTTTTATAGGAGATTCATCAGGGACTTCTCCAGGGTCATCACACCCTTGACTCACTTGACTAAACTACATGAGCCATTTCTCTGGTCACCCACTGCCCAAGACGCTTTTGACCATTTGAAAACCTTGTTTACCCAAGCACCCGTTTTAATACAGCCAGACATCCGTAAACCTTTCATCCTAGAGACAGATGCCTCAGACAACGCCATTGGGGCTGTCCTCTCTCAATGAACCGGGGAACAAGACCAACTGCATCCAGTTGCATTCTTCTCGAAAAAACTCCTCCTGTCCGAAAAGAATTACACAGTTGGTGATAAGGAGCTCCTTGCTATCAAAAAAGCTCTTGAAGAATGGCGCCATCTTCTGGAGGGAGCAGAACACCCGGTCATGGTATACACTTGTCACGGTTTATTATGACTCTCAGACACAAGTTTTAGGTAAAAAAATCAATTTTATTGAAATAATAAATTGATAACTTAGGATGGCAATAACATATATATATATATACAGGATATAGCACAGACAGAAGGCAGACTCTACCGGTCCTGTCAATATACCGGACAGGACAGTCTATAGGCTCTACCGGCCTTGCCATTACCGGGTAAGGCAACCTGCAGACGGAATAGCATAACGGTTCTACCGGCCTTACCAAATTACCGGGCAAGGCAGCCTCAATAGATACACAATGTCGGCTCTACCGGCCCTGCCAATACCGGGTAAGGCAACCTCAGATGGAATGTGGCAAAAGGTTCTACTGGCCTTACCAATACCGGGCAGGGCAGCCCAGAGATAGTAGCAGCAGTCAGATGAAACTGGCAAATTAGCAGAATCGTTTAGCAGCAAGGCTTTGGAGCAAACCAGCGTCCGCACGCTGGGAACAACACTGAATAGTATAGCCGTAAGGCTTTGCGAGCAAACCAGTGACCGCACACTGGAGTAACAAGTGAGTAGTATAGCCGCAAGGCTTAGGAGCAAACCAGCGTCCGCACGCTGGGACCAACACAGATTTGTATAGCTGATAGGCTTTGGAGCAAACCAGTGACCGCACACTGGTGTAACAAGCGAGCTTGTATAGCCGCAAGGCTTAGGAGCAAACCAGCGTCCGCACGCTGGGACCAACACAGATTTGTATAGCTGATAGGCTTTGGAGCAAACCAGTGACCGCACACTGGTGTAACAAGTGAGTTTGTATGGCCGCAAGGCTTAGGAGCAAACCAGCGTCCGCACGCTGGGACCAACACAGATTTGTATAGCTGATAGGCTTTGGAGCAAACCAGTGACCGCACACTGGTGTAACAAGTGAGTTTGTATGGCCGCAAGGCTTAGGAGCAAACCAGCGTCCGCACGCTGGGACCAACACAGATTTGTATAGCTGATAGGCTTTGGAGCAAACCAGTGACCGCACACTGGTGTAACAAGTGAGTTTGTATGGCCGCAAGGCTTAGGAGCAAACCAGCGTCCGCACGCTGGGACCGACACAGAATTGTAGCAATGTCACCAACGCGACCAGGCAGAAGGTCGCCAGGATACTGAAGACAGGTGATGAGATGACAGGAACCAGCAACCATCAGTCAGGTCAGGAAACAGCATAGAAGAAGTTCAGCAGTAACTGCAACACCAGAGACTAGGCCGGAACCAGGACTGGAGTAACTCAGCATCCAGGAAACACTGGAACAGTAGAGATCAGGAACCCAGGAACACAGGAGATCAGGAACTCAGGAACACTGGAACAGAGGCTCAGCTATCACTAGCATAGTGATAGCAAGAAGATCAGAAACAACACGAAAGGGCACTCAAAGGGTGCCCAATCCAGGTTTAAATAGGCAACAAGAGGCGGGCTATCTGCAGACAGCCAATAGAAGCCCCCTACTGGTGACAGACAGGGAACTGCAGCAATCACGGGCACCGTGATAGTACCCCCCTCTCAAAGACCCCCTCTCCTAGAATAGGGTTTAGGTTTCTGTGGGTACTTGGCATGAAAGATCCTAGTTAGCCTAGGTGCATGAAGGTCCTTACTATCCACCCATGAACGATCCTCAGGACCGTACCCTTTCCAATGTACCAGGTACTGTACCCCTCCTCTAAGCCTACGAGAATCAATAATGCTCTGAACCTCGTACTCCTCCTGGCCCTCGACCTCAACAGGTCCTGGCACCACAGGTGTGGTAGTATAGCGATTGCAAACCAGAGGCTTAAGAAGGGACACATGGAACACATTATGGATACGCATGGATGCAGGTAGGTCTAGTGCATAGGAAACAGGGTTAATTTTGCGAATAACTCTGTATGGACCAATAAACCGGGGAGCCAACTTATTAGACGGAACCTGCAGCTTGAGATTTCTGGAGGAAAGCCATACTCTATCCCCAACCTGAAAGGAAACCGCTGGAAGCCTTCTGCGATTAGCATGGCGCTGATGACGCTGAAATGACTGACCAAGTGCCCTCTGAACTTGTGCCCATGTGGAACGGAGTTGCTCGATATGCTCATCCAGAGCTGGAATCTGTTGCGTCTGAAAAGAATCTGGAAGCAAACAGGGCTGGAACCCATAATTAATCAGAAACGGAGAGCTCCCAGATGAAGAATTGACCGCACAGTTCCTGGCGAACTCTGCCCAAGGCAACAAGTCGGACCAATTATCATGATGGTCAGTCACGAAACAACGGAGAAATTGTTCCAATCCCTGATTAGCTCGTTCAGCGGCTCCATTGGTCTGGGGATGGTAGGCAGAAGAGAAGGACAGCTGTATGCCCATCTGTTGGCAAAATGCCCTCCAAAATCTAGACACAAACTGGCTCCCCCTGTCAGACACCAGTACCCTAGGCACTCCATGCAACCGGAATACTTCTCTGGCGAATACCATTGCCAATTCCTTAGCTGAAGGAAGACCACGGAGGGGCACGAAATGAGCCATTTTAGAAAACCTGTCCACCACCATGAATATAAAAGAGTACCCCTTAGACATAGGCAATTCTCCCATAAAATCAATGGAAACATGAGACCAGGGGCGTTCGCCATTAGGCACCGGTTGAAGCAAGCCCACTGGGAGATGTCTCGGGGTCTTAGCGCGGGCGCAGGTGGCACAGGCATTCGTAAATTCGGCACAATCGTTTCTCATGGAAGGCCACCAAAATAACTGAGAAAGGGACCATAACAATTGGTCTCTACCAATATGTCCCGCAGCCTTAGAGGAATGGTAGGTTTCGAGCAGCCTAGTACGAAATGGTTCAGCGACAAAACATTTGCCCACTGGGGTTTCATGGGGAGCGGACCCCTGAGAGGCCAGGATCTCCTCCCCTAAGGGAGAAGTGATACTCGTGCGTATAGTAGCCAGTATTCTATCAGGTTGGATGATAGGTGCTGGTGTTTCCACTCTGTCACTGTCGGCCTCAAATTGTCTTGACAGTGCATCAGCCCTGATATTCTTTGACCCCGGTAAATATGATACAATGAAATTAAATCGAGACAGGAACAGTGCCCACCTGGCCTGACGGGAGGACAATCTCTTGGCCTCCGAGAGATACGTCAGATTTTTATGATCCGTTAGGATTAAGACAGGATTCTTAGTACCTTCAAGCAAATGACGCCATTCCTTAAGAGCGAGGATAATGGCCAATAATTCTCTGTCACCTATCTCATAGTGGCTTTGAGTGACAGTCAACTTTTTAGAGAAAAATCCACAAGGTCTGAGAGTTCCACCTTTATCGTGTCGTTGCGAAAGTACTGCCCCGACCCCAATATCTGAGGCATCAACCTCTAACGTAAATGGAAGTAGAGGATTGGGGTGGGATAACACAGGAGCCGCAGCAAATGCCAGCTTCAAATTTTCAAAGGCTTTCTCAGCAGATACCGGCCAACAAGAAGGATTAGCACCCTTGTGCGTAAGATCGGACAGAGGTTTGACAATGGAAGAAAAGTTCTTAATAAACCTCCTATAATAGTTAGCGAAACCCAGGAAACGCTGTATGGCTTTAAGGCCCTTGGGTTTTGGCCATTGTAGGACAGCTGACAACTTATCTTTGTCCATGGCAATGCCATCATTGCCAATTATGAACCCCAAGAATGGCACACTGGTTCTATGAAACTCACATTTTTCCAATTTACAAAATAATTTGTTCTCACGGAGTCGTAGCAATACTGCAGATACATCCTTGATGTGCTGTGCCATGTCTTGGGAGTAAATCAGTATATCATCAAGGTAAACCACAACACATGTCTGTAACATATCTCTCAGAACATCGTTTATCAGTTCCTGGAAAACTGCGGGTGCATTACACAGCCCAAATGGCATTACTAGATACTCGTAGTGCCCAGCTCGAGTATTAAAGGCAGTTTTCCACTCATCACCTGCTCGAATGCGAACCAGATTGTAAGCGGCCCGTAGGTCCAATTTGGTAAAAATCGAAGCGCCCTTAAGCCTGTCAAAAAGCTCGGTGATGAGTGGTATTGGGTATGCGTTTTTTGCCATTAGTTTATTCAGGCCCCGGTAGTCAATGCATGGTCTTAATTCGCCATTTTTCTTTTTTACGAAAAAGAACCCAGCCCCAGCTGGAGAGGTAGATTTTCGTATGATCCCTCTAGCAAGGGCATCAGAAATGTAGTCCTCCATAGCCTTATTTTCTTCACAAGATAATGGATAAGTGCGTCCTTTAGGAGGTACTACTCCAGGCTGCAATTCAATGCAACAATCATAAGGTCTATGCTGGGGTAGCATACTAGCCTCTCCTTTGCTAAAAACATCGCCAAACTGTTGGTACACATCCGGTATAGCAGAGGAGGTGCATAGGACCTTAATAGGCTGGATGACGCACTTGTCCATACAAAACTGGGACCAAGCAGCAATTTCACACTTTTTCCAATCAAATTGTGGGTTATGTTACTGTAACCACGGAAATCCCAATATTACCGCGTGGTGCGGAGAATTAATCAGTTGAAACTGCTGCTCTTCTCTGTGAAGTGCCCCAATAGTCATAGACAGTGGCATAGTTTCAAATATAACCTGAGGCGGTTCTAAGGGTCTGCCATCAATCGCTTCAATAGTCAAGGGGTTTTCTCTTTCAATGCGTGGAACTCCGTGCAAGTCAGCAAAGGTATTATCCATAAAATACCCTGCTGCACCAGAGTCAACCAAGGCCAAAACCTCCACAGATCGTTGTGCCCAAGACAATACCACCTGAATGGTGGGTTTCGTTATGCCCGACACTGGGGACGATTGTACACCACCTAGGGCCTGTCCCCCAAGGTACCCTAGGTGTGTGCGTTTCCCGGACGTACCGGACAGGAATTTAGCAAGTGCCCTTTTTTACCGCAGTATAAACACAACCCTTGCTTCTTGCGATAAAGTCTCTCTGCCTTGGTTAGTCTAGTGAAGCCTATTTGCATAGGTTCGCTTGTTTCCCGTACAGGTTCACTAGACTTCAATGCCAAGGGAGGGATGGGTGGGCAAAATATGCTACTAGGCTCATTATCTTTTGATCGTATTTTACGATCTCTGGCAATTGATCTCTCACGTATTCTGGAGTCAATTATCATAACATACTCAATGTAATCATCTAGATCAATAGGTAGATCTTTAGCAGCAATTTCGTCTTTAATGTGGTCATTCAGGCCTTGAGAAAAAGCTGCCAATAATGCCTCGTTATTCCAACCTACCTCTGCTGCCAATGTGCGGAATTCGATGGCATAGTCGCCCACTGTACGCCTGCCCTGTTGTATCTCCATAAGGCGTTTGGCAGCAGAGTTGGTTCTACCAGGAGGCTCAAACACTCTTCGAAAGGATTGCACAAATTCTCTGAAGTTCTTAGTACAAGGTTTAGCATTCTCCCACAAGGGGTTAGCCCAGGCCAATGCTCTGCCAGTGAGCAGTGATATCGTGAACCCCACTTTACTACGATCATTGGGAAATGCGTGTGCCGTCAATTCCATAAAGATTTCAAGTTGGTTGATGAACCCTCTGCAGAGACTAGGGTCACCATCATATCTTAGCGGCAAGGGTGCAGAAGCCGTTAAACCTTTAACAGTACCCTCTAGGGGCCTGGTATCACTTTCCGGTGTCTGACTTGGCGAGACCACCGGGCTAGAACTCGATTTGTCAGCGAGTACCGTGCGTTCAAGGATCGTTTGGATTGCAACTGCCAACTGATCCAAACGTTGCTCGAGCACATCCATCCTCCAATGGATATTCTGTGCGTTACCTTCACCCTTGCTGTCTGAGGTCATGGCCCTTTCGTACTGTCACGGTTTATTATGACTCTCAGACACAAGTTTTAGGTAAAAAAATCAATTTTATTGAAATAATAAATTGATAACTTAGGATGGCAATAACATATATATATATATACAGGATATAGCACAGACAGAAGGCAGACTCTACCGGTCCTGTCAATATACCGGACAGGACAGTCTATAGGCTCTACCGGCCTTGCCATTACCGGGTAAGGCAACCTGCAGATGGAATAGCATAACGGTTCTACCGGCCTTACCAAATTACCGGGCAAGGCAGCCTCAATAGATACACAATGTCGGCTCTACCGGCCCTGCCAATACCGGGTAAGGCAACCTCAGATGGAATGTGGCAAAAGGTTCTACTGGCCTTACCAATACCGGGCAGGGCAGCCCAGAGATAGTAGCAGCAGTCAGATGAAACTGGCAAATTAGCAGAATCGTTTAGCAGCAAGGCTTTGGAGCAAACCAGCGTCCGCACGCTGGGAACAACACTGAATAGTATAGCCGTAAGGCTTTGCGAGCAAACCAGTGACCGCACACTGGAGTAACAAGTGAGTAGTATAGCCGCAAGGCTTAGGAGCAAACCAGCGTCCGCACGCTGGGACCAACACAGATTTGTATAGCTGATAGGCTTTGGAGCAAACCAGTGACCGCACACTGGTGTAACAAGCGAGCTTGTATAGCCGCAAGGCTTAGGAGCAAACCAGCGTCCGCACGCTGGGACCAACACAGATTTGTATAGCTGATAGGCTTTGGAGCAAACCAGTGACCGCACACTGGTGTAACAAGTGAGTTTGTATGGCCGCAAGGCTTAGGAGCAAACCAGCGTCCGCACGCTGGGACCAACACAGATTTGTATAGCTGATAGGCTTTGGAGCAAACCAGTGACCGCACACTGGTGTAACAAGTGAGTTTGTATGGCCGCAAGGCTTAGGAGCAAACCAGCGTCCGCACGCTGGGACCAACACAGATTTGTATAGCTGATAGGCTTTGGAGCAAACCAGTGACCGCACACTGGTGTAACAAGTGAGTTTGTATGGCCGCAAGGCTTAGGAGCAAACCAGCGTCCGCACGCTGGGACCGACACAGAATTGTAGCAATGTCACCAACGCGACCAGGCAGAAGGTCGCCAGGATACTGAAGACAGGTGATGAGATGACAGGAACCAGCAACCATCAGTCAGGTCAGGAAACAGCATAGAAGAAGTTCAGCAGTAACTGCAACACCAGAGACTAGGCCGGAACCAGGACTGGAGTAACTCAGCATCCAGGAAACACTGGAACAGTAGAGATCAGGAACCCAGGAACACAGGAGATCAGGAACTCAGGAACACTGGAACAGAGGCTCAGCTATCACTAGCATAGTGATAGCAAGAAGATCAGAAACAACACGAAAGGGCACTCAAAGGGTGCCCAATCCAGGTTTAAATAGGCAACAAGAGGCGGGCTATCTGCAGACAGCCAATAGAAGCCCCCTACTGGTGACAGACAGGGAACTGCAGCAATCACGGGCACCGTGATAACACTGACCATCAGAACCTGGAATACCTCAGGGGTGCTCGACATCTTTGTTCAAGACAAGCCCGTTGGGCTATGTATTTCTCCAGGTTTCGCTTGCACATAACATACAGGTCAGGCTCAAGAAATGGCAAAGCAGATGCCCTATCGCGGATGTACTCGGCAGAACCGCATGCAAAAACGCCACCGGATACTATCCTGCAAGCACACCAGTTCCTTCTCACTACCACGGGATCCCTACTAGATAGGATAAAACAGTATCCTAGTCCAGAGACATCCTTCTTACAACATCATTCATTGCTGCCTAAGGATGGCCTTCTATATTGATACAACCATATATTCGTTCCACCACCTTTCCGCCAGGAAGTATTGCGCCTCTCCCACGACATCCCAACAGCTGGACATGGCGGAAAACCTCAGACCCTGGAGATCATACAGCGTCATTTCTGGTGGCCGGAGATGGAACAGGATGTTCAAGCCTATGTGTCTACCTGCAACACATGTATGCAAGCCAAGAGCAGGCATGCGAAGCCCACAGGCCTGCTTCGTCCTTTGCCAATACCCGCCTTGCCATGGCGTGACATATCCATGGATTTCATCACGGAATTACCCCCGTCCAAGGGAAACACCACCATCCTGGTAGTGGTCGACTGGTTTTCCAAAATGGCGCACTTCATTGCCACACCGAAACTTCCTTCCGCTGCTCATACTGCTACATTATTTATCCAAGACATCTTTCGTCTCCATGGTCTTCCTTCCTCCATAACCACTGATCGTGGCTCTCAGTTCACGTCACGATTCTGGAGATCCATGTGCCGTTCCCTACGTATTCAGTGCAATTTGTCTTCTGGATATCACCCTCACACAAATGGACAAACTGAACGGGTCAATCAAACCCTGGAACAATATCTACGATGTTACTCTACCTATCTGCAAGACAATTGGTCTGCTATTCTCCCATTGGCTGAATTCACTTACAATAACCACTTTCATCGCTCAGCGCAATCCACTCCTTTCTTCCTGACATATGGGTTTCATCCGCAAATGCTTCCTGGTCTACCAGTTACAGTCACAGTACCACAAGCGGCCCAAAGAATTCAACAGTTACAACACAACCACGCCTTCTCCGTCTCACTTTACCCAAAGCCCAATATGATTACAAAAGACAAGCAGATAAGCACCGCTCCCTAGAACCTGCATATACAGTCGGAGACAAAGTTTGGCTGTCCACGGCTCATATGAAATTAGCATGCCCTACGAGAAAGTTGGGTCCCCGCTATGTGGGCCCTTTCAAGATCTTAAGCAGGATTAATACGGTTGCCTACCGCTTGGCATTGCCTTGTTCCTTCAAGATTCATCCCACTTTTCATGTCTCACACCTGAAACCATGGAAGGCATCACCTTTCCCTCACCGGGATCCTGTTCAGCCTCCTCCGCTGTTGGTAGACGGTTCTGAGGAATATGAGGTGCAAGAGGTCCTGGATTCATGCATCAGGCAAGGCAGGTTAGAATACCTAATCCACTGGAAAGACTACGGACCGGAAGACCGGTCCTGGGAACCTGCTTCTCAGGTGCACGCTCCTGCCTGCATACGGCGCTTCCATGCACGACACCCGTGCCGGCCTGGGCCTAAGTCAGTCCGGAGGCCGTCCGTCAGGGGAGGGCTCTGTCGGTACCTTGCCGGGTTGCGGCGCCGAGGTGGACGGCTGCCGCATTCACCTCTGGCAGGAAACACGCGCTTCCGGTGGCGCAGACTCGTGATGTCACCAGGACTACATAGGAAGCGCTCACCATGTCCTCAGCGCTCAGTTGTTCTGATGTGCTGCACTGGAGTCTGTACAGCATCAAGTTTCCAGTTGTTGCCTGGCTGGACTTGTGTCCACATCAGCGAGCTCCCTGCCTTCCTGATCCTCGTCTCTGTCCTCCTGGCTTCTGTCCTCAGCTTGCTTCTGGGATTCTCCTGCCTCCTACCTGCCTTGCCCTGCGCCTCCTCCGAACACTAGCTGCTCTCCAGTGAACCTGCCCTTCCTGTGGTATTGTGCTTTTTTTTTATGTATACATGTATACCAGTTATATGCATTTTTTAGTGATCTATATATATATATATATATTCAGTGCCTGTCTCTGTTTATATATGTGTGTCTGTTCACTTCTGTAGTTAGTGTTAGGGCTGTCTTTTTCTTTTAGTTAGTTAGGGGTTTTTTAGGTTAAGTTAGGGCCTTTTAGGGGTCCTAGTATCTTGCCCTAGAATAGTTTAGGCTGACATCACCCTGCACCAGCACAAAGAGGTGAATTACAGACACCATATCTTTCATGTAATTTCTTTTGTCTTTAAGATTCAGAATGGAAGCCCCAGAAGATAAGCATCATTCAGATACAGAAGCATCATTTAATGACTTTCCCTTAGCTCCTAGACCTAGTAGCTCATCATTAAGGGACTGGACCGGAGTCATATACTGTACCTGGCTTCAGCCAGGAAGGTAGAATTATTTCACCTTCTATTTCCTTCATCCCCAGCCTCTCCCCAGTCACTGCCCCCCCCATTCCTCTCTATCCCGCAACTCGGTCAGCTAGTGCACCTCCTTACAGTCATGGGTTCAGCACTCTCTGACATTCAGACTAGGCTAGTGGTCCTATAAAAAAATGCCACATCTACCAGCACTCCAACCAGCTCTTCAGCAACCTCAGTTCCCTAACCAGGTACCTCCTATTCTCGACCTGCCCAAATTACTCTGAACATATGATCCCACCTCAGATATGGAGGGACATCATAGACAGGAAAGATGTGAACCTAGCATCCCTCCTAAAAAAACTCCCAAGACCTGGCCAGGGACAGAACTGTCAAATGTAGGGAAGTCTCTGTGACCTTCAGATAAAAGGATCCGAGGCTATCCAGGAAGTTGTCTATCTCTGATTTTGGCCTAGCGTTCAATGTTTACAGGGATATCTTGTGCTCAGCTTTTCCCCATCATAGGTAGGCACTAGATTTATACCTATACATTATCATTGATCTGGCATATAAGTACAGTGGCACTTCATATTATGATTACCACCGTTCTTTCTTGGCCAAAGCATCCAAAACCTATACCAAATTAACTTCCCTACGGACAGGAGTATGCTGACAATGATTTATTTTGTCCCCATTATGATGGCATTAAAACTCCAGCATGCAATTTATGCCAGTCCTCCTATCATTCTCCTAACCTCTGCCCTTCCATCCCTTTAGCCTCCACCAGCAGTGCAGCCCCAGCAGCTCCTTTGCCCATGCAGCCTCCAGTTCTGGCCCCCCGTCCATCTCTCCCTTCTTGGGACAAGCTGGGAAGGGCTATACGCTAACTGGGGTCTTCACCAACATGCAATAACTTCAATACAAAGGGCTGATTTTTCGGCGGATGTACATTTTTGTGTGTGTGTACCCTATATCGCAAGGCTCATTCTAGGGCCATCTGCCATAGATCCATCTCTGCTAATAAATGATGATGTGCAATTAGCATTGTAGTCCTCCAGCATTTATTGTTGTTTCACCCCAACACTCAGATTACGTGCTTCATCATTTCATATCTGTCTAACGGCTTCCACACTGGCATTATAGCCTGCCCAGTGAAGGGGAATGTGGAGGAAAGGAAGAAAGAGGCCATTCTTCTCCCCCTGTTCCCTATCCCTCCCCCCCCCAAAGTCATGGGTGTGGGACTATTTTTCTGTTGGGGCAGGCACAAGCAGTTATCAACAACTGCACTGAGAACAATTTGTGAAAAGTCAGTGAGAAGGGGAAAGGAGGGAACACACCTTAGCACAAGCACCCTGATATCACGCATTAAACACAGAAACCAAGACATTTATGTCAAACATGTTAAAGCCAAACACACCACAGAAATCAAGCACTGCTGTTTCTGTACCCCCGACTCTCCAGAAAGGCAACAAGAGGTGAGGCAAATATCAAAGAGGAGGAAGAGTAGAGAAACCCAGACAGAGACTGGAAGTTCCATGAGGAGTGAAACAACTAGCTCGCCATCACCTTCTTCCTCTAGGGTAACTACATCTTCTGCCAATCCACCTCGTTCATCGTCACCTACCCTGCCACATGATGGCCACTCTGTTGATGTTAGGATGTGTCAGTTCGTCTCCACCCATTGCACACTGTGTGGTGCACTGACCACACATCGTAGTGTGGTGGTGGAGAATCACAAGTAGGGCATCAAGTGGCATCTGAGGAGATTCCATCCAGCAGAATATGCTAAGATGGTGGCAGGGAGGGTTCATCATTACTATTAAACTGTCACCAAGTTGTCATGTGTCCTTCGCGTTGGTCTGGACAAGGGCTATAGTGACAGCAGCAGTACTTGGTTTCTGGTGTCATGGTGTTTGGATACAATTGTGCCCCCCAGATGTTATTTACCATTCACACTGTGCACATTGCAGTTGCTGATGAGAAAACAGGAGGGGAGTGCTCTACAGGTCCGCCCAATCTCAAGGGAGCCAGCCAAATTGATTATAATAAAATCATATCTTTATTCAGGAAATATCAAATACTCCATTCGAGAAGGAGAACACAGGATAACACAATTCCCCTAACGCATTTTGTGATACTTGATCACTTAAATATAGGCTCACAATATTTTCAAAACATCAAGATTTTATAGTCACCCCACCAAGAGTTATGCTAAAATCTTGGGCAGATTGTTGGAGGAGGGCTTTTCCCTTGGGTCCTGAGTAGGAGGGAGGTGGATCTCCTTTCAGTCAGGTACCCCAGAGTGCCGATATTCCATCACCTGCCCAAGGTTCACAAGACAGAACGTCCCCCTAAAGGAAGACGTATAGTATCAGTAATTGACTCCTTAAATGAAAAACTCTCAGAGCTGGTGGACATGTACCTTCAACCTTTGGTACTTAGGATCACCAGCTATATCAGAGATTCTGGTCATCTAATTTAAATACTTCAGAGAGTAAAGATTATGGGACCCGTATCGTGGGGCACGATGGATGTAAAGTCTCTTTATTCTACCATACCCCATGATAAGGGTATCACAGCCATTCAATATCATCTTGACAAATATAGTTCTTATTCGTGTGATCTCAAATGGTTTTTGCTATAGAATACTTGTTAGGACATAATTTTTTCAAGTATGATGGTGTGTTTTATTTACAACAATGTGGTACCTCGATGGGCACAAAATTTGAGCCTTTCTTTGTTAATCTGTACATGGAGTGGTCTGAGGATATATGTATATATATACGTACATCTATAAAACCACGAACCCATATCAACAGAACATATTGATGTACACGAGATTTATACATGATCTTCTGTTCATCTGGCTTGGGACCCAGGATACCTTTGCATTCTTTGTACAGCATCTGAATAACAATCAGCTCAATTTGAAATTCATGTATGAGTTTCAATCTAAGCAGATAGCATACCTAGATCTAAAGCTAGTTCTAGATAATAAAATCATTCAAACAACCATGTACAGAAAACCTTGCACTGGTAACTCATTGTTGCATGCGAGATCATGTCATCCTAGGCACACCATTCGAGGGGTCCCCATTGGACAGTTCCTACGTATATAGAGGAATTGCACGACACCATGTGAATCTGAGGCACAATCTTTGAATTTAATGGAGAGATTCATCCAACGGGCCTATCCAGCAGATTTGATAGATTTTGCATATCTGAGGGCACTGGATACGGATAGACAAACAGTGGTCTCAGGACGAAATAACATGAATACTAAAGGGTCTGAGAAAGTAGATTTGATGTTTGTCACAGATTATAGTGTGGAGTACCCGTGGATCAGGGATACTGTAAAAAATCATATCCCTATCCTTTTCTGTGACTCCAGACTTAGCAAAGTGGTACAGAAGGGTTGCAAATTTGGCAGCAGACGAGCCCCTACGTTGGGGAGGATTTTATCTCCGAGTTTGTTTAAAAGTACTCCTCCCAGGGTATGTGGGGGTCTCGTCTAGCTGCACAAGGGAATTGGGGGGGCTGGGAAGGGTAAAGGGGGTGTTTAGGATCTAAGGGAGTAGAGACTGGTTGGGGGAGGGATTGTAGAAGGGGAGGGGGTGGAGTGCAATTCAGGTCACCTTGCATCATAACTAATGTCTCTTTTGCCTTTCTGTATTATTTATTTGCTCTGATGTAACTTATTTACCTGTTTGTCTCTGTAATGAAAAGACATTTAAAAAAAATATATCAGTTGTAGATCGATGAACATTGTATATCTCTTGACTTGTTTAAAATGTTATAAATAATATGTTGAATGCACGACCCATGCATTGAAAGAAAGAATTAGAGAACACATATGTTCAATAAACAGAAAAGATGTTGCTAATTCAGTGGCGTGACATTTTGTCGACTGCTCTGACTCAAATATGGCGTTTTTCTCCTTTCAGGGGATTGAAAGAATTGTTCCCTCTGAAAGAGGATGATGCACAGAGGTAAAATGGATATTACTCCTAGATACATGGGGACCCACTGGTATCAATTTAGATCAGGACGTCATGTTATATATACATCGATAGGGGGATATCATAGGAGTATTTTATCCATAAGTGTGCATTTACTGCATCTAAATACAATAAATAAAATGTTGCTTTTGGCACCCTGAAGTGTAAAAGTCGGAGTGTAGTTATAGGTCAAGGTTTTATATATTCACAGTTATTTTTGTCAACAGGTGTTCCCTTGTTTCCTTTTATTATATAGCTTGCGCTTTTTAAAATTGTATTTTTACATTGTATAATACAGCTTTGAGCGACTATTCTCCAGTAGCATATTTCATCATATATGGTGACTAATATTAAGTGTATAGGATATACACATGTTTGCAGTGATTGTGGAATATGTCCTTTTCCTTAATGGGCATGACAACACAAGAGATTTAATGGCTTTAGATCTTTGCTTTTAAAACGTTTGCTTTAAATATATTTTACACCCATAGTTTAACTCCTATATAAGGAAACTCATGATAGCACCTGAATAGACTACATATCTCTAGGCACTGCTAACAGTATTGTGGTCCTAAGAGGGATTCGTAGTTAATCAAATGGAGATTTGTGCGGTTTGCTGGGGAGGTGTCATTCAATACTAGAACATCATCAGCTGTTAAGTATTCTATTCATTTAATCACAAACGGAAGTGACTATAAAATCTTGATGTTTTGAAAGTATTGTTAGCCTACGATTAAGTATCACGAAACGTGTTAGGTGTTCTCCTTCTCAAATGGAGTATTTTATACTTCCTGAATAAAGATATGATTTTATTATAATCAGTTTGGCTGGCTCTCTTGATATTGGGCGGACCCGTAGAGCACTCCCATCCTGTGTCTTCCTGTCTGTAGAAACCTGTTGCCAAGGTTGTTGGGGGTAGCACTGGATCTGCCATCGCTACAAGGCTGGGTGAGTGTTATGACTAAGGTCTTTATATCCTGAGTGTAGCAGCCCATTGTGTGATATTGTTTGTCAAGTTACTGATGAGAGGCACAGTTCCTGCACTCAAGGGAAAAATTTTTATTCTAATAACAGCCAGAACAGCAATAACGTTTTCAAACCCATCACCATTCAATGGAACCATACTCACAATCTGTTATGTTTAACTCAACACTTATGTGCCAGTTGACAGATGCTCTTCAGCTTCACTGTCCCCACAACAGTATAAGTCCTTCCTCTCAGCAGGGTAGCTCCTCAATACAACTCCTCAGAAGTATACAATATATAAAAAAGAGAACAAAAGAGGGCGCCCAATTGTGCTTATTATCTTTTATAACAATCAAAGGATTTTGACTGAAAAAGTACTCACAAATGTGATGTCTATAGAGAGGTATATACCCAACTACAGCAAACCCATCATACAGAGATATCCTTCCTGTCTCTGCTCAGGTAAAATATAGGGGAAATAACTGCACCACTAGTCTCAAAGTCTCATGTAATCAGGAAATAACACCTCTTAAATATACTCTAGAGGTGAGAGTGCCAGGTAGTAAAAAAGTAATCATGAAAGCAAAAAGAAAAACAAAACTACCTATCAGGCACTCCCTACATGTCCTATCTATAGCTGTATGAATAAAGCCAATTCCATATACATCACATAGATGGCCTGAACAATAATTAAAAATTAACTTTTAATCTAATATCATAGTTAAAAATCCAAAATAGAGTGCAAAAAAATCAGTAGTTGAGTGATAATAATATAAAAGTCTGCACAGACTTCACTTATTCCCTGAGTTCCCTATAAGAGAACATAATGTGCATACATATAGATTCTGTACCCATACCACGGTGTAAATAACACAGCCCCCCATTAGACCATGGTAAGTAATCCCTAGAGCTAAACTAGGTCATCTGTCAAACTCCTGGAATAACTCATATTAATTAGGGTCCCTAAGAAAACTGGTGTTTCTGAGCAGATTGACAGATTAGGAGCTTTGTCTGCTGGCAGCAGTTTTACGACCAAAGCATGGCTGACTAAAACTAAAGGGAAAATAAGGATAAATTATAACAAGTGCATTAATATACGCCTAACACGTTTCTCCCACTAATTGGATTTCATCAGAGGCAAACATCGGTAATACAAAGATTACTGGTATTTATAGTATCTGCACTCCTCCCTATCAATTCAAATGCGCCAATCACTCATTTGGAGATAATTAATTCACATGTGATTGGTAGCCACTCTTACAAACAGATCAGAACAAATCGCACTATTAACTCTCCGACTGCCAGAGCGGTGAGAAGCGCACCAGAAACAACGCACCTCGCATCTCTCCGGCAGTCAGAGGGTCAAGGAAATTAATGCGACATCAGCGGATTCTAATTCAATCCGTTATTGCTAATATCATATGGAAAATAACCCAAGAAAAAATACTTCCCACCTAAAGTACATATATCCAATAACTCTTACACTACTGTTATACATAGTAGAGGTCAATCCTAGTCAGATTCATTAAACATGAGTTGTTACATTCTCCATGTCAAAATAATGTCTCAATAATATTCCATTACCATATCTGTGATATCTTATATGAGATGCCACTCAAATATTTAAACAGATATTCCAAAATTAGGATTTGCATTTGTCCCAATATCCATTCAGATGCACCAATCACTCCTTAAAATTCACTATTTCGTATATTTATGGTCGGATCTTACGGTGTTATGTAGTGTATGGAATATAAATCTTGTGCCAAACACTCCTGCCCAAGAAAGGCAGAGAGTGTGTTGAACGTACAGTAAACCTGAAATGAGGCTAAAAGGAGCCAAAATTAATGAGTCAAGAATACTTTATTGGCATTGACTGAAAGGAGAACATGTTTGTCACTTTAATAGAGCTCGTTGAGCTGACTTAATTTCAACAGTCGGATTATGGATATATCGTGAATAGCAATTGGATTTCCAGCGCCCTAATCTTTGGATTATGTGTGGTGGTACTTGCTGTCTAGAGGCAGTTGTAGCTGCTCCTATACGAAATGAGTGACCAGAAAATTTACTGGCATCCATACCTAGTCGGAATAGTAACCAACGGATATGACGGATGAAGGTTGATGTTGTGAGCGGTGAATCGGCCATGGGCAATAGGGGATAATTTGGAGGTTTATTTTTTAAAGTTGAAATTAAACACCGAAGTGTGTGCACGGGACACCATTCATTATTGGTGGCGTAATATGTGATTGATGTGCCCTTGCCCAATTGGTCGGTTTTTGAGTGAGGTAGTAAGAGGGTGAAATGGAGACTTTTTAGCTGAAACAGTGAATTCACCTGGTCTCAGGAAACCAAAGAATGCCAGGTGAATTGCAGATAGTATGACCTGATTGGTGAGAAAATCGAAAGGTTTGGAGTGTAGAAATGAAACTAATTTCTTAAAAATATCACCGTCAATGGGAAGACGTGAACTAGGTGGTTGGACCAGAGATTTTTCCATACCCTTCAGAAATAGTTTAACTTTATAAGATGCGAATATATGAATGTTATATGGTAGCATGAGGCTCAAGTGATGTTGAATCCCGGCTAGGTATGTTTTAATTGATGATATTGACAGCTTTAACCTGGTAGCACAGAAGGAAGCAAAGGCTAGTATATTTTCAATACTGAAAGAATGCTTGGGATGATTTGATGCGATGAAATTGAGGAAGGTCTTCCATGCCTTAGAATAATTCCTTCTGGTATTGGCAGCTAGTGCCTTGTTAATGAATGCTTCCGAGTTGGCAATGTGATGTTTTAAGGTATGATGAGTTCCTGAAAAGGAAGAGGTATACGTGATTGAGTGTTAGAATTTGGATTTTTGTGTAAGTAATCTTGAAGTTTAAAGCGAGATAGCGAATCGGCTGCGTGATTTTGAACTCCTGGAATAAACTTGCAGGAAATGTAAAAATTGAACTTGAGTGCTAATAATGTGAGTTTTCTTAGGAACATCATGATATATGAATTTCTTGACCTCCCTTTGTTAATGATATGACATCATTATGATGTTAATGATATGATATGATTGTGAAGATTCCAGGACCTCCAATCTGGACTGAATGTTTGTGAGTGTGGAGGATATGTCCGAGAGCAAGTGAGCAAATTGGTTTTGATCTGGTTGTGGAGATGAATGAGTAGGAGAAATAGCTGGAAAAGGTACTGGGGAAGTAGAACCAGATGGACCTGGCGAAGGAGGCATAGGAGTATCTGGATTGTGAGTACATAGTATCCGATATAATTCTGCTTTCCTGGCAGAAGCCGGGTATGGAATGCCTCTACGTGTCAGTTCTAACATTAATTTAGCTACAGTCCAGGATCTGAGAGCTGAACCAGTGTTAGTTGAGGAACGTGGTCTGGTTGATGGGGGAATGACTCCTGAAGATTCAGATTCAGATGGGGCCTGTGCAGATGTGTTTTCCATATTGAAAGATGCCTAAAAGAAATTTTTGTATTTATTAAAGAAAATATATATATATATATATATATATATATATATATATATTTTTTTTTTTTTATTTAACCTCTCCGAAGAGGTAAGTGCTTATAGACTGGTTTTTATGATGAGCCAAAGGGAAGTGGTAGATAAGTAGGGCTCTTAATACCATAATGTAAGGAATGTCTAAAAGAGCCTTCGGCCTCTCCGAAGAGGTAAGGTCTCATGGATTGATAGTAGTAATACAGAAACCTGTATAATATAAATTAGATAATGATGAATAGAAGTATAACCTACCTTATGAAGGAAGGGGAAAACTTACCGTGTATGGACTAAGTAATTAGAGAAAATATGATTACTATGGTACCTTCGGCCTCTGCGAAGAGGTAAGGACCTGTGCGACTAGTAGTAATTCGTAGTCTATAGTGCTGATACGTAACCGAGAGTAGAATGAGCCTCTGCGAAGAGGTAAGACATGTAGATGAAACATAGAGGGGATCACATAGAGCCTTCGGCCTCTCGTGAGGTAAGGACTTTATACAAAGTATGACCTATAGGATTAATTAGTTAATAATTGGAAAGTATGAATGTGTCATGATAGGAGTGAAATCTGATGACCCTTCGGCCTCTACGAAGAGGTAAGGTTCTTGAAAAGAGAAAAAATACGTATTGCCTTCGGCCTCTCAAAGAGGTAAGGTCTTGGTGTAACCAGTTATTGAGACTAGAGACAGTGAGAAAAGAAAGTCAATAAGCTCCCCCTTAGTAATGAGACATTGATCTTATTGGGAAATGTGGATTGATAGAAGAATTGTATCATGCTGAGAGGCCCAATTACTTTTCTTAATTGCATGCTCCAGTGTTCGAAGTAAATGATAGATATTAGAATAACCCGTGAAAAGAGGTGTGTGCAGTAGGGGTAGTGCTGAGAGAGATTAATTTTTTGATATATAAATGTGAAGTGAGAATATAGGATAACTGACAGATTACCTTGGTTATCTTGCTATGACTTGATCCTAGAACATATTACCGATAATTAGAATATGTATAAACATGCAACAGTTAACGATTTAATTAATGAAATACTAACCTTTATTCAAGCAGAGGCGTTCTTGACGGCTGTCCTGGTAACGTTAGTGAAATTACTCAGTCTTCTGAGAGAAGGACAAGGCGTTGAGTTAACATGATAGCATCTGTATAGTATATCGTTGCGGATGTACTGTGGGAATACCTGTCTATATTACTTGTGTATAACTCAAGAGCCAGATTGTTCCAGAAACATCTCCTGTATAATGTGATCACAGTTGTTATAATATCCTTGATATCACCTGATAACCTATGTTGAGAATTAATAATTTAGACTTGATTAATTTGATCGGTAATCGTCAGTTGAAGCAATACTTTTAATCTCATAAATACCACATATGACACTTGATATGGTTTAGCTGAGGCTGTGAAATATATATATATAATAAGACCTGGCAAAAGTGAGACATGAAGACTTAGGCTGCCAACATCAGCCTAGATAAGCTTAGAATGGTCTGTATGGCTTGCAAAACATGTAAACTGTAAATATATTTTTTACAGGCATTCCTTCTAGATTATTAATGAGAACTATGATTTTACCTCTAGCCTGAATGAAACACACACAAGGCAGGACTCATGAATGAATAGAACTTGGTATGGTTTGATAAATAGCAGATTTTTACATGTGACCATATATTTTACCTATTGCTAGACCAAATTTTTATAGTAGTTTAGAAACTAGTATTTCGGTGTTTGATACAGGTATACCCAGAGAGCAATGAAGGGAAGGAGATATACATTTTTTTTTTTTTTTTTTTTTTTAACATACTACCGCTGCAAAGCACTGCACACTGTGTGTCGCCATATAAACAAAAAGCATGCATACGTGAATGCTATAGCTGCACATTGCACAAGTATTCATTCAGACCCTAGGAGCCTCTTGTAGGATGTGGACTCAGCCAACAACCTTCTCAGGGTCCATTAGAAACATGAAAACTATGTACTTGGTGGGGGGGAGGCTTTATAAGACGTGGGGGGGGCTTTATAAGACTTGGGGTGAGACATAAGCGAGGCGGAAGATCGAGGGGTGACAGAAGACACTAAATAGCTAATAAGGTCAGACTAGAAGAGGGGTATTAGAGTAAAGAATAATATGATGGTGAAGTTTACCCCCAGTACCTTGTGTATAGTGAGCCGCAGCTGATGACGTCACTTCCTATGCGACGATGAACGGAGAATTTGGTGAATTTAACAGGGTAGAAGGAAAGCAATGAGTAGCATATTCACTATGCTTACTTAACGTAAGCCGTCGCGTGAGTTATCCTTACCGCACTGGACCTGCCGATGATCGATGACCTGGACACTACTGGGACAGGAACGAAACCTGGACACTACTGGGACAGGAACGAAAACCGGAAGAGGTGAGGAGTGACCCACCGGAAGGTCGAGAGGCCTAGAGGGACGGGCCGGAGGCTTTAGTAGACCTCCAGCTCCTCCCACAAATCCAGGCCATGGCCTTACACATATCAGCTAAATTAACAGTCAAACTTAAGCACAGATCAGAGAAAATATCACATTATTAACTCCCCGAACACCAGAGTAGCAAAAAGCACACCAAAAACAATGCAGCACGCATGGACCGGGCAGTCCGAGAGTCAAAGACTCTGGCAGTTGGGGAGTTAATAATGTGATATTTTCTCTGTGCTTAAGAGTAACTGTCAACTTTTCTGATATATATACGAAATAGTGAATTTTAAGGAGTGATTGGTGCATCTGAATGGATATTGGGACAAATTCAAATCCTAATGTTAGAATATCAAAAAGTTGAACAAAGTGCAATAAACCATATCTCTCAAACTATGGTTTGAGACATATCTGCATTTAAAGTTTGATGCTTCCTGCTGTCAGCTGTAAAGTTGTCAGCAGGAGATCTATGTCGGCCGACACGGAGGCTCTACAGCAGAGCCGCTATCACGTTATTTACAACGAATGACTTTATTGGAATGGTCTAAAAACTATGCTTGGTTTGCAAGGATCTCCTGCTGACAGCTTTACAGCTGACAGCAGAAAACATCAAACTTTAAATGCAGATATCTCTCAAACCATAGTGGTTTGAGAGATACATTTTTTGCACTTTGTTCAACTTTTTAAGGACTAGAACAAGATATTTTTTTCTGGGACATTACTGTCCGTTTAAGGGGAGCTTGCTGGGCAAGAGATACACTATAACGAATGTCTACTTTCCTAACACTTAACAGCTGCCCTTCCTCCACACAGTGCTTTCGCAGTCATCCTGGTTCAGAAAAGGGGTGGTGCTGGTGCTCCCTGGGGACCGCAATGAGGCACTGGATCCCAGTCTTGACTCCTCCTCGGGTCTCACTCACCAACCGATTAACCTTTTATGCAAGATGAGGTCTGCACTAGCTAAATACCAACTGATTGATTGCTGGAGAATCTTACACCTGACTGTTCGTGACTATACATTTTACTCATCCCCACATGACTCTTACTCTAGGTTTGACTACCTCTTCCTATCACACAGAGACTTGAACGCACTGACTATGGCCTCTGTTGAATAAATATTGGGGTTTTATAGTTGGTAGATACTAGTGCAATATAACTGCAGGTCTCTAAATTATATAATATATGAAAAGAGATAACCAGAGAGAAAAGATAGAAACCTTATCTGGTGCAATGAATTACACCCGTCATAGGATCATCAGTTCAATCTGAAGGAGACCAGTTCAGTTAGAAACGGGGATACACAATAAATAACATTATTTCTTTATTAGTTACTAAATTAAAACCATATAAACAAGACAACACTTATAAAGCCACAATTTTAGTTTTATGTGCCTTATTAAAATCACAGTACAGCACACTTGTCCAATGAGCACATGTATCGAAGTAGTGAAAGAACTACTCTACTTATGACATCTAGCTGGTAGCAGATCTCAATTTCATTCAACTAATAATGTAGGTAATTACTTGCAGGCGCTCTACTGATGTCTTAGGAAATCTTCCGTACTTCTACGACTAGATAGTGCAAAACCCTTTCAGTCCTGGTAGAAGTAAAGCTGCAGGTGCCCTACTATTTGCATATATATTAATTAGTATCACCTTAAGAGATTATTTAATTTTTAACAGTTCATACTTTACTTGTTGAACCAATTATCTCTAGGTGTTTTCACAATTAATCAATCAACACCGATAGATATAATGTATCTTTCTATGGTGTTCCTCAGTAACTGTAGGTATCCTGCCTTTCCTTTACGTTTCAAGTTGTAAATACAATTTCCACCACTATCTAGGGTTCAAGTATTCCTAAATAAATCTCCTATTCACCCTTTCATTGCCATTAATGTTATCCTGTAGATGCCCTGCTATCTGTATACTTTTCACTGGCTATTTTAATTGTGCCATTAGTTAATCGATGTACCGCCCAAATAATTATTATGCCAGTTTCTTTGATAAACAGACTAAGCTATTATCGCCATTAGTCAAAAGATGTGACTTCTTTGATTTTTTGCACATCGGATATTCACTAAACAAAACTTAATAATGATGAAGACTCATTTAACGTAAATTAATAAAGAGACAGATATAAATTCTCACCAAAGTTATGATACGAAAGTTATCAAGGTGCATACAATTATTCAGCACCATGATGAACTCCCTTGGATTCACTAAATACTCAATATAGTTGATATTCATATTTGAGTGAGGCTATTAACTATACAGTAAATAATACCCATTGTAAATGTAAACATTAAAAAATATTTTTATTATTTACAAACTCAATAGCAATTACTGATGTTTACCATCTTTTAATGAAGGGGTTAAATGTAAACCCCTCATTCTGTTCTTGAGGACTCAGTGTTCCTAACCTATAAATCCATTGGGCTTCTTTGGCTTGAAGCTTGATGTCAAGATCACCTTTTCTTACTGTGCTTTTAATTTTCTGTATGCCTTTAAAACTTAGATTTTCTTCATTTCCCTGATATTGTTCATGTATATGTCTTGCAATACGCTTTTCTCTCCGGTTCTGTATATCTCCAAGATGTTCCAGTATTCTTATTCGGAACTCTTATAGTTTTGCCTATATATTTTATATCACAACTACAGATGATTTGGTACACTATACCTGTAGATCTGCAATTAATAAACTCCAATATTTCATATTTTTGGAGTCATTATAATTAAAAAAGATTTTTTCTTTGTTGATGTATTTACAAGCTGAGCAATGGCCACAGGTAAAGGTGCCTTTCAGGGTTGAATTTAACCAAGTAGATTTAGTTTCTTCAACAAAGTGACTATGTACTAATTTATCTCTTATATTCGTACTGCGTTTGTAAGGTCACATTTGCCTTATTATGTAAAACTTCTGATAAATCATCTTGTCTGAGTATTGGCCAGTATAGATCCAAGATGTTGACAATGGTTTGATGTTGGGAATTATAAGTTCCTACAAGTCTAATCATCTTGTTGTTAGTATCTGTTTTGGATTCAAAAGTTCATCCCTATTGGCTACCAATGCTTTTTGATATGCTCGTTTTAGTGTCTTCCTACTATAACCTCATGCCAAAAATCTGTCTCGTAATTTTTTAGCTTCTATAGTACTGCAGATTCTTCTAATTTGCAAATACTGCCCTGTAGGAATCCCTTTTTTAAGGGGTTCATGATGTAGACTATCTGCCCTCAAAAAACTATTGGTAGCTGTCTCTTTCCTAAACACTGTTGTTTCTACTGAATTCGTCTCACTTCTGTAAATTTGGATGTCAAGAAAATAAATTTTCTGTTTATCCAAGCTACTAGTTACCATTAAATTCATTTTATTTTGATTAATGGTGTTAACAAATTCAGTAAACAGATCAGGTGTACCATCCCAGATTGATAGGATATCATCTATAAAACGAAGCCAGATTATGATATTGTTGGTATACTTTTCCATTTCCTCACAAAAAATTTATTTTGCCTCCCACCAACCTAAATACGTGGATAGAAATAGTTATTTAAATTTCAATAGCTCTCACCATAAGAAGTGGTTAAGAAATATACCATACAGTCAATTTCGTAGAATAAGACGGAATTGTTCAACATTAGCTGATTATGATGAACAGGCTTTAATTTTGAGTAAAAGATTTAAAGATAAGTTATATCCAGATAATTTAGTTCAGGATTCTTATGAACACGATAGAAAGATCAAATATAAAACGAAAGAGATTAGGAAAAAGGAGAGTGAATTTGAGGTACCACTGTTTATCACTAAGTTCAATAATATGACTGGTGAAATTAGGACTATTTTTCAAAAACATTGGAACATATTAAAAATGGATCCTTTTCTTAAAGATTATATTCCACAGAAACTTAGATTAGTTTATCGTAGAGCACGTACATTGAAAAATATTCTTGCACCGAGTCATTTTGTGACTAAAAGTGATAAGAGAAATTTTGGTCAATACACTTTAAGTAAAGATGGGTCCATTAAAGATAATATTTTAGGCTCTTATAAATGTGGTAGTTCGAGGTGTTATACCTGTTCGCATATTTCACATAGGGTAAAGATGTTTCACTCGACAGTCACAGGTGAAAAGTTTTATATTAAAGATTTTTTAAACTTAAATTTAAATTTAAATTTTGTAATATATCTCCTAACTTGTACATGTGGTTTACAGTATGTAGAAAGGACCTCTCAGAAAATTCGGGAGAGGTTTGGACAACACAGGAGAAATATTATTAAGGGGTATAATTTACATGGAGTATCTCGACATTATGCCCAATTCCATCAAAGTAATCCACATGGGTTAATTTTAACCCCTATAGAGCGGATTGGTTCTTCTATTTTTGGTGATAGATTGCAAAAATTAATAAACAGAGAATCATTTTGGATATTCAAGTTGAATACTTTGACTCCAATGGGATTAAATGAAAATATTGAGACTCCTTTAACATAAAAAATATATATATCTAGGGATTTTTTGCTGCTCCTTTTTATTGTATGATGATGTTATATATATGTTTATATGTATTTTGGTATGCACACAGGTGTGTGTGTGTGTGTGTGTAGATCAATGTGCATGCACATACACGTGTGTGTTTTACTATATTTTTGCTTCCACTTAAAATGTTCTTTATGTATGTCTGATGTCAATGCTGATTGGGTGTTTTACTGTTTTTTCTAGAAATTAGTTTAATAAAGTTGTAAGCAGGTGTATTTGTCTTTTAGGTGGATGATAATTGTGCTGATTGCTTTTGGTGAGTCTGTGGTATTGTGTGATGTGTATGGATGTATGTGCGTTTTAGTTTGTGATATATGTGTTTTATGATGCAGTATAGTATTCTGTTACTTTTGTGAGATGGGTTGTTTGTTTTTCAGATTTATCGAGCATGCGCCCACCTCTCAGGGTGTCTTGTTTATTTTTGTTACAGCTGGATGATGGACGTGTGCGCGGTGTGGTTGTGTGGCGCATGCGCCCATCTCTGGTGACGTCTGTTTATTGTGGTTCTTCTTTTGGCTTCATTGGAGGAGGTGCGCATGTGCATGCGCCCATTTCCGGTGAGGTGCGCATGCACCCATCTTTGGTGACGTCTGTTTATTATGGTTCTTTCTTTTGGCTTCATTGGAAGAGGTGCGCATGCGCGGTATGATAGTGTGACGCAGGCGTCTATTATGTAGAGTACGGATCATGGAGATGGTTGTGAATGTAAGTGTTATGATGTATTATGTGTTTTGTGGGTTTCTTCGCCCTCTTTATTGTGTATTTTGATGCTCTGTTGGTTTTAGGTTTGCTGCCCGTGCGCGCTATGGAGTGAGGAGCTTCTTTACACTTTGGTGCGCATGTGCGGAATCAATGAAGCGTCAGTGATTACGATTATACGTGTGTTGATATTATTGGCTATGTTTAAGTGAGAATTCAGTGTACACCCAATCATAGCATTGACAGGGAAGTTTAAATACTGTGTTGTAAAATAATCAGTTGTTTTATTGGCTTGAGAAAGCGATTTGAATTCGCGAAACGTTGCCTTTTTTTCTTTGCAAATCATTACAATTTTAATAAACATTGCTTTGAACTACTTGAGTGGAAGGTGTTTTTTGGAGCAGCAGTATCCCGGTTACCGAGTGGAGATGGTGCAAGATCTCCACAAGCTGGTTTGTCAGCATTGGAATATCCCCTCTGCTGACCTTGAATAAATGTGAGTACAATGGTATTTGATTAATGTTGGAGGAATATCTAAAGTGAACGTATTTCACCATTGGGCGCTTCTTCTCTCTTTTGTTGTGTTGGAGAATTGTTTTGGACCGCTGGGAGAGAGCGTGTAAGGAAGAGGCAGCCCTAAAGATTCCTGTGCTGAATCAGGATATTTATTCAGCAAGTTCATATGCTGTTTTTCATATATGTGATTTAACAGCCAATTGCTTTCTGAGTACCCACGTGTGGGGTGAATTGGTGAAGGAGATTTAATTTATTGTCTGAATTGCACTAGGGCGCCCCCTTTTGCTCTCCTTTTCTTGTCATTACAACCTAAATATAGGTTGGCGTACGAGGGAGCACAGGTACTCCCCATGGCGATCCCTAGTATTTAGTGATAAAATTTATTGTCAAACACAAAATAGTTACGTTTCAAAATAAACTCCAGAAGATCCAAAATGAATTTATTATGAGTTTGAAACCTGCTTCCTCTACTTTCCAAAAAATATTTCACTGCTTCAATGCCTTTATCATGCAAAATGCTGGTGTATAATGACTCCACATCAAGGCTAGCAAAATATTGATGATCCTCTAGAATAATAGCATTAAGACACTTGATTGCGTCCAGTGAATCTCTGGTATATGAAGATAAGCCAAATACACATTCTTGCAATATCTTATCTACATAAATACTACTTCTCTCAGTCAGGCCCCCAATCCCAGACACTATTGGACAGCCTAGTGGTTTGTTCAATTTTTTATGTAGCTTTGGAATGGTATAAAAGTGTGAATTACCGGATTTTTTACCATTAAAAATTCTTGTTCATTTTTGTCAATGATTTTATCTAGTATAGCCTTTTTGAGAAGTATCTCCAATTCTAGTTGGAACCTCTTAGTAGGGTCAGACTCTAGTCATCTATAGCAATTTCTATCTTGCAACTGTCTAAGACATTCGTTTTTATAGTCTTTTGAATTCTGTACTATATTCCCACCCTTATCACTTGGTTTTATTATGAAAGGGTGAATAGGAGATTTATTTAGGAATACTTGAACCTCCTAGATAGTGGTAGAAATTGTATTTAAAATTTGAAACGTAAAGGTAAGGCAGGATACCTACAGTTACTGAGGAACACCATAGAAAGATACATTATATCTATCGGTGTTGATTGATTAATTGTGAAAACACCTAGAGATAATCGGTTCAACAAGTATTATTCTTATTCTTTATTTATATAGCGCCAACTAATTCCGCAGCTCTGTACAATTGGGAATAGACATACAGAGGTATTAAATAGTACAATCAGATGTGGAGAACAGGAGGATCAGAGGGCCCTGCTTGTGAGAGCTTACAGTCTAGAGGAAGGTAGGTTTGATACAGAAGGAGTAAGTGCTATTGCTTTTAAGTGCCTCCTGCCACAAGAACCTCCAGTCAGTGGGTGGGTGTGAGAAATGCCGTTGAGTGCAGTAGTCCGTGCAAGGGGTGAATCTTGGTGATGATGTTTATGGAGGCAGTTGATAGGCCTTCCTGAAGAGGTGAGTCTTCAGGGAGCGTCTGAAGATTTGAAGGCTGGGGGAGAGTCTGATGGGGCGGGGGAGGGAATTCCACAGCTCAGGTGCAGCACGGGAGAAGTCCTGTAGGCGGGAGTGGGAGGATGTGATAAGAGCTGTGGAGAGCAGAAGGTCATGTGCAGAGCGAAGATGGCGGGCGGGAGTATATTTGGAAATGAGAGATGAAATATAGGGGGGTGCAGTGTTAGTAAGGGCTCTATAAGTTAGCACCAGAGTTTTGAATTTTACTCTGTATGCTAATGGGAGCCAGTGTAGGGACTGACAGAGGGGTGTGGTGTTAGAGAAGCGATGAGTGAGGTAGATTAGTCTTGCAGCAGAGTTCATTATGGACTGTAGCGGGGTTAGTCGGGTGAGAGGCAGGCCAATTAGTAAAGAGTTACAGTAGTCAAGACGGGACATGATGAGTGTTTGGATTAGAATTTTGGTAGTGTCTTCTGTGAGAAAGTGTCGGATTCTAGAGATGTTGCGGAGGTGGAGGTGGCATGAGTTGGAGATTGATTGGATGTGAGGAATGAAGGATAGGGCAGAGTCAAATGTGACCCCCAGGCAGCGTGCTGTAGGGGTTGGTGTGATGGAAGTGTTGTTAACGTTGAGGGTAATATTTGGGATAAGGCTGGTTGTAGATGGAGGGAAGAGACTTAGTTCGGTTTTGCCAAGGTTAAGTTTGAGTTGATGGGAGGACATCCAGGAAGACACAGCAGACAGACAGTCAGACACTCGGGACAGGAGGGAAGGGGAGAGGTCTGTGGAGGAAAGATATATTTGGGTGTCATCAGCATAGAGATGATGGCAAAACCCAAAGGAGTTTATTAGTTTTCCAAGGGAAGCAGTGTAGATTGAGAAGAGCAAGGGTCCCAGTACTGATCCTTGAGGCACACCAACAGACAGTGGGAGGGGTGGGGAAGTGGAGCCGGAGTAGGAAACACTGAAGGAGCGGTTGCAGAGATAAGATGAAAACCAGGAGAGTGCAGTGTCGCAGAGACCTAGGGAGTGGAGGGCTTGGAGGAGGAGTGGGTGATCAACTGTGTCAAAGGCGGCTGACAGGTCCAAAAGAATGAGTAGGGAGTAGTGGCCTTTTGACTTGGCTGAGAGCAAGTCATTGGCCACTTTAGTGAGGGCAGTCTCAGTGGAGTGATGAGGGCGGAATCCAGATTGCAAGGGATCTAGCAGGGAATGGGAGCAGAGGAATTTAGTGAGCCGGTTATATGCAAGGCGCACGAGAAGCTTGGAGGTGAACGGGAGTAGGGAAATTGGCCGGTAATTTGACAGTGAGTTCGGGTCCAGGGAGGGTTTTTTTTAGGATGGGAGTGATTAGTGAATGTTTGAAAGAGGATGGGAAGGTGCCGGTTGACAAAGAGAGGTTGAATAAGTGAGTAAGGATTGGAGTTAGTAGAGGGGAGAGTTCTTGGGTGAGCTGAGATGGGATTGGGTCGAGAGGGCATGTGCTTAGGTTTGAGCGAGTGAGGAGAAGGGAGACTTCATCCTTGGTGACAGGTGGGAAGGAGCTTAGTGTGTATGTGGGAGAGGCGACAGGGCTGGGCTGGCTGGGTGGGGGTGGTAGTGATGAAATGTCATGTCTGATAGATTCAGTCTTGTTCTTGAAGTGGTTGGCGAGATCTTGGACAGAGAAGTTAGTGGAAGGTGTTTGTGTTGGTGGGTTTAGAAGAGATGTGAAGGTTGAGAAAAGGCGTTTGGGGTTGGAGGAAAGATTAGAAATTAGAGAGGAGAAGAATGACTGTTTAGCCAGGGAGAGGGCAGAGCTATACGAACGGAGAATGAATTTGTAGTGTGTGAAGTCAGCTGTGGAGCGCGATTTTCTCCAGTGCCTTTCAGCAGTGCATGAGCACCTTTGGAGGTATCGTGTTAGTCTTGTGTGCCAGGGTTGTAGTGGGGTTGTGCGTGAGTGGCATGGAGTTGCAGGTGCAGCGATGTCAAGGGCTGAAGTGAGAGTGCTGTTGTAGAGAGCAGTAGTTTTGTCTGGGCAAGTAAGTGTGAGGATAGGGTTGAGAAGAGGCTGCAGGGAGGTGGAAAATTGTTGCTTATCAAGAGTATGCAGATTTCTCCACATGCGCTTGATTGTGGCAGGGGTGATGGGTTTGCGTGGTATGATGAGGTTACCGGTGAGGAGGTGGTGGTCAGAGAGGGGAAAGGGGACATTAGAGAAGTTGGAGACCGAGCAGAGGTTAGTGAAGATCAAGTCGAGGGAGTGACCATCACTGTGTGTGGGAGAGCTGGTCCACTGCGATAAGCCTAAGGAGGTTGTTAAGGAGAGGAGTTTGAGGGCAGGGGGGGTGTTGTGATTATCTATAGGGATGTTGAAGTCACCCATGATGAGAGTATGGACATCAGAGGACATGAAGTGAGGGAGCCAGGAGGTGAAGTGATCAAGGAATTGTGCAGTGGGACCAGGTGGCCTGTATATGACAGCGACACGCAGGGGGAAGGGAGAGAAGAGGCGAAGTGTGTGAGCTTCAAATGTAGGGAAGGAGAGAGAGGGAACAGTGGGAAGTACCTGAAATATATGGTTAGGGGGCAGCAGGATGCCTACTCCCCCTCCATGTCTGTTGCCAGGCCTCGGTGTGTGTGTGAAGTAAAGTATGAACTGTTAAAAAGTAAATAATCACTGAAGGTGATACTAATTAATATATGCAAATAGTAGGGCACCTGCAGCTTTACTTCTACCAGTATTGAAAGGGTGTTGTACTATCTAGTCGTAGAAGTACGGAAGATTTCCTAAGAAAGTCATCAGTAGAGCGCCTGCAAATAATTACCTACATTATTGAAGTTGATCAGTGACCTGTGCCCTGAAAGACTGAGTTTGGATACTTGCTGGAAAAATAGAATAAGTATATTGTGTGTGGTGTAGTGTGGTAAAGGAGAGGTTAAAAAACAAATCTCTGGGTTTTGTTTTCCCTCTCTTTACTGTGAGACAAGCAAATAATTGAAGTCTGGTGTGGTGGGAGTGACTAATTGCTGTGTTTGTAACTGGTGGATTCCTGGATTAAATAGCAAGGAGTGAGAGAGCTCTGTAAGTTGATCAGTGACCTGTGCCCTGAAAGACTGAGTTTGGATACTTGCTGGAAAAATAAAATAAGTATATTGTATGTGGTGTATTGAGGTAAAGGAGAGGTTAAAAAACAAATCTCTGGGTTTTGTTTTCCCTCTCTTTGCTGTGAGACAAGCAAATAATTGAAGTCTGGTGTGGTGGGAGTGACTAATTGCTGTGTTTGTAATTGGTGGATTCCTGGATTAAATAGCAGATACATAGTGAATACTTGAACATGTGACTCTTGCATCAGTGTGTAAGTGCAGAAGTGTGGTAAGTGTGGGAATTTAAAACAGGGGGAATTCAAATACAGGGGACCACTATTACAAGTGACTGGTTCCAAGTGAAGAGTTAGAAGGAATCTGGTTAAGTACATAAGAGTGTGTTTGGTGTTTTATTGGTATTTTATTAAGGTTTTAAAAAAAAAAAATTGTGTGGGTATTGCAAGAGTTAAAAAAAATGTTTACTGTGTTTTTCTCTGGCTTGTGTGATTAGGGCTGATTGCTAAGGGATTCCACCTGGCTGCTAGTTACTATAAATACAGTCCATTAGCTCTGTGGTGCTGGCTCTGTGAGACTGCTATTACAAGTGACTGGTTCCAGGTGAAGAGTTAGAAGGAATCTGGTGACTATCATTTCAAAGGATTTATTGCATTCACATTTAAGGTTGGTTACTTACCATATAGTGAGCATTAGAGGATAATATAAAGCTATTTGAATTGTAAAACCAAGCATGAGTGATAGCAGGTTAGCCAATCTCACTCAGTGCACATCTTGTCACATGTTTGAACACTTGGAGCAATCGTTCCAGGGGTCATACCGCTGTGCCAAGTGTGAGCATATTTTCTCTTTAGAGTCTAAGATATTGGATTTGGAGAGAAATATTGCAACATTGTGAGACATTGGAAACCTGGAAAGGAGTTTAGAACTCACAGAGCAGGTAGTATGTGGGGTTAGTGGTGAAGAGGGTGGAGTTGTAGATGAGGAGCGACAGGTAGGCAGCTGGGTAACAGTAAGGAGGGGAGGTAGTGGACAGAGGAAGAGGAAGGCCAGTTCTGAGTTGACTCAGTCCAACAGATTTGCAAGATTGTGTGAAGATGTTGATGAGAATTGCTCAGAATTGGCAACACAGGAGAGGGCTGATTCTTCTAGCAGCCAGGGGAACAGTCCTCCTTCCAGGCTAGATGGGATGCAGAGCAGGCAGAAACCAAGGCAGGTGGTGGTAATAGGGGACTCTATTATTAGGAGGGTAGATAGGGTAATCTGCCGCCAGGAACGTGAATGCCGAACAGTATGCTGTCTCCCGGGTGCTCGGGTTCGGCATATTGCGGACAGGGCTGACAGATTATTGGGAGGGGCTGGAAGTGATCCAGCTGTCTTGGTACATATTGGAACCAATGACAAAATAAGAGGAAGATGGAGGTCCCTAAAGAATGATTTCAGGGATTTAGGGTGCAAGCTCAAGGCAAGGACCTCTAAGGTAGTATTTTCTGAAATACTACCTGTGCCATGCACCAGTGCAGGTAGGCAGAGGGAGCTCAGGGAGCTTAATGCATGGCTCAAGCAATGGTGTAGGAAGGAGGGTTTTGGGTTTTTAGAACACTGGGCAGACTTTGCTCTTGGGTACAATCTATATGGAAGAGATGGATTGCACCTAAATGGTAGAGGAGCCTCTGTGTTAGGGGAGAGAATGCTACGAAGCTTGGAGGAGCTTTTAAACTAGGAAAGGGGGGGTGGGTATAGATAGCAAAAATGGGGTAGATAGAGCAGATAGGAACTGGGTCCAAGTAAATGACCGGGGGGGTGGAGAAAGGGTGGGGAAAAATTTAGTCAGTAGGGAGGAACTCCTAGTAAATGAAGGTGAAGAAAAAAGGCATGTAGGGATTTATATATGTAAAGACTTCAAAATTAATTGTATGCTAGCAAATACAAGAAGTATGGTAGATAAAATAGGAGAACTAGAATTGCTGGCGGTTAATGAGCAATTGGACATAATTGGAATAACAGAAACATGGTGGAACGATGCACATGACTGGGCTGTAAATATAGAGGGCTATTCCCTGTTTAGAAAAGACAGAATTAATAGAAAAGGTGAAGGTGTGTGCTTATATTTGAAAACAGAGCTAAATCCAGTTTTGCGAGGTGATATTAGTGAGGAAACTGGCCAAATTGTGGAGTCCATGTGGGTAGAAATCGAGACTAAATGTGGTGTGAAAGGTAAAAAAAAGTTGTTGGTGGGCATATGCTACAAACCACCAAATATCGATGACAATGATGAGGCCCAACTGCTATTGCAAATGAGGAAAGCTGCCCAGTTTGGGCATAATATAATTATGGGAGATTTTAATTATCCAGATATCAACTGGAAAAATGAGAGCTGTCAGAGTGCTAAGGGTAGCGGGTTTTTGAACACACTTCGTGAAAGCTACATGTCACAAATGGTGGAAGCGCTGACAAGAAATAACAATGTATTGGACCTAGTGATCACTAATAACACAGAAATGGTATCCAATATTAAGGTAAGAGAACATTTGGGAAACAGTGATCACAACATGGTTACATTTGAGATCAGTCTGGCAAAGCAAAAATGTATAGGTTCAACCAAAACTCTTAATTTTAAAAAAGCGAACTTCAAATTGTTAAGGGCCTCAGTGCAACACATAGACTGGGATATTTTATTTAAAGGCAAAAATACTGAGGAAAATGGTCAGAATTCAAATTTAGGTTGCAGAAATGTACCCAACAGTATATACCAATGCAACAAATGCAAAAGAAGTAAGTCACAGCCAATGTGGTTAAGTGCACATGTAAAGAAGGAAATGGCAAGGAAAAAAAAACGCATTCAAATTATTTAAGTCTGAAGGAACTGAACAATCTTTCTTAAAATACAGGGAGTGCAACAAAGATTGCAAAAAGGCAATTAGGGTAGCAAAAATAGATAATGAAACTAGAATTGCAAGGGAAAGCAAGACTAATCCAAAAAAGTTGTCATGGGAGGACTGAACAAAATTAAAACCGACAAAGCACCGGGTCCTGATGGTATACATCCAAGGGTTCTTCAGGAACTTAGTGCAGTGTTAGCAAAACCCCTATATTTACTCTTTAAAGATTCTATTACCACAGGCTCAGTGCCACAGGATTGGCGAAGAGCTAACATAGTGCCTCTATTTAAGAAGGGAACTAAAACAGAACCTGGGAATTATAGACCAGTGAGTTTGACCTCTGTAGTGGGAAAACTATTAGAAGGGATAATAAGAGACTATATTCAGGATTACAACACAAAAAATAAGATCATTAGCACGAATCAACATGGTTTTATGAAGAATAGATCATGCCAAACTAATCTTTTCAGCTTCTATGAGGAGGTAAGCAGCAACCTTGACAATGGCAAGGCAGTAGATGTAGTATATCTAGACTTTGCAAAGGCATTTGATACAGTACCACACAGAAGGCTGGTGTATAAAATAAGGAAATTGGGGCTAGGAGATAACCTTTGCAATTGGATACAAAACTGGCTGAAGGATAGGGAACAGTGTGTGGTTGTAAATGGAAAATTCTCCAGTACAGTTAAAGTGGAGAGTGGAGTACCTCAGGGTTCAGTATTGGGTCCGCTGCTTTTTAACATGTTTATAAATGACCTGGAAATAGATATAGAAAGCAAAATATCAATATTTGCAGATGATACTAAATTATGCAAAGTCATTAATTCAGAACAGGATATTTTCTCTCTACAGAGGGACTTACATACAATGTCAGATTGGGCAAACATGTGGAATATGAAGTTTAATGTGGGGAAGTGTAAAGTCATGCATTTGGGAGGAAACAATCCCAAGGCTGCTTATAAACTTAATGGAATAATTTTAGGTGACTCATTGCTAGAAAAAGACCTGGGTATCCTTGTCAACTATAAACTTGGAAACAGTGACCAGTGTCAAACAGCAGTAGCAAAGGAAAAAAAAACACAGACCTATCTTGCATAAAAAGAGGTATCGAAGCAAGAGTGGATAATATTATTTTGCCATTATACAAATCATTGGTAAGACCTCACCTTGAGTATGCAGTGCAATTTTGGGCACCGGTTCTGAAAAAGGATATACTAGAACTAGAAAGGGTACAGCGGAGAGCAACAAAATTAATTAAGGGAATGGAGGACTTGACATGAGGAACGACTAAACAAACTTGGTTTATTTACTCTAGAGAAAAGACGACTAAGAGGAGACCTTATCACATTGTACAAGTATATGAGAGGTCAATACAAGGATCTATGCGGTGAGCTATTTATTCCAAGGCCTGATCAGGTGACCAGGGGACACCCCTTGAGATTAGAGGAAAGGAGGTTTAAACTTCAGCAGAGGAAGGGTTTTTTTACGGTAAGGTCTGTCAAATTGTGGAATTCATTGCCCAGGGAGGTAGTTATGGCAAATACAATGGATACATTTAAGAGAAGATTAGATATATTTCTTTCAAAAGGGAACATACAGAGTTATACTGTTTATCAGTAGGCTGATCAGGAGGGTCTGATAAAGACTAATTTTATTGGTAGCAGGAAAGCTATAAAATTCTCAGTTACTGGGGTATGAGGCGAAGGTTGAACTTGATGGACTTGTGTCTTTTTTTAACCTAATTTACTATGTTACTATGTTACTTATTATTAGTTGAATGAGATTGAGATCTGCTACCAGCTAGATGTCATAAGTTGAGAGTAGAGTTCTCTCACTACCTCGATACATGAGCTCATTGGACAAGTGTGCTGTACTGTGATTTTAATAAGGCACATAAAACTAAAATTGTGGCTTTATAAGTGTTGTCTTGTTTATATGGTTTTAATTTAGTAACTAATACTAAGAATACAAAGAACCCCCTTGCACATCAAAGGACTCGACGGTTCTTCTTCGAGATCATTAACAAGTGTGGGAAGCTGTTGGCTCGTTTGTTACACAAGCATGAACAGGCATCCCGTGTTCATAGAATCCGGAAGGCGGGAAGGGGGGTTGAGCAACTACCAACACTAATTGCAAACGCCTTTAAAGATTATTATTCAGCCCTTTATAATCTCGAGGGCTCCTCATTGAATCGGGATCAGGAGTTTAGAGTGCTGGATACCCACGCTTACCTGTCGGAGTATCTTCAAAGTAAATTGTTGCCGCAGTTGGCAGCCTCATTGGACAGACTGTTTACAGTGGAAGAATTGGCGGTGGCCATGAAGGCATCTCAGACAGGCAGGGCACCTGGCCCGGATGGTCTGACTCTCAGATATTACAAAATATTTCCTACGGAGCTCTGGCAGCACATGGTTGATATGTTTAACTCACTCTTAATGGGAGCCTCTTTGCATGCACACTCCCTTAGGGCCACAATTGCGGTGATACCGAAGGAGGACAAGGATAAAGAACTGTGTCCTAGCTACCGTCCCATCTCTCTTCTAAATGCGGACATGAAACTGCTAGCGAAATTGATAGCACTTCATCTGATGCAGCATATACCTGACCTTGTTCACCCTGATCAGTCGGGCTTTGTAATGGGCTGTGAGGCTAGAGATAATACGACCAAAGTTCTGAGCCTCATGAGTTACGTGAAGACTACTAAAACCAAACTTATTCTCCTGTCCACCGATGCTGACAAGGAGTTCAACAGAGTGGACTGGTCTTTCATGCGTGGTGTGCTGGTGGGTCCCAATATGTGCTTGTGGATCGCAGCTCTGTACTCCGGACCCTTGGCTTGTGTTCGGGTCAATGGCATACTTTCTGAGCCGTTTTTGATCAGGAATGGGACGAGGCAGGGGTGCCCGCTATCCCTGCTTCTCTTTGGCCTATCGTTGGAGCCCTTTATGAATGCGGTTCATCTCAATGTAAACATCCATGGGGTACAGATGGGCCAGGTTCACTATAAGGATTGTCCCTGGCCACCCTTCGTGAGGAATTACGGCAGTATGGGAAGTTATCCAACTTAAAAATAAATTCTGGGAAATTGGAAATTTTAAATGTCTCGGTGCCTTCCCGTGATGTTGCGCCCTTGCAGGTGGTGCAGTGATCAAATTAAATACTTGGGGGTCTGGCTTATGCCTAGTTTTGATGCTTTATATCATGCAGATTTCCAGCCCCTGTTGTCTCACATTCGATCTGATTTGGCTTCCTGGTCCTTCCCGCACATCACTTGGACAGGTAGGATTAATGCTGTAAAGATGAATCTGCTCCCTCTCTTTCTATATCTTTTTAAGACTTTGCCCATTCTTCTACCACGCTTGTTCTACTTTCCTCTTGGAACGGTGATCATACAATATATCTGGCACGGTCGGAAGCCGAGGCAGCAGTTTGCTCAGTTGACCATGCCTAAGAAGAAGGGGGTCTAGCAGTGCCAAATTTTAAATTGTACTACCAGACATGCCATTTTCTCCGCATAGTAGAGTGGTCAATCTCAGCAGAGGGCAAGCAGCGGTGCTCATTGATTCTTCCCGAACTCGAGAAACTGTCTAATCCGCCATTTGGTTACACCCTAGCAAACGCAACACGGTGTTAAAACAGTGTCCTCTTATACAGAAGACATTGAGGGTTTGGGCCTCGACAGTGACTAAATACTCTCTGACCACCTTTCCCTCCCACATGACTCCCTTAGACCACAATCCAGACTTTACTTCAGGGATCCCGGGGAGCCGCATGTTCCCTCCGATGCAATTTACAATTACTGCGAGAGGGTAAGCTGATACAGCTTGAGGATCTAGATGACAATCCCTTCCTGACATTTCTTGACAAGTATAGACACTTTCAGCTACATTATCTTTCTATTGTGCAGCAGCACAACCTTTCCCATCCTCTTACTCCCTTTGAGACGGAATGCATGCAACTTGACCCTCATCGATATGGAATTTCAAACATATACGGATAACTTCTTGATAGTGGACAGACTGAGCTCCCGGCTTATGTGGGGAAATGGGAGACAGAACTCGGGACCACTCTATCTGAGCGACAATGGGAGCATATCATGTATCTCACACATCACACTTCAATTGCCTCGGCATTGCAAGAATCGGCATGTAAATTGCTGTCCAGTTGGTACATTACGCCAGAGAAACTTCAGAAACTTGATCCCACCCATAATGGCCTTTGCTTGAGATGTAAGTAGGCCCCTGGCACTCTGCCCCACCTATGGTGGGACTGTGAGATGAATAGACCTTACTGGATAGCTGTGTATCGGATCATTGCGCATCTTTCTGATGCGCCTCCACAATTTAGGCTTGAATGTCTCTTATTGCATCATGCTTCTGTGAATCCATATCACTACAAAAAGTCTCTTGTGCCCCATCTGCTGGTGGCTGCAAATGGTATGATCCCACTGTGTTGGAGGAAGGTGGAACCGCCTTCTCTTGCTGCCTCGGTAGCTCGAGTGGAAGATCTCTGGAGGATGGCGGATATCACCTCCACCACGGAGAAATCCGTGACCAGTTACACTGCAACCTGGTTTCACTGGACCCAATTTCTTGAAAGCCTGGAGTTTCTCTCCCTGACCTCTTAGTCTCTAAATTCTTACCCTGGGGGAGGATGGTAGGAATGCATTTGGCTAAATGTATGAACTAGTGGGAGTGTGGGACATGAGCATCTAGACAGAATATGATGAGCTGGGGGGGTACTTGATGATCTAGCCAGCGTAATGCTTGACATGTACTCTGTATGCATATCAGCTGTTGATATTGTGGGATGACTATGCTGTATTGCTTTGTTTTTCCTTTTCAATCTTTGTAACTATTTTTTCTGTTTCTTGTACTTTTCCTGAAAATTCCTAATAAAAACTTATTGCAATTAGAAACACTTAAAATAATAAGAATAATGGCTGACTGTAACATTTTGTGGTCCCCTGACCACTTCTTCAGTCCAAGGTTCAGCCAGTAGAAAATAATAAATAAAGCCTCTAGCTAGGTTGTCTTGTATATAGGCGGATAACTCTTTCACCTCTGGTTGAGAGAGGAAGTAAGTATGACCTTTGGGAGGTGTGGCGCCTGGAAGCAGAGTTTCAATTTTTCTTTTAGAGAACACATCCCTATACTTGTGGTAGACAATCAGGAGTGTGTTGTTACTGGGTGCAGCTGTCAAAATGGTGTCAAGAGGGATGGTCTGTGATTGGTTCAAGCATGTCTGAAAACATGAATTGCTCCATCGAACCAGTTCCCCACTCCTCCAATCAATTAAGGGGGTATGGCAGTGGAGCCAAGTAAGTCCTAGGATAACTGGCACAATGAGAGAACATGCCAGGTCAAAGGCTATTTCCTCAGAATGAAGTACTCCAGTAACAACCTTCAAAGGGGGAGTCTACATGATGACCTTCGTCCTAATGGTTTACCGTCCAAAGAGGAGACCAATCAAGGTAGTTCCTTCATGCGACTGTGAATCCCATGTGTCTTGGCCCAAGTAAGATCCATAAAATAATAAATAACAGGACTCTGTATGTTTACCAGTAAACTATAACAAAAAGACAAAAACAAAAGAAGGAAAGTGTTTTATCACAAAATCGTCTCTTCCTCGTAGGAGTCTCAGCAGTTCTCAAAGGGACATCACCAGACGAAATCCCAACCACAATATTCTATATAGATAAGAAAAGAAGAGATAGCGCAGACTCTCTAAGCATAGTAGTAAATACATATGCAGCGGCCCCTCTTACATTCTCCCTCTGTATGTGCACTCACTTGTATTTGAGGTTCTAACTGCCTCCCAGTATATGTCACCTTCATCTGTTTGGAGATCTCTCCGGGTCGGTTCTTACCCCAGGGCTCCCGCTAAATCACCTTCTTTCTTCTTTAGAGAATGTTGTTCCTCTTAAAATATCACAACTTACATATAGCAAATGCAGGCTGTGAAACTGACCACTTTCAAGTGACCCCAAGGAACTTTATTGTTAGTAAAGACTGAAGCCAAAAAGCCACGAGGGCTAGGCGACTTTAAATTACTGCAGAAGCAGATAATACGGCCAAAGTTCTGAGCCTCATGAGTTACGTGAAGACTACTAAAACCAAACTTATTCTCCTGTCCACCGATGCTGAGAAGGAGTTCAACAGAGTGGACTGGTCTTTCATGTGTGGTGTGCTGGTGGGTCCCAATATGTGCTTGTGGATCGCAGCTCTGTACTCCGGACCCTTGGCTTGTGTTCGGGTCAATGGCATACTTTCTGAGCCTTTTTTGATCAGGAATGGGACGCGGCAGGGGTGCCCGCTATCCCTGCTTCTCTTTGGCCTATCGTTGGAGCCCTTTATGAATGCGGTTCATCTCAATGTAAACATCCATGGGGTACAGATGGGCCAGGTTCACTATAAGGATTGTCCCTGGCCACCCTTCGTGAGGAATTACGGCAGTATGGGAAGTTATCCAACTTAAAAATAAATTCTGGGAAATCGGAAATTTTAAATGTCTCGGTGCCTTCCCGTGATGTTGCGCCCTTGCAGGTGGTGCAGTGATCAAATTAAATACTTGGGGGTCTGGCTTATGCCTAGTTTTGATGCTTTATATCATGCAGATTTCCGGCCCCTGTTGTCTCACATTCGATCTGATTTGGCTTCCTGGTCCTTCCCGCACATCACTTGGACAGGTAGGATTAATGCTGTAAAGATGAATCTGCTCCCTCTCTTTCTATATCTTTTTAAGACTTTGCCCATTCTTCTACCACGCTTGTTCTACTTTCCTCTTAGAACGGTGATCATACAATATATCTGGCACGGTCGGAAGCCGAGGCAGCAGTTTGCTCAGTTGACCATGCCTAAGAAGAAGGGGGTCTAGCAGTGCCAAATTTTAAATTGTACTACCAGACATGCCATTTTCTCCGCATAGTAGAGTGGTCAATCTCAGCAGAGGGCAAGCAGCGGTGCTCATTGATTCTTCCCGAACTCGAGAAACTGTCTAATCCGCCATTTGGTTACACCCTAGCAAACGCAACACGGTGTTAAAACAGTGTCCTCTTATACAGAAGACATTGAGGGTTTGGGCCTCGACAGTGACTAAATACTCTCTGACCACCTTTCCCTCCCACATGACTCCCTTAGACCACAATCCAGACTTTACTTCAGGGATCCCGGGGAGCCGCATGTTCCCTCCGATGCAATTTACAATTACTGCGAGAGGGTAAGCTGATACAGCTTGAGGATCTAGATGACAATCCCTTCCTGACATTTCTTGACAAGTATAGACACTTTCAGCTACATTATCTTTCTATTGTGCAGCAGCACAACCTTTCCCATCCTCTTACTCCCTTTGAGACGGAATGCATGCAACTTGACCCTCATCGATATGGAATTTCAAACATATACGGATAACTTCTTGATAGTGGACAGACTGAGCTCCCAGCTTATGTGGGGAAATGGGAGACAGAACTCGGGACCACTCTATCTGAGCGACAATGGGAGCATATCATGTATCTCACACATCACACTTCAATTGCCTCGGCATTGCAAGAATCGGCATATAAATTGCTGTCCAGTTGGTACATTATGCCAGAGAAACTTCAGAAACTTGATCCCACCCATAATGGCCTTTGCTTGAGATGTAAGTAGGCCCCTGGCACTCTGCCCCACCTATGGTGGGACTGTGAGATGAATAGACCTTACTGGATAGCTGTGTATCGGATCATTGCGCATCTTTCTGATGCGCCTCCACAATTTAGGCTTGAATGTCTCTTATTGCATCATGCTTCTGTGAATCCATATCACTACAAAAAGTCTCTTGTGCCCCATCTGCTGGTGGCTGCAAATGGTATGATCCCACTGTGTTGGAGGAAGGTGGAACCGCCTTCTCTTGCTGCCTCGGTAGCTCGAGTGGAAGATCTCTGAAGGATGGCGGATATCGCCTCCACCACGGAGAAATCCGTGACCAGTTACACTGCAACCTGGTTTCACTGGACCCAATTTCTTGAAAGCCTGTAGTTTCTCTCCCTGACCTCTTAGTCTCTAAATTCTTACCCTGGGGGAGGATGGTAGGAATGCATTTGGCTAAATGTATGAACTAGTGGGAGTGTGGGACATGAGCATCTAGACAGAATATGATGAGCTGGGGGGGTACTTGATGATCTAGCCAGCGTAATGCTTGACATGTACTCTGTATGCATATCAGCTGTTGATATTGTGGGATGACTATGCTGTATTGCTTTGTTTTTCCTTTTCAATCTTTGTAACTATTTTTTCTGTTTCTTGTACTTTTCCTGAAAATTCCTAATAAAAACTTATTGCAATTAGAAACACTTAAAATAATAAGAATAATGGCTGACTGTAACATTTTGTGGTCCCCTGACCACTTCTTCAGTCCAAGGTTCAGCCAGTAGAAAATAATAAATAAAGCCTCTAGCTAGGTTGTCTTGTATATAGGCGGATAACTCTTTCACCTCTGGTTGAGAGAGGAAGTAAGTATGACCTTTGGGAGGTGTGGCGCCTGGAAGCAGAGTTTCAATTTTTCTTTTAGAGAACACATCCCTATACTTGTGGTAGACAATCAGGAGTGTGTTGTTACTGGGTGCAGCTGTCAAAATGGTGTCAAGAGGGATGGTCTGTGATTGGTTCAAGCATGTCTGAAAACATGAATTGCTCCATCAAACCAGTTCCCCACTCCTCCAATCAATTAAGGGGGTATGGCAGTGGAGCCAAGTAAGTCCTAGGATAACTGGCACAATGAGAGAACATGCCAGGTCAAAGGCTATTTCCTCAGAATGAAGTACTCCAGTAACAACCTTCAAAGGGGGAGTCTACATGATGACCTTCGTCCGAATGGTTTACCGTCCAAAGAGGAGACCAATCAAGGTAGTTCCTTCATGCGACTGTGAATCCCATGTGTCTTGGCCCAAGTAAGATCCATAAAATAATAAATAACAGGACTCTGTATGTTTACCAGTAAACTATAACAAAAAGACAAAAACAAAAAAAGGAAAGTGTTTTATCACAAAATCGTCTCTTCCTCGTAGGAGTCTCAGCAGTTCTCAAAGGGACATCACCAGACGAAATCCCAACCACAATATTCTGTATAGATAAGAAAAGAAGAGATAGCGCAGACTCTCTAAGCGTAGTAGTAAATACTAGTGATGATCGAGCACCCCAATGCTCGGGTGTTCGGGTGCTCTGGCCGAGCACCCCCGGAGGCTCGAGTGCTCGGCCGAGCACCCGAGCCCCATTGAAGTCAATGGGAGGACTCGAGCATTACACCAGGCACCCCCTGCTCTGATGAGGGGAGGGTGCCTGGTCCATAGGAAAAGGGCAGAAAATGATGGAAACACCACAGAAATGGTTCAGGGACAGCATAGGGAGGATGTCTGGATGCATCTTGGACTCCAACGTCGCTGCTGGGAACGATGTTTCGCCCGGAGTACGCCATTTTTAAAGACTGACCGTAAAACACACAAAAAGGAAGATAAAAACGACTTTAGGTGAAAAATTGTTACCAAACAGTATTTGCTGTATATTTACTTGTATATCATCTGCAAATTCTGCAAAAAATTTCATCGATTTTTCGGAACTGGGGCCATGATTAAGAGGGAAACGTGCGCAGAGGCAAAGTCTGCAAAAAATTTCATCGATTTTTCGGAACTGGGGCCATGATTAAGAGGGAAACGTGCGCAGAGGCAAATTCTGCAAAAAATTTCATCGATTTTTCGGAACTGGGGCCATGATTAAGAGGGAAACGTGCGCAGAGGCAAATTCTGCAAAAAATTTCATCGATTTTTCTGAACTGGGGCCATGATTAAGAGGGAAACGTTCGCAGAGTAAAGCAGGTGTTCAACGTGGTTATGGCCCGGGTAAGGTACAGCATTCAGGAACGGAGGCCGCAGCTACCACAGGTTTTACAACATGTCCGTTTGCCCTTGTTAAGTCCAAAATTTATAGTCGGAACAGTGGGGTCTGATCCATTCAGTAAAAGTGACGAAGTGACTTAGTGGATGAAGCCAAGAACTACCTTCTGCTCTGTCGAACACCCCAGCCCTATTTAATTCAATGGGAGGACCTGAGGCACTCCGATACAACCTGTATATCACAAAATGGAGGGCCTCATTCACATTGTGGTACAATAGTTCAGGTAGTGGTCCAACACTCATAAAGCCGATGCACTAAGTGAAAGGGCTGCCAAAAATTAGACTGAAATGTCACTCCAATACACCCTTTATTACACATAAAGGAGGGCATCATACACACCCTTGAAAAATTAGGATTAATAGCCTGCTGGTGACCCTCTAAAACATTAGGGGCGAGGGCATGCCGCTAAGCTGACCATCTAAAACATTAGGAATGAGGGTCTGCAGCTGAGCCGACCATCTAAAACATTATGGGTGAGGGTCTGCTGCGGAGCTGACCATCCTAAACATTATATGCGAAGGCCCGCTAGTGAGCTGACACTATAAAACATTATATGAGAGGGCCCGCTAGAGAGCTGACCCAATAAAACATTATATAAGAAGGCCCGCTGGTGAGCTGACCTATACAAAAAGTTGTCAAACAGGGCCCGCTGGTGAGCTGGCCCTATATAAAAATTATATCACAGGGCCCGCTGGTGAGCTGGCCCTATATAAAAATTATATCACAGGGTATATGGAAGAGAGTCAACCATATACCCGTTTTTTGGGTGGAAGGGGTGAATGGGAATACAGAGTATTCCCATCATTGTAAATAACATATATAAAGTCACTTTATGTTCACCCGGGGCTTTCCTCCAGTGGAGTGGAGAAGTCAGGGGAAATCCAGGCCTTGTTCATTTTTATAAGTGTCAACCTATCAGCATTTTCGGTGGAAAGGCGGATACGCTTATCTGTTATGATGCCACCAGCAGCACTAAATACCCGCTCAGACAGAACGCTGGCGGCAGGGCAGGCCAGCACCTCCAAGGTGTAGAGTGCCAGTTCATACCACGTGTCCAGCTTGGACACCCAGTAGTTGTAAGGCACAGAGGGATCAGTGAGGACGCTGACACGGTCTGCTACGTACTCCTTCACCATCTTCCAAAACTTTTCCCTCCTTGTGACACTAGGCTGCGCATCAGGGTGAGGGTGCTGGCGGGGTGTCATGAAGGTGTCCCACGCCTTGGAGAGTGTTGCCCTGCCTTTGTCGGAACTGCTGTGTGCTCCCCTTTTCTCCCCTTCTCGGTTGGCCAAGGTAGCACGTACTCTGCCGCCAGCGTTGTCAGATGGAAAATTTTGGAGCAATTTTTCAACAAGAACCTTCTGGTATTGCACCATTTTGCTTGTCCTCTCCACCGGAGGAATGAGAGATGAGAAATTCTCTTTGTAGCGGGGGTCCAGAAGGGTGAACACCCAGTAATCTGTGTTGTCTAAAATGCGTATAACGCGTGGGTCACGGGAAAGGCAGCCTAACATAAAGTCAGCCATGTGTGCCAGAGTACCAACAGGCAAGATTTCGCTGTCCTCACCAGGAGGATGACTCTCAATCTCCTCATCCTCTTCCTCCTCTTCTGCCCACCCACGCTGAAGAGATGGAACTAAAGTTCCATGGCTACCCTCTGTAGCGGAGGCAACCGTGTCTTCCTCCTCCTCCTCCTCCTCCTCCGCCTCCTCCAATTGTCGCTGAGAAGACGAAGTGAGGGTGCTCTGGCTATCACCTTGTGTAAGCTCTTCCTCCCCCATTTCCACCTCTTCCACATGCAAAGCGTCGGTTTTAATTGTGAGCAGCGAGCGTTTCAGTAGACACAGAAGTGGGATGGTTACACTGATAATAGCGTTATCGCCGCTCACCATCTGTGTCGATTCCTCAAAATTGCGTAAAACCTCACAGAGGTCTGACATCCATTCCCACTCCTCACTTCTGATTAGAGGAAGTTGAACGGAGAGGCGACGACCGTGTAACAGCTGGTACTCCACTACTGCCCTCTGCTGCTCACAAAGCCGGGCCAACATGTGGAAGGTGGAGTTCCAGCGCGTGCTCACGTCACACAGCAGCCGGTGAGCTGGCAATTGTAAGCGCTGCTGCAGCTTCAACAGGCCAGCTGAAGCTGTTGATGACTTACGGAAATGTGCACACACGCGGCGCACCTTGGTCAAGAGATCATGCAAATTGGGGTAGGTTTTTAGAAATCGCTGAACCACTAAATTAAATACATGCGCTAGGCATGGTACGTGTGTGAGCTTGCCGAGCTCCAAAGCCGCCACCAAGTTACGCCCATTATCACACACAACCATGCCTGGTTGCAGGTTGAGTGGCGAGAGCCACTGCTCGGTCTGGTGACTAATCCCCTGCAACAGCTCTGAGGCTGTGTGCTGTTTGTCCCCAAGGCAGATCAGCTTCAGCACGGCCTGTTGACGCTTCCCCACTGTAGTGGTAAACTGCTTCCAGCTACCGGCTGATGGGTGAGTGGCGCTGCGCGCAGAGAATTCGGAGGTGGAAACGGAGGAGGAGGAGGAGGAGCCAATAACGTAGGTGCTGGCGGAAACCCTGATGGAGGTAGGGCCCGCAATCCTCTGCGTGGGTAGCACCTGTGCCATCCTAGGGTCCGAGTCGCTCCCAGCCTCCACGACATTCACCCAGTGTGCCGTCAGGGAAATGTAGCGTCCCTGGCCACAAGCACTTGTCCATGTGTCAGTCGTTAAGTGGACCTTCCCAGTAACTGCGTTGGTCAGGGCACGGGTGATGTTACGGGACACATGGTGGTGTAATGCGGGGACAGCACACCGGGAAAAGTAGTGGCGGCTGGGGACTGCGTACCGAGGGACAGCTGCTGCCATCAGGCTGCGGAAGGACTCAGTCTTCACAAGCCTAAATGGCAGCATTTCGATGGCCAGTAATTTGGAAAGGTGTGAGGTTAGTGCTATGGCCTGTGGGTGGGTGGCTGGGTATTTTCGCTTGCGCTCAAATGCCTGGGGTAACGACATTTGGACGCTGCGCTGGGACAGGGAAGTGGATGTGGTCGCTGATGGTGCTTCAGATGGTACAGGTGCAGGGCGGGAGGTATGCGGGCCTGCGCCTTCGACAGGCGATTGGCCGGCACCGAAAACAGGGGAAGAGGAGGCAGTGGTGTGGCCTGCAGACACAGATTGGCGATCCGGGCGTTCCTCCCACTTATTACGGTGCTTGGATGCCATGTGTCAGATCATGCTGGTGGTGGTGAGGTTTCTAGTGTTCATGCCTCGGCTCATTCTGGTGTGGCACAGGTTGCAAACTACAATTTTTTTGTCGTCCGCACTTTCCTTAAAAAAACGCCATACCGCGGAACACCTAGCCCTTGGCAAGGGAGATTTACGCAAGGGGGTGCTCCGTGGAACATTTGCGGGCCGGTTTGGTGCGGTCCGCCTTCTTTCTTTAGCCACACCACTGCCTCTTCCAGCCTGTTGCGGTGCTGCAGATGGCTCACCCTCAGGACTGCTGTCATCGCTCGGCTCTCCACCTTCCCAGGTGGGGTCAGTGACCTCATCGTCCACCAAGTCCTCCTCCACTTCTTCACTCTGATCATCCTCCTCATTTCTTGATCCCACCACATTCTCAGTCATTGACAACTGTGTATCATCCTCCTCATCAAGGTCTTGAGACAGTAATAGTGGTTGATTTGATGGCAACTGTGTCTCATCATCATCATCATCCACTTCCTTTGACCTGAAATGCCGTTCCCCTCTGTCATCTTCTTGTGATTGGGTACCCTCTAGAGGTTGTGAATCAGGGCACAAGATGTCATGTTCCTCTGCAAGCGTGCTTGGAGAGAGGTTCAAATGAAGGATTGGTGATGAGACGAGCTCCTCACTATATCCCAGTGTGGGATCACTTCTTTGGCCAGACCCTCTATGGTGGGAGGAAGGATGATCAGGGTGAGGATTATGTTGACCAGACTCTTGGCTACTGAGAGTGGACTTGGTGGAAGACAGGGTGGTGCTTAACCGACTGGAAGCAGTATCACCTGAAATCCAACCGACCATCTGTTCGCAGTGGTCTGACCTCGAGAGTGATGTCCTGCGACGCCCTGTAAACTGAGACATGAAGCTAGGTATGGTGGATGTCTTTCTTTCTTGTGCTCTGGCACCAGGCACAGTTTCTACGCGTCCTGACCCGCGCCCTGAACTATCAGGATCACGTCCACTTCCCCGTCCCTTTTTACCCGCCTTCTTCATATTACACGGAATATGTGCTGCTAATGTGCAACTTTGCACACTAAACAGAATGTGCTGCTAATCTGCAACTTTGCACACTAAACAGAATGTGCTGCTAATCTGCGGCTAGGCACAGTGAACGGAATATGTGACGTTTATTTTTTACACTTTGCACACTAAACAGAATGTGCTGCTAATCTGCAACTTTGCACACTAAACAGAATGTGCTGCTAATCTGCGGCTAGGCACAGTGAACGGAATATGTGACGTTTATTTTTTACACTTTGCACACTAAACAGAATGTGCTGCTAATCTGCAACTTTGCACACTAAACAGAATGTGCTGCTAATCTGCGGCTAGGCACAGTGAACGGAATATGTGACGTTTATTTTTTACACTTTCCACACTAAACAGAATGTGCTGCTAATCTGCAACTTTGCACACTAAACAGAATGTGCTGCTAATCTGCGGCTAGGCACAGTGAAAGGAATATGTGACGTTTATTTTTTACACTTTCCACACTAAACAGAATGTGCTGCTAATCTGCAACTTTGCACACTAAACAGAATGTGCTGCTAATCTGCGGCTAGGCACAGTGAACGGAATATGTGACGTTTATTTTTTACACTTTCCACACTAAACAGAATGTGCTGCTAATCTGCAACTTTGCACACTAAACAGAATGTGCTGCTAATCTGCGGCTAGGCACAGTGAACGGAATATGTAACGTTTATTTTTTACACTTTGCACACTAAACAGAATGTGCTGCTAATCTGCGGCTAGGCACAGTGAACGGAATATGTGACGTTTATTTTTTACACTTTGCACACTAAACAGAATGTGCTGCTAATCTGCAACTTTGCACACTAAACAGAATGTGCTGCTAATCTGCAACTTTGCACACTAAACAGAATGTGCTGCTAATCTGCAACTTTGCACACTAAACAGAATGTGCTGCTAATCTGCGGCTAGGCACAGTGAAAGGAATATGTGACGTTTATTTTTTACACTTTCCACACTAAACAGAATGTGCTGCTAATGTGCAACTTTGCACACTAAACAGAATGTGCTGCTAATCTGCAACTTTGCACACTAAACAAAATGTGCTGCTAATCTGCGGCTAGGCACAGTGAACGGAATATGTGACGTTTATTTTTTACACTTTGCACACTAAACAGAATGTGCTGCTAATCTGCAACTTTGCACACTAAACAGAATGTGCTGCTAATCTGCGGCTAGGCACAGTGAACGGAATATGTGACGTTTATTTTTTACACTTTGCACACTAAACAGAATGTGCTGCTAATCTGCAACTTTGCACACTAAACAGAATGTGCTGCTAATCTGCGGCTAGGCACAGTGAACGGAATATGTGACGTTTATTTTTTACACTTTCCACACTAAACAGAATGTGCTGCTAATCTGCAACTTTGCACACTAAACAGAATGTGCTGCTAATCTGCGGCTAGGCACAGTGAAAGGAATATGTGACGTTTATTTTTTACACTTTCCACACTAAACAGAATGTGCTGCTAATCTGCAACTTTGCACACTAAACAGAATGTGCTGCTAATCTGCGGCTAGGCACAGTGAACGGAATATGTGACGTTTATATTTTACACTTTCCACACTAAACAGAATGTGCTGCTAATCTGCAACTTTGCACACTAAACAGAATGTGCTGCTAATCTGCGGCTAGGCATAGTGAACGGAATATGTGACGTTTATTTTTTACACTTTGCACACGAAACAGAATGTGCTGCTAATCTGCGGCTAGGCACAGTGAACGGAATATGTGACGTTTATTTTTTACACTTTGCACACTAAACAGAATGTGCTGCTAATCTGCAACTTTGCAAACTAAACAGAATGTGCTGCTAATCTGCAACTTTGCACACTAAACAGAATGTGCTGCTAATCTGCAACTTTGCACACTAAACAGAATGTGCTGCTAATCTGCAACTTTGCACACTAAACAGAATGTTCTGCTAATCTGCGGCTAGGCACAGTGAAAGGAATATGTGACGTTTATTTTTTACACTTTCCACACTAAACAGAATGTGCTGCTAATCTGCAACTTTGCACACTAAACAGAATGTGCTGCTAATCTGCAACTTTGCACACTAAACAGAATGTGCTGCTAATCTGCAACTTTGCACACTAAACAGAATGTGCTGCTAATCTGCAACTTTGCACACTAAACAGAATGTGCTGCTAATCTGCAACTTTGCACACTAAACAGAATGTGCTGCTAATCTGCGGCTAGGCACAGTGAATATGTGACTTTTTTTTTTTAATTTTTGCCCCCCCAAACAAAATATAACTGCTGCCCCCACACACAACAGTCCTAAAAAGGACTTTTGGGTCTTTATATGTTGTTCCAACACTTTTCTTCTCCCTACACTGACTTTCCCTTCCTATCCTCATCTCTCCCTGGCTAAGACTGAGCCGAACTCGCTGGTCAGGTGCTATACAGCACCCGATCACGGGTTCTGGCCAGCCAATCAGTGTAATGCCAGCAGCCAACATGGCTGCTGGCATTACACTGATGTCAGAGCCTCCCCGCACGTTTATTGGCTGCGCAGCAGCCGGCGAAACGTGCGGGGAGGAGACCCGAACATGGCGGGCGAGCACATGCGGTACTCGTACGAGTACCGCCATGTGCCGAGCAGAGCGATGCTCGAGCCGAACCGAGCTTCAGCCGAGCATGCTCGCTCATCACTAGTAAATACATATGCAGCGGCCCCTCTTACATTCTCCCTCTGTATGTGCACTCACTTGTATTTGAGGTTCTAACTGCCTCCCAGTATATGTCACCTTCATCTGTTTGGAGATCTCTCCGGGTCGGTTCTTACCCCAGGGCTCCCGCTAAATCACCTTCTTTCTTCTTTAGAGAATGTTGTTCCTCTTAAAATATCACAACTTACATATAGCAAATGCAGGCTGTGAAATTGACCACTTTCAAGTGACCCCAAGGAACTTTATTGTTAGTAAAGGCTGAAGCCAAAAAGCCACGAGGGCTAGGCGACTTTAAATTACCGCAGAAGCAGATAAAAAATGTGAGTAATATATCATATAAAAATATTCAATTTATTCAGTAAGAGTCGGCACACTACTTTTAAAACAATCTAAAAAATCCTATATATAGCACCATACACAAAATAAATATATGATATATTACTCCCGTTTTTATCTGCCTCTGCGGTAATTTAAAGTCGCCTAGCCCTATCCATGAAGGCCCCTGCTGTTCCGGCAATCAACGAAGGCGGAAACGGGTACCGAAGACCACTTGATAGTCATTGGAACAAGGACTTGGTAGAACAATTGGAAAGGCCTGTCTGTAGGGCTTAGCGAACAGCCTCTTTGGTCAGCTAAGCAGGTTTGTTTCCTTGTCTAGTGGGACACTGTCAGAGCATATGATCTTTGAGACCATAGTAGGGTAGAGAGTCATCTCTTTTTCTCCACAGACAGCCAAGTGATACATCCTACTTCCATTGGAGTCTCAGCAGAAGGAACACCTCTGAGGAGTTTTTACATTTTTTTAGTAATAAATTTTACATGTTTCATATTGGAATGGTCTGCTGTTTTTGGAACCTATATTGGTTTAAACCTGGTGAAAATCGGAAGATTTACAGGATGCTCAGCCAAGTGGTTCTTTAGCAGGGAGAATCAGCATAAAAAATCCCTGCAAGCGATTACATCGGTTACCTTTGAATGGTGCCGGTAAGATACATTGTGTGAGTATTTATCAAAATCCATCTCATTTTCAAAAGTTTTTATTATCAGTACAGCTCTCCTTATATATACCCTTTGTTTTTTCTTTGTTTTTCCAAGCCCCGCTTTGAAGTGGAGTCGTTATACAGATATCTGTGTGGAGGCAGTTCAAATATCCTCCACATGTGTTTATAGTCATTATGATCATTCCAATGACATGGCTCAAATGTGAGTATTTCATTACTTGTTGTGCTCAATATTGAAAAAAAGTCCAGAGATCTCTGCACGATCAGCCTCTCCCCTCTTTTTGTGTTTTTTGGTATATTACATTAGTGGTGGCATATAACTGTATTTCTGTGTTTGAGGCATATATGTATTTCTCTGGTGGAAACATATAACTCTGTATTGCTCCAATGGTGGCATAACTTTGTTTTGCTCTGGTGGTGGCATCTAATGCTGCATTGTTCTAGTTGTGGCAAACCTTAATGAACTACAGATTAATTGTATTATTTAAAAAAGCTTCCACTAGTCCAAGGTTCCAAATATTTTTCAAATTGTAATGATATGCCCTTTGAAATAGCTTTTAATCTTTGTAAATATATGCCTAATTTATTTTGTTTAAGACTCCCTCATGGTACCTTTAGAGCAACACCAATTAGATACAAGAAATATGTGTTCATGCAAGGAAGCTAGATTAATTTATTTATATCTTTTATAAAACTCTAATGCTAAATTAAGCAAAGAATGTACCTCTCACAAGCTATCACGGTGCCCGTGATCTTCCTCTGTCACTCTTTGCTGTGGTGCGCTCCCATTGGCTGAGCTTGTTTGGCCCGCCCAGTATGGCCTATTTATACCCGGCCTTTGGCACCTGTTAGGTGCCCTTTCGTGGTGTTCCTGAGCCAGTGTTGCTGTGTAGCTGTGTTCCAGTGTTCCTGCTTCCTGTGTACTGACTTGGCCCGTCTGACTACGCTCCTTAGTTCTTGCTCCGTGATTTGACCCGGCTTGTCTGACTATCCTGCTCTGTGATTTGACCCGGCCTGGCTGACGTTCCTGCTCTGTGACCTGACCCGGCTACGTTGCTGACCCTGCCTGTGTTCGTGCTGTGTGCTGTTCCAGTGTCGCCTGGGCGACATTCTGACTTCCGCTGTGCTTGTGGCAGGGCTGACTGTGTCGTTGCTTCCTGTGTACTGTGCCTTTCCGTTTACTCTTGCTGATCCTGCTGCCTCCATTACTCTGGGCCTCCGTTTACTCTTACAGAGCTCTGTGCCTTCCGTTAACACTTGCAGAGCCATGCCTCCATTCACTGAGCCTCCGTTAACACTTGCAGAGCCGTGCCTCCGTTCACTGAGCCTCCGTTAACACTTGCAGAGCAGTTGTCTCCTTTCACTGAGCCTCCGTTAACACTTGCAGAGCCGTTGCTTCTGCTACCCTGAGCCTTCCGCTACACTTGCTGAGCCTTGGGTCTCTGTACCGCACCCGTGGGGGTGCCATTGACTCTATCCAGCTAAGCACTTGCAGTGTAGTTGGTTTCCATTACAACGCCCATGGGGGCTATTGGCTCTATTATCCTCAGCTCTCGCAGTGTCCTTGGTCTCCGTTAAACGCACCGGGTGGGTGCCATTGGCTCTATACAGCTAAGCTCTTGCAGTGTAATTGGTCTCCGTTACAATGCCTGTGGGGGCTATTGGCTCTATTATCCTAAGCTCTTGCAGTGTAATTGGTCTCTGTTACAATGCCCGTGGGGGCTATTGGCTCTATTATCCTCAGCTCTTGTAGTGCACTTGCTCTCCGTTCACGCACCTGTTGGGGTGCGAGTGGCTCTAGCTCATTAAGCTCTTGCAGAGTATTTTGGCCTCAGTTCCCTGCTCAGCATAAGAAGTAGTCTCTGTCCTGCTCTATTACTGGTGTTTTCTCATCTAGCACCACTGATCGCTCCTTTACCATCTTATGGGCGTGTCAAACACACCACAACAGAGACTGATTGATTTCTATGAACTTTAACCATTGAGTACCCTGTATGTTACTTATGCCTGTCCTGTGACAGTATATATATTTATTTCTCTGTATACTGGGCCTGAGAGGGCATCTGTACTTTACTGTTCATATCAGTTATTCTGTATTGCCTATAGAGGGCAGTCTTTCTTGTCTTTTAATAAAACTGTGTTTTATTCTAACCTGCTGGTCTGAGTGTCCTACAAAACCGTTACACAGCTTCTAGTATTTCAATGTTGAATAATGTTGTAACCTATGGCTTTATTGTTCTGTTAACTATATAAGTATACATATGTTTGTTGTTGTAAAAAACAGTGGTTGTTGTTTTAAATTGGCAGCCATTACTGGCAGGAACTGCAGTTTTACTCACTTCCTGTTCTAGTAGCCATTCTGCTTAATCACATCTTCAGAGAAGAAGCATGTAATGGACTCCACACTTTCTATCACACTGGCCTTAGAAGGATAAGTCTTTAAGTAGGCCATCTCTAGTTTTAAGCTATTAGTATATGTTTTTAGTCATTCAGCTACAGTTTGATGTTTGTTTTGCAGCATCTGCCTGTCAGGGAGTTATGTTAGCTAGGCCTGATTTTCTGTTACCTATTGTTTTAACAGTAATGTAGCATGCCTGTCACTACTTGTATTTTGTGGTTGTAAGCAGATAATTTGCTAATACATATTTGTATGATTTTGTATTCTGCAGTTTTAAAAAAAGTATATTCTCAGTAAAGATTTCAATCGTTATTCCTCCATGCTGGGTCTGTATTGAGAAGTCGTTCATAGTCTGCCAATCCTTGTACTACAGACACATTGTGAGGACAGAACAGTAAAAAGTCTTTCTACACAGCGGGCCTAGCCACAAGAACAGTGAGGTCATTCTACACATCAGTTAACCTTTTCAGCCGCAGACACTGCAGAAAAATCACCTGCCTTATCATGCAGCACACTGAAGTTCAAGATATCATACTAGTCATCCCTCAGCATCCAGATGCAGGAGAAAGCACATATAGCATGCCAAGGACCAGGTCACGGTGCACAAGCTCTAGAGCTTATAGTCAATCAGATCTGACATCAGCTAGTGTTGAAGCTGCCACATCTAAGCACACTAGTTCAAGACATTCAAGCTGCTCCAACCTGTCATCAACCAGTGCTGCAGCTGCCAGAGCCTGTGCAAAAGCAGAAGCTGCACATACATTGATTTCCTAGGCAATACACAAAGCTGAAATGTTAAGAGAACTGAGCTGCATAGAGGGAGAACATCATAAGATTACAGCTGAAGTAAATAGAAGTACAGCTGAAGCAGCTAGAAGAAAAGCAGAGGTGAAAGCATCTTTACATATTCTCAAACAAGAGAAAGCAACCAAAGCAGAAGCTGAGGTTGTCATAAGAGCTGCTGAGGATCAGTACAGAGAGCCGTGCCCTATTATAGAAACCCCAATGACACCTCTCAGTGAAATTCAACGCACCTGTGAGTATTTCCAATTACACACATACATGTACACTGATCAACAGTCTAATGATGCAGCAAAATCGTCAAAGGTCTCACTAGCAACAGACAACTTTGATATAATTACAAGACTGAACCAGAACTCCAATACCTATCTATTGGTCCTTCAGGAAAACAAAGGAATGGTGACATAATCTCTCCTCGTGTAAACACCAATCTGGGCTATAGAGGAGAGATTTGCAGTGGAATAGAACAACCACAAGACCAGACAGGGTCTAACCAAGCACCCCTGCCATCTCACCAGCCACAATCATGCCATGTATCTGTCCTCAAAGAATACTCATCTGATGCAGCAGGCGCTAAAGATGTGGCAAAGTACTCGATATGCCGTGAGACTTAAATCTGACAGATGGAGAAATGCTAGAACTACTCTTCAAATGGCTCGGACCAGGGTCTTCTGAGCAAGCCAAGAGAATCAGATCAGTACATGTTTACGATGCGACAGCAGGGCTCACAATGGTATGACAGAGATTGGAAGACTGCTATGGATCACCAGAAGTAACCGAAGATGCCCTTCTGAAGTAAATTTTAAATTGTCCAAAAATAACAAAGACAAAGCTGAGTGAGCTCAGAGACTTGCTTCTACAGTTGGAGGCAGCAAAAGCTTGTGGATGCCTGCCAGGCCTCTCATATCTGGATACAGCACATGGAGTCAACCCCATAATAGGGAAACTTCCTTACAAATTACAGGAAAGATGGATCACGCAAGCATCAAAATACAAGGAAGATCATCATCGGGTTGCATTTCCACCTTTCTCCTTCTTCGTCAAGTTCATTGTGAATCAAGCCAAAACACGCAATGACCCAAGCTTCACCATTTTAAACATGGGAGGCTCAAGCTCCATAAGGAGAGAGAAACAATAATAATTGCATAATAAAGAACACAGGACAACAGTGTCTGTATGAAAGACAGAAGTGCCATCTGAGTCTGAAGCCAACCAGGATAAAAGCTCAGGAATTAAAGTTGAGGACCCAGACAAGCAGTGTCTGGTACACAACAAGCCTCATCCACTGAGAAAACATTGCAGTTTCAGGAGCAAAACAGAAGAAGAGTGCAAGTCCTATCTTAAGGACAAGCAAATTTGTTTCAGATTCTGTGCTTCAACTGAACATCTTGCAAACGACTGTGTGAAAGCAATATGATGAAAAGAATGCAACAATGATAACCATCTGTCTGCACTACACCCAGGGCCAGCATCATGGAGAACAGAGAATCCAGCAACCCAGGAAGATCATGGTGGGGAGCATAAGGAGAATGCAACACTAACAGTAACCTCAAAGCACCCTGAGATCTGCACAGAGACATGTAGCTCTAGATCATGCTCCAAGATATGTTTAGTCAAGGTATATGCTGCAGGCCTCAGAGAGAAGGCAGGCGGAATGTATGCTGTCTTAGACGAGCAAAGTAACAGGTCTTTGGCAAGAAAGGAGTTCTTCAATATCTTCGATGTTGGATAAAGTTCAGCTCCATACACTTTGAAGACATGTTCAGGAGTATTGGAGACATCAGGGAGGAGAGCAAACAACTACATCATTGAGTCAATAGCTGGAAAAATACAGCTGACTCTCCCTACTCTCATAGACTGATATGATACCAAATAAATCAGAGATCCCCACACCCGAAACTGCACATCATCACCCTCATCTGATTCAAATCAAAGACATGATTCCAGCACTCAACTCAGACGCTGCAATCCTCCTTCTACTGGGAAGGGACCCACTGAGAGTGCACAAAGTCAGAGAGCAGTACAGTGGGCCACACAATGCACCATTTGCACAACGTCTTGACCTTGGATGGGTCATCATCGGTGATGTATGTCTCGATGGGATTCACAAGCCAGCGAAAGTGAACGTCTAGAAAGCAAACATGTTGCAAAATGGATGCACATCATGTCTTAGCTCCTGTACCAACAGCATACAGGTCAAAGAGAGACTAGACACCTCGACACAGCGCCAAAGAGTTCAGCATTGCATGGAGGCTATAGTCTCAGCTGAAGATGCAGATGAGCTTGGTCGCAAAGTGTTCGTAAGAACGTAATATGATGAGAAACCAGCGCCATCTGTTGAAGATGGCCTTTTCCTTGAAATCATGCACAGAGAAGTCTTCACAGAAGAGTCGAACAGCTGGATGGTTCCCCTACCTTTCTGCTCATTTCAGCGTCACCTTCCAAACAACAGAGGACAAACAGTGAAGCGATTCACCACGTTGCAACACACTCTGGACAGAAAGCCAGATATGAAGGAACACTTCCATGATTTCATGCAGAAGATCTTTGACAGTGATCAAGCTGAAAAGGCACCACTGTTGGAAGAGAAACAAGAATGTTGTTACTTACCAATATTTTGAGTGTATCAGCCTCAGAAACCAGGACAGATACAAGTAGTACTCGACTCCAGTGCAAAGCATGAATGCATCTCCCTTAAAGATGTCCTTCTCAGTGGACCTGACCTGAATAACACACTCCTCGGAGTCCTCTTAAGATTCTGAAAAGAATGTGTTGCAGTAACAGCAAATGTACAACAAATGTTCTACTGCTTCCTTGCACGCGAAGATCACAGAGATTACCTGAAGTTCCTGTGGTATGAAGATAATGACTTCAACAAAGATATCACAGAATACAGAATGAAGGTGCACGTGTTTGGGAACAGCCCCTCTCCAGGTGTGGCTATCTACAGCCTGAAGCGAGCAGCCCAGGAGGGTGAAGAAGCGTACGGCACAGATGCTAAAGACTTTGTCATGAGAAATTTTTATGTAGATGATGACCTTACCTCTTTCTCCAGGCTATCGACATCCTGAAAAGAACAATATAAATGTTAGCAGAGTCTAACGTAAGTCTGCACAAGATAGCTTACAACAGCTGCAAAGTCATGGAAGTGTTTCCCTCAGAGGACTATGCAAAAGACCACAAGGACTGGATATAAGAGTAGATTCACTGCCCCTTCAAAGAAGCTTAAGGCTCAGCTGCGATCTGAAAATGACAGCTTCACATTACATGTATCCAGAGAAGAGTAGCCGTTCAGGAGATAGAAGAGGTGCCTTGTCCACGGTCAACAGCATGTACACCCCCTAGGGTTCTTATCCCCCATCACCATGCAAGGCAAGGTTCTTATGAGAGAATTTGCTATTGAACATGAAAAAAGTGAAAGGGACACACAACTACCTGAAGAGAAAGAAATACATTGGAAGTTGTGGAGGGACTCATTGATATATCTTGAACAGTTAACCATCCAAAGGTTCCTGTTTCCTTGTCTGCTATACAGCAAACAGAACTGTGTGTCTTCTCAGCTGCATCCACTATGGCCATAGCAGCAGTAGCCTACCTAAGAGTGGTTGACATTGAAGGACAAAGTCATGTTAGATTTATCATGGGAAAGTCCAATCTTGTTCCATGTCCTGCTCACACTGTTCCACGCTTAGAGCTTTGTGCTGCTGTCTTAGCAGTTGAGATGGCAGACTTGATCATTGATGAACTGGATATTGAAATTATTGCAGTGAAATTTTACACAGACAGCATGATTGTGCTAGGATATATTCACAATGCTTCCAGAAGGTTGTATGTGTACATGTCAAACAGAGTGACATGCATAAGAAAGTCCACTCGCTCAGAACAATGGCACCACATCAGTACAGACAAAAATCCAGCTGACCATGGGACTAGACCTGTGCCAGCAGCTGGCCTCAAACACACTAGCTGGTTCTCAGGTCCATCCTTTTTGACTAGATCAGAGACAGAAGAGACTACTCAGTTACAGATGTTTTAATTTGTAGAACCTGATAAGGACAAAGACGGATGGCCACAAATTACAGTGTTCATTAACAAAACTACTGGAGACAATCTTGGCTCACACAGGTGTGAAAGATTTTCCAGATGGAAGTCACTCATCCGAGCAATAACAAAGCTTATTTACCTGGCCAAATACTTCAGCAGAGCTACTAGCACTGAAAAGTGCAATAGAAATCATCTTACACAAGCCAAAATAACCGTCATCAGATGTTTTCAGCAAGAAGGTTTTAAAAAAGACATCAAGGGCTAGATTTAAAGGCAGCCGTTAAACTAGACGCTAAGTGAAAAAGGCACATCGCTTGCAAATAATACAGGAGTTACGGCAGATTCAATAGATACTCTACGAGAATAGCTATCGAGCGTAGGCACACAAAAAACACGTAACACAAAAGCCGTTGTCGCTCATGTTAATGCACAACGGGCGGCCAAATCACACGATAACAGTGCTCAAAACAACATCTAACATAACGGCTGCTGTTGTCTAGCAACCATGATTGATGCAAAAACAAATTCAAACACACAGCCAATCACAAAGCCCCAATGTATCAAATAACTTCAAATACACCTATATATACCCAAAAATAACCGTCACACACTGTCTGTTATCGAGTTCTTCAGAGCCAGATATCAGGACCCAGGAGCGGAGGATAGTGATTAGAGAGAGGGAGAGAGGCGCATTCATTGGAGGTAGAGGAGTTTTGCAGTTTGGAGAGAGGAGAGCATTGCACAGAATACGACACATATCACACCTTTGCACATATTACATACACACATACAAACACATACACATACATACACATAGTCCTTTTATTTTATAACACCTTACACATTTTACTTTTTATTTTGACAGTGTGAATCTGTGAGTGAAAGTGTGTGACAGAGAGTGAGTGGATCGAGTGTGTCTGTGAGGGCCTGGGTGTGACTGGGTGAGTGATGGCCAGGAGAGGAGGACAGGAGAGAGGGATGGGGAGAGTAGTGGAGGAGGAGGAAGCTCAGGAGGGGATCCCTCAGCAGAGCAGGGGTGGCAGAGGGAGATCTGCAGGGCGGAGGGGGACCCAAGCCACAAGAGCAGGCACACGCAAGACAGGGACAGAACCTGCAGTGGGACGAGGGGTAGTTGCTGGGGAGCACCCCACATAGGCAGGGTCAGACCAGGCAGGGCACTCCGGCTCTGAATCCTCCCATGCCGGAGCTGACGAGGGCAGGATCAGGGACCCCAAATACACAGATGAGGAGAACACGGCTCTCGTGGAAGCTGTCCTGGAGAGGCAGAGTGTTCTCCACCCGACAGCGAAGGTCCCTGGCCTGTCAGCGAGGAGGAAAGCAGCCTGGAACCAGATCTGCAGCCAGGTCAACGCGGTGGCTCCATGCAGGCGGGACGTGGAGTCCATCAAAAAGAGATGGGGCGACTGCCGGAGGGTCGTCAAAAACAAGATGACAGAGCTCGCCAAGCACGCCCGAGGCACTGGAGGTGGACCAGCAGTCCCTATCACCTTCTGCGGCCGGGAGGAGATGGTGCGGCAGACCATGTCCCCGACCCTGATCGAGGGGGTCATTGGAGGAACTGACACTGGGGATGAGAGGAGCCTCCACACTACCGGTAAGTGCAACACTACAGAACAACACACTACAGCAACCAACACCAGCTGCACACACAGTCACACCTCAACACATGTCCATCACTCAGCCATACAACTGCACCAACACAGCACCATGAGGGTTAAAAAAAGGACACAACACCAGGACAAATGGCAATGTCCAACTTGGGACAAACCTATCAAAGTCCTACTTCAACCCTCCTGTCGCTGTGCTCGTCACACACAATACACAAACCGTTATGTTCAAAATGTCGTCTGTTAAATATCATCACTGTTCACACACAATGTCACCCATGTCCCCACCCCCACCCTAACCCCTTGAGTGCTAGAGGGATCATCAATGCATCAATCAACAATGCATTGGCAACCCCTCTGGTACTCAAGGGGTTAACCAGACAACAAACAAGTCAATAGGACAACGATCACATGCTACACAGGGGACATTCACTAAGCGATGACAAACAGATGGTGGACACAAAGTAACCCTCACACACCCTCACTTCACCAATACCAGTGTTAGTCCATGGAGAACATGCAGCAACAAGAATCAAGTTTATAAGGTCCCATTGTACAGACTCCATGGAAAACACTGGAAATGGGGAAAGGAGATCACTGGAGAAGTCACCATCATGTTCACCCCATCAGTTCAACATCACCGCTTACTGAATCACAAAAAGGGGGCATCAGGTCACACATCACAGTGTCACACAGAATAAATGCTTGTAGGTGCAACACACAGGCCGAAAACTATTCCACAGATTTCAAGCTGGAAAAAGTAGGCATTGGTGTTGTGGCTGCAATCATTTACTCTGACTTGAAATTACATATCCCATATCTGATTCCCACATGGATCCACAGGGGTGCTGATGCCATGGATGGATGGTACACCAGCCGCTCTTTTCAGGATACACATGGGAAACAAATAGCAAACATCATTATACCTTGGTCACCAACAGGCCATGACTGATGGATATCTAGGATTGAGTATGGTTGCCTCACACAGAAGGATGGATGGGCTCATACACAGAGAAAAAACAGGCCTCAATCAAAGATATCCATCACTACTGGCTGGATTGTTGCCCTTAGGAGTCAAATGTTACGAAATATGTTACAACACGATGTGAACACAGAGATCACTTCACTGGATGTGATTGCCTTACTGGCCAGATGTGTGCACCCATCACAAATCAACCTACATTGCTACCATCCAAATACACATACATAGTATATCACACTCTAAGTAGATGGGATATACGAGGTATGTTCATATCCATCATATCAATACAATGTCTTGTTGGATGGGTGCACATGTATAGACAGTACGACAATCACACCTACTGAACTGCTCTCTGGCTTCACATCTTGGAAGGATATTACTGTATCCATATGAAGGGTACATATCCACATACATATATGACCATTTCCACTTGTGTGTGACTGTAATGGGATAGCAATGGGTAATGTCATCAAGATGTTATATCATTGCCATCGTTAACAGATGTGTCTCGATCTAAGTCCCATCCCTCCAACACTCATGGTTATACAGATATTGCTCTATGTGACAGGTGGAGATATCTATCATTTGACCACACGGAGGCTCTTCAGCAGAGCCAAAGTCGCAACATTTCGAGATAAATACCTCTTTGGAATGGTCCACAGAGTGTGCTTGCAAACCAGGCACACTCTGTACACCATTCCAATTAAGTATTGTTCTCTAAATGGGGCGATTTGGGCTCTGCTGAAAAGCCCTCGTGTGGACAAATAATGACTGAAATCTCCATCTGTCACATAGAGCAATATCTGAACAACCATGAGGGTAGGAGGGATAGGACTAACAGCGAACAACATCTGTTTTCACAATGTCTACAATATGACATCAAGGTGGACTTAACCTTTGCCATCCCCCTGGAGGGATAGCCATCCCTACAAGTTGTGAAGATAAATATATGTTGTTGGATTCACCCCCCTCCCCCGAGTTAAACAATGGTATTCCTACTGTTGAAAGGTGTGTTGATTCAAAAGGTATCAAAGCTCAGAAATGGATATGTCAGGGGCAATACCCCAGTGGCCTGAAATTGTACAGTGGTGCTGTTACTACACAATCATGTGGACAGCTCTGGTACAGGGACCAGATATCTACATGGGAGGGTGTAGATACAGCCCCACTGTACTATTTCGGCCCACTGTGATATTGCACCTCAAAATGAAACCTTCACCTATAATAACTCAAACAACACCTTTCAGCAGTGGGTGTACCCTTGTTTACCCAGGGGGATTAACCCAAACACATATAATTTTCTTCAACACATATCAAAGTATAACTGTCTCCACAAACATATGGCTAAGGTCACTAATCACAACATCTTATTTCTCCACACAGCTTACGGCCCTCAAGCACAGCGGGAGACCGTGGAGGAGGCAATGTCACCCCCCAGTGAGGAGGACACAGAGGAGGGGACCAGCCGGTGGTCACCTTACCCACCATCACCATCCCCTCCAACACAGGCTGCACCACCACCTACTGTACCACTTCAAGCTGGACCACCACCTACTGCACCCCTTCAAGCTGCACCACCACAGGCTGCACCACTTCAAGCTGGACCACCACAAGCTGCACCTCCCCAGTACAGTGGCTGGATGCAACAGGAGGTGAGGTGGACCCATCCAGCCACCTCTACCAGCTACTACCCTCCATCAGCAGCACCACCACCGCCAGGGAGGCAATGGCTGCCAGGGACAGTGGCCACCACCCAATATGGGCCATATGCCTCCCAGTTAAACCCACCCTCCTGGATGGCTCCACGCATGCCCCAAGGTATGATCCCAGGTGGGGTCCAAGCACCTATCAGTGGCCACCATATGACCCATGGCCACTGGACTACCCACACCTGGGCCTGATTGGTGAGCCCCAGCGCCCCGTACCCAGGGACATTTTCACACCTCCACCAGCACACACATCATTGGGCAGCTCGGAGTCACTTGATGTGGTGGGCATATGCCCATCATCTGCACCAGCCACTCCAACAGCTGTCACAGCAGCCACAGCACCTCCAGCAGCACCAGAGCAAACAGCACCCTCAGCACCAGAGCAAATAGCACCTCCAGCAGCACCAGAGCAAACAGCACCTCCAGCAGCACCAGAGCAAACAGCACCCTCAGCAGCAGAGGAAACAGCACCCTCAGCAGCAGAGGAAACAGCACCCTCAGCAGCAGAAGACTCAGCACCCTCAGCAGCAGAGGAAACAGCAGCACCAGCGACACCGGCCACATCCACCTCCAGCACCGCACGCCTCACAGGGATTGAGGAGGAGTGTATGGCCCTGCAGATCTGAGCTGAGCTAAGAACAAGAGGTCATCCATTAAGACTTGAGGAAAGGCGCTTTCGACTAAAACACAGGCAGGGTTTCTTTACAGTAAGGCCGGTAAGGCTATGGAATTCTTTGCCTCGGGATGTTGTGCTTGCAGATAATGTAACTGCATTCAAAAAAGCAATGGATGCCTAGCACAGAACAATATTGACAGTTATGACAGATGGCTTCAAAGCAAATAGGATATTGAGCCGGGGAACCATTTGACACACACACACACACCTACACTGGAAATTGCTCCAGAGGGATTTTTTGTTGCCTTCTTCTGGATCAACAGGGGTGTTATTGGCATGGGCTGGACTTGATGGACGCATGTCTTTTTTCAGCCTTATCTACTATGTTACTATGTTACTATGTAGAGGAGACTACTCCGGTCGAGCAGGAGTACTGACAACAACATTACAAGGAGCAGGAGGCAATCCAGAAGGAACATTGCACAATTGGAGAGCAGGATCCAAGGCTTGGAGTCGGAGGTGGCAAGGGGGAATACACTACTCCAGCAGCTCAGGACTGGTGTGATGGACATGTTAACACAGGTCCTTGTGGAGTTGAGGGAGATAAACCGCAGGGAGAACCTGAGGATGGAGAGGGAGAACTTGCGTTCCACTGAGGGGTCTACTGCAACCACCACCCCCTCCAGTGTTACCCCTGAAGCCACACCTAGGGGGCAGAGGATTACCAGGAGTTCAACAAGGGCATCCACCTCTGGCACCCAGGCTAAGGCCCCCCACCCAAAAAGGAAAAAATGAAAGGCCCAACCTGTCAACTTTCCCCTCAATAAAATAAACTTTTTTTGTATTCCTGTCTGATCTGTTGTGTCTTCAGTTATGGATTGGGTGGCAGGGTTGTCTCCAATGCATTGCCATACAATGCAGTGAACACAACCTCTGCCTGGGTGAAATGTTAGTGGGATGCTACAACATGGGTTCACACACACACCGTTGTACAAATTCAACTTGTAATACATCCCTGGAGCCATATTACACCACTGTGTTATATGGCGGTGTTGTGTGTTGAATTTGAACAACAAAACATACCCCTTAGCACGACAAATTGTACAACACTGAACATTTGTCTACATATTATGTTGTGTTTAACCCTTTGAGTGCCAGAGTGGTAGACAACGCATTGTAAAGAAATGCATTGGGGACCACTCTTGCACTCAGTGGGTTAATGGGATAACCAGACAAACAGCTCTGTGACTTAGCAGGGACATTATAAGCAGGATCGATAAATGGGACATGTATCCATATTGTCTTGGATTCACACACTCATTGTGCAACTGACTTACTGGGGAAACCAATGTTTTTAACCTAGGATTTCAATGTGTAGCACACACATTGATATCCTGGGCTGAGCATTGGGGTCTCCAGTAAGTTGAGTTGCTGTTTCCCTAAGGGTGTAACAGACTTCACCAGTGATAACACATGTCCACTTAGTCTGCTTGTTCGTTAGCCCATGTACTGAGATATGTCAAAGTGGAGCAAAATCTCAGAACATGGATTATACTGAGCAATATAGATACTGTGGACAGGTATTCACTGTGGAAGTATGTCCCCTGTATCACCTCTTCATCACTCACTGGCAAACAAGTGGTGGACTCCTGTGATGCCTTTCCATGTATGGGGGATACTCTACCCTGGGTGTGGTAACACATTGACAAATGTGTTCTCAAATATATCCTCCTACAGACACAGATAGAATGGTGATGGTTCATCTTTATTGTGTCTCAAAGTACATTAGAATGTACATGTGTTTTGTGTGTGTATTGCCTATATGCATTGAACACCTGTATGAGAACACTAAATGTACTTTGAAACTAAATCGTACTACTTCAGTAACACTGCTGCCCTGCTCATGTGTTGTCCACAAGGTTTGACAACTCTGTAGCTGAGCATCCTAACTGTACAGGTTAAAACACTCAAGAATTAGTGTTTTCTGTGTCTATATGAGAATGTTCCAGTAGAGGTTTGTGTGAACCTTAGGTCAAACTTTGCATCACCAACAACATCACCATAAACAGCAAGGCTGATCTTCATGAAGGTGTTGTCAAGACATCAATCCAGTCACATGGAAGATCTTCAGTTCAAGGATGGATCATGTTACGGATGCCTGTGGGACAAGAGGACAGGATTTGGAGCAGTAGACCTGAACTGATCATCAAGCAACAACAATTTAGTCTTTTTAATCCCCTCAGTTTTCACAGTTACAGGTGAGTACACAAACCATTGCTTGACAATGTGTTGTGTACTCATCTGTAACCAATTCTGTGGGGAACTAAGGACATGTGCACCAGCCCTATGGATATGTGCCCCTGACATGTATACACACATTAACAAGTGTTCTGAGAGCTCCATGGAAGTAATGACATTGTGCTGCCACTGTGAAAGTGACAGTGGCAGCCCAATGTCATTTGTTCCATGGAACTGTTAGGACACATTTGTTGATGTGTGTATTCATGTCAGGGGCACATATGTCTGCACACTCACAGGTCAGCATGGAGTCCCTGGTAATCTGATCTACATCTCATGACCTCTACATTGTGTGACAATACCACTGTACATCCACCCTTGTGCTCCTCTTCTCAGCTCTAGCATAGTACAGGTCCCATATTGAGTCTAATGTCCCTTTAACCCCTGATGTTCCTGAGTATTATCCAATGCATATCATTAGATAATACTCTCTCCCTACTGGGCTAGCATGGTTGTTCAGGCTATAATCATGGCATATCCAGTTAGTTGCTGTCACTCAAGCCGTGGAAGGTGATGAACATGGGTAATATGTTGTACCTTGTTTCTCCTGGGGGTGTGCGTCATATCCTTGGGGTCTGTATGTCAACGTGGAGAGTGGAATGGAGGATGGTTTTTGAGTCCACACACACAATTTGCCACGTCCAGTGCAGTGCTGTGTCACTGTTCCTGTGGGGTGAGACAGAACAAAATGTGCAGTGTGGTTAGTGTCACAGGACTGATGGGGGACTTGCATGCGTGTGTTATACTCACAGGTGAAGTGTTCCGTGATGAGCCTGTCTCTGATCTGTGCCCCTCTCATGGTCTCCTCCACATGCCCGATGTCCATGGCCACTTCCTGTATGGGGTGGTCCGGGATGTGCTCCAGCAGCCTGGTGTCCACTGCGATGTTGTGCAGTATTGCGCACGCCACAATGATGTCACACACCTTAGCCGGTGCATACTGCAGTGCTCCCCCAGAGTGGTCCAGACATCGGAATCTTGACTTGAGGAGCCCAAATGTTCGCTCAATGGCATTCCTCGTTCTGGCATGCGCCTGGTTGTACCTTTCCTGGGCATGTGTTTGGGGATTGGCCAGAGGGGTCAGTAGCCAGGACTTGCATCCATAGCCAGCATCACCTGTGTAATGTGAGTGACATGGTGAGACAGGGAGCACATGTTGTGTGAATGATGTTTTGTGTGGTGGACGTAGTAGGTGTGGGTCAGGTGCATGCTGAGCAGCGTGGTGTGTACGCCTGTGTATGTGGTGTGATTTTGTTTTGTGAACTCACCCACTAGCCATCCCCCTGTAAAGGTTCCATTCTCAAAATCTCTGTGGACTGAGGAGTTTTGTAGAATGTATGCATCATGTGAGCTGCCAGGATATTTTGCACAGACATTCATGATCCTCATGTTGCTGTCACACACCATCTGCACGTTGATGGAGTGGAAGTTCTTCCTGTTGATGAATAGCTGTGCGTCACGTGCTGGGGCCTTAATCCGGACATGGGTGCAATCTATAGCACCCATGACCCTGGGCATGCCTCCCCTTGCATAAAAGGCCTGCTTGATGTGTATCCAGTCCATGTCGGTGGTGGGAAAATGTATATAGGTACTGGCCTTGCTTTTGAGGGCTGGCAGGACCTGGGCCAGCACTCTGGAGAATGTGGCCTGTGACATGCCAGATGCGTAACCCTCAGTGGACTAGAAGGCCCCGCTTGCCATGAAGTGTATGGCACAGAGTAGTTTCTGCAGGCCAGTTAGGGCATGGTTGTGGATGTAGATGGGATCCACCTGCTCCTTGATGACCTCATACAAGCAATGATGCTGTCAGGCCTCAACCTTTAGCGATCAATAAACCTCGTCATCAGTCATTCCAAAGAGGGTGACCCTTGGGCGGTATACCCTGGTCCTTGGTGGTCGTCTATACATCCTCTGCCCTCCATGTGTGGATGGACTCCTGTGTGGTTGCTGAGCCAGAGCCTCCTCACTTGCAACAGGTGAAGGCTGTTGATGAGGCGTGCTTGGAGGTTGCTGATGTTCCCTAGCTCTCTCCCTTGCACGCCTTCTCCGCAGTCTTCGCAACAATATGTAACCCAACATACTGTTTGCTCTCTCTATCTGTCTCTCTCTCTCTACCTCTCTCTCTCTATCTCTCTCTATCTCTCTCTCTCCCTCCCTGAGTGGAAAACAAGCCACAAGTGAGTGTGTTGAGTTGTCCCTTTAAGTACTTGCTAGGGCGTTGTGTGGGTGTGGTGATGAGGTAAGTGCTGACCAATGGTGAGTTGTTTTTGTCCAGGTAAGTGTTTGCAGGTGTGTGTGTGTTATGAGATGTGGTGTGTTGTGCTTGTTACGTGTGTGCCATTTGCGGGCGTGCAGTTGTGGGGTGCAGGTCGCGTGTTGATGTTGCCCAGGTGAGCTTGTATTTGCAGGTGTCCGCTTTGTGTGATAACCCCCATTGTTCCGTGCCATGTTGTGCTGGTGTTTTTTTGTGTGTCGTTGTCCCTGTGGTGTTGGTTGTTGTTGTGTGTGGAGTGATTTGTGCTGTGTGTGCATGTTTTTGTGTTGTTTTGGCATTGCACGGGTTAATTTTCCCATTTACATGGTTGTGCGGTAAGCATTTTGTGTATTTTCCTATGTAACGGGTGTTTTGTTTTGGCCGTTAAGTGTCTAACATGTGAGAAAAGTGGGTCTTAACTTTTAGCCGTTAGGCCTGTCTTTTTTTCAGCCGTTATCAGTACCGCAAGCCTTTGAATAGCTCTGGGGTATGTTGTTCCATGCGTCTGAATGCACGTAAGTGTATCGGCCATTAGGATTCTGCAACTGCCGTTAGCTGTTCTTTAGACGGATGATTGAATTGCAACATGACACTTAACGCACCCGTTATTGATTTTTTTTACTAACGGCTGCCTTTAAATCGAGGCCCAAGTGTCTTATTAGAAATGAAGAGATTTCTAAACACAGTCCATGCAAAAAACTGAACCCTGTCTTTGATGAAGACAAAGTAATGCGAATTGGAGGTCGCACGTCAGCAGTTAATATGACTGTGGATGAGAAACACCCCTTCATCATACCCAAGAATCATCACATTTTATTTCTGTTGGTAAGATATTATCACAAGCAGGCTGCACATCAGGGTCGCTACTTCACTGAAGGTGCAGTCCAGTTAACTGGATTGTGGCTCATAGGAAGTAAATGACTAATCTCCAGTGTAATCCATAAATGTGTAATCTGCAGGAAACTTACAGGAAGGAAGACTTGAAGAGCAAAAGATGTCAGATTTACCTGCAGACAGACTTGCCTCAGATCCACCATTCACTCATGTTGGCTTGAATGTATTTGGTCCCTGGAACATCTCCTCTCACAGGACCAGAGAACGCAGTGCAGAAAGTTAGCGCTGGGCTGTTCTGTTCTCTTGTATGAGTACTAGAGCGGTATACATTGAAGTGATTGTGTCTATGTCTACCTCAAGCTTCATCAATGCATTGAGAAGATTTTTCTATATTCAAGGACCAGTGAAGCAACTTTGCTCAGATTGTGGCTTTATTGGAGCCTGTAAGGAATTGAAGATTATCATAGAAGATTCTGAGATGAGTACTTACCTTCAAGATCAAATATGCACTTAGACCTACAATCTCCCTTATGCATCACATATGGGAGGAGCCTGGGAGAGGATGATTGTAGCTGCTCTTAGCATTCTGGATGCCATGCTTCTGAAGGTTGGCTCTACTCGCCTTACACATGAAGTTCTCACTACACATATCACTGAAGTCATGGCCATTATGAATGTTCAACCTTTGTTTCCAGTGTCTACAGATCCAGAAATGCTATCAGTCTTGACACCTGCAATGCTTTTGACCCATAAGAATGAAACAACAACAGCTCCCCCTCTACACCAAGCAATGGAAGCAAGTTCAGAATCTTGCAGACATCTTCTGGAGATGGAAACAAGATTAGCTGGTGACACTCCAGTCATGCAGACATGTAATTTTACTGAAAGACACTCAGGTTCCCAGGAACGAATGGCCTTTCAGACTCATTGTAAAAGCTGTATCTACTAGTGACATTAAAGTTGGAAAGGTTGAAGTTAAAGTTATGAAACAGGGCACCCCTAAGGTGTACTTTAGACCTGTCTCTGAAGTTGTAATACTCCTCAAAAAAGAAGCATAGTGGTATAAAGTTTATTATTCCAGGTGGAGAGTGTTCTGATAACTATATAAGTATACATATGTTTATTGTAAAAAACAGTGGTTGGCAGCCGTTACTGGCAAGAACTGCAGTGCTTTACTCACTTCCCGTTCTACCAGCCAGTCTGCTTAATCACATATTCAGAGAAGAAGTATGTAATGGACTCCACACTTTCTTTCATACTGGCTTTAAAAGTAAGTAGGCCATCTCTAATTTTAAGTTATTAGTATATGTTTTTAGTCAATCAGCTACAGTTTGATGTTTATTTTGCAGCATCTGCCTGTCAGGAAGTTATGTTAGCTAGGCCTCATTTTCTGTTAGTTATTGTTTTAACAGTAATGTAGCATGCCTGTCACTATTTGTATTTTGTGGTTGTAAGCAGATAATTTGCTAATACATATTTTTATGACTTTGTATTTTGCAGTGTTACAAAAAAAAGTATACTCTCAGTAAAGATTTCAATCACTATTTCTGCCTACTGGGTCTTTATTAGGAAGACTTGTACTACATACACATTGTGAGGGCAGAACAGCTATCATATATTAATATTTAACCGTACCGACAATGACATATTATTAGAAATATGTCAAGCAGTTTATTTGCTTCCATTAGATATGTACATGCAAAGTGACATATCTGAAGATGAAAAAGACAGGGATACAAATGGACCAGTGACGAGATACATAGTGCTAGTGCTTTAATACATGCTAGGAAAACAAATGATTTCCATTGATATAATGTGTGTACACAAATACCCACTGGTGTGAATGTCATTATTTTAGGTGTAGAACATTGACATTGCTTATTAAATGGGCCCCTCCATTTTTTTCTGTGGCCTCATGTGTGCCCCCTATATAGCCACTTCCTAAGCTCCTCATCATGAGTCTCCTCATGCACCTCTTATGTCCCTAGTCATGGGTCATCAATTCCTCTTCTGATGCATTCCCATAGCTCTCATTATAATTCATCATTATCAATTCCCTCTCTTCATACACACTGAAAACATTAACCCTTTGAGTGCCAGAGAGGTATCCAGTGCATTGCATTGCAGTTGTGTTGGATACCTGTCTGGCATTCATTTTGTTACCAGCACTCCCTTACTTTATGCTCATCCCAGGTCTCTAATTATGAGTCATCACTACCTTTCCTGGTGCTTACCTCAAACCTTCATCATGCTTTATCACTCCCCCTTTTGGTGCATATCCTATGCAGCCATAATGCTTCATCACACCCTCTCTTCTTGCACATCCGAAGCCCCTCATCTTGAGTCCTCTCTGTCTCTTCATGAGAACCCTTAATGGGGTCTCCTCTGGCAGAGAATGCTTCATCAAGCTGGGTGCCTGCTTCGCGAAGCATGCACTGGCAGAGGAGACCAAGTTTAGCGAAGTAGCGGTGCGGATGCTTTGCCCGACATGATGAACAAAGTACATAGTACACAGAAGACAAAAGATAAAGGGGTCTGTTTAGCAACATGTAGAAAAAGATATGTCCATCGACTAGTTGTTAAGGTGCAGGCCCTATATACTTAGATACCATCTCAACCTTTTTTTTTTTAACTAATTATGAGTTACTTTTTAAATTATAGAAAAATTATCAACCAAAAATTGTTGTTAATAGTACAGCTTTTAACCCTTTCAGTGCCACAGGGTTGTTCAATGCACATACCTATGGCACTATAAGAGTTAAGGGAGGACAGCTGCTGTCTTTATAGCAGAGACAGCAAACTGTTATCTGGCTGCATAGAGAGCTACTGGAGGATCACAAATCTCAGGTAGGCAATGTTCAGACAGTGAACTATGACAACAGAGGTAGCTATCAGAGCTTTCTGTATGTGGGGAAATGCCACATTAACATATAAACACACCCACATGTATAGGACAATGACTCATCAACCTTAATTTCTACATGGAAATGAGCCATTGTCATTGTACAGTGCAAAAAACCTAAACCTGTTGAAGGCATGGTGGGTTCATGGTGAAGAGAGCGGATTGGGGGCAGATTGATGGGAATATGATGACGAAGATGTTAGTGTATGTTGATGATGTGCCTTTGACACATATCCGATACAACATTGCCATCCTGAGCCCTTATCCAACTTTTTCATTTCATGGTGTGATTTGTATAGCTCCTACATGGTACTCCAATTTCAATGTGGAGCAGTAGATAATATTGAAGGAAGGAAAGAAGCATAATGAATATATTTCTTGCCTAAAAAGTTTCCGTGAGACACACCTACATTTCTGTGTGAGCAAGTATGTAATAATTAGACTTATTGCCCCCTCTCTCCCATCATTATCAAACCTCATCTTCAGCTGATCTGTATAACAATAAGAGAAACATAATAAATCCCATGTTTTTTTGTAAGAACAATATTTTTATTTGAATTCCAAATCGTACAAATAATACAATACACTGCAGTAGCACATAAAGTTATGTATATAAACATGCATATATGTTTATTTAAATATGTACATACACATTTATAAATACATGTGTAGAGGCACTGATTACAGCAATATTCATACATACATATGCACAGTGATTCTGATTGTTTCATCAAATAATTTTATAGATAGTTGCAGAGCACTATGTATTTCTCTATTTGAGAGTAGTTCCTATATAAAACAATAAAAATTGCAGGTGTTACATATGGTATAATAAATTTTTATTCTCTCTTCCTCTCTGTCTACACTTTTCCCTTATCAGGCTTATCTTTCACATCTTTCATCTCTTTTATCAGTCTCTCTCACTTCCTCCCTGTGCCATACACCACACAACCATCTTGCTCTCAATCTCTGTCTTTCTCACTACCTTTCTGTGTCTCACCCGCATTCTTTGGGGTTATGTTTTTTCTGTGGGCATCAAGTTGGTGTACTAGAGGGGGTGCACTACTGACTTTGGGAATAGCGTTATCTCTTCCTCTGTGGGATGCAGATGTGGGGGTGACGTGACCAAGTGTATCCTGGTTTACACACACATCGGAAAGATCCCATTGTGTTTATACACCGGCTGTTTTTGCAGATAGATCCACGTGGGTTTTTCTGCCTGCATTCGTCTAGATCTGTGGGACCAATACAAACGAATGAAATCACAATCAACTTAATAAAGTAGCAGTACATGAACTATTGATACCTAATTAGTATTTTGTGAAAAAGATCAGTGAAATAATGCTTATCACAAATCAATATATCAAAAAAATAAACTAACCACTTAGGAAAGCAAAACATTAAATGTTAATTGAAAATATACAAATACAATCAATATGTATTTTAAGAGATAGAAATGATATAGATGGTAAATTAGGGAATTAAAGGAACAAGAACCCCATTATTATGACGTTACATATTTTGCAAGCACAAAGTATACAGTGTGAAATTACCTGTATACTTTATTTTTTTTTGCCTCTTCACTATTTATTTATTTACTTACTTACTTTTTATGTCGTTAACAGTGAGCTACCCGTATACGTCTACAGAGAGCTTTCTGTCAGGGATCATGAAAGCAGGTCTAGTGATACAATGTAAAAATGAAATCACACAGCATTCAGTGCTGCAGGGAGAGTGTAACATTTTACCGCACTCTGTTTTAATGGTCTGTTGACCAGAAAATTCTCTGAAAATTTCAATTCAGGGAGCTTACTGTTACAACACTAAAGTGTATACTATGTGAATGTACTTATTATGTACTTGCAGAATACGTAAACTAATTGAAAGTGTTAGTATTCCTTTAAAAAAGGAAAATAGACTAGTGCAGAAAATTCTTATGTGGCATGCATAAAGCTTTTTTACAACATAAAAAATAAAAACAGTACAAAGTAAAATAAAACAAAAGTGAAGGAAAAGGTGTGTGGTCGTGGGGGTGGTTCTGGCCAGGGGCAAATGGGTCTTCATATAAGGAAAAATGAGCAGTTCAAGAGAATGGGAGTTGTGACAGTTATGAAAAAAGAGCATTGCTTGAAAGTCTAGCCAGGGACCTCACATTTTTAACAATATATCTGAGCAGAGACTATTTAGATAGGTATGAATAACAGGATCATCTTGATAATCAATTTAAGCCAATAAGAGCAGGTAGGGATACAGGGATCCTTATGCTTCATAAGTGAAGGGCTAAGAGCCCGTATTTGTGGGAGGGGCTGCAGGCCTATAAGACTGGCAGCACCCTCTCCCACGGGACGCATCGTCATTTGTGTGTCCCAAAGCCGTCTGAAGTCGGAGCATCCAGGTCAGCATCAGCGGAGGAAGTACGCGTCACTTCCGGTTCTCGATCCTCAGCCTCTCGCAAGGTAAACCTCTGGCAACGCTAACTGAAGTAAAAGCTCCAACCAGGAGCTATTTCAGGTACCCACACTCATTCCATTTTCATGGCCACTGGTTTAACTCTGTGTGTCATACATGCAGTTAACATACGTAGCGTCTAGTACCACTAGTATACGGCACCAAACAAAATCAATAAATATATTGTGTTGAATCCTGTGAGACTATTCAGATGAGCATTAATGGGAGAGCAGTACACAGGCCAAATGCAGTTTGCCAAATATTTTGTGCATCGGGTCCAATACTGGACCATATTCATTACCACATGTCGCTGTTCATGCTATACTACAGTCCATATAGCAAGTCACAACTAATGCTTTATTCAGTACTGTCTTAAAATGGAATTCCTTTGCTGGTTTCATATTCATTACTAGCATATATATCATTTGACCAATAGAATATAAATCATGTCTCTCTGCACTTTCTACGTTTCCTATTTTCTACACTGGCAAAGTTAATGTATTATGATGCTAATCCCTCCAAACGTTAATATCAAACAATCAAAGTATATAGTCTAAGTAGTTCTTGTATGTCTATTATGATCTTTGTGCCCCTTCTTTACCAATTATGTTCTGTGTGTGGGGTACCATGGATTATGCAATGAGGCTTATTCTTTTGATGCTCTAAGTTTCTCAATAATAGACAAGCATGAATTCAAGCTTATCTCATACAATTCATATTGCCAACTGTACATTTATGTTTTGCTTCATCGTTTTACCTTTATGATGTCATATTAAGCATCTAAGTCATATACTAGCTTGTCATATTCAAGGTGTATATCTGTTCATTATGTGATCACGCAACCCCTCTCGTTAAACATTCCTATTTCAGCTTCAACCAGTCCCCGCCACTTCAGGAACCTAAACCATGATTTCAGTCTCTCATTCAATCATCTCTTAGCCGATTCTAGGGCTCCATCTCCCTTCAGCTACGCTATACAGAGTACAAGGTCCCATAGATAAGGCCTCACTTCTTGCAGAACTGGAAACCCCTAACGACATCCTAACAAGTCTACCCATCTCTCTTTATTGTACAGATAATCATGGAACACTCCGACAATCAAACCGCATCTGATATTGAAGCCCCCCAAATGGAGAACCCAGCTATTCCCCCCCCTACGTAGCCCTTCTCTACGAGGATGGACTGTAGGGAAGCTCATGGCAGAACTGACTAGGCTCCATATTCCATTCCCAGCATCCGCAAGGAAAGCGGAATTATACAGGCTGCTGATGTCATCCCCCACCCCAACACAATTACAACCTCCCTCTCCATCAAATCCCCCCCCTCATTCTCCTTCAGCCAACGAACAGTTTGCACATATTACCCATCTACTTACAGAAACTGGGTCAGCTATATCCGACATCCACAAAAGAGTATCCGCCCTGGAACAAAACTGCCGCCCTTCGTATAACGTGCCCCAGCCAGCAGAATTCATCCAACCAGGTACATCCCCCTCAGCTTGCCCCAAAATATCTCCAGCTCACATGATCCCACCCCAGTTAAGGAAAGATATAATAGAAGGGAAGGAAGTTAATTTAGTCTCCATTTTAATTTCTTCCCAAGATCTATCTGACAGTAAAGTCATAAACTGTGGCGACGTTTCAGTCACCCTCAAATCCAAGGACCCCAGGCTCTCCAAAAAACTCACGGTCACGGAGTTCGTTCTGGCGTTTGGCATTTACAGAGACATCCTATGTTCAGCGTTCCCTCATAGACGCCAGGAGCTGGATCATTATCTCCATCTAATAGTCGACTTGGCTCACAAGTACGGTGGCAGTGCCTTTTACGACTATCACCGGTCCTTCGCAGCCAAGTCGGCTGCCGCTCTGGCCCAGTTCAACTTCGTGACCGATTGGAGTAGCTTGGATACAGAGTTGTTTTGTAGGCACTTCGCTGGCCTCAAAACCCCACTGTGTCTACACTGCCAATCATCTTACCACTCCTCCGCCCTTTGCCCATCAGCTTCCCCCTCAATCTACAGTCAGTCTAACCAGGCAGCCAACTCCACTCAACTACCTCAACCACAGCCCAGCACCACATCACCCTCCCCCAGCTTTTGATAAGCTAGGCCGGCCAATCATCTACAATGGTAACACCCCGATATGTAACAATTTCAACTCTCGGGGATGCTTCTTTAGTGGATGTCGGCTGTCGCACACATGTTCCAACTGTAAAAAAGCCCACTCCCGTGCTATTTGCCCACGATTCAATCATATTAATAAAAGCCTAGGTGGAATCTACCTCTCTCTGTTGCAGCCTCTTCTCATTTCTCACCCAGATCCCTCAGCTACAGAATACATTTTAGCAGGACTTCAAGAAGGTTTTCATATAGGCATTACAGCCTGTCCATCTACCTCTGTAGAATGCCCCAATCTAATGTCTGCCCTATCTGACCCAGGAGAAGTGTCAGCCCTGCTAGCAAAAGAAGTAGAGAATAATTTTCTATTAGGCCCCTTTCCTCCCCCCCCTTCCCCATATGGCGCATTAACCCTTTAGGTCTCGCCACAAGGAAATTTTCACCTAAAAAACTACTCATTCTAGATCTTTCAGCTCCACACTCCACGCTAGTCCCCAGCATAAATTCTCTAATTCCCTCAGACTCATTTTCACTTCAATACGCCACCATAGACCATGCCATCACTCTTATTCAGCAAGCTCTCCCAGACTGCTGGCTAGCCAAGGCAGATATTAAGAATGCCTTTAAGATCCTACCTGTACACCCCTCACTCTGGCACCTTCAAGGTATGAAATGGCAAGGGTTATACTATTTTGCAACCACACTTACATTTGGCTGCCGCAGCAGCCCCAAGATATTCGATGACTTTGCAGACATTCTCTGCTGGATTCTGCTTAATCACTGCAGATGTCCAGCAGTGATTCACTATCTAGATGATTTCCTGCTCATAGACAATACTTCATCTAACCCCTCCAGCATCCAAAAACTCATAGATCTTTTTAAGTCACTAAACATTCCACTATCCAGCCAAAAAACCTGCGGCCCCACCAAAGTCATTGAATTCTTAGGCATTATACTAGATACACCTCTATTCGAGACTCGCATCCCTTCAGATAAACTGTTAAGAATCAAATCAATTATTGAAGACACTCTTGCCAAACCCTCCTTGTCTAAAGTAGACCTTCAATCCCTAATAGGCTACCTCAGTTTCGTCATGAAAGTAATACCTCAAGGGCGTTCATTCATCTCTCACCTCATCTCCCTGCTTCCTTCTGCATCTCAGCCAAGCTCCATCATTTCATTAAACCAAGCAGCTCGCTGAGATCTGAACATGTGGCTTAAATTTTTAAATCATTGGAACGGCAGGTCCATGTTTCCCCCCGTTCTCAGCCCAGTCAGCCCTAAAGTATTCACGAATGCAGCTAAAGGTGCAGGCTTTTCTGCCATATTCAGTGATCAATGGTTCTCCAAACCATGGCCTCAAGAAATAGCCACTATTCCTGACATTAACCAAACCCTATTAGACATATACCCAGTAGTGGCAGCGGCCAGCCTTTGGGGAAACCAATGATCAAATCAAGCTATCACCTTTCATCCCACTAGACAAGCTACAAGCACACTTATTAAAAAAGGCAGAACATCAGCACCCCATTTAAATCAACTGACATGGCTTTCTTTAATCCACAAATTCATAGTCCACGCCACCTTAATATCAAGTCAAGATAATTTATCAGCTAATTTTCTCTCACAATTTGAATTTCAGCTCTTCCTCAGCCTGAACCCAACAGCAGCAGATCTTCCTTCGACCCCCCCATGCCTTCACGGACCTAATGACGCTATAGACTCCCTCCTTACAGAAGCATCGAATATTATCAACAAAGCGCTAGCCTCCAACACCAGGAAGACATACAAACGAGCATGGGACACATTCAAACACTTCATTTCTATCACTAAACCTATTAACCCATACTCTCAATCAACCATATTAGCATTCGCAGCCCATTGCCATTCAGGTCTGAAATTATCAGCAGCCACCATTAAAGTCTATCTAGGCGGTGTACAACATCACTACGCTCTACACTACCCATTCAAGCCGTCCTTTCTATCCATCTATAGCATCAAATTATTCCTTCGAGGCATCTCCAACTATCATAACCATTCACCACGCACGCGCCTGCCCATCACTGGGCCTATGTTTAGACGCATCTATGAATTTCTTGACACAAGCCCCTTCCAACAACAAACCAATATCATTCTGCAGGCAGCAGTATGTCTAGCTCCTGTCGCACTAAGTCGGATGGATTCATGCGGAAGGACCAACTCTCTAACCACGCCGACCATTTCTACCTCTTTATCACCCACTCTAAAACAGATCAATCTCACTCTGGCCACTTCATTCCTTTTTACGCAATATCAAATATCTATACAGTGCTCAAATCTAATCCTAATAAGTCCATATAGAGTCCACAGAAATAATCCCCAATGCTCTGATCCTGTTAATACAAGCTGTGCCTGCTTGTAAAGGCTCCAAGAAACCTGAATGCACAAAATCAAAAGACAGGAGAGCACAAAGGGAGAATAGATCTAAGAGTAGTATTTATTAGAGTTTGGTATAACAAAAAATAAAAATCCCTTCACCCTTCAGGGTGTACACTCACAGGATGGATATCATATAAGCGCCCATAACGCCAAACAGATCCACCGATCACCTGCTGTGATCCGTGAAGACTGGAGGATGCATTGATCTCTGGTGCAGGAGTGAGGCTTGAGACGCATCGCAGCGACGAAACCGGAAGTGACGTCATCCGTGTGGAATCGGTTGCTAGAAGCGTGAGGAAGCCTGTGGCAGTGCTGCGAGCAGCGTCTCCGGATCAGTGGATCTGTTTGGCGTTTTGGGCGCTTATATGATATCCATCCTGTGAGTGTACACCCTGAAGGGTGAAGGGATTTTTATTTTTTGTTATACCAAACTCTAATAAATACTACTCTTAGATCTATTCTCCCTTTGTGCTCTCCTGTCTTTTGATTTTGTGCATTCCTTTTTACGCCACTCATGACCCATGGTGCCCTTACAAAGCGCTAGTTCGTCTCTCCACCTTCATCCAACACCAGACTAATAATAGTCCACTCCTTCCTCTGCCTTCTGGCCCGCTGACAACTTCCACTTTCACTTACTATACTCGCATAATTCTCTCACGGCTAGGTTACAACCCAAATCATTACTCAGGACATTCATTTCGGATAGGGGCTGCATCTTCAGCTTCCAAGAACCAAGTACCAGCACACATCATCCAAAAGTTAGGGAGATGGCAATCAGCATGTTTTAAAAGATACATACCCAATCCAGACACGGAAATCCGCAGGGCACTCATTAACCTAACAAAATAATGTCTTCTTTCGCAAATTCAATAAAGGAATCTTTATGGCTAGTCTCTTTTGCCTTTCTTTAGGTAACCATCGTCGCTCATCCCATGGAGGATTACGGTAACCCAGGGGAAAAGCAATCCCACAGGTAATCATACTCCGGAAGCCCTGACCACAAGTGAAGGGCTAAGAGCCCGTATTTGTGGGAGGGGCTGCAGGCCTATAAGACGGGCAGCAGCCTCTCCCACGGGACGCATCGTCATTTGTGCCCCCCCACCAACACCCTTCTTTACAAGGATACCTAAGGTCGCCTTTCTTCAGGTAACCGTCGTCGCTCATCCCCTGGAGGACTACGGTAACCCAGGAGAAAAGCAATCCCACAGGTAATCATACTCCGGAAGCCCTGATCACAAGGATTGTTTTCTGAGCAAAACAAGATATGGGTAAGAGAGTGGGTCTTAGATCAATAGTGAGAATGACTGGGCAAGCCAAAGTAGATAAAGGTATCTGAGCCCATGAATTCCATACAGAAGGGGAGTTGTGGGTGTTAAAGATCAAAAGAAAGTAATTCCAGAGCTCTAGAAAGAGGGAGAGGATATCAACTTTTCATTTGTCCAGCACATGAAAGGGGGGGGGTTTGACGGAGATCAAAATTCAGATAAGATGGACGAAGGGTCTCTTCTAAGTAGAGCTTCGAAGTTATTAAAGTTGATACTTGGCTAGGGATTCTGAAATTGAGAGTTAAATGCATGTTGGCGTTATTGCTGTTTGAACAGGAACCAAGGTGGGAAGGCAAATGTATGAGTAATATGCTGTAAATACGTAATTCCCCTAGAGGGCCAGATATAAAAATCCTGTAATGAACAGATGTAATCATCAAGAAATCCAATGATTTTGGACCCATAACAATTAAGTGGGATAACGCAGCAGTGCTGCTTCCAAACAATAGGTAGGACTTTCAGTGTGTGAGAATAGCCACCAGTGAACAGTGACTTGCTGGCCAGCGAGGATGTATTTAAAGATGTTGGGGAGGGCTAGTCCTCCAGCCTCGGTGTATAGATGCAGTTTTTTAAGGTTTAGGGACAGGAGAACCTCATATAATATTTCACACATTGGAGTATATAAGACAGATAATTTACTTAGGAACCTAGATACTGGGGTTTCTAAGGACATATTGTAATTTGGGGAGGAGTTTCATCCATTTTAGTAAACAGGAACCATGGAAGTTAAGTTGCTATCACTAGTAGGTACTTGTAGACAAAGCTCTCGGAGGGAGGAGATTCCTTCCCAGCTCCACTTAACCCCTGCCCATTTTTTGTGTCACACAAGGGAATTCTGTTTCTTTTCATTTTTTATTATATTATTTCTTTTATAGTACTCCTTTTTTATTAGAGAAATAATTTCCCCATAAAATATCCTTTTGCATGTTGAACTGAAGGAGACCCAGAATGTAGATTATCTACCTGTGTACAGGCTTGCCCTACTGGAAGAGGCCACTATCCAGTACCATCATGTAAGCTCTCGTGGCCCCTCTAGTGCTTGGTTGGGCGGCCTGTCCCCTATGATTGCAGCCTCGAAGCCATGACACGTCTTGTGTCCTCAGGAGAGCCGGACGCCCTAGTGCATGTCTGGGGGGCCGGTCTCCTTGCTTCTTCCCCTTGCGACTCCTGCCGCATCTGATGGCTTCTCCTTCCTGCCAGATGAGTTGGGCACACGTCACTGGGATTCCCTCTAATGATGTCGCTTCCCGGTTCTTAAATGGACATGCTCATTGAGTGCTCCACCTTCTCGGGGTGGAGGAATTAGTATTTAAACTGCTTGGACACTACACCAGTTGCCCTTTCATGGTGTTCCAGTGCAGTTCTGTATAGCTTGTGTCCATGAATGATCTTTGGCTTGTCTATCTGTCTCTCCGGTGTCCAGTGTTCTGGCTTGTCTGACTACCTGCTTGGTATTGGACCTTTGGCTCTGGCTGACTAGCCGCTCTGGTATTGACCCCTGGCTTGTCTGACAATCCACTTGGTATTGGACCTTTGGCTCTGGCTGACTACCCACTCTGGCATTGACCCCTGTCTTGTCTGACTATCGCTTGGTATTGACCATCGGCTCTGGCTGACTACCCGCTCTGGCATTTGACCCCTGGCTTGTCTGCTTTACTGCACGATACTGACTATTGGCCTAAGTCAGTCTGATATTCCTTGTTGCAACCTTACATTTCATACTCTCCTGGGTCCTAACCCTAGTCACCACACTGATACTTGCCTGGGACCTAGCCCCAGTTTTACGCTGAGTGCTCTCCTGGGTCCCAGCCCCAGCTGGTGCTATTGCACAGCCTCCAGTAGAGAAGTCTACTCAGAAGCAGTATCCTTTTGCTGGTAGGAACCGCTGGCTTCCTGTGTTACACTCTTCCCTATCCACTATCCATGGTGTTTACATTGAATATCTCATTGCTCAATAAAGGTGGTGTTTCAAAATCTGCACTGACTCTTGTCCATTCCTTGTTATCAGTGACAGTATGAAAGGGCCACAATGAGTACTGAGGGCACAGGAAACCCACCAGTCCAGAGCATTTTGGCTAGAATGGACAGTCAGGACCAACGTATTGATCAACTGTCCTTTGCCATGCAGACACTGTTAAATCGTATCTCTCACTTGGACCATCCCAGTAGACAACCAGCGGCCCCTGCCCATACTGTTCCGGCACAGGTTGTTATGGCTGCTCAGGAGCCCACTGTTGCCAGGGGAATGTCCACATCTGCTCCCTTCCCTCAACGGTATGAGGGTAACCTGGTACTCTGCCTCGGTTTTCTAAATCAAGTGGGCATATACCTTGAAATGGTATCTCATGCGTTCCCTACAGAGAGTAGTAAAGTATGGTTCATCATTTCGCTCCTTTCGGACAAGGCTTTGGCATGGGCCAATCCACTATGCGAAATTGAGAAACCCATCATCTATAATTATGCGGAGTTTGTGGCCTCATTTATTCGAGTGTTTGATGTGCCTGCATGTTCTGCCTCTGCTGCCAAAAACCTAATGTCTATCCGCCAGGGTAACCGTACGGTGGCTGAGTATGTGATTGAGTTTCGCATGTTGGCAGCATAGGTGGGATGGAATAATGAAGCACTGGTAGCCGCCTTCTCACAGTGGCTAAGTGACAACATTAAGGACGAAATAGCTGCCAGGGAGTTGCCTGTTGACCTAGACGATCTAGTATCATTCACCATCTTGACTTGACACCCGTATTAGGGAGAGACCCTCCTTTAAGGAGCGCCTGCAGAGCCGACTTTCAGTCACCCATCCATTCCTCCCTCGCCTCTCATGCCTCCTAGTTTGGATATGGGAGGGGGGGAGCCGATGCAGTTGGGGTTTACCCGTCTCTCGGCACAAGAGAGGGCATTTCGCCAGCGGGAGGGGCTTTGCCTATACTGCGGCAAACCAGGTCACTTGCTGCGTGCCTGTCCCGTATGCACAGGAAATGGGCGCACCTAGAGTCATGTCGGGGACAGACTCTAGGTGGTGTCTCACAGTCCCAAGGATAAATCTACCCTCGATGTCATCCTATCATGGGCCAATTCCTCAGTGATTACCCCGGCACTAATCGACTCAGAGGTGATGATGCTGATGCTGATTTTGCAGCTAAACACTTTATTCCGCTGCAGCTCCGGGCCTCTCCACTGACTATTGAGGCATTTGATGGTAGGCCTCTACAAATGCCTCAGGTCACTCATGAAACTGTTTCCGTGTATCTATTGGAAGGGGAGCTCCATTGTGAGACACTCCAATTCCACTCCACATTATGTGGTCATTTTGGGGTTTTCTTGGCTCCAAAAGCATAACCCTAGGGTGGATTGGAGTAATTGCGACATTCTGTCTTGGTCTCCTCATTGTACACAGTCATGTCTCCTCCGCCCAACCAGAGAGTTGGGCATGGCTGCTTCCTCCTCCACCTCCTCCGACTTACCTGAGGAATATCAGGCCTTCCGTGACGTTTTCAACAAGGTGCAGGCGACGACCTTATCTCCTCACAGGCGTACGATAGTTTTATTGAATTGATGCCAGGGGCTGTTCCTCCTAAGGGTCGTGTATATCCTCTGTCTATGGCTGAGAATAGGGCCATGGAAGAGTATGTGGCTGACGCTCTCTCCAGAGGTATCATTCGGAAATCTACCTCCCTGGCTGGGGCAGGATTCTTCTTCGTTACTAAGAAGGATGGAGAATTGAGGCCATGAGTTGATTTTCGTGGGCTTTAAAAACTCATGATCAAGAATGCATATTCAGTCCCATTGATCACAGAGTCTTTGCAATGCTCCTGCTGTCTTCCAGAAGTTCATTAATGACGTCTTACGAGACCTTTTGCTGAGCTGTGTGGTTGTCTATTTGGATGACATTCTCATCCACTCCCTGAATCTGGAACAACACCGAACTGATGTGGCGAAGGTGTTAGAACTCTTATGGGCCAATAACCTGTTTTACAAGTTTGAGAAATGCGAATTTCCCCAGTCCCAGGTCACCTTCCTGGGTTATGTGATTTCATCCTCTGGGCTGGCTATGGACCCTGGGAAGCTTTCTGCAGTACTCCAGTGGCCCCTTCCTATGGGACTCAAGGCGATCCAGCGATTCTTGGGCTTTGCTAACTATTATCGTAAATTTATATACTAATTCTCTACCATTGTTAAACCTCTTACTGACATGATGCACAAGGGTGCAAATACTTCCGAGTGGTCTACAAATGCTCTTCTGGCTTATGAAAACCTCAAAGCAGCTTTTGACGCTGCCCCACTTCTGAGAAATCTGAATCCCAAGTTACCTTTCACTTTGGAGGTCGATGCATCTGAGTCGGGAGTAGGCGCCCTCCTGTCTCAGCAGTCTTCTCTAGATGAGCGCTTGCTTCCTTATGGATTCTTTTCCAGGAAACCTGAGACCCTGTATGAAATTGGGTACCGCAAATTATTGGCCATAGTCCTGGCTTTACATGAGTGGCGGCACTTACTTGAAAGTACTTCTGTGCCTATTCTTATCCTGTCGGATCATAAGAACTTGACCTACCTTTCGGAAACTAAACGTATGTCCCCACGGCAGGCTAGATGGGCTCTGTTCTTATCCCACTTCAATTTTGTTGTGTCATATCTGCCTGGTACGAAAAACATTAGGGCTGATGCCCTGTCCTGCCAGTTCGGTACCTTGTCTCAAGAGGATTGTGATCCCACGCCTATCATTCCTCCGGACCATATTTTAGCAACCATTTGCACCAGAATTACATCTCCTTTGAGGAAAGAGATATTTGCAACTCAAGGGACGGCTCCGGCTGACAAACCACATGGGAGATGATTTGTGCCTGAACCTTTACGGGTCAAACTATTAGAGACCTATCACTCTTCCAAAGCAGCATGGCACATTGGAAGAGATCAACTATTCTGGTCCGTATCTTGACTGTTTTGGTGGCCTAGTATTCAACCTGATTCTTCTGCTTTCGTAGCAGCTTGTCATACATGTGCTCAAACTAAGACTCCTTGGCACCTCCCAGTTGGTTTCCTTCGACCAGTTCCTAATGGGGAGCGTCCATGGTCTCATATTTCAATTGATTTTATGGTGGAATTGCCAGTGTCATGTGGATTCACAGTCATTTTCACGATTGTAGACAGATTTTCGAAGTTGGCCCATTTTGTACCACTCAAAGAATTGCCTGTAATGGAAGCTGAGAAGGGACCGCTTCGCCTTCCGCCGTCGTTCCCGGGTCTCTCCTTCTTGACGTCAGATAAGAGCTGTCAGATGCACCGGTTGAAGTATGGACGGTCACTGGAAACAGTAGCAGGATCGCTGGAAGCAGGGAAGCATGGAAGAGTCCACGTCGCCGCCTGACAGTCCACGAAGTTAGGTCACAGGAAACTGGCAGCAGGCGGTCAACGATTCAGGATACTTGGCGCAGATGGGTATCAGAGTGGATACTTTAGACCATAAGCAATACAAGACTCCAGGACCCCTTGTTCACTCCAAACATAACTCACTTTATTGCCACAAACTACAGATATTTATACACAAATCTTTACATTGAAGACTTGAGGGGGTGAATGGATTAACACACAGCAAGGGGTCTAACTGCAGTTCACACTGGCTTAATTAACACACAGCAGGGGGTCTAGCTACAGTACACATAGTCAAATGGCTGGAGTGGCTGTAATATATATACACAAATCTTACTTATGGGGAAGCCAGAAACAAAAGGGCTCAATCCAATCATGTTCATACCTGGTAGTTGGTGATTGCACAAACCTTTGAATTGGACAAGTACAATTAAACACATACAATATTTGACAATACATAAAACCAAACTCAATACACTTGTACATGAATGTAACCCAGGACAGCTCTATGTATCAAGCTGCCCATTCACCCAGTGTCTATTTTAGTGTATGACTCTGGTTTGAAGAGTCATACAATCAGTCTCAGAATAGGGTCCCAATAGGGCAAAATGTCCCTAGATTGTAGGCTGGTTTTGGTACCCAGTCTCTAGTCTCTTTAGCGTAAGAATATGGTTCGAATAGTCATACGCATAGTTCCATAAGGCTGTCCAGCCAGGAAAAATTCCTTGTCCATAACCCCTGAGCCCAGGGGTGAATATGTTCCATGCCCTGACAAGAGCTCCCAGTAATGGGTAGGATCCGTTACATTTCTCCCCCCTTTTTGTACCAAGCCAGCGGTTTCAGTAGTAAATGCTGGCTCGGGACTCCGGAAGAGCCATGCTTGTCTTAAAAAGTACACCAGTCTTGAGGCATTGGTCCTAGGCCAGAAACCAATGTGGAGCCCTTTGTCCTGTGCCATGGGAAAGACTTGAGCCCCTTGTCCAGGCCAGGAGAAAACGGGAGCCCCTTGTCCGGGCCTGGAAACAATAAACAAGCCCCTTGTCCTGGGCCAGGAATAAAACTTTGGTCCTTGGTCCTGGGCTAGGGTAACTGGTGCCTCTTGGTCTTGGCTGGAACCAAATTGGGGTCCTCCAGAACAAGGTCAACAACAGACTCCTGGGTGAGGACCGTGGTCCCACTCACCAGGCCAGGGATCTCAGTAAAAGGGGTGACAAATTCTGGGCTGGGGAGGAGGACTGTTGTCCCACTCATCCCAGCCAGGGCTTCACATGACCTGGTGCGCTCGCTCCCACGCACCAAGCCAGGGGTTACAAGGGGACTTAAGAGCTCTCTCCTACTCTCCAGCATGGGGGTCATAGGGCAACACATAGGGTTTCCAGGGCCAGCAGCAGCACTGCAGGGTGGCAGCCTGCTGTATCCCTCTTCTTCTTGGCCCCCCACATCAGGGCCATCTCTTGTCTTGGGGAGGAGGGCAAACTCAATCCTCCTTGCAATTTTATTCAGGTACCTGGAGAAGACACTCTTCCCTTTTTCCAGGGCAGTAGTAACAGAGGACGGACTGGGGCTGCTGGTGGGGACCTGCATCTACTTCACCACAGCAGGGGTATCCCAGGCCCTGGTGAGCTTGCTCCTACTCACCAGGCCAGGGGTCACAGGGGGGCTGATGGGGCACTCTTCTCCACCCATCAGGTCACATAACATATCCTCAGGAGGGCCAGCAGCACTGCTCTCTTCCAGTCCGCTGGGGTCCTCCTCTTGTAGGCCATCACACACAAGGCCCTTCTCTGCCTCCGCAGTCCCATCCCCCAAGGCGGCATCATCCGTGACCCTGGGGAGAACACACTGCTCCGCTCCCAGGGCATTCTCCAACAAACCAGGGGGCAACATCTTGGGGCTGCTGGTGAGCTCTTCTACACTCACCACAGCAGGGGGGTCCTGGGGACTGATGGGCTCTCTCCCACCAATCAGTTGGGGCATACAATTGCTGCTGGTGGGGACCAGCGTCTCATCCACCGCAGCTGGGAAGGCAGGGTAAGGGGCAACATGCCTATCAGGGGAGACGTCTGTCCCATCCCCTGATGCAGAGGCATCTTCTTCACTGAGGAGGAACGCATTCCCACTCCTCAGCTCAGGGAAAATACAGTTTCGGGGCAAAAGGGTATCAGGCAGGACCGTTGTCCCACTTCCTGATGCAGGGGCAACAACAGGGGCACTGGTGAGGAACGAATTCCCACTCACCAGTGTGGAGTGAACAGGGGCAGCTCCCTCCAAGTCCTCAGCTTCACTGAGGTCTTCCTCAGATGAGTAACCCGTCCTCTCTTCTTCATCCAAAATTTCCTGAGCTTCTTGGATCCAGCTGAGGTATCGGCGCTCCAAGTTCCATTCATCCTCGACTAAACTGCTCAGGGTTTCCTCAAGATCCGGAGGGAAATACTTTCCAAACATCGCTTCCCTCTTAGCACAGATCTCCCAATATCTCCTCGCATCCATGCAGCCGAAACAGGCATCCTCATGAAAAGCTGCCCACACAAGTCCCTGTCCATAACCCCTGAGCCCAGGGATGAATATGTTCCATGCCCTGACAAGAGCTCCCAGTAACGGGTAGGATCCGTTACATTGCCGACTGCGCAGCAATTGGCTGTTATTTTCACTAAGTAGGTCTTTCGAGGAAGCCAGTTTGTGTTGCGCTTTTGGAGATCATTCTGTGCTCATTTGGGTATCCAGCTCTATTTCTCCTCCGCCTACCACCCTCAGTCCAATGGTGCAGTGGAGAGATTGAATCAGGCCTTGGAACAATTCCTGCGCTGTTATGTCTCAGACCATCATGACAACTGGGCGAGCCTGTTACCATGGGCGGAGTTTGCCTGGAATTGTGCCATGAACTCGTTGACTCAGACTTCCCCGTTTATGGTTAACTATGGTTACCAACCTTCATTACTTCCAGAGTCATTTGAGGCACAAAATATTCCAGCTCTGGAGGAGCATTTAAGGGAATTCCACTTCACATGGGTACGGGTTCAGAGAACCCTGAAACAGTTCACACAGCAGCAAAAGAGGAAGGCCGATCATACAAGGTTACTGGCACCGGTGTTTCAGATGAGGAAGAGAGTCTGGCTATCTGCAAAAAACTTACATCTACAGGTACCCTGTAGAAAACTGGCTCCTTGATTCATTGGTCCCTTCCTGGTCCTTCGGAGAATCAACCCTGTTGCGTATGCCCTGGAGTGCCCTGCCAATATGCACATTCATGTTTCCTTACTAAAGCCCTTGATCTGCAACCGCGATACCTCTGCTCCAGTCTGTCCTGGTCCCGTTAGAGTTGCTGATCATGAGGAATACGAGATACAAAATATTCTGGACTCTCGCAGGGTTCGAGGACACTTAAAATATTTGGTGCACTGGAAGAGATATGGACCCGAGGAGCGTTCCTGGGTCTCGTCTACAGACATGCATGCTCCCGCTCTCATTCGGAGATTTCATTTCTGTTTTCACTCTAAGCCTCGACCACTCCCGCAGGGGAGAGGTCGTTAAGGGGGAGGTACTTTAAGTGCTTGTGCTTACCTTTGGTATAGAGGCGATCCAGCCGCTCTAGTGCTTGGTTGGGCAGCTGGTCCCCTCTGATTGCAGCCTTGCGGCCATGCTGCGTCTTGTGTCCTCAGGAGAGCCGGACGCCCTGGTGCATGTCTGGGTGGCTGGTCTCCTCGCTCCTGCCCCTTGCGGTTCCTGTCGCGTCTGATGGCTTCTCCTTCCGGCCGGAAGAGTTGGTCGCGCGTCACTGGGATTCCCGCTAGTGACGCTGCATCCCGGCTCTTAAAGGGACATGCTCATTGAGTGCTCCACCTCCTGGGGTTGGAGGAATTAGTATTTAAACTGCCTGGACACTACACCCTTTCGTGGTGTTCCAGTGCAGTTCTGTTTAGCTTGTGTCCGTGAATGATCTTTGGCTTGTCTATCTGTCGCTCCGGTGTCCAGTGTTGTGGCTTGTCTGATTATCTGCTTGGTATGGGACCTTCGGCTCTGGCTGACTATCTGCTCTGGCATTGACCCCTGGCTTGTCTGACTATCTGTTTGGTATTGACCATCGGCTCTGGTTGACTACCTGCTCTGGCATTTGACCCCTGGCTTGTCTGCTTTACTGCACAATACTGACTATAGGCCTAAGTCAGTCTGATATTCCTTGTTGCGACCTTACGCTTCATACTCTCCTGGGTCCTAGCCCCAGTCACCACGCTGATACTTGCCTGGGTCCTAGACCCAGTTTTATGTTGAGTTCTCTCCTGGGTCCCAGCCCAGCCGGTGCTATTGCACAGCCTCCAGTACAGAAGTCTACTCAGAAGCAGTCTCCTATTGCTGGTAGGAACCGCTGGCTACCTGTGTTACACTCTACCCTATACAGTATCTGTGGTGTTTACATTGTATATCTCTGTCTGATCCTTCTTATCTGACACATCACTGATAAACCATAGAACCATCAGTCATGAGTATGCTGCCTGTATCTGTCTGTTTGGCCACAATCTGAAGTCTGTTCAGTGGGAAGCTACCCAAGTGGCAGTACCTATTCATTCATCATTTAGTGTTTCTTTCACTTTTACATTTTTAATTATTTATTTTACGGGTGGGGATGGGTGGGGAGGCCCCATCTTGTTGTCCGCTTCTTCGAGGGAAATTCCGCTTTAAATAAAGCGATTAAAATCTTCACCTTTTTTCACCCATGGGCAAAATTTTTTATCTATTTTTTCAATGGTTAGATTCCCTTCAATCACATTCCCCCCCTTTTCTCTATAAAAAAGTGCAGTTTTCCAATAAGTGAAACACAATACAAGCATCTACAGATAGAGAGAGAGGTGCTACGCTATTGTGCTGTGTGTTATAGCAAAACTAAGGCAGGAGAGGCTCACAGTGACTGCTATCACTATGAGCAAGTTTATTATTATTAATAATAATAATAATAATAAAAGGAGGTGCTGGAAGGACCATTATGAGTTAAGTGAGTCTGAGGAGGAGGAAGTGACCACTAAGAGCATTGAAAGGTCTGGATGTCCTGGTTCCCCAGACCCAATGAGTGTAGCAGAAGTGTAAGCTGGACAGGTCAGCTACCTGTGCCTGCTACCAATGCTGCACCTGCTGCCAGTGCTAAGCCTACTGCCAGTGTGTCTTGTAATTCTTGGGGGGGGAGCAGATGATGGCAAATGTGACAGCATGGGACCCTAAGTCACACTTGCCATCCCCAAGCAGTCCTGCCACTAGTACTACTACTAAGAGGGTCCAGCAGCTTGTACAGAGTGTTAGAAGTGAGGTAGAGGGGTGATCATATTACTAGTGAGGCGCAAGACTCAGGGACTGAAACTGGTGTGGTTGGTGTTAGTAGTCGTAACAGTGATGGTAAAGCTGCTGGATGTAGGGGAAATAATGCAGAATGGCCAGACTAGTGGTTAAAGAAGCCCACAACATTTACCTGACCCTGGGAGTCCCCTTCCCTGCATGGCATTATCCAGGTGGAACATGATTCTGAAGAAGACAGAAGTGTTGCCTAGCAGCAATACCACCACCACTAGGAGCACAGACCAACTGCCTGTGCCTGCTGCTAGTGCTGCCAGTCTGCCTTCTTTAGGTTAACAAGAGGTGGCAAGTGTGAAATTAGGGGATCCTCTGTGTCACGGTTTTATTGAACACTCAGACAATGTGGTAGGATAAAATATAAAAGCTTTATTAGACAAGATAAAGCGCAACATGGCCCTACACGGGTCCAAACTCTACAAGCGACAGTAAGATAGTTTGACACAGGTCAGGGCTATACAGATAGCAATAAATAATAATAAGGCTCTACCCGCCTTACCGAATACCGGGTAAGGCAGACTGGTAACTGGTGCGACAAGGAATAAAGGAGGTTTTACCGGCCTTACCAAATACCGGGTAAGGCAGCCTGGTGACTGGTGCAACAAGGAACAGAGGAGGCTCTACCGGCCTTACCGAATACCAGGTAAGGCAGCTTTGTAACTGGTGCAACAAGGAATGGAGGAGGCTCTACCGGCCTTACCAAATACCGGGTAAGGAAGCCTGGAAACTGGTGCAACAAGGAATAGAGGAGGCTCTACCGGCCTTACCGGTTACCGTGTAAGGCAGCCTAGAATCTGGTGCAGCAGAGAGAGAGCACTGACATGTATTAACACCGCTAGTGACCGGTGCACTCAGGAAGTAGCACGAACGGAGGCTCCACTGAATCACAGGCAGTGTATTGTAATGAGCTGACAACTGAAACCGCTAGTGACCGTAAAGCACAGACTGGGTATCACGTAACGGAGGCCACACTGAATCACAGGCTGAGTGAGTGTAACAAGCTGACAACTGTAACCGCTAGTGAGCGGGGAGCACAGACTGCTCCAATCCCTGGTTAGAACGCTCAGCGGCCCCATTAGTCTGGGGGTGATAGGCCGAGGAAAAGGACAACTGAATCCCCATCTGGTCACAAAAGGTCCTCCAGAATCTCGAGACGAATTGACTCCCATGATCCGAGACCAGCACCTTGGGTACCCCGTGGAGTCGGAATACCTCCCTAGCAAATACAATCGCCAGCTAGAGAACCTGTCCATAAAGTAACCGGCTGCGTCGGAATCAATTAGAGCAGGTGTCCGCACGGATTCAGAAGCCCAAGAGACCACAATATCGATCACAAGTTTATCTAACGTGCCTTCTGGGGACTGGTATACGCCACCTAGGATCTGTCCCCCATAGGAACCTAGGTGCGCTCGTTTCCCGGTCGACCGGGACAAGTCTTTAGCATATGACCTGCCTTGCGACAGTACAGGCATAGACCCTGTTTGCGACGGAAGGAGCATTCTTGCTTGGACAAACGTGTAAACCCCACTTGCATAGGTTCCGTGCTCCCTATAGCAGGACCCGGAGGTGTGGGAGGAGAGGGAGGCATGGGTGGGAAATTAACCCTGGTACCAGATTCGCCAGTGGATCTTGCTTTACGATCCTTGTAAAGACTCCTCTCCCTTATACGGGAGTCAATCCAAATAGTGTACTCAATGAAATCGTCTAGACCCACCGGTAAGTCTTTGGCCACAATTTCATCTTTAATTTTATCATCGAGGCCTTGGGCAAATGCAGCAACAAGGGCCTCGTCGTTCCAGCCTACCTCTGCTGCGAGTGTAAGAAATTCAATGGCATAATCTGAAACAGTATGTGTGCATTGCAGGATTCTCATAAGGCCCTTGTCAGCAGAGGTGGCACGCCCTGGAACCTCGAACACACTGCGGAACGCCCTTACAAATTCTGCAAAATTAGTAGTGATTGGTTTACCAGTCTCCCAAATCTGATTTGCCCAGGCTAGGGCCTTGCCCGTGAGTAGTGAGATCATGAATCCCACCTTGCTTCTATCACTGGGAAACGCCTGTGGCACCAGTTCAAGAAATATCTCCAGTTGGTTCAAGAACCCACGGCAGAGTGTTGGCTCCCCATCATATCTCAGAGGAAGTGGAGCAGTAGTGGAGAGCCCTCTAGAGGAGGAACTGGGTACACTAGCCTGTGCCAATGGTGCCGGAACTGGAGTGGCCACCAAAGATTGTAAAGGTCTCTCGAGATAAGCAGTGCATTCTAAAATGGTCTGAATAACCATAGACAGTTGGTCTAACCGTTGTTCCTGAGCGTCCAATCTCCAAAGGAGATTCTGGGAACTACCCTCACCAGCCTTGTCTGAGGTCATGGCCCTTTCGTACTGTCACGGTGTTACGGAGTGTAACGAGCTGACAACTGTAACCGCTAGTGACCGGGGAGCACAGACTGGGTATCACGTAACGGAGGCCACACTGAATCACAGGCTGAGCGTAGAGTAATGAGCTGACAAGTGAAACCGCTAGTGACCGGAGAACATAGGCTGGGTAGCATGTATCGGAGACCCCACTGACTCACAAGCTGAGAGTAGCGTAACGAAAGACAACAGTAGTGAATGACTGACAACTGTAACCGCTAGTGACTGGAGAGCACAGACTGGGAATCACGTAACGGAGGCCACACTGAATCACAGGGAGAGAGTAGCGCAACCGGAGGCAACAATAATGAAAGGACTGACAACAATATCGAGGGCAGCACAGAAAGTGTTAGTCAGCCAATGCCTGGATCAGTACCAGAGAGCGGTAGTCAGCCAAAGCCTGGGTCGGTACACAGAGAGCGGTAGTCAGCCAAACCCTAGGTTGGTACACAGAGAGCGGTAGTCAGCCAAAGCCTGGATCGATACACAGAGAGCGAAACAGGAACAAGGTCAGATGAAAACCGGATCAACACGGAACAGGAGCACAGCATAACGTAAGGTCAGGAACACCACGAAAGTGCACCGGCCTAGTGACAGGAAGGCGTATATAAAGGCTAGCCCTGGGAGGGGCTAGCCAGCTAGCACCAATAAGAGACAGCCAAGGCAAACCCGGAAGTAGGAATGTCACATAGAAAATCACGGGCACCGTGATACTCTGTCACATTTCTCATCAGTTCCTCCAACTGTTGAGAGACTGTAATAGAGCAGCAGCAGCGTGGAGGGACTGGTGGTGGTGATGATGATGGTGGAGAAGCTGCTGTGGAAGAGACATTAATAGCCTTATTATCTAAAACTGAGAAGGAATGGGAGACAGGGATGGGCATCACCACCACTACCACCAGGAGTGAGCTTTTGGAGTTTGCTACTGCTCTAATTCCTGCTGCTCTGCTGAGATGCAAGGGAAGCAGGATGCTGAGGCACAGGCTAGTGTGCAACAGGCTATTGTGGCAATGGGGTCCAGTGATGTGGGATTAGGACAGGTTCCACTTGCCAGTTGCAATACTCCTGGTCCTAGTTAAAGTTCCGATTATAAGGCAGTAGTAGCAAGAGAAGAAGAAAGAGGCCATTCTTCTCCACCTTTCCCCTCCCCCCTGAGATCCTGGGTGTGGGACTATTTTTCTCTTGGGACAGGCATAGTGCAGTCATCAGCAACAACACTGTGCACAATTTGTCACATGTCAGTGTAAAGGGGAAAGGATGGAACACACCTTAGCACAACCGTCCTGATAACACACATGAAACATAGACACCATGACATTTATGAGAAACAAGTTAAAGCCAAACACACACACACCAAAGAAACTGGGCACCAAAGGCAACAAGAGGCAATGCAGAGATCAAAGAGAAGGAAGAATTGGGTAACCCAGCCAGCGTCTGAAAGTTCCATGGCGAGTGAAACACCTGGCTCGCCGATACCTTCTTGCTCTAGGGTAACTACGTCTTCTGGTGATCCACTTCATTCATCTTTACCTCCCCCACCTGTTGACAGCCATTCAGTAAATGTCAGGACGTGGCAGTTCGTGTCCACCCGTTGCACACTGTGTCATGTGCGGTCAACACATGCCAGTGTGGTGGAGGATAATTGCAACCAAGGCATAAAGCAGCATCTGTGGAGAGTCTATCCCTCAGGATATGCTAAACTGGTGGCAGGGAGGGTTCATCATTATTATTAAACTGTCTGCAAATTGTCACGTGTCCTTAGTGGGGACTGGACAAGGGGCATAGTGACAGCAGCAGTACTTGGTTTCTGGTGGGATGATTTCACAGTAGGGACCCTAAGTGTCATGGCGTTTGGATACAGTTATGCCAGCTATTTGATGTGCCCATTGTTCCTAGTCCTGTCCTTATTTATCACACACACACACTGTGCATTGTAGTTGCTGATGAGAGGCACAGTTCCTGCTCTCAAGGGAAGAATTCTATCCTAACAATACACCCATTATTTTAGAGGAGGGGCAGGTGGAGAAGCTTTATTGGCCAACTTTTTCTTTTCTCCACATATACCTGAAGTAGTGGGGGGTAGTTATGGTTCTGCTACTGCCTCAGGTGCATCACTGGAGCTAGTAGTGGCAAGTGGAACCTTCATCATCCATCACCCATGTTACTGCTGTTGTTGATCCCATGCCTTTTGAGCTGCCTAGTCATACTGCTGTTTAAACAACTCAGAAGCAGCAGCAAGAACAACAGTGGCATATTCCGCAATTACGCAGGGGCATTTGATAATGGCCAGTGGCCACTGGCCACCTGTCACGGTTTTGAAGACTCTCAGACTTAAGGTTTGGTAAAATTTAACTTTATTAAAAGTTAAAGGCAGTCCCCGTAGGGTAAACATACATAACAATATAACATCAATAGAACATACAAAAGGTTCTACCGGCCTTGCCTAAATACCGGGCAAGGCAACCCAAGTGACGATATAAATGACAGGCTCTACCAGCCTTGCCTATACCGGGTAAAGCAACCGTGAGATGATAATTCCGGTTCTACCGGCCTTACCAATACCGGGCAAGGCAGCCCAATGGGATGCTGAATGTAGGCTCTACCGACCCTGCCAATACCGGGTAAGGCAACCTTTAAGATGGTGAGTTACAAGGTTCTACCGGCCTTACCTATACCGGGCAGGGCAGCCCAAGGAGGTACTGTAGTAGGCTCTACCGGCCCTGCCAATACTGGGTGAGGCAACCTACAGGATGGTAACGTCAAGGTTCTACCGGCCTCACCAATACCGGGCAGGGCAGCCTGAGCAAATAGACCAGCTGTTAGGTGACTAAGACAGCAGAGAGCATAAGTCTAGAGGTCTACTCAGCAGAAGTCTATAGTCAGGGATAATCAGACAACTGCAAGGAAGTGGACAGCGACTGACCACAGTACTGGATGTTCAGGAGCAAACCAACGTCCGCACGTTGGGACTAATGGTAAATAGCGCCACCAGGTTTAAGGAGTAAACCAGCGTCCGCACGCTGGAATCAACAACGTATATTGCAACCAGGTTTAGTGGAGCAAACCAGCGACCGCATGCTGGAACCAACAATGTATATCGCAACCAGGTTTAGTGGAGCAAACCAGCGTCCGCACGCTGGGACCAACAATGTATATTGCAACCAGGTTTAGTGGAGCAAACCAGCGACCGCATGCTGGAACCAACAATGTATATCGCAACCAGGTTTAGTGGAGCAAAACAGCGACCGCATGCTGGAACCAACAATGTATATCGCAACCAGGTTTAGTGGCGCAAACCAGCGTCCGCACGCTGAAACCAACAATGTATATCGCAACCAGGTTTAGTGGAGCAAACCAGCGACCGCACGCTGGAACCAACAATGTATATCGCAACCAGGTTTAGTGGAGCAAACCAGCGTCCGCACGCTGGAACCAACAATGTATATCGCAACCAGGTTTAGTGGAGCAAACCAGTGTCCGCACGCTGGAACCAACAATGTGTATGCAATAGCGAGGAGAACAATATCGCCAGAGCGACAGCTGGAGTGCGAGACTCAGGAACTTGTACAGGTTAACCTGCGCGGTGCTGGAGCACAGGAACCCCGGAATACAGGCACACCGGAACGCTGGAACACTGGAACACCGGAACGTTAGCATGCAGGAACACTGGAACGCTGGAACACCGGAACATTAATGTACAGGAACACTGGAACACTGGAACACCGGAATGTAGCATACAGGAACACTGGAAACAGGCCCAGTCAGGCAGAGTGGAGTCAGAGACACCACGAAAGGGCAACCTGGAAGTGCTCAACCTGGGTTTAAAAAGGCTGTGTGAGGAGGGCTAATGACAGACAGCCAATCATGAATACTCAGCAGGTGATAGACACAGAGCAGCACGAATCACGGGCACCGTGATACCACCACAACATGACCTTCTGGAACTAGGCCAGTAGGGTATTTCTCAGTCTTGTTCTTTACAAAAAAATAAACGAGAGGCCTACAAAAAACTATTTTGGGGGGGACTTGTTTCTAAGAAGCCTAAGTCCTACAAAAAATAATGTTTCCTCAGGGTTTGGGCCTAACACAAGTCTAATTTCCTTCAACTAATCAATGTTTCCTCAGGGCTTGTGCTTCTAATAAGTCTAAGTCCTACAAATCAATGTTTCAATGTTTCCTCAGGGCTTGGGCCTACAGCAACAACTCATACAAATCATCCTCTACAACATACTCTTTCCTGTCAAGTATCAGTCTGCCTCAATCAGGGGTCCCTGTCTCTGTCTCTGTCACATTATGCTACAATTTCTTATATTATTTTTTACTTTGTTTTTCTTAACAGTCAACAACCCCCCAAAAAAATTCCCAGTTCAAAATGATTCTTTCCCCAGACTCCACCCACCAACACAGGCATCCTCCTCAGACCCCTTTTATACCATGTCTTATGTTTTTTTTAAATGTTATTTATTTTTTATTAACTGTCCCTCCAATCCAATCCCAATACCCCCCCCCCAAAAAAAAAATTCCCTGTGCAGATTGCTTCCCCACACTCCACCAACACAGGCACACTCATACCCCTTTTATACTATGCCTTCGGGAAATAAAATCACATTTGCTATGAGTTTATGCCATAAAGCTAGCAGAAAGGCAAAGGCTGAATCTTTCACCACTGAAAAGGTGCACTGTGCCTGTCTATAAACTGTTTGAGAAAACCATTGGAAAGTTAGACTCTGGACAAGCAAAGACAGAAAATGTACACAGTCTCCCTATCAGTCATCATCAGTGTCATTGCCTCTTCCAAGCCTCACTCAAAGTCCCACTCAGCCACTCACCTGTGTTGAGTACCCAGCAGCAGCAACAAAAACAATACAGATTATTAACATCCACAATGTTAGATATGATGAGTGCATTTGCTGCAGCTGTAAGTGCTGCACCTTTGGCACCTAGTAGTAGTAGCAGTAGAATTGCATTAACATCTAGCCCCATTAGTAGTAGCAGCCCCTCAGAAACTTGTCAGTCCATGAAGTCCACAGAATGGAGATACTTCACTCAGGATCTTATAGCTAAGCATGTTGCTATCTGTTGTCTGTGCTCACACCTAGGCACCTCCTCTAAAAGATCCCACCACAGGTCTGACTGGGATCCTACCACAGGTCTGACAATGAAACCAACCACAGGTCTGACTGGGAGACACACTATCAGCAGGTCAGTGGTGCCACAACTAGCAGCAGTGGCAGAAGCACTCCAAAAGTACCCAGGGCATTGTGGCAGAAAAGAGAAGTAGTGATGTTATTTATGTTACAGAGAGTGTGCTACTGCCAACAGTTAGTTCATTCCAATAACACCTATGGCTCCTGCTGCAGGGAAGTATGATAACTCTGCCTTTGTTGTAAGAGATGGCAAGAGTCATAGACTGCCCACACATGCTGCCTCTACCCCCACCAGTCATGTTGTTAAAGCAATAAAGTTCCAGGGTTCTGCTGCCATATCTTGCCAGCCCTCACAGACTGAGCTCCAGGGAAGGAGTCCAAAACATGACAAGAACAAAGTAGACCTGTGGAATGGCAAGATGTTGGCAGTGGACATGCTGCTGTATTCTTTTGTAGAAACCTGAGTTGATGTCATGTGTAGCTCAATGCTGGCATATCCCAAGCCGCAGTTATTTTTCCAGGATGGCTGTTTCTGAATTATAAAAGCAGGTGGTTATTGTGGTGGTCAAAGGGCTAGAAAGAATGCATGGCAAGAAAAGCCAGCTGACAACAGACATGTGGACAAGTGGGCAGAGTACAGACTATATGACTGTTACTGCTCACTGAGTTTCCCTCCCACCACCAACAGTGGGCAACACTAGCTTACAGCATCAGGTGACAGCCAGTAATCCTGCTTCTGGTTGTGGCAGTGTGATTAAAAGGCAGCAGCAGCAGGATAGCCCATACAATCTGCAAGCCACCTTGTGCATGCAGAGTTTTGAGAGACAGTCCCACAAAGCTAGATTTTTTAAGTAAGCTAGAGCAGGTGATAGAGGAATGGCTTGTACCCACTGCTTAAAAGCTGGTTTTGTGTCTGCTGATAAAGGCTCCAACATAATAGCTGCTTTGAGAGTTTGTGATATGGTGCATCTGAAGAGGATCCAGCTCTGGATGATCTAATGTCCTTATTATGGGACATTGTGGAGAGAACTAGGAGCGAATCTGAGACTAATAGGAGCACTAAACTAAAAGCCAAATCTTCCTTCAATCCTCCTTTTAATATCAGTCATACAATCAAATCTTTTCTTGAAGTTACAGATATGGACATATCTGCCATAATTGATTCCAAACACAAATATGGCAATCTCACATTAGAAGAACAGGAGGCATTAAAATATATTTTAAATAGGTACAATGTTATTATCAAACCAGCAGATAAAGGCAGTAACATTGTGATTTGGCCTGTGTAGATGTATACACAGGAAGTCAATCGCCAATTATTTCATATTAAATGCTACTGCAGACTATTATCTGACCACACTAAAGAATTTCTCGCTCAATATAATCATTTGATCTCAGAAGCAAATGAGCGTAAAATCATCAATAATGAAGAATTCAAGTTCTTAACAGTGACATCCTCCATGACAGCAACCTTTTATCTATTGCCTTAAGTCCACAAAAGTACTACCCAACCCTCATGATGTCCCATAGTTTCTGGGATAGATAGTTTGTGCTAACAGGTGGCTCAGTATATTGACATATATGAGAGACATAGTTGAAACATTACCGTATTACATGACATATTATGGAAGTATTATCTAGACTTGATTGAATCCAGATATCTGAACATATATTACTGGTAACATGCAACATAGAATCTCTGTATTTGAGCATAAACCATACTCAAGGTTGTAATGCAGTATGATTCTTTCTGGATATGAATTCATCAAGCTTCTACGTTTTGTGCTCATGCACAGCTATTTTGTCTTTAATGATAGCTTCTATCTACAAACCAGAGGGATGGAAATGGGAGCAGCCTGAGCACCCACTTACACAAACATTTATCTTTGTTGGTGTGAAATGGAAATCGCCTTTAGTGAACAGATGATAAGATATACTGAACATGTACAAATGTGGATACGCAGTATAGATCATGTATTTTTGCTGTGTGTGTGTGGGGGGTCTATTACTTGAATTCACTGATTTTTTTTCAGTCATACTGACCTAAATCTGAGACTGTCTTAGCAAATAGAGAAACATGAAATTCAATTTTTGGATTTTAAAATTATGAAGGGAGCTGATGGCATGATCCAAACTGACCTGTTCCGTAAGTCTACCACTGTTGTGAATAGCCTCTTGCATAATCAATCTTCTTATCCCAAATTCACAATTGCTAATTTTCCAGTGGGTGAATTTTTGAGAATTTTACAAAATTGTTCCACCTTTTTAAGGCGAGATCATTAGAGCTCAAAGAGAGATTACTTTTGAGGGGCTAGTCTAAGAGACCTATAAGTAGGGCATATAATCGTGCATTACATACTGGCAAACTCATTGTTGGTCCCCAAAATACAAGATACTATGGGTGAGGAAACCATTCGTTATGTCACCACATATAGGTTTCATATTGGTTATATCAGATATATCATAAATAACAATTGGCACATCCTTGCACCTGATCCAATATTGAGGAAGACCATCTATTAGTTTTAGAAGGAACACACATTTAGAAGATATACTGACACAGAGCCACTTTACTAATCTAAGTAGGAGTGTTAGTGGATCCCTACCAAAATGTTCCTTCTCTTGTGGCCACTGTCCCTACATGAAAAAGATCAAAATATGCACGGACAGATTTGGTAGAATACACACATGCAGGGATCTCATTATTTGCCAAACTAAACATGTTATTTACTGCCTATAGTGCACATGTGAACTTTTATATATTGGTAAGACATTGAGAAAACTTTGTATCAGATTGGGGGAACATGTTAGTTCCATTAAGAATACATAAGTTCACCAACGAGAACAAACACGTATTTTGACTACTGTGGCCAAACATTTTTTGGAGGTTCACAATGGTACCCCAAGGATTTGAAATGTTGGGGTCTAATTAAAACTTAACACTAGAAAAGGTGATATTGAAAAATCCCTACTACAGAAAAAATCCAGATGGATTTACCTATTAAACACAATTCACACTTTAGGGATGAATGAACATAATAATTTAAATATATTTTTATAATTATTTATAATTTGTTTTAATCTCATCACAAAATCTACTTTTTGATTCAAGTCCTAGTAGGTTACATCACTTCCAAATGATTTCCTTCACATGTAAATATTAATATTATTATAATGAGTATAATATTAGTGCAATAATTAGTACAGTATAGTTGTCTTCACAAGTGTCACACAACATGCTTTATGTGGTTTGAGTCACATTGTTTCAGTATTTTACATGCGCTTTATTATCCCAGGATAACACTGTCACAAGAATAAATTACACAAATCTCAGCATATTTTGTTTCAATATTTAATTTATTTTACACTTTATATTCTTTTTTGAAGGTAGTCCATTAGGGGAGTATGACTGATATAAGTTATAGATAGACCCTGTAACCTGTTTCTTTTATAACAGTACAAGTAAGATATTGTCACGGTTTTCAAGACACTCAGACCAGTGGGTAAAAATAAAATGCAATTTATTTAAGAACAAAATAATGACAGATATCGCCCCCTAGGGGAGGCACTGTGAAACAGCGGAATAGCAGTAGTATGCACAGTATACAATAATACAGAAATGAACAGGCACTGAATACTGATATACAAATGGTTAATAGAATAATCAGTCCGTCTCAGTTGTGTAGTTTGGCACGCCCAAGGTGTTAAAGGTGGAGAATACTCAACACCCACAGTCTGTAAAACTAAAGAAAAATGTCCAGCAAAGAGAAACCTGCCTCCCACCTGCTGTACAGCAATGGTAGCCCCCACGGGCGTATGAACTGAGCGAGTAGACTGCCAGAGCCTTGAGCGAATAGCCCCCACGGGCGTAACGGAGATGACTGAGTTCCGGAGCTGAAACCACTAGCCCCTACGGGCGTTGTGGATTGAAACTGGATTGCAAGAGCTTAGGCCAAACGCCCTACGGCCTATGGAGATGACCTGTTACCAGCGCTTGAGCTTATAACCCGAACGTGCGTGATGGATTTGCAAGAGCTTAAGCCAATAACCCCACGGGCGAGATAGAGAGACTGGATTGCAAGAGCTTGGATCAATAGCCCTACGGGCGTAACCACAGAGATGTGCACAGAGATAGCCAGAGCCGTTATCACGGTCCCCGTGCTTCCCTGTCAATCTGTTATGGTGTTACCTTTGCATTGGAGGAGGCTGATTGGCCCGCCCAGGACGTTCATTTTTATACTGGCTCTTGGGCACTTGTCAGTTTCCCTTTTGTGGTGTTCCTGTTCCTGCGTCTCGTTGCTGAGTTCCAGTGTCTCCTGTGTACCGATCCGGCTTGGCTGACTCTTCTTGTTCCTGCTCTGTGATTGATCCGGTTCTGTCTGACAACCCTGCTCCGTGATTGACCCCGTTCTGGCTGACGACCCTGTTCCATGATTGACCCGGTTATGGCTGACGACCCTGCTCCGTGATTGACCTGCTTCTGGCTGACGACCCTGCTCTGTGATTGACCCGGTTCTGGCTGACGAACCTGCTCCGTGATTGCTTCGTTCTCCGGTTGACGTTCCTGCTGCTGTATCCATCCAGTTCCGGTTGTCGCTCCTGTCCGGTTGCAGTTCCAGTGTCCTCCGGTCACTCTGGCAACATTCTGAACTGTTCAGTATCTCGCTGATCCTCTCTCGCCATTTCAGCTGTAGCCTGAGGTTGCTTTGCCATCTGCATTGCTGAGCTGTGTTCTCCTGTGTGTCCAGATTAACCCGTGCAGTGCCAGTAGTCTCCAGTTACGTGCCACTTGTATAGCTTGCCAAGCCTCTGTTTGCCCTTTGAGCCGCTACTCTCTGAGCCTTCTATACACGCCATACTATTCCTTGCAGAGCTCCACCTGTCCGGTGTTCGGGGTGCACCGTGACCATGCCGGCTGGCGCCGGTAGTCTGTTCGCTCTTGCTGTAGGATTCCGTGAGACACCGGAAGGGTGTCCTAGCGCTGGCTCACATTCACTCAGAGTGTACGTTTCCTCCTGCACTTCCTAGTGCATCGGCTCCTAGTAGCTTGTGCAGCAACCATCCATCTTGGCATCCCAAGGGTGTCTTGGCACAATCCAGTTGGCATACGCAGGGTTACTAACTAGTCTCGTTTAGGGCGATTCCTATTCTGGTTACTTCAGCTCTGGCAGTAGCATTCCTCCTAGCCCACGGTGGTGGTATTGGCTCAGCTCAGTGCAATAGGGGCGCTCCCTGTTTCTACCTAGAGAGTGATTCAGCGCAGACACTTGACTCCTTTCTCTACATTCAGAGACTGTTATCCAGAGACTGTTATTTTATCCTGGGCGTTGGCCAGTCTAAGACTGGGGGCTAGATTTAAAGGCAACCGTTAAACCAGCCGCTAAGTGAAAAAGGCACATCACTCGCAAATAATACAGGCGTTACGGCTCTACGTTACTCTACGAGAATAGCTATCGAGCGTAGGCACACAAAAAACACGTAACACAAAAGCCGTTGTCGCTCATGTTAATGCACAACGGGCGGCCAAATCACACGATAACAGCGCTCAAAACAACATCTAACATAACGGCTGCCGTTGTCTAGCAACCATGATTGATGCCAAAACAAATTCAAACACACAGCCAATCACAAAGCCCCAATGTATCAAATAACTTCAAATACACCTATATATACCCAAAAATAACCGTCACACACTGTCTGTTATCGAGTTCTTCAGAGCCAGATATCAGGACCCAGGAGCGGAGGATAGTCATTAGAGAGAGGGAGAGAGGCGCGTTCATTGGAGGTAGAGGAGTTTTTGAGTTTGGAGAGAGGAGAGCATTGCACAGAATACGACACATAGCACATCTTTGCACATATTACATACACACATACAAACACAAACACATACATACACATAGTCCTTTTATTTTATAACACCTTACACATTTTACTTTTTATTTTGACAGTGTGAATCTGGGAGTGAAAGTGTGTGACAGAGAGTGAGTGGATCGAGTGTGTCTGTGAGGGCCTGTGGGAGTGCCTGGGTGTGACTGGGTGAGTGATGGCCAGGAGAGGAGGACAGGAGAGAGGGATGGGGAGAGTAGTGGAGGAGGAGGAAGCTCAGGAGGGGATCCCTCAGCAGAGCAGGGGTGGCAGAGGAAGATCTGCAGGGCGGAGGGGGACCCGACCCACAAGAGCAGGCACACGCAGGACAGGGACAGAACCTGCAGTGGGACGAGGGGTAGTTGCTGGGGAGCAACACACACAGTCAGGGTCAGACCAGGCAGGGCACTCCGGCTCAGAATCCTCCCATGCCGGAGCTGACGAGGGCAGGATCAGGGACCCCAAATACACACAGGAGGAGAACACGGCTCTCGTGGAAGCTGTCCTGGAGAGGCAGAGTGTTCTCCACCCAACAGCGAAGGTCCCTGGCCTGTCAGCGAGGAGGAAGGCAGCCTGGAACCAAATATGCAGCCGGGTCAACGCGGTGGCTCCATGCAGGCGGGACGTGGAGTCCATCAAAAAGAGATGGGGCGACTGCCGGAGGGTCGTCAAGAATAAGATGACAGAGCTCGCCAAGCACGCCAGAGGCACTGGAGGTGGACCAGCAGTCCCTATCACCTTCTGCGGCTGGGAGGAGATGGTGCGGCAGACCATGTCCCCGACCCTGATCGAGGGGGTCATTGGAGGAACTGACACTGGGGATGAGAGGAGCCTCCACACTACCGGTGAGTGCAACACTACAGAACAACACACTACAGCAACCAACACCAGCTGCACACACAGTCACACCTCAACACATGTCCATCACTCAGCCATACAACTGCACAACACAGCACCATGAGGGTTAAAAAAAGGACAAAACACCTGGACAAATGACAACGTCCAACTTGGCACAAACCTGTCAAAGTCCTACTTCAACCCTCCTGTCGCTGTGCTCATCACACACAATACACAAACCGTTATGTTCAAAATGTCGTCTGTTAAATATCATCACTGTTCACACACAATGTCACCCATGTCTCCACCCCCACCCTAACCCCTTGAGTGCTAGAGGGATCATCAATGCATCAATCAACAATGCATTGGCAACCCCTCTGGTACTCAAGGGGTTAACCAGACAATAAGTCAATAGGCCAATGATCACATGCTACACAGGGGACATTCACTAAGCGGTGACAAACAGATGGTGGACATAAAGTAACCCTCACACACCCTCACTTCACCAATACCAGTGTTAGTCCATGGAGAATATGCAAAAACAAGAATCAAGTTTATAAGGTCCCATTGTACAGACTCCATGGAAAACACTGGCAATGGGGAAAGGAGATCACTGGAGAAGTCACCATCATGTTCACTTCATCAGTTCTACATCACCGCTTACTGAATCACAAAAACGGGGCATCAGGTCATACATCACAGTGTCACACAGAATAAATGCTTGTAGGTGCAACACACTGGCCGAAAACTATTACACAGAATTCAAGCTGGAAAATGTAGGCATTGGTGTTGTGGCTGCAATCATTTACTCGGACTTGAAATTACATATCCCATATCTGATTTCCACATGGATCCACAGGGGTGCTGATGCCATGGATGGATGGTACACCAGCTGCTCTTTGCAGGATACACATGGGAAACAAATAGCAAACATCATTGTACCTTGGTCACCAACAGGCCATGACTGATGGATATCTAGGATTGAGTACGGTTGCCTCACACAGAAGGATGGATGGGCTCATACACAGAAAAAAACAGGCCTCAATCAAAGATATCCCTCACTACTGGCTGTATTGTTGCCCTTAGGATTCAAATGTTTGTTACTAAATATGTTCCAACACGATGTGAACACAGATCACTTCACTGGATGTGATTGCCTTACTGGACAGATATGTGCACCCATCACAAATCAACCTACATTGCAAACATCCAAATACACATATATAGTATATCACACTCTATGTAGATGGGATATACGAGGTATGTTCATATCCATCATATCAATACAATGTCTTGTTGGATGGGTGCACATGTATAGCCAGTAAGACAATCACACCTACTGAACTGCTCTCTGGCTTCACATCTTGGAAGGATATTACTATATCCATATGAAGGGTACATATCCACATACATATATGACCATTTCTACTTGTGTGTCACTGTAATGGGATAGCAATGGGTAATGTCATCATGATGTCATATCATTGCCATCGTTAACAAATGTGTCTTGATCTAAGTCCCATCCCTCCAACACTCATGGTTATACAGATATTGTGACAGGTGGAGATATCTATCATGTGACCACACGGAGGCTCTTCAGCAGACCCAAAGTCGCAACATGTCGAGATAAATACCTCTTTGGAATGGTCCACAGAATGTGCTTGCAAAACATGCACACTCTGTACACCATTCCAATTAAGTATTGTTCTCCAAATGGGGCGATTTGGGCTCTGCTGAAGAGCCCTCGTGTGGACAAATGACTGAAATCTACATCTGGCACATAGAGCAATATCTGAACAACCATGAGGGTAGGAGGGATAGGACTAACAGAGAACAACATCTGTTTTCACAATCTCTACAATCTGACATCAAGGTGGACTTAACCTTTGCCATCTCTACAAGTTGTGAAGACAAATATATGTTGTCGGATTTCCCCCCTCCCCCGAGTTAAACAATGGTATTCCTACTGCTGAAAGGTGTGTTGATACAAAAGGTATCACAGCTCAGATGTGGATATGTCAGGGGCAATATCCCAGTGGCATGAAATTGTACAGTGGTGCTGTTACTACGCAATCATATGGACAGCTCTGGAACAGGGACCAGATATCTACATGGGAGGGTGTTGCAACAGCCCCACTGTACTATTTCGTCCCACTGTGATATTGCACCTCAAAATTAAACCTTCACCCATAATAACTCAAACAACACCTTTCAGCAGTGGGAGTACCCTTGTTTACCCAGGGGGATTAACCCAAACACATATATTTGTCTTCAACACATATCAAAGTATAACTGTCTCCACAAACATATGGCTAAGGTCACTAATCACAACATCTTATTTCTCCACACAGCTTACGGCCCTCAAGCCCAGCGGGAGACAGTGGAGGAGGCTATGTCACACCCCAGTGAGGAGTACGCAGAGGAGGGGACCAGCCGGTGGTCACCTTACCCACCATCACCATCCCCTCCACCACAGGCTGCACCACCACAGGCTGGACCACCACAGGCTGCACCACCGCAGGCTGGACCACCACAGGCTGCACCACCACAGGCTGGACCACCACAGGCTGCACCACCACAGGCTGCACCTCCCCAGTACAGTGGCTGAATGCCACAGGAGGAGAGGTGGACATATCCATCCACCTCCACCAGCTACTACCCTCCTTCAGCACCACCACCACCGCCAGGGAGGCAATGGCTGCCAGGGACAGTGGCCACCACCCAATATGGGCCATATGCCTCACAGATAAACCCACCCTCCTGGATGGCTCCACAGCATGCCCCAAGGTATGATCCGAGGTGGGGTCCCACCACCTATCAGTGGCCACCATATGACCCTTGGCCACTGGACTACACACACCTGGGCCTGATTGGTGAGCCCCAGCGCCCCCTACCCAGGGACATATTCACACCTCAACAAGCACACACATCATTGGGCAGCTCGGGATCACTTGATGTGGTGGGCATATGCCCATCATCTGCACCAGCCACTCCAACAGCAGCCACAGCACCCTCAGCAGCAGCAGAGGAAACAGCACCTCCAGCAGAGGAGGAAACAGCACCTCCAGCAGAGGAGGAAACAGCACCTCCAGCAGCAGAGGAAACAGCACCTCCAGCAGCAGAGGAAACAGCACCCTCAGCAGCAGAGGAGGAAACAGCACCCTCAGCAGCAGAGGAGGAAACAGCACCCTCAGCAGCAGAGGAGGAAACAGCAGCACCAGGGACACCGGGCACATCCACCTCCAGCACCGCACGCCTCACAGGGATGGAGGCGGAGTGTATGGCCCTTCAGAGGAGACTACTCCGGTCGAGCAGGAGTACTGACAGCAACATCACCAGGAGCAGGAGGCAATCCAGGAGGAACATTGGCCAATTGGAGACCAGAATCCAAGCCCTGGAGTTGGAGGTGGCCAGGGGGAACACACTACTCCAGCAGCTCAGGACTGGTGTGATGGACATGTTGACCCAGGTCCTTGTGGAGTTGAGGGAGATCAACCGCAGGGAGAACCTGAGGATGGAGAGGGCGAACTTGCGTTCCACCGAGGGGTCTACTTCAACCACCACCCCCTCCAGTGTTACCCCTGAAGCCACACCTAGGGGGCAGAGGGTTACCAGGAGATCCACAAGGGCATCCACCTCTGGCACACAGGCTAAGCCCCCCCCCCCAAAAAAAAGGAAAAAATGAAAGGCCCAACCTGTCAACTTTCCCCTCAATAAAAAAAACATTTTAGTTTTATTCCTGTCTGATCTGTTGTGTCTTCAGTTATGGATTGTGTGGCAGGGTTGTCTCCAATGCATTGCATACAATGCAGTGAACACAACCTCTGCCTGGGTGAAATGTTTGTGGGATGCTACAACATGGGTTCACACACACACACCGTTGTACAAATTCAACTGGAAATACATCCCTGGAGCCATATAACACCACTGTGTTATATGGCGATGTTGTGTGTTGAATTTGAACAACAAAACATACCCCTTAGAACAAGAAATGGTACAACATTGAACATTCGTCTACATCATATGTTGTGTTTAACCCTTAGAGTGCCAGAGTGGTAGGCAACGCATTGTAAAGAAATGCATTGGGGACCACTCTTGCACTCAGTGGGTTAATGGGATAACCAGACAAACAGCTCTGTGACTTAGCAGGGACATTATAAGCAGGATCGATAAATGGGACATGTATCCATATTGTCTTGGATTCACACACTCATTGTGCAACTGACTTACTGGGGAAGCTAATGTTTTCAACCTAGGATTTCAATGTGTAGCACACACATTGATATCCTGGGGTGAGCATTGGTGTCTCCAGTAAGTTGAGTTGCTGTTTCCCTAAGGGTGTAACAACAGACTTCACCAGTGATAACACATGTCCACTTAGTCTGTTCGTTGATATAGCCCATGTACTGAGATAGGTCAAAGTGGAGCAAAATCTCAGAACATTGATTATACTGAGCAATACAGAATATGTGGACATGTATTCACTGTGGAAGTATGTCCCCTGTATCACCTCTTTATCACTCCCACAACACATTGGTGCATCATTGCCACCATCATCTGTTTGCATGGATACATCACAGAGTCCACTCACTGGCAAACAAGTGGTGGACTCCTGTGATGTGGGTGATGCCTTTCCATGTATGGGGGATACTCTATCCTGGGTGTGGTTACGCATTGACAAATGTGTTCTCAAATATATCCTCCTACAGACACAGATTGAATGTGGATGGTTCATCTTTATTGTGTCTCAAAGTACATTAGAATGTACAAGTGTTTTCTGTGTGTATTGCCTATATGCATTTAACACCTGTATGAGAACACTAAATGTACTTTGAAACTAAATCGTAACACTTCAGTAACACTGCTGCCCTGCTCATGTATTGTCCACAAGGTTTGACAACTCTGTAGTTGAGCATCCTAACTGTACAGGTAATAACACTCAAAAAATGCTGTTTTCTGTGTCTCTATGAGAATGTTCCAGTAGAGGTTTGTGTGAACCTCAGGTCAAACTTTGCATCACCAACAAAATCACCATAAACAGCAAGGGGTGATCTTCATGAAGGTGTTGTCAAGACATCAATCCAGTCACATGGAAGATCTTCAGTTCAAGGATGGATCATGTTACGGATGCCTGCGGGACAAGAGGACAGGATTTGGAGCAGTGGACCTGAACTGATCATCAAGCAACAACAATTTAGTCTTTTTAATCCCCTCAATCTTCTTGATTACAGGTGTGTACACAAACCATTGCTTGACAATGTGTTGTGTACTCATCTGTAACCAATTCTGTGGGGAACTTAGGACATGTGCACCAGCCCTATGGATTTGTGCCCCTGACATGTATACACACATTAACAAGTGTTCTGAGAGCTCCATGGAGGTAATGACATTGTGCTGCCACTGTGAAAGTGACAGTGGCAGCCCAATGTCATTTGTTCTATGGAACTGTTAGGACATATTTGTTGATGTGTGTATTCATGTCGGGGGCACATTGGTCTGCACACTCACAGGTCAGCATGGAGTCCCTGGTAATCTGATTTACGCCTCATGACCTCTACATTGTGTGCCCATACCACTGTACATCCACCACTGTGCTGCTCTTCTCAGCTGTAGCACAGTACAGGTCCCATATTGAGTCTGATGTCCCTTCTAATGCATATCATTAGATAATACTCTTTCGCTACTGGGCTAGCATGGTTGTTCAGGCTATAATCATGGCATATCCAGTTAGTTGCTGTCAATCAAGCCGTGTAAGGTGATGAACATGGGTAATATGTTGTACCTTGTTTCTCCTGGGGGTGTGCGTGATATCCTTGGGGTCTGTATGTCAACGTGGAGAGTGGAATGGAGGATGGTTGTTGAGTCCACACACACAATTTGCCACGTCCACTGCCAGTGCAGTGCTGTGTCACTGTTCCTGTGGGGTGAGACAGAACAACATGTGCAGTGTGGTTAGTGTCACAGGACTGATGGGGGACTTGCATGGATTGTTTGCATGCATGTGTTATACTCACAGGTGAAGTGTTCCGTGATAAGCCTGTCTCTGATCTGTGCCCCTCTCATGGTCTCCTCCACATGCCCGATGTCCATGGCCACTTCCTGTATGGGGGGGTCCGGGATGTGATCCAGCAGTCTGGTGTCCACTGCGATGTTGTGCAGTATTGCGCACGCCACAATGATGTCACACACCTTAGCCGGTGCATACTGCAGTGCTCCCCCAGAGTGGTCCAGACATCGGAATCTTGACTTGAGAAGCCCAAATGTCCGCTCAATAGCATTTTTCGTTCTGGCATGAGCCTGGTTGTAGCTTTCCTGGCCATGTGTTTGGGGATTGGCCAGAGGGGTCAGTAGCCAGGACTTGCATCCATAGCCAGCATCACCTGTGTAATGTGAGTGACATGGTGAGACAGGGAGCACATGTTGTGTGAATGATGTTTTGTGTGGTGGACGTAGTATCTGTGGGTCAGGTGCATGCTGAGCAGCGTGGTGTGTACGCCTGTGTATGTGGTGTGATTTTGTTTTGTGAACTCACCCACTAGCCATCCCCCTGTAAAGGTTCCATTCTCAAAATCTCTGTGGACTGAGGAGTTTTGTAGAATGTATGCATCATGTGTGCTGCCAGGATATTTTGCACAGACATTCATGATCCTCATGTTCCTGTCATACACCATCTGCACGTTGATGGAGTGGAAGTTCTTCCTGTTGATGAATATCTGTGCGTCACGTGCTGGGTCCTTAATCCGGACATGGGTGCAATCTATAGCACCCATGACCCTGGGCATGCCTCCCTTTGCGTAAAAGTCCTGCTTGACGTGTATCCACTCCATGTCGGTGGTGGGAAAATGTATATAGGTACTGGCCTTGCTTTTGAGGGCTGGCAGGACCTGGGCCAGCACTCTGGAGAATGTGGCCTGTGACATGCCAGATGCGTAACCCTCAGTGGACTGGAAGGCCCCGCTTGCCATGAAGTGTATGACACAGAGTAGTTTCTGCAGGCCAGTTAGGGCATGGTTGTGGATGTAGATGGGATCCACCTGCTCCTTGATGACCTCATACAAGGCAATGATGCTGTCAGGCCTCAACCTGTAGCGATCAATGACCTCCTCATCAGTCATTCCAAAGAGGGTGACCCTTGGGCGGTATACCCTGAGCCTTGGTGGTCGTCTATACATCCTGTGCCCTCCAGGTGGAGATGGACTCCTGTGTGGCTGGTGAGCCAGAGCCTCCTCACTTGCAACAGGTGAAGGCTGTTGATGAGGCGTGCTTGGAGGTTGCTGATGTTCCCTAGCTCTCTCCCTTGCACGCCTTCTCCTCAGTCTTCGCAACAATATGTAACCCAACATACTGTTTGCTCTCTCTATCTGTCTCTGTCTGTCTCTCTCTCTCTCTCTCCCTCCCTGAGTGGAAAACAAGCCACAAGTGAGTGTGTTGAGTTGTCCCTTTAAGTACTTGCTAGGGCGTTGTGTGGGTGTGGTGATGAGGTGAGTGCTGACCAATGGTGGGTTGTTTTTGTCCAGGTAAGTGTTTGCAGGTGTGTGTGTGTGTGTTATAAGATGTGGTGTGTTGTGCTTGTTCTGTGTGTGCCATTTGCGGATGTGCAGTTGTGGGGTGCAGGTCGCGTGTTGATGTTGCCCAGGTGAGCTTGTATTTGCAGGTGTCCGCTTTGTGTGATGACCCCCATTGTTCCGTGCCATGTTGTGTTGTTGTTTTTTTGAGTGTCGTTGTCCCTGTGGTGTTGGTTGTTGTTGTGTGTGTAGTGATTTGTGTTGTGTGTACATGTTTTAGTGTTGTTTTGGCATTGCACGGGTTAATTTTCCCATTTACATGGTTGTGCGGTAAGCCTTTTGTGTCTTTTACTCTGTAACGGGTGGTTTGTTTTGGCCGTTAAGTGTCTAACGGCTAAGAAAAGTGGGTCTTAACTTTTAGCCGTTAGGTGTGTCTTTTTTTCAGCCGTTATCAGTACCGCAAGCCTTTGAATAGCTCTGGGGTATGTTGTTGAATGCGTCTGAATGCACGTAAGTGTATCGGCCGTTAGGATTGTGCAACTGCCGTTAGCTGTTGTTTAGACGGATCTTTGAATTGCAACATGACACTTAACGCACCCGTTAGTGATTTTTTTTGCTAACGGTTGCCTTTAAATCTAGCCCTGAGTTTCTCCAGTTGCTCCTGTTAACCCTTTGGGGTTATTCCAGTCTATATTTGTACTTATACTCCTGCTTGTATTACACATACTTGTCTGTATTTGTCAATACTGTTTTTACCCGTGCTGGCCCCTAGGGGCACTGTTTATCATCCTGATTCAATAAAACTGTGTTTTTACTTATTACCCTGGTCTGAGTGTCAGAAAACCGTAACAGTACAAAAGGGCCATGACCTCAGACGGGAAAGGTAACAGTAATACACAGAACCTCCACTGGAGGATGAATGTTCACGAGCAACGCCTAGACCAGTTGGCATTGGCCATGCAAACCTTGCTTGAACGTACGGTACACCTTGATAAACCGAATCAAAATCCGGTGGTCCCCCCAGTTATGACACCGGATAACGCTACTGGGCAATTGTTGGCTCCCTCTAGAAGTTTAACGGCGGCGGCGCTGTTACCGCCAAGATATGATGGCGAACCCACACTATGCAGAGGTTTCCTTAACCAATTAGAGATATTCCTAGAACTCACACCCCATGCCTTTCCGAATGACCGTAGCAAGGTGGGGTTCATGATATCTCTTTTAACTGGCAAAGCCCTGGCATGGGCTAATCCTTTATGGGAGCAGGCTAAACCATGCACTCTGAGCTTTAATGAATCTGTCAAACAGTTCCATAGAGTATTCGAGACACCTGGGTGAGCCACCTCTGCGGCAAAAAAACTGTTGGTAATACAGATGGGCGATCGTACTGTGGCTGATTATGCTATAGAATTTCGGATTCTAGCCGCAGAGGTGGCATGGAATAATGAGGCACTCCTGGCAGCATTTGCCCAAGGGCTTTCTGATTCCTTTAAGGATGAGATAGCTGCCAGGGAGGTACCTACTGATTTGGATGAGTAAATAGATTATGTGATACTCATTGATACTCGCATGCGCGAGAGGCGATTGGCAAAAAGGGCGAGTTCCAAAACCCATGGGCACGAGAAGTCTTTTAACCCACCCTCTCCTCCCATTCCTCCTGACCCGGTACCTGAAACAGGGGAACCTATGCAAATTGGCTTCACTAGACTGTCTAAGGAGGAGAGGGCATATCGCAAAAGACAAGGGTTATGCCTATATTGCGGCAAAAGTGGGCATTTATTATGCAAATGTCCGGTGCGTCCGGGAAAAGCACGCACCTAGGGTACCTTGGGGGACAGGCCCTAGGTGGTGTACAATCGTCCCCAGATCCTTGTTCCAAGAAACCCACCATACCGGTGAGTTTTCTCCTAGGCGACCAAGCTGTGGAGGTACTAGCCCTGGTAGATTCTGGAGCAGCAGGCTATTTCATGGACCGGGCATTTGCTGAAAGACACAATATTCCTCTGTCTAAAAGAGATACTCCGCTAGCCATTGAGGCTATTGATGGCAGACCTCTAGAACCAGCCCTTATCACCATGGAGACTACTCTCCTCACTATGTCTATTGGGGTCCTCCATAAGGAGGAGGTTTGTTTCCAGATTATACACTCACCCCATCATGCGGTCATTCTGGGGTTCCCTTGGTTGATGCTGCACAATCCCCAGTTTGACTGGCAAACATGTGAAATTAAGTCATGGTCTGATTACTGCACTGGTCACTGTCTATCTTGTCCAGTCAAGATTATGTGTACCGCTCCTTCTGTGCCAGCTGAATACAGCAAGTTCAGCGACGTATTCAGTAAGGGGGAGGCTAGCACACTACCGCAGCATCGGCCATATGATTGCGCTATTGATTTGCCCCCGGGAGTGGTGCCACCGAGGGGTAGGACGTACCCATTGTCCTGTGTGGAGACTAAGGCCATGGAGGAGTACATTGAGGATGCTCTCAAACGAGGGATAATTCGTAAATCATCCTCTCCGGCAGGTGCAGGGTTCTTTTTTGTGAAAAAGAAAAGTGGCGAATTACGACCTTGTATTGACTACCGTGGACTCAATAAGCTGATGTCCAAAAATGCGTACCCCATTCCGCTCATCACAGAGTTATTTGATAGGTTGAAAGGTTCCTCTCTCTTTACGAAACTTGATTTACGGGCCACCTACAACTTAATAAGGATAAGGGCCGGTGATGAGTGGAAGACGGCATTCAATACGAGGTCAGGGCACTACGAATATCTAGTTATGCCATTTGGGTTGTGTAATGCATCTGCTGTATTTCAGGAGTTCATCAACGATATCCTCCGCGATATGTTACAGTCTTGTGTAGTTGTATACCTGGACGATATATTGATTCACTCAGCTAATGTAACCCAGCACATCCAGGATGTTTCTGAAGTATTGCTTCGATTGCGCAAGAACAAATTGTTCTGCAAATTAGAAAAATGTGAATTTCATTGTTCTCAAGTACCCTTTCTGGGTTTTGTTATATCTAAAGATGGCATATCTATGGACCAAGAGAAGTTGGCTGCAGTCTTACAATGGCCACGACCCAAGGGGTTAAAAGCTATCCAAAGGTTCCTGGGCTTTGCCAACTATTACAGAAAGTTTATTCAGAACTTTTCTACCATTACTAAACCTCTCTCTGACCTTACAAATAAGGGCGCAAATCCCTCTCAATGGTCTGAGGCAGCTGAGCAGGCCTTCGAGACCCTCAAGAAGGCATTCGCATCTGCCCCTATACTATCCCACCCTAATCCCACCCTGCCTTTTACACTAGAGTTCAATGCCTCCAAGGTTAGGGTAGGGGCAGTTCTCTCCCAACTCCCCAGGGAAGGGGGTAACCTAAGGCCGTGCGGATTCTTTTCCAAGAAGCTTTCTAGTGGAATTGTTGACTATCATCTTGGCATTGAAAGAATGGCGACATCTTCTGGAAGGCACAAGAACCCCAGTCTTAATCCTCACTGACCATAAAAACCTGATATACCTATCTGAGGCCAAAAGGCTGTCATCTCGCCAGGCTCGTTGGGCTCTCTTTTTGTCCAGATTTAATTTCATAGTCTCATACTTGCCTGGGTCCAAGAATATTAGGGCAGACGCTCTTTCCAGACAATTCTGCACAGACATTGAGAGGGATGAATCCCCGGTTCCTATAATTCAGCCAGATAGGATTCTGGCTACTATTCGTACCAGCATCACTTCGCCACTGGGAGAGCAAATCTTGGCTTCACAAGCTCGGGCACCTCCTCAAACCCCAGTTGGCAAGTGTTTTGTGGACGAACCTTTCCGTACCCGGTTACTCGAGACCTATCACTCATCTAAGGTAGCCGGGCACATTGGCAGGGATCAGTTGGCATGGTCATTGTCACGAACATTCTGGTGGCCCTCGCTGAAAGCTGACTGCTCCGCATTTACTGCTGCTTGTGCCACCTGTGCCCGTGCTAAAACTCCCAGACATCTCCCAGTGGGGCTACTCCAACCAGTGCCCAATGGTGATCGTCCTTGGTCCCATATATCTATTGATTTCTTGGGAGAACTGCCAATATCTAAGGGCTATACGTTTATCCTGATGGTGGTAGATAGGTTCTCTAAAATGGCTCATTTCGTGCCCCTCTCTGGCCTGCCTTTGGCCCAGGAATTGGCAGTGATTTTTGCCAGGGAAGTATTTTGCTTGCACAGGGTTCCCAGAGTGATAGTGTCGGACCGGGGGAGCCAATTCGTGTCAAGATTCTGGAGGGCATTCTGTGGCCAGATGGGCATTCAATTATCATTTTCCTCCGCCTACCATCCCCAGACCAACGGGCCCGCTGAGCGTGCCAATCAGGGACTGGAGCAGTTTTTGCGCTGCTTTGTGACTGATCATCATGATAACTGGGCCAACCTGTTGCCGTGGGCGGAGTTCGCCAGGAACTGTGCGGTTAATTCATCGTCTGGGAGCTTTCCATTCCTGGTTAATTATGGGTTCCAACCCTGTCTACTCCCAGACTCATTTCAGTCAAAAGATTCCGGCTCTGGATGAGCACATGGAGCAGCTCCGCTCCACTTGGGCACAGGTACAACGGTCCCTCAGTCAGTCCTTCCATAGACATCAGCGGCAGGGTAATCGCAGACGGCTACCAGCAGTTTCCTTCCAGGTTGGGGACAGGGTATGGCTTTCCTCCAGGAATCTTAACCTGCAAGTGCCTTCGAACAAACTGGCCCCCCGGTTCATTGGGCCTTTTAAGATTATTCGCAAAGTCAATCCCGTGGCATACGCATTGGAGCTTCCTAATACTATGCGTATTCACAATGTGTTCCATGTGTCGCTATTAAAGCCCTTGGTTTGCAACCTCTATACTACCACTCCGGTGGTTCCTGGGCCGGTGGATGTACAGGGCCAAGAGGAATACGAAGTTCAGAGCATTATTGACTCCAGGAGATTTAGAGGCAAGTTGCAATATTTGGTCCGCTGGAAAGGCTATGGGCCTGAGGAGCGCTCTTGGGTTGACCACAAGGACCTTCATGCTCCACGATTGCTGCGCAACTTTCATTCTAAATTTCTTTTGAAACCAAGACCCTCTGTCAGGGGAGGGGGTCTTTGAGAGGGGGGTACTATCACGGTCCCCGTGCTTCCCTGTCAATCTGTTATGGTGTTACCTTTGCATTGGAGGAGGCTGATTGGCCCGCCCAGGATGTTCCTTTTTATACTGGCTCTTGGGCACTTGTCAGTTGCCCTTTTGTGGTGTTCCTGTTCCTGCGTCTCGTTGCTGAGTTCCAGTGTCTCCTGTGTACCGATCCGGCTTGGCTGACTCTTCTTCTGTTCCTGCTCCGTGATTGACCCGGTTCTGGCTGACGACCCTGCTCCGTCATTGACCCGGTTCTGGCTGACGACCCTGCTCCGTGATTGACCTGGTTCTGGCTGACGACCCTGCTCCTTGATTGCTCCGTTCTCCGGTTGACGTTCCTGCTGCTGTATCCATCCGGTTCCGGTTGTCGCTCCTGTCCGGTTGCAGTTCCAGTGTCCTCCGGTCGCTCTGGCGACATTCTGAACTGTTCAGTATCTCGCTGATCCTCTCTTGTCATTTCATCTGTAGCCTGAGGTTGCTTTGCCATCTTCATTGCTGAGCTGTGTTCTCCTGTGTGTCCAGATTAACCCGTGCAGTGCCAGTAGTCTCCAGTTACATGCCACTTGTATAGCTTGCCAAGCCTCTGTTTGCCTTTTGAGCCGCTATTCTCTGAGCCTTCTATACACGCCATACTATTCCTTGCAGAGCTCCACCTGTCCGGTGTTCGGGGTGCACCGTGACCATGCTGGCTGGCGCCGGTAGTCTGTTCACTCTTGCTGTAGGATTCCGTGAGACCCCGGAAGGGTGTCCTGGCGCTGGCTCACATTCACTCAGAGTGTGCGTTTCCTCCTGCACTTCCTAGTGCATCAGCTCCTAGTAGCTTGTGCAGCAACCATCCATCTTGGCATCCCAAGGGTGTCTTGGCACAATCCAGTTGGCATACGCAGGGTTACTAACTAGTCTCGTTTAGGGCGATTCCTATTCTGGTTACTTCAGCTCTGGCAGTAGCATTCCTCCTAGCCCACGGTGGTGGTATTGGCTCAGCTCAGCGCAATAGGGGCGCTCCCTGTTTCTACCTAGAGAGTGATTCAGTGCAGACACTTGACTCCTTTCTCTACATTCAGAGACTGTTATCCAGAGACTGTTATTTAATCCTGGGCGTTGGCCAACCTAAGACTGAGTTTCTCCAGTTGCTCCTGTTAACCCTTTGGGGGTTATTCCAGTCTATATTTGTACTTATACTCCTGCTTGTATTACACATACTTGTCTGTATTTGTCAATACTGTTTTTACCCGTGCTGGCCCCTAGGGGCACTGTTTATCATTCTGATTCAATAAAACTGTGTTTTTACTTATTACCCTGGTCTGAGTGTCAGAAAACCGTAACAGCCGTGCGCCACCGGGCGTGGTAATGATCTACACAGGACTGCAAGGAGAGAACTGGCTCAGCACAAGGCAACTCTCTGTATGGGCTGCGCGCCCTCACTGGAACACAGCTCAGCACGGTTAATGGCAAATAGTTGTAGCACAGCTCTGCACTGGAGACAGCACGATAGTAGGAACACAGCACTGTACACAGCTCAGAAGTAGGAACGCAACTCTGCATGGACTGACAGCTCGGTAGTTAAGACACAGCTCTGCACGGGTTAACAGCTCGGTAGAGGAACACAGCTCAGCAGTAATCAGCTCAGTGGCAGGAATCAGCTAGGCACAGAGCCGAAATGAGCAGTGAGAGCACAGTCACTATGTCGCCGTGGCGACAAGGCAGGACAGGAACGGAGACCGGTTGCAGAGACCGGAACAGGAACGTCAGCAAGCCGGGTCGAATCACGGAGCAGGTATTCAGGCAAGCCGGATCAGGAAAACAAGCAGGAACGTCAGCCAGGCCAGGTCGAATCACGGAGCAGTTTCTCAGACAAGCCGGATCAGGAAAAACGAGCAGGAACGTCAGCCAGGCCGGGTCAGATCACGGAGCAGGTACACAGGATCGTAGTCATGGATAGCCAAGGCGGTAACCGGAGATCAGGAACACAGGAACACAGCACAGCAAAACTGGCTCAGGAACACCACGAAAGGGCAAATGACAGGTGCCACTAGCCCAGAATAAAAAGGTCACCAGGGGCGGGCCAAACAGGTTCAACCAATCGAAGCGCAGCACAAGTGAGAGTCACAGCATGAGAAGCTGCACCGTGATAGTTATACTAAGTCAAACTTTCATGGACAGTTATTATTACATCATATGCCTAATATGTAGATTTATATAAGTGGAAATGTATTTTTAATTTGTTTTTATCCTGCTAAAAATCTGTTTCCTATGACTATAAAGATGAGCATTGTCCTCTAGGGTGAATGTTTTCCTAGTTGATGGGAACATGACAAATATATAACTATTGATTGGTAACAGCACTCCCATATGAGCAATGACCTTCCTTGATCAGTTGGGGCCTATTTTATATGATTAATATTTTCCTCATTCTAATTGGTCCAAACTCCTTTAAAAAGATTTCTCCCGAGATCCTTGCTTTCAGCCTTTGAGAAAGCCAGTTAGGTGAAACGCAAGTTAGGCATTTTTATCTCTGACCATGCCGGCATACTCTATTGCTTCGTAGATATGATATTTGCTGTTTACTTCAATATCTGGTGCATTGGTTCAGTTAATATCAGCCTCTGTTCCTGTTAGGGCTTTATTTGTTGCCAAAGTTTTATTTGAGCCGTGCTTTGCTTAGGTGAAAGTAAGGGAACTAGGAAGTTAAGTTCCAGCGTTCTACTTTGTATGCTATTAAAATAGGAGCTACCCACTTTGCACTGCATGGTACAGGTCCATTGGCAATCTATATAAGAATAAAAGAATGTTTTGAGAATGTACTTTTTATCTTATCACTTTCATTGATATTGCATTTGATAAAATTATCAGATGCTAATATTTTTATGATCCATCGTCTACTAAAGAGATACAGGGACATCCTATTTTGGATGTTATAACAGTTGATATAGGTCTAACAGAAGTAATTCACGTATACAGTTCAGTGTGGATTACACTAGGCATTCTTAACCCAGTATTTCTAGAAATCTACAGTTTGTACATCATCATTCATGAGTAATGGATTATGATAATTTACTTTCAATATTATCTTTTCAATCGCTCAGTACAAGGAGTTGCCACTTGCCCAGACAATCTTCAGGGCTGAGTCTCTCATTATTGTATCCTCAATAGTCTCATTATTCCTATCTCCGGATTTAGTATTGATTTTAGCCAAAATCTAGGTGCTCTACAGTGACAGGTTCTTTTTTTATTTTGGTTACGTTATATTATTATTATTTGTGTATATGATAAAAGTTAAGTTTTAACACTTTCTCCCTACTTCTTTTTTGACTAATATAAGTCTACTTACGATTCTTATCATTATGTGCCCTGCTCAGGATCTTCTTCTTTTTGGGAGATCTTTTTTCCCCTCTGTGTAGATATGGTGCATGTTCCCTGCTTTGCCCATGTGCTAAATTTAGTTGTGACCAGATTCCAGGCAGAATTCTAAACCCTCAGAGAGATGCTCACTATTGCCTGCAAAATCTGTGTCCATTTTAGTCACTCCTACAGTGCAGAAAACACTCTATATTCCTTAGAAGAGTGTAACAACCTGACCCATCAACAGCTGAAAATGGAGGTCCCTACCAGGAAGAATTCCACACTGTACATTCTAAAGCATTTGTACGAGCAGAATAAGGTCATTTGCGAGTGGACCGTGCAAAACTGGAAGGCTTTGGAGGGAGTCTTTTTGTCACCTGGCCAATGGCAATTAATGTTCGATGTATGTGAGCTGCTGAAACCCTTTGAGGAGGCAACCATGCTGGTAAGTCGCATTGGGGCAGGAATTAGTTAAATTCTACCACTGATATTTTTATTGCAAAACAAAATGAGGAGCATGGCTGAGGAATGTTACCATAATGACAACAAAAACATGCACCAGCTATTAAAGGACAAGATCCTCGCACAGTGTCCAACGAGGAATACATTCTTTCCACTTTTCTGGACAGCTGCTTCAAACACAAAATTTCAGAATTTCTGCCAAAGTGTCATCAGCAGTTTGTCAAAACAAGGAATCATGATGATCAGCAGTAACTCTCTGAGGAATTGGATTCTGTCAAGGAATATTGAGATTTGCTTATTGATCAAGTGGAAGGTTGCACTGTGGAGGATGAGAGGGAGAAAGTGAGGGCACAATAAATGTGTAGACAGCATAGTGAAAAGGAAGGCAGCAAAGTAATACAACCAGCTGAAGCACTGACATCATCAATCAGAATATCCCATTCTGTACACAGGGAAATTCGTGGGTCTCTGCAGAGGCAGCAAAAAAAACAACATTGGTGGTGGTGGTGGCAGCACATCTCTTTGGGACTTGCTCCCTTAGTATGGATTGTTAACAGGCACACTGGAACTTCATGTAGCTCCTAGAAGTTGTCCCACTGCATGTGAGATGATTTCTACATACTAGTAGGATAGCTACCGTCTAGGAAGAAGCAATGGACTACTGGCAAACAAATATATATATATATATATATATATATATATATATATATATATACACACACACAAATCAATCACACCATGTTAGTCCACCACCACAACAATACACATCTGCTACATTGTAGGTTGTACTTTATTTTTTTTATTACTTGACATCATCATGAATATGTGCCAGTGTCACTTAAAGGGATAGTAATACTTAAGTATTACTAATCCCTATAGCAAAGTATTATTTAAAAAATGTATTGCTCCCAGTGTCATCTCTCAAACCTTTATGGTTTGAGAGATGATCGCTTCTAACGTTGTAGCTGACTGCAGGGAAGAAAGTCGTATGACTTTCAGGTAGCTCTCCAGCACAGCCAGATCGCGTTACTAAAAAAGAAAACTTTCACTGAAATGGTCTTCTACGTGTGCTTGGCTTGCAAGCACACGTAGAAAATCATTTTAGTAAAAGTTTTTTTTATAAAGCGGAACTAAAACCGCTAACAAACGTTGTCTGTAATATTTCCCTATCTGGCGACTAGCTGCTTAGTAGCACTTTTCGCCAGAATTATTACCTCTTCATGGAGAAATTTGAAGTGATCCTCGGCTGACAGGCAGGACGGAGCCCTGACATCTTGCCCTAGTGACGTCCGCGTGCCTGCGCTATCAGTCCCAGATGGCTGTAGGAGGCGTTGCTAGGAGCCATTCGACTCCAAAAGGGGCTGACAGTGCAGGCGCGCAGACATCACTAGGGCAAGATGTCCGCACTCCGTCCTGCCTGTCAGCTGAGGATCACTTCAGATTTATCCATGAAGAGGTAATAATTCTGGAGACTAGTGCTACTAAGCAGCTAGTCGCCAGATAGGGAAATATTACAGACAATGTTTGTTAGCGGTGTTAGTTCCGCTTTAATTAACGTGATTGTGGCTCTGCTGCAGAGCCGCCTGATGATCTCTAACCGGATTTCCATGAGTCAGCTAGAATGCTGACTACGGGGAAGGGGGAGGGAGAGGGCAACTTTAGAAGCGATCATCTCTCAAACCATAAAGGTTTGAGAGATGACACTGGGGGCAATACTTTTTTTATTAGTAGTACTTTACTATAGGGATTAGTAATACTTAAGTATTACTATCCCTTTAAGCAGGAAGATAGTGTTGTGGGCAAAGGACAAATGCATTCTGCATGCTAACACATTTTTCAGCTACTTATTTCTCCACTACAGCCCTAAGAAGAAGTCATGTTGCAGTAGGAAATGTTGTACCCACAGGAAATATAGCCAAAAAATTTGTTAAAAAAGATGAAAAGGAGGAAAATTTTGCATTGGTGAAAAGGAGAAAACTTTAGTGGAAAAAAGAAAAAAATCAGCAAGCTTTTGTGAAAAGTGATGCAGGAAATGTTTTTCACTTTTCTCCCACCCCTAATCAAGGCGTACCAGTACAGACATAGCGTTATGTGCAATACCAGTCAAACACTGCTAGCCGGACAAGCTGGAGAACAAGGATATTCGACCTCCAACACAAAGGTATGACAGCCAAAATCTCACTAGTTGGTCTGGAATCTGACTGGAATGACAAATGGTTGAGGAAGTCGAACTATCACTGCTCTGAAACAGCAGGATTGTCAGATGGCCGCACTAGCAGGGTCAGTATCAAGTGGGCAACGAGGCACATAACCAGAAAGAAGTAAAGTAGTCAAGAAGAGAAGACAGGTTGAGCAACGGAGAATCAGTCAAATTAAAACATGGTGGTACTAAGTCGAAGAGCAAGACTTGTCAGGAAGCAAACCAAGAAGCACACTGGAAGAAGGGCAAGACATCTCAGACACATGACTAGGAACAACTGGATAACACACTAAAGAGATTTGCTCACAAGTCAGCACTGAGAAACTGGTGCTTGGTAAAGGCTCAGGGCTGAGTACAAAACAGGGCAGTGATCTGGCAAACAAGAAGAACCAAGAAAAAAAACAGACAAGGAACATGAAAAAAAGGTAGAAAAAAGGGCAGAAATGACAGTCAGTCAGAGTCTCTGCCCAATCAGGAAGGAACTTGGATCACCTGTCTGTCTCTTCTCAATCAAACAAGATATTGGGGTATTTTGGATAAAAATCCTTTCTCCCTTCATGCTCTCCCACACTCCCCTAACACATAGAACAAATTAACTGCTGACAGATTATCTAAACTAAACTCTATCTCCACTTTCTTTGCCTATATTTTCTAGCTCCAACATTTCTAGTTGCTTTATCTCTCTCTAATAAACACAATATAACATGCTGAGAGAACCAGACACCAGTTTTATACTTTCCTGGCAGGAAAAAAAAGGAAAACATTCCATGTGGAGGGAAGGTGCAATTCATTCTTACCACTGATTCCAATGCCATATGCAAGGTGGATACAAAAAAAAAACACTTTTCATGAAAAATGTAATGCACAGTGGGAAGTGCCATTGTTTTACTTGTTTTGATGAGAGGATTTACTGTTTATTGGAAAAAATTTACTTACTAATGAGTAAAGCTTATATCTCCTCTGTAATAATTTCATAGTTATATATTGCATAATTAATAATGCAAACTAGTTGTTCTCTATTTTAACAGAAAGACAAGAAAATGATCCACTGAAGTTATTTCTGATTTAACGTATAACGTATTGAGCCACAATAACCCTTTAATTGTTACACCTCAAAGCCCAATCAAATATGTTTACCCAAAAATCAAAACACATAAAACCAATAGCTTATGAATATGCTTAATATGGACTGTTCACCTTAATATGTTTAGTTCATTTCAAAGATAATGATAAACTACCAATATGTATATTTGTTTGTAATAAAAATATCTGAGATAACTTTTGTGTTTTTGTAGAACAACACACACAGCACTTTAAGTTAATTTGTTTCTGTGTTGCATTAATATTACAACACACTCTACTATGAATAACTCTAGATAGAGGCCACACACTAAGGACATTTGTAATAGCATAGTGAGTGATAAATTTGGCCTTTAACAAAGGGTTAGCATACCATGCTGTGTATTACTATAAAGAGCCACACTGTGCCATCAAAATATTAAGGTTAATTTCTTTAAAACTAATTATTTTGATGAAAAATTGGTAGTGCACAGCCTATAGAAAGATTTTACATATGTGTAAAACAAACTAAACATGTCTTAGAGTGACATGTCTATTTTAAAAACAGTCACTTGTGAAAAATTACATAATATTGAGTGATCTAGTAATTGAACAGTAATCTATAAGTAACACTGTTAATCTCACCAAGGCAGCGGGTCCGAGTGATGTCCAACTGGAATCCCACCTGACATTCACATGAAATACCATGAAGCCCTCTCCTACAGAGACCATTTACACATGGACACTCCTCAGATCTCTCCTCTGAGCTGTCATGATCTGCAAAGAGAGGTGTTATATTACAGGGAAGTTACATAAAATGGAGTAAGCAGTAGAAAGATGAGAGCAGAAACTTAGAAGAGGACATACAGATGCTTGAAATTATGAGTGCAAGTAGAAAAAAACAGCAATTTTGAATTACCTCTACGATACTTCTTCACATGGAGAGCACCAGACTCCCAGAACGAATTAGCTTCACTGTGAGAGGCTGAGCATGACTGAGCTAAAAATAAGATTGGAAATATGTAATATGCAGTCACTTATTGCTTATAAACAGAAGGAAAGAAAAATGGTTAACTTTTGTCAGGGTATATTTGATTCATCATGGTTTTAATTCAAATGTCTTTTACATGTTACTACAAGTATGTTTCATGACCCTACTAGACAATAACTGAATTGAGCTTTTAATTATTTTTTCCTGATGATTCCTCTGCAAGAAGGAAGCAATATAATATAAAAAAACAAACAAACACATTTCCAGTACCTAACACTGAGGCCCATGTTCATCAGATCTTACCTGACTAGCCCACAATTGTATGTAAGGGAACTGTGCAAGAGGAGACTAGCGCATCACATGGTCTCTGCAGTGTTATCAGAGTAGACCACTGGAAAACTGCCTGTCACCTCTCTGCTTCAAGGATGTAAGTATTATAAAATTGTTGCATGATCTTAAATATGTTGCTCCTCTGAAGTAATTTGTTGGCACCATGCTGTATGATTGCCTTTTTTATCACTCTGTTCAGCTCCACTGTATGATGCTCCACATCCCCTATTACACTCTTCACATCTGTTGTAATCTGTTACAATATCCTTACCATCTGCATCTGTTACTCCACATGCCTTTGACCTGCATCTTGTACCCCTCTGTTACTACCATGTGCCCATGGGTGATTTTCAATCAATATACAAGGTCACCTTATTCTCTAAAAGTATACTTCCCTACTGGTCGCATATAATTCAAGATAAAAAAGCACCAGGCAAACAACCTGGTATGACCTTGCTACCTGGCTAAAAATGTGCTATGCATATATCCATTTGTTGCCTCTCTGTCCATTTATTGTTGCCCAGTGTCAGTTTCTTGTCACCATGTGCCTCACTATTATCTGTTATTTGCCACTCTGTGGCCCAATGTGGCCCAACCTATTAGATAGTTAATCACATTCCTTCTGGAATTAGATGTATTCATATGCTTGCCAAGGTAACATATTAACCCTTCTGAAATGTTGGGAAGAAAGAGAGCGATATCTTGCCTGACAGGGCCCAGTAGGCAAATATGTATCGTTCAGCATTTCACTAGTTCTTATAGTTACTGTCCAACAGCCGAAAGATTTCTAACCTTCCAGCATTGTAGGAGTTAATATGTTAATATTTGCTATAGAAAGCTTTCATCACATGGTTATGATAACCATCTTAACTTCTACGTTGCTGAAAGACTCCAGCATTTTCTAGACAGTGACAGTGTTACAGGAGTTTAGTGTACTGGTAACATAAGCAATGTAACATGTCCAGTTCGTACCAGATAACCATCCTTCCCGATAATGATACACTGTGCTCATATTTTTGGAAAGATTTGAAAGAAAAGTAAATTCTTAATGGAGCATTATTGCTAAATGGCAATGTATAGTTCCAATAATCATATTGGTCCAACCAGATGCATCCAAAAAGAAATATACATTGGTTTACTTACATTTACGATACAGACATAGTCCATACATGCATATCCCTTTGACACTCAAATAATTAATCCCCCTTAAATATTAACACTATCCTATGGCCTATTTTCCACTCCCCACACCTGAAATACTAGGGATGGTCGAACATTTTCTCTTCAAACTGAAATCCGCAAAAAATGGTACTTTCCACTTGGTGAAAAATTTCATGCCAAAAGTGTTATTTTGCCGCTTTTTTCACATAGCTCATTGCATTGAAATCAATGGGTAGAAACATTTTTCTCCATCACACGAAAGTTTTCTACAGCCATATAAAAGGGTGTCAGACTCTCACAGCATGCCATTCTGTGTTTATGAGAGGAGAGAGCAGCATGTTTTTGAGCTAGAGAAGATAGGAAAATAAAGGGGAATTGAATATTAGTTTAGGGAGTCATTTAGGTAGGACATTTGTTCTCTGTAGTAGGGGAGTCTGGGGACATAATGGGGGAGAAGAAGGGAAGAAGGAGGTTGAACCAAAATACCCCAAAATTTGGTGTGACTGGCAAGACATAGGCAGCTGTGGACCACATTGCTTGCTGATTTTACTTTTATTGCTGGGGAAGTCTGGGGAAAGAAGTTGTTGATTTCATTTTTTAGCTATATATTTGTTTTTTAACTAACTGTGATAAGATAGGGTGGACAACTTAAAAAAAATATCTAAAAATAAAAAAATACATAAATAATTATACAACTAAATATATTAGCTGACTGGGAGCTCTGTGACTGAGGCAGACTTGATAGACAGCAGACGACTGAGAATTTTGTTGAGGGCCAAGGCAAGACATCACATTCCATCAGTTGCATACTGTAGAGAGTAAAAACACACACAGTAGTTGAGTAATGTCGAGTAAATGCACAAGCGGGAGGGGGAAAGATGTAGCAGTGCAGGGACATGAGAGTAAATTGTTAGTACAAAAACCGACTACAGCAATGGTTGCTGCAGCATGTGCAATCAATTATGATAATCCCCCTGCTCCCAGCATGGAAGCAATTGGTCAAGGTCCCAATAATCACACCACGCCAGTTCCCCACCACCACTACCATACATATCTTCCACATTGTAGGTTGTACATTACATTTTTTAATCACTTGACACCATCATGAATATGTGCCAGCGTCACTTAAGCAGGAAGTAAGTGTTGTGGGCAAAGTACAGATGCACTCTGCATGCTAACACGTTTTTCAAGGTATATGTTGCTGTTTAATTCCCACAGATCCAGCATTAACAACAAAAGGACAGAGATACCAGCGGGAGAACATTTTTTGCCAAAGTTGCACAACTGGGAAGTGATATCTTCTTCCTGTCTATATGCAAAAAGGAAAATTTAATACCTAAAGGCCTCATGCTGAAAAATCCTACCCTGGACACATATAACAGCAGGTTTGCACAGCAACTATGTACCAGGACTTCACAGAGGCAACACAACAACCTTATTGGGATCTGCTACAATAGGACATTAAAGATACAAGCAGAAATATCAACTCTCAAGGAACAGCTTGGACCAGACACTGAGGACATACAACAGGCCCTTCAACAAAACTACAGAAAACTACACCTCATCAACACCAAGAGGAAGAAACTACAGAGACTGAGATACAAAGCAGGTTTCGCAGCAGAATCTGTAAATCAACCAGAACAGAACTGCATTGTGAACCTTTCCACACACACAAACCAAGCAGAGAGGAAGTATCTGTGCTTTCAAAAGGCCTGTCATTCTGTCCCACTAAACCTGTCGACAAGGTAACACTCTGTAGGGACATGGAGGAATTTTTCAGAAAACTCAGACTCAAGGAATTCTTCCATGACAAAATGGATAACAATGATGCCAACATCATAGAGCAACATCATAATATCAATGCACCCACAAAAATATCCATCTGGACTCCAAAACCAGGTAGTAACCTTACACTGGACAGATACATAGATAACTTAGGAAACAGAGTAACTGCAAAAATACTGGAGAAACAATGTGAACCAACACCCAACCTAACCAGCAAGGAACAGAAAGCCATACAGTCACTAAAGAATAACCAGGATATTATTATTAAGCCTGCGGACAATGGGGGAGCTGTTGTTATTATGAATACTGAAGACTACATTCAAGAAGCAAACAGGCAACTCTCTGATGAAAGATACTATATGAAATTACAAGAGGATCCCACAAAAAATAAACAAAACAACTCAACATGATCATAAAAGAACTGCCCTCCAACAATGGAGAACAGATAAGGCCCCCTAATACCAGGAGATCCAAAAGCAGGCTCTTTCTACATGTTACCAAAAATACACAAAAAAGGAAACCCGGGAAGACCCATCATTTCAAGAACTGGCACACTCACAGAGAATATCTCTGGCTGGGTAGAAAATACCCAGAAACCCCTGGTAAAATGAACACCCAGCTTCCTTCAAGACACCACGGATCTCTTGAACAAACTAGCAGACTTGGGCCCCATTCCAGAGAGCACCATCCTTGCCGCTATGGATGTAGAATCCCTTTACACCAACATTCCACACACAGATGGCATAGCAAAATGCCAAGAATATCTGGAAAGAAATAACACAGCCACGGAACCAGAAACTAACTCATACACTTTATCCTCACCTAGAACTACTTTAAGTTTGGACAGGACCACTACCTCCAGAAAATGGGGAGTGCAATTGATACCTGAATGGCACCACAATATGCCAACTTGTTTATGGCAAAGTTAGAAGAGGACTTCCTTTCCACCTGCCAGACAAAACCCCTGGTCTATCTCCGCTACATACATGATGTTCTTATCATCTGGACCGCCAGTGAAGAGGAACAAAAATTACAATGCATTCCACCCCAGTATCAATCTAACACTCAGTCCCTCATGCACAAACATTAACTTCCTAGACCCGACTATCAGTATTCAGAACAAGTCAATCCACACATCCTTGTACCGTAAACCAACGGACAGACCAACCTACCTGAAAAACGATAGCTGTCACCCAAAACACACAAAGAACTCCATCAAATACAGCCAGGCCATCAGATACAATCGCATCTGTTGTGACATGGTGGACCGTGACAAGCACCACCAGAAACTCAGAGGAGACTTTAAAAAACAGGGTTACAGTGCAAGGATTATTGACAGTCAGATACAGAAAGCTACTCACATACCAAGAAAAGATCTGTTGAGCTACAAAGAACAGCATAAGGGAAACCGTGTGCCACTTGTTGTCACTTACCACCCCCAGGTTGAAGCTCTGTGCAAAATATCAAGAGAACTTCAAGCAACCTTACATACAGATGAAAGACTTAAGAACATATTTCCACAGCCTCCCTTACTCTCCTTCAGACAGCCTCCCAATTTAAAACAACTGATGGTAAGGAGTGCCCTGAACAAAAATACAAAAAATGGCACACTACCCTGTCTACAAAGTAGGTGTAAAGCCTGTGTACACCACAGACAAGATACCCATACCGAACACCCAGTTCACCATAAGATCAACGGTAATTTTACTTGAAAATCCTCCAATGTAATATACCTTATCATGTGTGCAAAATGCCCAACAGCTCTTTATGTGGGGGAAACAGGACAGAAATTACATAAGAGGTTTAGGGCTCGATCCAAATATTGGCATTAAAACCAACGTAAAGAAAAAAACTGCCTTCCCAAGTTAACCAAGACCGGGTAACGTGAGATTTAAATCTTCCTTACCCAGAAAGGCTGACGAGCGACGACCAACAAAATGCACGTTCACCTTAAACCTGTGTCGCATAGAAAATCTTACCTAAAACACACAATAAAAATGATACCTAGCACCAGAGCCAATCACAGCACTCCAAAGTATAAAGTTCAATCAGAAAACCCAAAATCACCCACGACAGTCTGAACAGCATTCTCTGTGCTTCCCTACCCAGTCAGTAGGGGAACACAGAGATGGCTTTCAGCACCATGGACAGCATTGAATGCCATAGGGTTGTGCACTGCTCACCCCTGTGGCATTCAAAGGGTTACAATAAAGAAAACTAGTACACCAAGCACTACACAATGCCCCCCTTTGACACCCCCCCAGTATGTCGACATAGTTTGCATATATATTCAACATACTAACTCCATCAAACATTCACCTTAGGGACTGCCATGTAGTGGACAAATCTGTCTTTTATTCCACAATTAACCCTTTGAGTACCAGAGAGGTAGGAAAGCATTGCTTAGCATGTTTCCTACCCCTCTGATACCCAAAGGGTTAATAGGCAAGATATGCCTGTATATGTGTGTGTATGTTAACAAGTTATATTTTATTAATGAAATGTGTTTAACTTTAACAATATATACATTATACCTAAAGGTGGGTATCATGACCCCAACATGAGGCCAACAAATGCCTCAATAAAAGATCAGACCTCAAAGGGGGGCACCAGGACCCCTCCTGATAGCTCCCCTACCATGGATCATCTATCCATAATGATAGATGATCCATGGGGTGAAGCGAAAGGCATTTACTGCCTTCTTGATGCTGTGGGCTTTACAGCCACCCGCAGCACCAAGAAATGAATGAATGAATGAATGAATGAATGAATGTAGGTGAAGGGAGCGCTGCGGTCCCATCCTTCAGTCAGTCACCCGGGTCAAACCGGGTGACTGATTGAGTGATCAGAGTGCAGGGCTTCCTCAATTTAATCTTTAGTTAGATCTCATCATTTCTAATGCCCTACCTCCTGTGTCCCCTTGCGATTAGTACTTTTGCTCCTCTCTCCATCAAACGGAGAGTGGAGCAAAAGTAGTAATTGGAAGGAAACACAGGAGGTAGGGCATTAGAAATCAATGTGATCTAAGTAAAGACACAATTGAAGAAGCAGCCCTGTACTCTGACTGCAGCGCTCCCTTCACATCCATTCATTAATATCCTGGTGCTGCGGGTGGCTGTAAAACCCGCAACATAAAAAAGGCTGGGGAAATAAGAGAGGCATTGGAGGAAGCGGGTGGAGGGGAGAGAGGCATCGGAGGAAGCGCGTGGCAAGCTTGTATTTGCCGCCCGATACCTCTCTCCCCTCCTCACTCATCGACATTGTCCCCTGCATGGAGTCGCACACTGAATGATACCCTTGACAAAGCAGACAGGGAGTCTGTGAAAATGTTTGGGTTTACGGCAGATCTACTGCCTACACAATACCGGAACTCCTCCACGCCCCCTGTGAGTTTCCTCCGCTCCTTACTGGCCTCAGTTCACTCCATACTGTTTGTCATGAACCTCTCCACGAGGTTATCACCTGCCTAAGAACGGATGCTTGCAACATTCCAGCCCGACACCCATGATCTTAGTTATGGACACCTTCTAGTACCAAGAGGCATCAACGTCTTATTTAACATCCAAACAGCATTAAAACTAAGGACATCACTGTGGACCAGCCTTAAGGTGAGCCAAGAGGATGCAGATTGGGCTACGAGGGAGAGAGTACCCGTTTGACGTGCTTTCAGCCCAAGAAGGGCATTTGTGAGTGCATATTGATTATGTTATTGTTTTTATTATTGGTATTAAATTACTACACTTAGACACATTGTTTTATCTTCTTTCTCTTGTTATGTGCGCTGTACTTTTGAGTTCTTCCAGACTCTAGGATTTTATTTAAATTTACTGTTAATGTTAGGTGTAGTGTAGGCCCAGGGGGGTACTTTAAGGGATAGTGTTTAAGGGGGTGGAGGGTGACTGTGTTACTAGCTCAAGGTCGATGTTTGACAATCTGTCAAACATCGTGCTTTGGCTATTTTCCTTTGACATAACCATTTTTCAAGCTACTTAGCATGAACAAAAAAGCCCATGTGTCTACCTATACACCATTACAACTTTACATAAAAAATAAGGGGATTAAGCTGATTTTTTTTTTAATTCTTTTCTCCTAGTCCATTGAGGGATGCAAGGACCATGGTGCCTATAGGCGGATGGTAGGTTTGGATTCAGATGACCTGTGCTTTTCTTATAAGTCCATTCTGGTTTTGTTTTGCTGTAATGAAAGCAATCTCCTGACAGCAGGAGTGGCTGTATATCTCTAACAGTTTGGAGGTACCTTCGGAAAGATCCTGGCCTCTAGTGCCTGTGGAAGACACCACTTTGTAAGAATCTTATAATTTACCTCCTTAGATGAGCAGTCGAGTGAGTTGGAATAAGGGTTCCGGAAAATAACATTCCATTGTGTAGAACACCATCACACGTCCAGATCGTCCCCCACCACAAGAGGAAAGTGGGTTTAATAATCGGGTTGGTCACCAAAAGGAGCATATACATTTTAAACAGCGGTTTTACTTCTAGGCTGCCTCTAGCAAGCACAGATTCAAAGTAACCCTCAAAAGTATTGTGCACGTCTATATTGCCAGTCATGAGAACTAGGCAACATGTAATTTCGACAAAGATTTTCAAAGAACCAGAACTGTGATCTGTGTGCTGAAAAGCTAAACTTGGGATATTTGCTGGAGAAATTGAATTAGTGTATTTTTTGTGTTCTGTAGTGTAGTAAGGGAGGGGTTAAAGAAAAAAATCCCATTTCCCTCCCTCTGCAGTTGTATAAGAGATTGACACAGTCTGGTGTGGAGGGAGTGGTTAATTGCTGGGTTTTAAGTGTTGGCTTTCTGCTCTAAAAGGCAGAAAGACAGTAAATCTTGCATATATATTTAAGTGCTGAAGTGTGTAAGTGTTGGGAATTTAAATAAAGGGATTCAAATACAGGGAATTATACAGGGACGCACATATTTATTAACCTTATTGTGCAAATATATTTTTTTCTGCCTGCCTTTTAACTAATGGTAACTGGCATAATATGAGTGGCAGCATGAATGTCTGTTTAACTCAGTGCACAAGCTGCCATATGTTTGCACACCCGGAACAACCGTTCCAGGGTGAATACCTCTGTAACGGATGTGAGAAAGTGGTCTCTCTAGAAGCTTATATTAGAGATCTGGCTAGTAAGATGGGGGAACTACAAATGATTGCAGTGTATAAGGAGTATGATCTAACTGGTTTGTCTGAAACCTGGTTATATAACTTAGCAATCAATCTAGAGTGTTACTCACTTTTTATGAGAGTTAGCGTTAATAAGAGTCAAGGGGGGCTATGTCTATATGTAAAGCATGCCTTAAAACCTAGTATAAGGGAAGATATAAATGAAGGGTCCAGTGAAAATGTAGAGGTCCTGTGGGTTGAAATACACACTGGGGGCACACATAATAAAAAGATGTTAGTGGGGATTTGCTACAAGCCACCTAATATTGGGGAGGGAGTTGGAGGAAGGCCAGCTTTTACTGCAACTGGAAAAGGCTTCTCGGTCAGAAAATAGAAACATAGAATTTGACGGCAGATAAGAACCATTCGGCCCATCTAGTCTGCCCATTTTCCTACTGTAATAACCTCTAATCTTATTTGGTCCTTGGTCTTTTCTTATGTTAAGGATAGCCTTATGCCTATACCTTGCATGCTTAAATTCTGTCACTGTATTAACTTCTACCACTTCTGCTGGTAGGCTATTCCACTTTTCTACTAACCTCTCAGTGAAATAAAACTTTCTTACATTACATCTAAACTTGTGTCCCTCTAGTTTTAGACTATGGCTTCTTGTCCTAACATTTTTACTCCTTTGAAATGTACTTCCCTACTGAACTTTGTTGAATTCCTTCATGTATTTGAATGTTTCTATCATATCTCCTCTCTCTCTTCTCTCCTCCAAGCTAAACATGTTCAGATGAGCCAGTTAATATTGAATATAGAATGTATGTCTATGTTGGAAAGAGGGGAGTTGTCACTGGATTATTAAGATTTAAGTATAATATTGAGAATTATTCAGGATTCTATATGGAATGCAGATGCATAGCCATATTTGTTGAGGGTGAGCCATTTAATTCCATGAGAAAGGTGCAATCCAATATGAATTGTAGATATAGATATGGAATGTACAGCCATATTGGTTTGGGACGAAACATCTATACCTACCATAAAAGTTAGTGTAGTGCATTGAACTTATGGTGTTTGCACTGTCTTTTCAATATCTTATGATAGTCTTTCCGATATTGTGCTATTTAACTTTGAGTGAAGTAGTGCAATGGAGTTTTTGAGCTATGTAATATCTGTGTTCTTATTGTATAATCTCTCCTTCAGGCTTGGTGAATTAATGTGCACCAGACTTCTGGTTTAAATAAAATCTAAATTTTATAAATTTAAAGTGCATTTATACTTTTTAAATTAAATGTTTAAGGTACAGTTCAGTGAGTTCCATAATTAGATAATTGAGTAAGATGATTGTTATTGTTTGGGCCAATTTCTCAGCTAATGAGAATGTGAACCAATCACACAGTGGGGAGGGGTAATTAAATGTAATGTTATTGTTTGCTGCTATGTCTTTTTTTGGGGGGGCTTGTTTAACTGCAACACGATGATCTATTTTGCTTGCCTGGTTTCTATGTGTTATTAAATCAGGATTATTTCCTGCTATAGTCTGTGAAAATACATTTTTTATTAAAGAAATTTGAAGATCATAGCATGGAATTATCCAGCTGGAGTTTCTTCTTACACCAAGTAACATTAGCAAAGACAGGTTATAATCTCTCTGCATGACTGTGTTGTTGTTATTGGACATAAGTTCCAATTACAACCACCAACATTGTAAGCACAACTCCTATTGTTAATTATGTGTCCACATTGATAATAGCCACTATTGGGCACCCTTTTTGTTTGTTTCTGTCTTTCACACTGACCAAACATGGTAGTGTAGTGAAGGAGAATTACAAGCAGGGCATGAAGCGGCATCTGAGGAGATTCCATACCGCAGAATATGCTAAGCTGGTGGCAGGGAGGGTTCATCATTACTATTAAACTGTCAGCAAGTTGTCACCTTAGCAGGGTGTGGACAAGGGGCATAGTGATAGCAGCAGTACTTGGTTTCTGGTAAGGGGATTTCACACTGGGGACCCCTTATGTCACGGTATTGGAAAAGAGTTGTGCCAGATGCTTCATGTGAGTGCAGATGTACCCATTCTTCCACTGCCCAGTCCTTCCATTATTTACACTGTGCACATTGCAGTTGATGATGTGAGAGGCACAGTTCATGCTCTTAAGGGAATCATTTCTATTCTCAACACACCCATGATTTTGGAGGAGGGGTAGGTGGAGAAGAATTATTGGCCAACTTCCTGTTTTCTCCACATATACCTGAAGTGGTGGGGGCTAGTGATGGTGCTGCTACTGCCTCTGGCGCATCACTGGAGGTAGTCGTGGCAAGTGGAACCTTCATCATCCATCACCCATATTACTACTGTTGTTGATCCCATTCCTTCTGAGCTGCCTAACCATCCTGCTGCTTAAACAACTCAGCAGTAACAGAAAGAACAGCAGTTGCAAATTCCGCAATTATATCAGGGCATCTGACAATGGCCAGTGACAACTGGCCAACACAACATGATCTGCTGGCACTAGGCCAGTAGGTTTTTTTTTTTCCTCAGAGCTTGTGCTTTAAAAAAATCACACAAAAAACAAATGCCTACACAAAAAAATAAAACATTTTTGGGGCTTGTTTCTAACAGGCCTAAGTCTTACAAATCAATGTTTCCTTAGGGTTTGGCCCAAACAAGTCTAAGTCCTACAAATCAATGTTTCCTCAGGCTCTGTGACTCTAACAACAAATATCACAAATCACCCTCTACAAAATACTACGCCAGTGGCAGTTTACGTCAGGGGGTCCCTGTCTCTATCATGTTACTGATTCTTTCCCCACACTCCACCAACACATGCACCCTCATACCCTTTTATACTATGCCTTTGGGAAATAAAATAACATTTGCTATGTGTTGTGTGTAAATTCAATATTCCCATTGATTTCAATGGAAAGAGGTAGGAGAAAAAAGGGGAAAAACTTTACTTTTCACAGGAAATTATTCACCAAGCCGATTTTGGTTTGAGGTGAAAATGTTTACCCATCCCTATTCTATATAAATCCTTGGTTAGGCCTCATCTAGAATACAGAGTACAATTTTGGGCACCAGTTCTTAAAAACAACATTGTTGCACTGGAAAAAGTGCGGAGACGTGCAATAAAACTGATAAACGCATTGGAGGATCTGAGTTATAAAGAGATACTAGCCAAATTGGGGTTGTTTACATTACAGAAGAGATGTCTAAGGGTTGATACAATTACCATTTACAAATATATTCAAGGTCAATAGAAAGAACTATCCAATTATTTACGCAAAGAGCTGAGCTAGAAACGAGAGATAATAAATTATGACTAGAGGAAAGGTGCTTTAGACAAAAACAAAGGCAGGGATTTTTTTCAGCAAGGGAGGTAAAACTATGGAATTCTTTGTCTTAGGATGTTTTACTTGCAGATAATGTAACTGCTTTCAAAATAGCAATGGATGCCTGTCTAGCACAGAACAATATTGAAAATTATGACAGAAGGATTCAATGCAGATAGGTTGTTGATCCAGGGAATTATCTGTCTGCCATCTGGAGTCAGGGAAGAATATTTTTACCCACTTGGGGCGAAATTGGAAATGGCTTCAGGGGTCTTTTGTTTGCCTTTCTCTGGATAAACATGTGTTTTGGCATGGGCTGGACTTGATGGATGCACATCTATTTTCAGTCTTGTCAACTATTTTACTATGTTACCCCTGTGTCAGGTATCAGAGTTGCTAAAGCGTGCATATTTAGACTTTTCCATAATAGAAAGGAACTACCCTGTTTGAATGGGAGAAGGTCAGGGTAGCCATAGATTGATAAAAGGGGGGAGGGGAAGGATGTAAGTAGGTGTCCATTGTTGGCACACTCCCATGCTTGCAGCAGATGTATCAAGATAGGATGAGAGTCTGCCTCCCAAGGACAGGGGTTTGGAAGGAGCCAAAGAATATTTCCAAGCTGTATCCCAGGCACACAGCCATGAAGAACTGCGATCCAACTACTGCTTTTGTTTTTTTATATGACCACACAAAAGAGCTGACTGTGGACTGGACCTTTTGCTTGGAGTGGAAGGTCAGTGAGATCGTTTTGAAAAGATAAAGGAGCTTCAGAACCAACATAATTTTACAACATTGATATTCCATTTCAAGAAAGAAAGAGACCGTTCCACAGAGACAGGTTGTCAGTAACAGATGAGAACAGGGAATCAAAATTTATGGAAACAAGTCTATGAAGACCTGGGATAGGTAAATACCCAAGCACTTAATATTTTCAGTCCTCCATTTAAAGGGAAGCAAAGCTTGCAGTTTTTGAACCCATGCAGTAGAGAGGCTTATGTTAAGGACCTCAGATTTGGGAAGGTTGATCCAAAAGTTTTAGAGATAGCTGTATTCCTCCAAGACATTAATCAAATGAAGTAAGAAGGATTCAGGAGAAGTAAGGCACAGCAGTGTATCACCTGCAAAGCTAAAGACTACAGTGGCTTTATTTGTAAAGGGGAGACCTAGTATGGAGGGTTGCAGTCGGATCATTTTAAGAAGGGGCTCAAGTGTCAAAATAAAAATAATTGGATAGAGGGGGCAACCCTGTTGGGTACCATTTGAAATAGGGAATGGATCAGATAGACACCCATTCACCTTATGTCTAGCTGATGGTGAAGTATAAAAGAACACCATCCAGCCGATCCAAGCCAATGAAAGATAACAATTCACAAAGATAAATCCAGTTAACTATCGAATGCTTTCTCTGCATTCATATTCAAGAACAGAGTAGGGGTAATACATGAAAGTGATGCATACATCACAGAGATCACTTTAAGAGCTACATTTAAAGGCAGCCGTTAGTAAAAAAAAAGCACTGAGGGGTGCGTTAAGTTCCATGTAGCAATTCAAAGATCCGTCTAAAGAACAGCTAACGGCAGTTTCAGAATCCTTACGGCCGATACACTTATGTGCATTCAGACGCATGGAACAACATACCCCAGAGCCATTCAAAGGCTTGCGGTACTGGTAATGGCTGAAAAAAAGACACACCTAACGGCAAAAAGTTAAGACCCACTTTTCTCAGACGTTAAACACTTAACGGGCTAAACAGAACACCCGTTACATAGGAAAATACACAAAATGCTTACTGCACAAGCATGTAAATGGAAAAATTAACCCGTGCAATGCCAAAACAACACAAAAACATGGACAAACAAAACAAATCACTGTCACACACAACAACAAGCAACACCACAGGGACAACGACACCCAAAAAAACAACAACACAGCATGACACGGAATAATGGGGGTTAACACACAAAGAGGACACCTGCAAATATAAGCTCACCTGTGCAACATCAACACGTGACCTGCACCCCACAACTGCACACCCGCAAATGGCAGACACATACCAAGCACAACACAACACATCTTATAACACACACACACACCTGCAAACACTTACCTGGACAAAAACAACTCTCCATTGGTCAGCACTCACCTCATCACCACACCTACACAATGCCCTATCAAGTACTTAAAGGGACAACTCAACACACTCACTTGTGGCTTGTTTTCCACTCAGGGAGGGAGAGAGAGAGAGATAGAGAGTGCAATCAGTATGTTGGGTTACATATTGTTGCGAAGACTGCGGAGAAGGCGTGCAAGGGAGAGAGCTAGGGAACATCAGCAACCTCCAGGCACGCCTGATCAACAGCCTTCACCTATTGCAAGTGAGGACGCTCTGGCTCAGCAGCCACACAGGAGTCCATCCCCACCTGGAGGACAGCACCTGCCTGCAGATGCACAGCTTCAGCAATAGGATGCTCCACAGCAGCAGAGGATGTATAGACGACCACCAAGGCCTAGGGTATACCGCCCAAGGGTCACCCTCTTTGGAATGACTGATGATGAGGTCATTGATCGCTACAGGTTGAGGCCTGACAGCATCATTGGCCTGTATGAGGTCATCAAAGATCAGGTGGATCCCATCTACATCCACAACCATGCCTTAACTGGCCTGCAGAAACTACTGTGTGCCATACACTTCATGGCAAATGGGGCCTTCCACTCCACTGAGGGTTACGCATCTGGCATGTCACAGGCCACATTCTCCAGGGTGCTGGCCCAGGTCCTGCCAGCCCTCAAAAGCAAGGCCAGTACCTATATACATTTTCCCACCACTGAAATGGACTGGATACACGTCAAGCAGGCCTTTTATGCAAGGGGAGGCATGCCCAGGGTCATGGGTGCTATAGATTGCACCCATGTCCATATTAAGGCCCCAGCACGTGACGCACAGCTATTCATCAACAGGAAGAACTTTCACTCCATCAGCGTGCAGATGGTGTGTGACAGCAACATAAGGATAATGAATGTCTGATCAAAGTATCCTGGCAGCTCACATGATTCATACATTCTCCAAAACTTCTCAGTCCACAGAGATTTTGAGAATGGAACTTTTACAGGGGGATGGCTTTTGGGTGAGTTCACAATACAAAATCACACCACATACACAGGCGTACAAACAACGCTGCTCAGCATGCACCTGACCCACAGATACTACGTCCACCACACAAAACATAATTTACACAACATGTGCTCCCTGTCTCACCATGTCACTCACATTACACAGGTGATGCTGGCTATGGATGCAAGTCCTGGCTACTGACCCCTGTGGCCAATCCCCAAACACATGGCCAGGAAAGGTACAACCAGGCTCATGCCAGAACGAGGAATGCCATTGAGCGAACCTTTGGGCTCCTCAAGTCAAGATTCAGATGTCTGGACCACTCTGGGGGAGCACTGCAGTATGCACCTGCTAAGGTGTGCGACATAATTGTGGTGTGCGCAATACTGCAAAACATCGCAGTGGACACCAGGCTGCTGGATCACATCCAGGACCCCCCCCATACATGAAGTGCCCATGGACATCGGGCATGTGGAGGAGACCTTGAGAGGGGCACAGATCAGAGACACGCTCATCACAGAACACTTCACCTGTGAGTATAACATAGGCATACAAACAATCCATGCAAGTCCCCCCTCAATCCTGTGACACTAACCACAATGCACGTTATGTTCTGTCTCACCCCACAGGAACATTGACACAGCACTGCACTGGCAGCAGCATGGCCCCAAACATCAACCATACCATGGACGTGGCAAATTGTGTGTGTGGATTCAAAAACCATCCTCCATTCCACTCTCCACGTTGACATGCAGACCCCAAGGATATCACGCACACCCCCAGGAGAAACAAGGTACAACATATAACCCATGTTCATCACCTTACAGGGCTTGATTGACAGCTAGCCCAGTAGTGAAAGAGTATTATCCAATGCTATTCATTGGATAATACTCCAGCACATCAGGGGTTAAAGGGCCATTGGACTCAATATGGGACCTGTACTGTGCTACAGCTGAGAAGAGCAGCAGAGGGGTGGATGTACAGTGGTATTGTCACACAACGTAGAGGTCATGAAACGTAGATCAGATTACCAGGGACTCCATGCTGACCTGTGAGTGTGCAGACATATGTGCCCCCGACATGAATACACACATCAACAAATATGTCCTAATAGTTCCAGGGAACAAATGACATTGGGCTGCTCCTGTCACTTTCACAGTTGCAGCACAATATCATTACTTCCATGGAGCTCTCAGAACACTTGTTAATGTGTGTATACATGTTAGGGGCACATATCCATAGGGCTGGTGCACATGTCCTTAGTTCTTCACAGAACTGGTTACAGATGAGTACACAACACATTGTCAAGCAATGGTTTGTGTACTCACCTGTAATTGTGAAAATTGAGGGGATTAAAAAGTCGAAATTGTTGTTGCTTGATGATCAGTTCAGGTCTCCTGCTCCAAATCCTGTCCTCTTGTCCCACAGGCATCCCTAACATGATCCATCCTTGAACTGAAGATCTTCCATGTGACTGGATTGATGACTTGACAACACCTTCATGAAGATCACCCCTTGCTGTTTCTGGTGATGTTATTGGTGATGCAATGTTTGACCTGAGGTTCACACAAACCTCTACTGTAACATTCTCATATAGACACAGAAAACACTAATTCTCGAGTGTTATAACCTGTACAGTTAGGATTCTCATCTAGAGTTGTCAAACCTTGTGGACAACACATGAGCAGGGCAGCAGTGTTACTAAAGTAGTACGATTTAGTTTCAAAGTACACTTAGTGTTCTCATACAAGTGTTCAATGCATATAGGCAATACACACAGAAAACACATGTACGTTCAAATGTACTTTGAGACACAATAAAGATGAACCATCAACATTCTGTCTGTGTCTGTATGAGAATATATTTGATAACACATTTGTCAAAGCGTAACCACACCCAGGATAGAGTATCCCCCATACATGGAAAGGCATCACCCACATCACAGGAGTCCACCACTTGTTTGCCAGTGAGTGGACTCTGTGATGTATCCATTCAAACAGATGATGGTGGCAGTGATACACTAATGTGTTGTGGGAGTGATAAAGAGGTGATACAGGGGACATACTTGCAAAGTGAATACCTGTCCACAGCATCTGCGTTGCTCAGTATAATCAATGTTCTGAGATTTTGCTCCACTTTGACATATCTCAGTACATGGGCTATATCAACGAACAACCAGACTAAGTGGACATGTGTTATCACTGGTGAAGTCTGTTACACCCTTAGGGAAACAGCAACTCAACTTACTGGAGACCCCAATGCTCACCCCCGGATATCAATGTGTGTGCTACACATTGAAATCCTGGTTACAAACATTGGCTTCCCCTGTAAGTCAGTTGCACAATGAGTGTTTGATCCAAGACAATATTGATACATGTCCCATTTATCTGTCCTGCTTGTTATGTCCCCGCTAAGTCACATAGCTGTTTGTGTGGTTATCCCATTAATCCACTGAGTGCAAGAGTGGTCCCCAACGCATTTCTTTGCAATGCGTTGCCTACCACTCTGGCACTCAAAGGGTTAAACACAACATATGATGTAGACGAATGTTCAATGTTGTACCATTTGTTGTGCTAAGGGGTATGTTTTGTTGTTCAAATTCAACACACAACATCGCCATATAACACAGTGGTGTCATATGGCTCCAGGGATGTATTTCCAGTTGAATTTGTACAACGGTGTGTGTGTGTGTGTGTGTGTGTGTGTGAACTCACAGAGGTTGTGTTCACTGCATTGTATGGCAATGCATTGGAGACAACCCTGCTACCCAATCCATAACTGAAGACACAACAGATTAGACAGGAATATAAAAAAAAGGTTTCTTTATTGAGGGGAAAGTTAACAGGTTGGGCCTTTCATTTTTTCCTTTTTGGGTGGGGGGCCTTAGCCTGGGTGTCAGAGGTGGATGCCCTTGTTGATCTGGTAACTCTCTGCCCCCTAGGTGTGGCTTCAGGGGTGACACTGGAGGGGGTGGTGGTTGCAGTAGACTCCTCGGTTGAAAGCAAGTTCTCCCTCTCCATCCTCAGGTTCTCCCTGCGGTTGATCTCCCTCAAATCCACAAGGACCTGTGTCAACATGTCCATGAGACCAGTCCTGAGCTGGTGGAGTAGTGTGTTCCCCCTGGCCACCTCCGACTCCAGGGCTTGGATTCTGGTCTCCAATTGGGCAATGTTCCTCCTGGTTTGCCTCCTGCTCCTGGTGATGTTGCTGTCAGTACTCCTGCTCGACCGGAGTAGTCTCCTCTTAAGGGCCATACACTCCGCCTCCATCCCTGTGAGGCGTGCAGTGCTGGAGGTGGATGTGCCCGGTGTCCCTGGTGCTGCTGTTTCCTCTGCTGCTGAGGGTGCTGATTCTTCTGCTGCCGAGGGTGCTGTTTCCTCTGCTGCTGAGGGTGCTATTTCCACGGCTGCTGCTGAGGGTGCTGATTCTTCTGCTGCTGCTGAGGGTGCTCTTTCCTCTGCTGCTGCTGGAAGTGCTGTTTCCTCTGCTGCTGCTGGAGGTGCTGTGGCTGCTGTGACAGCTGTTGGAGTGGCTGGTGCAGATGATGGGCATATGCCACCACATCAAGTGATCTTGAGCTGCCCAATGATGTGTGTGCTGGTGGAGGTGTGAAAATGTCCTTGGGTAAGGGGCGCTGGGGCTCACAAATCAGGCACAGGTGTGGGTAGTCCAGTGACCAAGGGTCATATGGTGGCCACTGATAAGTGCTGGGACCCCACCTCGGATCATACCTTGGGGCATGCTGTGGAGCCATCCAGGAGGGTTGGTTCATGTGTGAGGCATATGGCCCATATTGGGTGGTGGCCACTGTCCCTGGCAGCCATTGCCTCCCTGGCGCTGGTGGTGCTGCTGCTGGAGGGTAGTAGCTGGTGGAGGTGGCTGGATACGCCCACCTCTCCTCCTGTTGCATCCAGCCACTGTACTGGGGAGGTGCAGCTTGAAGGGGTGCAGCCTGTGGTGGTCCAGCTTGTAAGGGTGCAGCCAGTGGTGGTCCAGCTTGTAAGGGTGAAGAATGTGGTGGTCCAGCTTGAAGGGGTGCAGTAGGTGGTGGTGCAGCCTGTGTTGGAGGGGATGGTGATGGTGGGTACGGTGACCACCGGCTGGTCCCCTCCTCTGTGTACTCCTCACTGGGGGGTGACATTGCCTCCTCCACTGGCTCCCGCTGGGCTTGAGGGCCATAAGCTGTGTGGAGAAATAAGATGTTGTGATTAGTGACCTTAGCCATATGTTTGTGGAGATAGTTATACTTTGATATGTGGTGAAAAAATATATATGTGTTTGGGTTAATCCCCCTGGGTAAACAAGGGTACTCCCACTGCTGAAAGGTGTTGTTTGAGTTATTACGGGTGAAAGTTTCATTTTGAGGTGCAATTTCACAGTGGCCTGAAATAGTACAGTGGGGCTGTTGCAACACCCTCCCATGTAGATATCTGGTCCCTGTACCACAGCTGTCCATATGATTGTGAAGTAACAGCACCACTGTACAATTTCAGGCCACGGGGATATTGCCCCTGACATATCCATGTCTGAGCTGTGATACCTTTTGAATGAACACACCTTTCAGCAGTAGGAATACCACTGTTTAACTTGGGAGGGGTGGGAATCCAACAACATATATTTGTCTTCACAACTTGTAGGGATGGCTATCCCTCCAGGGGGATGGCAAAGGTTAAGTCCACCTTGATGTCAGATTGTAGACATTGTGAAAACAGATGTTGTTCGCTGTTAGTCCTATCCCTCCTACCCTCATGGTTGTTCAGATATTGCTCTATGTGACAGATGTAGATTTCAGTCATTTGTCCACACGAGGGCTTTTCAGCAGAGCCAAACTCGCCCCATTTAGAGAACAATACTTAATTGGAATGGTGTACAGAGTGTGCATGGTTTGCAAGCACACTCTGTGGACCATTCCAAAGAGGTATTTATCTCAAAATGTTGTGACTTTGGCTCTGCTGAAGAGCCTCTGTGTGGTCAAATGACAGATATCTCCACCTGTCAGATAGAGCAATATCTGTATAACCATGAGTGTTGGAGGGATGGGACTTAGATCGAGACACATCTTTTAACGATGACAATGATATGACATCATGATGACATTACCCATAGCTATCCCATTACAGTCACACACAAGTAGGAATGGTCATATATGTATGTGGATATGTACCTTTCATATGGATACAGTAATATCCTTTCAAGATGTGAAGCCAGAGAGCAGTTCAGTAGGTGTGATTGCCTTACTGACTATATATGTGCACCCATCCAACAATACATTGGATTGATATGATGGATATGAACATACCTCATATATCCCATCTACGTAGAGTGTGATATACTATGTATGTGTATTTGGATGGTAGCAATGTAGGTTGATTTGTGATGGGTGCACATATTTGGCCAGTAAGGCAATCACATCCAGTGAACTGATCTCTGTGTTCACATCGTGTTGGGACATATTTAGAAACATTTGAATCCTAAGGGCAACAATCCAGCCAGTAGTGAGGGATATCTTTGATTGAGGCCTGTTTTTTTCTCTGTGTATGAGCCCATCCATCCTTCTGTGTGAGGCAACCATACTCAATCCTAGATATCCGTCAGTCATGGCCTCTTTGTGACCATGGTACAATGTCTGCTATTTGTTTCCAATGTGTATCCTTCAAAGAGCGGCTGGTGTACCATCCGTCCATGGCATCAGCACCCCTGTGGATCCATGTGGGAATCAGATGTGGGATATGTCATTTCAAGTTAGAGTAAATGATTGCAGCCACAACACCAATGCCTACTTCATCCGCCTTTAATTCTGTGGAATAGTTTTCGTCCTGTGTGTTGCACATACAAGCATTTATTCTCTGGGACACTGTGATGTGTGACCTGATGCCCCCTTTTTGTGATTCAGTAAGCGGTGAAGTTGAACTGATGAAGTGAACATGATGGTGACTTCTCCAGTGATCTCCTTTCCCCATTTCCAGTGTTTTCCATGAAGTCTGTACAATGGGACCCTATGAACTTGATTCTTGTTTTTGCATATTCTCCATCGACTAACACTGGTATTGGTGAAGTGAGGGTGTGTGAGGGTTACTTTGTGTCCACCATCTCTTTGTCACTGCTTAGTGAATGTCCCCTGTGTAGCATGTGATCGTTGGCCTATTGACTTGTTTGTTGTCTGGATAACCCTTTGCGTCCCAGAGGGGTTGCCAAAGCATTGTTGATCGATGCATTGATGATCCCTCTAGCACTCAAAGGGTTAGGTGCTGACTTGGGGACATGGGTGACACTGTGTGTGAACAGTGATGATATATGACAGACGACATTTTGAACATAACGGTTTGTGTATTGTGTGTGATGAGCACAGCGACAGGAGGGTTGAAGTAGGACTTTGACAGGTTTGTCCCAAGTTGGACCTTGCCATTTGTCCTGGTGTTGTGTCCTCTTTTTAACCCTCAGGGTGCTGTGTTGGTGCAGTTGTATGGATGAGTGATGGGCATGTGTTGAGGTGTGACTGTGTGTGCAGCTGGTGTTGGTTGATGTAGTGTGTTGTTCTGTAGCGTTGCACTTACCGGTAGTGTGGAGGCTCCTCTCATCCCCAGTGTCAGCTCCTCCAATGACCCCCTCGATCAGGGTCGGGGACATGGTCTGCCGCACCATCTCCTCCCAGCCGCAGAATGTGATGGGCACAGATGGGCCACCTCCGGTGCCTCGGGCTTGCTTGGCCATGTCAGACATCTTGTTCTTGACCACCCTCCGGCAGTCGCCCCATCTCTTCTTCACAGACTCCACGTCCCACCTGCATGTAGCCACTGCGTTCACCCAGCTGCAGATCTGGTTCCAAGCTGCCTTCCTCCTCGCTGACAGGCCAGGGACCTTCACCGTCGGGTGGAGAACACTCTGCCTCTCCAAGACAGCTTCCATGACAGCCGTGTTCTCCTCCTCAGTATATCTCGGATCCCTGATCCTGCCCTCATCAGCTCCGGCATGGAAGGATTCAGAGCCGGAGTGCCCTGCCTGGTCTCACCCTGACTGCGTGTGTTGCTCCCCAGCAACTACCCCTCGTCCCACTGCAGGTTCTGTCCCTGTCCTGCGTGAGCCTGCTCTTGGTGGCCGGGTCCCCCTCCGCCCTGCGGATCTCTCTCTCCCACCCCTGCTCTGCTGAGTGATACCCTACTGACCTTCCTCCTCCTCCACTACTCTCCCCATGCCTCTCTCCTGTCCTCCTCTCCTGGCCATCACTCACCCACTCACACCCAGACACTCCCACAGGCCCTAACAGACACACTCGATCCACTCACTCTCTGTCACACACTTTCACTCACAGATTCACAGTGTCAAAATAAAATGTAAAATGTGTAAGGTGTTATAAAATAAAAGGACTATGTGTATGTATGTGTATGTGTTTGTGTTTGTATGTGTGTATGTAATATGTGCAAAAGTGTGATATGTGTATAGTAAGTGCACCTCTCTCCAAACTCCAAACTCCAAAATCTCCTTCTACCTCCAATGTATGCTCCTGTCTCCCTCTCTCTAATCACTATCCTCCGCTCCTGGGTCCTGATATCTGGCTCTGAAGAACTCGATAACAGACAGTGTGTGACGGTTATTTTTGGGTATATATAGGTGTACTTGAAGTTTTTTGATACATTGGGGCTTTGTGATTGGCTGTGTGTTTGAATTTGTTTTTGCATCAATCAGGGTTGCTAGACAACAGCAGCCGTTATGTTACATGTTGTTTTGAGCGATGTTATCGTGTGATTTGGCCGCCCGTTGTGCATTAACATGAGTGACAACGGCTTTTGTGTTTTGTGTGTGCCTACGCTCGATAGCTGTTCTCGTAGAGTACCTATTGAACCTGCCGTAAGTCATGTATTATTTGCGAGCGATGTGCCTTTTTCACTTAGCGGCTGGTTTAACGGGAGCCTTTAAATCTAGCCCTAAGAGTGTTATCTTTAGATTCACAACCAGGGTCGAAGTCAGATGGTTAGGGTGGATAAACTATTGCAGACAAGTCAAAGGCAATCTGCCAGTAATTTGACAAATATCTTCAAGTCCAGGTTCAGAAGCAAGATAGGTTGATAGTTTGTGTACTGCGCTGGGTCTTTATCCGGCTTTGGAATGAAAGGGATGTGCACTTCCAAAGCCTGAGGGGAGAAGGAAACACCCACTGCTATAGCATTGATAGAGGACAGGAGATGGGCAAAAAGGCTGAAATAATATGAATAATATGTGGCTGAAAACCCATCCAGGCCTGGACTTTTCCCCAGGGGCAGTGGCCCGAAGACTCGTATGACATCTTTTATAGCAAAGCGATATTCTAGCCGGTTCAAGGTATCTCGGGGTAAGGTACCACAGTCTGAGCATGTAAGAAATTCCCGTATATGAGAATGGAAAGATGGGGTATCAGAGGTCAAAGTGCCTCCTGAGTCCTGATATATTATATATTTTTAATTATTATAAATATATATATATATATATATATATATATATATATATATTTATATATATATCATTAGAACACAATAACCAATATACATGTATATGGAATAATATAAGAAGACAGTACTAGTCACTAGAGATCTGGCATACTGGATAGGCCATAAGGTCTGGAAAACTGAAGTAGGGTAATGGCAACGAGGGCCAAGAGGTCAGCAAGACAGGCTAAAGGTCAGGGCAGAATGAGTAAAGAGGTGGTCAAAGACAGGCCAAGGGTCAGGGCAGGCTGAGTTATGCTGTGGTCAAAGACAGACCAAGGGTCAGGGCAGGCTCAGTTATGTGGTGATCAGAGACAGGCCAATGGGCAGGGCAGACTGAAGGATGCGGTGGTCAGAAGGCAAGCAGCAGTCATATAGAGAAAATCCAAACACAGAATACGCAAGGCAGGTTCTGGGAAAAAAGAGCTTCTTATATTGGCCTGCTGACATCAGTGTGAAGCGCAGACGTCAACGCTTGCACAGAAGAGGGGAGGAAGGCAACAGAGGATGCTACATTCTTCCAGAGCGGTGCCGTGACCCTGCAAGATATTGAAAGACCCCCCCGATGGATGGCCTCCAGACATTTGTGGGTGGTACCCATAAGTAAGGAAGAACAGAATGGAGTACAACAAAGAATATACTGGCTCTGGCCAGAGATGTGGATGGGCGAATGAAGCCCTTATGTAGGTAATCTGAGATGTACATATTCAGGTGTTGTAATTCTGATCCCAAGAGAGGGAAGTTATGGCAGTAAAGGATGGGAGCCCCAGCATGTAATTCAATGGTACAGTTGGAGTGTCAAAGTCAAATAGAAATGCTTCAGGGAGCTTCATGTGCTAGTAGGGTACTGCACAAAAAAAAAGAATGCTAATAACTTGAAAACATTTTAATACATAAAACACATATAACAATTAGGGGTGGTTGAAAGTTGTTGCTGTGTTTCCGTGAGAAATCCCGCAAAAACCACATTATTGTCCGCCTTTTTACAGGAAAATACGATTTTAAAACAGCAATTAAAATATGTGAAGTTTTTGCCCATTGGCCAAAATTCCCCCCAATTTTTCAATGGTTAGAAAGTTTCCGCCCATTCATTTATATAGTTTTCCCCTTTTCTCTATAAAAATGTGATGTATTTGTGGAAGTGAAACACAACAGAAGCAGCTACAGATAGAGGTAGACATGCTGTGCTGTTCTGATGTTATTTATTTTGAAAATTGGAGAGGCTCACAGTGACTGTTATCACTATGAGCAGGTTTAAAAATAGTAAAAGGAGGAACTAGAAGGACCCTTATGTGTCCACTGAGTCTGAGGAGGTGGAGAAAGTGAGTATTTTAGAATCAATGCTGTCTAGCCCCCCTAAATCATTCCTAGGGATCTTGGGGAAATGTATGGCAAGGGAGGAAGAAAAGGGTAGTACTAGAGAGAGGAGGACAGATCAGCTGCCTGTGCCTGCTGCCAGACGTGCTGCCCCTGCTGCCACTAGAGACAGAGAGAAGGCAGATATTTTAAATAATTTCTTTTCTTCTGTTTTTACCAAGGAAGACCCAATGGACAAGAATCTGCAAGCTACTTTTACAGAACAGTCACAGCAAGCATGGGACTGGCTAACACAAGAAAAGGTGTTAAAACAATTGAATAGTGTTAAGGTAGACAAAGCTCCGGGGCCAGATGGTATACACCCACGGGTACTTAAAGAGCTAAGCCAGACCCTGGCCAGACCGTTATATTTGATTTTCAGGGATTCTTTTATTTCAGGTATGGTGCCCATGGATTGGCGTAAAGCAGATGTGGTGCCCATATTTAAAAAGGGATCAAAGTCACAGCCAGGAAATTACAGACCTGTAAGCTTGACATCTGTGGTAGGGAAGCTGTTTGAAATGTTGCTAAGGGAATATATTCAAGAATTCTGCTGGAACAGGAATATCATTAGTAATAGCCAACATGGCTTTGTGAAAGACAGGTCTTGTCAAACAAACTTGATCGCATTTTATGAAAAAGTGAGTAATAATATAGATGAGGGAGCGGCAGTTGATGTGATCTATTTAGACTTTGCCAAGGCATTTGATACAGTTCCGCACAAGAGGTTACTGTACAAATTGAATGAAATAGGCCTAGGGGAAAATGTTTGTGTGTGGATCGGAAATTGGCTGAAAGATAGAATGCAAAGAGTGGTAGTAAATGGCAAATTCTCCAGTTGGATAAAAGTGATAAGTGGAGTACCTCAGGGATCTGTCCTGGGTCCTCTTCTTTTTAATTTGTTTATTAATGACCTCCCAGAGGGCATAGGGAGCCATGTATCAGTGTTTGCCGATGACACAAAATTAAGTAAGGTAATAAAGTCTGAACTGGATGTGTCTTCATTACAGGAGGATTTGGACAAATTGAGTAACTGGGCAGGCAAGTGGCAAATGAGATTCAATATAGACAAGTGTAAAGTTATGCATTTTGGGTATAATAATAAAAATGCAACATATAGTTTAAATGGTGTTTCTCTGGGGAAATCTACTAATGAAAAGGATTTGGGAGTAATGGTAGACAATAGACTTAGCTGTAGCGTGCAGTGCCAGCTGGCAGCTGCAAAGGCCAATAAGATATTGGCATGTATTAAAAGGGGTATTGACTCAAGGGAGGAAGATATAATTATGCCTCTTTACAGGTCCATGGTAAGACCCCACCTAGAATATGCTGTTCAATTCTGGGCGCCCTTTCTGAAAAAGGACATTATGGAACTAGAGAGAGTACAGAGGAGGGCTACAAAACTAGTAAGGGGAATGGAAAGTTTTAGTTATGAAGAGAGGCTAGAAAAATTAAACTTGTACACACTAGAGAAACGGCGTCTTAGAGGGGATATGATAACACTATATAAGTATGTTCAAGGCCCATATAAAGGGCTCTCCAAAGACCTGTTCATTAACAGAACAGTACACAGGACAAGGGGCCACCCGCTTAGACTTGAGGAAAGGAGATTTAATCTACAACAGCGGAAGGGTTTCTTTACAGTAAGGACAATAAAGGTATGGAATTCAATTCCTGAGGAGGTGGTGCTATCAAATACATTAGATGCCTTTAAAAGGGGCCTGGATACTTATTTAAAAGAGCATAACATAGAGGGCTATGTACATTAGTATTGGGATTAATATTTAGTTAGGGCTTGTTGATCCAGGGAGAAATCTCTTCTTTTGGATCAACGATGGTAAACAGGAATAGGAAAAGGGTTGAACTAGATGGACGCAAGTCTTTTTTCAACCTATGTTACTATGTTACTATGTTACTAGTACTGTATCTGCTGTCAGACATGCTGCCCATGCCACTGCTACCACCACTGCTGTGCCTGCTGTCACATGTGCTGTTCCTGCTGCCACTAGTGCTGTGCCTGCTGTCAGATGTGTTGACCTGCTGCCACCAGTGCTGTGCCTGCTGCCAGTGCTGCCCCTGCTGTCACCAGTGCTGTGCCTGCTGTCAGTGCTGAAGCTGCTGTCACCAGTGCTGAACCTGCTGCTAGTGTGTCTTGTAATACTCAGGAGCAGAGGCAGGCTGGCCTGGGGGGCAGGGAGGCAATTGCCCCCCAGGCCGCGGGGCCAGTGACTGTAGTGGGCCGGTGGATGTGGTGCACTGTCAAAAATAAATCAATGTTTGTCAGTGTCACAGGGGCCAGACGTCACATTTGCCAGCATGTAGTTCAAGAATAAAGCCCAAATGCCGGTAAGGAAGCAGCAGAGCGGCACCAGATGTGAATATTATTGATAGACTTCGTGTTGAGCAGCGTGGGTGCGACATGGAAGTCTATAATTCACTGTTTTCCTTCATATCCAATAGAAATACTGGACACTGCTTCCAGGCAGTGTGTCTGTGTTTCATTGGATAATGATGGGCTGCCTGATGTCATGACCAGTGAGGAAAAAAAGGAGAGTATAGAATGCCTCGGTCTGGTCTGTGAGGAGCTGTCTGAGGGCTGGTGCTGGGAGTGCACAGAAGAAACATTTGCTGGTGGTAAGCAAAGAAGCTACATTTTAAAGAATGGTCTAGTATTGTGAATTTGTACTAGGAGGCCAACAGACTTCCTTGCACCCTCCACAGGAGTGCCTCTCACAAGCGGCAGGACTAGCCGCCTTGTATAAGGTGAGAATACAGGGCTCCTGGAGGGCGTTAAATATAACTTCTTTAGGTGCTAGGGATAGCGCAATGCATTGCAAACCATCGTATTTAACACCTATCTGGCAGTCCTAGGGTGAATACTGGACTGAAGCTGTGTCCCTGTAGTGATAAAACCAAGGAGACAGAGGCAGAAGAATCATACTGTATATTGCTGGGGCATTAACCATTTGAATGCCAGAGAGATACTCAACGTATTGCAAAGCAATGTGTTGCAGAAAACTCCTCTGGCAATCAGAGTTAAACTCACTACGTTGTTGCAGTGCTCCATTTTAAACATTCTCCGCGTGCGAGAGTACTGCACATTCATATGCAGTATGCCAATGGCAGAGTGAATATTAAAGCTGCAGTCACCAGCAACTCTCTTAAAATCTCTTATTTTGGCTCATCTCCTCGGTCTGTGTACAGCTGAGAGATCTGCTTTATTACAGTGTTATTGTGTCAGTTTGAGCCTTGAACTATAGTGGCATGAACAGCTTCCAACCTTACAAACAAAATCTCTGCTCCTGTATCCCTGTTTTAACCTTTTGCATATCAAAGGGGTGTCCAAATCAGCTTTTACAAGAGTTGTTTATCCCACTGGCACTCAAGGGGTTGATCACTGCAGAGAAACTTTTTTCTAAGCTGGGCAATTGTATTGGGGGGTCACATACTATTTTATGCTGTGTTTGCTAGTTACTGCCAGGCCTTACTGCCAGACGTCTTATAGTTTAAGATGTAAAGGGCCAAATTTTTGACATGCGTAGGCTAGACAGTGACAATCAGATGCTCTCTTGGCACTGCACACTGACAGTACTCCTCTCTACTCTCCTCCTTCCTGGGTTCACATGTACTCACTCCTCCTCTGTCACTCCTCTTCTGCCCATTCCTCTGATGTGGCACCACATGCTCCACCCAACACATATCCTTGGACAAGTTAATGTCTTCTCCGTGACCATTCGCTGTTGACACATATCTTTTTAAGTGAAAAACTCTATGCCTGCTCCACCTTCATTATGATGTGGTGACTTCAAAAAGGATTGGTCATGGACCCCCGACATTACTACAGGTCCTAGGCACTTGCCAAGGATGCCTAGTGGCTAAGCTGGCTCTATCTTTGGTATCACAAGTGTATCTATATTTCATTTGAAAGATCTGTGGTCTCAGTAGTGTTGATTTGCATAGCCACACACACACACGCACCATCACACACACACACACACAATGAGGCTGGAGTACTAAAAAATGGATCAACCCAACTGAACCATAGGAAGTAAATAGACTTTTCAAAAAATGCCCATAGATTAAAAAATACTTTTACTTCCTTGAATGCTAGGCAGGTCTCTAACACTTTGCTTCAGAATGCAAGATCTCTCTAGGGATTTTAACTTATAGATCAATTAGTTACTTTAAACTGTTGAATACTAGAGAGATCTACAATGTACTGCATCATTCAGTGGGTTTAAATCCTATTTAACCCAAAGGGAATTAGGGAAATTAACCCTTTGAGTGCCAGAGAGGTATCATGCCTACGCAATGTATTGGATACCTCTCTGGCACTTATTGACGTTTCCTACTGTGCTGTCAGTTTTCCCCAGATTGTTTCCAGTTTTAGTTAGTGCAAATCACCCATAATCTTTCACAGACACACACACATAAGCACACATACATACATACACATACAGACACACACAAAGCCATACACATACACACGTATATCCACACACACATAAAGACCTACACAGAAGCATATATATATATATATATATATATATATATACACACACACATACACACACACTTTTGTGGCATGTATACGTGTGTGATAGTTACATGTACATAGGATAATAATGCTGGACAGCAATACAGAAGTGTTAAGCACTAAGGGGGCAGTACTGGATAGATCACATAGTGGGGTGAGACAAGATTGGGGACAGTCCAGCTATTCTTGCCCTGGACCCCATAATTTCTGATGGCAGCCCTGCCGTCTCAGTTCTATCCCTCCATTCGCACAGCTCCATGCTCCTAGTCTCTCTTTCAGCTTCATCTTCCCATCCACTCTCTCAGCCACATCCACCCATTCTCACAACTCCATTCTCCCATCCTCTCTCAGCTTCATTTTCCCACCCACTCTCTCTCAGCCACCCATCCACTCTCCCAGCTTCATCCACTCTCTCAGCTTCATCCTCCCATCCTCTTTCTAAGTTCCATCCTCCCATTCTTTAAGCTTCATCTTCCAGTCCTCTCTCAGGTTCACCCTCCCATCCTCTTGTTCAGCTTCATCCTACTATTCTCTTCCTCAGCTCCATCTGTTCATTCTGTCCTCTCTACCATCTTCATCTTTTCATTCTCTCTCTTTCTCTCCCCCTTCTCTCTCTCTCAGCTTCATCCTCAAATCCTCCCTCTAAGCTAAATACAGCCACCATCACTCAGCTTCTCTTATCTTCATCACCCCGGCGTCTGAGCTTCAACCTCCCATCCTCTCTCACAGCATCATCCTCATATCCATTCTACCAGCTTTGACCACTTATTCTCTCTCTCTCAGCTAAATCCAGTCATCCTCTCAGCTTCACCCACCCATACCCTCTGATTCCCTCACCTGTTCTCTCTCAGCTTTTCCCACCATTCCTCACCTTACACCACTGTGTCTTATTTGCTCTGCCCATTCTATTCCCCCATCTGGAAAGAAAAACAGAACAAGGAGGCACTCATAGTGTTAATATGTGTTTGAGTACATGAAATTCAATAGGATATGATATTTCACTCACATTTATAAATAACCACTTTGAGATTCTTAGTGGCTATAAAGATAAGTGGGGGATATTATGCTGCCCACCACACAGATACATTTCTGATCAGCTGCTCCCCAAATGATAACCTACAAAGAAGAAGGCAGCACGGGTGGGAGACAAGAAACAGCAAACAAGGTTCTTTATATTTACAAATACATGTTTGTGTATATGCACAGTACAATATATAATAAAATAACATACACTGAGTGCTCCACCTGTTTGTTGAAGTACAACCGGTATGTAGCCACAGGGGTGAAGCCTGCCCCTGTACAGGTACACCGGGTTCAGGTGCAATGATCCTCTGTGCAACAGCTAAGCATTCTCTTATTGGAAAAATGTGAGATCATCAGAAAGGTGAAATGACCAGTGCTTTATAAAAAAATAAAAAAAATAATAATACATGTTAAAAATAAAAACAAGTGTTGAGCCAATGCGTTTCTGGATGATCCTTTCATCAGGATGTTTGGACTTTCTGCTGATTGCCCTTTTTTTCCAGTAAGAGAATACTTAGCTGTTGCACAGTGGATCATTGCTGCTGATACAGGGTACCTGTACAGAGGCAGGCTTAACCCCTATGGCTACATACCGGTTGTGATTCAGCCAACCGGTGGAGCACTCAGTGTGAGTATGCTCATTTTTTATACATTGTGCGGTTTACTTTTAACAGATGAGGTTGCTATTTGTGCATATACACACACACACACATACATGTATTTGTAAAAAATCTCTCTCTTTGTTGCTTCTTGTCTCCCACATTCTCCAGTCAGTCCTTTTCTCTCCACTTCATCCAGATGTCCTCACCCACTCATCCTCTCAGCTACTACTATCCATTCTCTTTCTCTCTCTCTCTCTCTCTCTCTCTCACTTTATTTCCTCTGTCCTTTCCGTATCCCCATCTTTTCACCATTGCCCTACATTTTTTCCAGTTTTTCCATTCATTCTTGCTTTTCACCACCCCTCCAACACACAAAAAAACACACACAAGCACACTGGGTATGTGCATGCCAAGTTTCTAAAACTTTTGTTGGCAGGAATTCACCAGTAGCCAATAGTGTGTCCTTCCATAGAGGGAAATGTTGGCTATGTAGCCTTTAACAATATTTGAATCTATACTGTGACACACACGGCCGATTGTTAGCTCTGTTGTGTTTTGTGTTTCACATTATGAATTGCTAGCTCTGGTTCATCATAGGTATTATAGAATTGTAAGCTCTGTGGTTTCGCTAGTGTAGTTCAATTTCAAATTTAAAGGAGCAGTAAACTTTTTTTTTATGAAAAATATATATATTGTAAGGATTTTCCTACTGAGTAAAATAAGGGCACTCCCACTGCAGAGAGATTTATATTTCCAGAGTTATTACAGTTTAAACCCATGTTTTTTTACATTGGCAGTGCCCTCTAGTGGTTAAATTCTAATTAGATTTCCTGTTAGATTCTAATGGAGAGGAAAGTCAGAAAAGTCAGAGACATACAGTTCTCCATAGAATGTGATAGAAACTGCCTGTCACTTTCTGTCAGTTAGAACTATCAGGAAGTAAACACAGTAAATTCACTTCCTGATTATTTGAACTGTTATAAATTTTGAATAAAACGTCTGACAGCGATGGGAGTGACCTTGTTTTATTCAGCAGGAAATGCTCTGTAAAATATGTGTTTTCATAAATAAAAGTTTACTGCTCCTTAAATCTATGTGGTATTAATAGTTTAGCTCCATTTCTACTGTAAGCTTTGAGGTATCACCAGCATGGTTCAATTTCAATTGCAGGCTCTTTGGTATCCTCACTAGTGTAGCACCATTTCCATTATATGTTTTGTGGTATCCCTAGCCTTGCTTCATATTCTTAATGCCATTTGTAAAATTAACAAAAGGGGGTAGACTGGCACAGAGGGCTGGAGCGATAGTATAGATGGGCCACTTGATTGTACTTTCCCCCCCAGGCCAAAAGTTGCCAGCCCTCCCCTGCTCAGGAGGAGGAAGGAGAAGATGATGCCAAGTGTGACAGCAAGGGACCCCTAAGATACACCTGACATCCCCAAGCAGTCCCGCCAGTCCTAGTACTACTACTACTACTAAGAAGGTCCAGCAGCTTTTTAGAGTTAGGAGTGAAGGAGGGGGTAATCAAGATCCTCATATTACTAGTGACTGTGAGGAGGAAGACTCTGCAGCTGAACTTGATGTGGTTGGTGTTGTAGTAGTAGCAGAAATGGTGAAGCAGCCAGCGGGACTAGTGTTAAGGGTAGCATTTGAGAGCTTCCAGACTATTCGTCAAGGGAGACCACACCATTCCTCTGACCCTGGGAGTCCTCCCCTTCCCTTCACTAAAGTGTCCAAGTGGATCATGATCCTGAAGACTAAGTGGCCAGAAATGGTGTTGGGGGAGAGCAGGTGCACAATTAATACCACCACCACCACCAGCAGGAGCACAGATCAGCTGCCTGTGCCTGCTGCTACTACTGCCAGTCTACCTTCTTCAGGTAAAAAAAATGCCAAGTGTGACATTAGGGGACCTTCTGTCACATTGATCTTCACCTCCTCCAAGCAGCAGTGAGATGCCTGTAATAGAGAAGCAGCAGCACATAAGAACTAGTGGTGGTGGTGATGATGATGCTGGAGAAACTGGGGAGGAGGAAACATTGATGGCCTTTTTAGCAGAAACTGAGACGGAATGGGAGACAGGGATGAGGATGGGCATCTCCACCACCACTAGCAATGAGATTTTGGAATCTGAGGAATTTGCAACTGCTCTAATTCCTGCTGATGCTGCTGAGATGCAAGGGCAGCAGGATGCTGAGGAGCAAGCTAGTGTGCCACAGACCACCGTGGACACAATGGGAATGGGGTCAACAAGTGATGTGGGGCTAGGTCAGGTTCCACTTGCCAGCGCCAGCAATACTCCTGGTCCTAGTTGCAGTGCTAAATCTGAGGCAGTAGCAGCAACAGCAGCAACATTATCAGCTGCCATAGTCAGTGAAGGGAATGTGGAGGACAAGAAGAAATAGGCCATTCTTCTCAACCTGTTCCACCTTTTCCCTCCCCTCTGAAGTCATGGGTGTGGGGCTATTTTTTTCTTCGGGCAGGCACAGTGCAGTCATCACTAATGGCAATGTGCACAATTCCCTCATATCACACATGAAACACAGACACCATGACATTATGTGAAACATGTTAAAGCCAAACACCCACCACAGAAATCAAGCTCTGCTGTTGCTGTACCCCCTGACACTCCAGAAAGGCAACAAGAGGTGAGGCAAAGATCAAAAAAGGATTAACAGTTGAGAAACCCAGGCAGAGACTGAAAGTTCCATGATGAGGGAAAAAACTAGCTCGCCATCACATCACCTTCTAGAGTAACTACATCTTCTGCTAATCCACCTGGTTCATTGTTAGCTCCCCCTCCAAATGATAGCCACACTGTTGATGTCAGGATGTGGCAGTTTGTGTCCACCCATTGCACACTGTGTGGTGCACTGACCACACATGGCAGTGTGGTGGAGGAGAATCGCAACCAGGGCATCAAGCGGCATCTGTGGAGATTCGAATCGCAACCAGGGCATCAAGCGGCATCTGTGGAGATTTCATCCTGCAGAATATGCTAAGATGGTTGCAGGGAGGGTTCATCTTTACTATTAAACTGTCAGCAAGTTGTCATGTGTCCTTAGCAGGCTCTGGACAAGGGGTATAGTGACAGCGGCATGACTTTGTTTCTGGTGTCATGATGTTTGGATACAGTTGTGTCCCCAGATGTTATTTACTACACACAATGTGTGTCAATGTTTGGCTGAGCTGCTCTTTCTCTGCTGCTTGATTCTGCTGTCTGAGATAATCTAGTGCTCTGCTATCTATTGCTACTGCCTTCCTTGTTCTGAGTCTGGCTGAATCAGCTGACCTTTCTGTGACTGCTCACCTGACTGCTATCAGCCAACCCTCCCAGGGTATTTAAAGCAGCTTGGCTCACCTGATTGCCCTTGTGTTTGCTTCTGGCTGCAAGAGTGTTCTACTACGTTCCCAATTTCCTGTGCCTGACCTGGCTTCCTCTGACATCCGTTCTGGTTCCTGACTCCCTGGCTTGTTCCTGACATCACTGATCTCCCTATTCCTGACCCCGGCTTGGCTGACTACATGTCTTGGTTCCCGGCCCCGGCTTGTCTTTTGGTTTAAGCTTTTGGATCACAATTTTGCTTTGTTTGCTTTTGTTATTTTAATAAAGGTGTTTTGCACTTTACATTTTTGTATCTGTCTGGTTCCTGGTCCCTAACACTGTGCACAATGCAGTTGCTTATAAGAGCCACAGTTTAATAATACACCCATGGTTGGGGTAGGTAGAGAAGAATTATTGGCCAACTTCTTCTTTTCTCCACATAGACTTGGGTTTACTTATTGTGCTGCTACTGCCTCAGGTGCATCACTGGAGCTAGTCGTGGCAACTGGAACCTTCATCATCCATCACCCATGTTACCGCTCTTGTTGATACCATACCCTTTCAGTTGCCTAATCATCCTGCTTCTTAAACAACTCAGCAGCAGCAAGAACTGCAGTTGCAAATTCCACAATTATGGACTCAGATGGACATTTGACAATGGCCAGTGGCCACTGGCCAACATGACCTACTGGCACTAGGCCAATAGGGCATTTTTTTTCTCAGGGCTTGTGCTTTGAAAAAAAAAAAACATGGTCCTACAAAAAAAAAATAAACAATTTTTTTGGGTTTCTAACAAGCCTAAGTCCTACAAATCAATGTTTCCTTAGGGCTTGTGCCAAATAAGCTTAAATCCTGCAAATCAATATTTCCTCAGGGCTTGGGCCTCCAACAAGAAAGCTAACAAATCATCTACAAAATATTCTATCAAGTCAAGTATCAGTCCACCTCATTCGCAACTTATGTCAGGGGGTTCCTGTCTGTATCTTGATTTTATTTTTATTTTTTTATTAACTGTACCCCCAATGACAGTCAAGAACCCCCCCCAAAAAACAAATTCCCTGTTCAACTGATTCATTCCCCAGTCTCCAAGTGCCCTCCTCAGGCCCCTTTTATACCATGTCTTATGGGGTTTTTTTAATTGTATTTAGGAGTTATGTTTTATTAACTGCCCCCTAATCCCAGTAAACAACCCCCCCAAAAAAAATTCCCTGTTCAACTAATTCTTTCTCCATACCCCACCAAGACAGCCACCCTCATGCCCATTTTATACTATGCCTTTGGGAAATAAAATAATATTTGTTATGTGTTGTGTGTAAATTCAGTGTTCCCATTGGTTTCAATGGAATGAGCTAGGCGAAGAAAGAGGAAAATCTGCATTTTTTGCAGGAATTGCCATTATTCAACTGATTTCAGTTTGAGGCGAAATGTATTGCCCATCCCTAATAACAATATGAATGTTATTTTACAAGTTGTTTTTAAAATTGCCTATTTAAGGCGACAATAGATTTGATTTAATTAACTGTCCTAGGTTCAGTCATTTTCAGTTATTTAAACTGGCATTAATTTGAACTTAACAAAGCTATTCAATTTGCAAAGCAGCAATTTCCATATGTTCACTTTGCAGGCTAAAAGGCAGATTTTAGTATTTTAACCTCTGAAAACACAAGCATGGACTTATTTAATATATGTGGGTCATCTGACTCACTTCTTAAGCTAACAATAGAGCTAACAGGATCCCTTGACCTAATATATTTTATATATCTTTATTTATATGGTGCCACACAGTGTATGCAGCACCTTAGAACAGTAGTATCTTACAATAAATAAATGGGGATAAAATAAGCATCACAGTCATAGAAACAACAGGAAAGAGGTACCTGCCACATGGAGCTTACAGTCTAAATGGGTAATAGGAGACAGACAACAGAGTATGAAGGTGTCAAGTGCTGCAAGTTCAAGTGCTGAGTTTGCCAGAAGGTAATGCATGGTACTACGGCTCTAGAAGATATGATTTAAGGATAGACATAAGAAAGAGGGGGGTTGTTCTAGATGTAGGGAGAGAGACATAAAGTTCCATAGATAGGGAGCAGAAAGTGAAAATGTTTGAGACAGGAGAGGGCAGAGGGTTTGAATGGTGTAACAATACAGGCATTGTGTGCTGAGTGAAGGAGGTCGCTGGGAACATAAGAGATGAGGGAAGAGATGTAGGGGGGAAATCAGTGTGGAGAGCTGAATAGGGAGCCATGTCAGATGTCTAAGAATTATGTGAGCAGGTTCAGTTTTTAGCGAGAGTGTAGTGATTCGTGCAGTTCCGCTTAAGACAAATTGCATAGAGGAACAATGGGAAGCCGGGAGGCCTGTTTGTAGGACATTGCAATAGTCTAAGTGGTATAGAATGAAGGCAAGAGTTTTAGTAGTTTTTTGGGAGATGAATGGGGAATTGTAGCAATGTTGCAGAGGAAAAAAGCAACAGGATATAGCCACAGAATTAATGTAATGGAAGAAGGAAAGGTACGCATCAAATATGGCTCCAAGGTAGTGTGTTGTGCTGACCAGATCAATGTCAATTCCATCAGCTGTAACTGGGAAACTTAGTGTTGGGCAAGATCTTGGAGGTAAAATGAGAAGTTCGTTTCGGGACATGTTTATCTTCACATGATGGTGGACCATCCAGGAGCATATGGCCAAGAGGCAGTGTGAAATTTGTAACTGAATTTGAGGTGAAAGATCAGGAGTGGATATATAAATTTAGGTATCATCAGCATATATGATACATGAAGCCAAGTGAATTAATTTGTTCACCCAATGAAATATAGTAGACCCAGAACAGAGCCTTGTGGCACCCCCACAGACAGAGGGACTATATAGGAGATGTTATTGCCATAAGCAAGGAGCTCAATGTAATCACTGTGTCAAGTATGTTATCTTCCTTATTGATGTGAATGGGTATGGGCAACCTCTGCCTTTAGGTCAGAGTGGGGTTGCCCAGTGTTGGGCTGTTCCAGTGTGAGTGGGTGTTGTGGGGATGAGGAGATGCCATGACTGCTTTGTGACCTAAACTGATGACCACTGCTTATATACATCTTTCTCAAGATCCCTCATGTATAGTTGGTTTTGACTGCAGGTGCAGGCTTTTTTTAGCTACCAGCTTTCCCAATTGCATCTGTTTCTACACTGGGGGAGCTGTGGCCTTGAGCTCCAACCCTTACCTCGAATTGTAAGGGGTTCATTAAATTTCTTAAGATGTTTTTACTTAATGGTATATAGTTGATGCTTGCGTTAATGGTACATCTCCCTTTTAGGGGGAGTTTGCCCTGACCTATCCCTTCTTCATATGCTTGCCCTTGGCACTAACCGACAGCTTCTGCTGTATGTCTGGGGGGAAGGAATGGTCGCTGAGGCCAGTCATCTTTGTTTAGTAGTAGCATAAATTCATATATATAACCTTACATGGCGTTTCTTACTAGTTTCCATTGGGAAGCATGTATTGCAGTAACTGGGGAGATGGACAGCCGAAATTATGTTTTTAATGTCATTGTTTGCTGAGGCACTCCCCTCCCTCAGTTCCCGGACTATGATGAGGGGCCCTTTGTTTGGCTGCTCTGTTTCCTTTATTCTGAATGTTATGCAGTTGCTCATTATGGCAGTTCTCGAATTTATGTGCTGTTGACACATGTACGCCTGCACGCACTTCCCGAAAAATACTACTTGTACCCCCACTGGCTTTTGTGGCCAGGGATGTGCACTATATGTCTAGCCTCCAAGGCACCCAATACTCAGATGGATAGCCTGTATTGTATTAGAGCTCAACATGTCTTATCCTGCTTGCTATTCCTCTCCTCTTCCCTCTCCTGAACTGATAGCTCATTCTAGACCCTATCTCCCTTCTACATCTCTCTCTCTCTACTATGCTACTCCTTTCCAGAGGTTGGTCTGTGTGTGTGTGTGGGGGGGGACGAGACTCAGGGGGAATGTGGTCTTTCTTCATCCTCTGATTCTTTGATTTCACACTATGAAAGTGAATTACTCAATAGTCTGACTATGGACAATTAATGTGAAGGGACTTAATGGGCTTGAAAAAAGCCTGGAGGTTCTAAAGAAATTTGCTAGACTCCGTGCCCAGATAAGGCCAGCATGTAAGGACCACGGAGCGTTTTTTTTTAGATCATATTCAGGGCTCCCCGGACAGTGTACAGCCGAGCTGGGAGCCCTGAAATCCATGACGTGTCATAGGTCTTTATGGCAAGGTCACCCATGTTGGTCCTGGAGCGTCATCATGGGTCCTTAAGGGGTTAATCTCCCCATGGACCCGCAGTTAGATTGCTCCTCGGGCATATTGCATATATCATCCTAATCGCTAGCCAGATGGTCTTCCGAACGTGCTACTTATCACATGTTGGATACCTGGCAACTAGTTGCACCCCTGTAGCGCAATTACAGGTATTATTCCCCCTTCATGACCATTACACTCGGATAGATTACATTTTTTATGGAACAGTTTCTGGTGCATACACTTAATATGGCCACCATTGAGCCACTGAACTGTATGCGTGGAAGCTGAATGATCACCTCTTGGGTGACAAAACGTTTCTGCATACTGTTGAAAGCTCCCTGACTAGTTACTAGTCATCTGGGGGAATTCATAAAAATAGGCTTGCACAAGGATAAACTATAAAGTAAGAGTCTTGCAGACTTAATACATAAAATCAAAGATCTAGATCTGCAACACAAGTGTACTTGTATCATAACATGACTGGATATATCTCTCCCAGGCCAAACAGGAGCTAGCGACCCTCTATAGGGAAAAAATACTTAAACATTTAATTGGAACAAGTATGTGAATTACGTACAAGAGAACAAATGCAGTAGACTTTTAGACAGAGCAATCAGAAAGAAGCAGACATCCCACTATATAACAAACACTAGCAATGTGGGTCGGTGTTGCCAGTCATGTTATGCAGGGAATGTTTGTTTGTTTTTTATTAAATAAATGTTATGATAGTGAAATATGACTTAGGGTGTACGTGTCAGAAAGGTACACACAGTGATACACAGACACATGCGCAAACACACACATATACAGGGGGACACACAGTGATAGACAGAGACGCATGCAACACACATACATACACACACATGCACTGACATACGCAAACAGTGACACACAGATGCAAAGCAGAACATACATACATACAGTGTGAGCAGTATAAGTAACATACCTCCCAACATTTCAAATGGCCAAAGAGGGTGGTGTTACTGGGGGCGTGGCTGGTGATGTATTTTAGAGAATTTTTAGCCCTTTGAATTACTGTGGCTTTTATTGATGTGAAGCAATCTGATACACTGGTATATACACCACACAGTGTGATGTCCTAAATTAGTGGTTCTCAACTCCTGTCCTCAGGACCCACTAACAGGCCAGGACTTAGGGATTTCTCTGCTAGAGCAGGGGTGTGGTGATCAGAGGCCAGTCCTTATACACAGACACATGGAGACTGCATACCATACAGTGCCAGACCATATATAAATAGTTTGTCATACATGCTATACAGTGAGCTATCTACAGCATGGAGATGATTGCAGGAACTGGCACCTCTACTTACAGACAGACTGACAAACAAGCAATATATAAATATAGTCACAACCATGTCTCTGCCATTTACCAGCTCAGCTGAAGCCCTGTTCTGCACTGCCTGATCATGTCTCTGCCGTTGTTCCACTTTCCCAGCTTCTGTGTGCTAGCAAGTCAGCTCCCCAGCATCCTGTCTGCATTAGAAATTGTCTCACTTGTAGTAACTGGCAGGGCTGTGCAGAGTCACAGACGGGGAATGAAGAAGCTGCATATGAGTGGTTTATTGTAGGGAGCCCATAACCTTGTATCTATGTGCTGGGAACCCTGATGCATAATACAGATTTGGGCCATGGCCTTCCAGCTGTAGCTGGAACATAGTTCCCATCATCCTCAGCTGCTCAGCATGCGTGTGTGTCTCTGTATGAGTGTGTGTATATGTGTGTATGTGTGTGCCAGTGTGTATGTGTCTGCAGTGTGTGTGTGGGATTTGTGTGTGTGTCTGTGGTGTAGGAGTGAGTGGCAGCCATTTTTTTTTCAGCCTTAGATATTGGTGGGCGGGCTGGATAGTGGGGGCGGGCTAAAAATCTCACCCCCATTGAATCACCCAATGGGAGCAGTAACTCCTCCTTACTGCTGCCCCTGGGTGTGTTTTGCCAGGCACAAAGTCTTCTTGTATATATATAGATTAAAGACTCTCGAAATATCACACAATTTTAATTTCCTAAAATAGGAGAAACATTTCTTATCTATTATAAATCTATCCACAATCTGCAAGATACCAATTCCTCTACTCATTATGTACACCCCAAGACAGCACATTCTCTCTTTTGTAACCCATTCAGGATTAGGTCATTTACCAGAGGCTACCCTCTCCCTTCTGGAGGAGCCATTCACTCTTGATGATCTCTCAGCTGTCATAAAAATCACTTCTTTGAGGAAGAGCCCTGGCCCGGATGGCTTCATAGCTGCTTTTTTTATTAAAAAAAAACTCTGACACATCCTCCCCCTCATCTACTAGAAGCACTTAAAGCAGTCATGCAAGGAGCCTCTTTCTTCCCAGATAGTCTTGCCGCCCATATTGCTCTGATACCTAAGCCATGTAAAGATGCAAGCCTTTGTACCAAATACCGTCCCATATCTCTCCTGAACAATGATACTAAATTATTGGCGAAGCTCATAGCAAACAGACTAAATCCATGTCTCAGCCAGTTTATCCACCCTAACCAGTATGGATTTATTCCGGATAGGTTGGCTAGGGACAAACCTGTTAAGGCGACCTCCCTCATACACACAGAAACCTGTAGGCGTATCCCAACAGTCCTGCTAGCAATTGACAGTTAGCTGACTCTACTTAGAAGAACTTCTTAGATACATTTTTGGGGCCTATGTGACCTTCACAGCATAATGACTCTATTTTGCTCCCTCTGCCCATCTAGTCATAAACGGTTTCCGATAATGAATGGCACACAGCAAGGATGTCCACTCTCTTCTGTTCTATTTATTCGTTACCTTGAACCCTTGCTAAAAACAATCCATGTTCACCCTGATATCCAGGGACAGTCGACACGTGAAGATGCAGACAATATCCTGATTTTTATCTTGTCTCCAACAACATCTATTCCGCCTCTGGTGGAAACCCTGAAGAGGTACAGTCTGAGACTCTCAACATTCCAGGCCTGGAATACGTCCTTTCCTTTTTCACTGGGCTGACAGACCGCTCACTTACTTGGGCATCCTGCTGTCCCCTAGCCTTAAAGAAACACTCTCTCTCAACCTGCATAGACTTCACCAGTCACTCCAGCGGGAACTTAACTCCTGGAATAATATCTTTGTATCCTATTTTGGAAGATTGAACCTAGTGAAAATTATAGTTATACCGCAAGTATTATAGGTACTTAATGCAATTACTCTACCCTTCTCATACGCATCTCTGCATGTTATCCAGCATGCCATCAACTCCTTTATATGGCTTTACAAATGCCCACAACTGACTGCTTCTTGGCTTTATTGACCAGCTCACAAGGGAGGCCTAGGTATCCCAGAAATAAAACATTTATACTATGCTTCCACACTTGCAATGGTTGAAGACTTTGCATATACTTCTGGAAGGGACTGGATCTCAACCTCACTATTTCACTTTCCCAAAAAATGACCCAGTAACATTCTTTGGATGCAATGAGATTCGAAACCTAGGAGGAAGACCAATCTGAAATGCCTCCTATTGATATGGGATTTGATCTCTTCAGATACACACACTTCTAAAAGGGATTATTAGGTGCACACTACAGCCCTACCCAGGCTCTATACTGTATAAATGGTTACTCAACACCTCTATGCACACAAATTACATTTCATTAATCAATGGAAGCAGAACTGCAAGCAAATTGGCCCTTGTTTACCTGGTTGGTGACATGCTTATCTCTGGGGAGCAGGACATTGTGACACAGGAAGCTAACTTTAAATTCTTCTCCAGGCGGTATTACACCCCAATTAGGTTGACTAGCATGTTCCCACTGCACTGTAGATTGTGTTGGAGGTGCCTCTAGGAGGAAGGTTCAATGTTTCATATATGGTGGGAGTGCTGGTATCTTGCTATCTTTTGGTCCCAGGTATCTTGGGAGACTAATATTTGCACTTGTCTCTACCTCTAGACCCCATAATCTTCCTTTTTTTGCGTGTACCTGACACAGCGAAACTCACAAAGCCCAGAAGTAGCTTGCTATCCTACTTACTCAACACGCCCATCCAACTGATGTCTCTTCATTGCAAGTCACGAATGCCTCCGACCTTCCATGATTTAGCAATTTTATTTCACTGCTCTTATGACAATGGATTCCTTTTAATGTTCAAATATATTGTTCTGCAACTTGATGGAACTTTTAGCTTTCTCATTGTGATCTCAACTTTAAGAAGCAGTAGGAAAGCCATGAAGAAATTCCATATAGCTATTTGGTGACATACACTAGTAAAGAAGGGGACAGTGGAGGGAAGAAAGGTAGATTTTAAGCATGTGATATAATCCTCTTTAATAGTGTACTGTTCCTGTACTTACTGCAGAAACTTAGATTAATATTAATTAATAATAATGATAATAACAATGCTACTATTACCAATAAAAAAGTCATACAGTAAAGTTACTCCTATAAGTCATTTTATTTAATACAAAATTGAGTATCAGGGTCACTCGTATGACACCTAGTGTAATTAATGCTACACTAGGACGGTTTGGCAATATCTTATTTATATCTTAAACTTTACAGGACCAAAGGTTTCCAAAGCATTGCAGAGTCCCTAGAAGGTTAGTTTTAATTCTTGAGGTTCATTGTCAAACAACCTTATCCAAGTAATTAGAATTTCCTCGTATTTACCAGCTATGAAACCTTATTTGCTACCAGCATTAGTTACCACCTCTCTTTCTTACCATGTCTTGGAGGGCAGGAGAGGCACCTAAGCCCCCACCCCTGCCCCTGATGGCAACAGCACTCGACCAGTGACAGCTGGGGGCCAGCCATGGCTTGTGAGCAGATTCCATCTGTGCCCCGCATTCTCCAACAGATATCCAGAACTTCACGATCTATGAAAGAATAAGGAGAGTATTATATTTTTTTTCTTTTCATTTTTATAAACTTTATTGAAGATAAAGAAAAGTACAAGTATCGAAAATGATACAAGGCACAATCGGAAGTACAGGCAAAGGGTTCAAGTGCACATATAACCATTCAGAGAAAATACATTGGAGGCTAAGATTACCCAAAAGAAGTGGTGTAAATTCGGTGTAGAGAGGTTCGATATAGGTGACTTTGAAGTCAGACCCAAAGATATGGATAGGGGGGAGGGGACAGGAAACTAGAGTGAGGGAAAGGGCAGAGGGGGTGGGAAGATTCCATGTTGTTTGGAGCAGAGGCAAGTGGGATAAGTCGACCATGACAGATTGTGTACAGTATGGGTGGAGATAGTGAGAGAGAGAGAGAGAAGAGGAGAGAGAGAGAATATAAGTTCATATTTGGGAAGGAGGGTAAACCAAATGGATCTACACAAGAGCAAATGTCAGATGAGTCCCAGTGAAGGAATTTTGAGAGGTTACAAAAACCTGTATGAGGTACATGTAACCATCAGTGCCAGAAGGTCAGAGTGAAGAAAGGAAGGCACTCTCATTGAGGTGGCTGGAGGGAAAGGTCTGTGAGAAGAGTGATAGCAGAGGCAAAATGCCCATGTCTGGTCAAAGGAAGTAAAGGATGCAGCTGAAAGAGCATGTCAGTGTTCCATGGAGATGAGGACGTCCATATGTGTGAGCCAAGTGAAGACTGGGGGAGTATCTGGATTTAATCAGAAGTGAGGGATGATGGATTTCTGCATGTTTTTTTTTGTGAAAGTATTTTACCTGGAAGAATACATTGAGATTCTCTCTCATTTTCAAGTATGTCCTGGACTCATTTTATCTACCTCAGAACGCTGAAAGGCTGAGCTGACCTTGCCAGGACTAGAACCTGCGACCTTGCGACTTGAATAGATTCTACAGCTGGCTCATTAACCAACTGAGCCTTCATCTGTGAGGTATCTCCATCAAAGGCCTGATTTAGGAGGGAAGATCTGTGCAATCTTCACTGGGGTCATATACCATCTGGTGAGCAGTATGTAGTTCAGTGCCCTCAATTTGGAGTCTCTGACTGTGGTTAAATTAATGCTAAAGATCTTTGACCATTGAGCATCACTAAGAGTAATGTCAAATTCCAACTCCCGCTGCTTAATTTATTTATTTATTTAGAAAATGTTTTACCAGGAAGAATACATTGAGATTTCTCTCGTTTTCAAGTATGTCCTGGATAGTTTTCAGTAAAAGGTTACATATTTACACTAATTGTGAGACATTATATACAAACATACAGAAATATACATACTTATTAAATAATGGGATTATTTGCAGTTACACACTGTTTGTAGATATAAAGAAACATTTGCTTTTAAGGATTTTAGACTGGGTGCAGGTGTGATTTTTTCCGGCAGATTGTTCCAGATTTTTGGAGCTCTGAAGGAGAAGGCAGATCTTCCTGCTTCTTTCTTGTATTGTGGTATACGCAGTGAGTTGTTAGTAGTGGAGCGGAGGTTATAGTTAGTATGGAGAGCTGGGGTGAGCATACTGCTTAGGTATTGTGGTAGTTTTCCAGAGAAGTGATTGTGTACTAAGCAAGAAAGATGAAGGTCACGTCTAGATTTGAGTGTTAGCCAATTTAGTTCTTTTAGCATGTCACAATGATGGGTAGTGTAGTCACACTGGAGGATAAAGCGGCATAATGAATTATATAGAGTGTCAAGTTTACTGAGGTGGATTTCTGGCGCTGGAGCATATACTACGTCACCATAGTCTATGACTGGCAGCAGCATCTGTTGTACAATACGTTTTCTCACCTGGGTACTTAGACATAATTTGTTTCTATAAAGTGTACTAATTTTGGGATAAAGTTTAGAGGTTAATTTGTCAATGTGGTGACCAAAATTGAGGTTAGGGTCAAGCCACATACCAAGATATTTGTAGGAGTCTACTGGGGCCAATTTACGATTAGACTCTGTCACAATGGATAGGTGGATATTGTCGAGACTACTCAGTTTGTGCTTTGTGCCAAATATCATTGTGACTGTTTTATCTGTGTTTAAGAAAAGTTTGTTCTGTGTTATCCATCTTTCCACTTTGTAGAAATCATGTTGTAATTCGGTTTCAAGTTGTGATATGCTAGAGTTTTTAGCATAGATTATGGTGTCATCTGCATACATGTGTACTGAAGATGATTTGCAAACCTTGGGCAGATCATTTATAAAAAGAGAACATAGAAGAGGGCCAAGAATGGAGCCTTGGGGAACTCCACTTGTTATTTTGAGCGGACGGGAGTTAATAAAGTATAGTTATGAAGACTGGGGACTGGGGTAGTGAATGAAGGAGAGAAGAGGAAGAGAGGGATTTGAGTGTAGAAGAAGGTTGAGCTAAACATTTCTCAAATGGAGTGAGAGGTCTGCGAGAATATACACTGGCTACATTAGAGGGGACCCAGTGTTTGACTTGAAGGTTAGCCCACCGCACTGCTCTGGGAGAGCACGTGGTGGGAGAGACATGGGCCAAGGTAACGTATCCAGAGGAGGGAAGGAGGGAGGCCAAGTGGCCATGTTATCAGTCACCCAAGGCTTAAAAGCAGGATTAGACATGCTGTCTGGTATGTCTGGATTGCCAATGATAGACGATAGTGGAGAAGGACTTCCATTCACTAACTTCCATATGCTCATAATATGGCCTAATATAATACATGAGAAGTAAGTGTCTGGGGAAGGTCAAGAATGAGCCCAGAGGCATTGTATAGGATCTATAGAACCCAAGAGTATCGAAATCCAATGTTTGGGTGAGGGTAGTCGGAAGTCAAGGAATTAATCAATAGCAGCAGCTCAGTAATAATGTTCCAGATCAGGTAAACCTATACCACCTTAACTAGGAGGTCTAGTTAAAATATCTCATCTCTGTCTTGGTGGCTTATTAGTCCAGATGAACTTGGAGATAGCAGATTGTAGGGAAGATGGCAATAGGGTAGGTATACAAAGAAGAAGAGAATTAAGGATATTGACTACTTTTAGAAAAACCATTATTTTGACAACGTTAATCCTCCCAAACCAGGTTAGTGGAAGATTAGACCAGTTTTTCAGATCTGAGTCAATGGATTTAATTAGGTGATGTAAGCTGCTCTACAGTAAGGAAGAAAGGACTGGAGAGGTGTATGTCTAAATATTGAATGGAAGGAGTGGACCAACAATAGGAAGAGGTGTTGGAGTGAATGTACGGAAGGGTCCAAAAGGTTGCTGTTTAGTATTTCAGTCTTGGAATAAGTTTGTGATTCTTAGAATAAGTTTGTGATAGTAAACAAAATTCGTAGATAGTGAATAATAGCGGATGATGAGAGTGGAAAATCTCAGAGATTAAAAATAGAATATCATCATTGTAAGCTTCAAATTTGAATTCCATGTCCCCTGTACGAATCCCCCTGGACCTCAGGTAGACTGTGAATTAAGCTTAAGAAAGGTTAGAGAGCTAGAATGAATAAGAAATGTGATAATGGACAGCCTTGGCAAGTTCCATTGGTGATGTTGAAGGAGTCCATTAACTTTAACTCAAGTGGATGGGTTTGAGTAAATGCAAATTATTCCTGTAAGAATGTGAGGTCCAAGGACAATATGTTTAAGCGGACTCTGTCAAACACTTTCTCAATGTCAGTAGAGAGAAGAACTGAAGGAAGATGTTAAGGCAAAGCATTTTGTGCCAGAGGAAGTGTCTGCCTTCCTTACCTGGAATGAAGCCTCTCTGGTCAGGGTGAATCACAAGGGGGATATATGGGAGAAGCCTGTTGGCCAGAATATTGGCATAAATCTTGAGATTCACATTGAGTAGGGAAATAAGTTGATAGCTGCCAACGGGTATTTCCCTGGTTTTGAGATAACTGTACTTAGGGTTTCTAGTGCCTCTGGGGGGAAAGGGGAACCCTCCAGGAACCCTGACAGTGCCAGAGTTTAGGAGGAAATATTCTTCCAGACTACCTAAAGGGTTTGGATCATAGTGTGATCTTTCAGAAGAAATTCATTAAGGCACTGCAGCCATGGGAGGTCTGTCGTTTCATAAAGTGATAGGGAGTAAGATACAGGTGAATGATCTGTCCATGAGAAAGTTTCAACATGTGAGGCAGTTAAGTGGTGTAGGAGGGACTGTGATATAAAGAGATAGTCAGTCCTATTGTATGAATTATGTGGGTATGAATAGAAGGTGTAGTCTTTGTCTCTCGGGTGTAGAGTGCACGTGCCGATCAGCTGGAGGTGTGAGAGTTTGAGGCAAAGGTGTCTCAATTGATAGAGTTTGAACTAGGATGACCCTGAAGAGCAGTTGAGGGGAAATCTAGAGCTATGTTGAAGTCACCTGTAAAGTTAATCAGGCAGTCAGCTCTGAAGATTTGTGCAGGAATGATAGAAGCAATAACAGGGGATGGGGTAGTAAGAGGATAGCACGGGAAGTGCCAGAGAGGCTGGGGTGAGTACAGTGTAGACAACACAGGTGTCTCTTGAGCATGGAGGTGAGACAGGTAAGGTAATAAGATCGGTGAGAGGTGTGATAATACAGGAGCGTAATCTCTTATAATATGTTGATGTGGGGAGAAAAGGGGAGGAGGTCACCTGGGTCTGTGGCTGCAGAGTGAGTGGACCGACAACATTCAAATGGCAGAGGTTTAGAATAGGCAGGGCCACCAATGTCTAAAATTAGTGCCAGGAGGGGTGAGGCGATTTCCTGGGGATAATCTGGTGGCTAGGTTTGGTAAAGCCACTTAGTGTATAGGTGCAGAGGCTCTGCAGGTTAAGACGGGATGCCCAGCCAGCGATCTTATCTTACCATAGAATGGTGCTAGTAGATAATCCCAGACATCCCATATGGGGTAGACAAAAGAAGGGGTGATGGTGTGGTGGCAAAGGGACAGAGAGTGTCTAGTGTCACGAGAGGCAGTGATTCGTTGTGATAAGATGTATTAACTAGAGGGACATTACATCCGAATCCTGTTATGCATAGACCAACATTACTATTTAGCAATTATAATGAGCCCCGTTGTATATGTATCTGCCATACAAAAGGAGCACTAAGTAAGGGAGTTGCGTGGGTTGGGCAAGCGAGTCTCTGGAGGAGCCCCTAAAGGGTGTATGATAGGGAAAGAGAATTGCAGCTAGTGAATAACTTCAGTAAATGACTATGTAAAGCAGCAAGACTAGTGAACCAACTTAATTAAAGGAGAGATGGACTGAATGTTTATAAGCTTGGAAACAAGGGAGTCGTCTAGGAGGTGACACAGGTGTAGCGATAAGTGGTCTCAATTTTTTGGATTTTCTATATGTGGAGGGAGAGTAAGAGGAGTCCCCTGGGGTTTGTGGAGCATCAATAATTAACCAGGCTGCATGTCCCATAATGAGGACCGCAGGATTAGAGTAGAGGAGTTAGGCCGCTGTTCCCTTAATGTGAAGTTGTCGTAAGACATCGGTCGGAGGTGGTTTAGAGTGTAGGAGTAGGGAAGGAGCTTACAGGAATGATTCTGTCTAAGAAAGTCATACTTAGGGATGTCGTGGTACTGGGATGATACGATATGGGGATACTGACATAGATCCGGACTAGACAAGGTAAGGCGATGAGAATATTCTCAATGGGGAAGTTAGAGGGGCCATTAGAGGCTAATACTGGTGGACATGGATATATTGAAGGGGAAGAATGGTGGTGTTAGGCCTTAGGAACTGGACCACAGTGTATGAACAAAAAAAAATCTATGAAATTCTGTCACATAAACATACAATAAAAGAGAAAAAGGTAAAACCAGACAAAGGATATTAAAATGTTAAACATTAAAAAAACAAATAGGAGAAGAGAGTTACTGCTTGCTGGGACAGTCCACATCCATACCTCCCAACATTTCAAATTGCCAAAGAGGGACACTTGTGTTTTAGGGGGTGTTGCTGGGGAGCGTGTCTGGTGGGCGGGCATTGCAGAGAATTTTTAGGCTATTTCATGACCTATTGATATCTCCTTGTGTAACCTAATAAATGACTTATAACAGGACCAACGTATTTTATGATACACTTATATACACACCACACAGTCTGATCTCCTAAAAAGAGGGACATCAGGGTGGGAAAGAGGGACAGGGGTATTTTGGTCTAAAAGAGGGTCTGTACCTCCTAAAGAGGGACATTTGGAAGTTATGCACATCCCAGATGTGTAGGCTATCACCCAGGCTGGGTCGAAGGTTGTAAGACTCCATAGGAAGGTCATTATTCTTCAGGAGATCATCTCAGGTCCAGTTGCTGGTGGTGGCGGAGGTGGACAGATGTACCAGATTAAATTTACGCTGCTTCTTTTTTTTTGCCAGGGACCCTGAGGACCAATCTGCTCTCTTTTGGGATCGTTGAGGCTGTGGCTTATCAACGGCACATTTTGGTCTGGTGGAGCAATTCCAAGTGTGGCACAGAAGGCTGAGGATTCAGCTGAAGTGTACAATATAGCTGATTTCCCTTTGTGGGTAGCATGGACAGAGAAGGAAAAGCCTCAGTGTTACCATATTTTATGTGCTCTCAGATGATCGTTGAGTGTCTTCATCGATCTTCCAAGCTGGAGGGTGGGGGGGCATATGCCATTGAAGAGGTGAACTTCAGATCAGCAAAATGAATAGGATTGCACTTCCTGTTTTTCCATATAATGAGATCTTTAAATTGGAAGCAATGCATGCAGAAGATGATGTTTCAGGGAACAGTGCATTAGTATCTCTAGGTTTCAGGGCACAATGTTCCTTCTCAAGTAGAATCGGACCAAAGTGCGAGTCTCCCTGAAGTTGTTTGAAGTGGGCCACAAGTGAGGAAGATAAGTCTTGAGGGGCGATAGTTTCAGGATGGTTTTTAATCTTGGTGTTTGAACACCTCCCTGTTATCGAGGTCATCCAGGTGCAGTTGGACCTGTGGATAGTAGCACACTACTCAACAACCATCTTTTTGAGGTAGGCAGCATAGTCAGTTGCCACAGTCTTCTGCTCTTCAAGGTAAGCAACACTATGTCCCAGTTGGACAATATTGGATTTAAGCAAGGCCAGTTCCAGTTTACATGTGGATTTAATATCCTCTGTGTAGCTTTTAAAGTCGTCCTTCTAGACTAGACCTGAGAGTAGGTCAGATAGATCCGACCTGGTGAGGGTGGTTCCATTGTATCCACTGTGTAAACAGAGATAGCAGAAATCACTTTTGTGTCTGCAGCCTGTGGAACAACAGAGCGTGGTCTGGTTTCCTGCTGTGGAGGAGGCGGCTTATCGTGTGGAGGACACTGAGAGGCAAATTTGGCAATGTCTCATGAGGTATTCTTGGTTTTTGCTCTTCTACCTCTCATTTGTGTAGAGTTGGTGGATATAATATAATCCTAAGTCAGTGCTTAGGAATCGTACAGAACTCTGCTCGTTTGACTCAGAGCTCCTTCAGCGTGTGAACAGTGTCATGTCGTGCAATATTTCCATGTTTTTCTTTTGGAAGATTTATGCAATAAAATAATCTGTAATTATAGGTTTAAATATATGTGTTTTCAATGATTAGCTGTTTAATTATGATTTTAGTTTATTTTGTGGGCACACCACTGATCAATTAAAAATTAAACCCAATCCACTAAAAATATACAATAGTAAAATATACAATAGTCCAACACTTGATGGTGATTAGTACTGTTCTTACTTATGTACAAGAATACTAAAATTATCTATTTTGCTTTTTAAAACACTCTATATATGCAAAAATCAGATATTGTTAAAACCCTAGTTTATATAAATGTGTTTATGTAGACACTTGAATGGAATCACATTCTAAATCCACATGCGACCTTTAACTCTTTAGGTATACTAGACAAAGTGATGCTATAGTTTTTCTCTTGGATAAAGACAAACATATTAGTGGCAGACGTAGTTTTTAATTCAGTTGAGGTCAGCATGGCTTCTTGTGCAGCTGTCTAAAGATGCCATCTAGGCACCTACTCATTGCGAGAAGGGATGGGCAAAAAGTCTGAAAAATTTCCCATATGACTTTTGCAAAAAAATTAAGATTTTGGCTTTTTTCTCAATGTTTTCTCCTTTTCAAGAATGCAAAATTTTCCTCCTTTTCACCACTGCTAACAATTTTTTTGCCTATATTTCCTATGCGTCAAAATTTCCAACCACAATATTACTTCTTCTGAGGGCTGAAGTAGAGAAATAAGTAGCTGAATGTCAAAGTTGTGAGTCCTACAGCAATATATGCCTTATAAAATGAATTAGAATGCAGAGTGCCTTTGTACTTTGCCCACAACACTAACTTCCTGCTTAAGTGATACTACCAAGTGTAGTAGATGATAACAACCCTTCTTCACATCCCTCTTCATCCATCTCATCTGCGCTGCTGTTAATGCACTTGGCCTGGCTTTCTGTTTCATGTGTAGGGGTGGCCGAAAGGTCCAGTCATGTTCCCGCAAAGAAATCAGCAAAAACCATGATGTTATCCGCTTTTTCGAGGGAATAACAGTTTACAATGGCTAGAAAGTTTTCACCCATTGATTTATGTGTTTTTCGCCTTTTCGCTATAAAACATGATATATTCCAGTATAGAGTGAGGTAGAGGTGCTGTGCTGTTCTGCTGTGATCTAAGGCAAAATTGAAGCAAGACTATATTTCACAAAACTTGTAGGGAATAAAGAATAAAATATTTTTTTCACCATCCCAACAGTTTGCTGTGTGGCCCCGATATATATTCTATACGCCTTGTATACATCTCTATCTGGTGAGTGTAATATTATCAGGGGCCTTAAGTATGGTATTCTTTTGAATATACAAGTACTCTGTTAGGGAGTTTGTTTGTTTTTTCTTCCCATTTATAAGGATTCTGAACCTTGGGACTATAGAGTCTTTGACAGACTGTGAAGATCTTAAGACGGAACTACCTATATGTGTGTACATCTTATGTGCTGAACCTGCTGCCAGTGTGTCTTTTCATACTCGGGAGGGGGGAGGAGAAGATGATGCCAAGTGTGAGAGCAGAGGATCTTAAGTTATATTTGCCATCCCCAAGCAGTCCTGCCAGTGCTAGTACTACTACTACTAAGAAGGTCCATCAGCTTGTTAGTGTTAGGAGTGAAAGAGGAGGTAATCATCATATTACTAGTGACTGTGAGAAGGAAGACTCAGGGGCTGAAATTGATGTGGTTTGTGTTAGTAGTAACAGTAATGATGAAGCAGCTGGTGGGAATAGCATTAGGGGAGTGGTAGGAAAATCAATTGAGAGCATCCAGACTAGCGGTCAAGGGAGCACACGCCATTCCCCTGACCCTTGGAGTCCTGTTCCCCCGACAGCATTGTCCAGGTGGAACATTATCCTGAAGAAGGCAGAATTGCTACCTAGCAGCAATAATACCACCACCAGGAGCATAGGTCAGCTGCCTGTGCCTGCTGCTAGTGCTGCCAGTCTGCCTACTTCAGGTCACCAAGAAATGGCAAGTGTGACATTAGGGGACCCTCTGTCACATTTCTCGTCACCTCCTCTAACAGCAGTGAGATGCCTGTAACACAGCAGCAGCAGCAGCAGCAGCAGCAGCAGCAGCACAGAGGCACTGGTGGTGGTGGTGATGATGATGGTGGAGAAGCTGGCATGGAAGAGACATTGATGGCTTTTTTTAGCCCAAACTGAGAAGGAATGGGAGACAGGGATGGGGATGGTCATCATCACCACCACCACCAACAGCAGTGAGCTTTCGGAATTTACAGAATTTGCAACTGCTCTAATTCTTGCTGCTGCAGAGTTGGAAGGGCACCAGTATGCTGAGTAGCAGGCTACTGTGCCACAGACCACCGTGGACACAGTGGGAATGGGGTCAACAAGTGATGCGGGACTAGGACAGGTTCTGCTTGCCAGCTGAAGCAATACTCCTGGTCCTAGTTGCAGTGCTGATTCTGAGGCAGTAGCAGCAACAGCAGCAACATCATCCTTTGCCCCAGACAGTGAAGGGGAATGTGGAGAAAAAAGAGGTCATTCTTCTCCACCTTTTCCCTCCCCCCTGAAGTCATGGGTGTGGGACTATTCTTCTCTTGGGGCAGGAACAGTGCAGTCATCAATAACGGCACTATGCACAATTTGTGACAAGTCAGTGAGAGGAAGTATAGAGCAACCCAGCCAGAGTCTGGAAGTTCTATAATGAGAGAAACAACTAGCTCGCCATCACCTTCTTGCTCTATGGTAACCACATCTTTTGCCAATCAACCTCATTCATTGTTACCTCCCCCACCAAATGATAACCACTCTGTAGATATCAGGATGTGGCAGTTCGTATCCACCCACTGCACACTTTATGGTGCACTGACCACACAGGGCAGTGTGGTGGAGGAGATTCGCAAGCAGGGCATCAAGCGGTATCTGAGGAGATTCCATCCCGCAGAATATACTAAGCTCATGGCAGGGAGGTTTCATCATTACTATTAAACTGTCAACAAGTTGTCATGTGTCCTTAGCAGTGTGTGGACAAAGGACATAGTGTCAGCAGCAGTACTTGGTTTCAGGTGTCATGGTGTTTGGATAGAGTTCTGCTAGGTTCTTTTTATCACACACACTGTGCACATTGCAGTTGCTGATGAGAGACACAGTTCCTGCACTGAAGGGAAAACTTTCTATTCTAGTAATAACCCATGATTTTGGAGGAGGGGCAGGTGGAGAATAATTATTAGCCAACTTCTTCATTTCTCCACAGATACCTGAAGTGATGGGGCTAGTTATGATGTTGCTACTGCCTCAGACGCATCACTGGATCTGGCAAGTGGAACCTTCATCACCCATGTTAATGCTATTGTTGATCTCATTCCCTTTGAGCTACCCAGGGCCAGCGCTAGCATAAGGTGGCTTAGGCAGCCGCCTTAGGGCGCCGCAGCTGAGGGGCACCAAAGCGTGGAGAAATTTTATTTTTTTATTTATGTTTTTTACTGTGTCTCCCCATTGCCCACAATGATGACCGGGACTGTGTCACACGTGGATATGCCGCGTGGAGCATGTTGGTGCTTCCTTCCTCTGTTCTGAGGCCATTGCAAGTTTAAAACTGGTGCCCAGACTGAGGAAGAAAACCCCAGCAAGCACCACGCAGCGTCTCCACGTGTGACTCGGTCCCGGCTGTCATCAGTGCGGGAAGTGTGGAGAAGAAGAGAAAGAGGCATAAGGCGGTACGGGGGGGTGGGAGAGAAAGAAGTACATAGGGGGAAGAAAGGGAGGTACAAGGGGGAAGAGGTACAAAGGAGAGAAAGAGGCACAATGGGGGGGAGAAAGAAATACATAGGGGAAAGAAAGAGCGGTACAAAGGGGGGGAGAGGCACAGAGGAGAGAAAGAGGCACAATGGGGGGGAGAAAGAAGTACATAGGGGGAAGAAAGAGAGGGGCAAGGGGGAGGAAGAGGTATAAGGGGGGAGAGGTACAAGGGGGGAGAAAGAGAGGTGCAAGGGGGAGAAGGCACAAGGGGGTGAAAGAAGTACATGGGGCAAGAAAGAAAGGTGCAAGGGGAGAAAGAGGCACAAAGGGGTGAAAGAAGTTCAGGGGGTGGTGAAAGAAGTACATGGGGGAGAGGTACAGAGGGGAGAAAGAGGTACAAGGGGGGAAAAAGAGGTGCAGAGGGTGAAAGAAGTACAGGGGGGGAAAGAGGTGCAAGGGGGAGAAGGCACAAGAGGGTAAAAGAAGTACATGGGGCGAGAAAGAGAGGTGCAAGGGGAGAAAGAGGCACAAAGGGGTGAAAGAGGCACAAGGTGGGGTGAAAGAAGTACATGGGGGTGAAAGAAGTACATGAGGGAGCAAGAGAGGTGCAAGGGGGAGAAGGCACAAGAGGGTGAAAGAAGTACAAGGGGGAAGAAAGAGGTGCAAGGGGGAGGAGGCACAAGGGGGTGAAAGAAGTACATGGGGCGAGAAAGAGAGGTGCAAGGGGAGAAAGAGGCACCAAGGGGTGAAATAAGTACAAGGGAGGCAAGATGGAGAGAAATATATTACTCCCCCTCTTGCCTCTTTATCCCCCCTTGCCTCTTTCTGTTTATTCCATTTTTAACTCTTCCTCCCTCTTTCCCCTTTATCTTTTTCCACTACTTTTCTTTTTACCCCTTACCTCTTTATTCCACTCATTATCCCTTATTTTTCCTCCATCTTTATCCCCTATTGCTTTTGTCTCTCCTCTTGCATCCTTCCCTTGCCTCTTTATCCCTCAACTTGCCCCTTTCTCTTTCTCCCCCTTCTTGCCTCTTTCCTTCCCTTTTTACCTCTTTCCCCCTTGTGTCTTTATCCCCCTTCTTTATCCCTTCTCTTGCATCCTCTTTATCCTCTTCTTGTCTCTTTATCCCTCATCTTGCATCCTCTTATCACGGTGCCTGTGCTATGCTGGCAACATTCTGTCAGTTTTCCTTCCTGCTGACTCTTATTGGCTGAAGTGGCTTTGTCCCTCCCAGTATTTGTCCTTAAATACTGGGCCTTGTCACTTCTCCGGTGCCCTTTTGTGGTGTTTTCGTTACCAGCGCTTGTTCCAGTTTCTCGTGTGATCTCTGTGTATGACCTGGACCGCCTGACTACTCTGCTGTATCCGTTCCTGCCTGGTGTACTGACCCGGACTGCCTGACTACTCTGCTATCTTGTTCCTGCTCTGTGTCCCGACTCGGCCTGGCTGACGTTCCTGCTCTGTGTACCGACTCGGATTGGCTGACGTTCCTGCTCTGTGTACCGACCTGGCCCAGCTGACATTCCTGCTCTGTGTACTGACTCGGATTGGCTGACGTTCCTTCTCTGTGTATCGACCCAGCCCGGCTGACGTTCATGCTCTGTGTAACGACTCAGATTGGCTGACGTTCCTGCTCTGTGTACCTGCCCGGTTGGGGCTCCATTGTCCGTGTATCAGGGCCTGTCTGCGGCCCCATCCAGTACTCGGTTTGGGGCTGTCTTCCGGGTTGCTGTCTGTCTCCAGACAGACTCACAGTTGCCTTATTGTCATTCCCGCAGTCTAGTCTCGGTTGCAGGCTGTGTCGCGCGGGCGACACTCTGGTGTGATTCCTCCACAGTACGGTTGACCCTTTATCCTGCCACCAGCTGAGGTTGGTCTTCCTTTGGGTGCCTCAGGCTGTTCTCCTTAGCGAGCAGTCAACATTGGTCTGAGCATTCGTTAACCCCTTCGGGGAAGGTGCCATCTTCCACCGGATTTCAATCATTGCAGTCTCTGTTGGGTGCCCTTCCGGGCATACAGTCGCAGTCCACCGTTACTGCTATGGCAGTCCATAAGCTTGTCCTGGGCCTACGTTTACTTCTGTGGCATTACTCGCTATTTGTTCACTCTCTGCACAGTGAGAGTCTTAAGGGCCTCGTGGTTTTAGGGCCTGTCAGTCTTCCTGGCCTAATAGTAACCCATTCACTGCTGCCTCTTTTGAGTATCACACGAACTTTACCTGACCTGTGTCAGTATATTGTTGTTGCTGTATTGTACATATACTGGACCCGTGTGGGTATTTATTTCTGTAACCTGTCCTGTGTCAGTAATATATTGTGTATATACATTACTGGACCCATGAGGGTTATTTTTATTCTGAGTTTGTTCAATAAAATTGTGTTTTACCTAACCTACTGTGTCTGTGTGTCAAATAAAACCGTTACACCTCTCTATCCCCTCTTGCTCCTTTATCCTTCCTCTTGCATCCTCTCTCTTTCTCCCCTTCTTGCTTCTCTCCCCTTCTTTCCTCTCTATGTCTCTCCTTCTTTCCTATTTCTCTCTTTCTCCTCTTCTTGCCTTTCTCTTTTCTCCCCATCTTGTATCAATGTGGAGGGTAATGAGGGAGAGAGCAGGTGGCAATGTGGAGGCCTGTGAGGGAGAGAGGAGGCAGCGAGACACGTCTGGGAGAAAATTTCCACACACACCAATTGTGCTGTGACATTCCTGTGTCACCACGCTGGACTCGCTTGAATTTTCAGCAGACGTTAAGCACCTAGTGCTCATGGAGGAGCTGAGCCAAGACGAAGAGGAACACAATATCAGCAGCAGTCAAGTCAGCACATACTTATTTTATTTATGTGAATAGAGGGCAGATTATGACAATGCTTAGCTTTGTGAGACACAATCGTTCAGTGATTGTCATAGTATTAATTGTAATATCTGGTGACCTGTAACTACATTGCATAAGGGGTAATCACCAATAATGTTTAAGTCGGTCAGTTGTGTAAAATGTTGTGCCAGTGCCATTTTTAGGGTAGGGCACAATGGGAACCATGAACAAGGGGGTATTATCATGCCTCCATCATTACCCATGCTGAGGGAAGGTACATTTAGTGTCAGAGAGTATCACGATTGCTGACTTCTGCTGTCAGTCAGGTGTGTGTACTCGCCATTGGCCACCTGTCTTTTGTCCACCCAGTATTGCCTATATAGACTGGGCTGAGGCACCCTTTGGTTGCCCTTTCGTGGTGTCTCTATGTCAGCAGTCACCTTCCTTGTACCTGTATCCTTGGGCCTGTTCTCTCTGCTACCAGTGTCAGCGTTTCTCCAGCAGTCAGTGCCTCTCCTGCGTGGTTCCTGCCTCCGTTCCAGATCCGGTTGGGCTGTCGTTCCTGCTTCCGTTCCTGATCCTGTGCTGCCGTTGTTCCTGCTCCATTCCTGACCTGGTTGGCAGTCACGTCGCTCCAGTAGTCGTCCTGGCTTGTCTGCTGTTCCTGCTGCTATTTCCTGACTGTCATCGTCTGGCTGCTGGGTCGCCTGGGCGACATTCTGATCACTGATTTACTCCACATTCACCGGTTGCTGATTCCCCTAGTATAGAACCGGTTGGGCGATACAATTGTCCAGTATGCAGTACTGGTTTACTCCACATTCACCGGTTGCTGATTCCGCTAGTATAGAACCGGTTGGGCGCTACTGTTGTCCAGTACACGGTACTGGTTTACTCCACTTTCCCCGGTTGCTAATCTCGCTAGTATAGAACCGGTTGGGCATTACTGTTGTCCACTACGCGGTACTGGTTTACTCCACCTTCACCAGTTGCTACCTCGCTAGTATAGAAGCGGTTGGGCGTTTCTGTTGTCCAGTATGCGGTACTGGTTTGCTCCACATTCACCGGTTGCTGATCCCGCTGTATACAACCGGTTGGGGGTTTCTGTTGTCCAGTACGCGGTACTGGTTTGCTCCACATTCACCGGTTGCTGATCCCGCTGTATACAACCGGTTGGGGGTTTCTGTTGTCCAGTATGTGGTACTGGTTTACTCCACATTCACCGGTTGCTGATTCCTCTATGACTGAACCGCTTGGGCATTCCTGTTGTATGGTACACGATACTGGTTCGCTCCACGTTACCGGTTGCTGATCCATCTATTATATAACCGGTTTGCTATACTGTTGTCCAGTGCTCGGTACTGGTTAACCCTTCATTCACCAGTTGCTGCTGCCTCCATTACTGCACCGGTTTGGCCTCCCTGATTGTGGTACTGGTTTGCTCCACTGTTCCATCTTATGCTGCTGTCCCATCTATTCAGCATTAATGGAGCTGTCCGTCTGTCCTCCTGGCTGCCTTGCCCGGTATATTGGCAAGGCCGGTAGAGCCACATTCAGATTTTCGTGTAATCCTCCAGGCTACCTTGCCCGGTATGTTGGCAAGGCCGGTAGAGCCTGTATCCATTCCACAGTGCCATCTTTCAGGCTGCCTTGCCTGGTATATTGGCAAGGCCGGTAGAGCCACATTTAGATTGTCATGTAACCCTCCAGGCTGCCTTGCCCAGTATATTGGCAAGGCCGGTACAGCCACATTCAGATTGTCATATTACCCTCAAGGCTGCCTTGCCCGGTATATTGGCAAGGCCGGTAGAGCCTACCATACTGTATCTTGCAAAAACTACTCTTTGAACCCATTATGTACATGTGATATATGTGTATGTTCAGGACCCGTGAGGGTTCCCATTAAACTTTTCAATAAAGTTTGATTCTTATCTTACTCTGTGTCTGAGAGTCAAAACAAACCGTGACAGAGAGGCAAACTGGCAGGCCTGGAGATAATTTTCTGTGAGAGGTGTGCTCGCTCCGTATCTATGGAATGCTCTACCATCCAACCTGCGCCACTGCACTTCTCTGATAACCTTCAAATCTCACTTAAAAACGCACCTCATGGATAAAATCTCAACATTCTAGAAGGCACTTATGTTGTACAATGAACACTCTTATAAATTATTTACTTTACTGATGTCCTCTATCACCAGAACTAGCACTGTATTCAGCACTTGACCCTGATGTACTCTGTATGTCTCCCATTACCACTTTAGATTGTAAGCTTTCGGGCAGGGACCTCGCACCCAATATTTCACTCTACAAAGCACCTGTAACCCTGTATTGTTTAAACCCTTAAATTTTACCACATGACAGGAGGCTTCATATTTTACTTATCTTCCTTTACTGAAATCTCCATAGCAGCACAGATCATTTACATAACCAATCAAAAAACAGCAATCAAGGCCATATAAGACCCCAACTCCACATACTCCTCCTCTTTCTTGCTGCTCCAACAAGCTGCACAGGTCAGAGTACTGTTTCTCTTTATATGTTTTTACACAAGCTGCACAGGTCAGAGTACTGTTTCTCTTTATAGGTTTTTACACAAGCTGCATAGGTCAGAGTACTGTTTTTCTTTATATGTTTTTACACAAGCTGCATAGGTCAGAGTACTGTTTCTCTTTATATATTTTTTTTTCCCTCGGTTCTGTTACTTCTTTGTTTGGTTTTCTCTTAGGCTCCTTTTTTGGGCTGCAAGTGGGGCACTTTCCCTGTCTTATTGCTATATGGTATTTATCTTTTCCCTTGCGGGGTGGTGGTAGTCCTTTTCTGGATGAGCCCCGGTTTTATCTGGCTGGTTTTTACCCTTTTATGATTGGATGTTTCTAGGTTCTTGTTCTGCCCTGTCGCTAAGGAGGCCACTTTCTGGTGCACCTGGGGTGTGCCCCATGGATTTAGCTCAGTTTGATTCTGTACTATATATATCTCCTTTTCCGGGACTCAGGTGATTCTTTCTGAGTCTGGATCGGCTTTAGTTCATGCGTTTGGCGTACGAACCTCGGGGGTCAATGCTTTCTATCTTCCAGTGTACACGTATCATACATAGCGTCCATGCGTACCAAACCCTAGTGTACACATTTCCATTCTGTGTGGGGGTTGTATTTGTGGGGATTATATTGTTTATATACATTATCTGTAGATGTTGGTTTTGTTTTACTCATATTCATCTTCTGTAGATTCTAGTGGGTATTACACGTATTCATTTTCTGTGGATTCTAGCTTGTATTTCACTTCTTCATTCCTCTACTTTGTATTTTCTTATATACTATCTGTACATACTAGTGTGTATTACACATATTCAGTCTCTGTAGATTCTAGTTTGTATTTCGCTTATACATTATCTGTAGATTCCAGTGTATATTACACTTATACATTATCTGTAGATTCTAGTGTGTCGTCCACTTATACATTATCTGTAGATTCTAGGGTGTATTACACTTATACATTATCTGTAGATTCTCGGGTGTAGTACACTTATACATTATCTGTCCATTCTAGTATGTATTACACTTATGCATTGTCTGTAGATTCTAGTGTATATTACACTTATACATTATCTGTCCATCCTAGTATGTATTACCCTTATACTTTATCTGTAGATTCTAGTGTATATTACACTTATACATTAGCTGTAGATTCTAGTGTATATTACACTTATACAGTATCTTTAGATTCTAGGGTGTAGTACACTTATACCTTATCTGTATATTCTAGTATGTAGTACACTTATACATTATCTGTAGATTCTAGTGTGTATTAAACTTATACATTATCTGTAGTTTCTTGTGTGTATTACCCATATATTTTCTGTGGTTTCTAATGTCTTTTACATTTATACATTATCTGTAGATTCTCAGAGGTATTACATTTCTACATTATGTTTAGATTCTAATAGGTATTACAGTTATACAGTATCAGTAGATTCTAGTGTGTATTATACATATCTTTTATCTGTGGATTTAGTGTGTCTTATATGTATATATTTTCTGTGGAGTCGGGTGTGTGTTTCAAATATACCTTATCTGTAGATTCTCCCTTGTATTTCATTTATACATTTTCTGTAGATTCTAGTGTGTATTACTAGTATGCTATATCTGTATCATTATAGTTTGTATTTCACATGTTATACATATTTGCTATCTGTGGTTTCTAGATTATTTTTCACATATACATTATCTGTATTACATGTACATTATCTGTCAGCTTTAACTGATATTTCATATTCATTATTACATTTATACATTATCTGTAGATTCTTGTATGTGTTACACATCTACATTAGCTATGGAGTCTAGGGTGTCTGACACATATACATTGTCTGTAATTTAGGGTGTGTGTTACACATATTCATTATTTGTAAATTCTAGGGTGTTACAAGTCTACATTGTTGGTAGATTCTGCTTTGTCTTTTGGTTTATTCGGCACCCTAATTTGTAGGATTTTTTTGTAGGCTTGTTTTGCTTTGTTATGCGGAGGTTATTACTTCTCCACGTTTGTTTCCATCAGGTCCGGTTTTGGTTTTGTAGGTCAGGCCCAGTGTTTTAGGTGACATTAGCTAGAAGGACTTCGTTGGGTTTTGACTCTGGCAGGAGTTCATGTTTCGTTTGGTGTGCATTCAGTTTGGGGAGCAAATGCTTTGTGGGCTCTGTCTGCAGAGGTTCTGTGGTGAACCTTTTGTCTTAGATGGACTAGTCTTGGGGAAACTTGTTTTGCATTTTCTTTTTCCGTCCTTCTTTTCATGCTTGTTTTTCTTTGATGTTTTAGCATTAAAAAAGCAAAATATGAAGCCTCCTGTCATGTGGTAAAATTGTAGATTATGTTAGCGTAGTGTACTAATAATCTTAATTTTAGTAATGACAGGAGGCGAATATTTTCCCTTCCTTTTCCCTCCCTGTGGGTTTTGTTTTTTAGGATTTATTAGGGAATAATGGTGGACTTTGGTTTGGATTCAGTTATGGGTGTTTCTGTACATTTATTTATGTTTATTCATAATTTCTGTGTTTCTTGTATGCATTATTGGTATGTCTATTGATATTTCCTGGTATACTTTCATACATTTCTTTTCTTTCAGTGTCTCTCCTACCTCGAGGTCAGTTTGCTTGAATGGTCCTGGCATCGTGTTTTGCTCTTCGAGGGGGATGCTGAATCTTGAAGACATCATGATGGTTGCTGATGTTTAGATGTCATGTTGTTTGCTTGTTTGTGCAAAGACAGAGGAGGAGTATGTGGAGTTGGGGTCTTATATGGCCTTGATTGCTGTTTTTTGATTGGTTATGTAAATGATCTGTGCTGCTATGGAGATTTCAGTAAAGGAAGATAAGCAAAATATTCGCCTCCTGTCATTACTAAAATTAAGATTATTAATACACTACGCTAACATAATCTACAATTGTAAAGTGATGCGTACACTTGTGGCACTATATAAATAAACATATTAATTCATTCATTCATTCAGTCACACAAATTAGAGATGCAGTACAAAGTCTGGAACCCAGATCACGAGAGGGTCCTGGATTGACCCCTAATGCATACATTTGTCCCAAAAAAACTGTATGCGTTCCCAGGGTACCCAGGCTGCTACTGTTAGGCTGCTGAAGGCTCCAGGGCAGGAGTCTGCTCTCCTTGTGATGTGGCCTTCAGTGCATCGATTGGAAAACCTGACCGTGTGTGAATCCAAAAGGAATTATATTACGCAGTGTTTGAACTCACACACAGTCAGTGGGGGGATTGGCGGTGGGGGGGGGCATCAAAATGCACCTTCGCCTATGTAAACAAAAATCCTTGCACCGGCCCTGGAGCTACCTATTCATTCTTCTCCTTAAGCAACTTGGTAGCAGCAGCAAGAACAGCAGTCTCAAATTCTGCATTTACATCAGGGCATTTGACACTAGCCACTGGCCACTGGCTAACACAACATGATCTGCTGGCACTAGGCCAGTAAGGCATTTTTTTCTCAGGGCTTGTGCTTTATTTAAAAACAAAACAAAAAAAAACCCCACAAAGGCCTACAAAAAATATTTTTGGGGGCTTGTTTCTAACAAACCTAAGTCCTACAATTCAATGCTCCCTCAGGGCTTGAGCCTCTAACAACAAACAGTACAAATCATCCTCTACAAAATACTCTGTCACGTCAAGTATCAGTCTACCCTAGTGGCAGCTTACGTCATGAGGTCCCTCTCTCTATCACATTACATACAGGTTTCTAATTTTATTTTATTTTTTAAATAACTGTCCCCCAATACCAGTCAACAAACCCCCCCAAAAAAAACAAATTCCGTGTTCATCAGATTCTTTCGCCAGACTCCAGACTCCACCAACACAGGCACCCTACTCAGACCACTTTTATACCATGTCTTATGGGGTGTTTTTAATTGTATATATGATTTATATTTTATTAACTGCCCCCAATCCCAGTAAACAACATCCCAAAAACACATTCTGTGTTCAACTGATTCTTTCCCCATACTTCACCAACACAGGCACCCTCATGCTTGTTTTATACTATGCCTTTGGGAAATAAAATAACATTTGCTATGTGTTGTGTGTAAATTTGATATTCCCATTGATTTCAATAGAATGATCTAGGCAAAAAAAATCAGAAAAACTGCACTTTTCATGGGAAATTCTTTGTCAAGCGGGAAGTGCCATTATTCGCCAATTTTGGTTTGAGGCAAAAACTTTCTCTCATCCCTAGTCATGTGTGATTTCTGCTGCCTAATACTCAGATGGTATGAGATGTTGTTCATTCATTTTTAAGAATGTTAGTCTCCCAACATTGTTTGATAGCTGTGTCCTACGGTCATTCACAATGTAACCAGCTGCACTGAAAGCCCGCTCAGACTCAACGATCACTGGCGGAAAACTATGGGTTTCCACTGCAGTAAGTGTCAATGCTGGCCTCACAAACTGTTTTGCTTGCCAGTAGTCCATGGTGTCATTGTTTCTGCCTAGACCATAGCTATCCTGAAAGTATGCAGAAACCATCTCGCATGCAGTGGGACCATTCCTAGGAGTGTCCTAGGTGTCAGTTACCAACCCATACTCAGGGAGCAAGTCCCAAAGAGATGTGCCACCACCACCAATGTTGGATATTTATCACCCCTGCTGAGACCCATGAATTGCCCCGTGGGATGTTCTGGTTGATGATGTAGGTGCTCCTGTTGCTGCTGTTTGAAATTCTTTGTTTCCAAGTTTTTCACTATGCTGTCTAGATGTCTTTTGTGCCCTAACTTTTTCTCTCTCATCCTCCGCAATGCAACCCTCCACTCAATCAATAAGCATATCTCTATATTCTTTGACATAATCTGATTCCTCAGAGAGATGCTGCTGATTGTCATGACTCCTTGTGACTAAATGCTGATGGCCCTTTGGCAGACATTCTGAACTTCTGTGCTTAAAGGGGGGGGGGGTCCAGCAAAGTGGCAAGAATATATTCCTTGCTTTTAATGGACACTATGTGAGGATCGTGTTCAAAGCACGCTAACATGTTACCAGCTGGTGCATGTCTGTGTTGTCATTATGGTAAGATTCCTCAGCATGGTTCTCATTTTTTACTGCAATAAATATATAATGGTAGAATTTCACTAATTCCTTCCCCTGTGCGACTCACCAGCATGGTTGCCTCAAAGGATTTCAGCAGATCACATATATCACACATTAGTTGCCATTGGCCAGGTGACAAAGAGGCTCCTCCAAAACCTTCCAGTTTTGCATGGTGCACTCACTAATGGACTTATTCTGCTCGTGCAAATACTCTAGCATGTACAGTGTGGAATTCCACCTAGTAGGGACCTCCATTTTCAGCTGGTGATGGAGCAGGTTGTTACGATCTTTTATGGTTTTATGGTAAAATTGCACTGATTTTTGCTGCCAGCTGGATAGCAAAGCTGTACCAATAGCTGCAAATGCATAAAGAGAGTTTGGAGAGTGCACTTTAGGAGCGACCAGAATGGGCATAGATTTTGCAAGTAATAGTAAGCATCTCTATGAGGGTTTCAGATTCTGCCAGGACTAAATTTAGCATATGAGATGCACCATATCAACTATTCTCAAAGCAGCAATTATGTTGGAGCCATTATCAGCAGATAAAAAAACAGCTTTTAAGGAGTGGGGTACAAGCCATTAATCTATCACCTGCTCTATCTTACTTAAAACATCTATGGCTTTGTGGGTTTTTCTAAAAAAAAAATATGATGGCATGTCCACTGCCAACATCTTGGTAACATTGCCATTACACAGGCATACTTTGGGATAGTTTTTGTGAAGTTTTTGACTTCTTCCCAGGAACTAATCAGTGTGGGTTGCAGGACATGGCAGAATTACTTTAACGACATAAATAATTACTTTAGCAACATAACTAGAGGAGGTGGTAGAGTTAGAGACAGCATGTGGGCAGACTATGACTCTTGCCATCTCCTACAGAAAACCTAGAGTCATCATACTCCTCTGCAGTAGGAGCCATAGGTGGTATTTGGAATGAACTAGCTGTTGGCAATGGCACTCTCACAAAAATAACATCACTACTGCTCTTATCTGCCCCAGAGCCCTGGGAACTTTTTTGGGGTGCTTCTGTTATTGCTAGTTGTGTCTCCTCTGACCTGCTGATAGTGTGTCTCCCAGTCAGACCTGTGGTTGTGCTTCAGGAGAGATCTCAGAGGGAGTGCCTAGGTGTGAGCCTGCTTTCCCCCTGCTCAGGTGCTTTTTGCACAGACAACAGATAGCAAAATGCTTAGCTTTTGTATCCTGAGTGAAGTATCTTCATACTGTGGACTTCATGGACTGAGGGGTTCCCTAGGGGCTGCTACTACTACTGGGTCTAGATGTTGCTGAAATTCTGCTGCTACTACTAGGTGTCAAAATTGCAGCACTTGCAGAAGCAGCAGAGGCAGTCATCATAGCAAAGGTTGTGGATGTTAATAACCTGTGTTGTTATTGTTGGTTATTCAACACAAGTGTGTGTGGCTGATTGGGACTTGGTCTTGGAAGAGGAGATTGTAAGGAAGTCAAGTTGATCAAATATGACTTATAACAGGGGTTTGTCTGTGGAGATGTATATGTGTGTTTATGTTTGCATATATCATGTCCGTATCTATATGGATATAGATGTGTTTGCACGTATTTAGAAAAAAAAAAAAAAAAAAAAAAAAATATATGTATATATATATATATATATATATATATATATATATACAGCTATAAGATGCATGGGTATAGATCCGTATAATGGCTTGGAACAGTGGGAATTCTATTTGCTTAATTAAGAATTCAGGGCAATTTCAGCTGTCCCAAACTGCATTAAATTGCTGGTGGACTTGGTGAGAAAGGGTCAGTTTAGATGTGCAGTTGACCAGTTCTCACCAGACTGATAGGATAAATTGTATAAAGGAGGAGTATTTTTAGGGTGGAATCAGAGCATGAGGAAAGCAGATGAGAGCAGTAAAGGAGAACAGCATGGGAGAGCAGATGAGAGCAGCATGAGAGAAGAGCCGCCTAGGAAGACCTGTCCTTGAGAATCCAGATGTGAGCCCAGAAGAGAAGACCAGAAACCAAGATTCGTGCTGGAGGGTGTAAGGAGACTGTCATCATATAATTTACTGGTATCACTATCATTCCATTTTTTCCATTTCTGTGACTCCTGATATTGTTTAATTCATGTATTTACTATACAAACTGTAACAGTATTTTGATTCTGTACATAATACAATAATTTTTAATATTATCCCTTATCTGTGTGTTTGTTAGTTACAACCTACCCCCAAAGAACAATTGTACCCTTGGTAAGAGGGGCTATATAGAATTTCTTACAGACTGGCGAGCCAGATAGGATGGATTTATAAATGGATAATATATAATATTTTGTGCTGATTCAAAATACTGTTTAGTACCTTTTATCTTTGTATTAATTTTGGTAAAATAACTATAGTCTTCTCATGTATAATGGAAGGTTTCATAAAGGAGATTGCCAAGGTTTCAAACCCTGAGCTTATGGTAAAATGCATGGAGGGTGTGCCAGACCCTTGGGTCCAAGCTCAAGATCATGTGACCCAGGCAATAAGTGAGACAAAATTATCAAAGTCAAATGGTAAAATTGCACTGATTTTTGCTGCCAGCTGGATAGCAAAGCTGTACAAATAGCTGCAAATGCATAAAGAGAGTTTGGAGAGTAAACTGCATGACTTGAATAATGTCATAGAGTGACTCAAAATATCTGCAGATGTTGCCAACCAGCAGGCAATGGCTGAAAACAAAGTACTCTGTACTGAGAATGAGCAGCTTTTGGAGAGGCTGAGGGATGCCCAGGGTGCTATTAGAGCTCTAGCATCCTCCAGAACTAAAGAGGCTGATCATTCTCATTGTAAGTCAGAAATTAACAGGTTAAAAGAGCAGTTAGGAAAGAAGAATGTTGTTGTTGCTGAATTTAATGAGCCAAACTATGATGAAAGCATGGTCTGTGGAATGGATTGGGATATGTTTGGAAATGATGAAAGAAATAATGAATATGCTATGTCTGCAGTGAAAATGGTGCCAGTGCCCATTGAGAAAAAGGTAGATTCACAGGGATTATTGGTATCTGAAACCAGTGTTTCCATATCCCTTTCCTGTACTGAACTTGCTGCTTTGAGTAAAGATCTAGGATGCGTAGCATTTACTGATGATCCTATAGAAGTAACTATAAAAATTCATCAGTTTGAAAAAATACATAGAAATTTAAGTGAGGCAGACAAATTTGATGTGATTATGTCTAGTCTAGATAGGTCTTTAAGATCAAATCTGTCCTCTGAGGTGTTTGAACACCCTAGAGCAAAGAATCAACTTCTGGGACAAATATGGAAATCACTGGGTTCAGAGGTATACAATTATCATTCTGCATTTGGTACTGTGCACAGATGATGGGAGAATCTATACAGGAGTTTAGTAACAGATTATTTGTGTTATATAACCCTTTGAGTGCCAGAGGGGTACGGAATGTATTGCAAAGCAATGCATTCCGTATGCCTTTGGTGCTCAAAGGGTTAAACTAACACTCCCAACTGGTGTACAGTCAAATAAGGATGATGAAATATATAAGAAGGCATTGCTGAAGAATGTATTACCAGAAATTTGTGAAGTAGTGGGTTTAACTGTTTCTACTCAAAATAGTATTTCTTTGGTGCTTAGTTTCTAAAAAGAGCTGAGGCAATTGTAAGGGGATACAGAACTGGTCATGAAAGAGTCTAAAGTAGAAGTCCCTTCACAAGGAAGGGAAAGATGTGTAAATGTTCCTAGGCTTTGTAAAAATGGTGTTTACATGATTTGCATGTAACAAGATTGGACACATAGCAAGAAACTGTAAAAACTTTCCAGCAGATAAAAGACGGCAGAAAAGAAATAATGGATGTGCAGGCAACAATATTCCTCTTTCTACCCCCAAAATCCCATACAGTGTTTTAAAGTCAGAGAAAGCGTCTTGAAAAGGAAAATCTCCAACTTAAAAATGAAAGAAACTTATTCTTGGAAGAATTAGCCACATTAAAATTAGAGCTATCCAAAGTGTTGGGTAAATCAACTTGTGAAGGTGAACAGGCAAAGGGAGACGATGAATCTCTTCATGTAAATCTTCCTTAGAATCTTTTTATGTACCTAACTTTTCTTCTACAATTTTGTTTTTCAGAAAAAAAATACAACTGACCATTAGAGAAATGTGACCAGAAATGGTTGTTGCAATTACCAATTTTATTTATTTCAGCTGCAATAGAGGACCTTACAATTTTGTTATTTTTAATTTTTAAGGAAAAACCTCTAAAATCTATGAAGTACAGTCAGGTGGGCTTAATTGTTTTTATTTTTGTTTCAAAACACCTGCACTGCCAGCAAATCATAGCTGGATTAATGAATAAAGATTTTTTTTCCAAAGGAAACACCTGTTTATATTATTTTTACATAGATTGCATGCTGCTTGTATGTGCCTTTAAATTAGACTTAATTATAAACTGTAAAAGCAGCATTCAATCTATACATTTTGTGTTTTTTTATTTTTTCTCATATTGTCTTAATTTTTTGGAGCTATCTCACTTTATCAAGGCAGGGTGCTACCAATAAGAATAATTGGCACATGGCATCTTTCGATTCATATATCTTCAGAGAATGATGCAGATAAATGGTATTTGTAGAGATTGCTGAAGCTGTATGAATGAGAAATTGTCTGTATAATGTGTGTTATGCTATCACATAAGCTTACTAGTTTGTATTTGTAAATGTTTTGTCTTTCAGTAAGTTTAGTTATAATTAATAGACAGTGGTAATAGTAGAAGTGATACTTTTGTTTTTTCATCAAATACCCAGTTCTGTCTGAATAAATGTAACTAATATTAGGGAATCAAAGTACCATTGCAACTATCTTTAGTAACATCTGTTTGCTGTTTTGTTACAGATAGCCAGACTCGGATTTGTGGATAGCCAGACAGGGGTGACATGTATACCACCAGTGATTTGGCCAAGATCACACTACATGCTTTACATGTAGTATATCTTATAATTTCCTGAAGTCAATAATAAATAAATATTAAGCCCACCTTTCAGTTCATTGCTGGTTAAGGGATTCAGTACACTTGTCCATGAAATAAAATATGCTATAAGTACTAACAATAACCCACCACCCTATCACACTTAAACTGTCCTATGGTAAGGGGTTGTCTCATACACACTACACAGTACTAAGAGATATATGGTAAGTGTGAGAGCCACATGTAACTTGCACCCCACAATAAGACTCAAACATGGGTCAGGTGAAGGACACAGTGCTGGAAGAAGTAATTGTGGCACAGGAGTCATGAAGGTGGGTTCAAGATCTACAAAGTGGCTAAAGGACTGCAAATTATATTGTAACTGTGAGTATTCTAATAATTAGACTAAATTACCTCACAGTACCCTAAATTCATGATATTATACTATGGGTGGTTGTCAAGTCATTCCTGTAGCAGTAAACTATTACAATTTCAACTCTTGTACACAAAGTTAATCCAAACACACCAGGACATACATTTTGTGTTATTGAGAGGGCTCTTATTTTCACAAATATTCACCCTCTAGGCGGGAAATGTAAGGTAGTCAAGTTGATCAAATATGACTTATAACAGGGGTTTGTCTGTGGAGATGTATATGTGTGTTTATGTATGCATACATGTCTGTACCTATATGGATATAGATGTGTATATGTGTGTGTGTGTGTGTATATTATATATATATATATATATATATATATATATATATATATAAGCAAAAGATCTAGTAGGTGCAACAGGGGCTGTGCCAGTAGGAGCGGCCAGAGTGGAGGCACAGGGAGCCTGAGGTCTGGGGCTTGTCTGGGACACAGCAGAGATGCAGCTAGTATTTCCAGGACATGTTATTCCAACTTTGGGAGTCTGATACCTCTTAATTCCCTTCCCCATTTTAAATCAAGCTAATATAAGAAAATAAAGAGGGAAGGAGTTTGTTTTTATTTTATTTTATCAAAGAGAGAGAGAGGTGCAGTGCTATGCACTGGCACTGGAAGGGTTAACAGAAAATGAAAGGTTTTAAAATTCTGTCCCTCCCAGCTGCTTTAGTCTGTCCCTCAGAACAATTAAACAAAAAATAACCTCAAACAAACATAAAATAAATAATTCCCACCACCCACCAAACCAAAAAGTATTAAATAAAAAGGAAAATAAACTATTTAAATGAATCAAGAAAAACAACCAGGAGTAGGGGATTTGTTTAGGGGAGTGTGCTGTGAAAGGAATCCCACAGGAAGTAAATGCTCCTGAGTAAGAAGCCCAAGCTTCCTTGGGCAAATTGTAAAACAAATTCAAAAAGCAACAACAAAATCCAAAATTGTTATTATTAAAGAGTGAGACAGAGAGAGCGAGAGAGAGAGACAGAGAAAGAGGGAGCGATTCAATGCTATTTAAAGGTTTTAAATTCTGTCCCTCCCAGCTGCTTTCTTCTCTCTCCCTCAAAAATTAAATCAAATCCAAACTTAAACTTACATAAAATTAATGATTCCATCCACCCAGCAAAGAAAAATAAGTTCAAATAATAAAAAGAATCAAAGAAGAAACAAAGATCCAGCAGTGGAGGATGGGTGAAGGGAGTGAGCTAGGAAAACAAGCCTACTGGAAGTGAGCCCTCTTGGGCAAGAATGTGACTTATTGTTGTTTTCAGTGTTCTTCTTAAATGTTTTTTTTTGTACTGGCACTGGTGGTGGTGGTGGGGGAAGTTTTGTTGGGACCTTGACAAACTGCATCATCCCAGAGGTAGAGAGATCATCGTTATTTATTGCACATGTTGCAGAATCCATGGCTGCAGTAAGTTTTTGAACTATTACTTTACTCCCACTTTCCTGCACTGATCCACATTCCCCCCATCCTCCCTGCTCTTTTTATGTTTGCTGGACATTACTCATCTACTGTGTGTGTTTTTACTCTACAGTATACAACTGATGGAGTGTGATGTCTCAACAAATTTGTCAATGTCGTCTGCTATCTATGAAGTCTCCCTCAGTCACACACCTCACATCAGGCTCCCAGTCAGCTGTCTGTCACCTAATATATTTTATTTTTATTATTATTACTATTTTTAAGTTGTCCATCCTATTTATTTAGAAAATGTTTTACCAGGAAGAATACATTGAGATTTCTCTCGTTTTCAAGTATGTCCTGAACAGTTTTCAGTAGAGGGTTGCTTATTTATACAAATTGAGAAACACTATATATTACATGTTATTAAATATACATACAAATATTCATATGGAAATTTTAGAATTATAAACAGTTACACTCTGTTTTTAGATATAGAGAAGCATTTACTTTTAAGGATTTTAGACTGGGAGCAGATCTGGTTATTTCAGGCAGATAGTTCCAGGCCATTGGCGCTCTGTAGGAGAAGGCGGCTTTTCCTGCTTCTTTCTTGTATTGTGGTATACGTAGCGAGTTGTTTGCGGTGGAGCGGAGGTTATACTTAGTATGTAGAGCAGGAGTGAGCATACTGCTCAGGTAGTCTGGTAGTTTTCCAGAGAAGTGGTTGTGTACTAAGCAAGAAAGGTGAAGGGCACGTCTAGATTTGAGTGTTAACCAATTTAGTTCTTTTAACATATCACAGCGATGAGTAGTGTAATCCTATCATACCAGTCTATCAAAAAAATAACTAAAAAACAAAATCAACATCTTCTTTCCCCAGACATCCCCTTCACAGAGAGAATAACAGCAAGATCAGCAAGGAAACTGGACTGTAGCTGCCAGTATCTTTCAAATCAGTCAGACAGTATGTTGGGGTATTTGGGGTTAACTTCCTTTGCTTTCTTCTCACACCCCCAGATATGTCCAACAAAGATATAATAATAACAGCAAAATCAGCAAGCAAACTGGACCCCAACTACCTGTGTCGTGCCAGTCAGTCAGACAGAATTTTATGGTTTTTGGGGTCAACCTCTTTCCTTCTTTCTTCTCCACCAGAGTTCCCCTGACTCCACTAATACAAAGAATAAATGTCCTACCTCAGTGGTTCTCAACTCCGGTCCTCGGGACCCACTAACAGGCCAGGACTTAGGGATTTCTCTGCTAGAGCACAGGTGGGGTGAACAGAGGCTCATTCACATTGATTAACTCACCTGTGCTCTAACAAGCAAATCATCAAATCCTGACCTGTTAGTGGGTCCTGAGAACTACTGTCCTACCTAAAAAACTCCCTAAACTAATTTCCCCTTTATTTTCCTATCTTCCCTAGCTCAGAATGTACTGCTTTCTCCTCTCACAAACACAAATTGGCATGCCATGAGAACCTGACACTCATTTATATGCCTGCAAGAAAAGAAAACTGCCATGTGATTTCAATGCATGAACTAGGCAAACAAAGCGGGAACAAAAAATACTAGAAAAGTGTATGTGTGAGCTTAGTCCATGAGTGATGCGAGTTTTGTGCTGCTGTCTGTTGTGGGTATCGCAGTCCTATCTCACGTCACCGAAGAACTATGGAGAAAAAATAAAAAGAACAGCGCAACAAACAACCTCTAAGCATAGTAGTCTGGAAATACTTAATTCCTGTTCCCTGTACCTCAAATAGTAATAGACTCACATGGTAGAGAGGCTTCCCCTGCCTCTCGGTTAGTAAGCCAGCACTGGATAAATGGGGGTCACTCCAGTCAGGTGACATTCCTCTGATGGGCCTCTTTATTTCCAAAATGTAAATAGAGATGTAGAAATATAGAAATGTAGTTCTTATATATTAGCCCATATGTATAGAATTGACATTAGGGCTTAGAATTTCCCACCTGGGAACTCTTTGTATTAAGAATGTTGATGTAATAAAAAATTATGTTAAAATAACAAACTGGAATGTGGGGAAAGGCCCTGTGAGTCACTAAGACTGTAGGGGCCAGGAAAAGATATTACAACTACTTTATTAATAATGCATATAGGAACAAAAATATATATAGAGGGAGACTTAATGAGTCACAACAATTAAAAAGCTCCTTGGCTTGGTAGCTTACAATGGCTAAAAGGGAATTGAGAAAATCACAGTAGAAGATAAAAATAATAATATGTACTGCAGTAAGTTAAAACAACAAACAAATAAACTTAGCTGCACTGGTGATAGCTCGATAGCTGTGAGGGAATTGGAAGTGAGACTGCCCATATATAAAGAAAAGCTCACTTCCAATTCCCTCAGTATGTAAGGTGCATCAGCTTGTGAGGAAGAAGATGGGGAGGGTCTGTGCTGCTTAATACTGTCTCCGCGGCCGACACACACAGAGGCAGAGGCAGCACACATTATTAACGCCTTAAGGACCAGCGGTCCTGGGACGTTTCCATGCCAAAAGGACTGCTTTGATCTTTGCTGATGTGCCGGTACACGTGACCTGTTGCGTGTATCAGCATGCCTCTTTGGGGCCTAAAAGAGATCGCTCCAGTCTTGGAGTGGTCAATTTTAGGCCACGTTTTTACTTACAGCGCTCCCGGTGAAGCACTGTAAGTAAAAAGTATGTGACGTACTATGACCGCCATTGGTCTTTAAGTATTTAAGGACGATGACGGTCATAGTACGTCACGTAGTCCTTAAGGGGTTAAACATAAAGCATTTTGTAGAAGTTCATTTACCATGGCATTATGTTATCATGGCATTTATGGAGACATTTATTGGGAACAACTTGGACATCGTATATTACTAACTGGTAGCATATTTATGGAACCTGACAGTACTAATACATTCTTTAACCCTTTTGAGCACCAGAGAGGTACGCAACACTTTGCATACACCTCTGGCACTCAAGGGGTTAAAGTATGTATTAGTGTGACCCTTGTTTCTGCATTATACTTATATACATTTTTGTTGGTTTTTTTACAGCAAGAAGACTGAAGAAAGAAGCGAAGGACAGAAGATACAGGAAAGAAGAGAAAAAGAAGGACAGAAGATGACCAGCATGCTGAGGACTCCACTGGACATCAAGATTAATGGTAAGTGTTACTTGTAATGCGAAACTGCTTTACTTGGGTTAACTCTATGAATGCCGGCGGGGTAATTATACCCCACTGGCACTCATAGGGTTAATCCTACTAACTTTGGACACGTTTTAGGCACTTTGGATGCATTGATGTGGGGCTTAGGGCCAAATATCAATACATCCACTGTGAACTTAGGTGTTTTTTTTTGCCCACCAATAGCTGCGTTAGCTGACGAAAGATCTGATAAGGGACTTTACGACCAAACAAACTGGGTCTTAAATTTTATGTGATAAAGTGAGTCCCTTACCGGATTTTTACAGCGAACGCAGTCCATTAAATGGCAACTTGGAGTATTTTTTTTTCCAATGGGCGTCAGTGTAGTAGCCGTATTACTTTGTGAACTGCCATTAGCTGTTCATTAGACAGACCTTTAAATGGCTTACTGCACATTAAAACACACAACAGTGTTTTTTTTTTGCTAACACCTGCCTTTAAATCAACCCCTAATGGCATAAATGAGGAATTAGATATGCATTGTTTTTAATTAGGATATTAATAAAAAAAGTTATGTATTTAATGTAACGGATCCTACCCGTTACTGAGCCCTTGTCTGGACCTCAAACTATTTATTCAAAGACTATGGACATTTATTACTGTTTGGACTCTGTGCGGTGCCTTGGCGTACAAACTGGCCAGCTATTCCCTAAGAGAAAGACTTAAATTCATAGACTTTGGATCACATAGTATGTTTAATGTATGGCGAACGTTTTAGTTATTGTATGTAGTATGTTGAGGGTTTACTCCAAGGGAATAGTCAGTGAGGGGTTAATTATTTCATTATGTATTGCAGACTCCCAAGCCTTTTGTTAAGGAAATGAATATTCTGGCCACTCAAGTCCTTGAAGTGAGAACTGTCCTGAGACCCCTGCAGTGTGGTAATTAGGTCAAAACCTCATGTCTTTGTCCATCAACCTTTTTGTATCTGAAATGCAATCATGTCTGAGTTATTGTGTTTGTTGGGCCATCGTCTGTTGCCCTTTTGTCTACTGTGAAATGATTGGATTAAGCCTATTGTACCTGGTTTCCCCATAAGAGGCAATGCAAGATTTCTGTATAAATATCTGTGGTCTTTGCCAATAAAAAGAGTTCTGTTTTGGAGTGAACAAGGAGTCCTGGAGTCTTGTATTGCTTATGGTCTAAAGTATCCCCTCTGATACCCATCTGCTCCAAGTATCCTGAATCGCTGACCGCCTGCTGCCAGTTTCCTGCGTCCTAACTTCGTGGACTGTCAGGCGGCGACGTGGACTCTTCCCTGCTTCCCTGCTTCCAGCGATCCTGCGGCTGTTTCCAGTGACTGTCCATACTCCAACCGGTGCACCTGACGGCGCTTATCTGGCGTCGAGAGGGAGAGACCCAGGAACGACGGCGGAAGGTGACGCGGTCCCTTCCAGCATCCGTTATATTGGTGGCATAGCGGTGGGATTTCTCCTTCTTTCATCGGGTGCATCGAATGACACATGGCGGAGATCCTGGGCCACGACGGCATGTCGCCAGACTGGAACTTCATTAAGTTTGCGCTGGAGGAACTCTGGATAACGCTGATAGCGAGGAAAGGGGACCCGGTCGACAAGGACCCGGTCTTCCAAGAGATGGAAAAGCTAATGCCCTTCCTGGGACCACATCCGTCGATTGAAAGGATTGATCGACTTATGAAGGCGGTACGTGCACGTTACCACAGTGCACTGCAGGAACGCTGTGCAATTACTCTGGCCGTGGTGAGAGGGGATACATTCCTCACCAGGCCCTGTGAGGACTATTGTGTGGACTTTGCAGCGGGGAGCGGGACAACTGTCCTCTTTGATGAACCTGTAGCCCTGGATATGGGTAACTCTGAACTAGGGAGTGGGGATGCGTTCTCCCTCAGCAATGTGGAAGGGACCACGGTCTCCCTCAAGGCAGAGCAGGGCCCTACGGTGAATGGCCTGGAAGAGGAACCCAGCGGACTGCCCCAATGCAGTGCTGCTGCTGGCTCTGTGAACCTTGTGAACTTTGAACTGAAGGGTGGGAATGCGGTCCCCATCAGCCCTTGTGAATCCCCTGCTGTGGTGGGTAGGAGTGAGCACACCACCCCTTGTTTTGCCCTGACGCTGGTGAGTGTGGAAGAACTCACCAGCAGCCCCAAAGAGATGTCCCCTGGTTTGGGGGAGAATGCCCTGGGAACGGAGCCGTGTGGGCTCCCCAGGGTCATGGATGCTGCCGCCTGGAGGGATGGGACTGCGGTCTCCCTCAAGGCAGAAAAAGGGACTGTTAATAATGGCCTACAAGAGGAGGACCCCAGCAGGCTGGGAGAAAGCAGTGCTGCTGGCCCTCCTGTGGATATGGATTGTGAACTGGTGGGTGGGAATGCGTTCCCCACCAGCCCCCCTGTGACCCCTGGCCTAGTGAGTAGGAGCGAGCTCACCAGGGCCTGGGATAACCCTGCTGTGGTGAAGGAGATGCAGGTCCCCACCAGCAGCCCCAGTCTGTCCCCTGTTGCTGTTGCCCTGGAGAAGGGGAAGAATGTATTCTCCAGGTACATGGATAAGATGGCTAGAAGGATTGAGAGTGCCCTCCTCCCCAAGAGAAGAGATGGCCCTGATGTGAGGGGCCAAGAAGAAGAGGGGTACAGCAGGCTGCCACTCTGCAGTGCTGCTACTGCCCCTGGAAACCCTGGATGTTGCCCCAAGTTCCTCATGCTGGAGAGTAGGAGCGAGCTCTCCAGTCCCCCTGTAACCCCTGGCTTGGTGCGTGGGAGCGAGCGCACCAGGTCATGTGAAACCTTGACTGGGATTAGTGGATCAACAGTCGTCATCCCCAGCCCAACGATTGTGTTCCCTTTCCCTGTAACCCCTGGCTTGGTGGATGGGAGCAAATTCATCGGGTCCTGTGAACCCCCTGCTGTGGTGTGTAGGAGTGAGCACACCACCCCTTGTTTTGCCCTGACACTGGTGAGTGGGAGCAAGCTCACCAGAAGCCCCAAGAAGGCGCTCCCCATCAATTCCCCTTTGGGCCCTGATCTGGTGAGTGGGACCACCGTCCTCATCAGGGATGTTGCTGGGGCCCCTGAATTTCCTGAGCTTTGCCTGGGGGGTGGGAATGTGTCCCAGAACGTTGCCCCAGCCCAGGAGAGTGGGACAAACATCCTCTCCTGTTCCTCTGGGGCAGTGGCCCAACTAAAAGGGGGAGATATGCCTCTCACCCCACACTCTGATGCACAGAAGCCAGAGACACAATTGCCCCAGGAAGATCCCCCTTATAGACTGGCTTTGGACCCTGAGCCCCTGGCCCCAGACCCAGGAACATTGAACCCCAGCTCTGCATGGAGCATGGCCCAGGAGAGGCCACCCAATTTGATGATTGCCAGGACAACCAGGCACCAATTTCCCTGGCCCAGGATTAAGAACCGAGACTGTACCCCTGGTCCAGGACAAGAGACCTGTTTTCTATTTCCAGACGTGGACAAGGGGCTTGCATTTTCTCCTGGCACAGGACACCAGGCTGAGTCATTGTTTCCCTGGCCCAGGACAAGGGGCTCCTCCTTTAAGACTGGCCTAGGACCAAGGCCTCCAGACTAATGAACTGTCCAGACAAGTGGCTCACAACCTCAATGCTCTCCTACAGCTCCAAGCCAGCGTTTACTACTGTCCCCGCTGGCTTGGTACAAAAAGGGGGAGAAATGTAACGGATCCTACCCGTTACTGAGCCCTTGTCTGGACCTCAAACTATTTATTCAAAGACTATGGACATTTATTACTGTTTGGACTCTGTGCGGTGCCTTGGCGTACAAACTGGTCAGCTATTCCCTAAGAGAAAGACTTAAATTCATAGACTTTGGATCACATAGTATGTTTAATGTATGGCGAACGTTTTAGTTATTGTATGTAGTATGTTGAGGGTTTACTCCAAGGGAATAGTCAGTGAGGGGTTAATTATTTCATTATGTATTGCAGACTCCCAAGCCTTTTGCTTAATTATTCAACCCCTGGCCATTGTTAAGGAAATGAATATTCTGGCCACTCAAGTCCTTGAAGTGAGAACTGTCCTGAGACCCCTGCAGTGTGGTAATTAGGTCAAAACCTCATGTCTTTGTCCATCAACCTTTTTGTATCTGAAATGCAATCATGTCTGAGTTATTGTGTTTGTTGGGCCATCGTCTGTTGCCCTTTTGTCTACTGTGAAATGATTGGATTAAGCCTATTGTACCTGGTTTCCCCATAAGAGGCAATGCAAGATTTCTGTATAAATATCTGTGGTCTTTGCCAATAAAAAGAGTTCTGTTTTGGAGTGAACAAGGAGTCCTGGAGTCTTGTATTGCTTATGGTCTAAAGTATCCCCTCTGATACCCATCTGCTCCAAGTATCCTGAATCGCTGACCGCCTGCTGCCAGTTTCCTGCGTCCTAACTTCGTGGACTGTCAGGCGGCGACGTGGACTCTTCCCTGCTTCCCTGCTTCCAGCGATCCTGCGGCTGTTTCCAGTGACTGTCCATACTCCAACCGGTGCACCTGACGGCGCTTATCTGGCGTCGAGAGGGAGAGACCCAGGAACGACGGCGGAAGGTGACGCGGTCCCTTCCAGCATCCGTTATATTTAATACTTATTTATATTATCTATATATTTTTTTATTGATTTTTTCATTTTTACAGATACTTGAGAGACTAAGCTATGTGAGAGAATTTTATAAGAATTTTGTATGTGTATTATTATTTATGTATTGGTAAATAGCAAGATGTATAAATAGGATGTGGATATATTGATTGCTATCCCTTGAGAAAGTGGGTGTAGCCCGTGAAACATACGTAGGGAATAGTGGATCGTAGTTCACAGGTCTTTGAGCTGTGTGGAACCAACTTGCATCATACTGACCCAGGGAACACAGAATTTAGTGATCCCTAGGGGTGACATCACCAAAGGGAGCTGGCTTTGTGAAAGCATACAGGATACCAGAAGCAAGTGAGGTGGATGGTTCCTCAGCAGCAGAATAATGAATTTGTGATTCTATCTGCTGATTATTCAATCTGAAGGGCTTTTTGTTTTCTTTGAATTATATTTTATTGATTAAAATTGATTGCTGCACTTAGATCAGGCTCTCCCATTTTTGCTCTCCTTTCTCCCTGTATATTTCACCTTGTCAATGGCTTCTGTGAGCTCCTGAAGCCTTTTAAGGAGGAAAGCTTGTTGGTTAGATTAACTCATGCAGATATTAGTTAAATACTTCCAAATATTTGTTACAGAAAAAAATGAAGAGCACGGTCAATGGTTCTGTTTTGCATTACAAAAGATATAAACCAGCTGGAGCCTGATAAGTTAACTTGATTTGAAAGGAATCCTACAATACTGTTTGTAAAATGCAATGAGAAGTGTATTCTTGTTACATTGCTAGACCTACACAACATTTCTGAATTTGTGCCAAGGCATGATTAATTTGTGCCAAAACGTTATCAGCATTTCTTTGAGGAATCGGATTCTGCCAAAACTTATAAAGAAGTCCTTATTGATACAGTTGAACATTGTATTGTGGAGCAGAAGAGAAAGAAAAGTATGGAGAAAAAAAAATATAAAGCATAAAGGAGTCAGAAAAAAGATTATACCCTGAACATCAGCAAACACATCCAAGAATTAGGAGAACACATGGCACCATCATAATCAAAGAAAGTCTTTCTGGTTTCTCTCATGCAGCAGGAGTCTAAGATAGGCGGTGGTGTGCATGTTTATATGGTGGGTGGACGTGATGGTGATGGTACAGGCACTTCCTGATGGGACTTGCTCTCTGAATATTGGTTGGCAACTGCTACCCATGAACATAGTCTACCTCATAGGAGTGCTCCCCTGCATGTGAGATGGTTACAGCCCACCTACAGACAAAACAAATGATGTGGCCATGACTCATGTGGATTACAAAGGAAACAATTAGTTGCCCACCTGCAAGTGTTCAGTTAGAGAGGGTTTTTAGTGCTGCTGGTTATATTGTTAATGAGCTTACATGGTTATCCAGCAGTAGCGTGGGAAGACTAACTTTTTAAAAATTGAATAAGCATCAAATACCATACAATTATCATGTAACAGAAGTGTAAAGAAATATAAAACCACAGAAGTAACTGAAGCATGTACAACTAACAGCAGCATTGAAAAAGAAGACGGATTTGTAGTATTGCCAGGCCACTGATAGTCACCAAGAGGGACCAGTGCTATCTTCATTTATATTCTCTGCCACAACACCATCAATCACATCAACCACATTAAAATCCCCATTTATTTTATACATTATCTGTATCTCAAAAATTGTTTCCAGGCTTATAACAAGTTAAGACTTAAGAAAAAATATTTACAGGCTTATAATAATGCAAACCTTAATAACCATTGTTTGTAGGCTTATATAACAAGGAAAGACTTTGTAATTTCCTATCTCCGTTCCAAATGTTCACTGTGCGGTCTACTCCTCGCCACTCCGTTCACCTGGAGCGGCAAGCTGAACTTCCGGGTTCAAGCTTAGATGTGTCACTCCCCAGTGACATCATCGACTTGCGCCTATTTAAGGTGGCATCCTCAGCCCATCGGAGCACTTTCACAGTGTTCCTCTGGGTGTAAGGACCTGGCCTTAGGCACTGGAGCCTTCTATTCAAATCTAGTCTTGCTTCTACTTATTGGTTTGATCCTTGGCTTATTTCCTTGACCATTCTTTTGTTATCCCTAGTATGATCTTCAGTGTATGGCCCCTGGCATTGGCTGTGACCACTCCTTTAGCCTGCTGCACATCTGCTGGATTGTTTTACTGTGTATGTCCCCTGGCTATTCGTCTGACTATCCTACTAGCCTTTTGATGGACTGTGTATGACCCTTGGCTAGCCATCTGATTATTCTACTAACCTATTGATGAACTTTGTATGACCCCTGTCTATTCATCTGACTATCCTACTAGCCTAGTAACATGGTAACATAGTAAATTGGAGAAATTGAATAAGCATTTTTTGTGTGGTGTAGTGTGGTAAGGGAGAGGTTAAAAAACAAATCTCTTTGGGGGGTTCCCTCCCTTTGTTGTGATACAAGGAACTAATTGCAGTCTGGTGTGGTGGGAGCGGTTAATTGCTGTGTTTGTAATTGGGGGATTCTTCCTTTAAATAACAAAAAGAGAGAGAGATCTGTAAGTTGATCAGTGACCTGTGACCTGAAAATCTGTGCTTGAGGTATTTGCTGGAAAAATTGAAGGGAGAGGTTAAAAAACAAATCTCTTTGGGGGAGGGAAACCCTCCCCTTTGCTGTGATACAAGGAACTAATTGCAGCCTAGTGTGGTGGGAGTGGTTAATTGCTTTTTGGGGGATTCTTGCTTTAAGTAACAGATACACAGTGAATACTTGAACATGTGAATCTTGCCTCAGTGTGTAAGTGCAGAAGTGTGGTTAGTGTGGGAATTTAAATAAGGGGATTAAAATACAGGGGAATAAGCAGGGGAACACATATTTTTTAGCCTTATTGTGCAGATATTTTTCCCTGCCTTTTAGCTTGTGGTAACTGGCATAATATGAGTGGTAGCATGATTGTCTATTTAACTGAGTGCACAAGCTGTCATATGTTTGCACACCTGGAACAACCATTCCAGGGTGCATACTTCTGTGGCAGATGTGAGCAAGTGGTCTCTCTAGAAGCTCATATTAGAGATCTGGAGAGGCAAGTTGCAACACTGAGAGAGACAGTGTCACGGTTTTCAAGACACTCAGACCAGTAGGTGAAATAAAATGCAGTTTTATTAAGAACAAAATAAAGGACAAAGATCGCCCCATATAGGCAGCACTGCGTAACAGCAGGAAGGCAATAGTGTGACCAATATACAAGTATAGCATAAAATAGCACGGGCAATTGGCAGATACTGAGTACAGAGATACAAGGGTTAACACAATAATCAGTCCGTCTGAGTTGTGATGTTTGGCACAGCCAAGGTGATTAAAGGCAGTAAATTGTGGAGAGGACTCAACACCAAATGTTCATAATACTGAGATAACTGTCCAGCAAAGAGGAACCTGCAACCCAGAACCTGCTGCACTTGAACAGTAGCCCCCACGGGCGTACTAACGGAGCAAGTAGACTGCCAGAGCTTGAGCCAATAGCCCCCACAGGCATGACAATGAAGGCAACTGGAATGCAAGAGCTTGAGCCAATAGCCCCCATGGGCGTAACGGAAACAACCAGATTGCAAGAGCTTGAGCCGATAGCCCCCATGGGCGTAACGGAAGCAACTGGATTGCAAGAGCTTGAGCCAATAGCCCCCACGGGTGTAACGGAAGCAACTGGATAGCAAGAGCTTGAGCCAATAGCCCCCATGGGCGTAATGGAAGCAACTGAATTGCAAGATCTTGAGCCAATAGCCCCCACGGGCGTAACAACAGAGACGTGCACAGTAGCAGCCAGAGCCGTGCGCCTACCGGGCACGGTAACGAACTTCACTATACTGCAAGGAGAGAAACAGCTCAGCACCAAGGCAACACTCTGTACCAGACTGGAGGCTCAGAACCGGGATGCAGCTCTGCACGGGTTAATGGCTTGATAGTTGGAACACAGCTCTGCACGGGTTAACAGCTCGATAGTTGGAACACAGCTCTGAACGGGTTAACAGCTCGATAGTTGGAACACAGCTCTGCACGGTTAACGGCTCGATAGTTGGAACACAGCTCTGCAGGGAGCAGCTCAGTAGCAGGATCTCAGCTCAGCACAGGTTAACCACTGCAGCCGCTCAGGACAGTAGATGGAGGAAATCAAAATGTCGCCTTGGCGACAGAGGAAGCTGGAACGTAGTCTGGGCAGAAGTAACTGGTGCCGGTCACGGAGCTGGAACGTCAATAAGCCGGGTCGAATCACAGAGCAGGTATCACGGTGCCCGTGATTGCTGCAGTTCCTTGTCTGTCACCAGTAGGGGGCTGCTATTGGCTGTCTGCAGATAGCCCGCCTTTCATTGCCTACTTAAACCTGGATTGGGCACCCTTTGGGTGCCCTTTCGTGTTGTTTCTGACCTTCTTGCTATCACTATGCCAGTGATAGCTGGGCCTCTGTTCCAGTGTTCCTGAGTTCCTGATCTCATGTGTTCCTGAGTTCCTGATCTCTGCTGTTCCAGTGTTTCCTGCATGCTGACTACTTCCAGTCCTGGTTCCGGCCTAGTCTCTGGTGTTGCAGTTCCTGCTGAACTTCTTCTCTGCTGTTTCCTGACCTGACTGATCGTTGCTGGTTCCTGTGTTCTCATCGCCTGTCTCCTGTATCCTGGCGACCTCCTGCCTGGTCGCGTCGGCGACATTGCTTGTTACACCAGTGTGCTGTCACTGGTTTACTCCAAAGCCTTGCGGCTATACAAACTTGCTTGTTACACCAGTGTGCGGTCACTGGTTTGCTCCAAAGCCTATCGGCTATACAATCCTGTGTTGGTCCCAGCGTGCGGACGCTGGTTTGCTCCTAAGCCTTGCGGCTATACAAACTTGCTTGTTACACCAGTGTGCGGTCACTGGTTTGCTCCAAAGCCTATCGGCTATACAATCCTGTGTTGGTCCCAGCGTGCGGACGCTGGTTTGCTCCTAAGCCTTGCGGCTATACAAACTTGCTTGTTACACCAGTGTGCGGTCACTGGTTTGCTCCAAAGCCTATCGGCTATACAATCCTGTGTTGGTCCCAGCGTGCGGACGCTGGTTTGCTCCTAAGCCTTGCGGCTATACAAACTTGCTTGTTACACCAGTGTGCGGTCACTGGTTTGCTCCAAAGCCTATCGGCTATACAATCCTGTGTTGGTCCCAGCGTGCGGACGCTGGTTTGCTCCTAAGCCTTGCGGCTATACAAACTTGCTTGTTACACCAGTGTGCGGTCACTGGTTTGCTCCAAAGCCTATTGGCTATACAATCCTGTGTTGGTCCCAGCGTGCGGACGCTGGTTTGCTCCTAAGCCTTGCGGCTATACAAACTTGCTTGTTACACCAGTGTGCGGTCACTGGTTTGCTCCAAAGCCTATCGGCTATACAATCCTGTGTTGGTCCCAGCGTGCGGACGCTGGTTTGCTCCTAAACCTTGCGGCTATAATAACTTGCTTGTTACACCAGTGTGCTGTCACTGGTTTGCTCCAAAGCCTTGCGGCTATACAAACTCGCTTGTTACACCAGTGTGCGGTCACTGGTTTGCTCCAAAGCCTATCAGCTATACAATTCTGTGTTTGTCCCAGCGTGCGGACGCTGGTTTGCTCCAAAGCCTTGCGACTTTACGATTCCCCAGTTGGTCTCAGTGTGTGTACACTGGGTTGCTTACGATCCTGTCAATTTGCCATTATCATCTGACTGCTGCTACTATCTCTGGGCTGCCCTGCCCGGTATTGGTAAGGCCGGTAGAACCGTTTGCCACATTCCATCTGAGGTTGCCTTACCCGGTATTGGCAGGGCCGGTAGAGCCTACATTGTAAATCTATTGAGGCTGCCTTGCCTGGTATTGGTAAGGCCGGTAGAACCGTTATGCTATTCCATCTGCAGGTTGCCTTACCCGGTACTGGCAAGGCCGGTAGAGCCTAACATTCTATTACTTCAGACTGTCCTGTCCGGTATATTGACAGGACCGGTAGAGTCTGCCTTCTGTATATATCTGTATGTATGTGAATGCCATCCTACATTATCAATTTATTATTTCAATAAAATTGATTTTTACCTAAAACTTGTGTCTGAGAGTCATAATAAACCATGACAGTACGAAAGGGCCATGACCTCAGACAGCAAGGGTGAAGGTAACGCACAGAATATCCATTGGAGGATGGATGTGCTCGAGCAACGTTTGGATCAGTTGGCAGTTGCAATTCAAACGATCCTTGATAGCACGGTACTCGCTGACAAATCGAGCTCTAGCCCGGTGGTCTCGCCAAGTCAGACACCGGAAAGTGATACCAGGCCCCTAGAGGGTACTGTTAAAGGGTTAACGGCTTCTGCACCCTTGCCGCTAAGATATGATGGTGACCCTAGTCTCTGCAGAGGGTTCATCAACCAACTTGAAATCTTTATGGAATTGACGGCACACGCATTTCCCAATGATCGTAGTAAAGTGGGGTTCACGATATCACTGCTCACTGGCAGAGCATTGGCCTGGGCTAACCCCTTGTGGGAGAATGCTAAACCTTGTACTAAGAACTTCAGAGAATTTGTGCAATCCTTTCGAAGAGTGTTTGAGCCTCCTGGTAGAACCAACTCTGCTGCCAAACGCCTTATGGAGATACAACAGGGCAGGCGTACAGTGGGCGACTATGCCATCGAATTCCGCACATTGGCAGCAGAGGTAGGTTGGAATAACGAGGCATTATTGGCAGCTTTTTCTCAAGGCCTGAATGACCACATTAAAGACGAAATCGCTGCTAAAGATCTACCTATTGATCTAGATGATTACATTGAGTATGTTATGATAATTGACTCCAGAATACGTGAGAGATCAATTGCCAGAGATCGTAAAATACGGTCAAAAAATAATGAGCCTAGTAGCATATTTTGCCCACCCATCCCTCCCCTGGCATTGAAGTCTAGTGAACCTGTACGGGAAACAAGTGAACCTATGCAAATAGGCTTCACTAGACTAACCAAGGCAGAGAGACTTTATCGCAAGAAGCAAGGGTTGTGTTTATACTGCGGTAAAAAAGGGCACTTGCTAAATTCCTGTCCGGTACGTCCGGGAAACGCACACACCTAGGGTACCTTGGGGGACAGGCCCTAGGTGGTGTACAATCGTCCCCAGTGTCGGGCACAATGAAACCCACCATACAGGTGATATTATCTTGGGCACAACGCTCTGTGGAGGTTTTGGCCTTGGTTGACTCTGGTGCAGCAGGGTATTTTATGGATAATACCTTTGCTGAATTGCACGGAGTTCCACGCATTGAAAGAGAAAATCCCTTGACTATTGAAGCGATTGATGGCAGACCCTTAGAACCGCCTCAGGTTATGTTTGAAACTATGCCACTGTCTATGACTATTGGGGCACTTCACAGAGAAGAGCAGCAGTTTCAACTGATTAATTCTCCGCACCATGCGGTAATATTGGGCTTTCCGTGGTTACAGTTACATAACCCACAATTCGATTGGAAAAAGTGTGAAATTGCTGCTTGGTCCCAGTTTTGTATGGACAAGTGCGTCATCCAGCCTGTTAAGGTCCTGTGCACCTCCTCGGCTATACCGGATGTGTACCAACAGTTTGGCGATGTTTTTAGCAAAGGAGAGGCCAGTTTGTTACCTCAGCATAGACCTTACGATTGTTGCATCGAATTGCAGCCTGGGGCAGTACCTCCGAAAGGACGCACTTATCCATTATCTTGTGAGGAAAATAAGGCTATGGAGGATTACATTTCTGATGCCCTTGCTAGAGGGATCATACGAAAATCTACCTCTCCAGATGGAGCTGGGTTCTTTTTTGTAAAAAAGAAAAATGGCGAATTAAGACCATGCATTGACTACCGGGGCTTGAATAAACTAATGGCAAAAAACGCATACCCGATACCACTCATCACCGAGCTTTTTGACAGGCTTAAGGGCGCTTCGATTTTTACCAAATTGGACCTACGGGCCGCTTACAATCTGGTGCGCATTCGAGCAGGTGATGAGTGGAAAACTGCCTTTAATACTCGAGCTGGGCACTACGAGTATCTTGTAATGCCATTTGGGCTATGTAATGCCCCCGCAGTTTTCCAGGAACTGATAAACGATGTTCTGAGAGATATGTTACAGACATGTGTTGTGGTTTATCTGGACGATATATTGATTTACTCTCAAGACATGGCACAGCACATCAAAGATGTATCCGCAGTATTACTACGACTCCGTGAGAACAAATTATTTTGTAAACTGGAAAAATGTGACTTTCATAGAACCAGTGTGCCATTCTTGGGGTTCATAATTGGCAATGATGGCATTGCCATGGACAAGGATAAGTTGTCAGCTGTCTTACAATGGCCAAAACCCAAGGGGCTTAAAGCCATACAGCGTTTCCTGGGTTTCGCTAATTATTATAGGCGGTTTATTAAGAACTTTTCTTCCATTGTCAAACCTTTGTCCGATCTTACGCACAAGGGCGCTAATCCTTCTTGTTGGCCGGTATCTGCTGAGAATGCCTTTGAGAATTTGAAGCTGGCATTTGCTGCGGCTCCTGTGTTATCCCACCCCAATCCTCTACTTCCATTTACGTTAGAGGTGGATGCCTCAGATATTGGGGTTGGGGCAGTACTTTCGCAACGACACGAGAAAGGTGGTACTCTCAGACCTTGTGGGTTTTTCTCTAAGAAGTTGACTGTCACTCAAGGCCACTATGAGATAGGTGACAAAGAATTATTGGCCATTATCCTCGCTCTTAAGGAGTGGCGTAATTTGCTGGAAGGTACCAAGACTCCCGTATTAATCCTAACAGATCATAAAAATCTGACTTATCTCTCGGAGGCCAAGAGATTGTCCTCCCGTCAGGCCAGGTGGGCACTGTTCCTGTCTCGATTTAATTTCATTGTATCATACTTACCGGGGTCAAAGAATATCAGGGCTGATGCACTGTCAAGACAATTTGAGGCCGACAGTGACAGAGTGGAAGCACCAGCACCCATCATCCAACCTGATAGAATACTGGCTACTATACGCACGAGTATCACTTCCCCTTTAGGGGAGGAGATCCTGGCCTCTCAGGGGTCCGCTCCCCATGAAACTCCAGTGGGCAAATGTTTTGTCGATGAACCATTTCGTACTAGGCTGCTTGAAACCTACCATTCCTCTAAGGCTGCGGGACACATTGGTAGAGACCAATTGTTATGGTCCCTTTCTCAGTTATTTTGGTGGCCCTCCATGAGAAACGATTGTGCCGAATTTACGAATGCCTGTGCCACCTGTGCCCGCGCTAAGACCCCGAGACATCTCCCTGTGGGCTTGCTTCAACCGGTGCCTAATGGCGAACGCCCCTGGTCTCATGTTTCAATTGATTTTATGGGAGAGTTGCCTATGTCCAAGGGGTACTCCTTTATATTCATGGTGGTGGACAGGTTTTCTAAAATGGCTCATTTCGTGCCCCTCCGTGGTCTTCCTTCAGCGAAGGAATTGGCAATGGTGTTCGCCAGAGAAGTATTCCGGTTGCATGGAGTGCCTAGGGTACTGGTGTCTGACAGGGGGAGCCAGTTTGTGTCTAGATTTTGGAGGGCATTTTGCCAACAGATGGGCATACAGCTGTCCTTCTCCTCTGCCTACCATCCCCAGACCAATGGAGCCGCTGAACGAGCTAATCAGGGCTTGGAACAATTTCTCCGTTGTTTCGTTACTGACCATCATGATAATTGGTCCGACTTGTTGCCTTGAGCAGAGTTCGCCAGGAACTGTGCGGTCAATTCTTCATCTGGGAGCTCTCCATTTCTGATTAATTATGGGTTCCAGCCCTGTTTGCTTCCAGACTCATTTCAGACGCAACAGATTCCAGCTCTGGATGAGCATATCGAGAAACTCCGTTCCACATGGGCACTTGGTCAGTCATTTCAGCGTCATGAGCGCCATGCTAATCGCAGAAGGCTTCCAGCGGTTTCCTTTCAGGTTGGGGATAGAGTATGGCTTTCCTCCAGAAATCTCAAGCTGCAGGTTCCGTCTAATAAGTTGGCTCCCCGGTTTATTGGTCCATACAGAGTTATTCGCAAAATTAACCGTCTCCTATGCACTAGACCTACCTGCATCCATGCGTATCCATAATGTGTTCCATGTGTCCCTTCTTAAGCCTCTGGTTTGCAATCGCTATACTACCACACCTGTGGTGCCAGGACCTGTTGAGGTCGAGGGCCAGGAGGAGTACGAGGTTCAGAGCATTATTGATTCCCGTAGGCTTAGAGGAAGGGTACAGTACCTGGTACATTGGAAAGGGTATGGTCCTGAGGATCGATCGTGGATGGATAGTACGGACCTTCATGCACCTAGGCTAACTAGGGCCTTTCATGCCAATTACCCACAGAAACCTAGACCCTATTCTAGGAGAGGGGGTCTTTGAAGGGGGGGTACTATCACGGTGCCCGTGATTGCTGCAGTTCCTTGTCTGTCACCAGTAGGGGGCTGCTATTGGCTGTCTGCAGATAGCCCGCCTTTCATTGCCTATTTAAACCTGGATTGGGCACCCTTTGGGTGCCCTTTCGTGTTGTTTCTGACCTTCTTGCTATCACTATGCCAGTGATAGCTGGGCCTCTGTTCCAGTGTTCCTGATCTCATGTGTTCCTGAGTTCCTGATCTCTGCTGTTCCAGTGTTTCCTGCATGCTGACTACTTCCAGTCCTGGTTCCGGCCTAGTCTCTGGTGTTGCAGTTCCTGCTGAACTTCTTCTCTGCTGTTTCCTGACCTGACTGATCGTTGCTGGTTCCTGTGTTCTCATCGTGTGTCTCCTGTATCCTGGCGACCTCCTGCCTGGTCGCGTCGGCGACATTGCTTGTTACACCAGTGTGCTGTCACTGGTTTGCTCCAAAGCCTTGCGGCTATACAAACTTGCTTGTTACACCAGTGTGCGGTCACTGGTTTGCTCCAAAGCCTATCGGCTATACAATCCTGTGTTGGTCCCAGCGTGTGGACGCTGGTTTGCTCCTAAGCCTTGCGGCTATACAAACTTGCTTGTTACACCAGTGTGCGGTCACTGGTTTGCTCCAAAGCCTATCGGCTATACAATCCTGTGTTGGTCCCAGCGTGCGGACGCTGGTTTGCTCCTAAGCCTTGCGGCTATACAAACTTGCTTGTTACACCAGTGTGCGGTCACTGGTTTGCTCCAAAGCCTATCGGCTATACAATCCTGTGTTGGTCCCAGCGTGCGGACGCTGGTTTGCTCCTAAGCCTTGCGGCTATACAAACTTGCTTGTTACACCAGTGTGCGGTCACTGGTTTGCTCCAAAGCCTATCGGCTATACAATCCTGTGTTGGTCCCAGCGTGCGGACGCTGGTTTGCTCCTAAGCCTTGCGGCTATACAAACTTGCTTGTTACACCAGTGTGCGGTCACTGGTTTGCTCCAAAGCCTATCGGCTATACAATCCTGTGTTGGTCCCAGCGTGCGGACGCTGGTTTGCTCCTAAACCTTGCGGCTATAATAACTCGCTTGTTACACCAGTGTGCTGTCACTGGTTTGCTCCAAAGCCTTGCGGCTATACAAACTCGCTTGTTACACCAGTGTGCTGTCACTGGTTTGCTCCAAAGCCTTGCAGCTATACAAACTCGCTTGTTACACCAGTGTGCGGTCACTGGTTTGCTCCAAAGCCTATCGGCTATACAATTCTGTGTTTGTCCCAGCGTGCGGACGCTGGTTTGCTCCAAAGCCTTGCTACTTTACGATTCCCCAGTTGGTCTCAGTGTGTGTACACTGGGTTGCTTACGATCCTGTCAATTTGCCATTACCATCTGACTGCTGCTACTATCTCTGGGCTGCCCTGCCCGGTATTGGTAAGGCCGGTAGAACCGTTTGCCACATTCCATCTGAGGTTGCCTTACCCGGTATTGGCAGGGCCGGTAGAGCCTACATTGTAAATCTATTGAGGCTGCCTTGCCTGGTATTGGTAAGGCCGGTAGAACCGTTATGCTATTCCATCTGCAGGTTGCCTTACCCGGTATTGGCAAGGCCGGTAGAGCCTAACATTCTATTACTTCAGACTGTCCTGTCCGGTATATTGACAGGACCGGTAGAGTCTGCCTTCTCTCTTTGTTATATTCTGTATATATCTGTATGTATGTGAATGCCATCCTACATTATCAATTTATTATTTCAATAAAATTGATTTTTACCTAAAACTTGTGTCTGAGAGTCATAATAAACCGTGACAGCAGGTTCTCAGACAAGCCAAATCAGGATACAAGCAGGAACGTCAGCCAGGCCGGGTCAAATCACGGAGCAGGTTCTCAGACAAGCCAGATCAGGATACGAGCAGGAACGTCAGCCAGGCCGGGTCAAATCATGGAGCAGGAACACAGGAACATAATCAGAGCAAGCCAAGTCGGTACACCGGAAATCAGCAACGCAGGAACACAGTACAGCAAAACTGGCTCGGGAACACCACGAAAGGGCACCTGACAGGTGCCACTGGCCCAGTATAAAAAGGTCACCAGGGGCGGGCCAAACAGGCTCAACCAATCGGAGCGCAGTACAAGCGAGAGTGACATGAGGGGGAAAAACTGCACTGTGATAGACGGCCAATCTTGAGAGGAAAGTGGTGGTAGGTAATTCTGGGGGTGGAGACTGCGCAAACAATGAGCAGGTAGCCAGATGGGTTAAAGTTACACATAGCAAGGGGGCAGAGGAATAGGGAGGGCACTCCTGTGGTTACTAACCCTAATAGATTTGCTGCTTTGAGTAATGATGTTGGGGATGTTGACACAGGAATGTGTTTGCTGGAGAGGACTGTTCTCTCTAACAGCCAGGAGAACAGTCCTTCTAGCACTGTTGGGATCCAGGATTCAGGCAGACCTAGACAGATGGTGGTGGTAGGGGATTCTATTATTAGGAAGACAGACAGGGTAATCTGTCGCCATGATCACTACAATTGCACAGTTTGCTGTCTCACGGAATCTTGGGTTCAACATGTGGCTGATCGGGTTGATAGATTGTTGGGAGGGGCTGGGCATGACCTGGCTGTCATGGTACATGTTGGTACTAATGACAAAGTCAGTGGAAAATGGAGGTCCATTAAGAAGGATTTCAGGGACTTAGGATATAAGCTTAAGCAGAGGACCTCTAAGGTAGTATTTTCTGAAATACTACCTGTGCCACGCTCTACATTAGAAAGGCAGCGGGAGATTAGGGAGTTGGCTAAAGACTTGGTGTAAGCAGGAGGGTTCCTAGAACACTGGGCAGCATTTTCACTTGGGGGCAATCTTTATAGTCATGATGGATTGCACCTTAGCAGAATGGGGGCCACGGTGCTGGGCGTTAGGATGGTTAGAGGGATGGAGGAGACTTTAAACTAGAAAGGGGGGTGGAGGGTGCAGTAACACAGGATGGGGAAGGCAGTATAATTGAGGAAATGGTATTAGAGAAGGGGCATGGGGGTGGAGAGGGGGAATGGGCTAGATCATGGAGTTGCCATTGTTACAGCCTGATAAAAGGCAGATACATTTGACAAAGAAGGAAATCTTTCAGAATGGCAAAATGATAAAATGTATGCTCGTGGTCTGGCTGTAAGATGGGGGAACTAGAAATTATTGCAACACATGAGCAGTATGATCTGATTAGTGTGTCTGAAACCTTGTTAGATGATACATATGACTTAGCAGTCAATCTAGAGAGTTATTTACTATTTAGGAAGGATAGGGTTAATAGAAGGGGAGGAGGGGTATGTCTATATGTAAAGCATGCTTTAAAACCTAGTTTAAGGGAAGATATAAATGAATGGTCCAATGAAAAGGTAGAGGCCTTGTGGGTTGAAATACACACTGGGGGCACACATAATACAAAAATGTTAGTGGGGATTTGCTACAATCCACCTAATACTGGGGAGTTGGAGGAAGCCCAACATTTACAGCAAACGGAACAGGCTTCTAGGTCAGCAAAGGTAATTATAATGGGAGATTTCAACTATCCTGAAATTGACTGGAGCAATATGACTTCCGGTACAACAAAATGAAATCTTTTTTAAGTATGATAAATTATAATTTTATGTCCCAACTAGTAGAGGAGCCAACTAGAAAAGAGGCTTTGCTTGACCTAGTGCTCTAAAACAATTTCAACATGATAAAAAATGTGCAAGTAAGGGAACATTTGGGTAGCAGTGACCACAATATGGTATGCTTTGACATTTGTTATGAGAAACCCAATAGCAAGGGTTTAAAGGGATAGTAATACTTCGTTTTAACTTTATTTTATTTTGTAGGCATTAAAAAAACATGAAGAATGATATAAGTCTTATCTCTCAAACATTTATGGTTTATGAGATATTCACAAGCAAAGTGTCCCCCTCCCGCCCCTTTTACTGATGTAACACTTCTCAGCCAGGGCAGAAGAGAGCTGCCCAGGTAGACTGCAGAGAGGGACAATCTTCAATTAAGATAAGGGAAAAACCTGAAAAGCTTGTCAAGGGGGGCAGGGCTTTCATTGTTTTCATAGGAATAAGAGTGTCCCCTTCTGTTATCTGTCCAGTCTATGGACTGCATTCCACATCTGAGAAGAGATTGTTTACAGTAGGTAAAAGGGGCGGGAGGGGGAAACTTTGCTTGTGAATATCTCATAAACCATAAAGGTTTGAGAGATAAGACTTATATCATTCTTCATGTTTTTTTAATGCCTACAAAATAAAATAAAGTTAAAACGAAGTATTACTATCCCTTTAACTAAAACATTCCATTTTAAAAAGGCTAATTTTACAAAGCTAAAAGAAGATCCAGGAAATTATAGACCTGTGAACTTGACTTCCATAGTGGGTAAGATACTAGAAGGGTTGCTAACTAACACTAATCAGAACTGTGTGAAGACAAACAATATTATTAGTAGGAATCAGCATGGTTTCATGAAGAATAGATCATGTCAGACTAATATACTTGCATTTTATGAAAGAGTAAGTAGTAATTTGGACAGGGGAACTGCTGTATATGTAGTATACTTGTATTTTGCAAAATCCTTATATACAGTGCCTCACAAGAGGTTATTGCATAAATGAAAAGGCTTCGGTTTGGGCTGTGTTATCTGTACATGGATTGAGAACTGGTTAAATGATAGATGGCAGAGAGTTGTTGTATATGGAACCTTTTCAAATTGGTCTAATGTTATAAGTCGGATTCCGCAGGGTTCAGTCCTGGGCCCAATGCTTTTTAATTTGTTTATTAATTGTCTAGAAGTGGGAATTGAAAGTAGCATTTCAATCTTTGATGATGACACTAAGCTATGTAAGGAAATATGTACAGAGCTGGATGTTTTTTCTCTGCAGAAGGATTTAGATAAACTAAGTGAATGCGCAGAAAAGTGGCAGATGACAAGTAAGGTTATGCATTTGGGTTGTAGAAACAAACTTGCTACATATACTCTAAATGGGAAACAACTTGGGGAATCCTTATTAGAGAAAGATTTAGAAGTGCTGATAGACAATAGACTTTACAGCAGTGTGCAGAGTCACTCAGCTGCTGCAAAAGCAAATAGGGTACTAGCCTGCATACAAAGGGGTGTAGATGCAAGGGATGCTAATATTATCCTACCTCTGTATAAATCCTTGGTTAGGCCTCATCTAGAATATGGAGTAGAATTTTGGGCGCCAGTTCATAAAAAAGACATTGTTGAACTAGAAAAGGTGCAGAGACGTGCAGGGCCTGGATTTTCCAAGTCTGGATTTATAAGTCTACAAAAGAGTTTTACCTGAGTTTAAATAGATTATACTGTAATTTAAAATTGTATCTGTTATAGTATTAGTCTGCAGTTTCATCTAGACTTTTAGGCTACATGTTTTGTGTATTGGAACTATATGGATGTCTCCTGATCCATTCCTCTGCTGTCTCCCACAGGTAACATCCTTATCAATGCTTATCTGCAACACATGTTTTTTTTTTTTTTTCTTGATGTGCAATTGGGCCTGATTGGACTCACTTGCTAGTATCACATGACATAGCTTCTCTATAAATGATCTGCCTCTAACAGTGCCCACTGCTAGCAGGGCCTGGATTTTCCAATTCTGGATTTATAAGTCTACAGTAGAGTTTTAGCTGAGTTTAAATAGATTATACTGTAATTTAAAATTGTATCTGTTATAGTGTTAGTCTGCAGTTTCTTCTAGACTTTTAGGCTACAAGTTCTGTGTATTGGAACTATATGGATGTCTCCTGATCCATTCCTCTGCTGTCTCCCACAGGTAACATCCTTATCAATGCTTATCTGCTACACATGTTTTTTTTTTGTTTTTTTTTTCTTGATGTGCAATTGGGCCTGACTGGACTCATCTGGTAGTATCACATGACATAGCCTCTCTATAAATGATCTGCCTCTAGCAATGCCCACTGCTAGCAGGGCCTGGATTTTCCAAGTCTGGATTTATAACTCTACAGTACAGTTTTAGCTGAGTTTAAGTAGATTATACTGTAATTTAAAATCGTATATGTTATAATGTTAGTCTGAAGTTTTTTCTAGACTTTTAGGCTGAGTTTGGACTGAGCTTGGACTGAGGACACACCTGCCTCCATCTGACACAGGACAATTTCAAGTTCAACAGCACTACAGCCTGGAAAGCCTGTCTGAAGATTACTAACTTTGGAGTTTTGTGATCCCTGTTTCAAAGTACTTAATTTCATCTGTCAGTGAATTCAGAGGATCTGCAAACCCAAGCACAGGACCCAGTGGGAAAAATCAACTTACCATTCATCCACTGCTGACATTTAACTCTTCTATCAACATCTCATCAGTTTAGTCCTCACCTTTTAATTTGCAACTGAATTTACTGATCATTTGGTCTAGTATGGAAGGAAAACTGTACTACACTTCATCTAGACAGCTGAATCATCCTGTCTGCAAGTCATTGATCACTCACATCACCAACCTCTCATCCAGTTGAACTTATATTGTCATTATCATTACACAATGCGTCTATTAATTTTCTTATTATTGTTTCTGCCACCTCAACTGTGCAAAAACCTTCAGCCCTCCCACCTGCTCATCAATCTCGATAGTTCCATCCCTCTTACACTCTCCAATGATGTGCTCACATGAGCTGTTCTGTTACCTTAACTCTTCATATCCATCCACAAAGAAACAGCCCACACCTCTTCACACATGCAAATCCTCCTCTCACCTCCTTTTCCTGTCTGCAACTCTTCTCATGGCTGCAGGTGACATCTCTCCCAACCCTGGTCCCTCCTATATTCCCACCTGTGTCTGTCCTAGATTGCGGCCTACCCGCTCCTCTTGTGGGGCAAACCCTAGCAATCTACTAGCTGTTCCCTGCCTCCCCCCATCCCTTCCACCCTTCTCCTGTGCATTATGGAATGCTCACTCTCTACTAAACAAACTCCACGCTACCCATGACCTTTTTCTCTCTAACTCTTTAAACCGATTCGCTATCACTGAAACCTGGCTCTCACACTCTGACTCATCTGCTGAAACTGCTCTCTCCCATGGTGACCTATCTTTCTATCACACTCCTTGCCCTGATGGCAAGGGTGGGGGTGTGGGACTTCTTCTCTCTCAGCTCTGCTGCTCCAGGCCTCTATCCCTTCCTCCATCAATCTCCTTTAACTCTTCTGAAGTGCATGCAGTCCAGCTCTTCTCCCCTGTCCCTCTCCTGGTAGCCGTGATTTACAGACCCCCAAGCAACCCTTCCTCCTTTCTCTCTGAATCTGAAACTTGGCTCTCTGTTTTTCTGTCCTCAGACACCCCCACATTACTCCTTGGCGACTTCAACCTACACCTTGATGATGCCTCCTCATCCAGTGCTTCCCGATTTATCTCCCTGACCTTGTCCTATGGCCTTCAACAGTGGACTGCTGCCAGCACTCACAGGGAAGGTCACTGGCTAGATCTAGTCCTCACCAGAAACTGCTCGGTCTCTGAATTCACAGTTTCCCCATTTCCACTCTCTGATCATCATCTTGTCTCCATCACTCTCTCTCACACACCTTCCCCTGCCCTCCCTAAATCATCCTTCCTAAATAAGAACCTACACTCAGTCAAACTGCCAGACCTGGCATCAACTGTGCAGACTTCCCTCTCTTCTCTCTGCCCTTCTACTACTACTAACATTGACACTCTGGTCCAGGAATATAACACCTCATTAACATCTTCCATGGACCTGCATGCTTCCCTCCAAAGACGACACTCCCATCCCAAGAATCGCAGACCCTGGCTAAATTCAACAACCCGCATGCTAAGCACCTGTTGTCGAGCTGCAGAACGTCTCTGGCGGAAGTATCATTCTGTTGCCGACTTTCACCATTATAAATTCATACTATCCTGTTTTAACAAAGCTCTCACTCAGACTAAACAGCACTACTTCTCTAACCTCATCACTACCCACAAATCTAACCCAAGTGACCTCTTTAAAATCTTTGATTCTCTTCTTAAACCTCCAACCTTAAACTGCTCCTCCTTCTCCAACACTCCACAGGACTTTGCTGAATTTTTCAAAAATAAGATACAGTCTATCCAACAATCCATACCCTCTACATCCTCTCCTCCTATCCCCCAGATTCCTAGTCCACCTCGAGCAACCCTCAGCTCATTCTCCCCTATAACAGTGGAGGAGGTATCTCTTTTACTATCCTCCTCTCCACCCACTACCTGCCCCTTGGATCCCATGCCCTCTCAACTTTGTAAGGCTCTGGTAACTACTCTTGCTCCCAGCCTTACAAATATCTTTAACTCCTCTCTTTCTACCGGAACTTTTCCATCCTCATTCAAACTTGCAATAGTCAGACCGATACTCAAAAAACCCTCACTCGACCCCACCTGTCTTTCAAATTACCGTCCAATTTCACTTCTCCCCTTTGCATCTAAGATCTTGGAACGCCTTTTATTCTCTCTCTTAATCTCTTTTCTCAGCTCACACTCTCTTCTTGACCCATTAAAGTCAGGTTTCCATTCTAACTATTCCACTGAGACAGCCCTAACAAAAATTACCAATGACTTATACACAGCAAGGGGACAAAGGACAATTCAGTATACTAATACTACTAGATCTATATGCTGCTTTTGACACTGTTAATCATGCACTCCTACTGGACACACTGCACACCCTTGGCATCCGTGACACAACTCTAAAATGGCTTTCCTCCTACCTCTCTAAACGTACTTTCAGTGTTTCTTTTGCTAACGCTTTCTCATCTCCCCACGACCTCACATTAGGTGTTCCTCAGGTATCAGTCCTGGGACCACTTCTCTTTTCCCTCTACACCCTCTCACTTGGTGACTTCATCTCATCTCTTGGGTTTAATTACCATCTGTGTGCGGATGACACTCTACTCTAGCTCTCTTTCCCTGACCTCACTTCAGCTGTTCAGTCTCAAGTCACTCAATGTCTGTCAGCTATTTCATCATGGATGGCCCACCACCATCTTAAACTCAATATGACTAAGACAGAGCTGGTGGTGTTCCCTCCAAAAACCCATCCACCACCCCCTTCTCCAACTATGCCATACACTCAGTACCCAAAGCATGCTGTCTTGGGGTCATACTTGATTCGAAATTAACTTTCTCCCCCCATATCCAAGCTGTAACTAGAACATGTCGCTTCTTCCTGGATGTGGCTATAGATTGTTAGCCGGATCATTGACTCTGGAACACAGACCCTTTAAACCATTCATAAAATACAGAACATCACGCAGGTTCAGTTCCAAAATGAACTAAGATTATTTGGGGGACATAGGAATATTTTAGACAGTAAAAATGCAAACGAACAAAAAGACACCAAAATACAATTCAATCTTGCTGGTAGTTGCACAACAAAGTCCATCATACTTAGTTTTTTTAGTTCCTTTCACTTGGGCTGACACACCCCGGGCCCAGTCGACGCTCCAAAGTGAGACATGTATAAAAGTTCAGTCTCTTTGGCCAGCAGACTGCCAGTATAAAGTTCAGCCATGATGCATCCGTTTATAATAATGGGCCGAAAGTCAGCAGGCTCATTAAGGTCCTCCAGTAATGGCCTACGGCCCGTTAAAGAGAACAACAAGAAATACCATCAATCAAAAAGTTGCTGCAAAAAGATAATTTAATAATATAAATTACAAAGACCAAGAGTTGAGTATACCATTAGCAACTGCTGCAGAACATTCAGATTGGATATCCAGTTTGTAAAGCTTAAAGAAGTTTCTTGCTGATGTCCAGGTTGCTGCCCGACATTATGTCCGTTAATGGCACATCAGCTTCGGCCGCCCAGGAAGTAGAAATCTCCCTAGTTGAATGCGCTCTGATATTTTGGGGAACTGGAATTTTTTTGGCTTGGTAGGCCCTTATAATGGTAGACACGATCCATCTTCTATATACAAAAGAACAATATCCTAGTGCTTATTGTGTAATGTGAAACAAATCAATAACCAATCGAACCAAAATGTTGCAAACGGATACAAAACTACAAGTCTAGATAGTATATAATGTGGTAAAGCTGATAGCTCGTCAATCAGTACTCCAGTGTTTTGATACAATATATCAACATATAATATCAGACAGTAATACTGAATAAAATAAAATTAAAATTTTTGTTTAAAATATCTGGTGTTATAATAATCATGAGGATAATTTTTTTTATTTTCTTGCGTAAATAGTTGGCCATCCACTGTTGTGTTCTGTTTAAATTGCATAGTCTCAATTTCCTTCAGGAATGTGGAACCACCAAGATTTTTTAGGGCCAACGGGATATGTGAATCTATACGCAAATTTACTTCAATTCAAGATTTCTCTTTTTCAGGAGCTCTCTTATACAATTGTAACCACTGACTACAATAATTTTTCACTTGGTTCTATATTTTAGTTTTTGACCAAGACTTTCTTGTAAGTCAGGTGTAATAGCAGTTATTCCAGTTAAATATCAGACAACTCAATATTCACCGAACTGGAATTGTCCTGGTGTACTTACCTTGCAGTCTTCACTTGGGGTTTAAATCGACACTGATTTTGGTGTGCACACCTTCCTGAAAAAAACCTTGCAAAATCATATACTCACAACATTAAATAATCCATATGTTGGAAACACCAAATAGCTGCAGCCGCAGTGAGGTTGTACTGCCACCACAACCTATAGATGGAATCTTGTGCAAATTATTTAAGAACACTTGATTTGATGTTTAGATGTATTTCCTCAAAATAAACACACATATATAAAATATGGCTGCCAGAAAATCTATCTAGACAGGTTTCAGAAAGTGCTGTTTCCTTTCTCAAAGCAGTCAAACATTTGTCTGTATCCACCATCTTAAAAAGCTTAAATCACCACCAAAAACCATTAAAGGGATTAAACATCCACATTTCTTAAAGGCAAATTGGAAAAACACAGTATCTAAAATCCTAACCCAACACTATTCCCATATGATCTCGACACAATCTGCATGTCTATTACTGTTATATCAATTGTTTATATACACAGGACACACATGCATATATATAAACACTTTGATTGACATAAAACCATTTTTGTTGTATTTAACATTTAATGAAAACCAAATATTTCCATGTCAGATTAACCCTTTAGGTTGTAACAAATCCAAATTAAATATCCAGTTGGTTTCAGCCATAGACATAGCAGCTATGTGGTCTCCCCCTCTCCAACTAGTAGGAATTTTTTCTATACCAAAGAAAGTTAAACATTCCACGTTAGAATTATGATACATTTTAAAATGGGCTGAAACACTGTGATTATCAAAGCATCTCTCTATATTATGAATATGTTCTGTTATTCTTATGTTTAATTTTCATTTAGTCCTTCCGACAAATTGTTTCTGGTAACTACACTGTAATATATAAATTAAACTAGAAGTATTACAAGTAATTAATTAATTAATTGTAAATTTCTCTTTAGTACTGATTGAAGTGGTCTAGGATTTTTTATTATTATTAGATGTTTTACTCGTTTTCCTACAACAAATACATTGTCCACATTTTGTTAATCCTTTTGTATTTAACCATGTAATATCTTTATTTTTTTAGATATGTATTCTTAACTGTTGGAGATATAGAATTACCCAAATTGCTCTCTTTTTTATACATATAATTTTGGGTTTATCTGGTAAGATTGAGACCAATATTTTGTCTTCTTTCAAAATGTGCCAATGTTTATTATTAATCTTAGTAAAATATTGGTTATCACTATTATATTGTAAGATTAAAGCTAATTGAAAGTTAGGATCTAATTGTTTTGTCTCTGATCTATCTTTAAGTAATTGCTCCCTATTCAATAAATTGACCATTTCCAAAGATGTGTTGAAATTCTCTTGAGAATACCCTTTTTCTAAGAATTTATCGTTCAGTGCTGGTAGCTCATCCAAAAAAATTTATTTTCAAATGCCTAATTTCACCATAAGGAATATTCATTAGCCATTTATGAAAATGGAAACTATTGGATACAATCATACTATTGGTATGAACTGCTTTACTATAATTTCTAAACTTGATTTGCTTGTCTTCTACATACAAATTAATAGTATTTAGTATTTGAAGTACTAAAAGTATCTGTAAATTTTAAATTATATTGATTATTATATATATACTTAAAGGGATAGTAATGTTTCACAAAAAAAACAGCTCAGATAAATTTTTATAGTATTTGGACCATGTAGATTTCAATACTGTCAAAGTTGTAGTTCAAGAGTAATTGAATGATAAAGTTTCCCCCTCCCGCCCCTTTTACCTAGTGTAAACCACCTCCCCTTAGATGTGGAGTCTGGTCTTAAGATCAGACAGCTCACAGTAAGGAACAATCTTCTTACTGTGAGAACAATGAAAACCTTGCCCCCCCTTGACAGGTTTTTCAGGTTTTTCCCTTATGTTAATTGAAGATTGTCCCGCTCTGCAATCCACATGGACACCACCTTGCTGCTCTGAGGTGAGCAGTGTTACACCATTAAATGGGGCGGGAGGGGGATAATTTATCATTCAATTACTCTTGAACTACAACTCTTACAGTATTGAAATAACACTCTCCATGGCCCAAATACTATGAAGATTATTTGGAGCTGCTTTTATTTTGAAACATTACTATCCCTTTAAAAAATAACTGTATGGAGATAACATCTCCCTTCCAAATAAAAATTATATCATCGATATACCGTCTCCAGAGCACCAGATTGGCACCAAAAGGATTTTCATGCCAAATGAATCTGTGCTCCCACAGACCCATAAAAAGTTTTGCATATTTCGGCTAAAATCTGGTGCCCATTTCACAGCCCAAAATTTGTAAAAAGAAGAAATTATCAAACTAAAAATAATTATGAGTTAGGATGAACTTGATGCACTGATTGATACATTCTATTTAAATAGGATCATATAATTTAGTATTGTCCAAGTAAAACTGAACCACTTCACACCTCTTAGAATGGTCAATAATTGAATACAATGAAGACACATCCAGACTTCCTAAGATATAATCATCTTGCCATTCAAAGTGTTCTAATAATTTTATAATTTGAGTGGAGTCTTTAATGTAAGATCGTATATTCTTTACTGGATCTTTAAGGAATCTATCTACATAAGATGACAGATTTGTGGTGATGGATCCAATCCCAGACACTATTGGCCTACCAGGTGGATTAATTACACTTTTGTGTATTTTAGGTAGATAATAAAAAACTGGTAGTCTGGGTTTGGCCATTAACGCAAACCTGTATTCATGATCATTGAGTATTCCCAGATCTTTACCATAATCCAGCAATTGTTTCAGTTCTGCATTAAAGACACTAGTTGGATCTCCAGTTAATTTTTTATATGTTGAAGTATCCCCTAATAATCGCATTGCTTCTTTAACATAATCCTTTTGGTCTAAAATTACCACTCCGCCTCCTTTGTCAGCTGAACTTATTATTATTTCCTGGTTTTCACGTAACATTTTTATAGTATCTTTTTCTCTTTTAGTTAATTTGCATGTGAATTTTCAGAGGATTAAGGGCTCGATCCAAATGTTGGCGTTAAAACCAACATGAAGAAAAAAAACCCCTTCACGAGTTAGCCAAGACCAGGTAAAGTGAGATTCAAATCTTCCTTACTCAGAAAGGCTAACGAGCGATGACCAACAAAATTGTAACAGTTTGTTCGACACACAGACACAGTAGTTTAGGATAAAACACAGTTTTATTGAAATCACAGTAATATAATAACCCTCACAGGTCCTGGAGTATTTAAGCAGAATAATACAGACACACGACAGGTTACATATACATATGCCTACACAGGTCCAGTATAACCATAAAGTCCATAACAGTCTATACTGACACAGGTAAGGCAGAATATGTTGAATTCCCAGGAGAAAGGTACTGCATGGGTTAATGGTCTTCAATGAGTGTAAACAGTACCATGTGCAGAGAGGTCTGTGATGGAGCTCTCCTCATACAGGGTACTTAAGGATACATTACGCCCAGAAACAGGTTAGCAGAACAAACGTGAACTGCCAAAGTAATGTCAGGAATTGAGCAACATAGGACCCCGTAGCAGTAATGAAGACCAGACCACTCGCACTCTGCCGGAGCAGTAACGGAGACAAGACCAATGCACACTGCCGTAGCAGTAAAGGAGGCAGACACTTGCACTCTGCAGAAGCAGTAACGGAGACTAGGCCAATGGCACACTGCCGTAGCAGTAATGGAGACAGACACTTGCACTCTGCAGAAGCAGTAACGGAAACTAGGTCAATGGCACACTGCCGTAGCAGTAATAGAGACAGACACTTGCACTCTACAGAAGCAGTAACGGAGACTAGGCCAATGGCACACTGCCATAGCAGTAACGGAGACAGACACTTGCACTCTGTGGGTGCAGTAACGGAGACTAGGCCAATGGCACATAGCCGTAGCAGTAACGGAGACAGACACTTGCGCTCTGCAGGAACAGTAACGGAGAACAAGGCCAATGGCACACTGCCGTAACAGTAATGGAGGCAGACACTTGCACTCTGCAGGCGCAGTAACTGAGACTAGGCCACTTGTACTCTGCAGGAGCAGTAACCGAGACACAACTGTCTGATGGATCAGAATGTTGCCAAGGCGACACAGAGGCAGCCAGAGCAGGAACGCCAACCAAGCCGGGTCGAATCACGGAGAAGGAACGTCAGCCAGGCTGGGTCGAATCAAGGAGCAGGAACGTCAGCTGAGCCAGGTCGGTACACAGGAGCAGGAACGTCAGCCGAGCCGGGTCGGTACACAGGAGCAGGAACGTCAGTCAAGCCGGGTCGGTTATCACGGTGCCTGTGATTGCTGCCTTTACATGTCAGTTACCTGTAGGGGGCACTCCACTGGCTGCTTGCCTTCAGCCGGCCCTGCACTGCCTATTTAGACTGAGCTTGGGCACCCTTTGGGTGCCCTTTCGTGTTGTCTCTATGCTGTTTGCTCCTGCATTGAGTTCCTGTGCTTCCTCGGCCTTGTCGCTGTTCCTGCTTGCCTGTGGTCGTCTAGTTCCTGCTTCCTAGTTGCCTGGTTCCTGCATCCGTTCCTGATCCGGTTGGGGTTGCTGTACCTGTTGCTGTTTCCTGCTGCCAGTCCAGATCCGGTTGACCGTCCGCAGAGCTGTTCTTCTTCATCCTCGGCTGGGTTCCTGCTTGTATCATCTTTAGGGTGCCCGTTTCCTCCTGTGGCCTTGTTGACATTCTTATTCACTTGCTGGTTTCCCAGTACGCGGGTACTGGTTCGCTCCACTATAACCGGCTGCTGATGCACCGGTAGAGTCACTGGTTATTCCGGTACGCGGGTACTGGTTTGTTCCACTGTAACTGGCTGCTGGTGCACCGGTAGAGTCATTGGTTTTTCTAGTATGCGGGTACTGGTTCGCTCCACTGTAACCGGCTGCTGATGCACCGGTAGAGTCATTGGTTATTCCAGTACGCGGGTACTGGTTCGCTCCACTGTAACCGGCTGCTGTTGCACCGGTAGTGTCATTGGTTTTTCCAGTACGCGGGTACTGGTTCGCCCCACTGTAACCAGTTGCTGATGCACTGGTAGAGTCATTGGTTATTCCAATATGCGGGTACTGGTTCGCTCCACTGTAACCGGCTGCTGTTGCACCGGTAGTGTCATTGGTTATTCCGGTACGCGGGTACTGGTTTGCTCCACTGTAACTGGCTGTTGTCGCACCGGTAGAGTCATTGGTTATTCCAGTACGCGGGTACTGGTTTGCTCCACTGTAACCGGCTGCTGTAGCACAGGTAGAGTCATTGGTTATTCCGGTATGCGGGTACTGGTTCACTCCACTGTAACCGGCTGCTGATGCACCGGTAGAGTCATTGGTTATTCCGGTACGCGGGTACTGGTTCGCTCCACTATACCGGCTGCTGTGCAGCGGTAGGGACATTGGTTATCCCGGTACGCGGGTACTGGTATGCTCCACATATTGGAGGCTGTTCAGTCCTAGACAGCCCGACAGACTGAAGGTTTCCACCAGTACACGGGTACTGGTTCGCTCCCTGTATAAACCGGTAGCTAGTTGCATTATCTGACAGCACCGGTTGTGACTGTGGTACGCTGCTCGTATTGCTCCATTCATGCATGACTGGCAGTCTATTCCATTCTGTATATCCTATGGGCCTTGCTTGTCATCTTAGGTGACTGGTCTCTCCACCTAGCCAGTCACCTCGGGCCCAGTGCTGCCATCCTTATCAGCAGTCTAGGCTGCCTTGCCCGGTATTGGATTGGTAAGGCCGGTAGAACCTAGTCGTCTCTATTCCTCGTTGGGTTGCCTTACCCGGTATTGGCAAGGCCGGTAAAGCCTCATTTCTTGCAGTCTCAGTCCTTAGGCTGCCTTGCCCGGTATATTGGCAAGGCCGGTAGAGCCCTCATTGTTCCTGGTACCTGTCTCCAGGCTGCCTTGCCCGGTATATTGGCAAGGCCGGTAGAGCCTCCTCTTCATTGCACTAGTCTCCAGGCTGCCCTGCCTGGTATATTGGTAAGGCCGGTAGAACCTGTTACCATCTTGTGCCAACTAAGGTTGCCTTACCCGGTATTGGCAGGGTCGGTAGAGCCTTTATCTCATTCCGTGTATCAGTACTATGCTACTATGTAAATTCGCTATATATATCTTGTATGTGTATGCTACCCAATATGATTTTCTTTAACTTTTCAATAAAGTTGTGTTTTTACCTAACTCTGTGTCTGAGATTCATAACAAACCGTGACAGTACGAAAGGGCAATGACCTCAGATAATAAGAGTGATGGTAATACACAGAACATCCATTGGAGGATGGATGTACATGAGCAACGCCTGGATCAACTAGCGGTAGCGATCCAAACTATTCTTGAATGCACTGTACTCTCAGATAAGTCTGTTCCGAGTCCGGTGGTCTCCCCAGGTCAGACACCGGAAAACGATACCATGCCCTCAGGGGCTGCAGTTAAGGGGTTAACCACTACGGCTCCGTTGCCACTCAGATATGATGGTGATCCAAACCTGTGCAGAGGGTTTATCAACCAACTTGAAATATTTATGGAACTGACTGCGCATTCCTTTCCAAGTGACCGCAGTAAAGTTGGGTTTATGATATCCCTGCTGACTGGTAGAGCCCTGGCATGGGCCAATCCCTTATGGGAGAGCGCAAAGCCTTGCACAAAGAGTTTCAGGGAATTTGTGCAGTCTTTTCGGAGAGTGTCTGAACCCCCTGGTAGAACCACCTCTGCTGCTAAACGCCTCATGGAAATACAACAGGGCAGGCGTATGGTTGGCGACTATGCCATTGAATTCCGCACCTTGGCATCAGAGGTAGGTTGGAAGAGTGAGGCGTTGTTGGCAGCCTTCGCCCAAGGTCTGAGTGACCAGATTAAAGATGAAATTTCAGCTAAAGACTTGCCTATGGATCTAGACGATTATATTGAGTATGTTACATGGTTACATAGTTACATAGTAATTTAGGTTGAAAAAAGACTTACGTCCATCCAGTTCAACCCTTTTCCTATTCCTGTTTACCATCGCTGACCCAAAAGAAGGCATCTGACTCAAAATGGCAATCAGATTTCTCCCTGGATCAACAAGCCCTAACTAAATATTAATCCCAATACTAACGTGCATAGCCCTCTATGTTATGCTCTTTTAAATAAGTATCCAGGCCCCTTTTAAAGGCATCTAATGTATTTGATACCACCACCTCCTCCGGAAGTGCATTCCATACCTTTATTGTCCTTACTGTAAAGAAACCCTTCCCCTGTTGTAGATTAAATCTCCTTTCCTCAAGTCTAAGCGGGTGGCCCCTTGTCCTGTGTACTGTTCTGTTAATGAACAGGTCTTTTGAAAGCCCTTTATATGGGCCTTGAACATATTTATATAGTTTATATGTTATCCTAATTGATACCCGGATCCGTGAAAGACTGATGGCAAAAGATCGAAGGCTAAGGTAAAAAAATAACAGAACTAGCAGTACAGTTTGCCCACCCATCCCTCCCTTGGCATCTAAACCTATTGAACAGGTACGGGAATATGGTGAACCTATGCAATTGGGCTTCACCAGACTAACCAGGGAGGAGAGAACGTATCAAAGAAGGCAGGGATTGTGCTTATACTGTGGCAAAAGTGGGCACCTGCTAAGATCCTGTCCTGTACGGCCGGGAAACGAACACACCTTGGGGGACAGGCTCTAGGTGGTGTTGAATCGTCCCCAGGTTTGAACACATTGAAACCCACCATACAGGTGGTACTGTCTTGGGCAAAATGCTCAGTGGAAGTTTTGGCCCTGGTGGATTCCGGCGCAGCTGGATACTTTATGGATAATACCTTTGCTGAACTGCATGGGGTTCCACGTATTGAGAGAGAATCCCCTCTCGCTATTGAAGCCATTGACGGCAGACCCTTAGAACCTGCACAGGTTACCTTTGAATCAATGCCATTATCTATGACCATTGGGGCACTTCACAAGGAGGAACAGCAGTTCATAATCCACAGTTTGATTGGCAAAAGTGTGAAATCTCGGCTTGGTCTCAGTACTGTATGGAGCATTGCGTATCCCACCCAGTTAAGATCTTGTGTACCTCCCCTTCACTTCCAGATGAGTATCAACAGTTCAGTGACGTATTCAGTAAGGGAGAGGTTGGCACCCTACCCCAGCACAGATCTTATGACTGCAGTATTGATTTGCCTCCAGGGGTGGTGCCCCCTAGGGGACGCACGTATCCATTGTCGTGTGATGAGAACCAAGCTATGGAGGAATATATTTCTGATGCCCTCAAGAGAGGGATTATAAGAAAATCCACCTCTCCAGCAGGGGCTGGATTCTTTTTTGTAAAAAAGAAAAATGGCAAATTGAGACCATGCATTGATTACCGTGGCCTAAACAAGCTTATGTCTAAGAATGCTTATCCGATACCACTCATCACCAAGCTATTTGACAGGCTAAAGGGCTCCTCAATCTTTACTAAACTGGACTTGCAAGCTGCTTATAACTTGATCCGGATTAGAGCTGGTGATGAGTGGAAGACTACCTTTAACACTAGATCGGGGCACTATGAATATCTAGTCATGCCATTTGGTCTTTGTAATGCACCCGCAGTATTTCAAGAATTAATCAATGATATCCTCAGGGATATGTTGCAGTCCTGTGTGGTTGTCTACCTGGACGACATACTCATTCATTCTGAAAATATGTCACAACACATTAAAGACGTGTCTGAGGTGTTGCTCTGCCTACGTAAAAACAAATTATATTGTAAATTGGAGAAGTGCGAGTTTCACAAAGCCAGTGTGCCATTCTTGGGTTTTGTAATCGGCAAAGAAGGCATTGCCATGGATAAAGAGAAACTAGCGGCTGTTCTGCAATGGCCACGGCCTAAGGGCCTAAAAGCCATCCAGCGATTTCTGGGTTTCGCTAACTATTATAGAAAGTTCATTAAGAATTTCTCTACAATTGTTAAACCTTTGTCTGACCTTACGCACAAGGGTGCTAACCCATCTCAATGGTCAGCGGCTGCAGAAGACGCCTTTGAGAAATTGAAATCCGCTTTTGTTAATGCTCCTGTGTTATCCCACTCCAACCCATCTCTCCCGTTCACATTGGAGGCTGATGCCTCAGAGATTGGGGTTGGGGCAGTACTTTCTCAACGACCTGTAAAAGGGGGAACTCTCAGACCTTGTGGGTTTATCTCCAAAAAACTGTCTGTGGCCCAAAGTCATTACGAAATAGGTGAAAGAGAACTACTGGCCATTATTCTTGCCCTGAAGGAATGGCGTCACCTACTATAGGGCACAAAAAACCCAGCCTTAATATTGACTGACCACAAAAACTTGATCTACCTCTCTGAGGCTAAAAGATTGTCATCACGCCAGGCCAGGTGGGCACTGTTCCTTTCTCGATTCAATTTCATTGTATCCTACTTGCCAGGGTCCAAGAATGTTAGAGCTGACGCTCTGTCAAGACAATTTGAGTCCGAAACTGACAGAGACGAGGTGCCAGCACCTATTATTCAGCCTGATCGGATATTGGCTACATTACGTACTAGTATCACTTCACCACTAGGGGAAAAGATTTTGGCCTCACAGGCATCAGCTCCCCCAGAAACCCCAGTGGGCAAGTGTTTTGTTGATGAGCCATTCCGCACTCGTTTGCTTGAGACATATCATTCCTCTAAAGCTGCAGGACATATTGGCAGAGATCAATTGTTATGGTCCCTCTCACAGGTCTTCAGGTGGCCTTCTATGAGAACTGACTGTGCTGATTTTGCGAATGCCTGTGCCACCTGTGCCCGCGCCAAGACCCCTAGACACCTCCCGGTGGGCCTACTACAGTCGGTACCTAATGGTGAACGTCCCTGGTCCCACGTTTCCATTGATTTCATGGGAGAACTGCCAGTGTCTAGAGGGTATTCCTTTATACTGATGGTGGTGGACAGGTTTTCTAAAATGGCCCATTTCGCGCCCCTCCGTGGCCTTCCCTCTGCTAAAGAATTAGCAGTGGTTTTCGCTAAAGAAGTATTTCGGTTGCACGGAGTACTCAGAGTGCTGGTGTCCGACCGGAGGAGCCAGTTTGTATCCAGATTTTGAAGGGCATTTTGTGAACAGATGGGCATACAACTGTCCTTTTCCTCCGCCTACCATCCCCAGACCAATGTGGCAGCTGAGCGTGCCAATCAGGGATTGGAGCAGTTCTTGCGCTGTTTTATTACTGACCATCATGATAAGTGGGCCGACCTGTTGCCCTGGGCAGAGTTCGCCAGGAACTGTGCAGTTAACTCTTCATCTGGGAGCTCCCCGTTTCTGATTAATTATGGGTTCCAGCCTTGTTTGCTCCCAGATTCATTTCAGTCACAACAGATTCCAGCTCTGGATGAGCATATCAAGCAACTCCGCTCCACATTGGCACAGGTTCAGAGGGCACTTGGTCAGTCCTTCCAGCGCCATCAGCGCCATGCTAATTGCAGACGATTGCCAGAGGTTTCCTTTCAGGCTGGGGACAGAGTATGGCTTTCCTCCAGAAATCTTAAACTTCAAGTCCCGTCTAATAAATTGGCTCCTCGATTTATTGGTCCTTATAGGGTGATTCGCAAGATTAACCCTGTCTCGTATGCTTTGGACATTCCTGCGTCCATGCGTATTCATAATGTGTTCCATGTCTCTCTCCTCAAACCTCTTGTTTGAAACCGTTATACTACCAACCCTGTGGTGCCAGGGCCTATATAGGTTGAAGGTCAGGAGGAGTATGAAGTTCAGAGTGTCATTGATTCCTGCAGAGGAAAAGTGCAGTATTTGGTGCATTGGAAGGGTTACGGTCCTGAAGAAAGATCATGGGTAGATAGTAAGGACCTTCATGCTCCCAAATTACTGTGAATCTTCCATTCTAAGTACCCTCAGAAACAAATACCCAGTTCTAGGAGAGGGGGTCTTTGAGAGGGGGGTACTATCACGGTGCCCGTGATTGCTGCCTTTACATGTCAGTTACCTGTAGGGGGCTCTCCATTGGCTGCTTGCCGCCCTGCATTGCCTATTTAGACTGAGCTTGGGCACCCTTTGGGTGCCCTTTCGTGTTGTCTCTATGCTGTTTGCTCCTGCATTGAGTTCCTGTGCTTCCTGGGCCTTGTCACTGTTCCTGCTTGCCTGTGGTCATCTAGTTCCTGCTTCCTAGTCGCCTGGTTCCTGCATCCGTTCCTGATCCGGTTGGGGTTGCTTTACCTGTTGCTGTTTCATGCTGCCGTTCCAGATCCGGTTGACCGTCCACAGAGCTGTTCCTCTTCATCCTCGGCTGGGTTCCTGCTTGTATCATCTTTAGGGAGCCTGTTTCCTCCTATGGCCTTGTCGACATTCTTATTCACTTGCTGGTTTCTCAGTACGTGGGTACTGGTTCACTCCACTATAACCGGCTGCTGATGCACCAGTAGAGTTATTGGTTATTCCGGTACGTGGGTACTGGTTCGCTCCACTGTAACCGGCTGCTGGTGCACAGGTAGAGTCATTGGTTATTCCAGTACGCGGGTACTGGTTCGCTCCACTGTAACCGGTTGCTGTTGCACCGGTCGTGTCATTGGTTATTGCGTGCACGGGTACTGGTTCGCTCCACTGTAACCGGTTGCTGATGCACTGGCAGAGTCATTGGTTATTCCAATACGCGGGTACTGGTTCGCTCCACTGTAACCGGCTGCTGTTGCACCGGTAGTGTCATTGGTTATTCCAGTACGCGGGTACTGGTTCGCTCCACTGTAACTGGCTGCTGTCGCACCGGTAGAGTCATTGGTTATTCCGGTACGCGGGTACTGGTTCGCTCCACTGTAATCAGCTGCTGATGCACCGGTAGAGTCATTGGTTATTCCAATATGCAGGTACTGGTTCGCTCCATTGTAACCGGCTGCTGTTGCACTGGTAGTGTCATTGGTTATTCCAGTACGCGGGTACTGGTTCGCTCCACTGTAACTGGCTGCTGTCACACCGGTAGTCATTGGTTATTCCGGTACGCGGGTACTGGTTCGCTCCACTGTAACCGGCTGCTGTAGCACCGGTAGAGTCATTGGTTATTCCGGTACGCGGGTACTGGTTCACTCCACTGTAACCGGCTGCTGATGCACCGGTAGAGTCATTGGTTATTCCGGTACACGGGTACTGGTTCACTCCACTGTAACCGGCTGCTGTAGCACCAGTAGAGTCATTGGTTATTCCGGTACGCGGGTACTGGTTCGCTCCACTGTAACCCAGCTGCTGATGCACCGGTAGAGTCATTGGTTATTCCGGTACGTGGATACTGGTTCGCTCCACTGTAACCAGCTGCTGATGCACCGGTAGAGTCATTGGTTATTCTGGTACTCAGGTACTGGTTCGCTCCACTGTAACCGGCTGCTGATGCACCGGTAGAGTCATTGGTTATTCCGGTAAGCGGGTATTGGTTCGCTCCACTATACCGGCTGCTGTGCACCGGTAGGGACATTGGTTATCCCGGTACGCGGGTACTGGTATGCTCCACATATTGGAGGTTGTTCAGTCCTAGACAGCCCGACAGATTGAAGGTTTCCACCAGTACGCGGGTACTGGTTCGCTCCCTGTATAAAACGGTAGCTAGCTGCATTATCTGACAGCACCGGTTGTGACTGTGGTACGCTGCTCGTATTGCTCCATTCATGCATGACTGGCAGTCTATTCCATTCTGTATATCCTATGGGCCTTGCTTGTCATCTTAGGTGACTGGTCTCTCCACCTAGCCAGTCATCTCGCACCCAGTGCTGCCATCCTTATCAGCAGTCTAGGCTGCCTTGCCCGGTATTGGTAAGGCCGGTAGAACCTAGTCGTCTCTATTCCTCGTTGGGTTGCCTTACCCGGTATTGGCAAGGCCGGTAAAGCCTCATTACTTGCAGTCTCAGGCCTTAGGCTGCCTTGCCCGGTATATTGGCAAGGCCGGTAGAGCCCTCACTGTTCCTGGTACCTGTCTCCAGGCTGCCCTGCCCGGTATATTGGTAAGGCTGGTAGAACCTTTTACCATCTTGTGCCAACTAAGTTCGCCTTATCTGGTATTGGCAGGGTCGGTAGAGCCTGTATCTCATTCCGTGTATCAGTACTATGCTACTATGTAAATTCGCTCTATATATCTTGTATGTGTATGCTACCCAATAGGGTTTTCTTTAACTTTTCAATAAAGTTGTGTTTTTACCTAACTCTGTGTCTGAGAGTCATAACAAACCATGACATCGGTACACAGGAGCAGGCGCAGAAGAGTAGTCAGGCAATCCGGGTCGGTACACAGGCAGGAGACAAGATGCAGAGTAGTCAGGCAGGCCAAATCGGTACACTGGGAATCACTGAGCAGAAACAAGCACTCGTACAGGAATACCACGAAAGGGCACCGGAGGGGTGCCAGAGCCCAGTATATAAAGGCCATACTGGGCGGGATAAACACAGAGCAGCCAATGAGAGCAAAGCACAGAGTAGACTGACAGAAAACAGCACAGGGAATACGGGCACCATGATAGTACCCCCCTCTCAAAGACCCCCTCTCCTAGAAGAGGGACCTGGTTTCTGAGGATATTTAGAGTGGAAAGTGCGCAGTAATCTAGGGGCATGAAGGTCATTCTGATCAACCCAGGAACGTTCCTCAGGGCCATAGCCCTTCCAATGGACCAAATATTGCAACTTTCCTCTAAATCTGCGTGAATCAATTACGCTTTGGAGTTTGGACCTCGTACTCCTCTTGGCCCTGACCCTCTACCAGACCGTGAAGCACAGGAGTGGTAGTGTAGCGGTTGCATACCAGAGGTTTCAGCAAGGATACATGGAACACATTGTGAATGTGCATAGATGCTGGGAGCTCCAAGGCATACGAAACAGGGTTAATTTTATGGATCACCCTGAAGGGACCAATGAACCGGGGAGCCAAATTATTAGATGGAACTTGCAAATTAAGGTTTCTGAAGGAGAGCCATACCCTGTCCCCAACCTGAAAGGAGACCGCTGGCAGCTGTCTACGGTTAGCGTGGCACTGATGACGCTGGAACGACTAACTGAGGGCCCTCTGAACCTGTGCCCAAGTGGAGCGGAGTTGCTCGATGAGGAATGAGTACTGGAGCAAACATGGCTGGAACCCGTAGTTGATGAGAAACGGGGAGCTCCTGGACGATGAATTGACCGCACAATTCCTGGCGAACTCCGCCCAGGGCAACAGGTCTACCCAATTATCATGATGATCGGTAACAAAACAGCGCAGGAACTGTTCTAATCCTTGATTGGCACGCTCAGCGGCTCCACTGGTCTGGGGATGGTAGGCAGAAGAAAAGGACAGTTGAATGCCCATCTGTTTACAGAATGCTCTCCAAAATCTGGACACAAATTGGCTCCCACGGTCGGACACCAGAACTCTAGGTACCCCATGCAACCAGGACACCTCTTTAGCAAAGACAACTGCCAACTCCTGGGCAGAAGGAGGGCCCGAAAGGGGCATGAAATGAGCCATTTTCGAGAATCTATCGACCACCATAAGAATGAACGAGTAACCCCTAGACACTGGCAGTTCTCCCAGGAAGTCAATGGATACGTGGGACCAAGGACATTCGCCATTAGGTACTGGTTGGAGTAAGCCCACTGGGAGGTGTCTAGGGGTCTTGGCACAAGCACAGGTTGTACAGGCTGCAGTAAATGCAGAGCAGTCGGCCCGTAGGGAAGGCCACCAAAAGACTTGTGAGAGAGACCATATTAGTTGATCCCTCCCAATATGGGAGCTGGTTCTATCGGTCTGCCATCAATGGCCTCAATGGCTAAGGGAGATTCCCTCCTGACCAACGGAATCTTATGTAACGCAGCAAATGAACTATCCATGAAGTAACCGGCTACGCTGGAATCAACCAGGGCCAGAACCTCCACTGAGTGTTCTGCCCATAAAAACACCACCTGGATTGTGGGTTTCTGCATAATCGGGACTGCTGAACACCACCTAGGGCCTGTTCCACAAGGTACCATAGGTGCGTTCGTTTCCCGGACGTACAGGACAGGTATGTAATAGGTGTCCAGCTTTGCCACAGTACAGACATAACCCCTGCCTCCTGCGGTGTGCCCGTTCTTCCTTAGTTAGTCCGGTGAACCCAAGTTGCATTGGTTCACAGGACTCCTGTTTTCGATCAGGAGGCATGGGAGGCGAGGGAGGCATGAGTGGGATCAAAAAACTGTTTTGCCCACTGTTTCTAGGCCGTAGCCTACGCTCTTTAGCCATTAGTCTCTCGCAAATACGAGAATCAATTAGAATGGCATAATCAATGTATTCGTCCAGATCACTAGGTACCTCTCTAGCTGCCGTTTCATCCTTAATACGGTCAGCAAGTCCTTGAACAAAGGCTGCCACCAGTGCCTCGTTGTTCCAACCTACCTCTGCTGCCAGTGTACGGAATTCTATGGCATAATCGCCCACAGTACGATTGCCCTGTTGTATCTCCATCAATTGTTTGGCAGCAGAGGCGGCTCTACCAGGAACTTCATATACTCTCCGGAAAGTCCGTACAAACTCCCTGAAGTCTCTGGTGCAAGGTTTAGCATTCTCCCACAAGGGATTGGCCCACGCCAAGGCTCTGACCGTCAATAGTGATATCATGAGCCCGACCTCTTGGTAGCCCCCCTACCATAGATCATCTATCCAAAATGATAGATGATCCATGGGGTGACCCCAAAGGCATTCACTGCCTTCTTGATGCTGCCACGGTCCCATCATTCAGTCAGTCACCCGGGGTCAAACCGGATGACTGATTAAGTGATCAGAGCGCAGGGCTGCTTCCACAATTTTATCTTTACTTAGATCTCATTCATGTTTAATGCCATACCTCCTGTGTCCCATTGCTATTAGTACTTTTCCTACACTCTCCTTCAAATGGAGAGTGGAGCAAAAGTAGTAATAGCAATGGGATACAGGAGGTTGGACAATATGAATGAATGACATCTAAGTAAAGAAACAATTGAGGAAGCAGCCCAGCGTTCTGACCGCAGTGCTCCCTTCACATGCTGTCATTAATAACCTTGTGGGGGCATCAAGATGGCTGGGGACATTGGAGGGGACAGAGGCATTGGAGGAAGCGGGTGGTGGGGAGAGAGGCATCGGAGGAAGCTGGTGGCACGCTCGTCGGCATTGTCCCCTGCCTGGAGTTGCACATTCTACAACTTTGTCCCTTCTCATTCAGGAGGGACGAAGTTGTAGAGTGTGCAACGCCAGGCAGGGGACAATTGTCTTAATTGTATTCAATTATTGACCATTCTAAGGGGTGTGAAGCGGTCCATTTTTATTTGGACAATACTAAATTATATGATCCTATTCAAATAGAATTTATTGCTCAGTTCATCCTAACTCATAATTATTTTTGGTTTGATAATTTCTTCTTTTTACAAATTTTGGGCTGTGCAATGCAAACCTTTTTATGGGTCTGTGGGAACACAGATTCATTTGCAGTGAAAATTCTTTTGGTGCAAATCTTGTGCTCTGGAGACGGTATATCGATTATATTATTTTTATTTGGAAGGGAGATGTTATCGCCATACATTTATTTTTTAAGTATGTCAATAATAATCAATATAATTTAAAATTTACAGATACTTTTAGTACTTCAAATATACATTTTTTGGATATTAATTGGTATGTAGAAGACAATCAAATCAAGGTTAGGAATTATAGTAAACCAGTAGATACCAATAGTATGATTGTATCAAATAGCTGCCATTTTCATAAATGGCTAATGAATATTCCTCATGGTGAAATTAGGCGTTTAAAAAGAAATTGTATAGATACAAAAACATTTTTGGATGAGCTACCAGCACTGAACGATAAATTCTTAGAAAAAGGGTATTCTCAAGAGAATTTCAACACATATTTGGAAAGGGTCATCAGAGACAAAACAATTAGATCCTAACTTTCAATTAGCTTTAATCTTACAATATAATATTGATAACCAATATTTTACTAAGATTATTAATAAACATTGGCAGATTTTGAAAGAAGACAAAACACTGGTCTCAATTTTACCAGATAAACGCAAAATTATATATATAAAAGTGAACAATTTGGGTAATCCAATAGCTCCAACAGTTAAGAATACATATCTAAAAAATAAAGATTTTGCACGGTTAAATACAAAAGGATTTTCAAAATGTGGAATGTTTAAAAAAATTCCTACTAGTTGGAGATGGGGGAGACCACATAGCTGCTATGCCTAGGGCTGAAACCAAGTGGATATTTAATTTGGATTCATTACAGCCTAAAGGGTTAAATTCTGACATGGAAGTATTTGGCTTTCTTTAAATTTTAATAACAATAAAAATGGTTATATGTCAATCAAAGTGTTTATATATATATATATATATATATATATATATATATATGCATGTGTGTCCTGTGTATATAAACAATTGATATAACAGTAATAGACATGTAGATTGTGTCTAGATCATATGGGAATAGTGTTGGGTTAGGATTTTAGACACTGTGTTTTTCCAATTTGTCTTTAAGAAATGTGGATGTTTAAGCCCTTTTGTGTTTTAAGCTTTTTAAGATGGTGGATACAGACAAATGTTTGTTTGACTGCTCTGAGAAAAGAAACAGCTCTTTCCGAAACGGTTGATAGATTTTCTGGCAGCAATATTTTATGTGTTTATTTTGAGGAAATACAGCTAAACATCAACTCAAGCGTTCTTGAATATTTTGCACAAAATTCCATCTATAGGTTGTGGTGGCAGTACAACCTCATTGCGGCTTCAATTCTGCTTGTAAGTTGACCTGCTGAGAAAATCTACCTGGGAGTTCTGGGGACCCTGGATGTAGACTTCATGTAATATACTCTAGATCAGTGGTTCTCAACCTGTGGGTCGGGACCCCTTTGGGGGTCGAATGACGATTTGCCAGGGGTCGCCTAAAACCATCAGATATTTATATTTCGATTCATAACAGTAGCAAAATTACAGCGATGGAGGAGCAATGAAAATAATTTTACTGTTAGGGGTCGCCACAACTTGGGAAATTTTATCAAAGGGTAGCGGCACTAGAAAGGTTGAGAACCGCTGCTCTAGATTCTTGATAGCCCAGTTCAAAACGGAATTTAGCTCAATCTGGAATTTAGCTCGATCAGAAGTTGATTGCTCCTTGTCCTGCCTTGATTTTTTATATCATCTGCCCCAGATCTGTTGTGTACTTGAACTTTTAGGGACCTGCCTATCAATTGATCTGAAAAATAACTTATGCCTTCTACCATGGCTCTTAACTCTAAGATGTTAGAGGGAATTTCTGAGCAAGGAAAAGGCCACAGCCTTTTGCTGCTCTTCCTTGAAATATAGCTCCCTAACCTTGGCCGCTGGCATCCTTGATCAGAATGTCCCACTGGGGTTTTAAGAAAACACAAAAAGAAAAGGGAGCCCAATCGTGCCTGTTATCTCTTAAAATCTTCACGTTCAAAGATACAATCAGTATACTCACAAGAAAAATGGTTGTGAAACGGACATACGTCCAAACACAACAGATCGAGCTTCCAAGGAATAATTATAACCTGTCCTTGCTCAGGTATATATGACCAATGTAAACTCCAACGGGGATAAAAAACTCATACAAACGCTGCTGGAATCCATAATATAAAAATTATTTATTCCGGGTAAAAAATACTCACAATACAAAAGTATAAAAAAATATAATTAGGCACCAGTATATATCAACGTTTCACAGTAACTTACTGCTTCCTCAAGACACTACGCCTAAACAAAAGGATACACAGCAGCTTAACAGACAACAAGTTTAAAAACCCCTCTCTTCCCCATGATTGGTAAATAATCAATTAGGCAAAAACTTGGTCAAAACAACTTCCAACACTTTTTGCCCTGATTCATCTAAAACCTAACCATATAACTAATCATATAATCTCTTTGAAAATTATACAAGATATTTTACTGTACCTTAATTTTCATTTAGCTTATATACCGGAAGCTTGTATTCTTTTCAACCCAGGAAGTACGCCAAACTCGTATTAAATCTATCGGAATCCAAAAGATCCCAAACCTCTACAGAAGTCAAAAGGAGAGTGGAACATGACAATCCGCCATCTTTATTGAAGGCATCATTGATCTTTCCCTCTATATTGAGAAATATACTCTAACCAACATAGCAGACGCCAATAAGAAAGCGGAACAAGACAATCCGCCATCTTTATTGAGGGCATCATTAATCATTCCACCATATATTATGAACTGTACTTTAAACAACATAGTGAGCGTCAAGGCCATTGTCTTAAAAATCAGCATCTGTAGTTATTACACATATAATACTGACATAAAAAGATTTTTTCATACTCAAAAAAACCCAACCATTCACCTGAATCGCAAGGTGAAAGGGAAGATTACAAATGGTCATCTTACTATAGGGCTACTCATTAACTTCTATAGAATCACCAAGCAACAACCGCCATATTGATACACTCATATTTAAGTATGTACATACACTAAATACATGTGGCAAAAAAGTAACAGCAACCACCATATAACCAAACTCAAACATATTTGAGTGTATGTGAACACTATATTACATAGAACCATAATCCAAATATATATATCAAAAAATAGCCTAACTACATACCTATTTCTCATAGAAAACATTAAATTAAACCTATACCAATCCCTATGATAAATAGGATCAACCTCTATTGTACTCTATATTATCCCCCCAAAAAAAACATGTACCTCCTTTTATCATCTATTTAAATAGACCCTTTGTGACTATCTAAACTTATCAAAATACCTAACTCATGAGAAAAAAAAAACATGTTTAAACACCCTATAGAGTAAAAAATAATACTATATAGTGCTCCAGTACCTAATTAATTTTGTTAACTACATCTAACCCATATTTAGTGATATACCTCCTTTTATCATCTATTTAAATAGACCCTTTGTGACTATCTAAACTTATCAAAATACCTAACTCATGAAAAAAAAAATAAAAAACAAACGAAATTAATCCCTGAAAAAATTCTTTAACCTACTTGATCTATTATACTATGTGATAAACATAACCTGGTAAAAATCAGGTTTACCAATTTAATTGTATAGATTCATTTAAACCTTCTGGTTTCATGGTGTTCAATCTAAAAATCCAATATGACTCTTTATCAACAAAGGCAATCTAGCTCTCAAATTCTGTGTGGTGATTAATTCTATAGGTGTAACCCTCAGATGATTAAAATTTTTATTATTCATAGATTCGAAATGCCTTGACACACTGGGGTTTTAGTAATTGCCTGATTCAAATTTGTGCTGGATTGCCACCAGTGAAGGGAGGCTAGAGTCTCTTCAGATAGACAAACCTGTTGGTCTAGGTAACTGAAGCATCAGTCCCACTGATTTAAAAGAGCATGTTGCAGAGGTCTCATATTCAATCTGGCCCACTTTACGACTGGAATGGTTGATGACATTAGTCCCATGGAATATATTGCTGTGTGTACCTTGGAGAATCTGAATTTGGTAATCAGGTTGATGATATGAGTGAGCTTTTGATCTGGAAGAGAGACTCTGGCTTTCAGTGTTTCAAAGCAAGCGCCAAGGAAAACTAGCGATTGGACAGGAATTAACTGGCTCTTGTCCATGTTCAGGAGCCATCCTAAACGACACAAGAATGTTATTGTCCACCGTAAGTGTAGTAACAGCTTCTCTTTGTCTTGATTCAGGAGAAGAATGTTGTAGAGATAATAAAAAATGCAAACTCCTCCCTTTTTGAGTTCTACAATGACTGGCAGAAGAAGTTTTGAAAAAATTCTTGGGGCAGTTGCTAGGCCAAAAGGAAGGCACGTCAACCGAAATTGATGACCGTTCATGGACCATCCGAGGAATTGTTGATGTGCTGGAAGAACTGAGACATGCAAATAGACATCCTGAAGATCCAATCCCCTGGCTGTATTACACTGATAATAGTTTGACGAGACTCCATTTTGAACGATTTGACTGTGAAAAGCCTGTTGACTTGTCTTAAATCCAAGACTGGGTGAAGATCGCCTGATGGTTTTTGGACAAAAAAAAAAAAAAGAACGGAATATATCCCTTTGAATCTCTCTTGAGGAGGAACTTTTACAATAGCACCTTCTTGGGAGAGTTCCAGGATAAAAACTTTTAATGCCTTTTTCTTTAGAAGATCCGCAGGAACCGATGATTCTCTGAAAAAATGCCATTCCGGTATGTTGCAGAATTGTGGAGCATAGCCTGTCGAGACGGTATTTACTGCCCAGCTGTCTGGGATAAGAGTGGGCCAGGCTTCCCAAAATAACCTGAGACATCCTCCTAAAATAGAGGCCTGGACAAGGAGACCATCAGAATTTTCCTGCAGGTTTAGATGGACCTGCGAACTTGGAGCATGAACCACAAAAAAATCCTGACTGACCTCCCTTCCATGCCTGCCCTTTAGCTGAATCCTTTGATGAACAGAAGGAATGAAACTCCCTCAGTCTCTCCTTCTGTGGTTTTCTAAATGAGAACTGTGCTCTTCTACCACTTGTATCCTGTAGGAGGAATACACTCTTTCCTCCTGATACCTTTTTAATAATTTCCTCCAGCTTGTCCCCAAACATTTGACCTGTGAAGGGGAGAGAATAGAGATTATTTTTGGAGGTGATATCCGCATTCCAAGGATTAAGCCAATGCGCCCTTCTAGCAGTCACAGCCAAGGACATGGCTCTAGACTGTAATCTTACAAGATCCACGGAGGAGTAAACAATAAATTCAATGGCCAGTTTCAATGATAGAGGATCTTCTCTCACCACTGGAAATGGTGTGCTCCACGTTCTCAATCCATAACGTCATGGCCCTTGAGATTGACGTAAGCGCCACAGCAGGCTTAGAAGCAGTGCCTGACATTACAAACAGCCTCCTAAGGTCTGTCTCCAACATTTTATCCAAAGGATCCTTAAAAGATGCTGCATCATACAGTGGCAGTGTGGTTTTCCTAGCCAACCTGACAACTGCTGCATCTACTTTCGGTGGGTTGTCCCAAAGGACACGGTCTTTCTCAACGAAAGGGTACATTCAAGCATATCTCAAAGATGGTTTGGGCCTTTTATTCCCTTTCTTCCATTCTGAAAGGATAATGTCTTCGATAATGTCATATGCAGGGGAAAAGTTGCTGTCTTCTTTTTTAAAGAAGAAAAAAGTTTCAAAGACTTCTTGTAGATCCAGGACTTGCCTAACAGTTTTAATCAAGGGCTCCACCAGTGCGACGTCAAAGCCTGACAAATCTTGCCGTCCATGGCATAGCTGTCACAGGTGTTGTATGGCCTTTTGGGACTTGGAGAAATGGTGTCCACATCTGAAGCTGTAGAAGGGCTGAAAAGACAGGATGAGAACTGTAAGCCCACTATCACTCTTTTTAACATAAAAAGGGAGAAATCTTACTTTAAGAAGCAAACTTACCCACCAGCCTTAGTATGAGGTTTAATAAGCGCGTGGTCCAGGTCCATAACAGCTGCATAAAACTATATGGCTAAGACAACAAGCAAGAAAACAGCCATAAGAAAAGGGAGAATGTAAAGAAGAGGAAAATAAAAATAGATAAAAAAACGAGGAAAAATAACACCTAACAAAATAGGACTGAAGAATTGCTAGGGTAGCAACTAGGAATAAATTTGCAGAACAACCATCCAGAATCCAAAAAAGAGAACAAATGAACATTGCGTACCTGGACCATGATGTACGCTTAAGTATAGCAATCCATCTGCATAATCAGCCTACCAAGGTAGAAAAAAGGCTCCATGTGAGTGTGGAGCCACCTACTGGCCCTGTGTGATGGCGTCATACTCAGTGCGTCCTATAGGAGTCTCCATGCTGCTCTGAATCAGCTGGTCCAAATCTCATAACTCAGGATGCCCAAGTGCCAAGGAGAAAGTTTCCTCCTGCCCCATCCGCTAAGGAGCCTCCTCCCAAGCTCTACCCACATTGGGGGCTGAAAAGGAGGAGCTCCAGCACCAGGGAGTGAGAGACCTGGTGCTGGTAATGGATCACCAATGGACCCTGGAAAAGTTGCAAAGAAAAATGATTCCCCAATGGGAAAAGTCTCCTATCCTGGAGAGGAAACCAAAAGACACCTGGGTAAGACCAGGGGTGTGCTTTATATCTTTTGGTTTCCTATCCTGGAGAATGAAAGTAGACTTAACCCATTGGTGAATCGCTGTCATGGATGGCCAGAAAATGATGTTATCCACTCTTGCTTCAATACTCCTTTCTATGCGAGACAGGAATTTGTTTGCTTTGCTACTGCTATTTGACACTTGTCATTGCTTTCAAGTTTGTAGTTTACAAGGATTCCCAGGTTTTTCTCTAGCATTGGGATTTTTTTCTTCCCAAATGCATAACTTTATACTTTCCCATATTAAACTTTGCATTCCATTTGTCTGCCCAATCTGCCATTTTATATCCTGTTCTGAATTTATTACCATGCATAATCTATCTGTCAATATTGAAATTTTATATATCTATATCTATTTCCAGGTCATTTATAAATATGTTTAAAAGCAGTATCATATCTTCAGTCCATATACAATGTACCCCAGGCCATGATCTCTACTAATGAAGTAAATTCCCGCCCAGCTGCTGTTTAATCTGGCACTCGATTGCCTCTTATGGAAAGTGCACAGTTGGGTTCAGAAACCTCGCTGCCCACAGGTGTTGGAGGCATACAGGTGGTGGCATATGCAGACAACATGCTTCTATATTTGTCTAATGCAGTAAAACAGCTCCCTCATGTCCTGGGGATACTGGAGACTTCCAGGGGGTTCTCTGGGTTGAGCATTATTCTAGAAAATTCAGACAAATTATGGCTCTCAGATAACCCTTTACCTAAGTCTCTCCGGAGGTTACCTTTCAAGTGGGCGGATGCTTCACTTAAATACTTAGGGGCCCATATTACTAAGAGGGTCTCAGGACTATATGCTGCCAATATTCACCTGGCTCTGGAGAGGGTACTGATTTTGCACATTGGTAGAGGCACCCTATCTCATTTGGAGGAGTGTATAAACCTTATTAAAATGGTTACCTTTCCCAGACTCTTGTATGTACTACAGATGCTTCCAATATATTTATACCAAGGAGGTGTTGATTGCATACATAGAAAATTCCAAAGAAGTTTGAAAACGTTAAAACAGGTGAAATTGAAAGGGGGATTTGGCCTCCTAGACCTCATGTTATACAACGTGGCCAGTTTAGTGAGGATGGTATCCCAGACAAACACACTGACTGCACCAACAGTTCTTACTCAGTTTGGACCTGTGTTACTTTCTACACGCTCCTGTTACTAGGATCCTCCAAGCTCTCTAATCCACTGCTATTCCCCACAATTAAAGTGTGGCAATACCTGAGGAGTGCCTTATACTACAACAGACATGTCTCAGAGTTTCTCCCTTTCTTGTGCCTCAAAGACTTCCAGAATGGACAGGTAGACAGGCACTGAAAAGATAAATGCACAGAGAAGGTTGGGTCAGCTTATAGATCCAGTCACCTATTGGGCTCATGCCTTCCCTGTCCTGAGAGACAAACGTAGCCTCCCCATGACATCTTCCTTGTCACGGTTTTGAAGAACACTCAGACAAGACTTGTAAGGTTAAAAGAACTTTATTGAATATAAAGTACAATCAACAAATACTTTCCCAACCCACACAGGCCCAGAGGGAGACAGTACAGGTACTGCCCACAACTTACAAAGGACCGGTAGGAACAGTATAACACATAACGTACAAACTGGTAGCAGGTGCCCTAGAGAGCTAGGGTGAGGTGGAGGCAGCAACCTGCTGGTAGCGTCACTGAAGCCCTAGAACGCTAGGGCAGAGTGGAGGCCCAAGACTCACAGCTACTGGCACCAAGGACCCTAGAACGCTAGGGGTGAACGGAAGCCCAAGACCAATGGATACTGGCAACAGGGACCCTAGAACTCTAGGGTTAAAGAGAGACACATGGACCACGGATACTGGCAGCAAGACCCTAGAACGCTAGGGTTGACAGGAGGCACTACACTATCGGGTACTGGGAGCAAGGACCCTAGACCGCTAGGGTAGTATGAGGCCCAAGACTCACAGCTACTGGCAGCAAAGACCCTAGAACGCTGGGGGTGATACGGAGGTAACAGACCACGGAAGGCAACGGGTGTCCGATAGTACGTTAGAGTACAGGAGCACGACCGCTACACTACAGCTGGCTCTTGAGCCCTAAGGCCACAGCGGTACGATAGGCAGGACGAGACAGTGAACCGGACCTAGAACTCTAGGATGATAGCGAGGTTCAACAATGGTGGATAACGCCCAGAGGAATGCCTATAACTCCCAACCAGGAGTGAGCCCAGCTAGTGACAGTGGTAACAACGGACACGTAAGGAAGGAAATGAGTAACTCAGCCCAACTGTTGACAACACGGAAACTGGTACTCCGTATGTGCACACCGCCAGAGGCGGTTGATGCCAGTAAGCAAGGCTAGAGCAGCGGGGGCTCAGGCAAAGGTCAGAAAAGTAAGCGGGTTCTTAGCCAATCCAGTCAGCAACGTAAGCGGGTTCTCAGCCAGTCCGGTCAGCAACGTAGCAGGCTCTCAGCCAGTCCGGTCAGCAACGGATCTGGGTTTGCAGCCAGTTAAGTCAGCAACGAAGCAGGTTCTCAGCCAGTCCAGTCGACAACGTAGCGGGTTCTCAGCCAGTCCAGTCAGCAACGTAGCAGGCTCTCAGCCAGTCAGGTCTGCAACAGATGCAGCAGCAGATCAGGATACACAGGAACGTCGTCAGGCAGGCCAGGTCATACAAGAACAGAGAAACAGCAGTAACTAGTGCTAGGTTCAGGTACACCACGAAAGGGCGCCCAAATACTGACATGACAGGGTATAAAAGGGCTGGCCTTGGGTGGAGTCAATTCATAGGACCAATAAGAATGCAGCATAGTAAACAAGGAAGTAGGAATGTCACCACACAGCAGCCAGGATCACGGGCACCGTGATAGTTATATGACAGTTAAGGCATATATGATAGGCCTAACGGCCGAGCCAAGTTGTCCAAAATGTAAAGAGGAGCAGGCTGGCATTGTGTATTTACTTCACAGTTGCCCTAAAATTTGAGGTTTCTGGTTCAAAATAGGAAATTGCGTTAAGAATATGTGCAGGGTCAACATCCCTATGACCACCCCCACTTTCATTATAGGGTTATATACAACTGATACACCTATACCTCACCTACACCTCACCAACTCTTCAAATAAATTGATATACTTATTCTCACGTGATTAAATGTCTCCTAATCCATTGCACCACTACTTCCATCCCCTCTCTAAAACATTGGTTGCATAAGACTAACCGCTTCTGTAAACTATTTTGGCTTTTGGTCACATATAAAAGGAAACGGGAGGAGGAAATATTTAAAAGCATCTGGGAGCCCTTTATCAAGACCCTTCCAGGGAAACTCAAACTCGGTTTTATGACAGGTCCCCATTTACGCCAAGGATGGATGCTGCCAGCCTCTCTGACAGAGGGGATACTAGTTGACTCATGCCTCTGGTTATACAATGGAGACTCCTTCCTAGTTCATTGTCTAATTGACACTCTGATCTGAAGGGGGTCTTATTAGGTTTCTCCTAGTATTTTGTATGGTGGCTTCCTTACCATTTAGGTTCAATCCATCACTTCTATATAGATTCTACCCAAGAACAAAATCAGTCCAGTGCTCTAAAACCCAGCATCCTCCTTCCTACACCAATACTTAAGCCATGAATTAAGCTCCCTGAGCTCTCTCTGTCTACCTGCACTGGTGCAAGGATCTAGTAGTATTTCAAAAAACACTACCATGGAGGTACTAGCCCTAATGCTGTGGAGACACTAGCTGTAGCAGCACAATGAGCCACTTCAGGCACAGTCACCATACTCCTCCTCACACTAAAATCATGGGTCTTGGAATATGTTTCCTTGGGGCAGGGAAGGACTGTGCAGTTCTACTAATGCAATGTGCAAAGTGTGGGAAAACTATTGTTGTGAAGAGGGGCAAGGACTGGGATCTCACATTTGGCACATCAGCACCTTCAATGACATCACCACATTGCGACGTATGGGGTGTACTTGTTTCAGCCTTTCCACCATATATGCTGCAATCCAGTGTGTACCCATTTTTAAGTCATCAACTTCATGCTCATTTCATATGATTGTGTTACCATCATGCTAATATAACTTTTTTCAGCTACATGTCTTTGGGACATTTCGTATGTCTTCCACAAACTAGCATTTCTCCTGTCCCCTTTACTGGACCAGGGTAGTAGATACACAGCATCGTCCTTTTGGTTTGGTGATATATATATGTGATTGCGGTATACAAGATGTTAAAACTAATTATTGGCTGATAATGTTTTTCACTTAGATTAAGGCAGGGTCTACAATCTGCTTCTTGCCCGGTATATGAAAAAAGGGTGGAAATTTAAATAATTCTGTTCTCTATTGTTGAAAAAAATCCAGTTTTTAATTCCTTAGGTCTTTCCATGAGTCAGGTCACATTCTTCTAAGGCTCACTTGTCACACAAGCTCTTTTTCACACCAAAATTATTTGCATTTGTATTATCTGTCAGACCCAGGTAATTCCATCTCCTAGGGAGAGCAATTGGTCATTTGTCGCTTGTCTCTCCAATTCTTATTAGCGGTAAGATTGAATTAGGGATAGTGCCTTTTTCTGTGTACAGTCCCCTGGTTGCCATTGTCCCTATGTTTATGTACCCATTGTCCACTTTGTGTATTGTGCCCCACCACCATTGTTCCTCATTATGTCCTTTTTTTCCATTTTCAAAAAGCTTTATTAATATAGAAAGCATAGATACATAATTTTGTAAGTCTCCACATAGCACTATATTCATAACATACAGTAATCGTATCACATATTGATTTGGTGAGCATTACTAAGAGTCCAAAACAAAATAAGCATGAGTCAAAACGTGAGCAGTACAAGAATGCTAATGCAATAATAATAGAAGTGAGAGTAATACGCTTGGTATTGGAGATAAACCATTAGGCTTAATTAAAAATCAAGCATCAGTACAGAGTGGAGATCACTGTTTGCATAGGTTATGACTGAAAACCTATGAGACTTATAACTGAGACATGACAAAGCAAAGGAAACACATATGTGGTACATAAAATGTTTGTACTAAAATATTTACAGCATTGTGGAGATTAAAGAATAACTAAGATAGAGAAGAGAAAGGATACGTTGTTTAGATTGGTTAGCATATTCCAGAACGATTAGAAGCAGAGAAAAACCATACTAGCATATTCCCCCACAAACAAGCTCACAAGTTTAGCATGAGGTAAGAAGGGAGAGACCATATAGACAGGCTAAATGTCACAGCTCATAGAAGGAAAAGCAGAGAAAAGTGTTGGTGAACAACAGGCAAGAGGGAAATGAAGAGAAGAAACACCAAGAGCAAAGGCAAGAAATAAAGAAATAAGAAAGCCACAGTAAGACAACAGGAGACAGAAGGAAGAAAATGATGGAGGAAATCTAAAAAGAACAGTACGTGGACAGGGTGGGAAGGCAATATACCCACCACCCTGCCTTAAAATCATGAGTGGACCTCAAAGAGGTCATGGGGGAAACAGAGGAAAAAAAGCCAGAGGTGCGGACTTGAGCAAGTACAAGGCCGAGATACTAGTTGCGGTCTATGAAAAACACAAAGCTGCTGTTAAACATTAACATACATTAAGGAATGTAATAAGAACTTAACAGAGGTTAGTTAAAGAAAAGACTTAAGAGCATATTGAGACTGTGCACTTCAAACCAGTAAACCCCCCTCTCCTATCTGTGAAACGTCCCATATATAAAGATAGGTATCCCCTTTGAGACGTAGTACATCTGCTACCTCGGGTGATCCCCCCGGGCCCTAGAGTGACCACCCACAGTATCCTATCTGTCCAATCCCAAGAAAAGGATACTCAGTCCCCACACTGTAAACATGTCCAACAGGGATTTCAGAAACAACATCCATAACACAGAGAGGGAGTACAAAACATTCCGGATAGAGTCCATAGGTCCCGACAGGTAAACTGAAACCATACAACAAAGTCAAACATACTGGAACCTTGTTAGGTAGTGAAGAGAAACCCCAGGAGGTCTCAATCCCGAGGCGGGGAGGTTATCCCAGGATCTGTCATGGTAATCAGGCAAATAAGGACAGACACAAAGATAACATATAACCACCTTTATTTATTATAACAACAAAAATGGTAGAGCCCACACAGAACCCCAGACATATGTAAATACGACCCACTGACCCTCTGGAGTTGCGCACTGTGCTGTGCACTGCACTACTCAAGATCTCGAGACTAGGGAAGCGGCTCAAGTGGGACAACAGAAGAATGTCAGAATATGTGTAAGTCACCATTTGGTCTGCGAACAGAGGCAACAGAGAGCAAGAGCAGACCAGAGCCAGGAGGCACCGAGACTACAGGTCAGGCAAGCAGGTAGGGTAGGGAGCGAGTAGGCAGCCAGAGTCACAGGTCAGACAAGCCAGGGACTACACAGAGCAAGAGATGCCAGGCCACTGGTCAGGCAACCGGAGACTATGCTGAGTGAGTAGGTGCCAAGGCCACTGGTCAGGCAAACCGAGGACTACAAGGGGCGAAAGTAACCAGGCCCTCGGTAAAGGCAACCGGAGGTTACACTGAGCAGGTAGTAGCCAGGGCCACTGGTCAGGCAAGCCAGAGTCATACACAGAGCGAGTAGACAGCCAGAGCCACAGGTCAGAACTGATGTGGGTAATCAGACAAGATGGGGTCATACACAGAGCGAGTAGTCAGCCAGAGCCACAGGTCAGATCAGATGTGGGTAGTCAGACAAGCTGGGGTAATACACAGAGCAAGATTCTCAGGCAAACACGGGTCACAACGGAGACCAAAGAGTAACGAGCAGGAACACCACGTAAGGGCAATTACTCCTAGCCCCAAGAAGGATTTTAAAGGAGCAGAAGAAGGTGGGACCCAATTAGGCCACCCAGAATAGGCCAATAACCAGACGTCTGAGCCAGTGCCTGTAACAGACATAGTAATGCAGAGGTGGCCACAAGGATGCCGGCCGACACACCACAGAGGAAGGAAGCACAGGCTAACTAGGTGTTATGGTTCAGTACACTCAGAAACTGAAGGTGTTGGTAAAAAACACAATTTTATTTGCACACAATGAAAAACAGTAACCCTCGCAGGTCCAGCATAAAGAGAAACGGTAACTGACACAGGACAGGTTACACAGGAATGATTAACCCACACGGGTCCGGTATGTAGAGCAGAATGCAATACTGACACAGGTCAGGTAAATCACAATTGATATAGTGTAATATGACAAGAGACACCAGTGGAGCCAATGACTGAGTCGGCCCTGATGTATGGAAGGCCCAATGTGACTTCTAGGCTGAGAGTAACAACAGCGACTGACAGTATGCGACTGATATGCCAGCAGATGTCTGGCAAGGCAACCAGGGAGGACGGTTGCTTAAGTGGACGCCCACCGGAGACTACCAACAACGTGAGTCAGTGCTTAGTGCCAGAGGAAACATACGCCCAATGGAGACTACAACCTCAATACGTATGGCCAGCACCGCCCCCCAAGGGGTTAAGGAACGCTATGGTCTGTAAGGGGAAAGTAACCTGAGACGCCCAACTGAACCCAAGAGCGGCAGACCGAGCGATCGTGGTGCTTATAGGAATGATCGGAGGATAACACTGGCACAATGAGTGAGCGGATCACGGACTGGACTACCAAGAGGTACTGGAGTACTGGAGCTCTGCCGGATCACAGAATCGTGAGCAACTGCGAGCATAGAGGGATCAGCAAGCAGGAACAGCACAGGAACTTCACCCAGCCGGGTCAGTACACAGAGCAGGGACATCAGCCAAGCAGTTTCGGTACACGGAGCAGGATCGCCAATCTCACCAGTTCAGTACACGAAGCAGGAACGCCAGACAAGCAGAGTCGGTACACGGAGCAGGAACATCAGCCAGGCCAGGTCAGAACAGGAAGCAGGAACATCAGCCAATTCGGGTCGGTCCACAGAGCAGGAACGGTAACAGGCAGAGTAGTCAATCAGTCCGGGTCATACACTGGTATCAATAGAAAACGGAACAAGCGCTAGGCAACGGATACACCATGAAAGGGCAACCCATAAGTGACAGCCCAAGGTATATAAAGGCTGTCACTGGGAGGAGCTATACAGCGCAGCTAATAAAAAGACACCAGGAAGTAAACATGTCAAAATGTCGCTGGAATCACGGGCAACGTGATAGTACCCTCCTCTCAAAGACCCCTCTCCGAGAAGAGGGGCCTGGCTTTTGGGGATACTTGGCATGGAAACTGCGCTGCAATCTGGGAGTATGAAGGTCCTTTGAATCAACCCAGGAACGCTCCTCAGGACCGTAACACTTCCAATGGACCAAATATTGTAATTTCCCTCTGAATCTTCGTGAGTCAATAATATTTTGCACCTCATACTCCTCCTGACCTTGCACTCGAACCGGACCAGGAGCCACAGGAGTAGTAGTGTACCGATTACATACCACAGGCTTCAACAAGGATACGTGGAACACATTATGAATTTGCATGGATGCTGGGAGGTCCAGAGCATATGACATACGACATAGGGTTAGTCTTACGGATAACTTTCAATGGGCCAATGAACCGGGGAGCCAACTTATTGCATAGAGTCTGCAGATTCAGGTTCTTGGAGGAAAGCCGTACCCTGTCCCCAACCTGAAAGGAGACTGCCGGCAGCCGATGACGATTAGCTTGACGCTGACAACGCTGGAACGAAGCACTGAGGGTCCTCTGTACCTGTGCCCAAGTGGAACGGAGTTGCTCCATATGCTCGTCCAGAGCTGGAATTTGCTGCGTCTGAAATGAGTCTGGGAGCAGGCATGGTTGGAACCCGTAGTTGATGAGAAACAGGGAGCTCCTGGACAATGAATTAACCACACAATTCCTGGCAAACTCCGCCCATGGCAACAGGTCAGCCCAATTATCATGATGATTGGACACAAAACAGCGTAGAAATTGTTCCAAACCTTGATTGGCACACTTGGCGGCTCCGTTGGTTTGGGGATGGTATGCAGGAGAAAACGATAATTGTATGCCCAAAATGTCGCTGGAATCACGGGCACCGTGATACTAGGCCTCAAAGGTAGACTGTAATAGGATCCCATGGAAAAAAATCCCAGTCAGTTGTTATGACCCTCAAATTTGAGATCTGGGAAACCTGTGCCCCCGGCAGCTCCCCAACATCAGGAAATCACATTCTTGCAACAGCTTTCAGTTGTTTTCCAGAAGAGGTGACTTTGATATAATATTGAATAAACGTGAAGCGTACTGGATTTACACTCTCGATACGCTGACACCTAAAGGGTTAAATGAGAATATTGAATTAGGTTCTTTTTTGTAATGATGTTGATGACAGAATTATTACATGAATATATGTGGTTTGTCAACATGATGCTTGTAGAATAGTTTTTAAGTGTGTATTTGCTGTAATTATTATACATACATGTTTCGGATATTCTAGGAGGCATATGATCCGTGAGGGTTTCCATAGGATTTGGACGAATTTGCTATGAATCATGGGATTAATTAAGTGTTTTATATAGCCGGTATATGCTCCATTGTTTGTCTGCTTGATAAAGCACTGGTTTCTGCGTGAAACGTGTTGCAGCGGAGAGTCTCTTTTATTTCCTGGCCGGGAGATCTATACCAATGACAGAGATACTTGCTAATTTTATGTAAGTGTTATTTTTTTGTTTAATATATTTTATTTAAGATTTTATATGTTTTACAGTTTGTATATACACTGCAGGATCCAATATATGTGACAAGTTCTGTTGATATTTGAATTAGTTGTGTTGCATTATTTGGATTCGCTAAAAGTGTCTAGTATTAGTCATATTATTGAGTATGACCTCCTTTACTATGTTGCATTTTATGTAGCATTATAATAAAGAATATATACTTTTTGCAATATTGATTTTTTTGAGTGTGTTATTATATTGGTATTAGGATATTGCCCTATTGTCTTTACTTTGTTTTAGGTGGTCCTATGTTGTGGAAGGGGTCGGCGCTAGACTTTTGTCGTATAACTTGTTTTGCAGAAGCATTTGAAAGCAAATTAGGCAGAAGGGGAGAACATCTCCACTCCCGGTCACCAAGTTCGGGGGGTTGCTCCAATTGGCGAACAATCGAATTGTCACGATTCCAGGGAATGTTGGCCCTAGGTACCTGATGTTGGTCCCATTTCTCTTTGGCCTGTTCTCGGAACCTTGTGGGTTGACCAAACTTCCCCACAGTGATGCTTAAACCAGCTAGTTCCTCGCAAACTGCATCCCTGATTTCCTGCAGTTGTAAGATATCATCCTTTGTGAGGTACTGGGGGGGAGAGCAGGGGAAGGTAAGTCCGGCTAAATTCCATCAAAGCAATCTGCAGGGACCAATAAAGGCTTAGGGTAAATTCTTCCCCGCTGAGTCAAAATACAGGTCGCCATATCCTCTGGCTGTGGTGTCTAAACAAATTGGCACGAAAAGAGAACCTCAGGCGTGTTTGCTTCCTTCTCGCCAAACACAAAATCTTCCTGACTAAGATCCATCCAGAAAGTATCCAAGCATCTTCCCCTCAAGTTAAATAACAAAGAATAAGGAAAGAGAGGCAGCTTTTCTATATAAACAGATTCTCAACCTAAGTCTCCTCCAGCAGATCCCCCCCCCCCATTTAGTCCTTTTTTATACAGTCAATGGGTTCATTATATCAAGACTGTATAAAAGAGCTGACTTGTCACGATAAAGTTAGAAGTCGTTTGGGACTTGACCTGTGTCCTGTGCTTTATTCTTGAATGGTTTAAAGGGTCCCCTTTGACCCCCATTCAGGAGACCATCATTCCAGCATTACAGTTTACTTAATCCAGCTACAGAGAGTCACATTTTTCTGGTACAGCTACCAGTCTGCTTCATTCCAGCTTACTTGATCCAGCTACAGTGATTCAGCCTTTTGTGGTACAGCTACCAACCTTCTGCATTCCAGCTTACTTGATCCAGCTACAGTGATTCAGCCTCTTGTGGTACAGCTACCAATCCTGCTTCATTCCAGCTTACTTTATCCAGCTTTTGGTGGTACAGTTACAGGACCAGTTACCTAACGTGTAGCTGATCTCAGGAGAGAGAAACCCGGCACAACGGCCTTGACCAGCACAGAGACCAGGGCTTCTATTACAGGGAAGTCCTGTCCCCTTTACACACTCTTCATTCTGCTTCATTGTCAAGACATCGGTAGTTCATTTTTATAATCTACCACAAGATTACTTAAAGTTATCCATACAGTGACACTTAGTTTATTATTATTTCTAGATTGTGCCTTATTAACTGGAAGGTTTCATTCATCAGTGCTCACATCTGTGTCATGTAAGTCTCCCCATTCATTTCTCCTCTCCTCCCTGTTTAAGGTCACGTTTTAAATCACTCTTCCCACATATCAATAAGAATAGTCATGTTATGTCATGGCATCATTCATAACCTACATCCTTACCCTATTTGAGTGGCCGAGGGGGGGACTGATCTGTATGTGAGCATTTATGGGCATGTGTGTTTATTCTTTTTACCTAGAGTGTGTATATAGATAGGTGGCTATATACCCGAGTCATACTTAGTCATGTGTGTTTGTTTATCCTGCCATACTCTCTGATGTTATCAAATAGATGTGAATGCTTAGACTTTTCCTCTTGATAGAGGCCAAAGATACTGCTCCTCTATTAGCTGGGTCATTTTTCACCTATATGAGTGAAAGAGGTTTATCTATAGATGGGTGGGTGTATATGGGAGTAGTACTCAGTCATGGGCTCATGTTCATGCACTAGTGAAAGTGTATATTTGTATAATTATGAGTACAAAGGGTTTATATGCAGCTATGAGTGTATAGGACTTATATCCTTTCTCAATCTCTGAGGTTAATAGATAGGAGTAGTACCTTATCCCACGTCAGGGGCCAAAGGTTTGGCCAAAGGTATGGCCTCTCTCAATCGCTGAGATGAAGGGTAGAGTTTCTTAGGTAGTTCACATCATAGGTAGGTCATATTATTTTCTGTTACAGTGAAGTATACATGAGTGAAGATGTTTACGATGTTAGGTGTGTGTCTGTTGTCATACTCAGTTACAGGCGAATGAATATCCTTCCTTAAATCTCTGAGGTCCTGGATATAAGGTTGAATGATGTAGACCTTACCACATGATAGAGGCTGTACCACCATCAACTCAATAGGTGAGTCAAGGCAAACATCTCAAGCAGGCTTACTGGTTCCAGTTAAAGGGTCCACAGGTACTCATATCCTCAGTCGCTGAGTTTAAGGGTACAGGTCAGGTTCTAGTTTCTCATTACTCCTTACCCCAACCGAAGGGTCAATGGTCCCTCCTCAATCGATGAGATAATATACATATCAGGGCTCAAAATTTCAAGTCCAGAGTTGCTAGCCAGGTCTGAAAAGTTACTCGCCACCAGTTTCCACGCCTAACCCCATCCATATCCTTGCCTTTAATCCCACCCATCTCAAGCTCTCTTTGATGAAATAACACTGTTGTTCTATGTTTTATTCAGAATATGGCATGGGGACAAAAACTGTGCAAAATTCCAACTGTTTTAACCCCCTGAATGCTAGCAAGGTCTACAATGCATTAGCCTCTCAAGCATTATAGCAGTTAAATGCTTCATTTAAATAATGTGAAAGTGTTTTTAGGACCCACTACTTCTCCCCACAACATGGTACAGTTGATTTTCTACACAGTGCTTCACTATCCAGCCCCAATGTTGTACTTGATCAGCTGGGGATATGAGGGCTTTACAAGACTATTTTAAGCTGCAGATAGATAAACAGATCTATCTAGAGCACATACACGCTACACATACACTAGCACACACATACAGACCCTGGCACAGACATGCATACACTGACACACACATGCAGACCCTGACACAGACATGAATACACATACAGATCCTGGCACAGACATATATACACTGGCACATATATGCATATACTGGCACACACATTCACACCCTGGCACATATATGTATGTATGTGTGGTTAGTAATATGACAGAAGTTTTGTCGGTCATATTTTTAAGCCTAGGACTACCAGACAGGTGCAAAAAGTTAGTAAAAGTATGCCATGCCCCTCAACTAATGGTAGAGGCCAGTAATTAGGTTTTAGGGAGCTGAGAAGGGGTCTTAGCTAGTGATTAGGTGTGGGGCCCCTGTGATAGTTTTATTAGGGATAGTTGGTTGTGGAATTAACCCCTTTGCTGCTAGAGTGGTCATCAATTAATTTCTGAGTTCTGGCAGTAAAAGGGATAAGGATCACTTACATTAATGGTGGCAACGTTGCTGACTCCTCAGTCTTTTTAACCCTTTGAGTGCTAGATGGGTACCCAAAGCATTAATTTGTAATATGTTGCTACCCCAGGCTTGGTCTTTGTGTACAAGCAGGGGTACTTTAGTTTTAAGTGGTATTGCTGGGCTCAAGAATGGTGGATGGGGGTATTACAGAGAATTTTAAGGTTATTTTCTGACCTAGTGGTGACATGACACCTCTTGGCTTAACTGCATAAATGGTTTATAACAAGTCATAAGTATTTTATTCACATAGACTCATTTATTAACACATATACTGAAGTTTAAAACTTAATGTGAGTTTTATTGCTGTGTGGAGCAGTGTGATACACTTTTATTCACACCACACAGTCTGATATCATAAAATGGGGATAACAGGGAAGTAAAGAGGGATTAGAGTCCCAAAAAGGGACTCTTGGGAGGGAAGTGCAGACAATGTGTGTTGAAAAGGGTGCAGGCCACCAAATGCCCCTACCCGTTTTAACAAAAAGTTGCACCAGGCCTTCTCTACCATCTAGTCAAACTGAACCAGTTAGAGGGCATATATGTGTCTCCCTCCCCACATGAATTAGCTTGACAGCGGCAGCGTAGCTCATTAAACTGACTCACTTTTATAAATTCCTCTCAATAAACTTAGTAAGCACTTACTGTAAGTCAGCAGCAAAGTCTGGGTTACTTACTGCAGGTAGTACATAATCCAGGTCTGCAGATCCCACTCTTCATAGGAACAGAGGCAGGTTTTGTTACACAGCCACAACGGCTTCTCTGAGACTCTCACATGACATGACATTGCATCATGCAGGTGTTTAGCCGGTTGACACCATACCATAGGTCTGCAAGGCTCTGTCATGTTTTGCTGCTATTTTATTATAGTAATGGCAGCCAGTTATGGGCAGGGGGCACAGCATTCTGTTGCTATTGGAGACTGGCAAAAGATTTGAGAACTTGGGTGGAAGAAGCAGAGTGATGATGGGAGAAGCAGAACGGAGGGAAGAGCGGTAGAGAGGAGGAAGAGAGAAGCAGAGCAGAAGGTAGTAGAGGCTAAAGGGGGAATCGTATTATGAAAGCAATTAAACTTTTAAAGAGACACACATGTTCCCTGCCATTTTACATCAAAGTAATTGAACCATGGGTACTTTTTCAATAAACTTATGCCAGACACACGTGGTTCACTAAGCCACCTTGGCAGACGCAGAGCAGTCCAGTCAGTGGCTGGTAATATTGCCCCTGAAGATGGATCACTCCCTGCACATTACCCATCAGAGGCAACAAGATGTCACTTCAAATGCGAGGAGACGAGTGTAAATTTTGAGCCTTGCATATATATATAAAAAAAACTAGGTAAATTTATATTTTTGGTAACTTCACTTTGTCTTACGTATGATTCACATATACATGTTTCAGCAAGTATGTACTAAGTTCTTCTTCACTTTTTGAAGTGTTGATGGTACTGGGTTAATGTGTCAACATAGCTGGCTACAGTTATCCACGCTTTCATCTTAAGGAGTTAGGATCTTCTCCTTCTCAACTTTCACACCAAGTCATGGGAAGCCTGTCTGGGGAACCTATATCCCTCTCCTTAGTAACTTCATGGTCAGATTCTATTCAAGGCCGAGCTGTACAGACAGTTCCTGGGTGAGGCAGGTTCTGGTCTTCAACCAGTATCCTCCCCCACTCCAGTATCCTCCCCCCTCCCCAATTAGGCTTGTTTCAGTCACACTCATTTGCATGCCTATCAAATTTGACCACTCACAATTACCTTCGTGTTAGTCTAGCCCTTCTAATGGCATGTCTATATTCAAAATCTGCTCTGTTTTCAAGATTTCAAGAGGGAGGCTGAATCCACCAGACAGGATCAGACTCTGAGTCTCCCTCAACAGAAGTAATACCTACTCCTAGGACTCTGACACCATCATTCTGGGACTGGACTGTCTGGAAGTTTACAGCTGAACTTTCAAGGTGGCACATCCAATTCCCAGCCTCAGCACGTGAAATTAAACTGTTTCATCTCCTGTTCCCGCACCAGTCTGCCCCAATGTCCCCTCCCTCAGCTAGCTCACATTACCCAGTTACTTATGGATTTGAAATTGGCTATGTTGGATGTTCAGACTAGGCTCTAACTCCAGGAAAATAGCTCACTTGCTTCACCACATATGGCTTCCAAGCCACCCCCCTCTCCATTTCTAGGTGTCTCTGCCAACATAGGTATCCCTCAAATTTATAACAGCCCACGTGATTCCTGCTCATATCAAGAAAAATATACTTGAAGGCAAGGAAGTGAACTGCTTATGGCCAATCATGATATGGCAGAAAGCTGTACCATTAGATGTGGAGGTGTGTTGGTTACATTTAAGACCAAGGACCCCAGAATTGCCAAAACAATTAACCATCATGGAATTTGCACTGGCATTTAGTCTTTTTAGGGACATATTATGCTCAGTCTATCCTCTTTGAAGACAAGAGACAGACCAATATCTGTATCTTTTAGTGGATGATTACCACTGGTCCTTTTGTGCCAAGGCTGCTGCTGCTGCTTTTGGGTCAGTTAAATTTTGTGACTGACAAACTCTTCTGTAGGCACTTTTCTGGTTTAGAAAAAAAGAGGAAATATCAGAGCACTCACTGTAAAGTTTTGGAAAGGGAAAGTCGAAATATATATCACTCAGACAATATAATAACAGTAAAAACAGTAATATCACTGAAAAAGTGGTATCAAATAATAATATTACAAATAATGACATAAGTGAGACATGACTAAAGTCAAATTGGCAAAAAATAAAAACAAATAAATGGGAAACAATATCAAGAACAATATATAGAACAAAGTATTGTTCATAAAATGTCCTTGTCCAAACAATGAATGATACAGAGATTAAAAAAGTGATGAATGACGAAATAATAATGTAGATTGATGAATATGATGCAGATAATGGGAATGAGCTTAATGGATGATGGACACTCGTGATCCTTCTTCCTTATAACTTTCGAGAGTCTATGCTTTTATTTTACATACAGTTGGGGTGTATTCTTCACCCACCCATTTATAATGTTCCGCGTCTGCATCTACGGACACGGAGCATTATCCTTACAGTGATATAAGATCTAATATCTAATCTAACATTTATTGTGCAATTCTCTACCAATGGTATTTTCTGTATATGTTTGCATAAAGATGCACAACATATGCCAGTTATTCTTGACCGGACCGGCTCTGATTACTTCCCATAACTGGAGCAAATACGGCCAATTATGATCAGGAATTTTAATTAAATATCTGTTGAAGAAATATTAATTCACTACTATGTCTGACACTTTTTTGGGAAGAATACGTTTATTTGTATTAATTTTTTGAGCACTTTTATCTATTTATCTATCTATGATTGTAACTGTATCCTATACAATAACGTATGACCTGAGATTACCTCGTATCTAATTGGACAACTGCATTATAAACATCACCTGCCATAATGGCGTCTTATTCAGCCTTATCTTTTATTGAAGTTTTTATTCCTGAGGAAGGAGCGCAAACGCTCTGAAATGCGTTGAATTATTAAACTAGAGACACCATATTACAACCTTGTTACGGATTGAAGGAAGGAAAGCGACTCCACATATCTACAATCCATCACTTCTGACGGATACCCGAACCGTAATCAAGAACGAATTAGAGGCGGATCACAGGAGTGAGAATAACGGGAAAGGTTCCTGCTATCTTTGATGTGCTCAACTACAAGGGGATTTCTGGTGAGCAGACTGTACTTACTATTGTGATCTAACATAAAGAACATATCTGGTGAGCATTCACTCATAACAGGAAGATTGAGTACTCCTCCCGTATTGTTATCATCACGCTCTACCTATATACATCACCTATAGTGTTTTTAGCTCTGTTTAACCAGTACCTCCCTTTATTAAACACCCAAGGTCTCTATTATCCATTCTCCATCCTCTTTTATGATTTATATTCCTTTATGTAAATTTGTGTTTTTATTCATTATTCATTTTTTACTCACTTTTCTATTCTGTTTTCATTAACTACTTTGATTTACTACACTCAGATCTCTGGTGTGCTGTCTCTCTCTCTTTTTTATTTGACTTTTCTGGTTTTAAAATGCCAGACTGTAATAACTGGCAGTCTGCTACTCATTCTTCTACCTTCTGCCCAGCTATTTCTCCTAGCCCATCCACCACTGCCACAGCAAGCTCTGCACCAACTTGCAACCCTGCGCTGCCCTTGTCTGCCAGCCCACTCCCAACCAGGGACCAGCTGGGATGTGTCATACACTATTTGGAATCCTCTCCTATTTGTAATAACTTTAATGCTAGAGGATGTTTTTATAGTTCATGTTGGATGCTTCACATTTGCTCACTTTGTCAAAAAGCCCACTTTCTGCCCTGGAAGCCCTGTTCATGACTATCCTGCATTAACCTTTACATCCTACAGTGTTTACTTTCTGCCCGCAGAGACCAGATCTTATCCCAGTATCTAATTACAGGTTTTCTAGAAGGTTTTCATACAGGTTTAATAGCCGTTCCTTCATCAACAGTAGAATGCTCTAATTTACAGTTTGCTATCTTGGATTATGATCTAATCGATCAGCTGTTAGCTAAGGAATTAGAGAAAGGTTATTTAATTATCCCCTTCCAGTCTCCTTCCAGTTAATTTGCTAAGTTTAGCAACCAAAATATTTTCACTTAAAAAAGATGGATCTTTGATTTCTCAGCCCATCACTCATCACTCACCCCCAGTTTAAATTCTTTAATCCACTCAGAGGAATTTGCCTTGTGTTATCATAACATCGACAATGCCATTACCCTCATTAGGCAAGCAGGATGAAACCATTGGCTTTCCAAAGCCGATATCGAGAACGCAAGCTTTTTCCCATCCATCCCTCATAATAAGGAGTGGCATAATAAGGAGTGAATTGACATCAGGCATACTACATTGCAGTCCCCCTGACCTTTGGGTCCAAAAGTAGTCCAAAATTATTTGGTACCTTTGCCGTCACCTTAAACTGGCTTCTAAATAACTATAGCTGTATTATTTGGATGATTGACTTTATTGACTCACCATTTCTTCTCCCCAGCAGTCTGCACAAATTAATCTCTCTTTTTTCAGGAACTTTCCATTCCCTAAGCCTTAAATAAAACTTGGGGACCAGGCACTTTGCTGGATTTCTTAGGTATCACTCGAGACTCAGCAACGATGGAGGCTATCTTACCATTAGAGAGAATTTGTCATATAGAGAATGTCACTAGTGAGTTTGCATAAAAAGATTCTTGTAGCAAAACTGAATTACAGTCCCTTTTAGAGCATTTGAATTTTGCCACCAAAATAATTCCCCAGGGTAGATCTTTTGTATCTCACTTCTCTCTTCTCTCTTCTGTTTCAGAGGACTTTGCCAGTATTCAGCTAAATGACATGACTAGGTGAGATATAGCTTTTTTACACCATTGGAATGGCTGTTCACTATTCTCTGTCTTCCCCCTCGGTCAGGTCGGATGCCTCAGCATCCTACGGTAAGCTGCCATCCATCAGTCTGACTGGTTTGCGGAACCCTGGCCACCTGAATTGCATGATATTCCTCAGTTCTTTGCCATCTCTCCTCTCTTTGAATTGGTTCCAATCATGTCAGTAGCCAACAGATCATATTTTACACATAAAATCAGGCCACTGCACAGCTTTTGAAGAAAGGTAGATCCTGCTCTCATTTAATTATGCTTTTTCTGTGTAGGTTAACATGTCTTTCTATATACTATAAAGTCCACAACCATAGCTTCTTTGTTCCTAGTTCTCATAAACAAGCTGCTTATGCACTCTCCCAGTTTAAATTTCAGGAGTTCTTCAGCCTGGTTCCCTCCACAAACCCACGCCTCTCACCAGCTCCAGCATTTTGGTAACCTGATCTTCTAGTGAGTCCATTCCTGATGGAAGCTAAGTCTATCATGCGGCAGGCTCTAGCACCCAACTCACATAGAGCATATTCCAGGGCTTGGTCCTCTTTTCATCGATTTATCATACTCACAAAAAAAGTCAACCTTACTCATTTACAGTTATATTAGCTTTTGTGGCTTATTGTCATCACACTCTCAAGCTTTCCCCACATACTATCAAGTTACAGTTAGTAGTGATCCAACATCAATTAGCTTATTATCGACTCTTCTATTTGTTCCTCTTATTGTAACATAGTAAATTAGATTGAAAAAGACATAAGTCCATCAAGTTCAACACTTGCCTCAAGTTAAACTCTTTCTCAGAGGACTTATGAAAGACCCTCACCCACCTCCTTGATCCAGGCTACCCATAGGTGGCCCTGCTTTTCACAAATTTTAAGATTTATTATTATCTCAGCCTTTTGACAATCATACAAACTATATCCTGCTGCCCGCAATTAACTTGATTTTTTTAGGATTTTTGGGACCTGGTGAATTTACGGTTTTCTCACCAGCCAGAAAGGTTCTCAAGAAAAGTAATCTTGTCAAGCATCAGGACCATTTTACTCTTTATTTAACCAGCTCCAAGACAGACCAAGCAGAACAAGGCTCTCACATACGATTTTATCCTACAAAGGATAAATGGTGCCCTTTTGTCGCACTACAATATCTGCCAATATTAACCTGAATAACCCAAATGTTGTCAGTCACTGACTGAGGGTCTTGTCCATTCCACAACATATGTTAGTCACTCCTTTATGGGTGAAAAGGCTTACTGTACACTTAACAAAAAAGTGCACGCTTCCAGCTATCACCTTGGCATATTCTGCAGGGTGTGCCATGTGTGGTCTTCATAGCATCACACATCAATGCTTAAAGACATTGTCTGATGGCTAGTAATTGCTGAACTTGCCTGATGGCTGGCAATGGGACCTCTTGCAATTGCCTGCTGGCTTGGCATGGGAACCCTTGCAATTGCCTGCTGACTGGGAATGGAACTACTTGCATTTGCCTCAGCTGGCCCAGATGTTCACCTGCATTTTTTCCTCATGCAGCAAATGGATCAGTCACATCTACAGCATGTAACATGTTTGGCTTGGATAGAGAGTTGGACAGTTCATGTCCGTGGCACACTTCGGGGTGGTTGTGCTTGACATTCTTTATCAGGGAAGATGTGCCAAGATGTGATCCCCTCTTTCCCCCGATATCTTTGTCACATATTAGACAGAAAGCTGATACTGAGGATTGAACAGTCCTTGTCCACAAAATAAAATACTCCCATACCCATGATTTCAGAGCAGGGAAAGGTTGTATGAAGTGCCCTCATGTGCTTTAGCTGTTGTACTTGCTGGCACTGATGCACCTGATATTGCCTCACTGTTATTGCTAGTAGTAGGAAGCACACTTGTGCATAGTGAGAAAATGGATTTTGTTCAAATTATTTGTGCATAAATATTCAGAGAAAATGAACTTCATTTGCTTTTATATTTGGTTAATCAGAATGTTGTTAAAGCATACATTTCTTGTTTACACTGACACTTGAAGTTGAGTCATTCAGATAAATAACATAAAAGTTGGCCATCCATTACATAGGGGTTTCTTTCAGGGTACATGAACAAATAATACAAATAAATATAAATAAAGACCTACATTTCTATTTGATTTATTTTATTATTTGTTCATGTTCGCAATGAGTGTGTACAAGGAGCATGCCCAATAGCAAAGCCCCCAAAAAACATGCACTAATCTCTGTGAGGAAGCAGCAGCATATTTTACTTTGCTATAATTGTAATATGGAACTTAGGAGATGATAGAGACCAGAGTTTTCATTTCAGTACCTCAAGCACCACAGTATTAAATCTGGACAGACACCAGCAGCAGCAGCATTTTATTTGAGCTAGAAAAGCCTACTGAATAAGGAAGTAAAAGTGTCTGTGTCTAACAGTAAGCCTGCAGAAATTACATACACTGATCTCAGAGTACTAAGGAAGGAAGCAGCAGTGTATTTGACTCTGTTAGGAGCACAATATATACTTCAGAAGCTGATGGAGGAAACAAGCCTAGGCTTAACAGAAGCACCATCAGCAGCATCTGTGACTGTGTTACAAGCACAGTATGGGCTTCGGGAGGAGACATAGGAGGCGTGGTTTGGCATTGCAGTACAACCAGCAGCAGAAACAGCAACAGCAAAAGAACACTCTGGATAGACAGATACAGCTATTTTATTAAGGAAGTACTGGTGTTAGCTGTTTAATAACAAAAATATCCACCACAAACATGAACTGATCATATTGAAGCAACAGCCTCCCTGAATGTGTTACAAGCATGGCATAGGCTTCAGGAGGTGATAGAGGAGGCAAAATATGATATTCCAGTATCAACAGCATCAGCAGCATTACCAATATGGACAGATACATACAACTGCAGCATGGTGTATGGGCTAGAAAAGACTGTCACACTAATATATTGATGAATGATGTAAGCGGGTGGGAGAACTTCCTCACTCAGCCTGAAAATTTGATGGTAGGTGTCAAAGGTTGGGCAGACTGGCATAAGAAGGCCAATTGCTCCACCAGGTGCAGGGAGGGCCTTGAGCACTGAGGGTTAAGGATATTTCATATCACTGAGAAAACTCTCTTGCTTTGGATGCTAGTGAGCAGGCATGATTGCAGCCCCTGGACCTTCAAGGAGAGGGATGAGCAGATAACAGTTTTATAGCCCTAGTAGCTTGGGGGGTCAGCAGTTGAAGGCAGCAGAGGTTCATCAAGCTAGGCTTTAACCATGTCATATGTGCTACTCTAGCTACTCTAGCTTTGGGACACTTCAGTTGTGCCCAAAAAGCTGCTGTTCCAGTTGATATACATTGCCTGCTGATGCTACAATGCACATGTGAGATCAGCTAAGTCTGAGGTCCGTGGAGCAAAAACAAAATTTAAAAGAAATAAAGATAAAATATAACTTGTATTAGTGCCAGAGCCGGCCCTTACATGGGTCCCAGTGGGTCCATGGACCCAGGCAGCACTCTGACAGGGGCGGCAATTCAGCTGATCTCCCACTAGTCTCCGGCGCTCTAGTAATACAGATGACATCATCTCCCAGTGTTCTGCATTACTGAGAATGGCATGGGAGCTTCAACTCTATGCAGAACGAGGCACAGATCTTTCATGCCACACTGCTAGACCACCAGGGTCTGAAGGTAGGAGATGGACACTGGGGAATCAGTAGGGATATTGTGGAGATGAAGGGGCAATGTGGAGATATGGGGGCATTGTGGAAGGGGCAATGTGGAGATATGGGTCGCAATGTGGAGATATGGGTCGCAATGTGGGGGGGGGGGGCATTGTGGAGATACAGGGGCATTGGGGAGATACGGGGGGCATTGTGGAGGTTGAGGGTCAATGTATGTATCCAGTTAAGTTTATTTTTGTACTGGTAAAAAGGGTAAAAAATGTGGTCAGGCTTGAGCATCATAAAATGTCATCTCTGCACTAACATTATGTTAGTACAGAAATGAGATTATGATTGGTCATTCCTGACCAAGATGTTTTTTTTTTCCTTTTTACGTGTTTTAGAGGGATTTTTTTGGGTTGGGGGCAGCATTTCATCCATCGACCCAGGCAGCATAATGCCTTGGGCTGGCCCTGATTAGTGCCCTAATAAAAAGTTGGGAATTTAAAACCAAAATGCTGCCCCAAAATGTATCTCTAAGGTTACTAAGTAAACATGACTCTAAGCGTCATTGAACTGTTAGCATTCTTATCTCTCATTCTTAACACACTTATTTCAAGATCAGAGACTGTATACTATTGTTTTAGTATCTGCAAATAATAACCAGCCTTAAATCCTAAATGCAAGAGTAACAAACTCTATTAACAGATCCTAACATTTCTCTCCCTGTAATACACAAGTGAATGGCTGGGTATTGATATCCCATTCCAGCCATTACAAAATATTGAATAAGACTCTACCTGCCTACTTCTGATAACCTTTTAGAGTAGAGAAGTGAGTGGCCACAAAAGTTAATCATCCAAAAATTAAGTGGTGCACTCGCTACACACAAATTCCTGAGGTTAAGTCCGCAAAAATCATTGGGTAACGGACCCGCTGGGTGAGTGATTCGTAAAGGCCAAAACATTTAGTTAGGAAGAAGAGAAAGTTAAAGTAGTGTTATAGTGGTTTTTAATCTAATCCGGAACAGCATAGTCTGTGCTCAGATACCCGACAATCGTTTTGCTCAGTTAGCTTTTTCAGAGGGTCGTGTGCAAGGCCTGGGGAGTAAGACTTCTAGGTGGTGGTACTGTCGCTGCTTCAGGGAGTTTCCATGTTCAACTTCTGCACCATTCCTTCCTTGAGCATGCCCTCCAAGTCCCCAATTTGTTAGTTTTGTGAGCTATTCTTCTGTTTATGCTCGTGTCACAGAGGGTGGCCACTGGCTTGCATTTGCTCTGGGGTGTCCATGATGGCAATTCCTCTATATACCCCCGGATCAGTGTAAGCTCCACATATAAGTGTTGTTGGGTTAAGCATCACTGATTTCCAGGAAGCTCTTTATTTTTTGGATCAGGTGGGTGAATAAAATTATGAATATATATATATATATATATATATATATATATATATATATATATATATATATATATACCAAGGGCACTCTTATTGTACTCAATCTGGGCTAAACCAAGCAAATCTTGCAAGGGCTGCTATAATCCTAAAGAATAACTACAAAAACCCCTAAATTAAAGAAAATATTAAACAGAATTAATATAAAAAAATCCATATAAATTTATTAAAATAAATGCCAAAATATACCAAAAGTAATCAAAATATGGAGAAGCTGGACAAACACATATCCTCCTCCCACCCACCAACACCAAATGTCTTCTATATTCACCATAATTAAAATGACCTCTATAAGGTATCATATGTAAGGAACAGTATCCAGAGATACCAATACTGGCACCAGTAAAAACTGAGAAATACATAAAAGAGTTGGACATCCAATCACAATCAAAAAATAGAAAAATAGTGAACAGTTCAAGGCTTGAAGGAAATCTCTATGTCCTCTCGATAATATAAAGGAAACCAGCAATTGTTCATAGGATGATAATTCACAGAGATGTATTTACACATGATGAAATTGGTACATGATGAATAATGTAGTTAGGAGATGATGATGAACAAGATGAATTGTTATAATCCATGCATACATATACTAGTGCTTCTATGATCTGTATCAGACAAGCAAATAAGGTTATGCCCTGACCCAGGCTGGCAGTGGCTTGCCTTTAAATGTTCTGTGACATTCCTGAATAGCTTGAAGACCATCGTTACATGTTCCATTAATACCCATTCCTCTCTGCCCAGTGGGCAGGACACCCCAATGTTCTGCTCAGCGTACATGGAGTGAAGTGACTGCTGCTGCTCCATCATCTCCCAGTTCCTGCATTTTCATGCATAGCTGAGTCGTTTGGCCTTGTTTCCACATTGGAGGTATGGCTTTTTTGGCCGCAAGTTTTCCATGAAGACCACTTTTGACCAGACTTCTCTGGACAGTAGATGGGCGTACCACATCCCACAGTTTGCTGCCAATTCTGAGCTGATGGCACTGCTGGACATCTTCCAATTGTGAAGGGAAGTAAACATAATGTGTCTTTCATATGCTGCACTAACTTTCCTTCGCCGACCACTGCATCTACGGTGCTCAACGAGGACCATTTGTTTTGCTTCTTCAAAAGAGTGTGGATAGCACAACTGGAAACCCCTGTCTGTCTTGAAATTTCTGCCTGGGAGAGATGTTGCTACTGCAGTATAACTGCCATGTGTCTTTTTGTTGTGCTCAGTCTTGCCATGGTGCATGACTTTAAACTGTCTTCAGCAACCTCACCCTGTTAGCTGAGTTGGGCTGTTCCTCACCCAGCTTTATTCCTCCTACACAGCTCTTTCTGTTTCAGTTAATGATTGTGTTTCAACTTACATATTAAATTGATGATTATTAGCACCGTTTGGTATAATTATTTAATCATATGCCTACAAAATCCCTGACTGCAAATCACACAAAATATTGATTTGATTTAGATTACTGGATGTTATCGATAACAATAAACTATTAACATGTCTATTTTTGAAATCATTCTTACTTTACAGCATTTTTTCATACCTGCCTAAACCTTTTGCACATTACTATGTATATATATATATATATATATATATATATATAGTCAAAATGTTGTGTGTGAAAGCACTCACTCTTCCAAAATAATGGCCCAGATGCACAATCCCATAAAGTAAGATACAAGAAAAATAGGGGCAGCACCAGTGGGACTTTTAATGAAGCAACAGTCTTTACTGAATGGTCAACGTTTCGGTCCAAGCATGATAAAGGTCCATGCTTGGACCAAAACATTGACCATTCAATAAAATCTGTTGCTTCATTAAAAGTCCCATGAGTGCTGCCCCTATTTTTCTTGTATATATATATATATATATATATATATATATATATATATATATATACACATAAAAAGTATAATAGAAACAATACTAGGGATAATACAAGTAACAAATATATATGAAACAAATGATTTTGATAAAAGATCAGCTAGACCGGAATGTCGACCAGACCAATTGACTTGTTACACTAATAAATTCTATGAAAAACACCCACTGGTGCTACCCTCCTTTTTGTTTGATGTCTATTGCTATTTAGGTATATGCATCTAGGCAGAAGCTTTCACAGAGTGGGTGCCTTCAACACCCATTTCTGATTTTACATTATATATATATATATATATATACATATATATATATGTATATATATATATATATATATATATATATATTTCTTCAGACTTATGTTTCCAAGATTGCTAGTTATGTGAAAGATTCTACTGATTTTATCAACAAGTTACCCAAATATATCTCTGATAACACTCTACTGGTAACACTGGATGTCTCTAGCCTCTATACTAACATACCGCATTTTTTGGGTAAGGAGGCTGTAAGAGGTGCTTTTGAATCAGATGCAACATATGAGGGACCACCAATTGATTTCATGATTTTATTGATTGATTTGGTACTTAATAAAAATTATTTTAAATTCGAGGATTCCTATTACTCGCAGTTGCAAGGGATCGCCATGGGGTCAAACATGGCGCCCTCTTATGCTTGCATCTTTATGGATTACTATGAACAGTTGCATATTCTTGCCAGTGCGTTTGCTCAAAATATAATATTTTACAAACGATTAATTGATGATGTCTTTCTGCTGTGGGAGTGCTGGGTCATTACGCACTTTTGTTGAATATCTTAATTGTATTGATTCCACCATTCGTTTTACACTTTCATTTGATCTGAACGAGATCAATTTTTTAGATATGACTGTATATCGTAAAAACGGTAATCTTGAAACAAAGATATACACTAAGAGTACTGACCGCAATACCCTCCTGCATGCAGATAGCCATCATCCATTACCCCTTAAAAGGGGCTTACCCTATTCTCAACTGATATGGGTTGTGCGTACCACAACTGACCCGTTGTTGAGAATAGATGAACTGAGGAAGATGGGTGATAATTTTATTTAGAGAGGATATGATGCGGATATGATTAAGGAGGCTATTGACAGAGCCAGTGTATTGGAAAGAGAGGTTTTGCTCGAGCCGAATATGAAAGATGACCAAAAAACAGGGAGATTTTGTATACAAACCACCTTTTCTACATCGTCACATAAGATCCGTGACATAATGTTGAAATATTGGCCCATTTTACAAGGGGATCCTAGATTAGGTCCCCATTTATCGGGTCCTCCATTATTTTGTTTCAAAAGAAATAGTAATTTACGTGATTTGCTGATACAGACGGATCCTGTAGATAAATACAGTAGTAGTGGAAGCTGGTTAGTGCGTCCCAAAGGAGTGTACAGATGTGTACAGATGCAGGGGCTGCAGTAATTGTGGCAACATTATTACTGGTAAATTTTATCAAGACCCTCATTCTTCCAGAAATTATGAAATTAAAGAATATTTGGATTGTAACAGCAAATATGTGATTTATATCATCACTTGCCCGTGTGGATTATGCTATGTGGGCAAGACTATAACCACATTGAAGGAACGAATTAACAATCACAAGAGTTCCATCAGAAAAGCCCTTGAGGGTCACTTGGGTTCAAGCAAGATTGCTCGCCAACCAGTGGCTAGACATTTTGCAGAAGCTAGACATACTATGGTGGATTTTAAATTTATGCCAATACTTCAAGTTCAAGTACCCAAGAGAGGGGGTAATAGGCATCGGTTGCTTCTGCAGATGGAGGCTAGGATGATTTACAAACTTGATACTTTGCATCCTAGGGGTTTAAATCATGAACTTTCGTTCAATTCCTTTCTATAATTATCTCTTGTCACTCATTGAATGTGGTATTCATAGAGGTGAATCTTCTGTGTTAGTCACGAGGCTTTACACCCAGCCACATTTTTGAGTATGTATAAGTGATTGGGATCTGTCCTATAATGGAATGATACAATTTTTGGATCCATTAATATGTTGAACCTGACCCCCCGGATGATTCTGGATAAAGTATGGAACTTAAATATTAAGAAGCAACTACTGTTTGAAGTTATGGATGGGACTAACACTGAGGGACAGTTCCATTATTTGACTGTCACCCCATTTTTGGACTATACTTTGTCCGTGAACTGATTGGTTAATAATCCTAAGCGAACATATGAGGGATGTACCAGTTATCATTTTAACTGTTGTGCCACTACTAATCTTCCACCTTGATTTTATGTTTATGGATTTTTTTCAAGATTTAATTTCATCAGGTTTAACTGTATTGCGACTGTGTTTAATTTTTTAAGCACAGCAGCATTCAGTCTATTGTTAATTACACCTTGCATGGGGTTTGTGTTGGCTGCTATGGGGTGATATAATGCCATGTTTATATTCGTCCGTTGTGACACAATGTGTCTAGCGGCTGAATGGAATTAAGTTATCAGTGGAACTCCTTGGGACCTGTCCAGCAGATGCGATTGCTGGCTTTAGGTCCTGATGCGGTTTGCATTGTACTTCTCTGCTTTTCATCACTGTTTTGGGTTTGCGTGTCAATCGGGCGGATGGTCCGCCTCCCGTTCGGCACGTCACCGCCGCTATTACGGTTGTGGGGCTGAGCGTTGGGGCGGTGATCCGCCATAATGCACGTGAAGGGGTGAGTGATTATTTTAGTATTTAAGAAGGGGAGATGGTATACTCTGGTTGCCCTGATGAAGGTCCTGTAAGGGGACCAAAAACGTTTGGACTTTTGGAACATGTGTTTTGATTAAACTTGTTTCCTCCGGTCCTGGTGTGCCGTCTCGCTGCTTCGGCTCTGGCTGAGTACACTCTTTATGTATATATATATATATATATATATATATATATATATATATGTATATATATATATGTATATATATATATATATATATATATATATATATATATATATATATATATTTATTTATATATATAATACGAACAGTCATTAGGAATGCACACTCTGTAGTTGATATATTTCAGTCTGGGTGCTCATCTAAGAGAAATAGACAATACATACAGTTCTTGAGAAAAGACGGCACTCGCAGAATTTCAGAAGATCGTGAGATGCTGTTACATGTTTATTGGAATCGACGTTTCGGCCAACAATGTAGCCTTTATCAAGATTACAACAGTGTAACAAACCCACTCCTTAAATACCCTCAACCGAAATTCAAATGTGAAAAGAGCGCCAAGAAAAACGGCTTTCTTAATTAGACAATCTGTGAGCCAATAAAACAATTAGTGATGTCAATAATAATCATTGTCCATAAAGTGTGAGCTGTTAAAAAACATCAGGATAATTAGAACATAATAAAATATAATCATACACCAAACTTAGGTACGATCTGGTCTATACTCCAGAATCGCTTCCATGAGTGGTGAGGGTTATATCACAGATGAAAACGTACTATCCCTGTAAGGCACTAAAAGATCGGAACCAATACATCCTATCGCCAACCTCTTCAATGGTCAAACAAAATGAACCCCTACACATGTGTATCCAAACTACTGTCATAAGTAACAAATATAGCAATTAATGAATATAATTGTGTAGTTATGCTTTGCAGGGTTCCATATCAATGTCCCAGTCTAAGTATATGGGCTCCATGACATCGCACCGCATCCAATCATTGCTTACCAAATTTATTGAAATATCTCGCAAAGGAAAAAGCAAATGATTAGATAGACTATTTCTGTCAAGTCCAAAATGTGATACTATCAATTGCTGAAATGCTGTGCGATGTCACTATATATGCCATTGTAGTGACATACTCAAGGCAGAAATATACCGAGAGGTCAACAGTGTTGCAAAAGATTAATGAAATATGATTATAAAGTATACTGTAAAGGGTTCCATATAAATATCCCACTATAGGTATAAGAGTTACATGACAACGCACCGCAACTAATATTTGCATGCCGCATTTGTTATAGTTTCTCACAAAAAGAGAGCAAATGGACAAATTAACTATTTCTAACGAGCCCAGGATGCAATACTACTAATTACTAAGGTGCCGTGCGATGTCACTATACGTTGCCATTATGTTGACATGCTCATAACAGGAATATACCGGATGGTTATAAATATTGCAAAAAGTTAAAGATCTTATAAGGGACATATTTAGACAAGGAGAAAATCTTGGAAATATATCATAGTCAGCTTGTAGTGAATCTCCAATTGATATCATGTGAAACAATACTATATATAATACACACCACATAAGGTTATTAACCACCTAGATACATTGTAAATACAAACGATTATACATAAAAGTTTGCAGAGAGTTATTAAAGATTGATGTTATTGCAATGACATAATGGATATTCCAGGATTGTAATCCAAATACATGCGTCTCAAGCATGACTCATAGAGATTTTTTCAGACAGGTTCACATTATGGTCTAATACATTCCAATGTCAGAGAATCGATATGGAGAGAATTGTAATCCATAATTGCGCGTCTCTAGCGCTTTCAATTCGATCTCACGATCTTCTGAAATTCTGCGAGTGCCGTCTTTTCTCAAGAACTGTATTTATATATATATATATATATATATATATATATATATATATATAGAACTAGAGCTGACGTTAATAATATTGTGCTTTAGGCAACTATAGATGGAGGGACTCTGTGAACATGAAGATGTGTAATCAGGGGCTGGTTGGGTAAGTAAAGTGTGAGCTGCTAGTGAATAAAGTATGATTCAGTGGGGATGGCGTAATAGAATGAGAAAAAAAACCCAATATCTAAACAGCTTACAAGATGTTTTCTTGACTGGAGTGTTATTAAATGTCATTCATACATTCTACTCCCCAAAAGATTGCTTGCATAACATCACATCAATACATCAGATGTATCTTAACATCACTCATGCAATATACTCACCAGATGATTACTTGTATAACAGCACATCAGTACAACATATGTTTTTGAATGCCATTCATAGAAAAACAAATGTTTTTCCTGCTCCTTAGTCCTCCCCCCAGATCTGCAAGCTCTGGTCCACCTTTACTGAATCCCTTCCATGTGGTTCTAATGGGAATGGGAGTACTACATGTTGAAATAAAAATGGAGAAAGTATGTTGAATGGGAGTACTACATGTCTAAATAAAAATGGAGAAAGTATGTTGAATGGAAGCACTATATGTCGAAATAAAAATGGAGAATTATGTTGAAGGGGAGTACTATATGTGAAAATAAAAAAGGAGAAAGTTAGTATGTTGAATGGGAGCTCTATAAATTGAAATAAAAATGGAGAAAGTATGTTCAATGGGAGCACTATATGTCAAAATAAAAATGGAGAAAATATGTTGAATGGGTGCACCATTTGTCAAAAAAAAATGGAGAAAGTATGTTTAATGGGAGCACCATATGTCAAAATAAAAATGAAGAATATATGTTGAACGGGAGCACCATATGTCATAATAAAAATGGAGAAAGTATGTTGAATGGGAGTACTATATGTCGAAATGAAAATGGAGAAAGTATGTTGAACGGGAACACTATACGTCGAAATAAAAATGGAGAAAGTTAGTATGTCGAATGGGAGCAGTATATGTCGAAATAGAAATTGAGATAGTTTGTTGAATAATAAAAATGGAGAAAGTATATTGAATGGGAGTACTATATGTCGAAATGAAAATGGAGAAAGTATGTTGAAAGGGAACACTATACATCGAAATAAAAAAGGAGAAAGTTAGTATGTCGAATGGGAGCAGTATATGTCGAAACAGAAATGGAGAGAGTTTGTTGAATGGGAGCACTATATGACGAAATTAAAAATGGAGAAAGTATGTTGAATGGGAGCACCATATGTCAAAATAAAAATGGAGAACATATGTTGAATGGGAGTACTATATGTCAAAATCAAAATGGAGAAAGTTAGTATGTCGAATGGGAGCAGTATATGTCGAAATAGAAATTGAGATAGTTTGTTGAATGGGAGCACCATATGTTGAAATAAAAATGTAGATGGTTAATGCTGAATGGGAGCAATATATTTTGAATAACTAAAGGAAAGGTTAATGTATTAAAGGGGGGCACTGTATGTCGCATTTATAACATGTTGGGCAGCATGGGGAACAACAACATTTTTGTGTTAGCCCCATATACACTGCCTGACACCCCCAGTCTTCTTCCCTTGCCCAGTCAGTGGTCACAGGGATCTGTGGCTAGCAGTGGGCAAGGGGAAAAGGCTGGAGGGGTCAGACAGTGTACATGGGGATCTGTGGTTACCAGTGGACAAGGGAAGAAGGCTGGGGGTGTCAGGCAGTGTATATGGATTAGACAGAAAAAAAGACCTGTATATCCTCTATGTGAATTATCAATGTGCATAATTAATGTGAACAATGTAAAACAACAATCTAAACACAGAATTTCTTAATTAAAGGCCTTACTTACTTTGAAACCAATGTGAACCTGCATTGAGTTGGTGGAAAGTCAAGAAGACTGAAAAAACGTTAGCTTCCTTCCCTATCCACCCCCACACGCCACATATGGTTGTTGTATCACCTTGATTACATAAATACATAGTGCAAGCAGCCAGGCCAGTAGCCCAAAAACCATGTCTTTAAAAACCTCTTAATAAATAAAAATATGTTCTATGATATATAATATACAGAATTAAATAAGATATATTTATAAAGCAGCTAAAATGAGGAAGAAAGTGCTAGGAAGCAAAAAGGACAAAATAAATTGCAGCATTAGATTACTATATATAAATTTGTAAACTCCAATCCTATATAATAATTCCCTAAAACATGTGTAACAAAGCAGTCATGCGCAGTAGAGACTGCTGAGTGTGCTGCAGTCATGCGCAGTAGAGACTGCCAGTAACGAGACTCCAGCTCTGTATCAGCAGCGGCGTGGGCAGTCTCTACTGAGCATGATTGTACCATGACTGGCTGGCACTGTATTAGCCGCGGCGTGGGCAGTCTCTACTATCCATGACTGCCCCGCAGCTGGCTGGCAGTGGCACTGTGGCCCGTGTAACGGGCTCTTCAACTAGTAAGTAAATAAAACAGAGCAGCAAAGAGTAAAGGGGTTCTAAAATCTCACCAAAGTAGGCTAGAACCCAAGACAAGCCATCTGTGATTTTTTTTGTCCTCTTTGCTTCCCAACACAATGGTGTTGTTCCCCATGCTGCTTAACATGTTAGAAATCTGACATACAGTGCCTTCATAATATTAACCCCCCGCCTTTGTGATTCAAAATATATAGTGCTCCCATCCAACATACTAACTTTATCGATTTGTATTTCGACATATAGTGCTCCCATACGACATTCTACTTTCTCCAGTTTTATTCGACATACACTGCTCTCCTTGTGTATGTATTGCATACATAACCTTTTGAGTACTAGACAGGTAGCAACACATTGTTTTGCCTTTTTCTACCTTGCTTTCAATGTGATTTATAAACCACTGAATGCTAGATAAGGCTCAACAGTATTGCTTCACAATGCTTGTAAAGAGTTAAAAAGGCAAAATCCAAGCCCAAGCCAATCACAAGCCACAAAAGTATCAAGGTTACTCCCAAAATGTATAAAAAAAAAAAAAAGATCCAAAAAACCACCAAACACTGCCTGTGTATAGTGTTCTATGAGCTAGTGCACAGGGCCCCAGGAGCGGAGGATATTAGAGAAACAGAGAGAGAGAGAGAGGAGCAGTACAGTGGTGAGAAAGGTAGAGGCTGAATATTTAGGAGTGATTTGCACGATTATTAAACACATATTACACCTTAGTACATATTGCACACATTGCATCCAAACACAATCACAAACATGTATTTTTGAATTATTTACACTAGACACATTTCTCTTTTTATTTATACAGTGTGAGGGACTGCTAGAGGGTAATTCTGATTGAGTGCGTGAGTGAGTGCCTGTGTGAGTGACTGTGTGTGAGTCACTGCGAGGGAGAGGAGAGATGCCAGGGAGAGGGAGAGGAGTGGAGGCTGGAGGGAGAGGAGAGATGGAAGGGAGAGCAATAGAGGCTGGAGGGAGAGGTGAAGGTGTTGAGGAAACTTTGCAGGTCAGCCCCGGGCAGGGAAGGGAGGGAGTGCAGATGGGAGGAGGGGCACCCGCCAAGAGACAGGCACACACAGGTCAGGGAGAGACATGCCAGTGGGAAGGGGTATGGGTGTCGGGGACACACACACATCCAGGGTCAGGTGAGGAAGGGCCTTCCACATCTCAACATGTCAAGGCTGCAGGCAATGGAGACAGAGATAGGGAGGTGAAGTACACATATGAAGAGAACCTGGCTCTGGTCTGCGGGATCCTCGACAGGGAGATGATCCTGTGTTCACGTGCGAAGCTCAGGGGCATCTCTGCCCTTAAGAGGCAGACATGGCAGGAGGTGATTGGCCTGGCCAATGGTGTGGGAGTCTGTAGGAGGACTGTGGATGGGCTGAAAAAATTCTGGCCAGACTGCAAAAGGAAAGTCAAGAACAAGATGGGTGACCTTGCAGCCTACTAAAAGGGAACAGATGGCAGACCTCCATTCTTCATCACCTTTAACGGATGGAAGGAGCTGCTCCGCAGTAGCTTTCCTACCACTGTGGTAGAGGGCATCCCTGGTGGATTGGACACAGGAGATGACAGTAGCCTACCGGATCCTGGTACACAACTATCTCTTACCCCTGTCCCCCAACTAACACCCTGTTAGAGATGTTGTCATACCATTAGTTCCACATATCTGTTGTATTGTTCCCTGCTTCACTGTTGTAAAAACCAGGCTCTTACTACATAGTTATTATTTGGACCCCAGCCCCTAACAGTGACAGACCACACATCCCAGCTCAGTTCATCTTTCTGATTGCCAGTGAGATATTCATCCCTGTCATGCAATGGCTTCCCCTCTGACACTCATTAGGATGTAGCATGTTGTTAACCCCTATGAGTTCCACATTGCTCATACATGCTATTCACAGTTATGATTGTCAGACCCATCATGTAGTGACTAACACATGCGCAATGTGTGACAGATTACAATGACTGAACTAGTGCCACAGACAGTTGTGCAGTAAAAAAAGTAACCAACTATTTTGCAATTTGTGGTCAATTTCACAATGCTGGGTGAAGGTAGTGATGCACCCACAAAATGCACCTCTTGGAGAATCAGTCAGTGTCAAATCACATAAGCAGCAGTAGGAGTACACTTTTCACTCAGCATGATGAAACCCTCAAATGAGTAGATGGAGTGTAAGGGATATTAACCATTTGAGTGCCATAGGGGGTATGCAACACATTGCTTTGCAATGATTTGTGTGCCCTTCGACACTCAAAGGGTTAAGCTTGAGATAGGCTAAAACCGTCTTTCCATATGTCCAGGCTAGGGTCAAGTTGTATATGATGTATGTCACAGCAGACCGTGTTGTAATTGCACCTGCAACTAATTCCCTTTTTCATACTCCATTTGTAGTGTCTGAGCCAGAGAGCCAGGGACCTGCACAGAATGGGAGGAATACCATGAAGAGGGTCTTGCCCCTGCTCAACAGCCCCAGCAGGTGATCCAAACTAGCAAGGCCAACCCTCCAGAAACTGGTCCCTGAGGCAAGTGGCTCATCTGGCTGGCTGCCTCCTGCAAAATAACAGTGGGGTATGAGCTATGGATACCCTTGGCTGCCATTGCAGATGCCCCTCTACCCCACATATGGGTCTTAAATGGGGCCAATGGACCCAACCTGGCTCCCTCCACCACCTCCTCCACCACTGTACAGCACCCATGGCCAACCAGCATGGACTAGACCCCAGACAAGTCAGTGGACGCTAGCTTATACCCACACTGGGTTTTTGGGTGCGCCCCAAACTTAGGCCAGATCTGCACAAGGGGAAATGATGAATGTGGTGGGTGGAGGATTATCCACATGTGAGCCAGAGCCACAGCCTGCTGTGGAAGGACATTTGTCTGCGGCAGATTCATGGGATACTCCATCGCCTGTCGCACCATTGCTGCTTGCCACACTGCTGCTGAGCCACCTCCTGGGGTACTACCCCTGGATCAGGAATTTTTACAACTGGAGTAGCAGATTATGTGGGACAACAGGCGGCATCATCAGTAGCTAGAGGGCCAGATGACTGCTCTGACCCAGGAACTGCAGGAACTTAGGGCCCTCTTGGGTCAGGAGGTCATGGAGATGAGGGAGCACAATTGGATCCAAACCCAGCTCCTCACTTGTCAGCAGTCGGCCTCCACACCCTCATCCTCCACCGCAACACAAGCCCAGACCCCAACACAGGGTGTGCCCTCTTGGCGATCTGCAAAACTCCGACAATCTGACCCCTCAGCCCCTCATGCCCCCCCAAGGCAAAAAGGGAAGGAAATGATTTTCAAAAGCTATTAAACATCCCTTCTTGGGTAAGATGGTGTCTGTGTTTTTCATTGTGGATGTACACTGTGATTGCCAGAGGGGTATCCAATGCATTGCAAACCAATACAATGGACACCAGTCTGGCACTCCAGTCAGTTGGGGTTAATGTGTGTTGCATCAGTGCCACAAACAATTCTCAGCTGTTGCTGACCTTCAAATTACCTGGGACTCATCAATATGGGGGACTGAGATGGGTCTCATGTAAGCTGTGGGTCAACAACAACTGACGCACACACAGATTGTTACCTACATATGGGTCCATGCATGTTCAGATTTATAACATTGGGACAGTGTAGGGTCAACAAAACATGCTTCACAGATGACAGGATGACAATATGCATGCCAACTGACATCTGGGACACATGCAAACACACTAGCACAAGGTAACAACCACTGAGTCTGTGTATTCTGCAAACTACATTTCAAATATCCCAAAACTGCTTGTGTTCTTGATCCCTTCATTGTGTCTCATGTAATGTTGTGTGCATCACAGGTGACATGCGATCAATGGCCATGGAACAATGATTGCTTCCAGAGCCTGTATTGAAATAAGGTAACATGACTTACTTTAGTGTACTGATGTGTCCTGTTTTTTTTTTAGCATTGGTAATAATAGTATCAAGCCCCATCAGTCTACACCCCTCAGTTTCACTACTTTATATTCATTCCCTCTGTCTGTCTCCTTCCCTGTCAATATCCCTCTGTCTCTTTCCCTCTCTGTCCCTCTGTCTGTCCCTCTGTCAGTTTCCCTTCCTGCAAGTCTGTTTCTGTCTCCTTCCCTTTTCCAATCTCTAAGGCAGACAGGCAAGGGTTGGAGACACACACAGGAGAGTGGGTCAGCAGTGGGGTTATACACTAAGGTGTTATCAAATGGTTATCAGTAGTGATGAGCGAGCATGCTCGGCCGAAGCTCGGTTCGGCTCGAGCATCGCTCTGCTCGGCACATGGCGGTACTCGTACCGCATGTGCTCGCCCGCCATGTTCGGGTCTCCTCCCCGCACGTTTTGCAGCTGCTGCGCAGCCAATAAACGTGCGGGGAGGCTCTGACATCAGTGTAATGCCAGCAGCCATGTTGGCTGCTGGCATTACACTGATTGGCTGGCCAGAACCCGTGATCGGGTGCTGTATAGCATCCAACGCGCGAGTTCGGCTCATTCTTAGCCAGGGAGAGATGCGCTTAGGCAGGGAAAGTCAGTGTAGGGAGAATAAAATTGTTGAAACTCTTTCAAGACCCAAAAGTCCTTTTTAGGACTGTTGTGTGTGGGGGCAGCATTTATATTTTGTTTGGGGGGGCACAATTTCATTTTTTTTGTGGGGGGGATATTTGTAAGGTGACATATAATACTAGATGCACAGGAAGTCAGTGTAGGGAGAATAAAATTGTTGAAACTCTTTCAAGACCCAAAAGTCCTTTTTAGGACTGTTGTGTGTGGGGGCAGCATTTAATTTTTTTTGGGGGTGGCAGAATTTCATTTTTTTGTGGGGGGGGACATGTTCTAAGGTGACATTGTACTAGGTGCACAGGGACAAATATTTCACAGTGCAGTGACAAGCTGACATATTCTGTTAGGTGCACAGGGCCAATGATTTTACAACGCAGCGACAAAAAGGGCCATTTTAAACGTGTGCCTAGCCATAGATTATTGTCACATTCTGTTTAGTGTGCAAATTCACAAATTAACGTCACATATTCCGTTCACTGTGCCTAGCCGCAGATTAGCGTCACATTCTGTTTCGTGTGCCTAGCCACAGATTAGCGTCACATTCTGTTTCGTGTGCCTAGCCGCAGATTAGCATCACATATTGTTTAGTGTGCCTAGCCGCAGATTAACGTCACATATTGTTTAGTGTGCCTAGCCGCAGATTAGCGTCACATATTGTTTAGTGTGCCTAGCCGCAGATTAACGTCACATATTGTTTAGTGTGCCTAGCCGCAGATTAGCGTCACATATTGTTTAGTGTGCCTAGCCGCAGATTAACGTCACATATTGTTTAGTGTGCCTAGCCGCAGATTAGCGTCACATATTGTTTAGTGTGCCTAGCCGCAGATTAGCGTCACATTCTGTTTCGTGTGCCTAGCCGCAGACTACCGGCATATATTCCGTTTAATATGAAGAAGGTGGGTAAAAAGGGACGGGGAAGTGGACGTGATCCTGATAGTTCAAGTAAATATACAGCAAATACTGTTTGGTAACAATTTTTCACCTAAAATCGTTTTTATCTTCCTTTTTGTGTGTTTTACGGTCAGTCTGTAAAAATGGCATACTACGGGCGAAACATCGTTCCCAGCAGCGACGTTGGAGTCCAAGATGCATCCAGACATCCTCCCTATGCTGTCCCTGAACCATTTCTGTGGTGTTTCCATCATTTTCTGACCTTTTCCTATGAACCAGGCACCCTCCCCTCATCAGAGCAGGGGGTGCCTGGTGTAATGCTCGAGTCCTCCCATTGACTTCAATGGGGCTCGGGTGCTCGGCCGAGCACTCGAGCCTCCGGGGGCGCTCGGCCAGAGCACCCGAACACCCGAGCATCGGGGTGCTCGATCATCACTAGTTATTAGGTGTACAGAACTTCTCCAGTGTGCTAAACTCTCCGATACCGGGATTGTTCCATGGAGCCAATGCACTAAGAACTTACAGGTTGGTTAACTCTTAGTTCAGTGGCTAGGTTGAAGAGGCAAGAATCGTTCATCACACTGGAAGGATCATGTCCACTTCATCACCTCTTCATAACACTTTGGTGTATATCCCCACAGTTTGTGTATGAAATAAATGGACAACAAAAATGCAGAAACTGAAAAATGTAAAATGTACTTTAAATATAAAAAAATAATAATAACAATAATAATAACAATAAACAATTCTCAGCGGGAAATGGAGTCAGCGGGGGCGCCGCCTTCCTAGACTTGTGCGAGGCCCCTATCTGCCTAGTTGTCACCTACCACCATGTGCTGCAGGCAGGGCATTGGATGATGTCAGGCTGATGTTCAATGAGGAGCTGCTGGAGGCGGGGGCTGGACGCATGCCTTGTGCAATCTGGAGGCCCAGGAGCACCCTGTTCTGCTCCACCAGTTGCTGCAGCAGAGCCTCCTGACAGTGCAAGGCGTATCCCAGCTGCCTCTGTAAGCCCCAGATGGCAGCTGTGATCCCAAATAGGGCATCCATTGTCTCTGCATGGTCCTGGAGGGAAGGGTACTGCTGCTCTTCATCAGATGCAGCTGTGGGGAAGAAATAAGACGTGCAAAGCAGTCTCTGACACACCTCTCTGACACACAGATGTTTGATGCATTTAGAGGGGTGATTCTCAGCAATGGTCCCGTTGTCTAGAATGCACAATCATGCCCTCTAACCACCCCAACAGTGCATGTTGTCAGGATGTTCTCACTTAAACACAAGAGGCATTGACATTCACTTGTATTCAAGTGACAACATGCACTGTTGGGTTTGTTAGAGGGCATGATTGTGCATCCGCGATAACAGGACCATTGTTGAGAATCACCACACAAAATGTGTTAATTTGATGAGACGCAGCAAACTTGTGGCCTGAGAACTGGATTGACCACCCCTGCTATGGACACACTGATAGGTCAGGTTTGCCCTTTAGCCCTGATTGGGCATAAGTGGCTCATCACTGTCATTGTGATTGATCCACCCACGCTCAATTAGTGCTATCCTGCTAATGGGACCTGTAGGTGTGTGCTGGAGCCAAGCATATGTGTGTGACATGATCATGACATGAAAAAAAAATCACATAATGATATTTGTTCATATCATGATACTGTCACACGCATGTGTGACAAGAACACAGATTACCACAGGGACTTTGGGATTTTGGTAAGGGAAGAGGAGACAGGTGGAACACACATAGGCCAGCAGATATAGGATTTTACTTACCATACACTTCCCCTCCCATAGCCTCAGGAGCAGACGCAGATGCCTCCAGAGGGTGGTTCTTCAGCCTCCTCATTGGATACAGCCTGCGATGACCCAGAGGAGATACAGAACATTTTCACTAGGGTGACATAATTGTATGAAGCCTTAACCCATTTCAGTGCCAGAGGGGTGCACAACACATTTTTTGGAGAACATATTGTGTACCCCTCTGCCATTGAAATGGTTACAGCAATCAAAAACACAAAACTCAGAACCCTTCCCACACACAAACCACCAACACACAATAAAGAGGTATTCGACATTGAATGGATGTACATGTTTTGAATGGAGGACATATTTCAAACTATCCTCACCTGCCCTTTCCACATGCTGGTCCCCAGGTGCACCAATGGGGGCCTGCTCTCCACCCTCCGCCTGGCCTTCCTCCACTTCCAGCACGTCAGCTGGACCTATTTTGGATATTGAAAGAATGAACACATGTTGAGAAACACTGACTTCATTACATGCTTCAGTTTTATTTAATATGTGTAAGCATTCAGGTTCACAACTGCACCAAGGTGGAATAATCTAGTTATCAGGATTTACTCAACAACAGAGAGACAAATTTGTCATATGAAGCATCACTGCAATGCATGGCAGGGCATGCATCTACAGAGAAATCCATCATGGTGCATTAGCTTGTGTCTATCTTGCCTACAATGTCATCATATAAATGGCAGAAGAATGACAAACATTTCTTACATGTGCTCCATATGTGCATTAGTGGGATATGTAACCCTTGGAGTGCCAGAAAGGTGAACAAAGCATAGCTTAGCAATGCACTGCTCAACCCTGTGGCAATGTAATAGTTATATAATGTTATGGCCAAAGCAAGCTGGGGTGGCTAATACACATGCGGAACAATTTAACATGACTAAAAACATGTGTGTACCTGAGCAACATTAAGAAAACAACTTTCCAGCCACTTATTCAGCCACACTGGCAGGAGCAGTGGCTGCAACTGGCTGCAGCTCCAGGGTGAAGAAATATTCTCCCTCCCTGCCAGAGCTGGGTACTCTATCAGCATCATCTGTAGTAAGAAGAGTACAACACATTACAATACACACATGCACAGACATGGCATAATAAAGTACTACATTACAGTACACACATGCATGGACATTGCATAACAATGTACTACATTACAGTACACACATGCATGGACATTGCATAACAATGTACTACATTACAGTACACACATGCAAGAACATTGCATAGCAAAGTACTACATTACAATAGACACATGCACGGACATTGGAAAACAAAGGATTAAGGTATACAGCGCAAATACGTAAGATTTGCATTGCATTAACATACACTGCACACCTATCTGCTTAGTGGAATATGTTTAACCCTTTGAGTGCCAGAGGGTTACACAACACATGCAATGCATTGGTACCCCTCTGGCACTCAAAGGGTTAACAAGATTACATGAACACATGCATCAGAATACAACTACTTACCAGAAAACACGCCATCATGGCCTGACTCCACAGCTGGGGAGATGTCTGGCACTGGAGGACCCAACTCTGAGACCTACAGGGAGGGGATGTCACTGCCACTGATCCAGGTTGAGCTAGTGTATATCACGGGACCAGAAGAAGAGTTGCTCCCTCAAGCTGATGGATAATGGGCACTAACATCAGCAGCAGGAGCAGGAGAGGGCAGGTTGACAGGGAAGACAGGTGCTAGAGGGGCAGGGGAAGATGCAGGAGCGGGTCATCATCAGCATCTGAAGATTCCACTTGTCCTTCTACAGGGGTGATGGGAGCTGGTCCAGCATGTGATGGACCAGCAACAGCCTCATCTCCACCTGCAGCAGGAGCAGCTTCTGCCTCAGATGCTGCAATGTGACCATCCAGGGCCTGTTCATAGGTGTAAAATTGAACAGGTCTCCTGGAGGCCCCAGATGACCTTGCTACCTCCATCTTTGCCCTTTTCCATAGCACCTGCATTATCATATCGTACACCCGCTTCCTGCACCTGTGCGATGTACGCGGGGACACTGCCACCTCATTGACAGCCTCCACAACAGTATCTTGCATTTCACTCCTATTAACTACTGTGGTGGAAGCTACCAATGGGCCAAAGAGCTCTGAAAAAAAGCCCTGCAGTGCCCCCACTAGTGCCTCATTCTCCTCCATGCTGAAGGGTCCTTCTCATCTTCTGGCCATTGCTGTTCTTCTGGTGGATGGCTGATAAAAGATGGCTGTCTCTCTGTTGGGGGCTGGTTCTTGTTTGGGCCAGTTCTAGTCGAATGCGGGGAATTGGAATGTCGAATGACATCTCAATAGCCCATAAAAATCGAGAAAGATACAACAAGATGTCGCAAAGTAAGCAGGGGCAGGAAGTGAAAGACAATAGTCAGTGATGTTCGACTTCATTTTATTCGATAAACTATGTAGGGTAGGTGGGGACAGACGGGTTGGTTATGTTCGACAAACAATGCAGGGTAGGCGGCGACATACATGGGTTGACGATGTTTGAACACATGCCATGTAGAATGTGACAGGTGACCCATGCTGGAGTAGATGTGACATGCACAGACTGGCAATATCCCACAAAGTAGATTGTAAGAGATTTTCCTGCTGAACTCTGTGAGCGTATATCAACCTCATCAATCACACGTGAAGATTAGCACATACAAAGGTAACAATCCTAACTTTCATTTATGAACTTAAAAAGGGACGGAAGACGTGACATCTGTATCCTAATGTAAGTGTTACCAGGACATCATTCAGCTTGCCAAAGACTAAATATCCAACAAAGTTGTTACACTCAAATTTCTATGTGAAAGCTTCAAAGGGGATACAATGAAAGACCTGACACATCTGGTCCATCACATGCTGACCAAGTAAATATTCATGTGATCTAGGTAAAAATTAAAGTGAGCACTGGCATCACATCGCAACAATAGAATACAAAATAAGTGACACAGCGCCAAAAAAAACTCAATACTTTTATAATGATATTTAGAACATGTGGGTAGATGGAATTTGTAAAATTTCAAAGGATAAGGAAATTGCTACTTCCTTAAGGAAATAGTATACAAAGATCTAGGGACTATGTAGTACAACAGGAACTCTTATAGAATTGATAGATCCATATGGGATCACATAGATGAATAACAACAAAGGTATTTGTGGGTTCACAGTAAGAAAACTGTCCCTAGATGATCCTTTGTTCAATACGTACTCTGCTGCTTGTCTTCAAAAAGTGTGTGTCAAACCCAGGAGTCCGTGGAATTGTCACATGTAAAACAATATAGGAATGGGGGATCCCTCTTACACTGAGGTTTTTATATATTTTTTGAAGACACATTTTAACACAATGTCGTTATACTTTTAAATGTTGATACTTGCCTTTTGTGGTAATATGAAAACATATCAGTAATGAATATTACTGTCAGTTAGGAAGTTGCTATAATAAATATTACACTTAGATCTACCTGCGCTGTCTCTCCCCCATTCCTACATCGCAACAATACTTGTAATGCAGAGGGACCAGTTATACAGGTAATTATATGGAGAATAAAATATACAAGGAGCAGTGTATGTCGTATAAAACTGAAGAATGAACAATGTCAGATGGGAGCAATATTTGTTGAATTAAAATGGAGAATAAGCTCATGGGAGCACTATATGTAGACTTTCAAAGGGGGATTGTTAATATGTCGAAGGGGGCAATATTTGTCAAATAAAAACAAAGAAGGTGGTCATGGGAGCACTATATGTCAACTTTCAAAGGGGGGTTATATTTCAAAGGGGGCAATATTTGTCGAATAAGAATAGAGAAGAAGGTCATAGGAGCACTATATGTCAACTTACAAAGGGCAGAGGGATAATATGTCAAAGGGGGCAATATTTGTCAAATAAACATGGAGAAGAAGGTCAGACCAGGTAACTGATTCACTTTCCTCAATTAATCAATAACCCAGGTCAGACCGGGTGGCTGATTCATTGATGAAGCGCAGGGCTCTACTAATGAACCCGGTGACAGGGTTCATTCACTTCAAGCACTTGTATTGGAGCGGCTTATACAACTGCTCCAGTACTAAGGAAGGAAGAAAATCCCTTCCTTGTCACCCCATGGGTCATATCCTGCTGGATAGATGATGCATGATAGGGGGATATCAGGAAGGGATCCTGATGCCCCCTTGAGGTCTGATTTATTATACATTAATAAAAAAGCGCATATAACCTATATTAAACATAGGTCATATGCGCTTTATTAAAAAAGTCTCCCCATGGATCACCTATCCTTCTGGATAGGTGATCCATGTGAGGGGGGTATTAGGAGGGGTCCTAATGCCCCTCAAGGTCTGAAATTATTGGATTGTATTAAAAGAGCATATAACCTATGTTAAACATAGGTTATATGCACTTTATTTAGAAAACAGGCAGTTGTCGCCTGAATGGATAACTTATCCTAATAGCGAAGGGGGGGTTAATATGTTGAAGGGGGGCATGCAATGTCAGATTTCTGATGTATACTGTATTCTGCACTGCTTTTGTTCGAACAACAACGGCTTTGAAACCGTCATTGTGGCTTCTATGCCTCAACCTCTGAAGCGCAGGATTCCCGACTTAAAATGTCACAACAAAACAGGCTTTAATACTGAGTGTGGGTAATAGAATGCTACTTGCACTTTGCTTTTAATGGTTTCCTATGGGCTTTTTTTTTCACTGGCGGTGCATATAATTACCGTTGATTTTGTTTTCACAAGTTGGGTAATAAGATACTAAAACCTAACTTAAAAAAAAACGCCTGTTTTTTTTTTTTTTTTTTTTTTAGTGCTGGTAACAGAATTGAGCCCCCGGTGAGCAGATTGTATGAATGACGTTTACTAACACTCCTATCAAGAATACATCTTGTAAGCAGCTTAGACACTGGGGAGTAGAGGAGTTCTCTCATTCTATTCAATCATCCCCACCAAATCATATTTTATTCACCAGCAGCACACACTTTACGTACCCCACCAGACCCAGCTTACACACATTTATGTTCACTGTGTCTACAGCACAATATTATTTACATCAGCTCCAGTTCTCCTTTTTATACAGTATATAATATTTTTCACTTGTATCATCACTGATCTTGGTATTTCTATTTATATTAAATGCTACACTTGTCTCTTGTGTGCTGTCTCTTTTTTCTTGTTTGTTCACATATCACTCCCAAGTGACTTATTATTGAAATATTCTACATCATCATTACATGATGACTGTATGTACAGTTGAGAGCTATTTTGTCTTTATTGTCATACTCATAGATTGAATGTTAAGAGTTCCAATGTCTAAAGATCAAAGTTAGCCTGATAGAACCTGGTAATTATTAGCACCCTCTGCCATTGAGCAAGTCTTCCCACTGCAAAAGATAGTAGCTCACAAGTCTCCAAGAAATGAGGGCCAATGTTTTTGTTGTGAAGCCATGCTGAGGGAATGGACCGTAATCTGCCAGTCTAGTCCAGTGAGGCTTGGAAGGTTTTGGATTGATTTAGTCAGTGTCTTATCTTTGAACTGTCCACCTTTGGTGACCCTGCTAGAAGTATACACTCTGATGGCATAGTTCTCAGCTTCACTGACACACTCAAACACTCCTACCACAATAAGGCATCTACCCATTGAAAAAGATACAACAGAGGTAATCAACTGATAGAAACTGCAGAAGAACAAAATTTGTAAATCAAGAATTCATTCTACAGGAAAAAAAGGCCTATAGAAAATAGACATGGAAAAGCCCAAATGGTAATTTGAAATTGAATTAATACTTGAAAATAATACAATTATTTTCACTGACTGCTCAATTTTAAATCATTTTAATGCTGGAACTGGTGAGCATTGTCTAGTGATAGCAAAAATCAGAACTGACTGCAAGACAGAAAGGAAGAAAATTAACAATCATCTTCAACAAACATGAAGTTCGACACTACCCAGCTATTGAAAGATCATAAGAATTTTGAGTCAACACTGTGTAATCACTTGTGCTGCAAGACCTTCCAGACACTGACATTTCTGCCAACAATGAAAAAGTTATTGAGATTATCACAGACACAGCCCAAGCCCATGCACCTAATCTAAAACAAGAAAAAAAACAATCTAAATATCAAAAGAAACAGTTGCCATGAGGAAAAAGCGACAAGAAATTAAGAAAAATGTTAATATTAGAAACAGGGTAGAATATGTAGAAATGTGCAAGACCATACCAGAGATCTTAAAAGAAGAAACACACAAGTTCAATGTTGAGCTCTTTAATAGAAAGCTGGAAGAAAAATCAAAGGCTAAAGAAAGAAAAACAAAATATGGCTATCCATCTGAGCCAAATGTTCGTATTAAAGCTTGAAGATGGTACAATAGCATAAGCTCATCAACAAAATACTAAAAAGAGTAGAAGCACATTATTAAAATATTTATAACAATGAAGGATAACAACTAAATGCAGTGCCAGAGGCTGGAGCTGTTCCGAAGATTTGGTAAACGAAGTAGAAGCTGCAATAAAATCAATGAAAATGGCAACACAACTGGATCTGATAAAGTCACTATTGAAATGTTGAAAGCTGGAGGTCAACCCTTATTCAATGCCTTAGCTAAACTATTTTCAAAATGCCTACTACTCGGCTAAGTGCCTGAAACATGATAAAATGCAGAAATCATCCTATTGACCATAAAAACGTGATAAAGCGGATCTAAAAAACTGCAACCAATAAGCCTATTGCCAGTGGTCTGCAAGGTTTTCACAGCGGTACTCTTAAGAAGAATGGACATAATACTTAATGCAGAACAACTTAAAGAACAAGCATGTTTCAGGAGCTGTTTCATTATAACGGACTATATCTAGACAGCGCAACAAGTTATAGATTGGCATTTTGTATACAAAATTCGATTATGCATAGTCTTCATTGACTACAAAATAGCCTTTAACTCAGTGAAAAAACAATAAATAATCAATGCCTTAATCAACCAAGAAAAAATCAGAGCTTACATCAATATCCTCCAATCAATGTATAAAAATGTAACTACAGGTCAAAGTTCAGATCAATATAAAAAAAGGCTAAACATAAATATCAACAAAACACAAATCATATGTAGCAAATGTAAAATACAATGGGAAATCACAGTAGATGGACAAGAACTAGAAGTTGACAAATATGGTTACCTTGGGCAGAAAATGTCAACAAATGGAAGCACATTATGAAAATTGAGCAATTAATAAAATTGGGATGGCAAGCATTTGGAAAACATAGCAGTACCATCTTTAAGACAATTTTACCACTTTGCCTCAAGTGAAAAGTTTTTGACCAGTGTGTCCTGTCAGTCCCTATGTATGACTTTGACTCATGGACACTGAATGCCAAAGCCATATTAAGGTTACACAGAGAAGTATAGAGAGTTGAATTCTAAACATAACAAAAAGAGTCCAAAAAACTTGTGCACGGATTCATCAGCAAAGGCCTATGATATCATTGAAAGAGTAAAGAGCCTGAAATGGAAATGGGCAGGACACATGATGGTAGATGGACCAAAAGGATCTTGAAATGGATTCCACTCAGTACTAAATGCCTAAGAAGAAGACGTGCAACATGGCTTCACAATAAAAAATGGAACTCATTCCCTGGAGGTTTGAGAGTTACTTCCTACTGCAGCAGGATGCCCAGCTCAATGGCAGAGAGTGCTAAGAATCACCACTGTCTATCAGTGTCTAAAGGAACTAGTACAAGAACTGAATAGCATCAATTGGGACATTATCAGCTTATGTGAGACTCATAAAAATTGATGAAGATTTAGTCAAATTAAAAGATGGACATTGGTTATACTATAAAGGAAACAATGGGAGATTTCAAAGGGAGAAATGGTAAGATCCAAAATGCTTAAAAATCGATCGGACCTCTTGGAACTGGAAAAAGAGACAACAGAGGCAACCAACTGGTATAACTTGCAGAAGAACAACATGAATTCATTCTACAGGAAAAAGGCCCAGATAAAATGGACACGGAAAAGCCCTAATGTTAATACAAGTGAAACAGACTTCATATTTGCAAATAATACAATGTATATTCACTCACACTTAAATCATTGTAAAATTGGAAGTAACTATCATAGACACTTGCCCATGCCCTTGCACCTACTGGGAAAGAAGAAAAAAACCAAATAGCAAAAGAAACTGTTGCCATGATGAAAACACTAAGAGAAATTAAGCAAAAAGGTAATATTAGAAACAGGGTAGAATATGTATAAATGTACAAGACCATAAGGAAGTGCATAAAAGAAGAAACATGTAAGTTTAATACTGAGCTCATCAAAAAGACAAAGGGAAATATGGCCACACATAGGAGCAAAATGTTTGCATTAAAGCAGAACTATCACCTCATAATATTGCTCCCCAATACATTACTAATATAGCGATAGGTAAAGCCATACTTCTTTTATGTTGAAGTAAGCATTATTGAAGAAAATCAACTTCATCTGTAGGCATCCAGGGCACAGAGCTTACAAGAGAAGCTCTGTGCGCCTGCACCTTCAGCAACTGCCATTACTTTAAGGTAACCAAGGATGTCACCACCAATCCAGGTAGTGCATGGGACAGACAGAGCAGACTCAGAGGTAAATTTCCTCTAACATGTCTGTGCTGTTATCCGCTGGATGCCTGCAGAAGAATTTGGTTTACTTAATAACACAGACTTTTTCAGCACAATAAAAGTATGGCTTTGCTGATTGCTACATTAGTAACACAATTGCTTTAATAAAAAAGAAATCATTCACTTAAAAGGTCTTCTACGTGTTATTAATGCGATTGCGGGTCTGCTGCAGAGCCACTGGACGGTCGTACGACAGGCTTCCCCTACAGTCAGCTACAACGCTGACTTCAGGGAAAGGGGAGGGAGGGTGGGAAGGGGGAACTTTGTGAGTGAATACTTCTCAACCCATAAAGGTTTGAGAGATATCACTGGGGGCATATAATTTCTTTTTTTTTTTACTAATCCCAATATTTTAGTAGTAAAAGAAATTATTTGCCCCCAGTGATATCTCACAAACCTTTATGGGTAGAGAAGTATTCACTCGCAAAGTTCCCCCCTCCCTCCCTCTCCTTTCCCTGAAGTCAGCGTTGTAGCTGACTGTAGGGGAAGCCCTACACAGAGAAGTATAGAGTGACAAATTTTAAACATAACAAAGAGAGAGACCAAAAAACATGTGCATGGGTTCATCAGCAAACAAAGGTCTGTGACATCGTTGAAAGATCAAAGCACCTAAAACTGAATTGGGCAGGCCACACAGTAAGAAGACCTGACTGCAGATGGACCAAACGCTTTTTGAAATGGATTCCACTCAATACTATATGCCCAAGAATAAGACCAAAATCAAGATGGGTAGATGAAATTGCCAAATTTATTGGTACACAGTGGCAACAAAAAGCAAAAGACTGCAGCGGATCCACGATGGCTGAAGAATATGATGATGATATATATGTATACACACACACACACACACACTCACACACACACACATTGTGTGATGCCCCAGCATTGTTCCACTATACACTGGTTGTCACAGAGCCACATATATACTGTCTAATACCCCAGCTTTCTCCTACTGGAAGTCACAGAACCACACACATACTCTGCCTGACTCCATAGCCTTATCCCACTGATGGTCACTAAACCACACATACACTGTCTCACAACCTGGTTTTGTTCCACTGCTTCTGCTCCTCCACCCATGCCTCTGTTACCTCTACATACGTTCGGACACAACAAACAAGCTTACAGAGGAATTTTCCTGTCTCTGTCCAGGCTACTCCAGTCTGTAGTTAAAAGATCCGCAATGTGCAACTTTTGGTATTTAAAAAATATTTAGTTTATCGAAAAAAAGACAAAATCAAATGAAATAAAATGATAAAAGTCTCTGTTCAATTTAAACAATAAAAATAAAGGCAAGCTTAACTTGATGATGTTTCGTGGTCACTCAACCACTTTTTCAAATCCAGCTCTAACCAAGGAAAAAGACTGGGGTCGAAAGAACAGAGACAGGAACATTTCTCTGTAGGCTCGTTGTGTCCGGACGTATGTCCTTCACAACCATCACTCTTGTGAGTATAATTTTGGTTACTTAGAAGAGTTCCTTTGAAAGGTAACAGACACTATCGGGCGCACTCTCCTGTGTTTCTTTTCCTTCATAAACGACCCTTCTACCCAAAGCAAAAACTCTCCAAACTTCAGCAGTTTCCACCAACCCCACGAGACCACCAACAGACCTCACCATTACATACAGGTGCCCCCAAACACCACCCAATGACTTATATTACATAGAGAGACAAGAAAAAAGAGGGTGCAACTTAGTGTCTTAAGAAAAAGTGATGCAGTTCTGGGGAAAGCCAACTACAGCATATGGAATAAACACACATTTTCATTGATTTAAATTGGTCTATAATCTCAATGAGTTGCAATTCACTGAGGACCACTCTGAATTCAAGGGTTGGGGGGTGCAAAAGCCCTATTTAAATAAAATGGAAATTGCAGGGTTTTTTAAATTAATCTGAAGGACATTACATTCTCATTTGTACTTTAGATACAGTATATGACTCCCACTCCCAGAGATCAAAAAGTATCTACAACTGTTTTCCCAAAATTTTCAGTTCCTGAAGTAAGTCATCCTTCATGCGCAGTCATTCTACAAGAATTCAGCAGACTGCTCTGGTCTATAGATCATAAATCTCCATAGGATATTGCACCTAAAAAATTCAAGTTTAAGCTGTTATCAATTTTTAATAAAATATCTCTCAGCAGTGGGAGTAGCCTTGTTTTATTCGGGGACATAAACCCTACAACATATATTTTTTTACATCTTAAGTATTACTATCCCTTTAACAGATTACCCTGTCCGTCTTCCTTATTATGGAGTCTCCTACCACTACCTATCTAGGGGGTAGATTTAAAGGCAGCCGTTAAACCATCCGCTAAGTAAAAAAGGCACGTCGGCCGCAAAGAACACATGGTTTACGGCAGATTCAAAGGTAAGCGTTCAAGAATAGCTATCGGGCGTAGGCACTACAAAAACACGTTAAACAAAAACCAGCGTCGCACCTGATTTTGCATCACCGTGCGTCCCAAACACCCGTTAAAACACAACTTAACTCAAAATGTTACATTACGGCTGCCGTTGTCTAGCAACCCTGATAGATGCACAAACAAAATTCAAACTTACAGCCAATCCCAAGGCCCCAAAGTATCAAAAATGTTCAAATACACCTATATATACCTCAAAATAACGGTTACACCCTGTCTGTGTTTCGAGTTTCAGCAAGCTAGAGCACAGGACCCAGGAGTGGAGGATAGCATTTAGAGAGAGAGAGAGAGATAGAGAGAGAAGCATACAGAGGAGTAAGGTAGAAGGATTTTGGAGAGGAGAGAGTTACATTTAAATAGACAAATAGCACACTTTTGCACATAGCACATACATCCATACAAACACATACACATACATACACATAGTCTTTTTTTTTTCATCACACCTTACACATTTTAAACTTTATTTTTACAGTGTGAATCCGTGAGTGAAAGTGTGTGACAGAGAGTGAGTGGGATCGAGTGTGTCTGTGAGGGCGTGTGAGAGTGCCTGGGTGTGACTGGGTGAATGATGGCCAGGAGAGGAGGACAGGAGAGAGGGATGGGGAGACTAGTGGAGGAGGAGGAGGAGGAAGGTCAGGAGAGGATCCCTCAGCAGAGCAGGGGTGGGAGAGGGAGATACGCAGGGCGGAGGGGGACCAGGCCCACAAGAACAGGCACACAAAGAAGAAGAGGGACAGATCCTGCAGTGGGACGAGGGGTAGTGCCTGGGGACCACCACACACAGGCAGGGGCAGAGCAGGCAGGACACTCCAGGTCTGACTCCTCGCATGCCGGAGCTGAGGGGGACAGGCTCAGGGATCCCCGATATACCGAGGAAGAAAACACGGCCCTCGTGGAGGCTGTGCTGGAGAGGGAGAGTGTCCTCTTCCCCGGGGACAGACTCCCTGGCCTGTCTGCGAGGAGGAGAGCTGCCTGGAGTCAAATCTGCAGCAGAGTTAATGCGGTGGCCACCTGCAGACGGGATGTGGACTCAATAAAGAAGAGATGGGGCGACTGCAAAAGGCAGGTGAAGAGGAAGATGGGGGATGCCGCCCTGCACGCCAGAGCCACCGGAGGTGGGCCACCTGTCCCCATCACCTTCAGCGCATGGGAGGAGAGGCTGCGGCAGACACTGTCGTCTACCCTCATTGAGGGGGTCCCTGGAGGATCAGACACTGGGGAGGAGAGGAGCCTCCACACCACCGGTAAGTGCATCACCCCAAAACCACACACCACCCAAACCACACACCCATCACAAACAAGCACTCACATCCCAACATCTGCTCTTCATTCAACCACACAATTGCACCAACACAGCACCCTGAGGGTTTAAACAGGGATCAAGACAAGGACAAATGTCAGTGTTCAACAAGGCCAAAACCTGTCCAACTCCCTGGTTAACCCTCATGTTGCTGTGCTCATCACACACAATACACACAAACCATGCTCAGTAAAGTGTTGTATGTCAAACATCACAATTGTTGTCACACAGTGTTACCCATATTCACACAGGGAATCCAGCACATAACCCCATGAGTGCGAGAGGGATCATCAATGCATCGATCAACAATGCTTTGGCAACCCCTCTGGTACTCAAAGGGTTAACCATACAACAAACACATGTCGATAGGTTAACAATTACATGACACATAGGGGACATTCACTAAGCGGTGAAAAAGAGCTGATGTAGTGAATTTGACACTTGCATACCCTCACTTTACCAATTACAATGTTAGTCTATGGAGAACATCCAATAACAGGATTCAAGCTGCACAGGCCCCATTGTGTGGACTCCATAGAAAACATTGCAGATGGTGAAATGAGGTCAGCGGAGAAGTCAGCATCATAATCAGTTCATCAGGTCCACTTAACCGCTTACTGAATCACCAACAGGATGGATCAGGTCACAAATCACAGTGCCACTGAGAATAAATGCTTGTATGTGCAACACACAGGCCAAAAACAATCACACATAAGTAAAGGTGAAAAAGTTGGCCTTGGTGTTGTGTATGCAATCATTTACTCTAACTTCAATTTACATAGCTCACATTTGATTCACATATAGATCCTCAGGAGTGCTGATGCCATGGATGGATGGTACACCAGACACTATTTGCAGGATACATATGGGAACCAAATATGAACCATTGAGGTTTGGTCAATAACAGGCCAGGGATTATGGATATCTATGATCGGGTCTGGCTGCCTCACACAGAAGGATGGATGGGCTGATCCAGGAAAAAAAAGGCCTCAATCAATGATATCCTTCAATACTGGCTTGATTGTTGCCCCTCAGGATTCAACTTGAACAGACCTCATGGACAGAATCCTGTAATGTACATCAATCCCTGATTGCCACGGTGGTATCCCATGCATCACAATGCTATGCATAGGATACCATCATGACAACCAGAGAGGGACATGTCTAATCTGACAAAATCCAGCACTGTACGGGATGAACTGATAACATAGGGATGAATACTACTTGAATCACACTGCAGATCTATTCAAAAAAGATATGTACAGAAAGAAAAACAACCAGATTTGTATGTGGATATGTCCCTTTCAAATGGGTACAAATAGGTCCCAACAAGATGTAAACCCAGAGTTCGGTTCAGTACGTGTGATTGTCCAACTGCCCATATATGTGCACCCTCAACAAAATAACTCATATTGATATCATCATCAGAGTACATATACCCAGTATATTACACCTACTTTGATGGGTATCACTTGTATCTATGAAAGTTCATTTGTGATGGCTGTACATATATAGGCAGTCAGACAATCACATGTTCTGAACAGATCTCTGGGTTCATATCTATCAAGGATATGTTTGTACCCGTATGAAAGGTACATATACACACATATCAGACCATATTCCTCACTGTGTACCTTGGCATGGCAATGGTTAATTTCACTTGATGTAACCTTGCAGGCATCATAAAGAGATGTTTAGAAAGATGTTACTGTATGTGACAGCTGGAGATGTCAGTCATATGACCACACGGCGGCTCTTCAGCAGACCCAAAATTGAAACAATTGGAGATGGATCCATCATTGACATGGTCCACAGAGCGTGCTTACAAACCAGGAACACTTAGTAGACAATGGCAAAGATGTAGTTATCTCCAAATGGGTCAATGTGGAGTCTGCTGAAGAGCCTCCGTGTGGTCAAATGACTGACATCTCCAGCTGTCACATACAGCAACATCTTTCTAAACATCTCTCTATGATGCCTGCAATGTTACATCAAGGTGAAATTAACCATTGCTATCCCGTTAAAGAGATAGTAATACTTAAAATGTGAAAGGAAAAATACATGTCATAGGATTGATCCACCGGGTAATGCAAGGGTATCCCCACTACTGAAAGGTGTTTCATCACAAGAGTATAACAGCTCAAAGTTGAATATTCCAGGGACAATATCACTGTGGCCTGAAAATGTACTATGCCAATGTTGCCAGACCATCCTCTGGCTAGCTTTGGTCCAGGGAGCAGATATCCACAAAGGATGATGTGGCAACAGCGCAAATGTACAATTTCAGGCCACTGGGATGTGGCACCAAAGGAATTCAACTCTGAGCTGCAATACATGTAGAATACAACACCCATCACCAGTAGGAGTACCGTTGTTTCACACAGGGGGATACACCATACAACATATATGTTCCTTTACACATTTCAAGTATTAATATCAATTTGACACCATCATGGCTAAGTTTACTGATCACACAATCTCAATCCTCCACACAGGTTATGTGTCTCCAGCACATCAGGAGCCCATGGAGGAGGCCACCTCACCACCCAGTGAGGAGTATTTGGAGGAGGGGACCAGCCAGTGGGCACCGTACCCAACGACATCCACACCTCTTGGCCAGCTGGATGCACCAACCCTGCCTGCACCAACTCTGCCTGCACCAACTCTGCCTGCACCAACTCTGCCTGCACCAACCCTGCCTGCATCAACTCTGCCTGCACCAACTCTGCCTGCACCAACTCTGCCTGCACCGACTTATTACAGTGACTGGATGCCCCCCACCACCTCCAGGAGCTATTATCCCCCAGCAGCAGCAGCACCACCACCACCACCAGGGAGGCAATGGCTGCCCGGTGATGTGGCCACCACCCAATACGGGCCATACCCACAGATTGACCTACCCTCCTGGATGACTCCCCAGCATGGCCCCAGGTATGATCCTAGGTGGGGGCCAAGCACATACCAGTGGCCAAGGTTTGACCCTTGGCCACTCGACTACCAACACCTGGGCCTGCTTGGGGAGCCCCAACAGCCTATGCGAAGGGACGTGTTTACCCCACCACCTCCACCAGCACAGACATCGGTGGGCAGCAGTGGGTCAATTGATGTGGTGGGCACATACCCATCTGCAGCACAACCAGCACCAGCAGAGGAGGACACAGCACCAGCAGAGGAGGATACAGCACCAGCAGAGGAGGACACAGCAGCAGCTGATTCACCAGGCACAAGCATCACCAGCAGTGAACGGCCCACGGGGATGGAAGCTGAGTGTATGGCTCTGCAAAGGAGACTACTCAGGTCAAGCCTCCGCACCAATGACAACATCACCAGGAGCCGTAGGGAATCCCGTATAAACACTAACAGGATAGAGGCAAGGATCCATGCCCTGGAGTCGGAGGTCATGAGGATCAACACTCAACTCCATCAGCTACACACGGGGGTGATGGACCTGCTTGCACAGCTACTGGTGGAGTTGAGAGAGCTGAACCGCAGGGAGGACTTACGTTTGGAGAGGGAAAACCTGCGCTCCACAGAGGGATCCACTGCCCCCACCACCCCCTCTAATGTGACCCCCGAAGCCACACCTAGGGGGCAAAGGGTGACCAGGAGATCATCCAGATTATCCACTTCTGCCACACAGTCTAAGCCCCCTCCCCCAAGAAAAAAAAATAAAATGCCCAACATGTTAAATTTCCCCTGAATAAAGGAACATTGTGCTTTTGAATCCTGTCTGATCTGCTTTGAATTTGGTCATAGATTTGGGTGGCAGAGTTGTCTCCAATGCATTGCCAAACAATTCAGTGAATACAACTCCTGCCTAGGTAAGATGTTTGTGGGATGTTACAACATGGGTTCACACACACATCGTTGTACAAATTCAACTGTAAAAACATCCCTGTTGCCATATTACACAACTGTGTTATATGGCAATGTTGTGTGTTGATTTTGCATAACAAAACATTCCCCTTAGCCCAACATTTGGTACAACATTGAACATTCATCTACATCATATGTTGTGTTTAACCCTTTGATAGCCAGAGTGGTAGGCAACGCATTGCAAAGAAATGCGTTGGGTACCACTCTGGCACTCAGAGGGTTAAGGGGATAACCAAACAAACGGCTTAGCGGTGAGATAACAAGCAGGACAGATAAATGGGACATGTATCCATATTGTCTTGGATTCACACACTCATTGTGCAACAGACTGACTGGGGAAGCCAATGTTTTCAACCTAGGATTTCAATGTGTAGCACACACATTGATATCCTGGGGTGAGCATTGGGGCCTCCAGTAAGTTGACTTGTTGTTTTTTCTAAGGGTGTAACAGACTTCCCCAGTGAAAACACTTGTCCACTTGGTCATGTACTGTGATATGTCCCAGTGGAGCAATATCACTGAACATTGATTATACTGAGCAACACATTAACTGTGGACAGGAATTCACTGTGGAAGTATGTCCCCTTTATCACCTCTTTATCACTCCCACAACACATTAGTGTATCACTGCCACCATCTGTTAGCGTGAATACATCACTGAGTCCACTCACTTGCAAACAAGTGGTGGAGTCCTGTGATATGGGTGATGCCTTTCCATGTATGGGGATACTCTACCCTGGGTGTGGTAACGCATTGACAACTGTGTTCTCAAATATATCCTCCTACAGACACAGATAGAATGGTGATGGTTCATCTTTATTGTGTCTCAAAGTACATTAGGATGTACATGTGTTTTTTGTGTATTGCCTATATGCATTGAACACCTGTATGAGAACACTAAATGTACTTTGAAACAAAAAAATAGTACTTTAGTAACACTGCTGCCCAGCTCATGTGTTGTCCACAAGGTTTGACAACTCTGTAGCTGAGCATCCTAACTGTACAGGTTATAAAACTCAGGAATTAGTGTTTTCTGTGTCTATATGAAAATGATCCAGTAGAGGTTTGTGTGAACCTCAGGTCAAACTTTGCATCACCAACAACATCAACATAAACAGCAAGGGGTGATCTCCATGAAGGTGATGTCAAGACATCAATCCAGTCACATAGAAGAACTTCAGTTCAAGGATGGATCATGTTACGGATGCCTGTGGAAGAAGAGGACAGGATTTGGAGCAGTTGACTTGAACTGATCATCAAGCAACAACAATTTAGTCTTTTTGATCCCCTCAATTTTCACAGTTACAGGTGAGTACACAAACCATTGCTTGACAATGTGTTGTGTACTCATCTGTAACCAATTATGTGGAGAACTAAGGACATGTGCCCCAGCCCTATGGATATGTGCCCCTGACATGGATACACACATCAACAAGTGTTCTGAGAGCTCCATGGAAGTAATGAATTTGGGCTGCCACTGTTAATGTGACAGTGGCAGCCCAATGTCATTTGTTCCATGGAACTGTTAGGACACATTTGTTGATGTGTGTATTCATGTCGGGGGCACATATGTCTGCACACTCACAGGTCAGCATGGTGTCCCTGGTAATCTGATCTACGTCTCATGACCTCTACATTGTGTGCCCATACCACTGTACATCCACCCCTGTGCTGCTCTTCTCAGCTGTAGCACAGTACAGGTCCCATATTGAGTCCAATGGCCCTTTAACCCCTGATGTGACGGAGTATTATCCAATGCATAGCATTGGATAACACTCTTTCGCTACAAGGCTAGCATGGTTGCTCTGGCTATGCTCATGGCAAATCAAGTTAGCTGCTGTCAATCAAGCCCTGTAAGGCGATGAACATGGGTTATGTGTTGTACCTTGTTTCTCCTGAGGGTGTGCGTGATATCCTTGGGGTCTGTATGTCAACGTGGAGAGTGGAATGGAGGATGGTTTTTGAGTCCACACACACAATTTGCCACGTCCGCTGCCAGTGCAGTGCTGTGTCACTGTTCCTGTGGGGTGAGACAGAACGAAATGTGCAGTGTGGTTAGTGTCACAGGACTGATGGGGGACTTGCATGGATTGTTTGCATGCCTGTGTTATACTCACATGTAAAGTGTTCCGTGATGAGCCTGTCTCTGATCTGTGTCCCTCTCAGGGTCTCCTCAACGTGTCCGATGTCCATGGGCACTTCCTGTATGGGGGGGGCCTGGATGTGCTCCAGCAGCCTGGTGTCCACTGCGATGTTGTGCAGTATTGCGCACGCCACAATGATGTCGCACACCTTTCCAGGTGCATACTGCAGTGCTCCCCCCGAGTGGTCCAGACATCGGAATCTTGACTTGAGGAGGCCAAAGGTCCGCTCAATGGCATTCCTCGTTCTGCCATGAGCCTGGTTGTAGCTTTCCTGGGCATGTGTTCGAGGATTGGCCAGTGGGGTCAGTAGCCAGGACTTGCATCCATAGCCAGCATCACCTGTGTAATGTGAGTGACATGGTGAGACAGGGAGCACATGTTGTGTGAATGATGTTTTGTGTGGTAGACGTAGTAGCTGTGGGTCAGGAGCATGCTAAGCAGCGTTGTGTGTACGCCTGTGTATGTGATGTGATTTTGTATTGTGAACTCACCCAAAAGCCATCCCCCTGTAAAAGTTCCATTCTCGAAATCTCTGTGGACTGAGGAGTTTTGGAGAATGTATGAATCATGTGAGCTGCCAGGATACTTTGCACAGACATTCATTATCCTCATATGGCTGTCACACACCATCTGCACGTTGATGGAGTGAAAGTTCTTCCTGTTGATGAATATCTGTGCGTCACGTGCTGGGGCCTTAATTCGGACATGGGTGCAATCTATAGCACCCATGACCCTGGGCATGCCTCCCCTGGCGTAAAAGGCCTGCTTGACTTGTATCCAGTCCATGTCGGTGGTGGGGAAATGTATATAGGTACTGGCCTTGCTTTTGAGGGCTGGCAGGACCTGGGCCAGCACCCTGGAGAATGTGGCCTGTGACATGCCAGATGCGTAACCCTCTGTGGACTGGAAGGCCCCGCTTGCCATGAAGTGCATGGCACAGAGTAGTTTCTGCAGGCCAGTTAGGGCATGGTTGTAGATGTAGATGGGATCCACCTGCTCCTTGATGACCTCATACAAGGCAATGATGCTGTCAGGCCTCAACCTGTAGCGATCAATTACCTCATCATCGGTCATTCCAAAGAGGGTGACCCTTGGGCGGTATACCCTGGGCCTTGGTGGTCGTCTATACATCCTGTGCCCTCCAGGTGGGGATGGGCTCCTGTGTGGCTGCTGAGCCAGAGCCTCCTCACTTGCAACAGGTGGTGGCTGTTGATCAGGCATGCTTGGAGGTTGCTGATGTTCCCTAGCTCTCTCCCTTGCACGCCTTCTCTTCAGTCTTCGCAACAATATGTAACCCAACATACTGTTTGCTCTCTCTATCTGTCTCTATCTGTCTCTCTCTCTCTCTCTCTACCGCTCCCTCCCTGAGTGGAAAACAAGCCACAAGTGAGTGTGTTGAGTTGTCCCTTTAAGTACTTGCTAGGGCGTTGTGTGGGTGTGGTGATGAGGTGAGTGCTGACCAATGGTGAGTTGTTTTTGTCCAGGTAAGTGTTTGCAGGTGTGTGTGTGTTATAAGATGTGGTGTGTTGTGCTTGTTCTGTGTGTGCCATTTGCGGACATGCAGTTGTGGGGTGCAGGTGGCGTGTTGATGTTGCCCAGGTGAGCTTGTATTTGCAGGTGTCCGCTTTGTGTGATGACCCCCATTGTTCCGTGCCATGTTGTGTTGTTGTTTTTTTGTGTGTCGTTGTCCCTGTGGTGTTGGTTGTTGTTGTGTGTATAGTGATTTGTGTTGTGTGTACATGTTTTTGTGTTGTTTTGGCATTGCACGGGTTAATTTTCCCATTTACATGGTTGTGCGGTAAGCCTTTTGTGTATTTTCCTATGTAACGGGTGTTTTGTTTTGGCCGTTAAGTGTCTAACGGCTAAAAAAAGTGGGTCTTAACTTTTAGCCGTTAGGTGTGTCTTTTTTTCAGCCGTTATCAGTACCGCAAGCCTTTGAATAGCTCTGGGGTATGTTTTTCCATGCGTCTGAATGCACGTAAGTGTATCGGCCGTAAGGATTGTACAACTGCCGTTAGCTGTTCTTTAGACGGATCTTTGAATTGCAACATGTCACTTAACGCACCCGTTAGTGATTTTTTTTGCTAACGGCTGCCTTTAAATCTACCCCTAGATCTCCCTGTCTTTCTGAATCCATCACTGCAAGGGCATATTGATGCAATTTTACACCCAACATCCACATTCAATATGATAAATCTGTATAAATGCATAAACCCAGGGCTCTCCTTCCTCCCAGGTTAAATCTAATAGTAGGCATGGGAAAAACTGCCACCTGCTGAGAGATACATTTTTCACAAAAAGTGCAGATTTTTCGCTTTTTTCTGCTCAGCTCTTTGCATTGAAATCAATAGTAAAACTGAATTTCCCCCATCATGTGCAGGCATAATAAAAAAAAGGAGTGCTGGGTTCCCACAGCATGCCATTTCTGTATCTGTGTGATATAGAGAAAGCAGCATAATTTTGTAGATATATAGATAGGATAGGCAAATAAGTAAAACTGGAATGCAGCTTAGGGAGTCTTGCAGGCAGGATATTTGTTATCTATGTTAGGAGAGTATGGGACTGTGAAGGGAGTAAGGAGGTTGACCCAAAATATGCTGAAATCTTGGTTGCCTGAGACAGGTAGCTGTGATACAAGTTTCATCCTGATCTGGCTGTTATCTCTGTGCTAGGGGAGTCTGGGGATGTGAGAAGGGAGCAAAGGAGATTTAACCCAAATACTCCATAATTCTGACTGGGAAGACAAAGGCACCCATATTCCAAGTTTATTCTTGATCTGACTGTTATTATCTCTGAGTTAGAAGAATCAGGGGGAAAAAAGCAGTTGTTTATTTATTGACAGTGACAGGGACAGTTAAAAAAATTTGAATATTTTGACAGGTGAATGAAGTGAGCTGTGGCTGAGGGGGACTGATAGCAGATGAGAGTACAGTGTAAAAGGCAAGACATCACATACAATCAGTTACTGATTGTTACTGATACTACACAAATACACACAATAGTTGAATAATATACAGCAAATATACTAGGGGCAAGGGGAGGTTGAAAGGAGTAGTAGCAGTTCAAGGACATGTTAGTAAAGTTGTAGTCCAAAAACTGACTCCAGCCATGGTTGCTGCAGCATGTGCAATAAGCGATGGTGATCCCTCTCCTCCTGAGGAGGCAGTTTGTCAAAGTCCCACAAAAAGTTTTACTACCATCCTCACCAGCTTCTTGCTACTTGTCAGGACTGGATGGGGATGACAAGGATGACAGTGTTCCCTACTGCCACACTTGCCATTTTCTCTTTAAAAAATGGGACATTGACAGCATAAGTAGCAGGAATTTGTTGTAGATGATGACAAGAGTCAAAGTACCCACGCTTGCTGCCTCCACAAGTCATATTGTTAAAGCAATAAAGTTAAACAGCTGCTTAGCTGTGTACTGCCAGCCCACACTTACTGAGTTCTTAGAAAGGAGTAAAACTTCCAAACTAATAATCCAAAAGTGCTTCTGAGTGCTTCCGTGGAATAGCAAAATAGCAAAATTGCCAAAATGTTAGAGGTTTTAAAGAGCTGACATCATGTGTTGAACCCCATAGATAGATGTGTACAATCAGGTGGTTAATGTGGTGGGTAGATATGTGGCTAAATGAGTGCAGCCTGTATAACTGTTTCCTTCTCATCAGTGGGCAGCAACAGCATGCAACATCAGGTCTTGGCTAATAATGTCTCTGAATAGGAGATATATGGCATGCACCCTGTTATTCAATTCCCCTCGAATCTGAAACCCTTAAAGACTTGCTAAGTATCACTTGCTGTGTCCATTTTAGCTGTTTCTACATTGCTTGCAGTGTACATAACCACTTGCCTCACCACTAACTTAAAATGGAGATCCTATCAGGCGCTAGATAGTTTGTATGAGCAGAATAAGGCCATTATTAAGTGTACAATGCATAACTGGAAGGCTTTGGAGGGGCAACCTTGTCACCTAGTCAATGGCAGCTAATGTGTGATGTATGTGAGCTGCTGAAACCTTTTCAAAAGGCCACTTTGCTGGTTAGGCATGATGGGGCAAGATACTCCCACTTATCTATATGTTAACTACAAAATAAAATGAAGGGGCATGGCCAATGATTCTTATGATAATGATAACACAGACAAGAACCAGCTTTTGAATGACATGCTTTGAGCAATGAGGAGTTTATTTCTTTCTACATTCCTGGTCCACCAGTTTAAGTATACATTTTTTAATTTGTGCCAAGAAATGAGCCACAAAAAAGCCATATAAACTGAGTAGAATGTTACATTTTAGAGAATTAGAAAGGTAGTAGCTTCTGCAGCAACTATAACAACATCCCAACATTTTACAGAACATGTCATCAACATAATCACCACATAATGCACTTTATTTGAGTCATTTGTGGTGATGATTAGTGATGAGCGAGCACCGTGATGCTCGGGTGCTCGGGTGCTCTGACCGAGCACCCCCTGCTGCTCGAGTGCTCGGCCGAGCACCCGAGCCCCATTGAATACAATGGGAGCACTCGAGCATCAAACCAGGCACCCCCTGCTCTGATGAGCGGAGGGTGCCTGGTCAATGTCCCCCTTCATGTCCGCTATGCCCCTCTTCCACAATGTCCCCCTTCATCTCCTCTATGCCATAGAGGAGATGAAGGGGGACATTGTGGAAGAGGGGCATAGCGGAGATGAAGGGGGACATTGTGGAAGACGGGCATAGACTCTATGCCCCTCTTCCACAATGTCCCCCTTCATCTCCGCTATGCCCCTCTTCCACAATGTCCCCCTTCATCTCCTCTATGGCATAGAGGAGATGAAGGGGGACATTGTGGAAGAGGGGCATAGCGGACATGAAGGGGGACATTGTGTAAGACGGGCATAGCGGAGATGAAGGGGGACATTGTGGAAGAGGGGCATAGAGTCTATGCCCCTCTTCCACAATGTCCCCCTTCATGTCCGCAATGCCCCCTTCATCTCCGCAATGCCCCCGTACCTCCATTCCCTGGTGGTCCAGCGGAGCTTCTTCGGATCTGTGCCTCTTCCGGCACAGATCCTCTTCACCCGAGCTTGTCGGGCGAGCACATGGCGGTACTCGTACGAGTACCGCCATGTGCCGAGCAGAGCGATGCTCGAGCCGATCCGAGCATCGGCCGAGCACGCTCGCTCAACACTAGTGATGATACATCTCTATAGAACTTGCTCCCAGAGTTAGTTACACACACACACAAACAATATCTAGCTGCAAGGAGTGGTCCCAGTGCATATGAGATGGTTCTAGGCTGAAACAATGATTCAATTGACTACTGGCAAAATAAAGTGTGTGTGTGTGTATATGTGTGTGTGTGTGTGTGTGTGTGTGTGTGTGTGTGTGTGTGTGTGTGTGTTACTGGTTATATAATTAATTACTGTAGGACATGTATATCCAGAAGCAGTGTTGGTAAACTCTTCATTTTTTAAAAGGAACCAGCATCCAAGTATCTTGTATCAGAAGTGGAAACACACAAAACAGAACTTATTGAACACGTAGTTGAACCAGCAGCACTGAGAAGGATGAATTTACACATTTATCACCATCTAGCAGAGTTGTAACCACTGCTATGACCACTTATAAATGATTTGCAATGATAATAATAATAATAATAATAATAAAGTTTATATCACAAACATACTTGTTGCTGCAAATAATTTGTCTATCATTTCTTCCTGTCATCATAATATGTATAATTATTTCACCACCACCATCCAAATCCACCACATTAAACCTTTTATTTTTTTAATTATCTTTTTTTTAACCCCTTAAGGACTGGCTGTCCGCACACGTGGCCTGCACTTAAGGACCACAGACCATTTTTTTTTTTATCGAGCTCCGTGTTCCCTGAATGGTGTGCAGCCACATGGGAAGCCTGTATTCCATGACGCTCCTGGCATGTCATGGGTCCTTAACGCAAAACAACCCTTGACGTGTCATGACCATCAAGGGTCGTTAAGGGGTTAAATAATGGTTATCAGCAAACTTACAGAAAGGCAAGCTCTCAAAATAATTGTTTGTAGGCTTGGACACAAAAAGAGAAACCCTCAAAAATTGTTAGCAGGATTACAGAAAGATGCCTTCAAAATGTACAGCTATTAAGAAATTGTGTGCAGTCTTGCAACGAGGCAAGCCTTGAAATTTGAGTTTGACATGGCTGCTGTAGTCACCAGTGTATAACATTTTCAGCCAAATATCCCACCAAAATTTCCATTATCTGTACTATGAAATGTATTTGTATAGTATAAATAATTAGTTGTGATGTCTATATGCAGTTGAGCATAAATAGTAATGCAGTAGTTGACAGATATTGGGAAATATGGAGTATTAGTATGGGTACAGTGTATTCTTACCAAACTCAGTGTTGGAAAGACAGTGTTTATGCTCAGGGTGGTACTGAGTATGCTTGGGACAACGGCAGTAGAAGGACCCCCGAGTGTTGATGCATTGACCATTAAGGCAGTTTGATTCATCCAGGCACTCATCCACATCTGTGGGCCAGAAGAAGTGAAACATCAGTGAATACTGCTTAGCTCATCCATAATATCCCAATAAATTAAAATTAAAGCTGGATACAAAATACATGACATGTTATACACAAATTGTTTTTACATTTAAGCATTTGAGGGTCAGGGGTATGGAGATTTTTGTTCTCTGAGGAGGCCAGGCACTTTTTCAACATTCTGCCAACCATCTATTTAGGCATGATTCCTGAAGGTAATGTTCTAGTTATATATGGAAAAACTATATATTGTTTTTTTTTCAAGACAAAGTCATCTTTTTTCATGGTACTTCACATGAAGTAAATTACACATTGCTGGTTATGAAGGTTTTACTTATTCTTAAATGCCCTGATCCCCCTGAGTAAATGTAACGGACCATAGGCAGTTACTTGGGGTTCCTTTAAGAGCCATAAAAATACCCCAAAAATAGAGTGGAAGGCACTGGGTGAAGTCCCAGCTCTGGGCGGCTGGACAGCCACAAAACACAGCCAGACACTCAGAATTCCCCATGCCACATGTTGAAATTAGGCAGCATTCTGATTGATTACCTTCTGTCCTATGTTAAATGTTATTGGAATGGTTAATACATTTTCATATACTGTAATACATGATGGACATACTTGGGAACTTTTTATTGTTGTCTCCCCGAGGGGAGTCCTCTGCTGCCATGGGTGGTGTGAAGAATGACGTGTATCGAGTAAAAAGGGGCGGGTCTTAACACGAGTGCCGGGGGATGGCTTAAAAGAAGGCTGGGGGGAAGGAGCTACACCGGGGGAAAAAGTGGAAGTGGGTAGAGTTTCAATAGAACCTCCCCACATCCAGAGGACTCAGCCTCTGCCCCGGAGACCCGATAAAGCAGTGCCAAACCCGGAGTCTCCGGGGCAAATCCGGAGAGTTCCCAAGTATGACCCCTGTGTTAATTCTGGGCCTATAATCTTACCTGGGCAGTTAGGGGTTAAATATTTGTGTTCGTATAATGCTATTTCATAGGTGTATTGTATCACTCTCTGGTCCAGAGTTTGATTAGGGTTTCACTTTACTAATCTCTTCTCCTCTGTTGTGATAGGATTAGTCTGGTGCCCTGATTGCCTATAACACCTGTTTTTATTGTACTGTTTTGACTGTATCAATCCCACTGTATTGTCCCATTGTCTTGTGCTTACACTCTGTTGTTCTATTGTCTGACCCAGTGTTTACTGTAAACACCACAATTATTCACCATTGTCCCTTTGTGTAGTTATGTGTATACCCATTGTACTGATGTCTGGAAGTTCTATATAAAATGTCCCTGCCTGGTTCAATAAACTGAGTTTGTTTTGAAACAAGAACGAGTCATGTCTCTCTGTTGTAGAATGGTTTAAAGGAGCTTCTCTTGCTCCCCATTCTAGGAAGAAGCTCTGGAGCAGTACCGGCAAGGTTACCCCTTCGTAGCCGACCTCAGGAGGGAGAAACCCGGAACGACGGTGTAAGACAGCCGAAGGACTTAGGCTTCCGTTACAGTACAAAAGTACCAATTATGTATAGTTCTACCTAGATGCTTGGCCTACAACTTTATAAACTAAAAATGCACATTACATTGGTTACATGGTAAAACTACCCCAAAACAATAATTATATAAAAGTATATATTCCCTGAAATTATTCTAAAATATGAATCACAAAATGGCTGAAGTTTCCTCCTACATGAAATGATGGCGCAATTAAATGTTGTTACAAATAAGGTTTTTTGGTAAGTTTTCAGAAATTTACACTAAACTCACAACTTTGTGTACAACATCTCAAGCTAGCTTAGAATAATAAAAAAATGAAATATAAATGCCACAAATCTCCTGAGTACATTGATATCCAAAATATATAAATGTACAAATATATATCCTTCCCCTCGGCCCGAAATTGGAGGCAGTACATAACAGAATTTAAACTGACATTTTCAACAGATAACCACAAGGTGGCACTAAAGGAAAACACATTATTTTAACCATTTAAAGGTATAAAAATCATTGAAAAGTATATAAATTACTACTGTATTTATTGGCTACTGCTATTCCATGAAAAATGACAACCCATTGCTATGTGATGAGCTACTGTAGTAGGTGCTAAATAGGCTGCCTGCACTAAAATGGTCTACTAGTGATGTGAAGAAAAAGTATGCAAGTTATACCATTTTGTAAATTTGACAATGACCAGCATCATACGCGGGGTTGTTGGATTTTCTATCTCTAGGCTGGGTGTGCACAAATATTTGCAAGTTGTGGCACTACAGGAAAATATTTATATTTCCACCATGTTAAAGGTGCTAAAATATTTGAAAAACATGGAATTTGCTACTGTATTCAGTAGTACCTGCTACCCGTTTGAGGATAATTGTACCCCATTTGTATGGGTTGACATACTATATGGGGTGACAGCCAGAACACTAACCTACACCTATCACTTCTTTATTTAAATTATTTACCTGCATTAAAATTGACATAACCAATAAATATATGAAGAAAAGATAAGCAAGGCATACTGTTTTGGAAATTAGATATTCAGCTTCATTAAATGAGGGGCCATTTGTCTTTTTACCCCTAGACTAGTGTGCAAAATTATTTCCAGAAAGTGGTGCTGTAGGAAAAGACACTAGCATTTTTAAATTTCAATCATGGAATTTATTCATGTATACAGTATCTATTTCCAGCCTAAGAAAAAATTGTACCCCATTGGTATGTGATGGCATTCCATTGTAGTTGCCAGGAACATGGCTACCACTACCAGTGAACAAGGCTGGGGAAGCAGTGTGTGTAGTTTGGCTACCAACAGAACAAGGCTGGCGTGTCAGACAAAGTAATATGTGGTCCTGTAGCTAACAGGGACACCAACCCTGGGGGGGGGGACAAGAGTGTATTATAATTCTTTATTTATATAGCGCCAAATTAGTCTGCAATGCTGTACATTAGGGAATAGTCATACAGAGATAGTCATACAGAGATATTACATAGTACAAATGGAACAATGAAATCAAAAGGATGAGTGGGCCCTGCTCACGAGAGCTTACAGTTTAGAGGAAGGTATGTGGAAGAGGAATAAGTGATATGGGTGTCAGTCTAGGTTCTGGGGCAGAAAGGATTGAATGGATTGAAGGTAATATCTGGATCCAAATGCTGGAGTTTTAAGGACAGAGTTCAGTTCTGCGACAAAGTCTCTGACGATAGTCAAGATGATAGTTCAGGAGGCAGTCATAGAAATAGTATTCGACTCCCTGGGCTCAGAGGTGAAGTCGGAGATATAGTACTCGACTCTCTGGGCTTGGAGGTGAAGTCGAAGATTTAGTATTTGACTCCTGGGGCTCAGAGGTGAAGTCGGAGATATAGTACTCGACTCCTGGGGCTTGGAGGTGAAGTCAGAGATTTAGTACTTGACTCCCTGGGCTTGAAGGTGAAGTCGTAGATTTAGTATTCAGCTCCTGGGACTCGGAAGTGAAGTCGGAGATTAAAGTCTTTGACTCCTAAACCCTCGACTTGTCAGAAAGCCCGGAGGCAGAGGTCTCAGTAGCTACGACCTACAACTCCCTCAACAAGTCGGACAGGCAGGAGGAAGGGAGTCAAGCAAGGCCTAATCACACCCTCAACTAGTCAGAAGTACCAGGCAGAAGTCAGAGAACCGACAACACCGACCTTGACCAGTCAGAAAGGCCTGAGGTGTGAGTAGTCGGCAAAAAGGATTCAGCAAAGCAGGATTCACAGGTCAAAGGTGGCTGAAGGGATGCTTGTTGCGAACCGGAACCTGCTGCAGGCAAAGAAGGTCGGAACCAAACAGGTGAGATCTTAGAGGTAAGACTGAAGCGAGGTCAGAAGACAAGCCGGGTCGAAGACGGAAGGACGATAAACTCAGATCAGTAGACAAGGAGCAAGGTCAAGACACGCCAAGATTCGGTACACGGGAAAACTGGAAACGCTGTGGATCAGAAGCTGCGACTCAGAAGCAGGAGGTACGAAGATCGAGCACAGGTAAGATGGCAGAGCAGGTAGATAAAGGTGTGTAGACCAATGAGGAGAAGGGGTCACAGGTGAATGGAATGACAATGGGATGTGCCTCCTGCCACATGAACTGCTGGTCAGTGGATGGGAGAAAGAAGTGCTATTGAGTGCCATGGTTCAGGGAAGCAGTGGTTCTGTCTAGGAGAACAATGAGGTTGTGATGGGGTTGGAGGTGGGAAAGTGATTTTAGAATGGAATGAGAGTGAGCAGAATATGGACAGGCTATTGGTCCGGCCTTGCTCATAAAGGTTATGAAGGTAAGTTTTCAGAGGTGAGTTTTCAGGGAGCATCTAAAGAGCTGAAGGCTGGGGGAAGAGTATGATGGAACAGGGAAGGGAATTCCAGAGCTCAGGTGCAGCAAGGAAGAAGTCCTGTAAGAGGGATTGGGAGGAAGTAATAAGAGATGTAGAGAGAAGAAGGTCTTGTGTATAACAACAATGGCGAGTGGGAGTATATTTGGCAATGAGAGATGAAATATGGGGGGGTTGCAGTATTAGAAAGGGCTATGTAAGTTAGCACCAGAATTTTGAATGTAATTCTATATGCTCTTGGGAGCCAATGTAGGAACTGGCAAAGAGTAGAGATGTTAGACAAGCGATTTGTGAGATGGTTAGTCTTGCAACAGAGTTCATTATGGACTGTAGTGGGGTTAGTTGGGTATATGGGGATCTGTGACTGCCAGTAAAACAAGGATGGGGTGACAGTGTATGTAGGGTAACTATGGCTACCAGGAGGCAGTGGAACCAGCCTGGTGATTATAGGAAATAGTATACAGAAAAATACCTGCTCTCTCAAATAAAATATCCCGTCCCCTAGTATACAGAGATATCAAGATGACAGCAGCATAGAATTGGTGAATTTAAGTAAATGCTTGGTAGGGTAACTCTAATGAGAAATGTCAAGTATCCGAATATGGTATAAATTATCCCGTGATCTGGATTTCTTAGGGTGTATGGTGTTAACGGAACACAACAATCCGCACCTATAAATGCGTATAATGTGAAGATTTATATGAGCAGAATCCAACAGTCACTGCAAGAAAATAAAATGTCTCTGTTAAAATGAATATCAATATCAATATGTGTTCAATACACAATATATATAAAAATAGTTGCAACCAGTAGATAAAAGTAAATATATGTTTGGCTTGTTCCCGTTAGATGGATATCAGTCTATGTTCAATACACAACAGTCACATACATTGTATATATATCTCAGCGGGACCAATGATAATCTCCTAGATAATATGTAAATATACTGTGCACACAGAAAGAAATCTGCACAGTACCGTTTGTTATTAGGATGATAGATGAATAAAGATGATAGAATTTTTCAATGATGGATGAGTTTGTGAAGATAAATAAGTTAATGTAGATGATAATGGAATGAATGATGGAGCTTAAGTCTATAGATAAATGATTTCATTTGTAGATTATTCTCCTTCTCTTCCTCTAGCTGCTTTCTCCCACAATGCCAGGATCCCCAGGCAATTTGATAATCATGTACAGACAGTGCAATAGGATGGACAAAGTGCTCCGAGTTCAGATGGGATAAAAGAAATCTAAGTGTAGTAGGTGTTAACCTCAAAAAGCGTTGGAAGCCCGCCAAGTTCTCGCCCGCATCCCATCCATGAGGAAGACGCTGAGTCGGTGTCAACGGAAAAAGAGGGATCGAGGCAGCAGAGGCCACTTATGGGAAATCATCATGACTAAAGGCATTCCATTCAAGAGGAGAAGCAAGTAAGTGCAACTATATGGGGGGCCGGAAGAGAGCAACATTGGGATTATTGTATTCTTACCACACGCAACAATGTCTCCATATTCTGGTAATTAGATCTTGACACTTGAATACCAGTGGATTGAATCACCAAATACAAGGAATACTGCTTCTCGTAAAGATCCCCATAAAATGTGTTATAATTAAGTTAATTTACTCATTCAAACAACATTAAGCACAAAACAATATCGTTGATATTATATGTATTTTTTTAGGAGGACACTTTACGTAGCGTCCAAATCAGGACAATCGGAACTACTTTGTAACATACTAAAATAAATATATCTCCATAATTTTACATATTCCCAGATGATATATCTATGTGTGTAGTTTTTATATATTTTTATTGTAAAAAAATGTTTTTAATTTCCTTTGTCTACAATAAAGACCAATTTTTTTAAAGGCAGATATTTTACGATATGTATTAATTTTAAGACTGTACCCAGATATACACAAAACGAATGATTCATATTGAATGCTACACTTAGATTTCTTTTAGTGCTATCTTTTTATCTTTTTCATAAAATACCTCCCATCTGAACTCGGAGCGCTTTGTCCATCCTATTGCACAGTCTGGTGATTGCCAGTGGAACCAGGTTGGGGGGATCACAGTGTATGTGGGGTGTTGCAACTACCAGTAAAACTAGACTGGGGGTTAGACAGTCTATGTGGTGTATCTGCGGCTACCAGGGGGCAGTGGAACCAGTCTAGGCATCGACAGTGTATGTTGGGCTATGTGATTAACAGTGGAACTAGGCTGAGGAGATCAAAGTATATGTGGGCCTCTGTCACTACCAGTGGAATCAGGCTTGTGGGGGGTATCAGAGTGTATAAGGGGGATCTAAAGTTATAAGTGGGGTGCCGCAGGGTTCAGTTCTGGACCCAATGCTTTTTAATTTGTTTATTAATTATTTAGACGTGGGAATTTAAAGTTACATCTCAATCTTTGCTGATGACACTAAGCTATGTAAGGAAATACATACAGAGCTGGATGTTTTTTTTTTCTCTGCAGAAGGATTTAGATAAACTGAGTAAATGGGCAGAAAAGTGGCAAGTCATTTAATGTAGATAAATGTAAGGTTATGCATTTGGGCTGTAGAAACAAACTTGCTACATATACTCTAAATGGGAAACAACTTGGGAAATCCTCATTAAAGAGAGATTTAGGAGTGCTGATAGATGATAGACTTCACAGCAGTGTTCAGAGTCACTCAGCTGCTGCAAGAGCAAATAGGGTACTACCTGCATAAAAAGAGGTGTAGAAGCAAGGGATGCTAATATTATCCTACCTCTGTATAAATCCTTGGTTAGGTCTCATCTAGAATATAGAATACAATTTTGGAAGCCAGTTCTTAAAAAAGACATTTTCGAACTGGAAAAGGTGCAGATACATGCAACACAACTGATAAAGGGATTGGAGGATCTGAGTTATAAAGAGATACTAGCCAAACTGGGTTTGTTTACATTAGAAAAGAGATTTCTAAGGGGTGATATGATTACCATTTACAAACACATTCAAGGCCAATACAAAGAACTATCCAATGAATTATTTACAAAGAGCTGAGCTAAGAACAAGAGGTTATCCATTAAGACTAGAGGAAAGGTGCTTTTGACTAAAACAAAGGCAGGGATTATTTACAGTAAGTGTGGTAAAGCTATGGAATTATTTGCCTCAGGATGTTGTGCTTGCAGATGATGCAACTGCTTTCAATAAGGCAATGGATGCCTATCTAGAACATAACAATATTGAAAATTATGATAGATGGCTTCAAAGCAGATAGGATGTTGATCCAGAGAATTATCTGACTGCCATTTGGAGTCAGGAAGGAACAATTTTGTTTTTTATTTCCACTTGGGGCTAGATTGAAAATGGCTCCAGAGGGCTTTTTATTGCCTTCCTCTGGATCAATAGGGGTGTTTTTGGCATGGGCTGGACTTAATGGATGCAGGTCTTTTTTCACCCACATCATGGTAACATAGTAATATAGTAACATAGTAATTTAGGTTGAAAAAAGACTTGCGTCCATCTAGTTCAACCCTTTTCCTATTCCCGTTTACCATCATTGATCCAAAAGAAGAGATTTCTCCCTGGATCAACAAGCCCTAACTAAATATTAATCCCAATACTAACGTACATAGCCCTCTATGTTATGCTCTTTTAAATAAGTATCCAGGCCCCTTTTAAAGGCATCTAATGTATTTGATAGTACCACCTCCTCAGGAAGTGAATTCCATACCTTTATTGTCCTTACTGTAAAGAAACCCTTCCGCTGTTGTAGATTAAATCTCCTTTCCTCAAGTCTAAGCGGGTGGCCCCTTGTCCTGTGTACTGTTCTGTTAATGAACAGGTCTTTGGAGAGCCCTTTATATGGGCCTTGAACATACTTATATAGTGTTATCATATCCCCTCTAAGACGCCGTTTCTCTAGTGTGTACAAGTTTAATTTTTCTAGCCTCTCTTCATAACTAAAACTTTCCATTCCCCTTACTAGTTTTGTAGCCCTCCTCTGCACTCTCTCTAGTTCCATAATGTCCTTTTTCAGAAAGGACGCCCAGAATTGAACAGCATATTCTAGGTGGGGTCTTACCATGGACCTGTAAAGAGGCATAATTATATCTTCCTCCCTTGAGTCAATACCCCTTTTAATACATGCCAATATCTTATTGGCCTTTGCAGCTGCCAGTTGGCACTGCATGCTACAGCTAAGTCTATTGTCTACCATTACTCCCAAATCCTTTTCATTAGTAGATTTCCCCAGAGAAACACCATTTAAACTATATGTTGCATTTTTATTATTATACCCAAAATGCATAACTTTACACTTGTCTATATTGAATCTCATTTGCCATTTGCCTGCCCAGTTACTCAATTTGTCCAACATCAACTATGTTACTATGTTACTATCTGTTGCTACCACTGGGCAGTGGAGTCAGGGTAGTGGGTCAGACAGAGTCGGTGGATTATATGTGGTTTCCAGTGGGCAGGGGCAAAGAACTGTCTAAAGATGCTCAATTAGGAACAAGCCTGCCTTAGAATTACAGAGAGGAAATATCCTAGAGTCCATCATACTGATCCTACCAAAAAGGCAGTCCAGCCACAAAGCTACAGGCAATTCCTGTATAAACATGAGAAGCAGCCAACCCCAGATGTATGTTTCAACCTTGTTCAGAGTGTAAATGGACAATCTGTGTTACCAGTGGGCAACAGAGCCAGGCTAGGGGGTCATAAAGTGCATCTTTGGGTACTAGTGGGAAGGGGAACAAGGTGGGATGGGGGGCTGACAGTGTATGTGGGGAATCGTTGGCTACTGTTAAGCAGGGGAACAAAGCTGGGAATCCATGTAGGTGGGGAATCTGTGGCAACCAGTGGCCAAGAGAACAAAACTAGGGGGTCAGTCAGTGTATGTGGGGATCTGTGGCTCCCAATAGGCAGAGGAACAGTGGATAGGCAGGGGAGATCAAACAATGTGGAGGATCTCCCAGTCTTATTCGCCTGCCCTCTGGTAGCCTCAGATCCTTCACCTATAATGTCTGCCTCTTAGTATTGTTCCCCTGCCCACTGGTAACCCAGATTCCCCACTTACACTTTAACCTGTCCCCAGTCTTTCTCCTGCCCATTGGTACTCACAAAGTGTATAAGAGGAATCTGTGGTTATCAGTGAGCAGGGGAACATTTATGTTTTTATTTATCTTCTAATTATTTATTTTGTATTTATATATCTATTTATTTTAAATGATCAAAGCAGACCTGGTTGGGGGGGGCATTGGGACCCCTCCTAATGCCCCTCTGGAATTGATCCCTATCAGATCATTCCCCTCCTCATTATCCTGCTCAACCCAGTGTTATATGAACATCCGAGTTCAGTATGAGGACCTTCAAGACCCACTTGAGTCATGTGGGTCTTGATAGTCCTCCTGCTCAACCCAGAAGTTCATATCACATGTAGTAATCACCTTCCTGGTTACTGCAAGGATGGCCTACCCTACCTGATAGCTATCAATGCCAAAAGAGTCCATGAGGTCTGAGATCTGATTAAAAATTTGCAGTTGCACATAGTGAAAGATTAAAAGCTCCTACATTATATGCCTTTTATATACAGGATTACTCCCATGTTCAAGTCTATATATTTAAGAGTTAAATGTTGCCCTGCAGTGCAGACAGAAGCGTCAAAGTGTGATCTTGCAATTTGTCCATGCAAGCATACTTTGCATTTTCTTTCCACTTCAAAGACATTTTACCAAGAGTACAATTTATGGCCCACTGTTAAGAATATTCTGCTAGTGGAATGTGACCCTAGGAGTGCCATAGATGTATGCATTGCATTGTGTTACAGTGTGGTGGATGCCTCTCTGACATTCTTGAAAGCTTGCATCCAAAGCCACTCAGTTAGCCTATAAAGGTATCATTTTACTCCACTAGTCTCCTGTGTGTATTTTGTAAGTAGGGAGAAGTACTATTCTCTGTTGCATTTTATAAGGGAACTCTTTACCACCAGTTGTTTCAGGCTGGGAGGCTGTTTATAGGAGAGAAACTGAGGTTTTGGGAATAGTCTTTTAAGTCTGCCATTGTTATGTAGTATTGTTTGGAGCTCTTTTGAGATTTTGTGCAGCACTTCAAGCTGGGGGTTGTAGGCGACCACTAATGGCACTCTGTTCTCTTCCTGTTGCTGTTTGTATTCCAGGATATTTCTTCTGAGTACACTGGTGTATCTCTGAATTTGGATATCCATGACCTTGGCATTATAATCTGTGACTGATAAAATCTATCATAATACCTCACACATCAAACATATTTTGGGCCATTTGAGTTCCAGGGGGATGTGCAGTGCATTGCAAGCCAAGGGTTTCAGACCCCGAGAGTTAACTTGTGCATTTCATAGACCTAGCCACCTGTGGCTATATTTCTACATACTAATTTACTGGGCTGAAGGATAATAAATTTTGTGCCAACTACAAAGGGTTGCCTTTACTGGAGCCTGGGGAATGACATCACTATGACAATAGCAATGTAGAGAAATCACCTTCAGTGAAATTTAACCCTTTCAGTTGCAAGCTCATAATTTGCATGTGGTTGTCTGTGCAAGCCCACATTGCCAACCACATGCAAATTGCAAGAACACAGGCTACTGGCTATGGCCTCTGGAAACATGAGGAGCCCTGGCTGCAAGTTATGGGTCACAGAGAGATGCCCTGCTGTTGCTTCTGCCAACATCTTATGTCAGATGCCTTTTTTGGTGAAAGACCAGCATCATCCAGTTGCACCCACTTCCATTAGAGCCACAACACCAGTATCTGCTAGCAGAACTCTGTGTCAGAAGCAAGAGATGCGGGCCCCCAAATTGTTACCTTGCGGAGGGCCCTATGATGCTTAATCCTTATCTTGTGATGTAAGGAATTCACTTTCAGTGGAATCAATTTCCATGAGTGTATAACCTGTCATCTATTTTGTATTTAGCCTTTATATTAAATATGCCTGAAGAAGTTTGTTAGAACATAGTACAGAATAAAACAAGAAGGCATCAGATCAAAGAAATACAATACAAGGCTTATTACACGTAAAGTGACATGACTTGTCCACATAAGAAACCCAGAGGGCAAGGGATATTGCAAGATTCATAAAATAGAGCAAACCCCAGGATATGGGTAGCAGACCCCAGTAGAAAGGTATCACTACCAGTCACTTTTCCTTGGCAGTTTCTCCTAGAAATGGAAAAGAAACCAGAAGGGGTGCAATACCATTAATAAAGTGCAATAATGCTCCAGAATAGAAGAGAGTCAATACTCACAATAATTATGGACACCGGTTGATGTACCCAACAACCGGTATAGCAAGCAGGGATATAAATCCGCCCTGCTCCGGATGTGCAACTCTCAGGATACAAGTTGTAAAAAATGGAACCAGATGTAGAGGCAAATATACCACAAATTTATTAAAAACAATGTAGATAAAAATGTGATTAGGAGTATTTAGAGCCCAAGCATTCCACGTGTTTCGAAGTGTTGGTTTCTTCTTCAGGAACAAAAAAAATTGGGCTAATGTAAAGAATCTATAAGCTCAATATCACATAAATATTACAACATATAAGAAAAGTATTATACACACTTACATTGACCACGGGGCTCCTATTATAGTGTTGTTCAGCTTCCCAAAGAAGACAAAGGCACCAAAGACACTAGTCACGTAAGGGGAAGAGATGCATACAAAGCGTTTCATCCATGGAACACAAACACAACGGGTCACGTGGGAGAGCGCGTCTGCCCGCATCACCATGACGCAGGATGTATCCTTACAACGAACACGCCTCCCCATAACCCATTCATGACTGCAAGAGGCACATTTGAAAGAAACAATTGAATATGCCACCACTGCCCCAAAACACTATAGCAAAAAATATGGTACTTATAGGGACCCAAAAACCGGCACTTGTAAGTGTGTAAACAATCACATTACTTTTTGGTTACAAGGTTCCATACTATACCAATTAAATGACACATAATTACTATATATACACACTAGGAAAACAATAATAAGAAAATAAGAAAAATATTAGGAAAGGAAAAATTTAATAAAATAAACTTAACCCCTTAAGGACCGGGAAAATCTGAGGTGGATTTCACTTAACGACCGGAGCAATCTTTACTTTTTTATTTCAATGTTGATTTGAATTTCAAGCACAGGATAGGTGAAGATTTTAAAAAATGCATTATTTAGTGTTCAGCTCCTTCTTCTGAGTACAGCAATACCCTATATGCATAGGTTTCTCAAGGTTTGGGGGAGCTACGGGGCCCAAATTGGAACATGTGCGTTTTTCAGTTGCACACTTTGAATTTTCACAGCTTGAGTCACTGGTGCCATGTCTCATTTGGAGCTGTGTACTAGTGCTCCACTTTAAAATATCCCCCCAAAAGTGTATATTTTTGGAAAACAGATACCCCAGGCTTTCATTTTAGGCATGTTTTCAAATTTTTATGCAGCCATTTTACCACCAATCCGTCGTAAAACTTGACGAAAGTAAAAATTTCTGCGTTTTTCACACTTAGATTTAAATTTTGATGTGAATTTCAAGCTAAGGGTAGGTGAAGATTTTTAAAAATGCATTGTTTAGTGTTCAGCTCCTTCTTCTGAGTACGACAATACCCCATATGCATAGGTTTCTCAAGGTCTGGGGGAGCTACGAGGCCCAATTTTGAACAACTATTGAATTTTCACAGCTTGCTTCACTGGTGCCATGTCTCATTTGGGGCTGTGTACTAGTGCGCTACTTTAAAATGTCCCCCCAAAAGTGTATATTTTTGGAAAGCTTTTGTTTTAGGCATGTTTTCAATTTTTTTACGCAGCCATTTTTTCACTAATCAGCTGTAAAACTTGATGTAAGTAAAAAAATTCAGCATTTTTCACACTTAGATTTCAATGTTGATGTGAATTTCAAGCACAAGATAGGTGTAGATTTTAAAAACTACACTGATTAGTGTTTGGTTCCTTCTTCTGAGTACAGCAATACCCCAATATGCATAGGTTTGTCAGGGTTTGGGGGAGCTAAAGGGCCCAAATTGGAACATGCGACTTTCCAGTTTCACATTTTAAATTTTCACAGCTTGCGTCACTGGTGCCATGTCTCATTTGGGGCTGTGTACCAGTACTTCACTTTAAACTTTCAGCCCAAAAGTGTATATTTTTGGACATTAGACACCCCAGACTTTCATTTAAGGCATATTTTCAATTCATTTTTACACAGCCATTTTACCTCCAATCCCTCGTAAACTTGATGTAATTAAAAAATTCAGCGTTTTTCACACTTAGATTTCAATGTTGATATGAATTTCAAGCACAAGATAGGTGTAGATTTTAAAGACTGCATTGATTAGTGTTTGGCTCATTCTTCTGAGTATGGCAATACCCCATATGCATAGGTTTCTCAGGATTTGTAGGAGCTACTGGGCCCAGTTGGGAACATGTGCGTTTCCATCTACAGGCATGGCATTTTTACAGCTGGTGCCTTGTCTCATTTCGGGCTGATTGGCAATGCTGCAATAAATTTTACCCCCAAACGTATATGTTGTAGAAGAGTAGACAACCATGGCTTTCATTCTATTTGCATTTTAACATTTTTTTCACTGCCACTCTATCACCAATCCCTACCAAAACCTGCAGTAAGGAAGAGAAACACCATTTTTTCACACCTATATTTTAGTGATGCTCTGGATTTCAATCAAAGTATATTTGCAGATTTTTTTAAATGCTTCACATTAGTGTTCAGCCACATCGTCTGAGTACTGCAATGCCCATATGCATAGGTTTGTCAGGGTTTGGGGGAGCTACTGGGCTCAGTAGGGAACATGTGTGTTTCCATTATCAGACATGGAGAAAACATAGGGTGCTTTGCTTCCCATTATATTTTGATAGTGTTAGCTCTAAGGAGGGATGTGTTTTGAAAAATAAAAAAACAGGATATTTCAGGGGGGAAAATTGGTCAAATAATAAAATAAACTTTACAGCACTACTGCATTGTGCCTGCATGGTATTGCTTAAAGGGATAGTAATACTTCGTTTTAACTTTTTTTATTTTATAGGCATTAAAAAAATATGAAGAATGATAAAAGTCTTATCTCTCAAACCTTTATGGTTTATGAGATATTCACAAGCAAAGTTTCCCCCTCCTGCCCCTTTTACCTAGTGTAAGCAATCTCTTCTCAGATGTGGAATGCAGTCTATAGACCAGACAGATAACAGAAGGGGGCACTCTTATTCCTATGAAAACAATGAAATCCCTGGCCCCCTTAACAAGTTTTTCAGGTTTTTCCCTTATCTTAATTGAAGATTGTCACTCTCTGCAGTCTACCTGGGCACCTCCCTTCTGCTCTGGCTGAACAGTGTGACATCAGTAAAAGGGGCGGGAGGGGGGCACTTTGTCATTGAATTACTTTGGAACTACAACTCTGACAGAACTGAAATAACACTCTCCAAAGTCCAAATACTATGATGATTAATTAGAGATGCTTTTATTATAAAACATTACTATCCCTTTAAAGCAGTCACCAATGCAGAGGCCAGGTTTGGAAGTGCAATCAGGACAGTAAGCCATGGTGTCTCTCCGTATTCCCTTGCTGTAGCAAACCCTGCAGCGCTTTTGTGGTTTGTTCTTTTGGGGAGTTGGGGGGATTTTAAAAATAAAGTGTGCTACCCCGGGTCTTGCTGGAATAATTTCTAACGCACCTTGAAACAAAAATAGGGAAATGAGTTATAGCTGATACTGTAAAAAACTACATTTTGGATTGGGGTTTGCCAGTTTGAAAAGTAAAAATGAATTGTGTACTGCAGTCTGTATCATATACATGGCAACTTTTTTGTACCATGCCCTACACTTTCTCATAGCGAGATATGGCTGCATTAGTTGATCACACAGATCAACTCCCCACATGTTCTTGTTATAGTCCCTGATGCAGACTGGCTTTCTCAGTACCCCTCTCCTGCCACGAACAGTGACTGCCACAGTTCTGTCCTCATGCATGGTGGTCAGCATGTAGACATCTTTTATGTCCTTAAACTTAACAGCCAGCAGCTCCTGTTGGCACAAAGATAAGGACGTCCCAGTTTTTAGTTTGGTATCTATGAGTTTTTTGGGCAACTCCCTGCAATTGCACCTAACAGTGCCACAGGCCATGGTGTCAAAAATAAAAAAGACAGTTAAAGGGATAGTAATACTTGAAAATAAGTTAATTTTATACTGTAGCCCTTAAAAAAACATGAAAAATGATATACTTCTTATCTCCCAAGAGATATTCAGAAGTAAAGTTTCCCCTGGAGTGATATCATTGCTCCACCCTTCAGATTTGGAATCTGGTCCCAGGACCGGCTGTGCCTCTCCAGAAGTGCTGAGATCACCATCTTTAAAAATAATTTCTTAATTGGAATGGTCTATGGTCTACAAAGTGTGCTTTCAAGCCAGGCACACTTTGTAGATAGTTCCAATTAAGTAGTTCTTTTCAAAGATTGTGATCTCGGCACTGCTAAAAAGAGCTGCCAGTTGCTCTGTGGACCGAATTCCAAATCTGTCCACTAGATGGCAGACTTGGCTGAAACAGCCAGGAAAAGAGAATTTTACTATATTTTACATGTAAATATCTCTCAAACCATAAAGGTTTGGGAGATAAGACTTATATCATTTTTCATGTTTTTTTAAGGGCTACAATATAAAATAAAATTATTTTCAAGTATTACTATCCCTTTAAATAAAAGGGGGCTGGTGTAGTAGTTATCAACAAATAACTGATAACCTTTATTTAACCCTTTGAGTGCCAGAGGGGTACACAACGCATTGCTTTGCAATGTATTGCGTACCCCCTGGCACTCAAAGGGTTAATAAGGGGTAAATTAGATCCCAAACTATTTTCCCATTTGTTCCCAAAAATTCGGAGCAACCAAGAGGATCAGGTTGGCTGTCCTTGCCCTCATAAAGTCAAAAAGCCTGGGTATAGCCTGTGGCACTTTCACACAATTTATAAAATTTAACATCAAACTTGGAGTGCTTGGAAGGGATGTATTGCTTGAACCCCAACCTGCCTTTATACTTCATTAGGGATTCATCTATACTTATTTGTTTTTGGGGCGTATATACTTAGGCAAACTTTTTCTGTAAATGATTTATTAGGGGGTGAATTTTGTACAGTCTGTCATACTGGGGGTGTTCTTTTTGGAGGCACAGGATATTATCACTAAAATGCAAAATCACTTCAAATCTAGACCTGGTCATTGTTTTGGAGAATATAGGGGTATCACATATGGGGTTTTTGCTCCAGTAGTATCTGATACTTGGCTTTTTTATTATCCCTATTGCCATTATTAGGGCCCATAATTGCTTACATTCTGTGATATCTGTGGGCTTCCATACACCTTGCATAACAATGAAAGCTGATTGGTTGGCAGCAATATACTGGGCTGCATACATATTGGTTTGGGACACAATTTCCCCCAAAATGTCTTCCCCCAAAAACAAATAAAAAACTGATCATGGGTAAATCCTTCCACATCAATTTGAATTCCTGGGCTGCCTGTGAATTCTGGGATTTGTGGTTTTAAATTGGTTGGTGATACCCATTCTTTAGGATCAGGAGAAGTGGCAGGTCTTGGGGTATTTCTTTGGGCAGCACTCGGGGCATTTCTTTGAACAGCTCTTTGGGACGGTCTTTTGGCAAGTCGTTTAGCAGGTCTTTGGCCAGTTGCTGGGGAAGTTGCCAGGGCAGCTCTTGGAACAGCTGCTGGGGCAGCTCTTCTGACAGTACATCTTTTCTTTTACAGAAGGCCCAAGAGTCATCACTAGAGCTGCCCTCTCTCTGAAAACTGCGTTATATCAAAATCTGATGCAGTGTCTGTGGCTTCTGAGTCAGACACCTACCCAAAACTAAATACATTTCTAATTTCTCCTAAATAACTACCCACCCACTACTAAACTATTACTATGTAAATACTATACCTAACTCTAAACTCAAACGGTCACTATTCCTATGATAAATTTATTTTGTTTGTTTTTTGGTTTTGTTTTTTTTCCTACACTACTCCTAAACCTAAATCTATCCCTAAGCCTTACCCTTACCCACGTATTCCCTGAACCTACCTAACCAACTGCCTATCTAAATTAGCTTATAATACAAACTCAATTTTTAAATAAAATGAACTTTTTTTTGTTTATTTTTTTTGTTAGGGGTTTTTCCTACGCTACTCCTAAACCTAAATCTATCCCTAAGCCTTACCCTAACCCACATATTCCCTGAACCTACTAAACCCAATTCAACTACCTATCTAAACTATAATTATTTATTCTAAATATCTTTTAAAAATCAATTTTGAAATAAAATAATTTTTTGTTTTTTTTCCTACGCTACTCCTAAACCTAAATCTATCCCTAAGCCTTACCCTAAACCACGTATTCCCTGAACCTACCTAACCAATTAGTTATCTAAACTAGCTTATAACACAAACTCAGTTTTTAAAGAAAATACACTTTTTTTTTGCTTTATTTTTCCTACGCTACTCCTAAACCTAAATCCATCCCTAAGCCTTACCCTAACCCTCGTTCTCCCTGAACCTACCTAACCAACTACCTATTTAAACTAGCTTATAACACAAACACAATTTTTGAATAAAATAATTTTTTTTTTTTTTTGGGGGAGGGTTTCCTACGCTACTCCTAAACCTAAATCTATCCCTAAGCCTTACCCTAACCCATATATTCCCTGAACCTACTTAACCCAATTCAACTACCTATCTAAACTATAATTATTTATTCCAAATATCTTTAAAAGATACATTTTAAATAACTTTTTTTTGTGTTTTTATTGTGTTTTTTTTTCTACTCAACTCCTAAACCTAAGTTTAACCCTAAACCTTTCCCTAAAGCAGGTATACACTAATTCTACCCAACTACCTAGCTAAACTACCTACTTAACCCTAACATTTGCTACAAAATATTTTTTTTATTTAAAAAAATACAAGGGGGATGGGGAAATACCACAGATCAGCAAAAAGCTGATCTGCAGCAATTGATCACTATTAAAGTGATCAGAGGGGGGTGGATTTATTGATCACTGCAGTTACAGTGATCAAGGGGTTAATTTGGGGTTAAAATCTTTTTTTTAAACAGGTTGAAAGCTGGAGCAGGATCTGGAATGCTGAAACACTATGTCTCTCTGTCTCTCTCTACTTCAGCAGTGTGTAAGATGGAGGGAGGCAGAGAGATGTGACAGGGACAGTATTTGTAAATACTGTCCCTGTCATTCGGCTTTTGCACAATGTGATTCGCTAATCAAGCGAATCACATGTTGCTACAATGTGTTTAGTGGCTGAAACTAAGTGCCCCGGTATCGGAGAACTTAGCAACAGCCTTTCCGCGCTCTCCCATCGCTCCGTGCAGCCGCAATCAGAGATTTTAACCCATGACGTACAAGGAAAGTCATGGGTCCTTGTGGCAAATCTACCCATGATGGTCCTGGTACACCATGTGTCGTTAAGGGGTTAATAAAAAATAAAAATAGAAGTGAAATATGTGAAAAATAAAATTAAAAATAAAACAAAAAATTAGGATAAAAATGATATGTGACATACTTATAAAAAATAAATTAATGATAATGACAGTGAAAAATAATAACAGAAAAATAAAGAATACAAATAATTACTAGAGCAAATTATCATAGTTGTGATACTACAGTGTTATATATCCACACCTAAAACACTCCCACATGATGCCAAAACATAATGCACCATGTGCGATAAAAACACTATATGGGCAATATGTGCAGACCTCCTATATAATAATTTGAAGAGAATGGTGACAGACAAATTGACCACATCAATAAAAAAGAACCAATATTTAATATATATTTTCAGTACTTTCATTAAGGCCACATGGACTTATCGCCTGGAGATAAAAAAATCCAGTAGGCTTCATGATGGTTTAATCTGTTCGCATCATTGCCATCAACTTTTTCAATCGGAGTTATCCTCTAAAAGGAGGGATCTTTATTGTGTAAACTTGCACAATGACTGGATACACTGTGTTCGAGAAACCCTTTCAAAACACTGTGACGATGCTGTCCAAACTTATCCCGCAATGTTTGTGTCATCCTCCCCACATATTGTGCTCCACATTTGCAATCTATAAGAAATATTATATATCTAGAGTTACAACTAAGAGTAGATCTAATCGGAGAGCGAGCTCCTTGGTGTAATTAGACTTGAAGCTAGTCACCTTGTGTGAAATAAATGGATAGATAAGGCATCAAACCACACCACATTTATAACTCCCTAGATGTTGAAGGAAGTTACCCTTTCTTAAACCTTCTTTAAACATTTTGCCAGTTTTTGCAGGTAGAACACTAGGTACTAGACTGTTTTTAAGAGTTTTCGCAAATCTATATGTCTATATGTAAAGCTAGGTTTAGATTCCAATATATCTTTCAGAACGGGGTCTAGTTTCAATATCTCCCAATGTTTTCTAATGGTGCATTATGTTTCGGCATCATGTGAGAGTATTTTAGGTGTGGATATAAAACACTGTATTATTACAACTATAATAATTTATTATAGTAATTATTATACAATTATTCACATTCATTCATCCTTTTATTTATATTTATAACTCATATTTCACTTTTGTATTCTTTATTATTATAGTATTATTTTTCTCTATCATTATCATTAATTTATTTTTTACAAGATGTCACTTACAATTTTTATTCTAATTTTTTGTTTTATTTTTAATATTATTTTTATTTTTCACATATTTCATTTCTATTTTTTATTAAGTATATTTTATTCATTTTTTTCTTTTCCTAATATTTTTCTAATTTTTGTATTATTGTTTTCTTAGTGTGTATATATAGTAATTATGTGTAATTTTATAGGTATAATATGGAACCTTGTAACCAAAAAGTAATGTGATTGTTTACACACTTACAAGTGCTGTTTTTGGGTCCCTATAAGTGCCATATTCTTTTGCTATCATGTTTTGGGGCAGTGGTGGCATATTCAGTTGTATCTTTTAAATGTGCCTCTTGTGGTCATGAATGGCTTATGGGGAGGATTGCTCGTTGTAAGGATACATCCTGCGTCATGGTGATGTGGGCAGACATGATTTCCCATGTGACTCGTTGTGTTTATATCCCTGCTTGCTATACCGGTTGTTGGGTACGTCAACTGGTGTCCACAATTATTGTGAGTATCGACTCTCTTCTATTCTAGAGCATTATTGCACTTTATGAATGGTATTGCGCCCCTTCTGGTTTCTTTTCTATTTTCTTTGCCAAGGATATTCTGGAGAAATCCCTGATCGTTTGTTGGGAGTAGCGTCCATTAATCCATTTGTGGCAAGACTGAATGGGGGCAGTCTAGAGTTCTCCATCTGTCCAGATGACCACTACCTAGTGGGTCAATACATTGTAAGTGTGCTATATTATTGGTGGTGGTGTTCCCTGGAAGTAGTACACTAGGAGCGCCCCTCTGTTTTGTTTTTGTCTCCTAGAATTGTGCACTCTTTCTTTAGACAATTACAGACTATGGCCTTGATTCAACTGAGGCTGGTAAAACAGCCGATAGGGCAATATTGGCTAATGGCTGTTAGCCAAAAGTGCTAGCGGAGCAATTCAATTGCCCTACCAGCTGAAAATGGACATTAAGCCACAGAAAAGTACTTGTGGCCAGAAGTCCTTTTTGTGTGTTAAGTTCACAAAATACTGATAAATAGCTTGAATAATGGAAACATCAAAGGAAAAAAGCTAACAATGGTGCCTGACACACTGTCAAGCACCAATCGTTATATCAAACACACAGTCACCCTCCCAAATCTAAACCTGTATTACTCCTAACAGTAAAGTGCAACAATACTACCCCTAACACTAGCCTAACACCCAGGGGCTGGATTCTATTACCAGAGTTAAAAAAAAAACAGGCATTGTGTTTTTTTAAGTCAGATTTTAGTATGCTATTACATGACTTGAGAAAACAAAATCAGCGGTAATTATACGCACCACCATTAAAAAATAACAACAACTAAAAATAATGTGCAAGTAGCATTCTATTACCCATGCTCAGTATTACTGCCTGTTTTATGGTTACATTTTCTGTCGGTAATCCTGCACCTCAGATTTGAGTCGTAAAAGCCACAACGACGGTTTAAAAACCATCATTGTTCGAACAAAAGCAGTGCAAAATATAGTTTACATCAAAGAAATCCGACATAGAGTGCCCCCTTCTACATATTAACCCTCCCTTTGAAATTGGACTTATAGGGGTAGATTTAAAGGCAGCCGTTAACCAAAAAAATCACTAACGGGTGCGTTAAGTGACATGTTGCAATTCAAAGATCCGTCTAAAGACCAGCTAACGGCAGTTGTAGAATCCTTACGGCCGATACACTTACGTGCATTCAGACGCATGGAAAAACATACCCCAGAGCTATTCAAAGGCTTGCGGTACTGATAACGGCTGAAAAAAAGACACACCTAACGGCTAAAAGTTAAGACCCACTTTTTTTAGCCGTTAGACACTTAACGGCCAAAACAAAACACCCGTTACATAGGAAAAGACACAAAAGGCTTACCGCACAACCATGTAAATGGGAAAATTAACCCGTGCAATGCCAAAACAACACAAAAACATGCACACACAACACAAATCACTATACACACAACAACAACCAACACCACAGGGACAACGACACACTAAAAAACAACAACACAACATGGCACGGAACAATGGGGGTCATCACACAAAGCGGACACCTGCAAATACAAGCTCACCTGGGCAACATCAACACGCCACCTGCACCCCACAACTGCATGTCCGCAAATGGCACACACAGAACAAGCACAACACACCACATCTTATAACACACACACACCTGCAAACACTTACCTGGACAAAAACAACTCACCATTGGTCAGCACTCACCTCATCACCACACCCACACAACGCCCTAGCAAGTACTTAAAGGGACAACTCAACACACTCACTTGTGGCTTGTTTTCCACTCAGGGAGGGAGAGAGAGAGAGATAGAGAGAGAGAGAGAGAGAGAGAGAGAGAGAGAGACAGACAGACAGACAGATAGATAGATAGAGACAGATAGATAGAGCAAACAGTATGTTGGGTTACATATTGTTGCGAAGACTGAAGAGAAGGCGTGCAAGGGAGAGAGCTAGGGAACATCAGCAACCTCCAAGCATGCCTGATCAACAGCCTTCACCTGTTGCAAGTGAGGAGGCTCTGGCTCAGCAGCCACACAGGAGCCCATCCCCACCTGGAGGGCACAGGATGTATAGACGACCACCAAGGCCCAGGGTATACCGCCCAAGGGTCACCCTCTTTGGAATGACCGATGATGAGGTAATTGATCGCTACAGGTTGAGGCCTGACAGCATCATTGCCTTGTATGAGGTCATCAAGGAGCAGGTGGATCCCATCTACATCTACAACCATGCCCTAACTGGCCTGCAGAAACTACTCTGTGCCATGCACTTCATGGCAAGCGGGGCCTTCCAGTCCACAGAGGGTTACGCATCTGGCATGTCACAGGCCATATTCTCCAGGGTGCTGGCCCAGGTCCTGCCAGCCCTCAAAAGCAAGGCCAGTACCTATATACATTTCCCCACCACCGACATGGACTGGATACAAGTCAAGCAGGCCTTTTACGCCAGGGGAGGCATGCCCAGGGTCATGGGTGTTATAGATTGCGCCCATGTCCGAATTAAGGCCCCAGCACGTGACGCACAGATATTCATCAACAGGAAGAACTTTCACTCCATCAACGTGCAGATGGTGTGTGACAGCCAGATGAGGATAATGAATGTCTGTGCAAAGTATCCTGGCAGCTCACATGATTCATACATTCTCCAAAACTCCTCAGTCCATAGAGATTTCGAGAATGGAACTTTTACAGGGGGATGGCTTTTGGGTGAGTTCACAATACAAAATCACATCACATACACAGGCGTACACACAACGCTGCTTAGCATGCTCCTGACCCACAGCTACTACATCTACCACACAAAACATCATTCACACAACATGTGCTCCCTGTCTCACCATGTCACTCACATTACACAGGTGATGCTGGCTATGGATGCAAGTCCTGGCTACTGACCCCACTGGCCAATCCTCGAACACATGCCCAGGAAAGCTACAACCAGGCTCATGGCAGAACGAGGAATGCCATTGAGCGGACCTTTGGCCTCCTCAAGTCAAGATTCCGATGTCTGGACCACTCGGGGGGAGCACTGCAGTATGCACCTGGAAAGGTGTGCGACATCATTGTGGCGTGCGCAATACTGCACAACATCGCAGTGGACACCAGGCTGCTGGAGCACATCCAGGCCCCCCCCATACAGGAAGTGCCCATGGACATCGGACACGTTGAGGAGACCCTGAGAGGGACACAGATCAGAGACAGGCTCATCACGGAACACTTTACATGTGAGTATAACACAGGCATGCAAACAATCCATGCAAGTCCCCCATCAGTCCTGTGACACTAACCACACTGCACATTTTGTTCTGTCTCACCCCACAGGAACAGTGACACAGCACTGCACTTGCAGCGGACGTGGCAAATTGTGTGTGTGGACTCAAAAACCATCCTCCATTCCACTCTCCACGTTGACATACAGACCCCAAGGATATCACGCACACCCTCAGGAGAAACAAGGTACAACACATAACCCATGTTCATCGCCTTACAGGGCTTGATTGACAGCAGCTAACTTGATTTGCCATGAGCATAGCCAGAGCAACCATGCTAGCCTTGTAGCGAAAGAGTGTTATCCAATGCTATGCATTGGATAATACTCCGTCACATCAGGGGTTAAAGGGCCATTGGACTCAATATGGAACCTGTACTGTGCTACAGCTGAGAAGAGCAGCACAGGGGTGGATGTACAGTGGTATGGGCACACAATGTAGAGGTCATGAGACGTAGATCAGATTACCAGGGACACCATGCTGACCTGTGAGTGTGCAGACATATGTGCCCCCGACATGAATACACACATCAACAAATGTGTCCTAACAGTTCCATGGAACAAATGACATTGGGCTGCCACTGTCACATTAACAGTGGCAGCCCAAATTCATTACTTCCATGGAGCTCTCAGAACACTTGTTGATGTGTGTATCCATGTCAGGGGCACATATCCATAGGGCTGGGGCACATGTCCTTAGTTCTCCACATAATTGGTTACAGATGAGTACACAACACATTGTCAAGCAATGGTTTGTGTACTCACCTGTAACTGTGAAAATTGAGGGGATCAAAAAGACTAAATTGTTGTTGCTTGATGATCAGTTCAAGTCAACTACTCCAAATCCTGTCCTCTTCTTCCACAGGCATCCGTAACATGATCCATCCTTGAACTGAAGTTCTTCTATGTGACTGGATTGATGTCTTGACATCACCTTCATGGAGATCACCCCTTGCTGTTTATGTTGATGTTGTTGGTGATGCAAAGTTTGACCTGAGGTTCACACAAACCTCTACTGGATCATTTTCATATAGACACAGAAAACACTAATTCCTGAGTTTTATAACCTGTACAGTTAGGATGCTCAGCTACAGAGTTGTCAAACCTTGTGGACAACACATGAGCTGGGCAGCAGTGTAACTAAAGTACTATTTTTTTGTTTCAAAGTACATTTAGTGTTCTCATACAGGTGTTCAATGCATATAGGCAATACACAGAAAACACATGTACATCCTAATGTACTTTGAGACACAATAAAGATGAACCATCACCATTCTATCTGTGTCTGTAGGAGGATATATTTGAGAACACAGTTGTCAATGCGTTACCACACCCAGGGTAGAGTATCCCCATACATGGATAGGCATCACCCATATCACAGGACTCCAGCACTTGTTTGCAAGTGAGTGGACTCAGTGATGTATTCACGCTAACAGATGGTGGCAGTGATACACTAATGTGTTGTGGGAGTGATAAAGAGGTGATAAAGGGGACATACTTCCACAGTGAATTCCTGTCCACAGTTAATGTGTTGCTCAATGTTCAGTGATATTGCTCCACTGGGACATATCACAGTACATGACCAAGTGGACAAGTGTTTTCACTGGGGAAGTCTGTTACACCCTTAGAAAAAACAACAAGTCAACTTACTGGAGGCCCCAATGCTCACCCCAGGATATCAATGTGTGTGCTACACATTGAAATCCTAGGTTGAAAACATTGGCTTCCCCAGTCAGTCTGTTGCACAATGAGTGTGTGAATCCAAGACAATATGGATACATGTCCCATTTATCTGTCCTGCTTCTTATCTCACCGCTAAGCCGTTTGTTTGGTTATCCCCTTAACCCTCTGAGTGCCAGAGTGGTACCCAACGCATTTCTTTGCAATGCGTTGCCTACCACTCTGGATATCAAAGGGTTAAACACTACATATGATGTAGATGAATGTTCAATGTTGTACCAAATGTTGGGCTAAGGGGAATGTTTTGTTATGCAAAATCAACACACAACATTGCCATATAACACAGTTGTGTAATATGGCAACAGGGATGTTTTTACAGTTGATTTTGTACAACGATGTGTATGTATGTGAACCCATGTTGTAACATCCCACAAACATCTTACCTAGGCAGGAGTTGTATTCACTGAATTGTTTGGCAATGCATTGGAGACAACTCTGCCACCCAAATCTATGACCAAATTCAAAGCAGATCAGACAGGATTCAAAAGCACAATGTTCCTTTATTCAGGGGAAATTTAACATGTTGGGCATTTTATTTTTTTTTCTTGGGGGGGGGGGCTTAGACTGTGTGGCAGAAGTGGATAACCTGGATGATCTCCTGGTCACCCTTTGCCCCCTAGGTGTGGCTTCGGGGGTCACATTAGAGGGGGTGGTGGGGGCAGTGGATCCCTCTGTGGAGCGCAGGTTTTCCCTCTCCAAACGTAAGTCCTCCCTGCGGTTCAGCTCTCTCAACTCCACCAGTAGCTGTGCAAGCAGGTCCATCACCCCCGTGTGTAGCTGATGGAGTTGAGTGTTGATCCTCATGACCTCCGACTCCAGGGCATGGATCCTTGCCTCTATCCTGTTAGTGTTTATACGGGATTCCCTACGGCTCCTGGTGATGTTGTCATTGGTGCGGAGGCTTGACCTGAGTAGTCTCCTTTGCAGAGCCATACACTCAGCTTCCATCCCCGTGGGCCGTTCACTGCTGGTGATGCTTGTGCCTGGTGAATCAGCTGCTGCTGTGTCCTCCTCTGCTGGTGCTGTATCCTCCTCTGCTGGTGCTGTATCCTCCTCTGCTGGTGCTGTATCCTCCTCTGCTGGTGCTGTGTCCTCCTCTGCTGGTGCTGGTTGTGCTGCAGATGGGTATGTGCCCACCACATCAATTGACCCACTGCTGCCCACCGATGTCTGTGCTGGTGGAGGTGGTGGGGTAAACACGTCCCTTCGCATAGGCTGTTGGGGCTGCCCAAGCAGGCCCAGGTGTTGGTAGTCGAGTGGCCAAGGGTCAAACCTTGGCCACTGGTATGTGCTTGGCCCCCACCTAGGATCATACCTGGGGCCATGCTGGGGAGCCATCCAGGAGGGTAGGTCAATCTGTGGGTATGGCCCGTATTGGGTGGTGGCCACATCACCGGGCAGCCATTGCCTCCCTGGTGGTGGTGGTGCTGCTGCTGCTGCTGGGGGATAATAGCTCCTGGAGGTGGTGGGGGGCATCCAGTCACTGTAATAAGTCGGTGCAGGCAGAGTTGGTGCAGGCAGAGTTGGTGCAGGCAGAGTTGGTGCAGGCAGAGTTGGTGCAGGCAGAGTTGGTGCAGGCAGAGTTGGTGCATCCAGCTGGCCAAGAGGTGTGGATGTCGTTGGGTACGGTGCCCACTGGCTGGTCCCCTCCTCCAAATACTCCTCACTGGGTGGTGAGGTGGCCTCCTCCATGGGCTCCTGATGTGCTGGAGACACATAACCTGTGTGGAGGATTGAGATTGTGTGATCAGTAAACTTAGCCATGATGGTGTCAAATTGATATTAATACTTGAAATGTGTAAAGGAACATATATGTTGTATGGTGTATCCCCCTGTGTGAAACAACGGTACTCCTACTGGTGATGGGTGTTGTATTCTACATGTATTGCAGCTCAGTGTTGAATTCCTTTGGTGCCACATCCCAGTGGCCTGAAATTGTACATTTGCGCTGTTGCCACATCATCCTTTGTGGATATCTGTTCCCTGGACCAAAGCTAGCCAGAGGATGGTCTGGCAACATTGGCATAGTACATTTTCAGGCCACAGTGATATTGTCCCTGGAATATTCAACTTTGAGCTGTTATACTCTTGTGATGAAACACCTTTCAGTAGTGGGGATACCCTTACATTACCCGGTGGATCAATCCTATGACATGTATTTTTCCTTTCACATTTTAGGTATTACTATCTCTTTAACGGGATAGCAATGGTTAATTTCACCTTGATGTAACATTGCAGGCATCATAGAGAGATGTTTAGAAAGATGTTGCTGTATGTGACAGCTGGAGATGTCAGTCATTTGACCCCACGGAGGCTCTTCAGCAGACTCCACATTGACCCATTTGGAGATAACTACATCTTTGCCATTGTCTACTAAGTGTTCCTGGTTTGTAAGCACGCTCTGTGGACCATGTCAATGATGGATCCATCTCCAATTGTTTCAATTTTGGGTCTGCTGAAGAGCCTCCGTGTGGTCATATGACTGAGATCTCCAGCTGTCACATACAGTAACATCTTTCTAAACATCTCTTTATGATGCCTGCAAGGTTACATCAAGTGAAATTAACCATTGCCATGCCAAGGTACACAGTGAGGAATATGGTCTGATATGTGTGTATATGTACCTTTCATACGGGTACAAACATATCCTTGATAGATATGAACCCAGAGATCTGTTCAGAACATGTGATTGTCTAACTGCCTATATATGTACAGCCATCACAAATGAACTTTCATAGATACAAGTGATACCCATCCAAGTAGGTGTAATATACTGGGTATATGTACTGTGATGATGATATCAATATGAGTTATTTTGTTGAGGGTGCACATATATGGGCAGTTGGACAATCACACGTACTGAACCGAACTCTGGCTTTACATCTTGTTGGGACCTATTTGTACCCATTTGAAAGGGACATATCCACATACAAATCTGGTTGTTTTTCTTTCTGTACATATCTTTTTTGAAGAGATCTGCAGTGTGATTCAAGTAGTATTCATCCCTATGTTATCAGTTCATCCCGTACAGTGCTGGATTTTGTCAGATTAGACATGTCCCTCTCTGGTTGTCATGATGGTATCCTATGCATAGCATTGTGATGCATGGGATACCACCGTGGCAATCAGGGATTGATGTACATTACAGGATTCTGTCCATGAGGTCTGTTCAAGTTGAATCCTGAGGGGCAACAATCAAGCCAGTCTTGAAGGATATCATTGATTGAGGCCTTTTTTTTCCAGGATCAGCCCATCCATCCTTCTGTGTGAGGCAGCCAGACCCGATCATAGATATCCATAATCCCTGGCCTGTTATTGACCAAACCTCAATGGTTCATATTTGGTTCCCATATTTATCCTGCAAATAGTGTCTGGTGTACCATCCATCCATGGCATCAGCACTCCTGAGGATCTATATGTGAATCAAATGTGAGCTATGTAAATTGAAGATAGAGTAAATGATTGCATACACAACACCAAGGCCAACTTTTTCACCTTTACTTATGTGTGATTGTTTTTGGCGTGTGTGTTGCACATACAAGCATTTATTCTCAGTGGCACTGTGATTTGTGACCTGATCCATCCTGTTGGTGATTCAGTAAGCGGTTAAGTGGACCTGATGAACTGATTATGATGCTGACTTCTCCGCTGACCTCATTTCACCATCTGCAATGTTTTCTATGGAGTCCACACAATGGGGCCTGTGCAGCTTGAATCCTGTTATTGGATGTTCTCCATAGACTAACATTGTAATTGGTAAAGTGAGGGTATGCAAGTGTCAAATTCACTACATCAGCTCTTTTTCACCGCTTAGTGAATGTCCCCTATGTGTCATGTAATTGTTAACCTATCGACATGTGTTTGTTGTCTGGTTAACCCTTTGAGTACCAGAGGGGTTGCCAAAGCATTGTTGATCGATGCATTGATGATCCCTCTGGCACTCATGGGGTTATGTGCTGGATTCCCTGTGTGAACATGGGTAACACTGTGTGACAACAATTGTGATGTTTAACATACAACACTTTACTGAGCATGGTTTGTGTGTATTGTGTGTGATGAGCACAGCAACATGAGGGTTAACCAGGAAGTTGGACAGGTTTTGGCCTTGTTGAACATTGACATTTGTCCTTGTCTTGATCCCTGTTTAAACCCTCAGGGTGCTGTGTTGGTGCAATTGTGTGGTTGAATGAAGAGCAGATGTTGGGATGTGAGTGCTTGTTTGTGATGGGTGTGTGGTTTGGGGTGGTGTGTGGTTTTGGGGTGATGCACTTACCGGTGGTGTGGAGGCTCCTCTCCTCCCCAGTGTCTGATCCTCCAGGGACCCCCTCAATGAGGGTGGACGACAGTGTCTGCCGCAGCCTCTCCTCCCATGCGCTGTAGGTGATGGGGACAGGTGGCCCACCTCCGGTGGCTCTGGCGTGCAGGGCGGCATCCCCCATCTTCCTCTTCACCTGCCTTTTGCAGTCGCCCCATCTCTTCTTGATTGAGTCCACATCCCGTCTGCAGGTGGCCACCGCATTAACTCTGCTGCAGATTTGACTCCAGGCAGCTCTCCTCCTCGCAGACAGGCCAGGGAGTCTGTCCCCCGGGAAGAGGACACTCTCCCTCTCCAGCACAGCCTCCACGAGGGCCGTGTTTTCTTCCTCGGTATATCGGGGATCCCTGAGCCTGTCCCCCTCAGCTCCGGCATGCGAGGAGTCAGACCCGGAGTGTCCTGCCTGCTCTGCCCCTGCCTGTGTGTGGTGGTCCCCAGGCACTACCCCTCGTCCCACTGCAGGATCTGTCCCTCTTCTTCTTAGTGTGCCTGTTCTTGTGGGCCTGGTCCCCCTCCGCCCTGCGTATCTCCCTCTCCCACCCCTGCTCTGCTGAGGGATCCCCTCCTGACCTTCCTCCTCCTCCTCCTCCACTAGTCTCCCCATCCCTCTCTCCTGTCCTCCTCTCCTGGCCATCATTCACCCAGTCACACCCAGGCACTCTCACACGCCCTCACAGACACACTCGATCCCACTCACTCTCTGTCACACACTTTCACTCACGGATTCACACTGTAAAAATAAAGTTTAAAATGTGTAAGGTGTGATGAAAAAAAAAAGACTATGTGTATGTATGTGTATGTGTTTGTATGGATGTATGTGCTATGTGCAAAAGTGTGCTATGTGTCTATTTAAATGTAACTCTCTCCTCTCCAAAATCCTTCTACCTTACTCCTCTGTATGCTTCTCTCTCTCTCTCTCTCTCTCTCTCTAAATGCTATCCTCCACTCCTGGGTCCTGTGCTCTAGCTTGCTGAAACTCGAAACACAGACAGGGTGTAACCGTTATTTTGAGGTATATATAGGTGTATTTGGACATTTTTGATACTTTGGGGCCTTGGGATTGGCTGTAGGTTTGAATTTTGTTTGTGCATCTATCAGGGTTGCTAGACAACGGCAGCCGTAATGTAACATTTTGAGTTAAGTTGTGTTTTAACGGGTGTTTGGGACGCACGGTGATGCAAAATCAGGTGCGACGCTGGTTTTTGTTTAACGTGTTTTTGTAGTGCCTACGCCCGATAGCTATTCTTGAACGCTTACCTTTGAATCTGCCGTAAAACATGTGTTCTTTGCGGCCGACGTGCCTTTTTTACTTAGCGGATGGTTTAACGGCTGCCTTTAAATCTACCCCATAGTGCTTTCTTTCACCATTTTAATTCGACAAATATTGTTCACTTTCAACCTTTTAACCCTTCTCTTTTAAAATTCGACTTATAGTGCTTTCTTTCACCATTTTAGTTTGACAAATATTGTTCACATTCAACATTTTAACCCTTCCCCTTCAAAATTCGACTTATAGTGCTCCCATGACTTTCTTTCTCCATTTAAATTCAATGTGCATTTCACTATAATAAACTCTCTGAATGACAGTGATCACTGATATCGCTTTATCATAGGTGTTCTAGGAGTATTGTGGGATTTATTTAATTGTTAGTACAAAAAGATGCACTGAATGATATAGAGGCTGGACATTAATCTATAATGTATGTGAACCTCTATCATACAAAGCTAGATTGACCAAATCAATCCATCATATAACTCAAGACCCTTTTACTAATTTGGCATAGGGTCTGTAGCCATAATGCAGTGGACAAATACTGAAACTATCTATGAGTATGTCAAGAGGAGATAGAAAAGATTGCTCTGAATTGTCGGGACACTAGCCAACTTGCTATTGTATCACAGAAAAGATCCTATTACTGCTTATTGCTGTCAGGGCATAATCCGACTTGCCATTGACACAGAACTAGAAGGAGTTACAATGCAACCTTTGCTTTGTATTGTATTGTGAACAATATTTGTTGAATTAAAATGGTGAAAGAAAGCACTATAAGTCGAATTTTAAAGGGGAAGGGATAAAGTGTTGAATGTGAAAAATATCTGTCGAATTAAAATGGAGAAAGAAGTTCATGGGAACACTAAGTCGAATTTCAAAGGGGGGGTTAATATATTGAAGGGGGGCACTCTATGTCGGATTTTGATACTGTGGAGAACACATCTAATGCCTAACCTGATTCTTATGTCGTCAAGCATACGCCTATTTCCTTGGTCTTTGACATTTTGCATGTTTTTTTTAAGCATAGTTGAATAGAAGCAGACAGCGCCAGTTTTGTTAGTTCGTAGAAATGTGCTGTCTATGCTGGTTTTGTTTTACTGTGGTTCTACAATAGAATACCGGTGTAACACATGTTTGAAAAATACACATTGCTTGTTTTTAATGTAGTGCAAGTTTTAGCTCTGGTAATAGAATCGAGCCCCAGATCTGTATAACACCTGTCATCCACTGTTCATCTTCTTCTTCTTCAATCTTCTGTCTTTTGTTCTCTGTAATCTTCTTTCTTCTTAGTCTTCATTTTCTTCTGTCCTGCAAAATAAAAACGTAAATGCAAGTTAAGTGAAAAAATAATTGCCCCCAAGATATGTCCTTTGAGTGCAGGAAGGTATCCCAACGGCACTCTAAGAGTTAAATGCATTCAGGAATATCTGTTCAAAGTATATGCTGCCATTCCGGTTACAATAAAAAATAAGTCATGCCATTTTGAAATAATTTAAAGGACTCCAAGGGATTAAAAACTTTTCCTTCTCCACTAGCTCCACTGGCGGCAGCACGAATAGAGAGTGACACAGACCCCCCTACATACTTTTCGGACATTGCCTGGAATGACGGAATTTTGAATAGAGACTGGCTTTTTATTTGGCCAGTCTCTGTTCAAACTATATTCCAGACTATCATTGTCTGGGATGTGTGCTTATGCACCTCCCAGCCAATCAGCTTCTAGAGGTTTCGTCATCCCACCCCCACTTGAAGCTGTTGGCTGGGAGGCACTATCCATTCCTGCCACCACCAGTGGAGCCAGCTGGGGGCGGCAGCAGCAGAAATACTGTTAACCTTTTGGAGCCCTTTAAATGAATTAAAAATGCCATGACATTTTTATTGAAACCAAATTGCAGCATATACTCTGAACAGATATGCCTGAATGCATGTAACACTTAGAGTGCCAGAGGGGTTCTCCAGCACTGAAAGGGTTAACTCAGGCATATCTGGGGTTCATTTTTTTTTTACATTCCTTGCATTGACGTTTGTTTTTATTTTACAGGACAGATGAAAATGAAAACACAGAAGAAAAGAAGAAAGAAGATTACAGGGAACAGAAGATGGAAGATTGAAGAAGACGGACAGTAGCTGACCAGGTGCTGAAGACTGCACTGAATATCAGGATTAATGATAAGTGTTTATTGTCAAGGGCTGTTTTTTAACTTAGTGGGATTAACCCTGCAAATTACAGTGGGGTTAGTTCTACTAATATTTCACACATTTTGGCAGTGCTTTGTATGTATTGATATGGGGCTTACGGCCTTTTATCAATACATCCACTAGTCACTTAGATTTTTTAAATACTTTTTTTTCACTTTTAATTCCTGCGTCGGCACTTTGGGGATGCGTAAGGGACTCTGCACCTATAAAAACTGATTTCCACACGTTAAAGTCGGTCCCTTAAGGGATCTTAGTGCCTAATGCATGGAATTGAATTGCATATTTCTGCATTTTTTATCCAATGGGCGAAAAAGCATGCACATTTATCGTCTGAGGTGGATTTTTTTCTGCAGGTATTTTTTTTTCATTGACTTTATCTCTCATTAAAACAATTCTTATTGCTTTTCTCTCTTACCCATGCACTGTAGCAGACGAGTATCATAGTAATATCCATGTTTGCAGTAACATTCATAACTGGGCTGGGTGTTCACACACATCCCTTCTTTGCATATCTCTTGTCCAAAGAGCTGACACTCATCAATATCTGAAAATAGATCAATTTTGCTGTTTATGGATTGTAACCTGTAATATGGATGACAAACCCACATCCTATATAATAATTCGCTAAAACGCGTGTAACGCCGCGACATGCGCAGTAGACACTGCTGCGCGTGCTGCAGTCATGCACAGTAGAGACTGCCCGCGCCACAGCTGATACAGAGCTGGGCGCCCCGAAGGAGCGTCCAGCTCTGTATCAGCCGTGGCGCTGGCAGTCTCTACTGCGCGTGACTGCCCCGCAACCGGGTGGCAGTGGCACTGTGGCCCATGTAACGGGCTGTTCAACTAGTACCTAATATTTTTCTTTTTCCAGTCAAATTAAAGATCATTATTTAGGTACATTAACTTTTAGTATACACAAGCGGAATTCACATTCTGACACTAGAGATCAGTGGGGCATCTTTATCAAGATGAGAGTGGAACAATTCTTGAACAAAAATAGTTGTGCTGTATTTATCAATGTAAAACTTCCATTAATTTCAATAGGTCTGTTTCTTTGATACATAATATAAAGCTGTTATTTTGCTCCAGAACTGCTCATATATATTTATCTATTGATAAATATAGACAAGTGTCCAGCAAATACAAAATCATGGAGGATAATTATGTTTTTAAAGGGATAACAGAGCTACAACTATTTAATAAAATTCATATTTCAGCAGTTTACTATCCCTATAAAATGCAGTTTAACCTTGTCTTAAAATTATGAATAGTTAAATAAACACAAGTAATAACCATCTATTTTAATGTTGGAAGGTCCATGGCTTCCAGAAGCATATACCCTTCACACAATCTATTCACCTGTCACCTGTTTCTTCTGCTTTTCCTCTGCCATCATTGGTCACCTGTTTCATTGACCTTCTTTGCTTGGGCTGGTGATTTTTACCAGTATTATTCAATCTGTGGTTAACCCATTGAGTGTAAGGACTGTGTTTAGCTAATTATGGTTTGAGCTTACTACTTGAACTGACATTTTGTTCCTCTGTATTTTATGTATATATAACCATATTAGCTTTAAGGTTCTCATTCACGCTCACAACTGGGAAATTCAATGTTAAGATTCTCAAGTACTTAACAACATCGCCATTTGGTTTGTTGAAGACAAGTCATCGCAATTGACATGATCAGTAAAAGCTTACATCATCAATGACATTATCTGATCATATGACATCATCAATGGCATCACAAATTATCTAATCAATAACATTACTCATAACCTCAACAATCAAATTAAAGGTGAAAATTGTATGTTAGAAAGTGATATTCACCTCATTCATAATCTTCTCCATCGTAGGCTGTGATGTTTTTCTGTGGTATTCTAGAGTTTATATCGTGTTAGCTGTGGAAATACAGGTAAATATAGTAAGGTTGATACCTTTATTGGCTAACAAAGCAGATTTAGGATGCAAACTTTCAAGACCTCTTAAATCTCTTCCTCCGACATGTTATCAACATGTTAACATACCTGAGAGGTCTTGAAAGCTTCCATCCTAAATCTGCTTAGTTAGCCACTAAAGGTATCAAATTGACTATATTTGCCTCCTGTGTTCTAGCTATGACACATATTTTCAATGACTCCGTGATGGAAATGCATGTTTTTGTGAGCATGATCATTTGTCGCTAAATGTATTTATAACCAGTCAGCTCCCACCTATCCTTGCTTGAGCAAAGATTTTCTCCTAGCTGTATATTTCATTCTAATTTGTTTCCTGTTTACAAAGTCCTGGCTTATTTTGGCCTTAATCCTGTTCTTTCTGCCCTGATCATTGGCTATGATTTAGATCAGTGGTTCTCACCTCCTATCCTGAGGACCTACTAACAGGCCAGGTTTTGATGATTTCCTTGTTAGAGTACAGATGAGTTAATCAATGTGAATGAGCCTCTGATCACCACACCTGTGCTCTAGCAGAGAAATCCATAAGTCCTGGCCTGTTAGTGGGTCCTGAGGACAGGAGTTGAGAACCACTGATTTAGATGATTACCAAGAGCTGTCTGCTCTGACCATTGGATACAACCACAGGCATCTGTGATGAGTAGGGATGGGCAAAAAATGTTGTCTCAAATCAAAATCAGCGAATAATGGCACTTCCAGCCTGGAAAATAATTTCCTGTGAAAAGTGCAGTTTTTCCACTTTTTTTCACCAAGCTTATTCCACTGAAATCAATGGGAATGTTGAATTTATGCACAACGCATAGCAAATGTTATTTTATTTTCCAAAGGCATAGTATAAAAGGGGCATGAGGGTGCCTGTGTTGGTGGAGTGTGGGGAAAGAATCAGTTGAACAGGGAATGCTTTTTGGGGGTGTTTGTTTACTGGGATTGGGGGGCAGTTAATAAAAAATAATAAATATAATAAAAAAATACAATTAGAAATACCCCATAAGACATGGTATAAAAGAGGTCTGAGAAGGGTGCCTGTGTTGGTGGGTGGAGTCTGGGGAAAGAATCAGTTGAACAAGTAATTTGTTTTGGGGGGGGTTGTTGGCTGGTATTGAGGGGACAGATAATTAAAAAAGAAATAACTAAAATAAAATAAAAAATGTATATGTCACATAGTAGATACAGGGACCCCATGACGTAAGCTGCCACTGCAGCAGACCAATACTTGACGTGACAGAGTATTTTGTAGAGGATGATATGTAAGGTTTGTTGTTAGAGGCCCAAGCACTAAGGAAACATTGATATGTAGGACCTAGGCTTGTTAAAAAAATGCCCCCTAAAATGTTTTATTTTTTTGTAGGCCATGAAAAAAAAATGCCCTACTGGCTTGGTGCCAGTAGGTCATATCGTATTGGCCAGTGGACACTGTTAAGTGCCCTGATGTAGATGCGGAATTTGTGACTGCTGCTCTTGTGGCTGCTGAGTTGTTTAAGCAGCAGGATGATTAGGCAGCTCAAAGAGAATGGGATCAACAACAGCAGTAACATGGGTGATGGATGATAAAGGTTCCACTTGCCACGACTAGCTCCAGTGATGTGCCTGAGGCAGTAGCAGCACCATAACTAGCCCCCACCACTTCAGGTATGTGTGGAGAAAAGAAGAAGTTGGCCAATAATTCTTTTCCACCTGCCCCTCTGCCAAAATCATGGGTGTGTTGTTATTAGAATAGAATTTTTTCCATTGAGAGCAGGAACTGTGCCTCTTATCAGCAACTGCAATGTGCACAGTGTTTGTGGTAAATAACACCTGGAACAACTCTATTCAAACACCATGACACTAGAAAACAGCTGCTGTAGCTACATCCCTTGTCCATACCCCACTAAGGACACAAGGCAACTTTCTGACAGTTTAATAGTAATGATGAACCCTCCATGTCACCAGCTTAGCATATTCTGTGGTATGGAATCAACTCAGATGCCACTTGATGCCCTGCTTTTAGATTCTCTTCCACAACATTGCCAAATGTGGTCAGTGCACCACACAGTGTGCAATGAGTGGACATGAACTGCCACATCTTAACATCTACAGATTGGCTATAATTTGGGGGGGAGGTAATGATGAACTAGGTGGATTGGCAGAAGATGTAGTTACCCTACAGGAAGAAGGTGATGGAGAGCTAGTTGTTTCGGTCGTCATCGAACTTCCAGCCTCTGCCTGGGTTTCTTTATTCTTCCTCCTCCTTGATCTCTGCCTCGCCTCTTGTTGCCTTTCTGGAGAGTCAGGGGGTACAGCAACAGAGGTGCTCAATTTTTGTGGTGGGTGTTTGGCTGCAACATGTTTGACATAAATGTCATGGTGTGTGTGTTTCATGTGTGCTATCAGGGTGTTTGTGCCAAGGTGCGTTCCCTCCTTTCCGCTTCTCTCTGACTTGTCACAAATTGTGCAGAGTTCCATTGGTGATGACTGCACTGTTCCTGCCCCAAGAGAAAAATAGTCCCACACCCATGACTTCAGGGGGAGGGAAATGGTGGAGAAGAATGGCATCTTGCTTCTTCTCCTCCACATTCCCCTTCACTGTCTGGGGCAGAGGATGATGTTGCTGCTGTTGCTGCTACTGCATCAGAACCAGCACTGCAACTAGGACCAGGAGTATTGCTGGTGCTGGCAAGTGGAACCTGTCCTAGTCCCGCATCACTTTTTGACCCCATTCACACTGTATCCACTGTGGTCTGTGGCACACTAGCCTGCTCCTCAGAATCCTGCTGCCCTTGCAACTCAGCATCAGCAAGAATTAAAACAGTTGCAAATTCTTTAAATTGCAAAAGCTCACTGCTGCTGGTGGTGGTAATGCCCATCCCTGTCTCCCATTCCTTCTCAGTTTGGGCTAAAAAGGCCATCAATGTCTCTTCCACCCCAGCTTCTCCATCATCATCATCTCCACCACCACAACCCCCAGCCCCTCCGTGCTGCTGCTGTTGGTCTATTACAGAAATCTCATTGCTGGTTGGAGGAGGTGATGAGAAATGTGAAAGAGGGTCCCCTATTGTCACTCTTGCCATTTCTTGGTGACCTGAAGAAAGCAGACTGGCAGCACTAGCAGCAGGTGGAGGCAGATGATCTGTGCTCCTGGTGGTGGTATTATTGCTGCTAGCCACCAGTTCTTGCTTCTTCAGGATCATGTTCCACCCAGACAACGCAGTGGGGGGAAGGGGACTCCCAGGATCAGGGGAATAGTGTGGGCTCCCTTGACCGCTAGTCTGGATGCTCTCAATTGCTTCCCCTACCACTCCCCTAAAACTAATCCCATCGGCTGCTTCACCATCACTGTTACTAGTACTATCCCTAACACCAACCACATCAATTTCAGCCTCCTCACAGTCACTAGTAATATGACGATTACCCCCTCCTTCACTCCTAACGCTAATAAGCTGCTGGACCTTCTTAGTAGTAGCACTGGCAGAACTGCTTAGGGATGGTAAGTGTGACTTAGGGTCCCCTGCTATCACACTTGGCATCATCTTCTCCCCCCCTCCTGATTACAAGACACATTGGCAGCAGGATCAGCACTGGTGGCAGCAGGTTCAGCACTGGCAGCAGGCACAGCACTGGTGGCAGCAGAGGCAGTACTGGTGGCAGCAGGTTAAGCACTGGCAGCAGGGACAGCACTGGTGGCAGCAGGGGCAGTACTGGCAGCAGGTACAGCACTGGTGGCAGAAGGGGCAGCATGTCTGACAATAGGCACTGTAGTGGTGGCAGCTGGGGCAGCACGTGTAACAGCAGGCACAGCAATGGTGGCAGCAGTAGCAGGGGCAGTACGTCTGACAGCAGGCACAGCAATGGTGGAAGCAGGGGCAGCACATCTGACCGCAGGCACAGCAATAGTGGCAGCAAGGGCAGCACATCTGGCATCAGGCACAGCAATAGTGGCAGCAGGGGCAGCAAATCTGGCAGCAGGCACATGCAGATGACATGTCCTACTCTCACTACTACCCTCTTCTTCCTCCCTTGAGATTAATTTCCCCAAGATCCCTAGAGGTAATTTAGGGGGACTGGCCAGCATTAGTTCTGTAGTGGTCACTTTCTCCTCCTCCTCAGACTCAGTGGACACATAAGGGTCCTTCCAATTCCCCCTTTTATTAGTTTTAAACTTTCGCATAGTGATAGCAGTCACTATGACCCTCTCCTGCCTCAATTTTGCCTCAAGATCACAGCAGAACAGCACAGCATATCTATCTCACTCTGTAGCTGCTTCTTTTGTGTTCCACTTTCTGGAATACATCACATTTTTATAGCGAAGGGATCTTTCGCCTACCCATAGTAATGAGCAGTGGCTTTATTCTGACCATGTTTTCACCTAATTTCTGCATGTCAACCTCTGAAATCTAAGGAGCTTCTACCATTCAGTGTGTTGTTGTAGACATCCTGACGTGGACAGAGTTCAACTGTTCTAGTTATCCATCCTTGCAGTTGGCATGTCTCTGACCACAGCCTAAAGCCAGAGCAAGCTTGCACCAATCACTGCACTGCTCTCTAGCTACACTCAATATCATCTTACTTCAAATGTACCTGGTAGCATTTTGTCGTACTGGTGACTTTGTGGACAAAATTTTAACTTCATATCACATTAGTTGTTCAAACCAACAACAATTGCAATTGTATAATGATGATTCTTGTACTCACAACTAGTGATCTCCCGGTTGCTAGATATACAACCGGTCAGTAGCAACAGGGGTATAAACCTGCCCCTGTACAGACATTCCAAGGATTAACTCCGGACTTTGGAGAAATCTCATATTGAAATTCTGACCAAAGTGACTGATTCAATGATGAAAGCGCAGAGCTGCACTTTCTAAGAATAAACCTGGCGACAGGGTTCATTCATTCTACACAAGTGCTTGATGCTACAGTGGCTTATACAGCCACCAGCAGCATCAAGAAGACATAAAATGCCTTTGGGGTCGCCCCATGGATCGTCTATCCTTTTGGATAGACGATCCATGATAGAGGGGCTATCAGGAGGGGTCCTGGTGCCCCCCTTAGGTCTGAAAGTTATATTTCATTGTGAAACATAAGTTATATGCACTTTAATAAATGGGCAATTATCGCCCCCCTGCTAGGGGGGTGTCATGAGAGGTCATAACACCCCCCTTGAGGACTGATGTTTTGTTTAATCACATACAATGTGTTATATTAAACTTATGTTTAAATGTTTGACATATTAAATGTTTTACACATATACCGGCAAGCTATGCAGCCTCATACCTTGCTTATTAACCCTTTGAGTACCAGTGGTAGCAAACACATTGCTAAGCAATGCCTTCCTACTTCTCTGGTACTCAAAGGGTTAAGTATCGACAGGTTTTGTCGAATATATGGCAGTTCCTATCCAATGAAGAGGTGAAAGTTGCAATGAAGAGGTTAAAGTTGAATGGAGTTAGTATGTTGAATATATGCAATATATGTCGACATACTAAGGGGGGGATATGTCGAAGGGGGGGACAGGGGTGAGCAATGCACATCCCTATGGCATTCAATGCTGTCCTTGGTGCTGAATGCTGTTCAGAATTGTCGTAGTGTTGGTGATGTGTGAGGGAAGGAGATCCGTTCCACATCGACAACACTGTATGCTAATAGGGACCTTCTCCAACCCTCCCCTTCCATCCAACAATTTTAGTGAATATGTCGATGTGTGTGAAGATCGAATTTTCAGAGTGATTCGAACACATCGACAATATCATATTGACACCGCATCGACTTTTAGTGCATCTAGGCCCTGGAGTCAGTGTTTTGACCTGATGAAGATTTGCTGGGGCTGCTAGTTGTTAGAGAGTGAAGACAGAGACCGAAGCTAGGGAGCAGTGCAAACTGAAGCAGCTCACATAGGAATATAGAGGACTAAGAGTACACAAACAAACAATGAATCAAGCTCCAAATCAGCAAACATAATCAGGTCTGGACTGAAACAAAGAAGTAAAGATGAGGACAGGCTGCAATCAAGCAAGGTCAAAATGCAAAACTTATGTCATACACAGGAAACAGGAATCTCACTGAAACACTTAGTAAGACACTATACAGGTGCACTGAAATATCTGAAATCTGCTTCATATAGGCATCCATGGGCTTTTCCAGAAAACAGACTTGAGAACAGAGAAGAGCAGAGCTGGAGTGAATGGAGCAGGTGTGTCCAGGTAAACAGACAAAGCTGCAAATAATAGCAAAGCAGGACATTCTCGATCAGATTCTTACAATAGGATGTTGGTTCTCTACAGAGGGATTTACATAAAATGGAAGATTGGGCAAACAAATGGAATATTAAGTTTAATGCGGAAAAATGTCAAATTACACATTTGGGAATAAAAAATCCTAATGCTACTTATGCGCTTAATGGAATCATTTTAGGAGAATCATTACTAGAGAAAGACCTGGGAATCCTTGTAAACTGCAAACCTGGAAACAGTGACCACTGTGAAATAGCAGTACCAAAAGCAAACAAAGTCCTGTCTTGCATAATAAGGGGTATTGAAGCAACAGAGGATAACATAATTTTGCCACTGTACAAATAGTTGGTAAGAACTCATCTTGAAAATATTCAGTGCAGTTTTCGGCATCAGTTCTGAGAAACAATATTCTAGAATTAGAGGTATTACAATGAAGAGCAACAAAATGAATCAAGGGTAAGACTTGACATATGAGAACAAATCTTGCTTTATTTACTCTAGAGAAAAGATAACTAAGAAGAGATCTTGTCACAATGTACTGTACACATATATGAAGGGCAATACAAGGATCCCTCTGGTGAGTTTTCATTCCAAAGTCGGATCAAATAACTAGGTGACATCCTTTAAGATAGAGGAAATGAGGTGTCGACTTAAGCGGAGGATGTTTTTTTTTTACAGTAAAGTCTGTTAATTGCTTACCCATGAATGTGGTAATGGCACATTCAATGGAAATATTTAAGAGAAGATTAGATGTATTTCTTTCAAATTACAAATTTCTTTCAAATTTCTTTCAAATTACAGGTTTATACTGTGCATTAGTAGGAAAAAATTCTGGTAAAGACTAATGCTCATTTGGTAGCAGGAAAGCTTATATAATTTTAATTTATCTGGGTTATGAATTTGATGGATTTTTTCAAGCTAATTTACAATGTTACTATGTCCTGGATTAATGGAAGTGATATACTATATGTATACAATGAATCTAAGATCGAGAAGAGTGCTATTGAATCAGGCTGGCTTACATCTAGGGCTAATGATGTATTATCGGAGTTTGCTATTGCAGTAAGAGTTGAAAATAAACAGGAAAAATAAAATCAATGCCCCACCAGAGTCTGTCAATAAGAATAATATGTTCACAATTGCTATCAGTGTTGCTACTGAAATTGGCAAGCTAGCCTGTGGCTGATATAGCTCATCAACTCCACAGCCTCAGAATCACAGTACAATCAAGCATGATCTTCTGAGTCAAAATACCACCCAAGACTATAAATGGTTAACAGTGTGTTTTCATAATCAAGATCACTCAAGAGATCACTACAACTAATATATCAAGTCATCACAGAGGGCAGAAATAATCTGTCACAGTACCTTGTTTCCAGCGCTGTCACTTCAACGACGCTCGGCATCTTTCCATGCGTCATCTGAAGGAAAGAGGCTTCAAGCATGCTGCAGGCCTCTGTTTTATATGTGTTTGTTTCCTGTAGTCTCCTCCTACCTACTTCCTCCCTCTAGCTGCTCCTCCTACCTACTTCCTGTGGAGAGGTTTAAAGGACAGACTAAGTCCTGACTCAGTCACCCTTACGTTGTTGTACTGAGCAGTTCATTTTCTAGTATTCCTGATTCCTGTGTATGATCCGGCTTGTCAATCCCTCCATTCTGGTGTTGACCTGTGGCTCTGTCTGATTATTCTCCATGGCGTTCCGATTTGGCTCAGATATCCTTTCTGGTGCAAACCTGTGGCTCTGGGTGACTACCCGCTCCGTGTATGACCTAGGCTTGTCTGACTACCCACTCTGGTGTTGACCTGGGGCTCTATCCACTGTGCATCCAGCATACATACGCTCCAGTGGATATCCTTTCTGGTGCAAACCTGTGGCTCTGGCTGACTACCCGCTCCATGTATGACTTTGACTTGTCTGACTATCCTATCTGGTGCTTACTGGAAGGCTTTGTCTGTTCACTCAATTTGTTGGTTCCATTATTCAGACATCCTTCCTAGTACTGACCTGGGGCTCTAGCAGACTCCTAGCTACTGACTGCAGGCTGAGTCAGTATCTCTTGGGTGTTACCTTACCATGAGACTCCAGTGGGCTGAGGCCTAGTCTCGGACAGTGTGGTGCAGAGATTGTGAGACTGCTATTCCTGATACAGTGCTTGCCGTTTCAATCACCCACTGTGTGTATATTTATATATTGCATTACTTTCATTATTCTCATAACTATACCGTCTGACTCCTGGTGCTGCTTGCCAACCGTAACAGAATCACAGCAAAATATACTAAACATGCCAACTCACATTTCTCTAGTAGCTTCTACAGAGCATTCAGTAAGATGCTGAGGCTCATGCTGAGCCTCCTTTTATAGCATGATACTGCCATGAGAAAACTGGCACTGTCCCTAACAGCCAATGGGAGTTCAAATATGCAACTCATCTAAAACTGTACATGAACATAAAACAATGTACAAATTAACTCTCCAGAGCATGTGTAACAACACCATGGCACATAGGTAGCACATGATGAACATGTACATAGTGGAAGAGAAAAATGAATGATAAAGATGATTGGTGATAATTATGACATTTTGGTATAAATTGGTGAATAAACAAATACAGATGAATATGAAAATAAACATTCATAAATAAGGATATATACAATATGAGATGAAAAGCTCTGACTGGAAGAAAGTCAGAAGATCAAAAGGATGGTAAATCAAAAAGAAAACAAAAATAAATAGAAAAAAGAATGACATATATAGATGTACATAATTCCATATAAAAACTAGAATAATCAGATTAGAGCAAATGTGTGTTCAGATTATATTTTTCATTTAAACCTGCTGGAGATGATGAATTCAAAAGAAAAATCCACCTGTTTCTATTTTTGAATTTTTGGTCACTGTTACCTCCTCTAATTCTTAAAGATATTTCACTGTCGTCCAATACAGGTTACTGGTAACTCTGGGAGGCGATCTGCCCCTTTAAGTAGGCAGGAACATTTCTCCAAATGTATGCAGGGGGTGGAGCCTCCCCTCCCTCTTTAGCTGCTTCCCAGTCAGCTAATGCCAGAATGATTTGTTCCTGGGTGTGTACACACCAGGTGGAGAACATCTCTCTTCAGTTTTAGTCTTTTTATTATTTTCTGTCAAATATGGAATACCATCATTAGGCGGGTTACCATGACTGACAAATGCCCTCTCCAAAGTGGCTAGCTCAGTGTCCAGGGATTTTTTGGTGGACCTTATGCCCTGATTGGGGAACAACTTGGTTTCAAGTACTTCCCTGGGGGATTATCCTCTGAGGTAATCCTTTCTTTGCATGGTGACCTGAAGACAGAAGACCTGCAGAAAGGTGAGCCACCCTTTGAGTGCTGAAGGTTCACTTGTCCCACAGTGTCCCTTATTGGGCTTGTATTTGGGAGTTCTCATTGAGCACTCCGGCACTCATTGGGTGTTTATATATATATCCTTGTTTAATGTATATGAGTGTTTGTCTGTGAGTTTTGGAGCAGTCTATGTGGCATTTTAACCCTTTGTCTGCTGCTTTGACTAGTTTTTTGAGGGTTCTGTTACACTTTCTTTTTGGGATAGTGTTTTTCATCATGTACATGTGTTCCATATGTGTTTTTAATCCTTTTATTATTGGGGTTAAATTTCTTAAATTTTATGTTCCTCGCCTTTAAGGCGCGCTTTTACCGCATAGCCGCCATTGCTCCTTTACTTTCTATGGGCTTACACTGTGTGGGACGTATCTCTGGAACCGCTTCACCTAGCGACTTCAGAGTGGGCTCATTTTGTTTGTCTTCCCTTGCTCTTTCATCTGGTTCAATAGTCAAGTGTGTTGGGGGACTTGGGGGGCTTGGGGCACTGTTTTGGGGTACTTTGTGAGAAAAACTACGTTTCCCATGGGCGCTTGTTTAGCACCTTTTTTCTGATTGGCTCCCGTCGCGGCAGCCATTTTGTGAGTTCTTCTCATCGAGTATACTACTCAGGGACCGGACCTTCTCCCTCTCCTTCGCTGATTAACCCTTCGCTTGCCAGATAAGTTTAATTTTAAACGTTTCTGGGGTGAATCTTTAAGGAGGCTGGGGTATCAGTCTCCCCCTTTGCATTTTGCTCCTCCTGTCATTCAGGGCTGCCTAGGGAATTCTCTGGTCATTTATGCCCAGCATGCTCAGAAGGTCCTGACAGCAACCCAGGGCCTTCCAGCCATGCTATAGAGCCAGCTTGGGTGAAAGAGTTTAAGGCTGCAACTAGGGACCTCAGGTCCACTCTTCAACTCTTTCCCTCTCAGGTACAGGGAGTACTGCAGGTATGGCAGGCTCCCTCTACCATCAGGACCTCCCTGCCTAAACCACAGGGGGCCCCTGATGTGTCTGATTCTTCCGAGGAAGAATTGTTGCAAGATTCTGATATTGAGGATGGTACAGTTATTGAGTCTTCCAGGTCTGTTGGAGACCCCTTTGAATGTGACTCTGAATTTTCTGCTGAGGGCCTAATTAGGGCCGTTCTGACCACCCTTGAGTCAAGAGGTTCCCTCTGACCCAACTGATGTCTTTCAGAAACCGGCAAAAGCTGTTACTTGTTTTCCTCCTAACCCTACTCTTGAACGTTTGGTTTCCGATGCTTGGAAAAATCCTGGTAAGTCTTCTTCAGTCTCAAAAAAGTTTGCTAAACTTTATCCCTTTTCTGCGGCTGAACTGGCTAAATGGGTTCATCCTCCTAAAGTGGATGCTCCTGTGTCTAGACTGTCTACATTGACTGCCTTGCCTGTATCTGATGCTTCTGCTTTGCAGGACTGGACGGATAAAAAGTTGGAGGTTTGCCTCAAGTCTATTTTTGCGTCTATTGGCACTGCTATGCGACCGGCTTTTGCTGTGGAGTGGGTTAACCAGGCCATTGTGGTCTGGACCGAGCAACTCACCAAGGCGGTCTGTCAGGACGCGCCAGTTTCAGAGCAGTTGTGCTTGCTTGCCAATATTTCTGAGGCGCAGAACTATGTTCTGTCGTGGCCAGGCGTGCTCTTTGGCTTAAGATTTGGTCTGCTGACACTGCATCTAAGAAGGTTTTGCTTTCCTTGCCTTTTCAGGGTACTTCCTTGTTTGGTTCAGAGCTCAAGGAAGTAATCAGCGAGGCTACTGGGGGTAAGAGTATCCTTTTGCCTTTGGTCTTCAAGAAAAAGTTGCCGGCTAAATGTTACCGGTCCTTTAGTTCCTTTCAGGCGGAGGAGCATCCGACGTCCAAGACAGTTCTGTCCGATCCTCGTACCTCCTCCAAGCCCAAGCAGTCCTGGAAGCCCAAGGTTACCTCTAAGTCCAAGACTTCCAAGCCTGCTTCGGCATGACTCACCGAACCCAGGTCCGCACCCTGCCGTGGGTGGACGCCTCCACCTCTTTCTCAGGGTTTGGGAGGAATCTGTGACAGACCCATGGGTTTTACAGGTGGTCTCAGAAGGATACAGGATCCCTTTCCTTTCTCTTCCTCCCCTTCGTTTTCATCTCACTCGTTCTCCGCAAGATGCAGAGAAACTGCAGTTGTTCGACGGTGCTATTCAGGATCTTTTGGACAAAGAGGTCCTGGAGCCAGTGCTTCCTATGGACATGGGTTCGGGGTTCTACTCCAACCTTTTTGTGGTATCCAAGAAGGATGGCGGGGGCCGTCCTATTTTGGATCTCAAGGATCTCAATTCCTTTGTGGTGAAGACTCACTATCGTCAGGAATCTCTGCGCACTGTGATTGCCGCCATGTCTCCAGGGGAGTTTCTTGCTTCTCTGGATCTGCAGGATGCGTATCTGCACATTCCCATTCATCCAGCGAGCATTCAGTATCTGAGGTTTGCCTGCACCAGGGGTCATTTTCAGTTCTCAGCTTTTCCGTTTGGGCTGACAACTGCTCCCCAGGTTTTCCAAAGAGTTCTGGGAGCGTTGATTTCTGTCCTCCATCGGGAGGGAGTAAGAGTGACTCCATACATGGACGACTTGTTTTTGAAGGCAGAGTCTGCGGATCTCCTCCACCGGCAGGTTCAGACCTGCATTCATGTCCTCACTCGCCACGGTTGGATAGTGAATTTGGACAAGTCGGACTTGTCTCCATCTCATCGTCTCATCTTCCTGGGTCTACTGTTCGACACTCAGAAGGGTATGGTGTTCCTGTCGGAGGAAGTAGCAGATCAGATTGCCCAGCGAGTATCGAGGATCCTGGCTCTCGAGTGGATTCCAGTCTCGAAGTTGCTTTCCCTGGTGGGGAAGTTCATCTCCACGATGGTGGCGGTGCCATTTGCGATGGCACACACCAGGGAACTTCAGAGGTTTGTGATCCAGACGTGCAGGGATCATCCAGATCATCAGAAGTTGTCATTATCTCTTCCTCCTCATGTCGAGTTGAGCTTGGAATGGTGGTTGGACCTTTCCCATCTCTTGAAGGGGAGACCGTTTCGGATACCCTACTGGACCACGGTCACAACGGACACCAGTCTCTCGGGCTGGGGTGCTGTCTTGGGTCGCATCAGCGCTCAGGGGAAGTGGTCTTTGGAGGCGTCCCTTCTCTCCATCAACATCCTGGAACTTCGGGCGATTTTCCACGCTCTGCTCCATTGGGAATCTCAGCTGGAGGACTGTGGAATCCGACAACACCACCGCCATGGCTTACATCAACAGACAGGGTGGGACAAGAAGTCGCGCCGTGTGGCTAGAGGTAAAGGCCATTCTGTCCTGGGCGGAGGTTCATGTTCCCGCTATTTCTGCGGTGCACATTCCACACATAGTCGACAGCGGAGAGTGGGAGCTCCATCCGGAGGTGTTCCAGCTTCTAACCCAGATGTGGGGTGTACCTTTAGTGGATCTGATGGCAACCAGACACAACAGGAAGGTTTCGATGTTCTGCTCCAGGTGGAGGGACTCGCTGGCTCTGGCGGTCGACGCTATGTCGATTCCATGGGTGTTTTCTCTAGCTTACATCTTTCCCCCTCTTCCAATGTTGATCACGGTGAACCAGAAGCTGAAAGTGGAGCATTGTCCGGTCATCCTCATTGCTCCAAATTGGCCTCGTCAGTCTTGGTATCCGGACCTTCTGGCTCTGTCGGTGGCAGAGCCCTTTCCTCTTCCCTCTCGTCCAGATCTTCTGATACAGGGTTATCTGTGGAAGGAGGATGTTCATCGTCTCCATTTGACGGCCTGGAGGTTGAATCCTCTATTTTGAAGAAAAAGGGGTTTTCTTCTGCTGTGGTATCTACCATGCTCCGTGCTCGTAAGCCTGTTTCTTCCAGGATCTATCACTGGGTCTGGTCGACCTTTCTCTCTTGGTGTGCTGACAGGGACTTGTCTCACGATTTTCATCTTCCTACTGTTCTGGCCTTTCTGCAGGATGGTGTAGATAAAGGACTCAGCCTGAGTTCTCTTAAGGTTCAGACTTCAACGCTTTCTGTTTTTTTCCAGGAGCGCATCGCTATGCTTCCTGATGTCAAGATCTTCCTTCAGGGCGTTGCTCATGTGCGTCCTGCTTTTCGGAGTCCAGCTCCTCAGTGGGATCTTAATCTGGTCTTGGGAGTTCTCCAGCGTCCTCCCTTTGAGTCCTTGGCTACTATTCCTTTACACCTTTTGTCATGGAAGATGGCTTTTCTTCTGGCTATTGTGTCTGTCCGCCGGGTGGCGGAGTTACAAGCTCGCTCCTGTAAACCACCCTATTTGGTGTTTCACAAGGACAAGGCGGTTCTTCGTACTTCTAAGGAGTTCTTACCTAAGGTGGTTTCCAAGTTCCACATTAATCAGGAGATTGTGGTGCCCTCTTTCTGCCCTGACCCCTCTTCCGATAAGGAGAGGGATCTCCATTTGTTGGATGTTGTGCTTTGTCTCAAGTTCTATGTGCATCGCACAGAATCCATTAGGAAGTCTGACGCTCTGTTCGTTATTCCGGAGGGTCCTAGGGCAGGGAGACCGGCATCCAAAGTGACTATTGCATCTTGGATTAAGTCTACCATTCGTAAGGCGTACGAATTGAGGAACAAGCATGTTCCCTTTAGGGTTACGGCCCATTCTACCAGGTCCATTGGGGCCTCTTGGGCCTACAAAAATCAAGCGTCTGCTGATCAGCTGTGCTGGGCGGCCACTTGGTCCTCTGTGCACACTTTCTCGAAGCAATACCGTGTGGATGTGCTGGCCTCGGCTGATGCCAGCTTCGGGAGGAAGGTCCTGGAGGCAGTTCTGCCTGTTTAGGATCTTCTTCCTCTGTGGTTCTTAGTGCTTCCTTACTGTTGAGCCCGGTTGGCTCTAGTTCAGTGTGCTGTGTTACGGTTCTTGGGGTCTGTTTGTACCCCTAGTCGGTGTCTGTTGACACTTCTGTTTTGTTGGGATCTCTGTCCAGTTGGTTCATGGAGGTCCTGGTGACTTTGGGGGCCTTGCGCCTGGTCCTTGCCTCTTTCCCACCTCAGGGTAACTCAATGGTTGGACATCCCAGAGTTACCAGTAACCTGTATTGGACGACAGTGAAAATAGGATTTTAGTCTTACCTGTTAAATCCTTTTCACTTAGTCCATACAGGTTACTGGTCTCCCACCCTGTCAAGAGACCATGCTTGGCTCTCCTGTGGCACTTTGTTGGAGTCCTTCGGGGCATGCTCACAGGAGTCTTCTTCTCTCCTTTTTTCTGGTCAGTTGGTAGGGTCACAAATCATTCTGGCATTAGCTGACTGGGAAGCAGCTAAGGAGGGAGGGGAGGCTCCACCCCCTGCATACATTTGGAGAAATGTTCCTGCCTACTTAAAGGGGCAGATCACCTCCCAGAGTTACCAGTAACCTGTATGGACTAAGTGAAAAGGATTTAACAGGTAAGAATAAAATCCTATTTTTCCGAAGGCCCCAAGCTTGGAGGCCATTCTAATTAGCATTATGAATCTCTAAAAAGTGTGGAGCCACAGCTGTCAATTTCTTGTGAATGAGACAAATATCCTGTAGGGCATTTTGAATATTATTCACTTGCTCTCTAATATGAATCTTCAACCTTCTAGTTATTTGGCCCACACCATAACACGCAGGGACATTGGAGACAGTAAATTACAGCTGTAGTTTGGTAGTTGATAACATTATTAATCACATTAGTCTTGCCAAACGTGTAACAGACTTGGTGGTAATCATATGGCAACATTCCATGGCCACATGCAAAAGATCCAACTGTCACTGTGCAGCTTTTCCACTGAAGGTTACTGTTAGGGGTGGGTGAAAAGTGAGAAATTTCCCACATGACGTTCTTTGAAAAACTGATGATTTTTCTCTTTTTTTCAAGAAACTTTGCTCCTTTTTTCCAATGTAAAATTTTCTTCCTTTTCGCCTATTCCAGCAACATTTTCAACATATTTTTCTCATATTCTAACACATTTTTCTCCTGTTCAACACATATTTCGACTCCCCTAGTACAGAGAATAAATGTCCTACCTAAAAGACTCCCTAAACTAAGCTGTAATTCACCTTCTCTAGCTCAAAAAAATGCTGCTTTCTCCTCTCACAAACACAGAATGGCATGCTTTGAGAGCCTGACACACTACTACATGGCTGTAGAAAAGTAGAGAAACTTTCCCATGGTGGGAAAAAAATATATCTTTCCAATGATTTCAATTCAAGGAGTAAGGAGAAAAAAGCAGGAAAATTGTACTTTTCACAGGAACTTTTTTGCCAAGCAGAAAGTACCATTTTTGCCAATTTTGGTTTGAAGCAAAAGTTTTCACACATCCCTAGTTACTATGGACTTGTTTGTCAGGCAAGCTGGGTGCTCACATGACATCTCTATCATAAAGTTTATCCTGCATGTCAGCATCACATTGTAGTATATGCCAGTGTTTGTTACAAATATTAAACAAATTATTCCATTGACAACTGTATGTGGTTATGAACCTGATCTTTTTGATGTCAGAGCTAGTCTTGTGTTGAAAAAGGAGGTATGGGTGAGATGTATATATTGCCCTTTTATGATTCATCTGATCTTTCCCCTGTAGCACCCTCTTTTGCTCTCATCTTCTACAGTGAGCAGGTATGGGAAAAATGTGGTTTGTGTGTGTGTGTGTGTGTGTGTGTGAACAATTTTCTTTTTATCTTTCTCGTGCCTTTGGTAGGATTAATACTGCATATGTGATGGAAATGCATCCTTTTGTGCACATTCTTTGTTGTGTCAGGAAAAGCATTTATACCCATTTGCACTTTATCCTTGCTTTTACAAAGAGGATTTTTTTTCCTAGCTTTGAGCGTGCTTCATTCTGAATTGCTTTCTGTTTTAACCTTGATTTTATTTCTCTTGCCTTGACCATTGGCTATGACCTTGACTACAAACCAGATATACCTGTTTATCCTTGTCTTATTCTCTTTCAGTTATTAGATTGAATTCAAATCATTAAAACATGTCAGAGAGGATGCACCTTCTGAAACAGGTAATATAAGCCGTTGGTAATTTACAGGTCAATCAGTAATTAAGTTTATTATTTGTAATGTGGAAGGTACTTTTCAATTTTCAATTTTATAAATAAAAAGATGCTAAACTAATGGTAAAGGTGATTAAAGAAATGTATACTTGTATCTTTAAATCAACTATGTCCTCTACACCCAGCAAATAGTATTTTTTTTTTTAATCTGGTCAATACCAAAACACAGACCCCAAGTAGGTAACCCCCCTAATTTTTTTCTGACTTTTTGAGTGTAATGTCAATGCTATGAGTAATGTTATTTAATGAGGTCATTTTGATGTATGTGGTGATGTATGATATGATCATTGATGCCACCGATGGTGTCATGCATAGTTTCATCTGTGATATAAGTGTTAGAATGTACTTAAATATATTAATTAAATATAATTTACTACAAAATATACAACTACTTGTACACGTGTCAACAAATCTCAGTTATTAGTGATGTTTTGATGATGTAATCTGTGATATAATTTGTGAAATCACTGATGCTATTGATGATGCCAGTCAGGATGTCATGTATGATGTCATCAGCATTTTAGAAGGAACAGAGTTAAGGTTCAGAGCTCCTTTATGCCAAATTATACGCTTGAGTAATAACTTTCACGATGGCTCAATTTAAATTTCAGGAACTCTTCCAAATCCACCCTTCAGCCAAACCTCATACTTCTAGGCAAAAATCTTTCTACAACCTGATCCTACCCTGACCTCAACAACATCACCTTATCGCCTCATCAAAGCATGCAAAGGTCATCCACCCAGATTTGGCCCCCAAAAACCAGGAGGAATTATGAGAAAGCCATTGAAATCTTCAATAAGTTCATTATCCATTACAAACTTGTCAACCCCTAATCCATCCTCGCCATTTTAGCATTTTGTTCCTACAGCCGGGATCCCCTTTCACCAATAAGCTATATTTGGCAGGTAACTTGTACTACCTTTTGCTTTCTCATCCCTTTTCACAATCTATCTTCTCACCTCCTCACATCAAACAGTTCATTAAAGGCATGTTCAAAACCCCCCATCCCCCCATATTCCTACACACGTTCCCATAGACAGCCACCTTATCACGGTGCCCGCAACACCTGTGCAAGCGACATTGCTACTTACTGCTCCATTCCTGTTGGGTTCTTATTGGCCACTGGGTTCTGCCCCGTCCAGTGTTAGCCTTTTTAAACTCAGTCCTGTCATTGCTTTGGTGCCCTTTTGTGGTGTTCCTGTATCTGGCGTTTGTTTTGCTTGAGATTCCTGCTCTGTGTATGACCCAGTTTAGCCTGACCTTGCTCCTGTCTCCGCTACCCGTGATTCCATTGCTGACCAGGACTGACTGACTACCGCTCTGTGTACCGATCTTGGTTGTGGCTGACTAACGCTCTGTGTACCGATCTTGGCTTGGCTGACTCTGCTCTGTCTACCGATCCTGGCTGTGGCTGACTAACGCTCTGAGTGCTGATCCTGGCTGTGGCTGACTAACTTTCTGTGTACCGATCTTGGCTTGGCTGACTTCGCTCTGTGTACCGATCCTGGCTGTGGCTGACTAACGCTCTGTGTACCGATCCTGGCTGTGGCTGACTAACGCTCTGTGTACCAATCCTGGCTGTGGCTAACTAACACTCAGTGTACCAATCCTGACTGTGGCTGACTACCACTCTGTGTACCGATCCTGGCTGTGGCTGACTAACGCTCTGTGTACCGATCCTGGCTGTGGCTGACTACCGCTCTGTGTACCAATCCTGGCTGTAACTGACTACAGCTCTGTGTACCGATCCTGGCTGTGGCTGACTACCGGATTCGTTGCCTCCGGTTATCCTAGTCTCCTGAGACTAGTACCTAGCCAGTGCTTGTCAGTGTTGCCTTCGGTTACCCTAGTCTCCTGAGACTAGTGCCTTGCCAGTGCTTGTCAGTACTGCCTCTGGTTACACTAGTCTCCTGGGACTAGTGCCTTGCCATTTCCTGTCAGTGTTGCCTCCGGTTACCCTTGATTTCTAGGCCAGGTCACTCTCCAGTGTCTCGGCTTGCCGCTATTCTATCCCTAGCTTTCTAGGGATTCTGCCCTGTAGTCAACTACCGTCTAGCTAGTTGGGATCACTTCTTAGGTTTGGTACTGCTGAGGTTCTGTTCCTGGTTCCTGTCCTCTGATCCAGCTAAATTTATTTTTGTTTTGCTATTCTCCTGTACCCTGACCTGTGCCAGATCTGGGAAGTGCCACGGTACTGTCCAGATCTAGACCTGTGAAGGGTGACCTTGTACTTTATTATTCTTAATAAAGCTGATTTTACTTAGTAACTTGTCTCCGTGACACACCTATTTAGGCAAATATCTGTTTTGTTACATTTCCCTTTTGACCAATGAACACACCAAGACCATTATACTTGCATCTATGTACATGTGCTTTTTATGGTTTTAAGACCCCGTGAATTTTCCATGTCCAACAACCATAGCCCCTTCTTAAAATATCAGATCTTAGCAAACATAATTCTTCTCCCTCCACCTAGCCCAGTCCAAGACTGACCGGTTTCAAATGGAATATCCCCTTTTACCCCACTATCAATTATCCTGAACCTTTTACCTCACTATCAACTATCCTGATCCAGCCTTCTTTTGACTATGCCCAAAGGCCTTCTCAAAACATCCATATACATTAAATATATTAGAATTTTACTACCACAGGCCACTTTTTTAAAATTGGAACAATCTCTTTTGCCTCAAAAAAACTTACATTAATAAAAAGAACAAGGCTGCTGACAGTCATAGAAATATCCTAGAGCCTCAACACAAAACTCTTTGCTCTTTCTTCCTTAATACACTAAATTAGTCACTCACGCTCTCTTTCCATTTTGCCCCTATTTAGCCTCTAATCAGGCTCACTGCCACCTGTCTGAACCTGGGTTCTTTCACCTAGTTTCTTGCCAAACCTCATTACTCTATGCACTTTACTTTATATTTCACTCTGTCTTCCTTTTCCCTGCTGTAAACCCTGACCATAACTAAATTGAACCCAGTACTTTATTTGATGTGTATTTTATCTATTAAAGTATAACTGTAGATCCTATTTACTACAAGCAAACACTACCTATCTTAATTTAATCTGTTATACAAGTCTCCAGTATTCCATTTGATAACTTTGTCAACAGTCATAAATTTTATTCAGGATATCAAATACAGTAGCAAAAAACACTCTCCACCACTTTCTACTATAAACTGAAAACTCTCCCAGACCTCCTTGTAATCAGGGTGTATTAGAAGCCAATACTTTGATCAATATGCATTCTTTCTTTGACAATGTCGGTGGAAGCCCTCCCCAACACTTATATCTAAAATGTTATCAGTGACTAACCAAAAGGCCTCTCCAAAACAGTTACAAACTATAACTTTCAAAACATACATTAACTAAAAAACTACTGTAACTCATTTGAAATCTTTATTCCACATTTATTTAAACAGCAAATTTCTGCTGGTTATTTCCACTTACCAATTTTAACTATTAAATCACTCCACTAAAAGAACCGACATTCAACATAAACACACAGCACAAACACCCTGTATTCTACAGTGATAAATAAGAAGGCTATAATTAACCAGACGTTCTGGGAGGGATGTCAGGAGGTATAGAAACTTCACCTTCATTGCCCCATCTGATGTGGCTGCCATTTAGCTGGTCATCAAAATTACCATAAGATCCTTAGTTTCCTATATTAGATTACATGACGTCACGTTATGCCTTGTCGCTTATGTCACTTCCAGCTTACAGTCCATGCACCTCGTTTTTTTTTTGCTCTGCACTTTGGATCAGGTACCCTTTCTGTTGCCCGACGAGGGAGCAAGTACACTTTAATTACTCATACGTTGCATACTATGTATATTTTCACAGCAAAATTGTTAGATTACTGTTTTGTTCATAGTTAGGCTGTGGATAAGGGTTTAGTATATACTCAGATTACATACTCAGATTGTTTTCATATTCGGCACCCTAACCTTGTTAGCTGAGTTTGGCTGTTCCTTACCCAGTTTTGTTCCTCATAAACAGCTGTTTCTCTTAACCCTTTGAGTGCCAGAGTGGAACACAACGCATTGCTTTGCAAAGCGTTGCGTACCACTCTGGCACTCAAAGCGTTAATGATTGTGTTTCAACCTAAATATTAAATTGATGATCATTACCACTTGTTTGGTATAATTGTTTAATCTTACACCTGACTATATGCCTACAAAATCCCTGACCTTGTAGAAGTGCACCTGGATGAATTTATGCCGTTTTGAAGGTAAAGGGTGACAACCCCAAATATTGATTTGATTTAGATTTTTCTTCTGTTCACTCACTTTGCATTTTGTTAAGTGATAAAAATTACATTACATTATACATGACAGTTCTGTAGAGAAAATACCCTGTTCTTTATGTATTTCCTTACATGGCTTAGTGTAATCAGAAATGATTGAAATCCTATTTTCAATACCACTTCAAATAACTACTAAACAAATTAAAAAGCATTGGGTCCAGGGCTGAACCTTGAATCACTCCACTTGCAAATTTTGAATAACTTGAAAAGGTTCAATTTATAACAATTCATCATTTATCCAGTTCTCTATCCACGCACAGAATTCTCCTCCCACAGCAAAGCCTTTTGATATATGCTGTAATCTGTTCCAAAGCACTGTATCAATGGCTTTTGCAATACCCTTGCCCATGTTACCAATTCCCCTTTCAGAAAGTGAAAGTAAATGAGGATGATGTGATATATCCTTAATAAAATCATGTTGACATATTAACAATGTTACTAATTATTTTACAAGGCAAAGAATGAGAGAGGCTCTGAGCACGAACAGAAGAAATGTTGCCTGTTCTATGGTTAGCCACAATTTAGCTCTCTAGTGCCATTACAGAGAAATTTCCACATACATATTAGACTAATCCCACCCAAAAGGTTCCAAAATGACGGGCAAGTCTTCTCTGCACGGTAAATACCAGCTAACCCCAGATGTACGTTTTTGGTCTTGTTTTGGCCTCATCAGTGAGATGCAGGGGTCCACTGCTGTATAACCTTTTACTCTTAGGCACTGACAGCAATGACATGCCCATCATTTTGGAACTGGACCAACCTTTTGGGTGGGATTATTCGAATATGTACAAGGATTTTTCTTTTCTGTAATGGTACTAGAGAGCTAAAATGTGATGCTGCTGAATAGTGACTTACCATAGAACAAGTCATTGTCCTCAGAGCCTCCCATAATTTTGTATGTATTTTGAATACTCCCTAAGGATGACGAGTAATACAGACATGAACCCCTTGCTCTCAGCACCTAGGGAATCCAGCTGCACCTCACTGACGAGGCCCAACAAGGCTGAAACGTATGTCTGGGGTTAGCTGTGTTCCATGGAGAGGGCTATGCCTGTAATTTTGGAACTGGACCACCATTTTGGGTGGGATTAGTCTAATATGTGCTTTATGTTCGTCCTGAGAGCCTCTCACAATTGTGAATGTATTTTGAATATTCTTAGTGGAGTGAAGGGTAATACAGATGTGGCCCGCTTGCTAAAAGTGCCTAGGGAATGCAGCTGCACCTCACTGACGAGGCCCCAACAAAGCCAACATTTACATCTGGGGTTAGCTGGTGTTTCCTGGCAGAGGGGACTTGCCTGTCATTTTGGAAATGCGCCACCCTTTTATGTGTATGTGGACATTTTTCCACTGTAATGGCACTAGAGAGGTAAAGCGTGCTGCTGCTTTATGTTCATCCTGAGAGCCTTCCACAATTTTGTATATATTTTTAATACTTTTAGGGAGTCTCCCTAACAGTGAAGGGTGATCCAAAGGTGGACCCCTTGCTCTCAGTGCCAAGCGAATCCAGCTGCACCTCACAGACACAGCCAAAAGGCCAAAATGTACACCTGGGGTTAGCTCCATGCAGAGAGGACTTGCCTGTTATTTTGGAACTGGACTGCACTTTTTGACGGGCTTAGTCTAATATGGAAATTTCTCCTTGGTACTGGCACTAGAGAGCTAAAATGTGATGCTGCTAAGCGGTGACTAGCCATAGAACAAACCATTGTGTTTTATGTTTGTCCACAGAGCCTCTCACAAATTATTCTAGCCATGCATTTTGCTCCCACTGCAGTTCATGGAAAACTTATGTTTTGAGAAAATACTTCTATGGTAGTCATGATTATACACTCAGGATGTAAACTCAGGAAGCCATTCTTTATTAACCTTCATCTGTCCTTGACTTAGTCTTAAGTACTAATTTGTAACATGACAGATGGATAATTCACAGACCCTCTCAACATATTTCAACCTGATCTGCTACATGTCTAACAAAAAAACCTTAGTGACAGCAAAATATTCCACTACAGAGATCATGGCTTCTTAATTAAAAAGCATTAATCTCCATATAAGCCGGGCACACCAATGCATATAATAAAATCACTTCTTTATTCAGAACATTAAAATAAAGTTTCAGCCCAACGTTTCAGTTCCCACTGGAACTTTCTTCAGGGACCTACTCATTACAGACTACCCCTCTAGCCATTTTAAAATACCTTTCCTTTGTTGAACTTTGCGCGAACAGTTAGCGTGTTGCGCTACCTAGGTAACCCAAGATGCCAAATCCTGCACCAATTCCATCATCGTGCTAAAAGATAGAATAGGTGAAGGTTGTTCTTATTGTTTTTATGATGATGGAATTGGTGCAGGATTTGGCGTCTTGGGTTACCTAGGTAGCGCAACACGCTAACTTTTGGCGCCAAGTTCCACAAAGGAAAGGTATTTTAAGATGGCTACAGGGTTAGTCTGTAACGAGTAGGTCCCTGAAGAAAGTTCCAGTGGGAACTGAAACGTTGGGCTGAAACTTTGTTTTAATGTTCTGAATAAAGAAGTGATTTTATTATATGCATTGGTGTGCCCGGCTTATATGGAGATGAATGGTGTATGATATCATTGAAGCCTTGAGCACCCGAAAAAAAGAATAAGGTAATGTGTGCACAGTGCAACAAATTTGATTCTTAATTAAAGAGTCCATTAAACCACTAACTGTCCAGGTCTTCCTGTGCTCTTCTCAACTAATAGAAAGAAAATTCCTCTCTACCAATTAAACTCATTTGCTCATGCACACCTTCCCTGAATGAGGCAAATATGATGAGATGTGAAAACCCAGAATTGTCCTCTTTCTTTCTTCTCTTTCCTTTGCTCTGTCTAAAGGTTACCCATCTAGCTACTAATGCATCCACTGTGATATTTCCACCTTCGGTACTACATATGACAATTACAGTTTGCTCAGTGAGCTACAAGCCGTTCAAGATTGTCAACCTTACACAATGTTGAAAATACATTTCTTGAATACTTTCAAATTTATTTGTGAAAAAATCCTGTTTAGTTCAGTCTCCTGTTGTGATCAATTTACACTTGTAGGCCAAAGTGAGATAGTTCTGAGTGATCTATGTTAATTACTTTTATAGGGGAAAACCACAAGTGCAAACCCTTTGTAACCACATACACCTTGCATAATCAATCGTCTATCAAACAGAATTGATATACAAACAGACTTCCCTCTGTTGTGTCCTAATTCCCACTTAAACTACCATATCAAACTGTACAACAATAATGAGAATCCAATAATTATGACTACAATTATATTCAGGATGCAAGTGTTTTAAGCATACCATGAACTAGCTAATCCTGTTACATGTCAAGCATAGCCATATATGAACTATAGCATTCCCAAATTCCCATAACGTCAGCCTCCCACCCATTTTCAGTCATTCCAGTTAATGCCTCTTAATGACCTTTGACACAATGTTCTATTGTAGCATTAACCCTTGGTCTCTTACCTCGATAAGTGGGAAGACCATAGCTCATGATATCAAGGTCAATACTGAATCCAACCCCATCTGGGCAGAGAGAGAGAAACTCAGCTGTTGAAATGAAAAAAAAAACATTAAATTAAATCATACCAGTGCCATGAAGACTTAACAGATAAGTAAGGCAGCAGTTGTGAATAACCCTAAGTACCTGAGTTGTGTACAGGGCATGGATATATCTCACAATGGTCACCCCATCCTGCTCCCAAAGAGCAACAGCATTGCTCTCGAGTAACATTGACTGCAAGAACACTGTCACAGAATAAAGAGTCATCCAGACTTAGGAAGCAGTCTCTTCGATCCAAACCACGGGCAGACTCTAAGAGAGAGAAGAAAGAAACAGTACAAAATGGAAGTTGAAAGACATGGAGATGTGAGTTTGAGTAAGAATGAGGGAGACAACTGAAAAAAGAGAGGAATAAACAGATAATAATTTGTAGGGAAAAAGAAGTAGGGAAAATGAAAGATTGTAAAAAAAAAGAAAGAAAATAAATGAACCCCTAGCTCAGTGGTTCTCAACCTGGGTCCTGCGGCACTTTGATATGCCCTGGGAACCAGATTAGGTGCCATTTTATTTCTGGGTTGACTTTGACAAAATCAGAATGTTGAATTTCAAATGTATATTGATAGACCTTTTTATTTAACTATCCTAGTTTTTGTTATTCTGATTGGGAAGTCTAAGAATAACTTTATATTTATGTATTTTATTTTCCATGATACCTTAACAAATGAACTATAAAATGTTAGGAGTGCCCTGAAAATTCCAGACTGTTTGTCCAGGGAGCCTTAAGCAAAACTAGATTGAGAACCATTTCTCCAGTGACATCAGTGCAACAAAGATGGAAGACAAAAGAGTGGGAAAATATATATTCCCCCTTACCTTCACATCTTTTGTGGTCCTCGCTTGGTATATATCCACTGTCACATCTACATATGAATGACCCTTCAACATTCTCACATTTACCATGAGGAGAACAGAGCTCAGGGTTGAGCAAACACTCATCTATGTCTGAAAGAAATTAATAAAGAGCTACCATAATAGATATATATGTAGAGAGAAAAAAGAAAAGAAAGAAACACAGACAATTACCTTTACATATGTGCTGACTATGTAGTCGGAAACCTTGAGGACACACACATCGGAAAGAACCAGCAGTGTTAACACACTGTCCCCTAATACACGTCTGTATTGACAAACACTCATTGATATCTGGAAGACAAACACAATTCCATGTGTGCATAACTACTTGTATACCTTAATCAGCCTGTCTGTTATGTTTCAGGTAGATTAACTAAACAGTTAATATGCTATTATAGTGCATTTTACTAGTGTTTAGTATTCTCATGATTTATGAAACACCAAAAAAGATTATGCTAAAATGTCTTCACTATAGAATGTTTAAACATCAGAGGAAAACAATGTGTTAAAGTAATTTTGATATTTGAACAGTATGGGCTTATGCTTCTCAGCCAAGCACACATGTCACATATCAACTGGAAGAGTTGACCAACATGCAAACTCTGGGATGCACTGTGTGAATAATGTGCATTTGTGGATATAATGTACTCATTCTCATGTGGAAGAAAGGGATGGGTTTACATCTCAAGCTCCTCTAGGAAAGACACCCAAGATGCCATTAGTGTTGCCCATGGCTACACTGCCACTTATAATATGATGCTCCCTAGAGATGGGCGAAAAGATAGATTTTTTCTCATGGGAAATATTGTGCTTTTCCCCATAAAATTTCCCACAGATTGAAAATCCAAAAAATTCCTCCTTTTCACTAACCCTAATAAATGTCCCGCAAGAACTTTATTATTTTCCACTTGTTTTGTAGATATAATGTCCTCATTCTCATGTGAAAGGTATGGATTTACACCTCAAGCTCCTCAAGGAAAGACACCCCAAATGCCTTTAGCATTGCCCATGGCTACACTACCACTCAAAATATAATGCTGCATAGAGATAGGTGAAAAGCCAGAGTTTTATTTCAAGGGAAATTTTGTGCTTTTCCTGCAAAATTTCTCACAAATTGAAAATCCGTAACATGTCCTCATTTTCACTACCCTAGTTAATTTCCTGCAAGAACTTTCCATGTATTCCTGTAGCCATACAGACTTAGTGTGTGCGGGTCTATTGCTATCAGTACAACTAGGATTCCTGGGAGGTCATCATTTGTGGTTCTCTGGCTTTCAGTGCAATGGGTGGTGTAGGATGATGGAAATTGTAGTCTAAAAGACTGGAGGTCAGTAAGTCTTTCTATATCCACCAGTGATTTTGGACAAGGTTGGAGGTTCAATATGTGATTTTATGACTATCAGTGCGATAGCATACAGAATGTGAGAGGCTTCTGGGAATGAACAACAGCACAATGGCCTATTCTACGGCTAGTCACCGCCCAGAAGCATCACGTTTTAGCACTCTAGTGCCATTACAGAGGAGAAATTTCCATGTACATATTAGACTAATCCCGCCCAAAAGGGCAGTCCAGTTCCAAAATGAAGGGCAAGTCCCCCCCTGCACGGGAACACCAGTTAACCCCCTATGTACATTTTGGCCTAATTGGGCCTCGTCAGGAGGATGCAGCTGGATTCCCTAGGCACTGAGAGCAAGGGGTCCACTTCTGGACTACCCTTCACTCTTAGGGAGACCCCCTAAGAGTATTCAAAATAACATACAGAATGTGAGAGGCTTCTGGGAATGAACAACAGCACAATGGCCTGTTCTATGGCTAGTCACCGCCCAGAAGCATCACGTTTTAGCTCTCTAGTCCCATTACAGAGAAGAAATTTCCACGTCCATATTAGACTAATCCCGCCCAAAAGGGCAGTCCAGTTCCAAAATGACGGGCAAGTCCCCCCTGCAAGTCCCCCCTGCACGGGAACACCAGCTAACCCCTGACGTACGTTTTGGCCTAGTTGGGCCTCGTCAGGATGGTGCAGCTGGATTCCCTAGTCACTGAGAGCAGTGCGATAAGACAAAGATGGTTTTGTCTAGTCATTCCTCATATGTCAAGTCCTCCATTCCCTTAATTAATTTTGTTGCTCTTTGCTGCACCATCTCTAGTTCTAGTTTATCCTTTTTCAAAACTGGTGCCCAAAACTGTACTTCATATTCGAGGTGAGGTCTTACCAATGATTTGTACAATGGCAAAATGATGTTATCCACTCTTGCTTCAATACCCCTTTTTTATGCAAGACAGGATTTTGTTTGCTTTTGCTACTGCTGTTTGACACTGGTCACTGTCTCCAAGTTTGTAGTTTACAAGCATACCCAGGTATTTCTCTAGTAACGAGTCCCCTAAAATGATTCCATTAAGTTCATAAGTAGCTTTGGGATTTTTTCCTCCCAAAGGCATGACTTAACACTTTCCCACATTAACCTTCTGTAGAGAGCAAATATCCTGTTTTGAATAAATGACCCTGCATAATTTAGTGTCATCTGCAAATATTGATATTTTGCTTTCTATAGCTATTTCCAGGTCATTTATAAACATGTTAAAAAGCAGTGGACCTAATACTGAACCATGAAGTACTCCACTCTCTACTTTAACTATATTGGAGAATTGTCCATTTACAACCACACACTGTTCCCTATCCTTCAACCAGTTTTGTATCCAATTGAAAAGGTTATCTCCTAGCCCCAATTTCCTTATTTTATACCCCAGCCTTTTGTGTGGCACTGTATCAATTGTTTTTGCAAAATCTAGATATACTATATCAACTGTCTTACCGTTATCTAGGTTGCTGCTTATTTCCTCATAGAAGCTGAAAAGATTAGTTTGGCATCATCTATTCCTCATACAACCATGTTGATTCCTGCTAATGATCTTATTTTTTGTATTATAGTCCTGAATATAGTCCTTTATTATCCCTTCTAGCAGTTTTCCCACAGCAGAGGTCAAACTCACACGTCTATAATTCCCAGGATTGGTTTTAGCTCCCTTCTTAAATAGAGGCACTACACTGGCTCTTCACCAGTCTTGTGGCACTGAGCCTGTGGTGAGAGAATCTTTAAAGAGTAAATATAGGTGTCTTGCTAACACTGCACTAAGTTCCTGAAGAACCCTTGGATGTATACCATCAGGACACAGTGCTTTGTTAGTCTTAATTTTGTTCAGTCTTCCCATGACATCTTCTTTATTTAACCCAATATCTGATAAGTGTATTGTTTTATTTGTTACTTGTTGAGGCTCTTCTACCATTCCTTGTTTCCTTGTATATACTGATGCAAAGAAAGTGTTTAAAACATTGGCCTTTTCCTTATCCTCACTAATCAACTCCACCATCTCATTTTGAAAGGTCCAATACACTCCCTCTTAAAGGGATAGTAATACTTAAAATGTAAAAAAAATATGTTGTAGGGTTTATCCCCCTGAGTAAAACAAGAGTACTCCCACAGCTCTGGTCCCGGGACCATAAATCTCCATAGGATGGTATAGCAACAGCGCCACTGTACAATTTCAGGCCACTGTGATATTGCACCTAAAAAATTCAACTTTGAAAATTAATAACTTTTGAATGAAACACCTTTCAGCAGTGGGAGTCAGGGGGATAAACCCTACAACATATTTTTTTTTACATTTTAAGTATTACTGTCCCTTTAAGTTTTTTGCTTTATATATTTGAAAAACTTTTTTGGATTAGTCTTGCTTTCCCTTGCTATTCGAGTTTCATTATCTATTTTTGCTATCCCAATTGCCTTTTTGCAAACTATGTTGCACCCCCTGTATTTTAAGAAAGACTGTTCAGTTCCTTCAGATTTAAATAGTTTGAATGCTTTTTTTTCCTTGCCATTTCCTTCTTTACATGTGCAGTTAACCACATTGGTTGTGATTTACTTCTTTTGCATTTGTTCCCCATTGGTATATAATATTGGGTACATTTCTGCAACCTGAATTTGAATTCTGACCATTTTTTGCCTTTAAATAATATATCCCAGTCTATTTGTTGCAATGAAGCTCTTAACAATTTGAAGTTAGCTTTTTAAAATTAAAAGTTTTGGTTGAACCTATACAGTTTTGCTTTGTCAGACTGATCTCAATTGTAACCATGTTGTGATCACTGTTTCCCAAATGTTCACTTACCTTAATATTGGATACCATTTCTATGTTATTCGTTATCACTAGGTCCAATATATTGTTATATTTTGTCAGCACTTCCACCATTTGTGACATGTAGCTTTCCTGAAGTATGCTCACAAACAGGTCTTATTTTTCCAATTGATAACTGTATAGTTAAAATCTCCCATAATTATAGTATGCCCAAGCTGGGCAGCTTTCCTCATTTGCAATAGCAGTCGGGCCTCAACATTGTCATCAATATTTGGTGGTTTGTAGCATATACCCATAACACCTTTTTATTTTACTTTTTACAACCACATTCAATTTCAATTTCTACCAAAAAGGACTCCACATTTTGGCCAGTTTCCTCACTAATATCACCCCTCAAAATTGGATTTAGCTCTGGTTTCAAATATAAGCACACACCTCCCCCTTGTTTTATTAATCTTGTGTCTCCTAAACAGGGAATAGCCTTCTATATTTACAGCCCAATCATATGCATCCTTCCACCATGTTTCTGTTATACCAGTTATGTCCAATTGATCATTAACACCAGCAATTCTAGTTCTCCTATTTTATCTACCATACTTCTTGCATTTGCTAGCATACAATTAATTACCCCCTACATGCCTAAATATTCATTTACTAGGAGTTCCTCCCTATTGACTACAATTATCCCCACCCTTTCTCCACTTCCATGATCATTTACTTGGATCCGGTTCCTATCTACTCTATCTACCCAATTTTTGCTATCTATACCCTCCCCCCTTTCCTAGTTTAAAAGCTCCTCCAAGCTTCTTAGTATTCTCTCCCCTAGCACAGTGGCTCCCCTACCATTTAGGTGCAATCCATCACTTCCATATAGATTGTACTCAAGAGCAAAGTCACAAAACCCTCCTTCCTACACCAATGCTTGAGCCATGCATTAAGCTCCCTGAATTCCCTCTGCCTACCTGAACTGGCGCATGGCATAGGTAGTTTTTCAGAAAACACTACCTTAGTTGTCATTGCCTTAAGCTTGCAACTTAAATCCCTGAAATAATTCTTTAGGGACCTCCATCTTCCTCCTGCTTTGTCATTGGTACCAATATGTACCAAGACAGTTGGACCGCTTCCAGCCCTTCCCAATAATCTGCCTGCCCTGTCTGCAATATGCCGAACCCAAGCACAGCATACTGTCTGGCATTCACGTTCCTGGCGGCAGATTACTGTATCTACCTTTATAATAATAGAGTCCCCTATTACCACCACATGCCTTGGTTTCTGCCTACTCTGCATCCCATCTAACCTGGAAGGAAGACTATTCCCCTGGCTGCCAGAGGAATCAGCCCTCTCCAGTATTGCCAATTCTGAGCTATCCTCATCAACATCTTCACACAATCTTGCAAATCTGTTGGACTGAGTCAACTCAGAACTGGCCTTCCTCTTCCGCTGCCCACTACCTCCCCTCTTGTCACCCAGCTGCCTACCTGTCTCTCCTCATCTACAACTCCACCCTCTTCACCACTAACCCCACATACTACTTGCTCTGTGAGTTATAAACTTCTTTTCAGGTTTCCAATGTCACGCAATGTTGCAATATTTCTTTCCAAATCCAATATCTTAGATTCTAAAAAGAAAATATGCTCACACTTTGCAAAGTGGTATGACCCCTGGAACGATTGCTCCAAGTGTTCAGACATATGACAAGATTTGAACTGCATGAGATTTTCTAACCTGCTATCACTCATGCTTGGTTTTAACAATTCAAATAGATTTATATTGTCCTCTAATGCTCACTCTAAGGTAAGTAACCAACTTTAAATGTGTAGACAGTAAATCCCTTGAAATTACCATCACTTCAGAGCTCTGCTGATTTCCAACTTCCGCTTCTGTTCTAACTCTAGATTATTTCAAAATGATATATATATATATATATATATACTTTGAATAGTGTCAAAAAAATTTGAAATTTAATGATCGTTTCTGTTGCGTTCAAGCAGCCTTTCTCAAGATATCTTACAAGTATTCTCGTGCAGAATACTGCAAGAGCAAAAGAAGTGTCATATCACTACTCCTGGCTACAATCTAACAAAGTCTGAAACATTGGCCTTGGATTCTTTAAGGGCAGATCAGTCTCTGGTGATTAGACCTGCTGATAAGGGAGGAGCTGTGGTTGTGCTAAATGCTAATGACTATAAAGAGGAAATTCTAAGACAATTACAGGACCAAAGGACTTATCAAGCCCTTCCTAATGATCCAACATTGATTTATAAAAACTATACACCATACTTAACAGTGCACTTGTCAATGGCTGGATTACAGAGCAATTACGACAATTTTTAACAGTACATCATCCTATTTGTCCAATCATCTATTGTCAACCTAAGATACATAAGGACTTGTCCAAACCACCAGGTTGTCCAATAATCTCTGCCAGAGGTTCTTTGTTACAGAATACTGCAACATTTCTAGACTCTGCTTTACAACCTATTGTCAAATGTATGCCCTCTTATGTAAGAGAGACTACGGATTTTCTATTAACAATTCAGGCACTTGACAATATAGCACCTACCGATCTTTTGGTCACTATGGACGTGGACAGCCTCTACACCGTGATCCCACACGAGGAAGGTGTAGAGGCTGTAAGGCAGTCCCTAGCCACGTTGTCACCTCAACAACAATATCTGACGGAATTCTTGTGAGATCTATTATGGATAACACTCACAAAGAATTTTTTCAGATTTCAGAACACTTTTTTCTTCAAACTGCAGGAACCTCAATGGGTTCTAACGTTGCCCCAGCCTACGCCAATTTGTATATGTGGCAATATGAAAAGCTACACATACAGCATTCCAATATAAAATTCTACAAAGGCAACATAGACGTTCGGGGCAATGTTACCAAACTCATTGAGTGGATCTCCTGTTTAAATGAATTACCATCCACCATTCACTTTAAATTCACATACAGCGACATATCAGTTGATTTTTTGGATGTCAAAATTTATAAACATGACCAGACATTGGGTACCACCTTATTTACCAAACCCACTGGCAGGAATACAGTACTCCATGCGGGGAGCTGTCATCCCTCCACACTTAAAAAGAGTATACCATATCCACGGTTTCTTAGGGTAATCCGCAACAACGATGGCCCGAATAAAACTAACGTACAATTAACACAAGCAGAGAACAAATTTTTGATGAGAGGATACAAACATGAACTTCTCAAAAAAGAAAGACAAAGAAGTCAATTATGGACTCAACAAGAAGCCTTAAAAAATCCCATAAGAAAAACACTGATAGAATGGTCTTTTCGACTGATTATTTTCCTGGCTGTGAAGTCCTTACTAATAAAATCCGTAAACATTGGAATATTGTACCATCAGACCCAAATTTACCTTTTTTTGAGAAACCACCACCAATAATAGCCTATTAGAAAGGAAAAACATTACTAGATTATTTAATGCGTCCAGATATGTTGGACAAACCAACAAGCCAATCAATAAAAATGAATTGGCTTACAAGAAAACAAGTTAAGCTTGGCTGCTTTCGCTGCATCAATTGCACGACATGCAAAGGTATGCTTACTACCACTGAATTTAGAAATCCTCTCAATAACAAGACTTTTAAAGTAAAACACAAATTGACCTGTACTTTGGACCATGTAATATATATTCTGATGTGCCCTTGTGGCAAATATTATGTTGGGAAAACGTAGACAACCTTCCGTGAGAGAATGGCAAACCATCACTCTTCAATTCGAATGGCATTGACAACCTGACAAACCGATAAACCAGTGGCTAAACATTTTTTAGAAATGAAACATCCCATTTCTTCATTAAAAACTATTTTGATTGATCACGTACCACTACTATGTAGAGGTGGGAACAGAGGAAATATACTACTCAGAAGAGAAGTTTTCCGGATTCATACTCTGGAAACTATGGCTCCGAAGGGCCTAAATGAAGTTCTCTCTTTTGCACCATTTTACTAAATCCAGATGGAGAGAGGACACACACAATCAGATGTGAGCCCAATATATGATTCCATACTGAAGAATGGAACGATGTAACTTCTTGACCACAGCTTTGTAAGCACCCTATGGGATGTGTATGCATAATAGGCAGCTGACCAGCATCCTTCCTGGAGTAGGATACATAGATGTGGTATCTGAATGCACACAGGATCTGTGAATCGGGGAACGTTGTAATGAAAAGGAGCTACCAATGGATGCTTAACAGGTGTTTACACCAGCATCTTATCAAAGGAGCGCATCCTTTGACCCTAACCCCAGAAGACTGATGTGATGAACAATACCACTATACCACTTAGCAACACAAGAAGTTCACAATACTGATTCACCGATGAGATGAACTGTATTCCAATTTGCCTTTGGACAGTAACATGTACGCGATCATCAAATTAATAGTTATATCATCTTTGCCAATATGCCTATACCAGCACTATTTGTCAACGCCTTAATTAAAGGATTAAGTCCGTATGCTGTGGCCCTACTACAGAATAAAGACACTATGCACTCTGAATAGACCATGGGAGTAAATGAGCTCCAATTACATACACTAGTTTCTCTAGAACTAAAGTGATGCAATTTAAACCTGATTATCCCAATTGATTTCTGGATTCAGGTCTGCAACTTCATTTTTTAAGAGATGCCATACTGGCTGATTTAGAGGGAACTTGAGCCATATTGGTCAGCTCTGACTAAGGGATGCCTTCTTGATGTCCTATATGTGATCATATACGTGAGGATCATAACAGATGCACCCTCTATGTTGTTTGAATATTGAGACGCATAGTTACCGTCATTAAGAAGGTCTTTAATGGCCCTATAATGTATATGAGCAATGTGTGTCCAAGAAACTCAGATTTATAGAGGATATGCATGTATGTATACTATGTTCAGTCCATGACAATCTGAATTTTAGTTGTGACATAGTAACTGTCAGTGGAGACTGGGAAACTAAAGAGTCAATATGCATACTTTTGATGGGGAAGACATACAGACATTCACATTAAGTCTGCGCAATTCATTAGTAGAAGTATGCGACAAAACCTGAAGGATTCATATGACCACATACAGACTATGATACAATGGCCTAGTTCATGTGTAGCTTAATAACCACTAGGTGACCATGGAGCTACGGGATATACCTATGGATAACACGATTGGTCTTTATAACTAAGAGACTTATTTATGCTCAAAATTATGATTTATATGTATGATGTATATATATATGTCGTTGTCAGCTTTTTTGCTGTTTTTGTCCATTGCCAAAAAGTTTTCACAATTTTTTCAATGGCTACAAATGTTTCACCCCTTTACTTACATGTTTTTGTATTTTCGTTATAAAACTGTGACGTTTTACAGGAAGTGAAGCACAATACAAGCACCTAGAGGGGGAGAGAGAGAGAGAGTGTGATAGGCTCTTTTGCTGTGAGTTATTTTGAGGCAGGAGAGGCTCATGGTGACCGTTATCACTATGAGAACCTGGAATACAAGTAAAAGTAGGAGCTGGAAGGACCATTATGTGTCCAGTGAGTCTGAGGAGGAGAACTGACCACAACCAACATTAAATGGTCAGGATGCTCTGATTCTCCAGACCCAATAATGGCCAGTCCCCCTACATCACCTCTAGGGATCTTGGGGAAATTTATGTCACAGGCAGAGGAAGAATTGTGAGGGTAGTAGTATGAGCAGGACAGGTCAGCTACCTGTGCTTGCTGCCAGTGCTGCACCTGCCAGGATGTCTTGTGATTCTCAGGAAGGGGGTAGGAGGAGAAAATGCCAAGTGTGACAGCAGGGGACCACAAGTCACACTTGCCATCCCCAAGCAGTTCCATCTTGTTAGTAGCAACTAATAATATCCAGCAGCTACAGACTCAGAGTGTTAAAAGTGAGGGAGGGTGTGATACTAGTAGTGTGGAAGACTCAGAGACTGAAATTAACATGCTTGGTGTTGGTAATAGTGATGGTGAAGCAGCTGGTGGGTCTAGCTTGACAGCAGTAGATACTCCTGCTGATGCTGAGGTGGTAGAGGAAGTAATGTGGTGCGGCCAGACTGTCATAGTTTGACTAATCTAGTCTAACACTCACCTATTGATTGCTGCTGCCTTCCCTTCCCTGTGTCAGGCTGAGTCAGCTGATGCTGCCTTGTCCTCTTAGTTTCCATATTTACCCCCCTGTTATCAGCTAGCCCCTTCCAGGATATTTAAAGCAGCTAGGCTCACTTCCTCCTTGTCCTTGTGTCTGATTCTGGCTGCAAGTGTGTTCTCCTGAGTTGCTGATTATCTGTGCATGACCTGGTTTCCTCTGACGTCTCTTCTGGCTTGTTCCTCACTTCGCTGAACTCCATATTTCTAACCTCAACTTGTCTGAGTACCTGCCTTGGTTCCTGATCCTGGCTTGTCTTTTGGTTTCTACTCCTGGATCACAATTTTGCTTTGTTTGCTTTTGTTATTTTAATAACGGTGTTTTGCATTTTATATTTTTGTGTCTGTCTGGTTGTTGGTCCCTAACAGTACACAATGGCCATGAACTTAGAAGACACAGACAATCTACTGAATGTTTTTTTCAGGCTGGACCAGGTAGACCAGTGCATGGATCAGTTTACGTTAGACCTCCAGACTTTGTTGCTCCATACCGCGCATCTAGCTCCACCACCTCAGCAACCCCCGGCACAGGCTGCCCCTATAGCTGCTGCTGCTCCCGCTCCAGATGCCAATGGTGATTCCATTGTTGCTAGAGGCATGACTGGGTCTGCCCAGCATTATGAGGGTGACACTAACCAGTGCAGAGGCTTCCTGAACCAGGTCGGTATGTATCTGCAGATGGTACCACAGGCCTTCTCTGGTCAGTTTCCCGTCTCTTCTGGTGGCCAGAACTTAACAGTGATATTACTGCCTTTGTCGCTGCCTGTCCAGTCTGTGCGCAGACTAAATCACCCCGTCACCTTCCAGTGGGCCTTCTCCAACCCATACTCAATGGCAAGAAGACATGGTCACACCTTGCCATAGACTTCATAGTCGATTTCCCTCTGTCCATCAGTAACACTGTCATCCTCATCGAACAATTTTCTAAAATAATCCACTGCATAGCATTCAAAAAACTCCCATCCGCTAAAGAGTTGGCTACAGTCTTTATCAAAGAGGTCTATCGACTACACGGGGAGTCATCATTTCCAACCTGGGTAGCCAGTTTGTCTCGAGATTCTGGAAGGCCTTCTGTTCACAACTAGGTATCCAACTCTCCTTCTCCTCGATCTACCAACTGCAATGGAATGGGGCCATGGAAAGGTCTAATCAAGCCTTGGACCAATTTCTGAGGTGCTACATCTCGGACCACCAGAATATCTTGTCGGACCTGCTACATTGGGAGGAGTTTGCTCATAACAGTGCAGTCTCAGCTTCTACCCAGCTCTCCCTGTTCATGGTACACTCCATGATTCCAGATTTGTTCACTCCCCAGGGGATTCCTGCACTGGAGGATCATCTCCAGCAGATCTGCTGGTAGGAGGGTGCAGGTCCAAGAGTCACTTCGAAGCTCACAACTATCCCAGGCTAATCATCCTACCTGCACCCTCCTACCAGGTCAGGGAGAGGGTCTGGTTCTCCTCCAGAAAGCTCCACGCTCTCAGAAACTGGCTCCCCATTTTGTGGGGCCTTTCCGTATCCTCCGATGTGTGAACCTTGTGGCATATGCCCTAGACCTCCCTCCCAATATGCGGATACACAATGTGTTCCATGTATCGCTGCTGAAACCCCTGGTATGCAATCATTTTACTTCGGTCACACCTCAACCCCATTCTGTGCTCGTTGACGGGCATGAGGAGGTTGAGGTCTGCTCTATAGTCAACTCTCGTAGGTTCCAAGGGAGGCTTCAATATTTGGTCCATTGGAAGGGGTGCGGTCCAGAGAAGCGCTTGTGGGTTACAGCCTCAGATGTGCATGCCCCTGCCCTCCTCCGTGCTTTCCACCCACGTTTTTCCCTCAAACCTAGTCCTGCCCCGTGGGTGGGGGGGGGGGTGTCATTGGGGAGTACTGTCATGGTTTGACTAATGTGGTCTAACACTCGCCTATTGATTGCTGCTGCCTTCCCTGTGTCAGGCTGAGTCAGCTGATGCTGCCTTGACCTCTCAGTTTCCATAGTTACCTGATTGTTATTAGATAACCCCTTCCAGGGTATTTAAAGCAGCTAGGCTCAATTCCTCCTTACCCTTGTGTCTGATTCTGGCTGCAAGTGTGTTTTCCTGAGTTGCTCATTATCTGTGCATGACCTGGCTTCCTCTGACATCCCTTCTGGCTCCTGACTCCTGGCTTGTTCCTGACATCACTGATCTCCATATTCCTGACCCCGGCTTGTCTGAGAACGCTCCTGGATCACGCTCTTATTATTTTAATAAACGTGTTTTGAATTTTAAATTTTTGTGTCTGTCTGGTGCCTGGTCCCTAATACAGACTAGCAGTCAAGGGAGCCCACAAAATTCCCCTGACCCTGGGAGTATGAGCGGTCAAAAAGTGAGAAGAATTTCCATCATGACTTTTCACAAAAAAAGGATGATTTTTCTTTTTTTCGCAAAAATTTTCTACTTTTCTCCAATGCAAAATGTTCCACATTTTTGTCTATTCCAGCTAATTTTTTGCTTATTCCACCACATTTGTCTCTTATTCTAACACATTTTTCTTCTATTCAACACATTTTTCTCCTATTCCAACACATTTTTGCTTATGTTTCCTATGGTGCAAAATTTTCCCAGCACAATATTACTTCAGAGGGCTGTAGTTGAGCAATAAGTAGCAGAAAGTCAAAGTTGTGAGTCCTACAGCAACATAGATCTTGAAAAATGTGTTAGCATGCAGAGTAAATTTCTCTTTTTCCTGCTTAAGTGACACTGGCATATATTCATGAGGATGTCAAGTGATAAAAAAAAATAAAGTACAACTTACAAAGTGAAAGATGAGTATGGTAGTGGTGGTGGTGGGACCTTGACAAACTGCATCCACCCCAGAAGTAGAGGGATTATCATAATTTGTTGCATAGTTTTTGAACTAGCACTTTACTCCAATGTCCCTGCGCTGCTCCACCTTCCCCCCTGTGCATTTGATGGACATTACTCAACTACTGTGTGTGTGTTTTACTCTCTACAGTACACAACTGATGGAGTGTGATGTTCTTACCTTAACCCTCAACAAAATTCTCAATGTCGTCTGCTGTTTATCAAGTTTACCTCAGTCACAGAATATTACATAGCTTAGGGATGTGTCGCATTGGCTGGCTAGGCCAGCCAGTAAGCAGCTGGAACAAAGCAGCTGGAACAATGTATCCCATTATGAAAAGAAACTAGAAAAAGTGAACTGTAACAAAAATGAAATTGGTTTAAATATAGATGGTCAGATGAAAAGAATCCAGATAGGGGAAAACTGAGCAGAGCACACCATTTGAGACCCACTGGGAGGTAAAAGCTGGCACACTCCCAGAGGCAAGGACTTGGGTGAACTCTGCTTAGATACAGGAGTGCACAAATGCCCAGAACAACTCTTCAGGCTTCACTGGAACCTCCCCTGACAGCACCTGCTTCCTGGTCACATAGATGGCCATCTTAGATAGTGCCAGGAGCAGGTTCATGAGGAGGTCCTCAGCCCTACTATTCCCGGGACACTGTGCACCCAAAAATGAAGAGGTGTGGGTAGAAATGCAGCCAGAACTGCGGGAGGATGCCCCTCAGGAATGACAAGAGGGGCTGCAGTTGGCTTCAGGTGAAGTATATATGAAAAACTTACTCCCCCTTGCCACAGAATGGACAAGTTGCTGGGGAGTCTGTGAAATGGGTCAGGCGCTCCCCCGTGCCCAGTGCACCATGGAGCACTCTCCAACTCAAATCCCCGATGGGTCTGGGCACCAAGGTGGAATAGAGTGCCCTCCACCGGGGTCTCTCACCCCAGTCAAACACTCGCCTCCAGATGGTGTCTGGTCAGCCAATGAGGGCGAGGTAGTGCATTGTGTGGAGCATGAGGTAATACAGCCTGTTCCTCAACTTGCCACGGAAACATGCCGTGGGTATCTCCCCCAAACGGCTTAAGTTGGGGGCTGGAGGAGCCAAGGGGGATTGACAAGGCTTTGGATGTATGCTTACAGCCAGAGGAGAGGGTTCCACAGGTAGATGTGGCATTCCATCCCGTCAGTGAAGGTGCGCATGTCGGGGTGGATGGCAAGCTTTATATCCTGGAGCAAACGGCAAGGAATTCTGGGGCTTTGGAGACCCATATGGTGCATGAGCACATCTGTTTCCACCCAGTCCAACCGTGCATAGACCAGGAGATCCCCAACTCAGGTCATCTGTGATTGGCTAAGGTGGAAACATATGCTAGGGGCTTCCAACATCCGAGCCCCTACAGCTGGATTATATAGCAGGGGCTCAGTTAGAATGTCTGCCCCTTGCACTGTGCCCTGTCTTGACACAGAGACCATGTTCCAGGCCTTGAGGGTTTCCCAATAGTATGCCGGCAGCACAGAGAGGTCGCTCCCAAGCCCCTCAAGCTTTATGAGGAATAATTGCTGGTCATACCCCATATTGCGCAACTGGCAATAGAACCTGGAGGCCAGTGCACACCACTGCGGAGTAGGGTCTGCAAACAGGTATCTCAGCAGGTACTGGAGGTGGAAGGTGTGCACCTGAGTGCATATGCACACCACTCCCTGACCGCCCTCTCCCAGCAAGAGGCACTCAACACCTGCAGAGACTCAATGCTTCCCCATCCAGAGAAAGTCCAGCAGCATTCTCTGGATCCTGCTGATGAACTCAGGTGTTGGGCTAAGGCAGATCAGCTGGTGCCATAACTGAGAGGCAACCAGCTGGTTGATCACCAAAGCCCTCCCCCTTAGGGAAAGCAATTTCACAAGACCCTTCCACAGTCCCATCTGAGAGAGGCCCCATTTCTCTAGTTCTTTCCAATTTTCAGGGACTGTGGGATTTGCAGCGGACAGGTAGACTCCAAAGTATTTCAAACCAGTAGTCTCCCACTTGATGTTAGGGGAGGTGGGAGGCAAGGAGTCCACCTGTATGGGACCCTCTAAAATGTCTGAGAATTTGGACCAGTTGATCTGAGCAGAAGAGGCAGCTGAGTACACCTCTTGGCACTCTTTAGCTAGTTCCAGATCAACTAGGTTATGGGCCACGAGGAGTACATAGTTAGAATAAGCGGAAAGAACGACCCTCATGTCTGGCTCATTCAGCACCACCCCAGTGAGCCTCTTCCTCAACAATCATAGGAAGGGCTCGATGGCCAGTGCATATAGGTGTTGAGAAAAAGACAAAGGGACAGCGCAGAAAAATCCCTCTAAGTGCAATCCGGTTAGATTTCACAACAAACACCCTTTTCCCGCTTTATCCCTCAGAATGGGTACTCACTCTTTTACGAGGCTACTGCCGCCTCTAGGATATAAGCCTCCACTGGATCTGACCCCCAGTGATGGTCTGTCTCCCAAATATCTCCTTTGGAACCTCCTTCTATTACTTCCAATTCTCCTTCCTGTTTAGGTTTCCATCATAACCAATTCAAGGAGTATAGATTGTTAACCAGGAATAAATAAGTAATGTATGGTCCAAAAGTTACAGAAATAATCTCATGGAGATTTTAAATATGTTTTAATGCTTATTTATTGAAATGATATTAAAATTGGGGACAATAATAATAAAATATAGATATAAATAAAACCAGATACTGGTCCTACTACAATCGCTAAATCACCCAATGCGTTTTGCGATACTATATCGCTTCCTCAGGGGTCTTGAGCCCATTCTTCAACAGAACCATTTATTGTACATCCACTTACCCCAAATCCTGACTTTACCGGAGTCATACCGCTCTGTGATTTCCACCTCCCGGTATCTGAATACTTCTGGTCTAAACATCAATGCGTTCCTAGCCTCACTTCTATGTCGGAACGCCCTCCTACTACTCTCGTCTTCTAAATACTAGCGATTTAAACTACCAAGCATTTCTTATCTCTCTTCTATACCAAAACTAAATTTTATATCATCTGCTATTTACATCCTACAATATCCTTATATGTTACTCCATAGCCCAAAATTTCACTTCTCTTATAATTACTTATTTTAAATCTCAATTTCGATTTCCTCTCTTCCCATTATATAAGATTATCTCAAACTAAAACCATACTATTATCTTTATAATGTATTACAGTATATCCCTACCTCACTCCTCCTTTATAACTCATTCACTCTTCTCAGGTATGTTATTTCATTTTTCTTTTTTCTTCTTTTTAGATGATTTTCCTTTCTCCTCACATCCATATATTAATACCCCTTTTAAAAGCTTACTAGGGAAGGACATTACTACTGTCTTGGGGACTTACATACCTGTATCCAAATACTAAATATAATACATTATATAATATAAATTCAAATAATATCAAAAAGCTAGATATATTAATATAAATACAGGTAATAAAACACAGGACCTTAATAAACAGACATGTATTCAAACTTCCTTAGAACCCTGCCCAGACTTTCTAATTCCGTTTATAGGAAAAAGATGAGATAATCATACCTAATGTACTTATAAAAAAACTTTTGGACGTAACTATTCCTGTATGAAGGAGGTTAACTTGATCTCCTCATTGAGCCCATTTGGGCTCATGGTATTCAAACGGAAGATCCAGTATGCCTCCCTCCTACATAGTGTTGTGCACTGAATTCCCTATACTTTCCAAACCCCAAACCTTCAAATTTTTAATACCTCATTGCCTGCAGGAATTAAAGTGTGTCTCGGAACACTATGGTCCAAGGCACCTTTCACAATCTTCCTGTCATGTTCCCCAATTCTCTCACGCAGGCTTCTAGTCATCCTCCCGATGTAGTTAATCCCACAGCCACAGGTGAGTCGATAGATAAGAAAGTTAGTATTGCAATTAATAAATTGCTATATTTTTAAAGGAGGTTCTCCCTTTTTTATATCCCTTTCTTGCACTATATGTTCGATGTGTTCACAAGTTCCACATTTTCTACTATTGCATCTATAATTACCCACCTGCAGCCCCGGTAAGAATTGTTTCTTTTTTGTTTCAGGGTCCTGTTTTTTCATAATTTTAATCTTTTTGGTCTACTAGGGGCAATGATGTTCCTTAAGCTCCTCCCCTTTTTATATGTGATCTGTGGCTTTGTGTTTAATTCATCCACTAAGAGTGGATCCTGCTTTAGAATTCCCCAATAATTCTTAATGATATTATGGATATTCCTGGAGAACACATTATATCCTGTTATAAACTGAACTCATTTTTTCTCCCCCCCCCCCCCATTTCTCTTTATTCATACTTTTGGGGGCTAACAATTGATCTCTATTAAGCTGTTTTGCTTTATTAAAGGCAAGATCCAATTTTTCTTCCACATAACCCTTTTCCATAAAGTTCTCTTTTAATTCTCTTCCATGTTTGGTATAATCCTCTATCTTACTACAATTACACCTTAAGCGATAAAACTGCCCATACGGGACATTCTTAAGCCAGGGAGGAAAATGGCAACTATCTGCCCCAATATATGGGTTGCATGCCACTTCCTTCTTAAACATTGTGCTTCCTACTTCCCAGACAATGTTAGGTCCAAAAAATCTATACAGACCAGGAGCACATCATCGATAAATCTCCATAGGACACTAGTCGCCCCCCGCAGCCTCCCTCTCTCATTCCATGATGGTGCTCAAAATAGCCCATAAAGAGGCTGGCATACGAGGGAGCGAACTTGGTGCCCATGTTCGTTCCCCTGGTCTGGAGGTAATAACCACCCTGGTAGACAAAAAAATTATGACTTAGTATAAATTGTATACTTTTCAAAAGGAATTCTTTCTGTTGCACTGGCATCCTATCATCTTTATCCAAAAAGAAGGCTACTGCCTCCAAACCCAGATGGTGCTCTATTTATGTATAAAGTGACACTACATCTAACGTAGCCCATAAATATGTGCCACATTTCCATTTGATGCTCTTCATTTTTTCCAACACCATCTGGGAATCCCTCAGAAAAGCAGGTAGTGAGATAACATATTGCTGGAGGAAATAATCCAAGAAGGCAGAAAGGTTGGCAGTGAATGAACCTATCCCCGATATGATGGGGCATCCAGGGGGACTCACCAGGGATTTGTGGTGCAGCTTCAGAATATGGTAAAAGAATGCAACCACTGGTTGTTCCACCATTATAAAGCCATAATCATCCCTGGTGATAATCCCCCTTTGGAGCACCCCATCCATCAGCGATTTCAATTGTTTAATGCAGGCAGTGGAAGGGTCCTTTCTCAGTGGTTGATAAGACTCCCTGTCTCCCAGGATTCCCATAGGGAGTGAGCCCAACGCTAATAGGGAGGCAGACACAGAGAGTGATCAGAGTAACTCAGTCAGTGTCCAACACTGTACCGGTACTTAGATTGCACACACCACCGGATGGCAGTAGAGCAGCTTGTGCGCAAAGCTCAGCCTTAGGTCGACAGAAACAGCGCCCGCAGCGCACACCGAAAATAGCTGCAATGCTCTGGAAACCAGTAACCTCACGGGGTCACCTAGAGGCTCAGACTAGACACGGTAATCCCATGGATGGGAATCCATGGTGGGCAACGGCCACAGCGCAGAAGGCAGCCTACCACGGTCAGCAACGGAGAGGGTTCTACAGCCAGGATACTGTCAGCAATGGAGTGGGTTCTCAGTCAGGAACTGTCAGCGATGGAGCGGGTTCTCAGCCAGGATAAGGTCAGCAACGGAGTGGGTTCTCAGCCAGGATACAATCAGCAACGGAGCAGGTTCTCAGCCAGGATACTGTCAGCAATGGAGCAGGTTTTCAGCCAGGATACAATCAGCAACAGAACGGGTTCTCAGCCAGGATACGGTCAGCAACGGAGCGGGTTCTCAGCCAGGATACAGTCAGCAATGGAGTGGGTTCTCAGCCAGGATACGCTCAGCAACGGAGCGGGCTCTCAGCCAGGATACAGTCAGCAATGGAGCGTAGCAACAGGAACTCAGGAACAAACTCGTATTCAGGCAGGCCAGGTCATACACGAACCAGCATAAACACAGAATAGACTCAGGAACTTGTACACCACGAAAGGGCGCCTAAGGGAGGACATCCCAGGGTATATAAAGGCAGGCCCTAGTGGTAGCAATTAAACCCAGCCAATCAGAGAATGGCAGTGAATAATAATGTTGCCGGCACCATGATAGTACCCCCCTCTCAACGACCCCCTCCCCTAGGAGTAGGACCAGGCTTATAGGGAAATTTGGCGTGGAACCGTCTTAATAATGCTGGAGCATGAATGTCAGCATGCTTGATCCATGATCGTTCCTCTGGGCCGTACCCCTTCCAATGAACCAGGTACTGGAGTTGCCCACGCACCCTGCGTGAGTCCACAGTACTTTGGACCTCATACTCATTGTGGTCTTGGATGCGAACTGGAGCTGGCACAACCGGAGCAGAGGTATATCGGTTACAGACAAGAGGTTTAAATAGGGATACGTGAAAGACATTGTGAATACGCATATTGGCGGGGAGGTCCAGTGCATAGGAAACAGGATTGATTCTCCGGAGAACTTTGAATGGACCAATAAACCGTGGGGCAAACTTGTGACAAGGAGTTTGCAAATTCAGGTTCTTTGAAGAAAGCCACACACGGTCCCCAACCTGAAACACCGGAGCTGGCAACCTCCTACTGTTGGCATGACGCCTGTAACGCTGAAAGGATTCACGTAGCGAGGTCTGTACATGTGCCCAGGTAGAATGAAGCTGTCTGAGGTGTTCATCAAGGGCTGGCATCTGTTGTGTCTGAAAGGCATCTGGAAGCAAGGATGGTTGGTAACCATAATTGACAAGAAATAGGGAGCTTCCGGATGAATTATTAATCGTACAGTTTCTCACAAACTCAGCCCAAGGTAGCAATTCAGCCCAGTCATCATGATGATTGGATACAAAGCAGCGGATGAATTGTTCGAGCCCCTGGTTAGAGTGTCCAGCAGCTCCATTGGTCTGTGGGTGGTATGCAGATGAATGAGACAACTGGATACCCATTTGGCCTCAAAATGCCTTCTAAAATCTAGAAATAAATTGGCTGCCCCGGTCTGATATCAACACCTGAGGTACTCCGTGGAGTCTGAATACCTCATGAGCAAACACAACTGCCAACTCCTTAGCTAAGGGCAAACCAGGCAAGTGCACGAAATGGGCCATTTTCGAAAATCTGTCTACCACCATCAATATGAAAGTGAAACCCTTCGAGGCAGGTAATTCGCCGAGAAAATCAATAGACACATGTGACCAAGGATGATCCCCGTTAGGAACAGGTTGCAATAGACCCACAGGCAAATGCCTGATTACTTTGGAAAGGGCACATACAGCACAAGCTGCTGTGAAATCAGCGCAATCCGCCCTTAATGTGGGCCACTAGAAGATGCGAGATAAAGACCAAATTAGCTGGCCCGTATGGCCAGCTGCTCGTGAAGCATGATATGTTTCAAGGAGTTTAGCCTGAAAAGGTTCAGCTACAAAACATTTGCCAAAGGTTTTTCAGGGGGAGAATCAGCTGGAGTAGCCAAGATTTCTTGACCTAAAGGAGACGTGATGCTAATCCGCAGGGTGGCCAGGATGCGATCTTGAGGAATAATAGTTACTGGCTGTTCCTCAAATTCCAATTCAGGACCGTGCTGCCTGGACAGCGCATCAGCTCTTACATTCTTAGAGCCCGGTAAATAGGAAACAATGAAGTTAAAACGAGAGAGAAAGAGGGCCCATCTGGCCTGTCTAGGGGACAATCTTTTAGCTTCTGAAAGGTACAACAGATTCTTGTGGTCGGTTAGGATGAGGATCGGTACCCTGGTGCCTTCCAACAAGTGACGCCATTCACGTAAGGCCAGGATAATTGCCAATAAATCATGGTCACCGATCTCATACACTGATTGCGCTTTAGTTAATTTTTTAGAAGAGAAACCACATGGCTTAAGTGGTTGACCCGGACCAGACCTCTGAGAAAGGACTGCCCCTACACCAGTATCTGACGCATCTACTTCAAGTATAAATGGTAGGTCCACCTTGAGGTGCGTCAGGACTGGTGCAGAGGCAAACGCTGCTTTGAGTGCGTTGAACGCCTCCTCAGCCTCCTTGGACCATTCTGATGCCTTAGCGCCCTTATGTGTCAGGTCTGTGAGGGGTTTAACAATTCTGGAAAAGTCACGGATAAATTTACGATAATAGTTGGCAAAGCCAATAAACCTTTGAATAGCCTTGAGGCCCTTAGGACGCGGCCAATGAAGCACCGCTGACAATTTCTCTTTATCCATGGAAATGCCTTGACTCAAAATAAAATATCCAAGGAATGGTACCATGGATCTATGAAACTCACATTTGTCAAGTTTACAAAATAATTTATTCTCCCTTAATCTCTGAAGTACGGTAGCTACATGCAAGCGATGAGTCTCTAAATAGAGAGAATAAACTAAAATGTCATCTAGATAGACGACTACACAGGTATCATGGTGCAGCTTCTCATGCTGTCACTCTCACTTGTGCTGCGCTCCGATTGGTTGAGCCTGTTTGGCCCGCCCCTGGTGACCTTTTTATTCTGGGCTAGTGGCACCTGTCATTTGCCCTTTCGTGGTGTTCCTGAGCCAGTTTTGCTGTGCTGTGTTCCTGATCTCCGGTTACCGACTTGGCTATCCCTGACTACGATCCTGTGTACCTGCTCTGTGATCTGACCCGGCCTGGCTGACGTTCCTGCTCGTTCTCCTGATCCGGCTTGTCTGAGAAACTGCTCCGTGATTCGACCCGGCCTGGCTGACGTTCCTGCTTGTTTTCCTGATCCGGCTTGCTTGAATACCTGCTCCGTGATTCGACCCGGCTTGCTGACGTTCCTGTTCCGGTCTCTGTGGCCGGTCTCCGTTCCTGTCCTGCCTTGTAGCCCCGGCGACATAGTGACTGTGCTCTCACTGCTCATTTTGGCTCCGTGCCTAGCTGATTCCTGCCACTGAGCTGATTACTGCTGAGCTGTGTTCCTCTACCGAGCTGTTAACCCGTGCAGAGCTGTGTCTTAACTACCGAGCTGTCAGTCCATGCAGAGTTGCATTCCTACTTCTGAGCTGTTAACCCGTACAGTGCTGTGTTCCCACTATCGTGCTGTCTCCAGTGCAGAGCTGTGCTACAACTATTTGCCATTAACCCGTGCAAAGCTGTGTTCCAGTGAGGGCGCACAGCCCATACAGAGAGTTGCCTTGTGCTGAGCCAGTTCTCTCCTTGCAGTCCGGTGTAGCTCATTACCGCGCCCGGTGGCGCACGGCTCTGGCTATTTCTGTGCACATCTCTGTGGTTACGCCCGTAGGGCTATTGATCCAAGCTCTTGCAATCCAGTCTCTCTATCTTGCCCGTGGGGTTATTGGCTTAAGCTCTTGCAAATCCATCACACACGTTCGGGTTATAAGCTCAAGCTCTGGTAACAGGTCATCTCCATAAGCCGTAGGGCATTTGGCCTAAGCTCTTGCAATCCAGTTTCAATCCACGACGCCCGTAGGGGCTAGTGGTTTCAGCTCCGGTACTCAGTCATCTCCGTTACGCCCGTGGGGGCTATTCGCTCAAGGCTCTGGCAGTCTACTCACTCAGTTCATACGCCCGTGGGGGCTACCATTGCCGTACAGCAGGTGGGAGGCAGGTTTCTCTTTGCTGGACATTTTTCTTCAGTTTTACAGACTGTGGGTGTTGAGTATTCTCCACCTTTAACACATTGGGCGTGCCAAACTACACAACTGAGACGGACTGATTATTCTATTATCCATTTGTATATCAGTGCCTGTTCATTTCTGTATTATTGTATACTGTGCATACTACTGCTATTCCGCTGTTTCACAGTGTTTCCCCTAGGGGGCGATATCTGTCATTATTTTGTTCTTAAATAAATTGCATTTTATTTTTACCCACTGGTCTGAGTGTCTTGAAAACCGTGACAACAGGACTGCAACAAGTCGCAGACAACATCATTAATTAGTTCCTGAAATACTGCTGGGGCATTACACAACCCGAATAGCATTACCAAGTACTTGTAGTGCCCATTGCGAGTATTAAAAAAGGTTTTCCACTCATAACCTTCCTTGATGTGGATGAGGTTATAGGCAGCTCTCAAATCTAATTTAGTGAATATTGTCGCCCCCTTGAGGCGATCAAACAGCTCGGTGATGAGTGGAATTGGGTAGGCACTTTTAACCATCAACTTATTAAGGCCTCTATAGTCAATCCATGGCCTTAATTCCCCGGACTTCTTTTTTATGAAGAAAAATCCAGCCCCCGTGGGCGAGGATGATCTGCGAATGATGCCCCTCTCTAGGGCATCTGAGATATACTCCTCCATGGCCAAATTCTCATCACATGAGAGGGGATACATTCTGCCCCTAGGAGGGACAGCACCAAGCACAATATCAATGGCACAGTCATACGCCCTGTGCGGTGGCAAGGTGCTAGCCTCTCCCTTACTGAAAACATCGCTGAAGGATTGGTATTCAGGCAGTAGGGAGGGAGAGGTACACAATATTCTCTTAGGTTGGTGCAGACAGTGATTCGTAAAATGCTCAGGACAGGCCACAATCTCACAGGAGTCCCAATAAATTCTGGGATTATGTGTTCTTAATCATGGAAACCCCAAAATAACAGCATAACGGGGAGACTGGATGATCTGGAAAGATAGGGTCTCGAAATGTAATGCACCCGTTTGTACAGAGCGTGGACATGTTTCATGGGTGACCTGGGGTGGCACCAAAGGTTGCCCATCAATGGCTTCAATCTGCAAAGGATTGTCTAGCAGTACCAGCGGAATTTTATGCAATGAAGCAAATTCTTGGTCCATAAAATATCCCGCTGCTCCAGAATCTAGCAACGCGGGTACCGTAACGGAAAGGTTGGAGGCGGAGATAACCACAACCGGTTTGGAAGGCACGACCTCTGGGGACTGCTGAATACCACCTAGGACTTGTCCCCTAAGGAAACCTAGGTGCGTGCGTTTCCCGGCCGGGTTGGACAATTACGCAACAAATTACCTCCTTTACCACAATACAAACATAGGCCATTCTTGCGGCAAAATGACCATTCTTCTTTAGTGAGTCTAGTAAAGCCCACCTGCATGGGTTTGGCAAGCTCAGCATGACCAGGAGGCATGGAAGGAGAGGGAGGCAAGGGTGGTAAAAAATTTTTGTTCCCCTGCCTTACGGGAGACCTTGGTTTGCAGTCTCTAGAATGAGTTCTTTCCCTGATCCAGGTATCAATTAAATCAACAAATTCAATGAATTTGTCCAAAGATTAGGGTAAGTCTCGGGCCGCAATTTCATCTTTGATATGATCGTTAAGGCCTTGAGCAAATGCTGCTACCAGCGCCTCATCATTCCATCCCAACTCAGCTGCCAAGGTACGAAACTCAATAGAGTAATTCGATACTGTACGGTTGCCTTGCTGGATATTCATGATTTGTTTGGCAGCCGAGATACTGCGCCCAGGGATTTCAATGACACTTCGAAAGGCCCTCACAAATTCGCCAAAGTTGGTAGTAATGGGTTTAGCTGTTTCCCAAATCAGATTGGCCCAGGCTAGAGCCCTTCCAGTCAATAGTGAAATCATGAACCCGATTTTGCTTCTCTCCGTAGGAAAGGCTTGGGGAGCCAGTTCCAAAAAAATCTTCAGCTGGTTAAGGAAACCTCTACAGAGGGTAGGTTCCCCATCATATCTCAATGGTAATGGTGCCGTAGCAGATAGCCCTTTATACTGCGTACGGACATTCGAATCTTGGACTGTCTGTGCCTGAACTAGTGTGGCCACCGGGGAAGGAACGGATCTGTCCAAGTGTGCGGTCCGCTCCAGCATAGTTTGCACCACCACGGACAGTTGATCAAGACGTTGCTCATACATATCCATTCTCCAATGGATATTGACCGAACTTCCTTCACCGGACTTGTCTGAGGTCATTGGCCCTTTCGTACTGTCACGGTTTTAGATGAACACTCAGACAGAACGCTAAGGTTAAAATAACTTTATTAGAATAAAGTGCATACAATGGTGTAGGCTATAGACCTACACCAGAACAGGAAAATAAATCTGGAGTACATTAATAAGGTCTGCACAAGACAGTAGGATACTGACAATACATTAAACAGTATCTGGCACACCTGGTGAGGTAACGGACAATCCAAATCAGATGACAGGGTGCCAACACAGGAGGTACAGAATAGAACAGGCCAACCCAGACGCCTGGGTACTGGAACCCGTACGGACAAGTGGGAGGAACTGGTATTGACTGACAATACAGAATTCTGGCAGAACTGGCAAGGAGATGAGTACACAGTCCTGGGATGGCAACGGGACTACAGTGGCAAGGAGCCCACAGTAGAGGACTGGCACAACCCAGACGCCTGGGTCCTGACCCGACTGTAGCGAGGCAACACTGACCAAGGCCCTAGCCCACTGGCAAGGAGCAACCGTGTAGAAGCAGGCCAACCCTAAAAGGGTTAACGGATACCTAGGCAGCTGCTACTGGGAAACCCTAGTATGCTAGGGGTGGATCGAGAAGAGGTAAGTACAGGAACGCAACCAGTGTCTCTCAACCTGCAAACTGGAAATGCAAAGCTGGCTCTTAAGCCCAAGGCTCTGCAGTCAGAAATGGTAATGCACTAATACCTGGAAGCCCCAGGTACATACAGGGTTAAATGACAATGGCCAAATTAACTGCAACTCCCATAGGGAGTGAGCCCAGTGCTACTAGGGAGGCAGACACAGAGAGTGATCAGAGTAACTCAGTCGGTGTGTCCAACACCGTACCGGTACTTCGATTGTACACACCACCGGATGGCAGTAGAGCAGCTTGAGAGCAAAGCTCAGCCTTAGGTCGACAGAAACAGGGCCCCGCGGAGCACACCGAAAATAGCTGCAATGCTCTGGAAACCGGTGACCTCACGGGGTCACCTAGAGGCTCAGACTAGACACGGTAATCCCGTGGATGGGAATCCACGGCGGGCAACGGCCACAGCGTGGAAGGCAGCCTACCACGGTCAGCAACGGAGCGGGTTCTACAGCCAGGATACCGTCAGCAACGGAGCAGGTTCTCAGTCAGGAACTGTCAGCGATGGAGCGGGTTCTCAGCCAGGATACTGTCAGCACCAGAGCGGGTTCTTCAGCCAGAAGTCCTCAGCAACAAAACAGGTTCTCAGCTAGGATACAGTCAGCAATGGAGCGGGTTCTCAGCCAGGATACAATCAGCAATGGAGCGGGTTCTCAGCCAGGATACTGTAAGCAACGGAGTGGGTTCTCAGCCAGGATACAATCAGCAATGGAGCGGGTTCTCAGCCAGCATACAGTCAGCAGCGTAGCGTAGCAACAGGAACTCAGGAACAAACTCGTAGTCAGGCAGGCCAGGTCATACACGAATCAGCATAAACACAGAATAGACTCAGGAACTCGTACACCACGAAAGGGCACCTAAGGGAGGACATCCCAGGGTATATAAAGGCAAGCCCTAGTGGTAGCAATTAAACCCAGCCAATCAGAGAACGGCAGTGAATAATAATGTCGCCGTTCAAAAAAGAAAAGCACGGGCACCGTGATACCTCCCTGGCTTAAGAATGTCCTGTATGGGCAGTTTTATCGCCTAAGGCGTAATTGTAGTGAGATAGAGGATTATTCCAAACATGGAAGATAATTCAAAGAGAACTTTAAGGAAAAGAGTTATGTGGAAGATCTTGCCTTTAATCCCATCCCGACAATGGACATACATGTACGTCCCGCAGAAACTGTCACTTAGTGACAGAGGACATACATGTAAGTCCATGAAGTCGTTCAGTAGAATGAAAAAAATAAAGTTTGGAGGGCGTTAAGTGCCAGCCGCGTGCACGTGCGGCCGGTCACAAAGGGGTTAATAAAGCAAAACAACTTAATAGAGATCAATTGTTAGCCCCCAAAAGTATGAATAAAGAAACGTGGGGGGGGGGGAAGAAAAAAGGAGTTCAGTTTATAATAGGATATAATGTGTTCTCCAGGAATATTCATAATATCATTAAGAAATATTGGGGAATTCTAAGGCAGGATCCACTCTTAGTGGATGAATTAAACACAAAGCCACAGATCACATATAAAAAGGGGAGAAGCTTAAGGAACATCATTGCCCCTAGTAGACCAAAAAGATTAAAATTATGAAAAAACAGGACCCTGAAACAAAAATGAAACAATTCTTACCGGGGCTGCAGGTGGGTAATTATAGATGCAATAGTAGAAAGTGTGGAACTTGTGAACACCTCTAACATATAGTGCAAGAACGGGATATAAAAAAGGGAGAACCTCCTTTAAAAATATAGCAATTTATTAATTGCAATACTAATTTTCTTATCTATAGACTCACCTGTGGCTGTGGGATTCACTACATCGGGATGATGACTAGAAGCCTGCGTGAGAGAATTGGGGAACATGGCAGGAAGATTGTGAAAGGTGCCTTGGACCATAGTGCTCCGAGACACACTTTAATTCCTGCAGGCAATGAGGTATTACAAATTTGAAGGATTTGGGTTTGGAAAGTATAGGGAATTCAGTGCACAACAGATATAGTGCACTATGTAGGAGGAAGGCATACTGGATCTTCCGTTTGAATACCATGAGCCCAAATGGGCTCAATGAGGAGATCAAGTTAGCCTCCTTCATACAGGAATAGTTATGTAAAAAAGTTTTTTTATAAGTACATTAGGTATGATTATCTCATCTTTTTCCTATAAACGGAATTAGAAAGTCTGGGCAGGGTTCTAAGGAAGTTTGAATACATGTCTGTTTATTAAGGTCCTGTGTTTTATTACCTGTATTTATATTAATATATCCAGCTTTTTGATATTATTTGAATTTATATTATATAATGTATTATATTTAGTATTTGGATACAGGTATGTAAGTCCCCAAGACAGTAGTAATGTCCTTCCCTAGTAAGCTTTTAAAAGGGGTATTAATATATGGATGTGAGGAGAAAGGAAAATCATCTAAAAAGAAGAAAAAAGAAAAATGAAATAACATACCTGAGAAGAGTGAATGAGTTATAAAGGAGGAGTGAGGTAGGGATATGCTGTAATACATTATAAAGATAAGAGTATGGTTTTAGTTTGAGATGATCTTATATAATGGGAAGAGAGGAAATCGAAATTGAGATTTAAAATAAGTAATTATAAGAGAAGTGAAATTTTGGGCTATGGAGTAACATATAAGGATATTGAAGGAAGTAAATAGCAGATGATATAAAATTTAGTTTTGGTATAGAAGAGAGATAAGAAATGCTTGGTGGTTTAAATCGGTAGTATTTAGAAGACGGGAGTAGTAGGAGGGCGTTCCGACATAGAAGTGAGGCTAGGAACGCATTGATGTTTAGACAGGATGTATTCAGATACCGGGAGGTGGAAATCACAGAGCGGTATGACTCCGGTAAAGTCAGGATTTGGGGTAAGTGGATGTACTATAAATGGTTCTGTTGAAGAATGGGCTCAAGACCCCTGAGGAAGCGATATAGTATTGAGAAACGCGTTGGGTGATTTAGCGATTGTAGTAGGATCAGTATGTGGTTTTATTTATATCTATATTTTATTATTATTGTCCCCAATTTTAATATCATTTCAATAAATATGCATTAATACGTATTTAAAATGTCCATGAGATTATTTCTGTAACTTTTGGACCATACATTACTTGTTTATTCCTGGTTAACAATCTATACTCCTTGAATTGGTTATGATGGAAACCTAAACGGGAAGGAGAATTGGAAGTAATAGAAGGAGGTTCCAAAGGAGATATTTGGGAGACAGACCATCACTGGGGGTCAATAAAGCAAAACAGCTTAATAGAGATCAATTGTTAGCCCCCAAAAGTATGAATAAAGAGAAATGGGGGGGAGAAGAAAAAATGAGTTCAGTTTATAACAGGATATAATGTGTTCTCCAGGAATATTCATAATATCATTAAGAAATATTGGGGAATTCTAAGGCAGGATCCACTCTTAGTGGATGAATTAAACACAAAGCCACAGATCACATATAAAAAGGGGAGGAGCTTAAGGAACATCATCCCCCCTAGTAGACCAAAAAAGATTAAAGTTATGAAAAAACAGGACCCTGAAACAAAAATGAAACAATTCTTACCAGGGCCGCAGGTGGGTAATTATAGATGCAATATGCAGTATAAATATAGATGCAGTATACTCCTGACACAAGAATCTCAAGCGCACCTTGCCCAAGTCCCACCACTGACTCAATGTGGCAAAGTCACCCTTGAAACCCCTCCAGCCCGCCCACCTCTCCCTGATCATTGCCGCAAACCCCTCGTCCTCCAACAAGGTAGTGTTGAAGTGAAAATAGTCACTGATGACTTGAGTGACATCATCACAGACGCACAGTTGTGGTCAGTGAATGGGGCCAACCAAATGGCACTTGACTAGGCCTGCGACATGTAGTGGCTAGATATATACAGCCCATAGATCCTGGAGTGGGACACCCTACCATCTCTCACCCTGACGCAGGTGAAAGTGTCTGATGACCCTGGAAGCAGCAGGTGATGATCTCCCTCAAGGCTGACACAGATGGTGGATAGTGCTCTGTCCCAATATGGCCCAGAGCCTTGAGGGTGAAGCTGAAGTCACCCCGGATTACTAAACACTCATCTGCATCAACCGTATCTAGATAGGTCAACAAGCTAGCAAAGAACCTCTCCCTCTCTGGCCCTGTAGCCGGGGCATACACGTTCAGCAGATTAAATGTGCAGCCTAGCTCTCAGACATGGAGATGCAGCAGATGGTGTCACGGGCACCCAGGAAAGCTCAGAACTCAGTACGGTAATGTAATGCAAAATATTTATTAGAATAAATCACAGCAATAAATATGTAGTACAACAAGCAAAGGGTTACTAGCTGGCGACACTACTACCAGAAATAGTAGGCCTCATGCTAGACCACAATGCTGAAGACTGGGCCGAAGCCCCTGTGAGTCTCAGCAGGAAACAGGAACGCTAGCTCTGGAACACTGGAACAGTAATCTTGATCCGATGAACAGGAACACAAGGACTGCTGGACTGGAGAACTGACCCACGCCTGCAATCACCGCTAAGAGACCCTGTGACTCACGCCTGCAGTCACTATATCGAGACCCTGTGACTCACGCCTGCAGTCACCAATCAGTTTCTCTGTCCACAACAGTGGTCTGTCTTCGGCCAATAGTACAAATTGATCACAGTAAGGGGTACTCGTGATCACTGGGTCATACACAGAGAGGGTTCTCATACTTAGCTGGGTCATACACAGAGAGAAGGTTCTCATATGTATCTGGGTCATACACAGAGAGGGTTCTCTTACTTAGCCAGGTCATACACAGTGCGGGTTCTCATAAATAGCCCGGTCATACACAGAGTGGGTTTTTGTAGATAGCCAGGTCATACACAGAGCCCAAGTACGTCACCAAAGAACAACAACACAAGGGCATCTGAGTCAGGCCTCAGTCTGCCTATTAAACCCCTCCACAGGAAGTAGGAGGAGCAGCTCAGAAGGAGGAAGTAGGAAGTAGGTAGGAGGAGACTACAGTAAGCAAACAGATAAAACAGAGGCCTGCAGCCTGCTTGAAGCCTCGCGTCTGTAATCATGCTGGAGTCAAGGTAAGCTGTGACAGACGGCCTGAGATAATGGGCTTCACACTCAGCACTTCAGGCTGAAATGAGTCTGAGAACAGGGTCACCACTCCACATGACGCCGATGTGAAGTGGCTGAAGAAAACCCTGCCTCGCCACTTCAGATGCCAGTTGGCTTCAGCCTCCGGATTGGTATGCTTTTGTCCCAACCTCTAGTGAGGCCTGATGGGAGAGGCACAAATTTAAGAACGTGTGGGCATGGATTTGTTTGGCACACCCGAAGTTCTTGGCCCGATTGCTGCCCCTAAGATATACTCTTAGAGAATGGATAATTAATGGCAAATCATTCCACTTCTCAAGGGCCAGGCGCACCTTCTTTGTATTATGTCCATGAAGGGTGTTCTCAATGAAAGCTGTTATTTCCTTGGCAGGGATGACAGGGCTGGGTGGATCTTTTGAGAGTGTGGCAGCATCACTGCCTTCCCTGGGCTCCTCCTCAATGAGGATTTTATAGACCCCCTTCTCCTCTAAGGGGGTAAGCCTTCTTAGCTTGATCTTAATTTCCCCACTTCTAGGTGTCATTGGAGTGGGCTCTAATACACCCTTCGCGAACCCTGAGAAGAATCTTGAGCCCCCTTGCTAGTGCTAGGTACACACTCAGGGGTTGCTGGCTGAATGGCGGCAGATGGCTTAGTGACATGGCGAGCTTCAGCCTTTTCCACTGCCTCCTGTGCAGCTTAGAGGATGCTTAGGTTTGGGTCAGTGGATGAAGTCGAAGGAGGGATCTCCAAGGTTGGAGCAGTCCTCTCCATGGTATTAATCGGAGGGACTGCTTGGTCACCCTCCTCCATTACCACTTCCCCTTTTGCATCATCCTGTCCCGGATTTTCTTCTGAGGGGTCCTGAATGGAAGCTTAAGTCAATCACCTCCAGGAGTGGCATATCCTGGAGAGCTGGTATTACCCCAGTGTCGACACTGGAGAGTGACCCTGGAGGGAGAGGCTGACTGTGGTCCCCAAAGCTCAGCACCTTAGGGACACTAACTGCCCATTATGCAGGGGCTTTAATAGGCTTCCCTTCATACATCAGGGGCAAGACAAGCTACATAGCTATAGGCTGGCTGGCTGGCTGTCCCTGTCTCCAAAGGGAGACCCTTATTCCCCTGCACATTCCCCAGACCCTTGGCCACATTATCCCCCACCAGGTCTGGGGGGAGAGGTGTGTCTGTCCCTGGCTGGCAGAGATCAATAGCCAGGTCAGACAAGGTTCCCAGTTGAGGAAGCGATGGATGGCTCCTCCAGTGTACCCCTATTTGTTTTAAATTTCCTCTTCCTTGGGGTATCATCCTTAGAAGAGGAGGTGTTACCACTACCAGTGCCCTCTGTAGGGAACTGGGATGTTTCCCGTCTACCCCAATCCCCTACACTTTTGTGTATGTTTATGCTTGGGGTGGGGGTGATGGTACTGGGGCAGTGGAAATACGGGGGGTTGTGGTAACATTCTTCTCCTTCTTCCCTTTTGCTGCAGCCTTAGAGGTAGCTGCAGCTCCTGATGTTTTAAGTGGGGAAGAAGGAGGAGTGGAAGCTGCGGTGGTGGTCCTTGGAACAACCTCCTTATCACTCTCTGAAGGGAGTGGCTTTCCCTTTTGACAGCCCTGCCATGGTGGTCTTATAAGGGCTGGGTGCTGCACGTGAGGTGCTTAGCATTGGAGCCTGGACTGGTGTTTTAGATCTGGCATGTATGCCCCAGCTTCTTGAAGAGAGAGAGAGAGAGAAAAAAAGAGGTGCTTCCTAGTGCATTCATCTTCTTATGTTTTCACCAAACCATCACCATTAGTGAATCGGTACTCACAAACAAGTTGGCTGGGGGCACATATATGACCACCAGCAGAAAAGGCTCTGGGATATCTTTATACTGCTTCCCAGCTCCACTTCGCAGAGTACACCTCAGCGCGTAAAAATATGTAGAAAGGAGAGAAAAAAGAAAGAAGGGGCACCAATAGTGCTCTATCACAATTATAACAAATTCAATAAAATGTAAGAAAATTTTGCTCACATTTCTATTTGGATGAGACACCAGCTTATACTGGCCCCAACATACAAGCAGGCAGAGATCACAAACCCGTCTCCTCTCAGGGACTTGTCACTGGATCATCCAAAAAGGCAAATCCATGGTTAAAATATCAAAAAATAAAAAAACACACTGCCCGTCTTAAAATAAAACTTATATTCTTTAATAAAGTTTTATATAAGCACACCACAAACCATTATGAGTTTCGCTGTGATAACACCGCTTTTTCAAATATAAGTGTGTATGTATACAGACAAATGGAGCAGCGTGCAACATAGTAACTATTTAAACGAACGCCAAGCTGTATGATTAGACAATGTCAGAGGGATCCCAGAATGCATGCACTAAAAGACAATATGTTTAACCCATTCCAAGTATCATGTGTCTTCAGTGTCTCCTCTGCCACCTCTTCATCCTCTCCCGTCCAACTCTCTGTTGGGGTTCCTCAAGGTTCTGTTCTAGGACCGCTTCTGTTTTCTCGTTATACAATAACACTTGGTGATCTTATTAACTCATTTGGTCTCAAATATCACCTCTATGCAGATGACACCCAGATTTACTTATCTGTACCTAAACTCACTTCTGATATCCAGGATAAAGTCACAGATTGCCTCTTGACTATCTCAGACTGGATGGCTCATAAGCACCTCAAACTCAATATGTCTAAAACTGAGCTACTCCTCATGCCACCTAGACCTGGCCCTGTAGCGCCCTTCCAGGTGACTGTAAATGGCACTACCATAAATCCAGTATCAGAAGCACGGTGTCTAGGGGTGATAATTGACAACTCTCTCTCATTTTCCTCTCATATTAATGCCATTACTAAATTCTGTCGCTTTCTTTTGCATAAGATTGCTAAAATCCGTCCCTTCCTCTGTTCCTCCACAGCTAAAATTCTTATACATGCAATCATCCTCTCCTGCATGGACTATTGCAACATAATTCTGTCTGGCATTACTGCTTCCCATCTCCAACCACTTCAATCTATACAGAATGCTGCAGCACGAATTACTCTTCTGTCACCTAGGTTTGTCCCTGCCCCACTCCTCCTCAAAACTCTCCAATGGCTGCCTATCAAACTCTGGATATCATACAAAATCTTACTTCTCTCTTTCAAGAAACTTCTCTCCTCTATTCCTTCTTACATTTCCACTCTGATCTCCCGTTATACCCCATCCCGCCACTTACATTCAGTCAATGACTGTCTTCTCTCAGCTTTTGTCTCTACAGCTCTGTCACGTATCAAACCTTTTTCTCTCATTGCTCTGTATCTATGGAATGCTCTACCATCCAACCTGCGCCACTGCACCTCTCTGATAACCTTCAAATCTCACTTGAAAATGCACCTCATGGATAATATCTCAACATGCTAGAAGGCACTGATGCTGTACAATGAACGCTCTTATAAACTATTTACAATACCGATGTCTTCTATCATCATCAGAACTAGCACTGTATTCAGCACTTGACCCTAATATACTCTGTATGTCTCCCATTACCACTTTAGATTGTAAGCTTTCGGGCAGGGACCTCGCACCCAATGTTTCACTCTACAAAGCACCTGTAGCCCTGTATTGTTTAAACCCTGAAATTGTAAAGTGCTGCGTACACTTGTGGCGATATATAAATAAACATATTCATTCATTCATTCATTCACGTATATCACAATAAGAAATCCAACAATTAATAATCCAATGATAGAGTCCAACTATACATAATAATAATAAATCTCTTAAAAATCTGCATATAACTTGATCATTTGAATATATCTGAGAATTTATTTTGATCACTTGTTTACAATATATGCAGGTTTTTAAGAGATTTATTATTATGTATATGAGTATTACCAGCTGACCAGTTTTTTCACCCCCCTTCAATCAGGCTTTCGTTCAAATCACTCTACACTCAATGCCCTCCTAAAAGTAACCAATGATATCCAGACTGGTATGGAAAATGGTGACATCACTGGAGCTATTTTCATAGATTTTGCAAAGGCCTTTGATACAGTAGACCATAGTATTCTGAAAAGTAAACTCCAAAGTTCAGGATTAGGTAATTATTCTCTACATTGATTCTGATCCTATTTATCAGACAGAATGCAATATGTGTCTACTGCCGACAATATCTCCCTTCCGCTCAAAGTTACAAGTGGGGTTCCCCAAGGATCCATCCTTGGCCCTCTTCTATTTTCTCTATTTATAAATGATCTGCCCATGGTTTGGGCAGATCAGTACACATGTATGCAAAGCATCTTCAGTACACTATAATATATGCAAAAAATTCAAACATATCACAACTGGAGGGCGTATTACAGCATAATTTCTCTGAAGTTGAAAGATGGACAGCAAAGAACAAACTATTCCTAAACACTGACAAAACTGTCACAATGTTATTTGGTACAGAGCATAAACTGCGTTATCTCTGCAATACCAATCTATCCATTGTAACAGAGTCTAATCGTAAATTGGCCACAGTGGACTCCTACAAATATATTGATATGTGGCTTGACCCCAACCTCACTTTTGATCTTCATATTGATAAATTAACGTTCAAACTTTATCCCAAAATAGGTGCTATGTTTAGAAACAAATCCTGTTTAAATCCCCTGGTAAGAAGACATATTGTACAACAGATGATAATGCCAATCATAGAATATGGGGACGTAGTATAAGCTCCCGCGCCACAAAATCATCTTTCTAAAATTGGCACTCTGTATAACTCATTATGTCGCTTTATACTTCAGTGTAATTACACAACCCATCATTGTGATATGTATGAAGAACTAAATTGGCTAACACTTAAATCTAGACGTGCCCTTCACCTCTCTTGCGTGGTTCATAACCACTTCTCTAGAAAACTTTCCAGATTACCTGAGCAGTATTCTTACTCCAGCTTTCTATACAAACTATAACCTCCGCTCCCTTTCTAACAACTCACTGAGTATGCCACATTTCTGTATTGGAGCAAATATGCAACTCTTGCTGTAAACATTCCAGGACATACTTTAAAATGAGAGAAATCTCAATGTATTCTTCCTGGTAAAACATTTTCTAAATAAAATATTGTCTGTAGACCAAATTAAACCTCAGTGAGTACAGTTTAAAAGGATGTGTTAGTTTATTAATCCAGCGTATTTCACAGGATTACAGCCTGCTTCTTTAGGGAATAAACATAAATATATGTGTATAAAAATATACTTCTTTATAAGTACTTGGGGCATAACATTTGTGAAATGCCAAACATGGTTCCAATGCAAGGCCTGGTTCATCCACTCATACTCAAGCCTCATTCCGGTACCAAGACTCGAATCTGCAGCAGAACCAAGCCTCCACTGGATGCCCGACCGGCATTCACGCCTCACTATGATTTTATTAAGGTCATTGTTTAAGATATTTTCAGCATATAGGGCTATACATCAAAAATATATATGAATATATTTGTTCAGAAGCCCCAAAGAGTCACAACTCCCCAAAAAGATACATTATCAGATTATATAATTCTTTAATATCCAGTGAGTTTCTTCTAAATATCATGTATCCCTCTATGTATATACATCAATATTAAACCAGTGAGGTTAAAGGAATAGTAATACTTAATATGTAAAAAAATATATATTGTAGTGTTTATCCCCCTGAGTAAAAAAAAATGTACTCTCACTGCTGAAAGCTGTTTTATTCAAAGTTATTATAGCTCAAAGTTGAATTTTTTAGGTGCAATATCACAGTGGCCTGAAATTGTACTGTTGTTACACCATCCTATGGACAGCTCTGGTCCATAGACCATAAATCTCCATATGGTTATCTCTGCCCATTATAGGGAATACAGCACCTGCATGAATATATCCATAAAATATATCTGTAAAATTAAAATGCACCAAGGAAACAATATTAATTAAAATGTATACATATGCATATCATTAGAAATATATAGAATGTATGTATTTATAGAACATTTTAAGTATACAGTCAGGTATAAATATTCTAAATAACATTATATGTATAATAAAATGAACTAAAATAAACTCATGTTGATCTTAGAGTGTAAATTTTGGTCATTATTAAAAGTTGTTCTAATACATTAGTTCAAAAAATAATTGTAAAAATGTTTTACTGTAAAAAGTTACAGACTCTGAGTTCTTCATTTAGCCCTCTTGCTGATAATGTATTTATTTGGAAAATCCAGTATACGTCTTGATGGCATAATTTAGAAAAATGATTAGAGCATGAAGATGGGATATATTCAATACCTAATATGTTAAACTTAGACAAGCCACCATTAGGCCATGTACTGAAGTGCTTCAGGACAGAAAGCACCATGGATTTTTTTAAATAACTATGTTCCCTGGAGCGATCCTTATTTCCTAAGATTTCGTGTACTACTCCCAATATACTGGATCCCACATCCACATGAGATCAAATAGATCACAAAAGTCATCTCACAAGTGATTAGGTTTTTGAGTTGGAAAGAGTTCTGATTTTGGTAGATTTGAGATATTTTAGTTGTACTGGAAATAAAAATTGCAGTTAGTGCATTTTGTGTGGAGGCATCTAAAAATTCCCTAACAAAAGCAAAGAAAAGAGAAAGTCTATTCAGCGTCAAACCTAGTCCTGTAAGACATGAGATAGGAATACCATTTATAGAGGATATAGAATCGAGACCCTAGTAGGTGACAAGTACCCAGAAAAGTCATAAAACGTAACTTTTATTAACACTTATTAACAAAAACGGACAAATTAAATCAAATAAGAATCCTCTTCAATCTAGCATCCTATGTAGTGGTTCTCTAATACATCTAAATGTTTAAATGAGTTAGAGCCCACTTCCATCGTAGCTGGTAAGTTCACTATTATTATTATATATATTAATTGCTATTAACCCCTTCAGTGCCAGACGCTTGGGCCATTTCCTGTACCCTGGAGGCCAGACACTTTTTCAGCATTTTTGCTATCCTTCCATGTAGGCTTGATTTACTCTGGTGATTTTCAGTTACATATGGAAAACTATATATTGTTTTTTTCAGAATAAATTGAGCTTTCTTGTTGTACCTTACATGAAGAGAATTTTACATTGTGCAAAAAGCTATGATGTCATAATGACAAAAAAAGTGAAAATTTACTCATTTTGCTAAAATCACATACTATGTATCAAAAACATTTACCTTGATTGAAAAAGTTTCAATTATTTGAAAAAGCTCTGAGTCCCCCGAGTAAAAAAATACCAGATTTGTATAGTTTTACCTACGTCCATGGCTAGCACACACCCCTAATCACCAGCAGCACAAAATTATATTTTCAACTTTATAAACTAATATGCGCATTCTAGGGTTTTTGTGGTGAAGGCTACCCTAAAACAGTGGAATAACTATATAAAACTATATATTTCTGAAAAGTAGACAACCTGCCGCATCTAATGAGGGGTAACTTGCCTTCTTGCCCCAAGCCTGTTGTGCCCAAATGCTTCCAGAAGTTGGCACTATAGGAAAAAATGGCATTTTCTTACATTTCTGCCCCTTCAACTGTACTGAAATCAGTGAAAACCTTGCAATTTCCAACTATATTCATTAGCTAGTGCTCTTAGGAGAAAAATGACACCCTATTGGTATGGGTTGACCTACCTCAGGGGATGCTAGCAGTGCAAAAAGACACCTACTACAACATCTAAATTTTCTAACATTTTCTCAAACATTACTTTTCTATACAAAAATGGTTATAACAAAAATGGTTATAACCTTCCAGAAGGTGGCACTAAAAGAAAAAAATGGCATTTTCTTACATTTCTGCCCCTTCAACTGTACTGAAATCTGTGAAAACCATGGAATTTCCAACGGTATTCGTTAGCTAGTGCTCTTAGGAGAAAAAAGACACCTCATTAGTATGAGTTCACCTACCTTAAGGGGCGCTACAAGTACAAAACTACACCTACTACAACCTCTAATTTTTCTTACATTTTCTCAAACATTACTTGTCTATACAAAAATGGTTATAACAACTACAGAAGTGAAGAATAGCTACACAAACCATACCATTTTGGAAAGAAGACAACCTGTTGCATCTAATGAGGGGTGAATTGCCTTCTTACCCTAAGCCTGTTGTGCCCAACTGCTTCCAGAATTTGGCACTATAATAAAAAAAATGGCATTTTCTTACATTTCTGCCCCTTCATCTGTACGGAAATCTGTGAAAACCATGGAATTTCCAACTGTATTCATTAGCTAGTGCTCTTAGGAGAAAAATGACACCTCATTGGTATGAGTTCACCTACCTTAGGGGGCGCTACAAGTACCAAACTACCTATCGCAACCTCTAAATTTTCTAACATTTTCTCAAACATTACTTGTCTGTACAAAAATGGTTATAACAACTACAGTAGTGAAGAAAGGCTACACAAGTCATACCATTTTGGAAAGAAAACAACCTGCCGCATCTAATGAGTTGTGAATTGCCTTCTTACCCCAAGCCTGTTGTGCCTAAATGCTTCCAGAAGGTGGCACTATAGGAAAAAAATGGAATTTTCTTACATTTCTGCCCCTTCATCTGTACGGAAATCTGACAAAAGCATGGAATTTCCTACTGTATTCATTAGCTAGTGCTCTTAGGAGAAAAATAACACCTCATTGGTATGAGTTCACCTACCTTAGGGGGCGCTACAAGTACCAAACTACACCTATTGCAACCTCTAATTTTTCTAACACTTTCTCAAACATTACTTGTCTGTACAAAAATGGTTATAACAACTACAGAAGTGAAGAAAGGCTACACAAGCCATACCATTTTGGAAAGAAAACAACCTGCCGCATCTAATGAGGGGTGAATTGCCTTCTTACCCCAAGCCTGTTGTGCCTAAATGCTTCCAGAAGGTGGCACAATAGGAAAAAAAATGGCATTTTCTTACATTTCTGCCCATTCATCTGTATGGAAATCTGTGAAAACCATGGAATTTCCTACTGTATTCATTAGCCAATGCTCTTAGAAGAAAAATAACATCCCATTGGAATGAGTCAACCTACCTTATGGGTGCCAGAAGCACATAACTACACCTATCTGTTCGCTTCCTCAAAAATGGCTGCTTGTACTAAAATGTTCATACCTGTTAGAGACATGGAGGAAAGGTATAAAAGCAGAGCCGGATTAACACTCCACAGGGCCCTAGGCAAGGTACCAATTTGGGCCCCCCCTCCACCAAGATAGTAGCCCCCCCATACCATGAACTCTATTCACCCCTGCCGCACTTTACACAGGTAGGTAGGATTCCTAGGGTTTGGGTGATTTTTGGGGTATGGGGTAGTAGGGGTTGTTTGAGGAGGATAGGTAGGGTTTGGGGGGTTGGGATGGGTAGGGCTAGAGTAGTGGATTGGGGTTAGGTGAGGTAGGGTTGGGATGGGGGTGGTTGGAGTTGGTTGGGATAGTTGGTGTGGGGTGGATTTATTGGTGGTGGAGTGAAGTTGATGGGAGTAGGTTTTTGGGGTTGGAATCGTGGTTTTTGGGTCTAGTTTAGATGGGAAATAGGATGTAGGAGTGGTGGTGTGAGATGGGCTGAATACTGTGTGATTGGGGTGTAGTTAGTGTGTTAGTAATAAGGAACTGTGTGAATTAGTTGCTATCTCTTATGTACGAAATAGTGCTAGTAATAGTAAAGTAGAGACATACTTGTTGATGGAAATCGCCAGGTTTTGGTGGTCCAGAAGAGGGTTTTCAGCCTGTTCGGAGCTTGTTTTGGCCCATCGCTATTCTGTCACGCTGCATCCATAGAGAAACTTACCTGTTATAGCGGTTAAGTCCACAGGGTGGCAGAGGTGTATAGGAAAAGACATACAATAGTAACATGGAAGCTGCTATTGCAGATTTCGGCCACAAGATGGTGCCTAGCGACCATATAATAAAAATCTGCCTGTTTTTCTTTGCTGTGAGTGGAGCTGTAACTGAGGCTGAAAGTACAGGATGAGGTTTCCGGGCCCCCCTCATTTGGCCGGGCCCTAGGCAGGCGCCTCGTGCACCTTGCCTGTGATCCGGCTCTGTATAAAAGGTATACCATTCTGGAAAGTAGACATTCTCCCACATCAAGTGAGGGGTCACATGCCTTTCTATCCCTGGGCTGAAGTGCACAAATAATTCCAAAAGGTGGCGCTATGGGAATAAATACATGTTTTTTTACATTTCCACCACTTCAAAGATACTAAAATCTTTGAAAACCATAACATTTCCTGCTGTATTCAGTACCTGCTACCAACATGAGAAAAATGGTAGCCCATTTGTGTGGGTTAACATAAAATATGTGGGTGCTAGGAACACGTACGTAAACCTGACACTTTTGTTTTTGAAATTATCTGCTTGCACTAAAATGGGTATAACCATAACAGATATGCAGGAAAGGTAGAGAAACAATGCCATTTTGGAAAGAAAACAACCTGCCGCATCTAATGAGGGGTCACTTGCCTTCTTACCCAAAGGCTGGTGTGCGCAAATGCTTCCAGGAGGTGGCGCTAATTAAAAAAAAGGCATTTTCTTATATTTCTGCCCCTTCAAATGTATGGAGCACTGTGAAAACCGTGGAATTTTCACCTGCATTCATTAGCTAGTGCTCTTTGGAGTCAAATGACACCCCATTTGTATGAGTTGACCTACCTTAGGGGGTGCTAGAAGTAGAAAACTACACCTAGTACGACCTCTGATGTTCCTAACATTTTCTCAAACCTGACTTGCCTGTACGAAAATGGCTATAACACCTTCAGAAGTGAAGGAAAGGTAGATAAACCATACCATTTTGGAAAGAAGACAACCTGCCACATCTAATGAGGGGTCACTTGCCTTCTTACTCCAATACTGGTGCGCACAAATGTTTCCAGAAGGAGGCGACATAGGAAAACAATTTTATTTTTTAACATTTCTGCCCCTTCAAATGTATGGAGCTCTGTGAAAACCAATGAATTTTCAACTGCATTCATTAGCTAGTGCTCTTAGGAGTCAAATGATACACCATTGGTATGAGTTGACCTATATTAGGGGGTGCTAGAAGTAGAAAACTACACCTACTACAACCTCTGATGTTTCTAACATTTTCTCAAATCTGATTTGCCTGTACAAAATGGCTATAACACCTTTAGAAGTGAAGAAAAGGTAGATAAACTATACCATTTTAGAAAGAACACAACCTGCCGCATCTAATGAGGTGTCACTTGCCTTCTTACCCCAATACTGGTGTGCATAAATGTTTCCAGAAGGAGGCGATATAGGAAATAATTTGCATTTTTTTATATTTCTGCCCCTTCAAATGTATGGAGCACTGTGAAAACCATGGAATTTTCAACTGCATTTGTTTGCTAGTGCTCTTAGGAGTCAAACGACACCCCATTGGTATGAGTTGACCTACCTTAGGGGGTGCTAGAAGTAGAAAACTACACCTAATACAACCTCTGGTGTTTCTGACATTTTCTCAAACCTGATTTGCTGATACAAAAATTGCTATAACACCTTCAGAAGTGAAGAAAAGGTAGGTAAACCATACCATTTTGGAAAGAAGATAACCTGCCTCATTGAATGAGGGGTCACTTGCCTTTTTACCCCTAAGTTAGTGTGCACAACTATTTCCAGAATGTGGTGCTACAGGAAAAAACAAACTTTTTTTACACATCAGTCACTTCAAATATACTAAAATGGTTCAATGGCGTGGGATTTCCTAGGAAGACTTCTTGCCAGCCTAAGAAAAATGGTACCCCATTGCTGTGGGTTGACATGCCAATTTGGGTGACAGGAGCATAGCTACCAGTGAAACAGGGATGGGAAAGCAAACAGTGTATGTGTGATTTTATGGCTAACAGATGAAAGAAGCTAGGGTGTCAGCCAGTGTACGTGCGGACCTGTGACTACCAGTGTAACAAAGTGTGTGGGAGGGTGAGGGATTAGGCAGTGTGTGTGGGTATGAGCAGAGGAGTAAGGATGGTGGTGATAGTGGGGCAGTGTCTGATAGTGTATATGGGGGATCTGTGACTACCAGTGTGCACTGTATGTCCCCCTCATACAAAGTTTGATTCCCAGCTTGAATCTAGTGAATACTGGTACTTTGAGTCTACCAGTAGGCAGTGGAAACAGGCTGGGGGTCAGGCTGGGGAATGGGACTGCCAGTTGGCTGTGGAACCAGGCAGGGAGATACGGTACGTGGAGGGAGGGGGATTGGAGGCATTTTGTGTGCATGCCACAGGGGTGCCCAATGCAAAGCAAAGCAATGCATTGGACCCCCTGTTGCACACAAAGAGTTTTTTTTTTAATTATTATTTTGTATTCATACCTCGCTGGGGAGGCGGTATCAGGAACATTCCTGGTGTCCCCATCAAGGTCTAAAAACAGAATAACGAAAAAAAAGTGTGTGTGTCACAGGGGGTCCAATGCATTGCAAAGTACTGCGTTGGACCCCCCCGTGGCACTTGCATTTTTGGGGCTTTTCCCCCAATATTTTTGTGTAGACCTCGTTGGGGGGAATCAGAACCCATACAATGAGGTCCAAATAAAAAATAAAAGGGGAAAAAAATAATCCTTTGTGTGCCACAGGGGTGTCCAGTGGACTGCAAAGTAAAGCACACAAAGGGTTACTTTTTTATCATTACTTTGTATTCAGATGGCCACCAAACAAGCTCTGATCACAAAGTAATGATAAAAAGTCCTGAGTGTGCCACAGGAAGGGGGTCTGCATTGAACCCCCCTCCCAGTGGCACACACAGGGTTACATTTTTTTTTTTTATTATAGACCTCATTGAGGGGCATCAGGACCCCCTTGATCCCCCCCAATGAGGTCTTAGTAAAAAAAAATATATGTCTTCAAAAGAATTGACCCTGTGAGCGCCACAGGGGTCTCCAGCGCATTGGATCCTTGTGGCACTCAGAGGGTTAATTTTTTTCTATCATTACTTTGTAATCAGAGCTTGTTGGGGGGCCATCGGGACCAATCCTGACTGCCCCCCAACAATCTCTGATAACAAAGTAATGATAAAGCCCTGTGTGTGCCACAGCAGGGGGGGGTTCATTGGACCCCCCCAGTGGCACACAGAGAGTTACATTTTTTTTTTAATTATAGACATTATTGAAGGGCATCAGGACCCCCCAATCCCCCCAATGAGGTCTTGCAAAAAAAAAAAAAATCCCCCCAAAAGAAGTGAACTTGTGAGTGCCACAAAGCAATGTGCTGGGGACCCCTGCGGCACTCACAGGGTTACTTTGCCGTTTACTTTATTTATTTTTTTTAATATTCTCAGACCTCGTGGGGGACATCAGGACCCCTCCTGGTGTCCCCTCAGTTACTGATTTCCCAGGCTGGGAGATCAATAAGGCGACCACCGATAGGAATGAACGGGACCGGGGAAACTTCCCTAACGTCATCGGTGACCATGTGACCAAGTCCTCCACCTCTACCTCTTGTTCCTCTGTGGACTCTCTTTTTCTTCTTCTCCCTCCCTTTACTGGATGTTTGCCTTTGTCTTTGACTTTCTGACCTCCGGACAAAAAAGCTGGTGAGGGCTATTTTGAAGAGGTGGAGGGGGTGTTGGATGTTTTTGCTTTCTAAATTGATTTGTCCCTCATCCACTATACTACTTTGAAAGACCTCAAGCGTATTTTTAAGATGTAATAATGTAAGCTGGATCGTTGATGATGTTGATGCTATTGGTTAAATCTTCTTAGGTGACTTATCGGAAATTATATCTTTTTTATTAATATCATTAGTTTGAGATACATCCTGATTATTAGATGTTTTAATAGCTTGGGGAGTCTTCACTTCATTTTTCTTATAATTATGTGTTTTATTATACCGATGTCTAGCATCCTTTGTATTGTTGGAAGGATTGAACAGTTTTCTAAAATCTCATCCCACTGTGTGGAAAAGTAATTTAAAAAAAAAAACAACTCTTAAGGAATTATGTATATTTCTGATAAAATGGGTGTACTTTCTATTGCATTTTATCTATATATTTATTATTTATCTCTCATACAGTTTTACTAATATATATATATATATATATATATATATATATATATAATGCAATAGCAATTATATAAATACTGGAAAAGAGGACAAATGAAACAAACTCATTGTTAAGATGGTCAAGTAATACCGTCTGTGATCATACAAAGAAAAAAACAAAAAACAGATACAGAAGTGATTCTACCAGTGTTCACCAAGTAGTATATCAAAAAGTCCCCAGGGTGTCCGCAGTAGCAACAGTCTGATACAAAAATGAAAAAAAGAAAAGAGAAGAGCGCAAAATCTGAGACTAGTCTATGGATTCAAGGGGGGAGATTCACTAAGCAGTGATGAAGAGGTGATAAAGTGAAGACAATTTCTCCAGAGGTATCACTTCTCCAATAGCTATTATATTCTATGGAGCCTATGCGCTAAGGTTTCTTTGGAGATCTTAGTGCATAGGCTCTATAGAATAACATAGGAACTGGAGAAGTGATATTGCTGGAGAAGTCAACTCCACTTTATCACTGCTTAGTGAATCACCCCCAAGGTATTCTCTCACATGTGTTTTATGCACTTACTAGACATCTTCTTGTTATATTGCCCCAAATTATAGTAATGCAGGCGATTCCTTCTTTGTGGAAGATCACTTGTCAGGTAAATTGGTCAAACATCTGGTGTCTCAAGAAAACTGAGCAGGGAGGCAGGGAGGGTTCATCATTATTATTAAACTGTAAGTGGCCTTAGTGGGGAATGGACATGGGGCATAGTGACAGCAGCAGTACTTTGTTTCTGGCGGGATGATTTCACATTGAGGACCCTAAGCATCATTATGTTTGGTTAGAGTTGTGTCAGGTGTTTGATGTGATTACAGATGTGCTCATTGTTCCCAGTCCTTCCCTTATTTACCACACACTCTGCACATTGCAGTTGCTGATGACAGGCACAGTTCCTTCTTGCTCTCAAGGGAAAAATTTATATTCCAAGAACACACCCATGATTTTGCAGGAGGAGCAGGTGGAGAAGCTTTATTGGCCAACTTCTTCTTTTCTCCACATATACCTCAAGTGTGGGGGGGTAGTTGTGGTGCTGCTACTGTGTCAGGTGCATCACTAGAGCTAGTAGTGGCAAGGCAACTGTAACCTTGATCATCATCACCCACATCATTGCTGTTGTTGATTCCATTCCCTTGTGGTTGCCTAATAATTCTGCTGCCTAAAGTACTCAGCAGTAGCAGAAAGAACAGCAGTCACAAACACTGCAATGACACTGGGGCATTTCACAATGAACAGTGGCAACTGGCCCCACAACATGACCTGCTGACATTAGGCCAGTAGGGCATATTTTTTTTGTCTCAGGGATTGTTCTGTTATAAAAAAATAGAGGCCTACAAAAAAAGCTTTGGGGGCTTGTTTCTACAAACCATTTTTTTCCTCAGGGCTTCTGCCAAACAAGTGTCAGTCCTGCAAATCAATGTTTTCTCAGGTCTTGGGCCTAACACAAGTCTACACTACTGGTAAAAAGTTTTGAAACACCTCAATTTTTGCTACTTTTAGTTATTGCCATATAACTTGACAAAAACATTAGAAAAACATGTCAACATTGGGTATTTCTAAAATAAAAACAAATATTATAATCTATTAATTTGTTTGTTTTTGAAGGACCATGGCTGTTTTAACACTTCCACTGTGTTTGTGTTTAGATATAATTTTCCTCTTACTCATTTAATGTACCCACACATATTATATACTGTTTTTCTTGCCATAAGATGGGCTTTCTAAAGATATCATTATTTTCTTCAAATTTCCTGTAAAACAATTTATAAACTATGATGAAACAAATGTAACAAATGCACTTTTTTTTTAACTTTGGCATTAAAAATCTTTTACACATCTACAAACACTAAAAAAAACCCTGCTAAATAGATTATAATATTTATCTTGATTTTAGAAATACCCAATGTTGACATATTTTTCTAATGCTTTTGTCAAGTTATATGGCAAAAATTGAGGTGTCCCAAAACTTTTGATCGGTAGTGTATATTTGAATTGCAATAAAAGTTATGTTTTAATACCTTCTCCCAACATGACAACTTATTAAAACTATTTTCTATGCATGTACAAATAATTATGTGCCCTCATTGAGAAATCTATCTCTTTTTGCCCCCCTTTTTGTTTACTAGTATTGAGTTGGTAGCTAGTGACGAGTAACTGGGTAATAATCAACTGTGATGATTAAATGAGGTAAGTGCCTTACAGACGAACTACCACACTTTATAAAGTCATCCTCCAATAATTAGGCATATGGCAACTAGCTTTTTAATAGTGCTATTATCTCACACAAGCAGCCGGTTATATCGTCATATCACATTTGTATATATAAACTCTGGGTTGAGTTTTGACAATCAGTGGTTAAAATGAGTACAAATAAAGTTAGCGAGGACCTTTCTATTAGAACTACTAGAAGGTTACAGAATTTGGAGTATTGGAAATTCTCTAAAGCTCTACAGAAAATAAAGTGTGCACAGGTTATCTTCTCTAAAACATGGCTGCAGCCTTCCATGCAGTTTTTATTAAAGAAAAAATAGAAGATACCATAAAGACAGTGAACAGTGAAATCTGAAAAGAGCACCACCTACTGACTGAACAGTATATAACACAAACATTATACACAATAGTTGTTGCATTAGAATTCACAGTATTCCAGCACCCCCACTCAACAACTACTCCTTATCTTAATCCCATTTTGGATCTTAGTTCAACAGATCTGTTTCTTGTGAGCTGCTTTGTCATAGCATCAGCTATCATGTTATCAGTCTCACAGTATGTAAGCACAATCACATTTTGTTCAACCAAATCATGAATGTAATGTAGCCTGACATCAATATGTTTAATGCATCCTTGATTATCCTCATATAAGACTGTGGGGTGGGACATTGGCTCTCCAAGATTTTCAAGCAACTGACGCAACCAAACAACTTCTTGACTGGCATAGGCAGGAGAGATATATTCTGCCACTGTAGAAGACAAAACCACTGAGATCTGATTCTTGATGGACCAAGATACAGGATTGTTTCCTAATTTAAACAAGAATCCACTTGTATATTTCTGAGTATTGAGGTCATCTGCCCAATCGGAAATGTAATCATAATAAGAACTGGCCAGCATGCTTTCAACAGTTTGCTTGCTATTGCTAAGTATGCATTCGCAACGCTAAATAATACCAGACGTATTTAAATTGTTGATTGGTTAAGCCAACTATAATTAGGGTCAGTTCAGGACACATCCCCCTCTATTCTGAAGAAGGCGTAACTTTGCGCCGAAACGCGTCAATCAACTTCCACGTGTTAGACAACACGCCAACGCTAAACAGTTTTGCGAGTGATCGAGCCATCTTTCAAGCAAGACATTCTATGAGAACTGCGGTGACTAGTCTCGGTCCCGCTTCTGATTCAAACATTTGGAGCTATTGAGAACAGCCGTGTGAGGGATACATCACCCGCTTCTGACTCCAACATCGGAACAATCGATACCAGCGGTGTGAGGGATATATCACCCATTGGAACCTTCGCTCCTGCTCCCGGACTGGAATACCAGTGAGGCGGAGAATTGTTCTCTACAAGCGCATGATTACCGGAGGTCTTGTAAGCATACACCTTTACCTGTTAAGGATTAATTTTATGCTACTATTTCACATTTATCTGGTAATTATATACAGCTGCTGAACTATAGCTACCGATATGTTTCTTTAAGCAAAAATTCCAACATGTAATGCTACGACGGACTCATATTTTATTTTAATATTAGGGACACATTTTTTTGTTCCAATTGAGTTTTAATTGTCAGAATAAATTTTTATTCATTTATTTATCATTCATTCATTTTTTTAATATAGATCTGTTTGTATCAGAGATTTCAAGTGCCATAACACGTACAGTTGCAAGCAATTTGGTCATCTATCTACACTTAGAGATGGTTGTTGCTTTTTTTGTTTGAATCTTTTTTCCACATTCTCTCTCTCTCTCTTATATATTTTTTATTCTTTATTTTTCATTTCATGTGTTGATGTAACATACTACACTTAGAGAATATATGCGCTGTCCTCCCCTTCCTTTTTCTTTCTCTTGATTTTGCATGTCACGAGAATCCTTTTGGAGAACCTGAGATCTGATTCTTGATGGACCAAGATACAGGATTGTTTCCTAATTTAAACAAGAATCCACTTGTATATTTCTGAGTATTGAGGTCATCTGCCCAATCAGAGTCCACATATCCTATGAAGTTCAAGTCACCTGTTGCAGACAGTTTCAGACTCAAATCTTTCGTTTGTTTGCGATACCTCATGACTTTTTTTTATTGAAGCCCAGTCCCTTTGACATGGTTCACATACGTGTCTACAGAGAAGCAACATAGAAGCTGTGATGTCTGTACATGTAGTGGTTGCAATATATAGCAGTGCCCCCACTGCTTGTCTGTACTGATCATTCATAGGGAGAAGATCTTCAAACTTTAGATATGCTGTGTCCATGGGAGTGCTCGCTTCTCTGGCTTCTGTCATGCCAAACTGCTGAAGAATTGCTTCAATTTTTGATTTCTGGCTCAACAGGAAGCTGCCGTCCTCCTCAAACTGTATGTTTATTCCTGGACAATTTGTCACGTCTCTAAGGTCTTTACTCTCAAAGTGCTGGCTGAGCACTGCAGTCAACTTTGCAATTTCCTCATTCCTTTTGTGTGTGAAATTAAGTCATCCACATAGAGTAAGATATACATATACACAGAATCTACACACTTTGAATATACATGTGTCAGCTTTGCTTCGTGTGAATCCTTCATCTGGCAGAACTTTGGTTATTTTTAAATTCCATGCTCGAGCTGATTGCTTAAGTCCATATAGGGATTTTTGCAATTTGCACACAAGATGCTCTTCTCTGTCTTTCACATAACCTTCTGGCTGTGTCATGCATATTTCCTCTTCGATATCACCATTAAGAAATGCTGTTGTGATATCATAATTTTTCACAATCATATTCCGTAGAGCCGCCACTGACATCAGTGTTCTGAAAGTACTTTGTTTTGCAACTGGAGCAAAAGTAGCATCATAAACCTCACCAAATTTTTGTGACTACCTTTTTGCCACTAAATGTGCTTTGTACCTACAGACTTTGCCTTCAGAGTCACATTTGGCTTTAAAGACCCATTTACATCCTATTGCACATTTACCTTGCGGTAGCTCTGAAAGTGTCCATGTCTTGAGTTCACTAAGAGATGTCATCTCTTCATCAGCAGCTCTGATCCACTTTTGCTTCTTATTGGTTGGCAGGCTTTGCATCTCATCCGATGAACCTGGCTCTGTTAGTAATGCTACGTGAGCCATATAAGACAGACATTTGGCTGGAATACCTTTATTACTTCTGGTGGAGTTCCTAAATGAAGTCACTTGTGGCTCTGTTTTTCTTTTTCAGCATTTGGAATTTCTGTGTTAACTTCTATGTCAGTGTCACTTTGTTCCTTGTCTTCCTGTAGCTCTGATATGGAGTTTCCCTCAGTTCGAACTGTTTGTGTCAGTTCATGTAACATTGAACACATATAGGTTTCATCAACAATCACACTCTTGCTAACTGTTACCTTATTTGTATCTTGGTGTAGAATCCTGTATTCTTCTTGGCACTCACTGTAACCCACAAGTACACCTTCTTTTGCACAAGCATGCCATTTTGTGTGTTTTCCTTTTAGAATGTGCCCGTAGGCTTCGCTTCCAAAAATTTTAATATGTCTCAAATCAGGTGCTTTGTCATTCCATTGTTCATATGGAATTTTCTCAGTTGTTCTGCCTGGCAAGTGATTTTGGATATAGCACGCTGTTATAATTGACTCTCCCCAGTATGTGGTTGAAATATCCACATCAAAAAGCATTCTCCTTCCACTCTCACATGGAGTACGGTTCATTCCCTCTGAAAAACCTTTTTGTTCTGGGTTGTATGGAACAGTAGTTTGGAACATAATTCCGTGCTTTCTGAGAATAGCTTGTGTGATACTACTTGTTTACTCAGTTCCGTTGTCTGTATGCAATATACCTGGCATTTTGCCAAATTTGTTATTTACTTCAGCCATATATTGTTCAAGTTTCTCTGGTACTTCATTTTTTTTTGCAACAAATACAGTTTAGTATACCAGGAGTAATCATCAATGAAAGTGAGAAAATACCTCTTCTTTCCTGGGGACAAGGTTTTCATTGGACCTCAAAGATCTGAATGAATTAAGTACAGAGGCTTTTGAGCTCTGCTTAGGAAAAAGCTTTTCTTGTCATTTTTCCTTTAATGCAGCTGGTACATTTCATCAATTGATCACATGGACTCATTTTTATACCACTTGCATAGTCATTCTCAACTATCTTCTTTATTGTGTCAGGACGTCTGTGTCCAAGTCGAGTGTGCCAAGTGTGAATGCAATTTGAATGTTTTTCCTCTTTGGCAATATTAACCATTTCACTGCAGTTCAGCTGATACAGATCAGTACAACTTCAACGATCAATCGCTATATTGCTACAAAAATCTTGTATCCAAAGTGTTGTGTTCTTAAATTGATTGGAGTGGTTATGTTACAATGTTAACCCTTTCACTGCTTATGATGTAATGTGGGCAGGTCAATATAATAATGATATTATTGAGCAGTCTCTCCTTATTTAGTGTGTGTTGGTATGTTCTTATAAAGTGGCACATTAGTCTTTGTTACCTCAGGTCCTTAACTTTATTCCCGCTAATTTGTTTTGCGGTGTAAATGACCCCGGCTTGATCTCCTCCGTTGTCAATGCAATTGGCTATCTCCAACAAGTTATTGTTTGATCTTCACTTGTGGTTATAGACTCTTATTGAGTCTGAATCAAGGCTAAAAGCTCTTATAATTACTGCAGTATTAGTGCCACTATTCACCTTCAACACTCACTTTCTTCCACTCTGCTGCTGGACCTCCCGTCCTTTCAAGGGTATTTACATCTCTTTTCTTGAGATAATAGTCTTTCTGGAACCCTCAATATGTCAAATAGTATAATAGAATAAAGGAATTCTCCAACGCATTTCATACCTGTTTATAGGTACTTCATCAGAGAGAATGATGTGAAGTTGTTTATATTTAGCACCATTTTTAGCCCCATTGTGACATCATTGTGCACATTCTGACATGGTATTTCCGCTTCCTCTTTTCAAGTCAATTATATTAACTCTTTCATATTTCCCAAAGAGGTGCATAAATAAAAGAGGGTTTTAGTCTTACCTGTTAAATCCTTTTCTCTTAGTCCATATAGGTTACTGGTAACTTTGGGTAGGCGACTGCCCCTTTAAGTAGTCAGGAACAATTCTTGAAGAGAATGCTGGGTGGAGTCTACCATTTCTCCTTAGCTGCATCTAGCCAATCCCCTTCCAGTAAGATTTGAGACACTAACTATTGACTAGGTAGTAAGAATGGAAAATAAGACTCTTGTGAGCATGAACCCAAAAGGACTCCCATGTTCAGTCACTGGAGAGCCAAGCATGGTCCCTGGACAGGGTGGGATACCAGTAACCTATATGGATTAAAAGAAAAGGATTTAACAGGTAAGACTAAAAACCTATTTTCTCTGTCGTCCAATATAGGTTACTGGTAACTTTGGGATGTCCAACCATTGAGTTCCCCAGAGGTGGGAAGTAAGGCAAGGACCAGGTGCAGGGCCCCCAAAGTCATCAGAGCATATTTGAACCATCAGATCATAGACAGCCCAACAATAACAAAAAAGTGTCAAAGGACACAAAACTGGGGTATAAACACACCAGGAACTGTAGCACAGCACACAGAACTAGAGCCAATTGGACACAAAAGTGAAGGAGTACTGAAGAGACAAAAGGAGAACATAGACCTAGAACCTAGTGCAATGAGCCGAAACCCTAAATGGAACAGGCTTCTTCCCCAGTTCGTAACTCTTATGAATAGTAGACTTAATCCAAGATGCTCAGGAATGATGAACAGGGCATCAGACTGGTGAATAGACTCAGTGCGGTGCACATAGAACTTGAGACATCGTACCGCATCCAGCAAGTGAAGATCCCTCTCCTTGTTGGATGTAGGGTCAGGACAGAAAGAGGGCACCCCGATTTCCTGATTAATATGAAATTCAGAGACCACCTTCAGGAGAAACTTCTGAGAAGTGCAAAGAACCGCCTTGTCTTTGTGGTTTACAAGACAGGGCATGCAACTCCGTGACATGGCGAACAGACACAATCACCAGGAGAAAGGCCATTTTCCAAGTCAGCATCCGCAGAGGAATAGTAACCAAAGACTCAAATGGAGGGCACTGAAGGATGCCCAAGAACAGCTTAAGATCCCACTGAGGAGCAGGATGCCAAAAAGCAGGGTGAGTATGAGCGACGCCCTGAAAGAACACCTTAAAGTGCGATGCATCTCTGAAAGAAAACAGAGAGCATAAGTCTGAACCTTAAGGGAACTCAAGCTGAGGCCCTTGTCCATGGGAATGGGAGGAAAGATGTACACCAGAGGGAAGTGCCATGGGATCGACATGGCATCCACTGCCCGAGCTACAGGGTCCCTCCAGCAAAAGCAGAACAATGGAACCTTCCGATTGTGCCTTGTCGCCATCAGATCGATGCAAAGCAGTCCCCACTTCTGAACAATGAGGTTGAACACTTCTAGATTCAGTTCCCACTCTCCACAGTCCACTGTGTGTCAACTGAGGAAGTCTGCCAGCATATTGTCTACACCAGGAATATGAACTGCGGATATCACAGGAACATGTTCTTCTCCCCAGGTTAAAATAGCTTTGGCCTCCAACCAAGCTGCGAGACTTCTTGTGCCGCCTTGCTTATTGATGTAAGCCATGGCCGTGGCATTGTCAGACTGGACGCTGCCTGGGCATCCCTCCAGGTGGCGCGTCCAGTGGCGAAGAGCATGAAATATCGCTCGAAGCTCCAAAAGATTGATGGGAAGGAGAGATTCCTCCGGAGACCACCGACCCTGACCTAGGACCAATCTCCAGCTGGAGAGGCTGACATCTGTCATCACGGTAGTCCAGAAGGATATTAGGGAGGGACTGCCCTTCAGCAGATTGGAGAGGTTGAGCCACACAACAGACTCAGCTCCACGTGAAGGGGAAGAGACACTGACATCTTCAATAGATCCGGCGACCCCTGCACACATGGATCACAAACCAATGAAGTTCCCTGGTGTGAGCCATGGCAAACAGAATGACTTCTATGGTGGAAATGAACTTTCCCACTAGGGAGGTCAGCTTTTTGGCTGGAACTAGATCGTGAGCCAGAACAGCAGACAACTTGTGGACGATCTGGTGAGCCACCTTGTCCATTAGAAACACCATGCCCTGTTTGGTGTCGAAGAGGAGACCCAGGAAGACTAGTCTCTGAGATGGTACAAGGTCCGACTTGTCCATGTTGAGGATCCATCCATGATGGGTCAGTGCATGAATGCAGTCCTTGACCTGCTGATGAAGAAGTTCCGGAGAAGGGGCCTTCAGAAGCAAGTCATCCATGTGTGGAGTGACTCTGATGTCATCCCAGTGCAGGACAGCCACTTGGAGGAGGAGCGCGGATTTTGGGGAACTGTCTGGTTTGCGGTGTGCATCTCAGCCTGAAAGGGACGAAAAAGCTGATTTCGCTTCACTGGAGGCTTCTTCCTAGGCACTAAGGGCAGCAGGGCACTCTTACCCCCTGTGGCCTCACTAATGAGGTCTTTAAGCACTGGTCCAAACAGAGAGGTGCCCTGAAAAGGAAAAGGATTTCTTAGAGGTAGTGTCTGCAGACCAGATCTTGAGCCAAAGAGCCAGTCTGGCTACCACAGACATGGTAGAAACTCTAGCCACCAAGCTGATGGCGTCAAATATAGCAGCAGAAATATAATGCTGAGCCTCAAAGATGTTGGCAAGTAGTTGCAACATATCAGCAGTAGAAGATCCCTGACGGGCAGCCACAGTCAGCTATTGAGTCCAAACTGCAATGGCCCTGTTCACCTAAGCAGCAGTGAATGCCGGGCACAACGAAGTACCAACTGTAGCAAAGATGGTCTTCAGTGATGTCTCAAGCGTCTTGTCAGTCTAGTCCTTGAGGACAGATGTGTCAGCCACAGGCAAAGCAGTGGATTTAGAAAGTCTAGAGACTGGAGCGTCCACCTTGGGTGGATGAGCCCATTGGGCTAATGCTGCTTCAGAAAAGGGGTACAACTTAGCAAACCTCTTAGATACAGAAGACTTCTTGTCAGGAGCTTTCCACTCATCAGACACAAGATGGTCAAGAGTGGGGTTAGGTGAAAAACAGGTAGACTGCTTCTTAGATTCCTGAAACACATTGGAGGGGTCCGTGGGAGCCTCTGGAACCAAGGGGATGTTTAGCGTGTTTAACACTGCCCTGATCAGGTCCTCAGATGAGGGATCAGGATCAGCTTCAAATGAGTCCCCAAATAATTGGGAAAAGACCACCGCAGAACATTCCCCCTCACCAGAATCCACCAACAGTTCCTCTTCAGAGGAGTCAGATACATCAGGTATGCCCTGCGGTTTTGGTAGGGAAGACCTGATAGGAGTAGGGGGCTGCCAGGACTGGATGACCCCCTGCAATTGGGATGGAAAGAGTTGTAAGGTAGAACTTAGGTCTTTAGTAATGGCCTTAAACTCTTGCATCCACAGTGGCTCTAGTGCATGGCTGGAGGTTCCTGGGGGAGACGCAGAGGCAGAACCACATGCTGGGCATAAATGACCTGAGTATTCTCTAGGTAACCCTGATTGACATGAGGAGCAGTGCGCAATGGGGGACACAGACACCCCAGTATCCTTAGTCTTAGGTCTAACCCCAAGTTCCAACGGAGTTGACATCCTCACAGTGTCAAAACATCCAAAGTATAAGGAAACAACCAAATACAGTGTCTAAGATTAACCCCCCCCCCCAGAAATTGCTAAATTGCACTGGCAGGTGAAGGGTTAATCTGCTGAAGAGAGAAGGAGAGTCTAAGCCCTGCATAGGATACTCGTGAAGGGAAAACAAAAAAAATGACCGCTGCAATGGGAGCCAATCAGAAACGAGCACGCAAAATGAGCTGTTTCTGAAGTCGCTACATTGAGAGGTTGCAGAGATACGTCCCAAACTGTGAAGTCCCATAGAAGTGAATGGAGCATGGCGTCTATGCGGTAAACTCAAATTTGTAAATTTTTACAGTGAAGTAAAAAGTTGTAAAAGTATCACAAAACATTTCAAAAAGCAAAGAAACACTATAGCCTGAAGGGGAAAGTGCTAAAACCCCCCTAAAAGATGCCAAATCAGCAGACAAAGGGTTAAATTACCACAGAAACTCTGCTCCAAACCCCCAGCAGACATACAGATAAAACCAATGAGTATGTATTAGGAACTCCAAAGGAGACCCCTGTGCGGTGGGGAAGCGTGGGACAAGTGGACCTCAACACTCAAAGGGTTGCTCACCTTTTTAGCAGGTCTTCTGTCTTCAGATTACCGTTGATAAAGAAGAAGCCTCAATTGGCAACTCCTAGGGAAAGAACTTGCTAAACAAAGATTTTCCATCCAGGGCTGAGAGGTCCACCATAGCACCTGGAAACTGAGCTATTCACTAGGGAATATCAGTAGTGGTAATTCGCCTAATGGTGGTATTCCATATCAAACAGAAAACAAAAAATAAGGTAAAACTATAGCAGAACTGTTCTCTTGCCTTGTATCTTCATCAAGGAACAAATCTTACTAGCAAGGGATTGGCTAGATGCAGTTAAGGAGAGGAGGTAGGCTCCACCCAGCATTCTCTTCAAGAATTGTTCCTGCCTACTTTAAGTGGCAGCCACCTACTCAAAGTTACTAATAACCTATATTGGACATATAATTTATCCCTTTCCCTTTTCTATATATTCGTACTTAAGATATCAGATATCACACATAGTGGACCTCCAATTCCCACAGATGTGATCCTCATCCAAAATAGTTCAACTCCTATATATACCAACACAGCATCATCTTATATGGAAGGACTACAACTTATTTTACTAATTACCAAAATGGTAATGTAAAAACAAGTTGAGTATTGATAATAGCTAGAGAGTTCATCAGTGATACCCATATGAGAAAGAAAGAAAACAAAAGAATATATAACAATGAAAATAAATGCATAACACGCAGAACAAAAGTATAAATAGAAATAAGAATAAAAATTAAAATAAACAAAAATATAAAATAAATCATAAAAATAAAACATGATATTAAATAATACTGACAAACATAAAAACAGAAAAAAATATATAATTACAAAATAAAATGAAGAAAATTTCAAATAAAAAAAATAAAAAAAAATAGGAAAAAAATAAATAAGATATAAATGAAATGAGGAATAAAATTAAAATATTAAATAAATGAAATAAATAAAATAGTTTTGAACGTATTATTCAATAATACACCAATGAATAGACTTGTGCACTGGCAAAATTTTCGATTAAATTCGAATTCGGACAAATTTTTTTTTTTCTAATTCGGATGATCCTAATTTCGGACCGGGCCTATTCGATTTGAATGAAATTTTGATCCATTCCGACTCATTCGGCTGAATTTAACATGGGTTAAATTATAGCAGTGCGCCTCCGTGCGCACTGCTATCATTCTTTGCAGACAGGGTGTGCACTTAGAAAAAGAGCCATCCCAAAAACGGACATTGTCGTACATTTCCAGTCTGTGCATGTCACCTCTACTTCAGCATGGGATGCCAGTCACAATGCAAACGTCGAACATCGAGAACCCATGCCTGTCATTCAGTTTAGCATATGTTCGAACATCGAAACCCCATGCCTGTCCTTCAATATAGCATATGCTCGAACATCGAAAACCCATGCCTGTCATTCAATTTAGCATATGCTCGAACATCAAAAACCCATGCCTGTCACATCCTACTCAACATAAGTGGTCGACTCGAACATGGACAAACTACATGTCACATTCTATGTTAGTACATGGGTAAAGATTAAGGTTTCATTTTCTGGTACCAGCCTCCTACCCTACTGTCCCTCTTTAGTACACAAATTCCTCTCTCTCGTTTTCCTATCCTGATTTCCCCTCATATCAGATAAGTCTATGTGTATATACATTGTAGTGTTTCATACTACATCAAGAGTAAACATCAGTGATTGTTTAAACTGCAGTATGTGTGTCTAAACTAATTTGTATATTGAAAATTCATTAACCCCATCGCAACAAGTGACTTACCAGGTACGTCCCGCAAAAACTGTCACTTAGTGACAGAGGACGTACCTGGTAAGTCCCGGAAGTCATTCGCTAGAATGAGGAGAAAAAAAATCCGTCGTTAAGTGCCAGGCACGTGCGCGCACGGCCGGTCATTAAGGGGTTAATCTTGTGCTAAATCATCACCTCACTTAACCCTTCTCAGAGACTGACAGAATTGGAACGAAGTGCCAACTTGCCTTTGATTCGAGGATCGCAAATTGTGGCAAGCATTAACTCGGGACAATTGTCCATGCGCTCTTCCATGCGCCGAGTAAGTTCCTTCTTCAACCTCGTTAGAAGGGCAGCAACATCTGGAAGTATATTACCCTCAGCACCAGGCAAGCATTCCCTATGGGAAAGGAAATCATCCAATTTTAAGGAGAGGTGCGTGAAGAGGGGAATGACTTCTGCCAGATTAGCGTTCTCTTTGCTCAAAAGTTCCATCAAAGCACGGAAAGGTGTAAAGACTGTCACTACCTGTTCCATCAGGGCCCAGTCAGCCCTGCCCAGTGTTCTGTTACTGCCAATGAAATGGTGACATGACATTGCATGAATTGCCTTTTTCTGCTGCAGGATACGCTCTAGCATATCTAAGGTGGAGTTCCACCTGGTCCCAACATCTTGTTTTAGGCGGTGCTCTGGGAGGTCTGCCTTTTTCTGTTCCTCCCTGAGTAGCTGGCTATCTTTGATGCTCCTATGGAAGTTGCCAGAAATTTGTCAGCACGACTCCAGAAGTTCTGACAACCTTCCAGTGTTACTGCCATCCTCAAGAGCAGCCTTCACTACTAGATGCAGAACATGAACTGAGCAGCGCACACCCACAAATCTGCCATCCCGGAGAGCCTTGATCATGTTAGCTGCACCATCAGTAACCACAAACCCCATTTGCACCTGTGTGCCTGCCTGCTCCCCTAGCCATTGCGCCACCATGTTCTGCAGTGCTTTGCGAATGTTATCTGAGGTGTGCTGCTGATCAATTACCTCAGCATGGAGGAGGAAAGAGAGGTACCCTGTCTGCCTATACAACTGTGACACTGGCAGTGTGACGCTGAAGATTATTCAAACAAATGACTTGTACTTTTTATATATATTTTTTTTTTTTAATCACAGATGACCCCCTTGCTGTGGCAAAAAGGCACCCTGCCTGCCTATAGGACTGTCAGACTGGTTGATGTGACATTGAAAATTATTCGAACAGTGCCGGCCCAATACATTGTGCTGCCTGGGTCCAAGGATTAAGCTGCCCCCTCAAAAAAAAAAAAAAACACGCCCACCAAAACACACCCACATCCATTATAATGGGGTCTTTTGTCCATAGAGAGATCTTAAGTCACCAGGGTTGTAAACATGCACTCTGATTTACAATATTTCAGCCAGTAAATATGATGGTGGGGTCTTCTGTCCATAGACAGCTTAAGTCACCAGGGGCTGTGAATGTGCTCTCTCTAATTTACAATATACCTGTAGACACCAATCAAGTGTAAGAGTGTAACCGATATTTAGACTAAATAGCAGTTATGCCCTTACACTTGGTTGGACTTGGTGTCTACAGACATATTGTAAATTAGAGAGAGCACATTTACAGCCCCTGGTGACTTGGGATGGAAGAAAATAGGAAGATGAGGGAAATAATAAGCCATTATCTATCTCAGAACCATAGCGTCCTACCCCTGGGCCCTGGGTGAACTCACTCACGGTCTCAGCTCAGAATTCAGCAGGACAGAGTCACAGCAACAGTCAGATCATTCACGGTCTCACACCACATGCACGGTACGCACACCAACCAGCCAATGTGGATGGACCATATTGAGTGAGCAAATATGCTCCTCTTTAATTGGCTGGTGGCAGGCTGGTAATGCGATGGTGCGTGTGGGTTGGCTGTGAGGCATAGCACACTCTGGAACTGAGCCTGGTGGTGTGTCTGTGTGGACTGACACTGACTATCACATGATTCACATCACTGAAGCAGCCAGCGGGCATCGCCACTGAGTGAGCATAGGGCCACCCAGCTGCTGAGAGTGACAATGATGGGACATACTGAAACACAGACCTGGCGGCTTTGCTACACTAGTAGCCACAGAACAACATCTACACTGTCTGCTCCCAGTATGGTACCACTAGTAGGCAAAGAATGAAACATACATTTTCTGACACCCTAGCCTTGTTCCACTGTCCTCTAGTAGTCACAGAACCACATATACACTGTATAACAGCCACAGCCTTGTTCCACTGCCCCAGTGGTTGCTGTAGAACAGTATTTCTCAACTCTTGTCCTCAGGACCCACTAACAGGCCAGGATTTGATGATTTCTTTGTTAGAGCACAGGTGAGTTAATGAATGTGCATGAGCCTTTCATCACCACACTAGCAGAGAAATCCCTAAGTCCTGGCCTGTTAGTGGGTCCTGAGCACAGGAGTTGAGAAACACTGCTGTAGAACCTACATGCACTGTTTCTTTAGTGGCATTCTACTGGTAGCCAGAGCACCACATATAGACTGTCAGACACCCCACCCTTGTTCCATTAGTAGCCATAGATCGTAATTGCATTGTCTGCTTCCCCAGCCTTGTTCCACCTGCAGCGACATCCTGCCAAAAAATAAAATGTTTTCTGTTTTTTGAATGGGATATAGTATATATGATACATTCACTCCAAATAAAATGCATGTATAATCTGTGAAGAATATGTTCATAAAATGGTTTTCACTATTTGGCTGTTTAAAAAATGTTTACAGGTTTAATTTTAAGACTCTGGTCACTTTACCATAATGCACACCTGCCAGCTGTCCCTAGTTTTGACTCTCTGGACCCAGCAGGCTCTTTTGGTCCCTGACCTTAACATTGAAATGCAATCCAATATTTTCTGTGCTTGTCATCCATAGATGAACAGGTTACAATCTTACCAGTGTTTGCTATTATTATTTAATTATAGGATTAAATAATTACATGTAGTATTATTGTATAGGTAATATCCAACTGTACTACTGTAGATGTAATGTGTTAAAAAGAAAAACTGAGACATTCTGTTGTGAACGAACTGCAACACTGGAGAGAAATAAAAAAAAATGCTTGACATCTATACTGAAGTATAGCAATATCACCGTTTTCCGTGAGTGTGCAATACAGGGCTCTACAGTAAACTGCTGGGCATTTCCCAATGTCATAATCAGGGGATGATGGGAGTTGTATTCTTACTACTGTTAGGAAACACATAAGTGATGCACATTCATCTCCCACCTAGAAATTATTTACACACGAGGCAACTCCCCCAAGTAATACCTAGCCACTTTCCAAGTGAAAGGACTTCCGGAAAGGCTTCAGATCTCTTAGTGACTCATCTGTTATTGCCAGTCAGCGGGACCCGGGGAGTAGGAGGGGGTGATGCTATGGCTGCAGATTAAGTCTGGCACGGTGCTCTTAGTTGGCCACTCATCACAATGTTGAAGCTCAGCCCGGCCAGCACCTTCCGGGTGGAGACACCTCACAGCAATCCTGTTCAGGACACATCATGCACTGTCGTGCACTCATACTAGGGATCCCAAATGTTTAGACTCATTTTGTACAGGAGTTATTTCGTACAAGACTTATTTACTCAAGTCTTGACTTTAGGTGGGCGATAAACAATGCAAAATAGGCATAATGTTTGACTATCACATAATTCACGTCACTGAAGCAGCCAGCAGGCATCGCCACTGAGTGAGCATAGGGCTGCCCGGCTGCTGACAGTCACAATGATGGGACACCCTGCAACACAGAACTGGCGGAAGCGCACAAAATAAACATGCTATGGGACGGCAAATTGCCGCCCCTGTCAAAGTGCCGCCTGGGTCCATGGACCCACTGGGACCCATGTAAGGGCTGGCCCTGTATTCGAACAAATACCTAATATTTTTTTTATATTTTGCACGGGAACAAATATTACTCGCTCTTGCAGTTGCAATAACTGGAACTAATGCTGGCTGCCTACCTATGCCTAGCCTAATGCTACCTGCCTGCCTACACAACAACTGGACACTCTCTAATCTCTTCTTCTCTCTCTGAGCTCCAACAACGCAATGAGGAAATGCAGGCTGTCTGTCTGTGTGACTGTGTCATTAGTCCAACCCCCATCATGAAACGAAGTAGGCTATTGGAATACAGACAAAAGATGGAAGTAGTGCATGAAATGGAGAATGGAATTGGACTAGAGACATGGAGGGAAAATTATGGAGGGAAAGTAATTAAGCGCGCACAGGAAATACAAAAAAGTCCTGGTCGAAAGTAGTCAAAACTTTTGGAAATGTGTCGATTGCTGAAACTTCCGAAGGTTTTGAGGAATTTCGGACCTGGGCTGTTCGGAGTCGGATCATTTTTTCCGAATGACCCTTGAGTTTCGGATTGGCCCGAATGTCTCCGAATGACCCCATTTTCGACGAAATCCGAATGTCTCTGAATGAATTTGCACAAGTCTACCAATTAAAGAGTCCTGAAATCTAAAAATCTTTCCTACTCACCACTTATATTTAAATGTAGGGCCACTTATATTATACCCCTAAAAAACACATGGACATCTGTTCTGTCATTATGACTGTCTGGGATAAGTGTATAACATTTAAAGATCCAGTAGGTCTCTCTTTTGCATAGCAAACTGAATCTTTCACTGTCTCTATATGAACTGGGTATTTGTTCCAATGCTACAATACTCGTATCTTTAAGTGAATTGTTATGAAACTTTTGATAATGTTTGAATAATGGATTCTTGGTGTCTGAGGGTATAATCATCCTTCTGTGTTCCAGGAATCTCTCCTTCAACTTCCTCTTAATTCTTCTATATAGCTCAATTTACAGGGACATGTAATTTTATATGTCATGTGGGTACTGTTACATGTTATATGTTGTTTTATCTGAATAGTATTGTTCTGGGGATTTACAAAATCTGTAGCTTTATGCTTAACCTCTTAAGGACCCATGATGGTCCTGGACCGTCATGGGTTGTTATCCCCTTAAGGACCCATGACGGTCCAGGACCGTCATGGCTTAAATGATAGCAGCGTGCCTCCGTGCATGCTGCTATCGTTAATTCCAGGCTGAGACTGAGCGCTCCGAGACCGGGGCGTTCAGTCTCAGCCCTTCTTGCTTGAGCCGGTTCATGTGATCACCGTAGCAGCGATCACATGTACCGGCATTCTGAGAAACAGAGTCAACATGCAAAGCATGCTGACTCTGAGTGTCTCCTCTACCTCTGTCTCCCTTGCTATCAAAGTAAGGGAGAGAGAAGTAGAGAGGAGACACCTAGTGGTAAAAGAAAATACAGCAGCTGGAGGTATTAACCCCTTCACTGCTGGTGCAGGAGGTTGGCTAAATGCAAGTCCGTTTTTGACCTGCAATGATATACTTTTTTTTTTTTTTTTTAAAAACACAACACACTTTTTTTTTTACAAAAAAAAATGTTATAAAAAAAATATATCATTAAACAATATTGGAAGTGTGATTGTTGTGTAATACACTTATACACACCGCCAAATGTCAGGGATAAAAAAGTGTCAAAATAGGGTAGGAAAAAGGGACATGGGGATTTTCACTCAGGGGGGACAGTGGCCACTTTAAACTGCGCATTTTGTAGGTATTTTGTAGGTATGACTGACCGGTCATACTGTTCATGCAGTCTCCATAAAAATGTAACCTTTTGTGCCCAATTGATCCCAAGAGAGAAAACAAAAATGGTGTTTTTTTCACATTTTTTTTTTAATTTTCATAAAGTAAATGGTGGGTTATCCATATATGTGGGGTATCAAAAGAAAGCCCTATTTGTTCTTAAAAAAACAGTATATAATTTATGGGGGTGGAATAAAAGACTTAGAGGGAAAACACTGTTGAACAAAAATATAGTCAAAAAGGTCAGAATTTCTCCGGTCCTTAAGGGAAAACGACCTCAGATTTTCCCCGTCCTTAAGGGGTTAATATTTGTACACGTTATACAACGACTCATCCCACATTTGTACACTCCACATTTTTTTTATTGTTACAGAGGGTGTTCTCTCCTTCTTTTTTGAAAATGTATTTCACTGTCGTCCAATACAGGTTACTGGTACACTGGGAGGCGATCCGCCCCTTTAAGTAGGCAAGAACATTTCTCTAAATGTATGCAGGGGATGGAGCCTCCCCTCCCTCCTAGGCTGCTCCTCAGTCAGCACAAGCCAGAATGATTTGTTCCTCGGTGTGTTCACACCAGGTGGAGAACATCTCTCTTCAAACTTTAGTTCATTATTTTTTTGCAAATATGGAATACCACCATTAGGCGGGTTACCATGGCTGTCATATGCCCTCTTGAAAGTGGATAGCACAGCTTCCAGGGTACTTCTGGTGGACCTTTTGCCCTGATGACGGAACAACTTGATTTCAAGTACTTCCCTGAGGGACTATCCTCTGTGGTAATTCTTTACTTACTTGGTAACCTGAAGACAGAAGTCCTGCAGAAAGATGAGCCACCCTTTGAGTGCTGAAGGTCCACTTGTCCCACAGTGTCCCTTCATTGGGCTTGTATTTGGGAGTTCTCATTGCGCACTCCGGCACTCATTGGGTGTTTTTCTGTATCTTGCACTGTATTTTATTGCAATGTATAGTGTATGTCTGGGGTTTTGGAGCAGTTTATGTGGGTTTTAACCCTTTCTCTGCTGGTTTTTCCAGTTTCATGGGTGTTTGGGACATTTCCTTTTCAGGGTCATGTTTTCTTATTTAGTTCATGTGTTTACTATGTGTTTTGCACCTCTTATCTATAAGGGTTAACTTTATTAGAAATTATGTTCCGCGCCTTTAAGCACGCTTTTCCCGCATAGACGCCATTGCTCCTTTACTCTCTATGGGCTTACACTGTGTGGGACGTATCTCTGGAACCGCTTCACATAGCGACTTCAGAGTGGGCTCTTTTTGTTTGTCTTCTCTTGCTCTATCATCCGGTTACATGTTTGAGTGTGTTGGGGGACTCGGGGGGCTTCGGGCACTGTTTTGGGGTACTTGGTGAGGAAAAGTAAGTTTCCCATTAGCGCTCGTTTCGAGCCCTTTTTCTGATTGGCTCCTGTCGCGGCAGCCATTTTGTGAGTTCTTCTCATCGAGTATACTACGCAGGGACCGGACTTTCTCCCTCTCCTCCGCTGATTAACCCTTCGATTGCCAGATAAGTTTAGTTTTAAACATTTCTGGGGTGAATATTTAATCTTTCACACTTTAATTGGGTGATTTCTGTCTGTGGGGTATATCTGACACTGTGAGTATGTCTACTCCACTGGAGCCTGGGACTAGACCTAAGACTAAGGAGGCTGGGGTATCAGTATCCCCCATTGCATTTTGCTCCTCCAGTCATTCAGGGCTACCTAGAGAATTTTCTGGTCATTTATGCCCAGCTTGTGCGGAAGGTCATGGCAGCAACCCAGGGCCTTCCAGCCACACTATTGAGCCAACATGGGTGAAAGAGTTCAAGGCTGCAACTAGGGATCTCAGATCCACTCTTCAGCTCTTTCCCTCTCAGGTTCAGGGGGCTCTTCAAGTATGGCAGACCCCCTCCATTGTCAGGACCTCCCTGCCCAAGCCACAGGGAGCTCCTGACGTATCTGATTCTTCTGAGGAAGAATTGTTGCAGGATTCTGATGTTGAGGATGGTACAGTTATTGAGTCTACCAGATCGGCTGGGGACCCTTTTGAATGTGATCCTGAACTCTCTGCTGAGGGTTTGATCAGGGCTGTGCTGACCACCCTCAATCTTCCCTTGTGCCAGGAGACTCCTCTTGACCCAACGGACGTGTTTCAGAAACCGTCTAGGGCTGTTACTTGCTTTCCTACTAACCCTACTCTTGAATGTTTAGTTTCCGATACGTGGAAAAACCTGATAAGTCCTCTTCAGTCTCAAAAAAGTTTGCCAAACTTTATCCTTTTCCTGAGACAGAATTGACTAAATGGGTTCATCCTCCTAAAGTGGATGCTCCAGTTTCTAGGTTGGCCAAATCTACTGCTTTGGCTGTATCTGATGCTTCTGCTTTACAGGATTGGACTGACAAAAAGTTAGAGACCTGCCTTAAGTCTATTTTTGCCTCTATTGGTACTGCCATGCATCCAACTTTCGCTGTAGCGTGGGTTAACCGGGCCATTGCGGTCTGGACTGAACAACTTACTGTGGCGGTTTGCCAAGATGCTCCAGTGTCAGAACAGTTGCAATTGCTTGCTAATATTTCTGAAGCTCAGAATTATGTGTCTGACGCTGCCTTTGATGCTGTTCGCATGATGGCGAGGGCTTCCACTTCTTCTGTGGTGGCTAGACGCGCTCTTTGGTTAAAGATTTGGTCTTCTGACACCGCTTCCAAGAAAGTTTTACTTTCTTTGCCCTTTCAAGGGACTTCCCTGTTTGGATCTGAACTGAAGGAATTGATCAGCGAGGCTACTGGAGGTAAAAGCACTCTTCTACCCTCAGTCTTTAAGAAGAAATTCCCAGCTAAGCGCTATCGGTCCTTTCGTTCCTTCCAAACTGAGACACGCTCCACGTCCCAGGCGGTTCTGCCTGCTCCGCGCACCTCCTCCAAGCCCAAACAGTCCTGGAAGCCCAAGGTTGCCCCTAAGGCCAAGACTTCCAAGACTGCTTCGGCATGACTCGCCGAACCCGGGTCCGCATCCAGCTGTAGGTGGACGGCTTCACCTATTTCGCCGGGTTTGGGAGGATTCAGTGGCGGACCCTTGGGTTCTTTAGGTGGTGTCAGAGGGATACAAGATCCCTTTCTTTTCTCTTCCCCCTTTTCGTTTCCATTTTACTCGTCCTTCTCAGGACTCCACAAAAAGGCGTCTGTTCGACGACGCTATTCAGGATCTTTTGGACAAGGATGTCCTGGAACCAGTTTCTCAGGAGGACATAGGTTTAGGATTTTATTCCAACCTGTTCGTTGTGGCCAAAAAGGACGGCGGAGCTCGTCCTATTTTGGACCTCAAGGATCTCAACTCCTTTGTTGTGAGTACCCACTATCGACAGGAATCTCTGCGCACTGTGATCGCTGCTGTGTCTCCGGGGGAATTCCTTGCTTCCCTTGACCTTCAGGATGCATATCTACACATCTCTATCCATCTAGAGAGCAGACGGTATCTCAGGTTTGCCTGCGACAGGGGTCATTTTCAGTTTTCAGCTCTTCCCTTTGGGCTGACGACAGCCCCACAGGTTTTTCAACGCGTCCTGGGAGCATTGATAGCGGTCATCCATCGGGATGGCATCAGAGTGACTCCATACATGGACGACTTACTCTTGAAGGTGACATCAGCAGATATCCTTCACCAGCAGGATCAGGCTTGCATTCAGACTCTCACTCGCCACGGATAGATTGTGAATCTGGACAAGTCAGACTTGATTCCATCTCAGCGGATTATCTTCCTGGGCCTTCTGTTCGACACTCAGCAGTGCATGGTGTTTCTGCCGGAAGAGGTGGCTCATCAGATTGCTCTCCGGGTATCGAAGATCCTGGCCCTCGAGCGGATTCCAGTGCCGAAATTGACTTCTCCGGTGGGGAAACTCATTTCCATGATAGAGGCGGTGCCTTTTGCTATGGCACACACCAGGGAACTTCAAAGGTTCGTAATCCAGACGTGCAGGAATCATCCAGACCATCTGAAGCTCTCTGTTCCTCTACCTCCTCATGTCGAGTTGAGCTTGGAATGGTGGTTGGACCTTTCCCATCTCCTGAAAGGGAGATCCTTTCAGATCCCTTATTGGACCACAGTCACGACGGATGCCAGCCTCCTGGGATGGGGGGCGGTGTTGGGTCGCTTCAGTGCCCAGGGGAAGTGGGGACTGGAGGAATCTCTTCTGTCCATCAACATTCTGGACCTCCATGCGATATTCCTTGCCCTACGCCATTGGGAATCTCAGCTGGAGGGTTGTCCAGTCAGGGTCGAGTCCGACAACGCCACCGCAGTGGCCTACATCAACAGGCAGGGCGGAACAAAAAGTCTCGCCGTCTGGTTAGAGGTCAAGGCCATCTTGTCTTGGGCGGAAGTACATGTTCCCATCATTTCAGCGGTTCACATTCTAGGCGTAGACAATGTCATGGCAGACTTTCTCAGTCGTCACACAGTCGACAGTGGAGAGTGGGCTCTTCATCCGGAGGTGTTACAACTCCTCACTCAGATGTGGGGGGTTCCTGTGGTGGATCTGATGGCAACCAGACACAACAGGAAGGTTTCAGTGTTCTGCTCTCGGTGGAGGGATCCACTAGCTCTGGCAGTGGACGCCTTGTCAATTCCTTGGGAATTCTCCCTAGCCTACATCTTTCCTCCTCTTCCGTTGTTTATCAGAGTCATCCAGAAACTGAGGATGGAGCGTTGTCCAGTTATTCTGATCGCTCCGAATTGGCCTCGTCAGTCCTGGTATCCGCACCTGATGGCCATGTCTGTAGCGGAGCCTTTTCCGCTTCCCTCTCGTCCAGACCTTCTACTACAAGGCTATCTGTGGAAGGAGGATGTTCATCGTCTTCATTTGATGGCTTAGAGGTTGAATCCTCAATTTTGAAGAAAAAGGGTTTTTCCTCTGCTGTGGTGTCTACGATGCTGCGTGCTCGTAAGCCTGTGTCTTCCAAGATTTATCACCGAGTCTCGTCGACCTTTGTAGCATGGTGTGCTGATAGGGATCTATCGCATGATTTTCATCTTCCTACTGTCCTGGCCTTTTTACAGGACGGTGTTGATAAGGAACTCAGTCTGAGTTCTCTTAAGGTCCAGACTTCAGCGCTTTCTGTCTTTTTCCAGGAGCGCATTGCTGTTATTCCCGATGTCAAAGTTTTCTTCCAAAGTGTGGCTCATGTTCGTCCTGCTTTCAGGAGTCCGGCTCCTCAGTGGGGTATCTCAATCTAGTTTTGGGGGTTCTCCAACGACCCCTCTTTGAGTCCTTGGCTACTATTCCTTTGCGCCTTTTGTCCTGGAAGATGGCCTTCCTTTTGGCTATTGTATCAGTTCGCCGGGTGGCAGAATTACAAGCTTTGTCTTGTAAACCACCTTATCTGGTGTTCCATAAGGATAAGACTGTGCTTCGCATTTCCAAGGAGTTTTTGCCTAAAGTTGTCTCCGAATTTCACATCAATCAGGAGATTGTGGTGCCCTCTTTCTGCCCTAACCCTTCCTCTGACAAGGAGAGGGATCTTCATTTGTTGGATGTTTTGCATTGTCTCAAGTTTTATGTTCATCGCACTTAGTCTATCAGGAAGTCTGATGCTCTGTTTGTCATTCCTGAGGGACCTAGGGCGGGGAGACCGGCATTCAAGGTGACTATTGCATCCTGGATAAAATCTACCATTCGTAAGGCTTACGAATTGCGGAATAAGCATGTGCCCTTTCGGGTCACTGCTCATTCTACTAGATCAATTAGGGCCTCTTGGGCCTATAAAATCAAGCGTCCGCTTATCAGCTGTGTCGGGCGGCCACTTGGTCTTCTGTGCACACATTTTCGAAGCACTACCGTGTGGATGTGCTGGCCTCGGCTGGTGCCAGCTTTGGGAGGAAGGTCCTGGAGGCAGTTTTGCCTGTCTAGGATCTTCTTCTTCTGAGGTCTTCAGTGTTTCCTTACTGTTGAGCCCTGTTGGCTCTGGTTCAGTGTGCTGTGTTGTGTTCTTGGGGTCTGTTCTTACCCCTAGTTGGTGTCCGTTGACACTTCTGATTGTTGGGGTCTCTGACTGGTTGGTTCATAGAGGTTCTGGTGACTCTGGGGGCCTTGCGCCTGATCCTTGCCTTCTTCCCGCCTCTGGGAAACTCAATGTTTGGACATCCCAGTGTACCAGTAACCTGTATTGGATGACAGTGAAAATAGGATTTTAGTCTTACCTATTAAATCCTTTTCACTTAGTCCATACAGGTTACTGGTCTCCCACCCTGTCAAGGGACCATGCTTGGCTTTCCTGTGGCATTCTGTGGGAGTCCTTTGGGGCATGCTCACAGGAGTCTTCTTCTTCTCTTCTATCTCTAGTCAGTGTTAGTGTCTCAAATCATTCTGGCTTGTGCTGACTGAGGAGCAGCCTAGAAGGGAGGGGAGGCTCCACCCCCTGCATACATTTAGAGAAATGTTCCTGCCTACTTAAAGGGGCGGATCGCCTCCCAGTGTACCAGTAACCTGTATGGACTAAGTGAAAAGGATTTAACAGGTAAGACTAAAATCCTATTTTATTACTTCAGGTTTCTTCCTGGACAATACTTCTTTTATATTTTAAGTAAAAATCACTTCAGGTCCATCTGACATCCTATTGTTGAGTATTTGATCTTGGAGTAATATTGGCCAATTTTTTTAGATAATTTTTTATTGGGGGGGTGGGGTGAACTGCCTATGGAAACGGATGTGTTTTCAATGGGTCCGTGGCTGTGATCCTATATCTACTCTATAATTGTCTCTACCTTTATTATTCTGATTGCTAAATCGAGGTGGTGTTGTTGTGAACTACCTTGTGTGCCTTTAGTGTTCTTTAGGCACCGATTATTTGTGGAGGGCAGATATATCTGTGGTGTTTTCCTACTTCCACTCTTTCCAGACCAGATGCCATAGCTGAGTGACATGGCGACCAGAGCTTTAAACATGAGTGTGAGGGTTTCTCCACACTTTCTTCAGACCCAGACGGGGACCCTGTCAATGCTATTCTGGAGTTGCCTCTCTGTTGTACACTGCCTGTTCCCTGTACAAAATTTCTCACTAAAGGAGACATACTGCAACTACCATCTAAGGAAGACCTTGGGACCATATTGATATTGAGCAACGATGCACACCATAGCAACGATGCACACCTACGCTCCTGTCCAGGCCTGGTGTAATGGATGGCTTCCATGAGGCTTGCTGTATGCTGTTGGTTGCTAAGAGTTGGGGAAGTAAGCTAACTGTGCTTGACCTACCTACATCAACTGTTTAGAGTGAGCTGAAGATCGAGCTTGGCCTGTGGTTTCCTGAGGTTCTGGAGGTATTGGAGGTCTGCAACCTGTTTAATTCCCTCCCGGGGGACAAGGAGTGTGGATGGGATGCCACCCCGTGGGACCCGGGCACCCCTACCTAACTTAGTGACCGTGTCCTTTTGGGAGCTATTTCTGGTCCTGGATTAAGAAACTGGTAGTGGCTAACTGATAATGATACATGTTTGTTGTTACATTTTATGCTTTCTCTTATGTATGATCTGGATGTCCCTATTGTATGTAGATGGACTCTGTAGCACTTAAGCAGCTGTAAGGCATACCCCAGGACTGATGGACTGCCTGTTCTGAGCCAACAAAGGCAGTCCTCCTAGCGCCCAGGAGGATCGGCTGGGTTTTGATATTGATCACAGTGCTATATTGCTAGGTTTTGTCCATTGTTATACGGGAGCGGGAGGCCTGTCTATACTGGGAATACTTTGCCTACTGGGAGGGATTGTCAGTATAGTACTGTTAGGTTCAGATATTCTTATATTTTGCATGTATGTTCTTTATGCATTAATTGTTTATGCTACTAATAATTGCTATGTTGCTTGATCATTCGGTGCAGGTCTGTCTCTGACGTCCTGGGGTTGTCATTTTCTTTTCTATGTGTGTTGGTACTCAGGCTTGAGGCGCCCCAGGGACTTCAAAGTTATTTCCCCTGTGCTGTATGAGTCGAAAGGCTGGAGAGGGCTTGCTTACTATTTGCCTATAGCCTACTATATCTCATATTATATTGTTGCAGCTGACATGTCTATATCCGTACTACATTCTGTATTTTTGTATGAGATTGCTTCCTTTTTCTCCTATTAGCCTTGCTAAGATCTCAAATTTCTGATGTTCCATCCTGATTATTAGATCTACTATACCCCCCAAGACCTCCTTGAGGTCCCTGCATGGTGTCCAGGCAGGGTGCAAGGTATTTGCCTGTTACTCTGTTCACACATATGTTACATTTATGTCTTTTGTCTCTTTTCTGTCCGCTTTAACAATTATTTTTTGCCTTTCCACTGGTATGGCCTTTATTCCTCAACTTATTCTGTTACTTAGCTGTTATTTTACTTTCCTTCTTCCTCTTTTCCTCTAGCCTAATGTTGGGAATACTTTAATTCCCCTGATTACTATACCTAGTGATCAGTCTTTGGTCTCTTTCTTATGAATACCCACCAGTATCAGCTCTTCTAGCACATTTCAGATGAATCTGATCAGTGTTTAATTTCATTTCTTATACCTGGATTGTACTAGCTGCTCTGTTCAAGCACTTTTCTCTTTATCGTTACCTAATATCTACTGTAGCTTAATGTAGCTCTCATTCACTGCGAGATATCTCAGTTATATTGTTGAATCTTTATGCTATAATCTTTATGACTGTAATGTTTCTGGAGATGTGCATCTGCAAAGCTTTATACTATGTATGTTTACATTTTTCTTTTTTTTTTCAATAAAGCTTTTAAAAGGAAAACAAAACAATATTGGGTAAAGAACTGAGGGTTTTTTTTCATTCTAATTTATAGTTCTTTTTCTCTTTAGGTATCAGCATCTCCTCAGGACACAATTTTTTCCAGTTCTTCCTCTGCATAGCCTTTTTTAATAAACTTACTTTTAAGTTCTATTGCCTGCTCTCTATAATCTATTGTTTTTTTTTTACAATTTCTTTTAATTCTTTTAAATTGTCCTCCTTGTATATTATTTTTCCACTGTTTTAGATAACTACTTTTATAATGCAGATAATTGTTTGTACTTGTAGGTCTTATATAATTCATGGTTATTATTTGATCTTCTTCACCCGCAAGATTAAGATTTAAAAAATTTATACTTTCTCTTCTAATATTATAACTGAATTTAAGCCCTTGTTGGTTATTGTCTAATTGATTCAAGTAGCCTTCCAGTTCATCTCAACTCCCATGCCAAATGATTAGTAGGTCGTCTATGAAACATCCATAGAACACCAGCCTCACTCCCAGCCCAGCCCCCCACACGTGGGTCATCTCCCAATAACCCATGTATAGGTTGGCATAGCTGGTGGCGAAGTTGGCGCCCATGGCAGCTCCTCTCACTTGCAAGTAAGATTTATCTTTAAACTGAAAGTAGTTGTTATACAATATATATTCTATAACTTCTAGTAAAAATTATTTTTGCATATCAAGCATATCCTTATCAGCATGCAGAAAAAAACATACTCTTTTAAGCCCTTTTGATGGTCAATGCTTGTATATATAGGGAGGTGACGTCCACGGTTGCCCAGACACATCGATCACTGCATTCAAAATGATTAAATTTATTTAATATATGTGTTGTATCTTGATATATGATTTTAATAATACTTCATATTTTTGAAGTATTTTAAATTTTTAATATATTCTGACAGCTGCGACCTCGCCCCCCATGGATAATACATTCAAAAACATTTTATTTCATTTATTTAATATTTTACATTTTATTCATCATTTTATTTATATCTTATTTTTTCCTATTTTTTATTTGTTTGTTTTTTTTTATTTGAATGTTTCTTCATTTTATTTTGTAATTATACATTTTTTCTATTTTTATGTTTATGTCAATATTACTTAATTTCATGTTTTATTTTTATGCTTTATTTTATATTTTTTGTTTATTTTTACTTTTATTCTTATTTCTCTGCATATTATGTATTTATTTTCATTATTATATATTCTTTTGTTTTCTTTCTTTCTTTCTTTCTTTCTTTCTCAAATGGGTATTGCTGATTAACATCTCCAGCTATTATTTATATTCAATTTGTTTTTACATTACCATTTTGGTAATTATTAAAATAAGTTGTTGTCCTTCCATATAAGACAATGCTGTGTTGGTGTATATAATGAGTTGAACTATTGTGGATGCCGGATTCCCATGGAAGTGAGCAGTGTGGAGACACAAGGATCGCATCGGTGGGAATTAGAGGTCCATTTATGCACCTCCTTGGGAAATATGGAAGAGTTAATATGATTTACTTGAAAAGAGGAAGCGGAAATACCATGTCAGAAAGTGCATGATGATGTCACAATGGAGCTATAAATGGGCTAAATATAAATAGAACACTGAGCAACTTCATACCATGCTCCCTGATGAAGTACCTATAAACAGGTACAAAACGCATTGGAGAATTGCTTTATTCTATTATGCTATTTGACATATTGTGGGTTCCAGAGCGACTATTACACGCAAGATCTAACGATTTGAAAAGAGATGTAAATACCCTTTAAAGAACGGGAGGTCCAGCAGCAGAGCTGAAGAAAGTGAGTGTGGAAGTTGAATAGTGGCATGAATACTGCAGTAATAATAAGAGCTGTTAGCCTTGATTCAGCATCAATAGGAGGCTATAACAACAAGTGAAGATCAAACAATAACTTGTTGGAGACAGCCAACTGCATTGACATTGGAGGAGATCAAGCTGGGGTCGCTTACACCACAAAACCAACTAGCGGGAATAAAGTTAAGGACCTGAGGTAACAAAGACTAATATGCCACTTTATAAGAACATACCAACACACACTAAAAATAAAGAAACTGCTCAATAATATCATTATTATATTGACCTGCCGCATTACATCATAAGCAGTGAAAGGGTTAACATCGTAACATAGCCACTCCAATCATCACCAATACTTTAGATACAAGATTGCTGTAGCAATATAGTGATTGATCTTTGAAGTTGTAGGAATATAAAGAACACAAATCTTTGAAGGTGATTTCTTTATATCGAGCAACGAACCTTAATATACATCAGGATTTTTTAAATTTTGTTTTATTAATATTAGTTCTGGAGCTATATATAATTTTCTTTGATATATATATCCATTATGTCATTATAGCTTTAAATATTTGATATACGGTAGTTTTTATGCCTATCTTGTATAAATATGTATTCTGTTTTATATTGTGATAAATCATTGTGATTGGATTCTGTAGCGCTCTCCATCTAGTGTAAATGTGGAATTTCTATTATTAGACTTTATCTATTGAAGGGTCTACGGACAGTAGTGACACATATCACCGTGTTATCAATATTATTATTAGCCGACCACTGTGGGCACAGGGCGCAGTGATCACAATTTGTTGTTGGTTTTATATATATATATATATATATATATATATATATATATATATATATATATATATATATAATATCCAGCTTGAACAGGAATATCATTAGCAAGAGCCAACATGGCTTTGTTAAAGACAGGTCTTGTCAAACTAACTTGATTGCGTTTTATGAAAAAGTGAGTAAAAATATAGATGTTGGAGTGGTGGTTGATATGATCTATTTAGACTTTGCCAAGGCATTTGATATGGTTCCACACAAGAGGTTACTATACAAATTGAATGAAATAGGCTTAGGGGAAAATGTTTGTGCGTGGACTGGAAATTGGCTGAATGACAGAATGCAAAGAGTGGTAGTAAATGGCAAGTTCTCCAATTGGATAAACATGATAAGTGGAGTACGTCAGGGATCTGTCCTGAGTCCTCTTCTTTTTAAACTGGGCAGGCAAATGAGATTCAATATATAAGTGTAAAGTTATGTATTTATATATAATAATATAATAATATAATAATAAAAATGCAACATATACTTTAAATGGTGTTTCTCTGTGGTAATCTACTAATGAAAAGGATTTGGGAGTAATGGTAGACAATAGACTTAGCAGTAGCGTGCAGTGCCAGCTGGCAGCTGCAAAGGCCAATAAGATATTGGCATGTATTAAAAGGGGTATTGACTAAAGGGAGGAGGATGTTATTACTCCTCTTTACAGGTCCATGGTAAGACCCCACCTAAAATATGCTGTTCAGTTCTGGGTGCCCTTTCTGAAAAAGGACATTATGGAACTAGAGAAAGTGCAGAGGAGGGCTACAAAACTAGTAAAGGGAAAGGGAAGTTTTAGTTATGAAGAAAGGCTAGAAAAGTTAAACTTGTACACACTAGAGAAATGGCGTCTTAGAGGGGATATGATAACACTATATAAATATGTTCAGGGCCCATACAAAGGGCTCTCCAAAGACCTGTTCATTAACAGAACAGTACAAAGGACAAGAAGCCACCCGCTTAGACTTGAGGAAAGGAGATTTCATCTACAAAAAGCGGAAGGGTTTCTTTACGGTACGGACAATAAAGGTATGGAATTCACTGCCTGAGGAGGTGGCGCTATTGAATACATTAGATGCCTTTAAAAAGGGTCTGGATACTTATTTAAAAGAGCAGAACATAGAGGGTTATGTATGTTAGTATTGGGATTAATATTTAATTAGTGCTTGTTGATCCAAGGAAAAATCTGATTGCCATTTGGAATCAAGAAGGAATTCCCCCCCCCCATTCAAGGCAGAACTTGAAATTGCTGTATTGAGGGGTTTTTTTGCCTTCTTTTGGATCAACGATGGTAAACAGGAATAGGAAAAGGGTTGAACTACATGGATGCAAGTCTTTTTTCAACCTAAATTACTATGTTACTATGTTCATATATATATATATATATATATATATATATATATATATATATATATATATATATATATTCTAGAGCAGTTTTCACCATTATCATGTGTGTGTCAAACACTATCCTCATTCTCAGATTATTGACAGACATTACTTATTGGTCATAGTCGTGGTCCCAAATGTGGCAGATGTAGCAACCCTTCTTCACATCCCTTCTCCTCATCATAATCTGTGCTGCAGTTGTCCTGGCTTTGTCTGTCATGTGTGGTTTCTACTACCTGATACTCAGATGGTATGAGACTTTGGTTCATTTTTAAGGATGTTAGTCTCCCAACATTGCTGCTTGACAGCTGCATCCTGTGGTCACTGACATTGTAACCAGCTGCACTGAAAACCCGCTCAGACTCAACTCTTGCTGGAAGACAACTAAGGGTTTCCACTGCAGTACGTGTCAATGCTGGTCTCACAAACTGCTTTGATTGCCATAGTCCATGGGTCATCGTTTCTGCCTAGAACGTAACTATCCTGCAAGTATGCAGAAACCATCTCATATGCAGTGGGACCACTTCTAAGAGCTACATGGTGTTCCTATGTTCAGTTACCAACCCACTCAGTAAGCAAGTCCCAAAGAGATGTGTCGCAACCAACACCACCAGTCTTGGTTATTTGCCAGGCCTGCTGGGACCCATGAATTGCCCTGTTTTCAGAATGGAATATTCTAATTGATGATGTAGCTGCTTCTGCTGGTTGAAATGTTTTGCTGCTTACCTTTTCACTATGCTGTCTAGATGTTTTTTGTGCCCTCACGTTCTTCCTCTCATCCTCTACAATGTAATCGTCCTCCTTCCTTGACAGAATCCGATTCCTCAGAGAGTTGCTGCTGATCATTTTGACTCCTTGTTGTGACAAACTGCTGATGGCTCTTTGGTTTCTGCAAATTCTGAAATTTTGTGTTTAAAAGTTAAGGCCCTGCAAAGTGGCAGGAATGTATTCCTCATTGCTTTTAATGGACAATATGCGAGGATCTTGTTCAAAGCACGCCAACATTTCCTTTACCAGCTGGAGCTGTGTTGTCATTGTGGTAAGATTCCTCAGCCATGCTCCTTATTTTTTTTCTGCAATAAAAATATCAGTCGTAGAATTTCACTAATTCGTGCCCAGCGCAACTCAACAGCATGGTTGCCTCCTCAAAGGGTTTCAGCAGCTCACGTACATCGCACATTAGTTGTCATTGGCCAGGTGACAAAGAGATTCCTCCCAAAGCCTTGCAGGTTTGGATGGTGTACTCGCTAATTGCCTTATTCTGCTTCTACAAATGTTCTAGCATGATAGCATAGAATTCCACCTGGTAGGGACCTCCATTTTCAGCTGGTGATGGGGCATGTTGTTACGCTCTTATATGAAATAAAGAACGTTGCGTGCACTGTTGAAGTGACTAAAATGGGCACAGATTTTGCAGGTAATAGCAAGCGTCTCTCTGAGGGTTTTGGATTCTGTCATGAATCTGGCCACAACTAAATTTAGTACGTGGGCAAAGCGTGGCACATGCAGCAATTATGTTGGAGCCATTATCAGCAGACACAAAACCAGCTTTTAAGGAGCAGAGTACAAGCCATTCCTCTATCACCAGCTCTAACTTACTTAAAACATCTACAGCTTTGTGGGACTATCTATCAGAAACTCTGCAAGCACAAGGTGGTGTGCCGATGGTAGGGGCTATCCTGCTCCTGCTGCCACCTATTATTCACACTGCTAGAACTAGAGGCATGATTACTGACTGTTACCTGATGCTGTAAGCTAGTGTTGCTGGAAGGAAAACCCAATGAGCAGTCACAGCCATACAGTCTGTGCTCTGACCACTTGTCCACATATGTGTTGTCAGATTGATTTCCTTGCCATAAGCACTTTTCAGCCCTTTGCCCACCACACTAACCACCTGATTGTACAATTCAGACACTGCCATTCTGGAAAAATAACTACAGCTTGGGATATGCCAGTGTAGAGCTACACATGACATCAGTTCTCTGAAACCTCGGTTTTCTACCAAAGAATATGGCAGCATGGCAACCTTTCCATTCCACAGGCATACTTTGGGATTGTTTTTTGTGAAGTTTTTTTACTCTTTCCCAGGAACTCAGTCAGTTGGGTTGGCAGGACATGGCAGAAGAACCCTGGAACTTTATTGCTTTAAAAACATGACTAGAAGAGGTGGTGGAGGTAGAGGCAACATGCGTGGGCAGTCTATGACTCTTGCCATCTCCTACAGCAAAGCCAGACTCATTACACTCCTCTGCAGCAGGAGCCATAGGTTATTTGGAATGAACTAATTGTTGGCAGTAGAACACTCTCTGACACATAAATAACATCATTACTTCTCTTTTCTGCCACAGATCCTTGGGACCTTCTGCTGCTGCTGATAGTTGCGGCACCACTGACCTGCTGAAATGTGTCTTCCAGTCAGACCTGTGGTTGTACTTCATGTGGGATCTCTTAGAGGAGGTGCTTAGGTGTGAGCCTACTTTCCACCTGCTCACGTGCTATTTGCACAGACAGCAGAGAGGCAACATGCTTAGCTTTAGGATCTGGAGTAAAGTATCTCCATGCTGTGGACTTCATGGACTGAGGGGTTCCCGAGGGGCTGCTATTTCTAGTGGGGCTAGATGTTGATGCAATTCTACTGCTACTACTACTAGGTGTTGAAGGTGCAGTACTTCCAGCAGCAGCAGAGGCACTTGTCAGACCTAACATTGTGGATGTTAATAACCTGTGGTGCTGTTGTTGTTGCTGCTACTTGGTACTCAACACAGGTGTGTGTGGCTGAATGTGACTTGGACTTTGAAGAGGCAATGATGCTGATGATGACTGATAGGGTGACTGTGTAATTTTTGACATCTGTGCTTGTCCAGGGTCAGTGGTATTCTCAAACAGTTTATAAACAGGCACATTTCTCCTTTGCCTTTTTTGCTAACTTTATGGCCATGTCATCATCCTCTCTAATACTCTCAACTTCATCTGTATACCAACAAGAATGGTATGCTGGAGGGATATATTCTAGATCTGCATCATCATCAGTCATCATTAAGTCATCCCCAGCATAACTATCACCGCCACTTCTTGACCAAAACCCTTATATTCCTCTAAGCTTTTAGAAGTCTCAAACAATTTCTTTTTACTTTTACAAAGTTTGCTACTACTTTCAGGATAGGTATTTTGGTGATTGTCTCACTATCTGACTCAGCAGACGGTTCAGCTGCTACAACTTCCTTCATTATACTATTGCCATCATCAACACTAGAATGCCACTTGTCAACTTCATACTATTGCCATCATCAACACTAGAATGCCACTTGTCAACGTCTTCTTATATGTCTTCTTATATGGTTCTTTTTTTGTATTGGCGCTGGTGGTGCTGGAAGTTTTGCTGGGTACAAACTGCATCCTCCCTTGGAGGAGAGGGATCATCATAATTTATTGCACACGCTGCATCAACCATTGCTGCAGTCAGTTTTTGAACTACTATTTTACTCTCACGTCCCTGCACTGCTCCACCTTTTTCCCTCCCCCTGCCCCTTGTGCATTTGCTGGACATTACTCAACTATGTGTGTATTTTTACTCTACAGTACACAACACAACTGACAGAGTGTGATGTCTTGCCTTAGCCCAGTCAGCTGTCTGTCACCTAATATATTTAGTATTTTGTTGTTTCTTTATTATTTTTTATTTATTTTTGTATTATTTTCTTTAGCATTTTATTATTATTATTTTTTTTTCTAAGTTGTCCACCCTATCTTATAACAGTATATAAAAAAAAAATTATAACTGAAAAACAAAATCAACAACTTCTTTCCCCAGACTTCCCCAGCACAGAGACAATAACAGAAACATCACCAAGCAAACTGGTACCCAGCTGCCTATGTCTTGCCATTCAGTCACATGGAATTGGGGTATTTGGGGTCAACCTCCTTCCTCCCTTCTTCTCCCTAGAGTGCCCCAGACTCTCTAATACGAAGAACACATAAAAGACTTCCTAAACTAAACTTCAATTCCTCTTTATTTGCCTATTTTCTCTAGCTTAAAAACCATGCTGCTTTCTCCTCTCACAAACACAGAATGGCATGCTGCGAGAGTCTGACACCCTTGTACATGGCATTAGAAAAGTACAGAAAACTTTCATGTGATGGGGAAACATATTTCTTTCCATTGATTTCAATGCAATGAGCTAGACGAAAAAGCATGAAACAGCACTTTTCGCGGGAAATTATTTGCCAAGTAGGAAGTGCCATTATTTGCCGTTTTTGGTTTGAGGCAAAATTTTCGCCCATCCCTAGTCACTAGTCCTTCGATTATGATGATACTCAGAGAGAGAACAACAGATAAATGTCATCAATCTATTGAGCATACAGTTGCCTGAGGCTCATATTAATCTTTTACTGAAAGGACTTACTATTGTTCCATAAAACCATGTTGACCACTTTAAACACCATAAGGATTTGTACTTTTTTGACTGGAAACTGCTCCTTAAAATTTTCTTTTTTCTAAAGATAGTGGGATACAGACATGTGTCAATGAATCTAGCAATGCTCTGGATGATTTGAGAATATGAGAATATGTGAGACAGTACTACAGACTTGAAGGCTGATTGGAGATCTAGATTAAAAGTCAAATGTTCTTTTACTCCCTCATTCAATATTAGTCACATTATCAGAACATTCTTTGAAATGACAGACAGTGATCTTTCAGTGATAACTGACTCCAAACACAGATTTGGTAATTTAAGTCTAGTAGAGCAGCAGACATTACGATAAATTACCCAGTGGAATACAGTGGTAATAAAGCCAGCAGACAAAGGTGGGAACATTGTCATATGGTCTGTAGAAATGTGTATAGAGGAAGCTAATCGTCAACTTATGGCTGCATAATGTTAACATAGCCTGTTATCTAATTCAACTGAGGAATTTCTCACTACATATAATAAATTGTTCTCTTAAGGCAAAGAATGGAAAATTATCAATACTAAGGAATCTGCTTTCCTTACAGTGGTCTCTCCCAAAATAGTATCTTTTTATTTATGATCTAAGGTCCACAAGAGCACAACCAAACCCCCTGGACTCTCCATTGTCTCGGGCACAGACAGCTTGTATCACCAAGCAGCCCAATTCATTGATCAGTATCTAAGAGACATAGTGGTAACGTTGCCCTCCTATGTCAGAGACAACATGGTAGTACTTTCCAGGCTTGATGGAGTCCAGTTCTCAGACCAAACGTTACTGGTTACATGTGGCATTGAATCACTCTATACCAGAATAAGCCATGCAAGGATGTCATGCAGTTTTTTGAGCAGCTGTGCTTTGAATCTGATTGGCTGGGATGTGAGTAAGCACATCCCAGCCAGTGGCTGTGAGGGAATTGGAAATGAGACTGTCCATATATAAAGGCAGGCTCACTACCAGTTCCCTCAGTGTGTAACAGGCATCGGCTCAAGAGGAAGATGGAAGTGGGGTCTGTGCTGCGTGATGCTGTCTCCGCTGCCACCGCCTCCGCAGCTGCACACAGTGGCAGAGTCAGCAAGCATTATTAACAATAAAGCTAAGTATTTTGGAGAAATAACTTTAACATGGCATAATTTAACATGGTATTTATGATGAGATTTATTGGGAACAACTTGGACATCATATATTACTACTTGGCAGCATATTTATGGAACCGGACAATGTTAATACATTCTTTAACCCTTTTGAGCACCAGAGAGGTGTTTTTTGCTCTGCAGTGCGTCGCGTACACCTCTGGCACTCAAGAGGTGATGCTTATTTCTGCATTGTACTTATAATTTTATTTTTTTGTTTTACAGCAAGAAGACTGAAGAAAGCAGAGAAGGACAGAAGCTACAGGAAAGAAGAGACACAGTCAGACAGTGGATAACAGGTAAGTGTAAGAAATATCAGTTAACAGTCGGTGCTTGGCAGTATGTCAGGCACCGATAGTTGACTTTTTTTACTGTTAAGTTACTAATATCGCTGCGTTTAGCGGCATTTTGCAAACATGACTCACAAAATGGACATTTTGCCACAAGACCATTTCTGTGGCTTAACGTCCTTTGTGGTTTTAGTTGGTAGGGTCTTTGAATACCACGTTACACAGTTTATTATTTCAGCCGGTATTCACTTTGGCCCTACTGGCTATTTTAATGCCTGCCTTTAAATCTACCCCATGATGTGTTTCACCTATCTTAGTCATTTCCAAAAGCATTGGTAATTTTCTTTTTAATTCAGCCTCTTTCCCTGATTTATGTGATGCTGAGATTTTCTGAGATCCCCGCTACGCTCACAGCAAATTAAGGGAACAAAATAGCTAATCACCGGTGTTGCACTTTGAACACCTTAGACTAGGAGCTCCCCGCTTGCACTCACATCACATAATAACACTGTGTCTAGTGCTAATGTTTATGACATCTGGGATTTGAATATCACTATTTTAGTAACATAGTAAATTAGGTTGAATAAAGACACAAGTCTATCAAGTTCAACCTTTGCCTCATACCCCAGTGACTGAGAATTTTATAGCTTTCCTGCTACCAGATAAGTTAGTCTTTATCAGACCTTCCTGATCTGCCTACTAATAAGCAGGATAACTCTGTTTGATCCCTTTTGAAATAAACGTATCTAATGTATCCATTTTGTTCATTGTTCAATAATATTTTTCTGTCTTTTCTCAACGGGAAGCCTAAGACTTTTGGAACCCTTTTATCTGTGGAGATGTAATATAGCAAAATTTTTGGCGTTTTTACTCTTAAACGCATTAAAATACAAACCCCCCTTTTACATAGTAGTATGTAAGTCCGGTGGCACTTCCCATCACACAATATTGAGGTGATTCATACAAAGGTACATCTCTGTATGTTCATATTTATTATGAGACATATTCCCGAGTGTAAAGAAATAAGTATTAACACTGTTTCATCTTCCATAGAGATGAGGAATAAATTATTGGAAGGATAGAGAGAGGTTTAAATCTTGATGTTTCCCAGGAGAATGTGGCTTATTTTTTAAGTGTGTTTTTTCTTTTCTTTTTTATACTAACTTTTCAATGAAAGTTATGTTTTAATACTTTCTCCTGACATGACACCTTATTAAAACTATTTTCTATACACATAGAAATCATTATGTGCCTCACTGAGAGATCTATCTTTGGGTGCATTTTTTTGTCTACCTTTTTTGTTTAATAGTATTGAGTTAGTAGACAGAGGTACACAGTTGCAATATTGACAAGTAAATAGGTAGTAAACAACTGTGATGATCAAACAAAGTCAGTGCCTTAATATTTTTTATATCTTCATATTGAATTTGTGTGTGCAGTCACCACAGACTCGCCAAGGTTGAGGTTCTATGGGGACCTCCATCACACAAGAGAGGAAACTGTCTCCACAAATCTGTAAACACAAACATGGTGAAGTATCAGTTACAGACTGTTAGTTCTTATTGTTTTTATTGCCTGTATCATTTCATCCCCAGGATATTCTGCTGTATGCATATCTTTATTTCTGGATGTTTGTCATATTATCAATTGATTCATACAATCATAGTAGAATGTTGGACATTTGTCATTCATAATTGAATTCACTGTTGAATTTAGAGGTCTTTATTTGGATTACACTGAAAGAACTCATATTCAACTTATTCTAATATATCAGTAACATAAATGTACAGATATCAGTAAGTATAATGCAAACAATTGATCCTTTCCTGTTATAGGTCTCAATGCATTCTTGCAGTTATTCGGGACTACTGGCAAAGATTATAATATTGTCTGCAAAACGTAAGTGATGTAGGTCTCCATTGATCTTAAGTCCTTTTTTGTCCCAATTTAGTTTGCAGAAAATAGTTTTGAGGAGATTGTGTCTCATAAAAAGTCTTTTTCTATGTTGATCTGGACTCATTGTTGACCAGTATTGATGCAGTTGCATTTTCATACATTCATTGGAGGATATTTACCTAAGTTCTATCTATTCTTGCTCGCTTTTCCCTCACTTTCCTGATCACCTGATAACGGTATAACTTTCATCATTGGTTGCTGTGAGTTTATTATGCTTGAGACATCTTTCATCTGGCACTCGCTCTATGAACCATCCAGGCAATAGTTCTGGCCTTCTGTGATTGTTTGCTTGCTCTGGTTCCTGTTCCATCTTCTCCTCTGACCTCCTTGTAGTCTCTTGACTGGGTACCAATCTCTGTTGATCTCCTGTACTGACTTAGCTATATTTGACTATCCTGTTCCTGGTACATCCCTGCTACATTCGACTATCCTGCTCCTGGTATGACTCAGCTACATCTGTCTATCCTGCTCTTCGTACGACCCTGCTATGTCCAACTACCCTGCTCCTGGTATGATCCTGCTACGTCCAACTAACCCTGCTTCCAATTTGACCCTGCTATATCCAACATCCTCTCTAACACTGATCAGTTCAATAGCTAGTCTCCTACTAGTACTCCCTCTGCTGGAATATCATGGTATCACCTGTGTATCTGTTATACAGTTAGTGTTTCCATTTTCTGGTATTGGTTGTGGCTGTCTCTCTTCAAGGGTATTTAACTTTCAGTCTTTTGAATTAAACAACACAGATTCTGGAGCTATATATCCCAAAGGCAATATCTATACTAGACAATGATTCCTCCGGGTCAGCCCAAAAACTATCTTACTCAAAACAGATGCACATACAACATATACAAAGATATAAATTAATGCAATCCCTCGGCTATCACTATCAATGTATAGTCAAATCAAAAAATGTTCTCAAACAATATAGCTTATTCCAGTTGCTTGTAGAAATCTTAACCTCCACGTCGCTCCACAATATACATAGGAAGAAAGGAAAGGAAAACCCAGTCAGGCTCCAATACTTATAACTGATGAAGATCAAGTAATATCCACTTACAGTTTAATACTTTTCGTCACACTCCAGTGGATCATCGAATGCAGTTCTGTCACTCCTTTCCTCACCGGCTTTCAGGATCTGTATCGGGATATCCCTCCAATCGTCTGACTCCTCAGTAGGATTATGGACTCCTTTGAATCTCTTGTATATTCCTCTGGTTCATTCCATGTCTCTCCCAAAATTTAAAGTGACATAAAGGAATACAAGTGTTCAATATTATATCACCTCAACAATACAATAGTGAAAAATATCCACTTAGGCTATAGTTCTTTAACTCCAGCATAGTCACTTAGAGATCCAAGTTCAGGCTCTCAGTCTCCCCGCTTATTGGATTTCTCTCACGTCTCGTATCAGATAACACCCATTAAGGATGTTAAATTAATATAATATAAAAATGAGTAGCTTGAATGTAAAATATATTTATTATATAGAATAACACCAATACTAGTATATATAAAAACAATATAAAATCACAGGTGTTGCCTCATCCAGATCAAAACATACGGAACTATAAAGGCACCTTTGCAGCAACCCACACCACTCGATGCTCCTAATATGCTGTATTACCCATAAGATGGCCAATTGTTATACAGCGTTAAAGGATCAAGTTTGGTATCAGGACAGGCACTCACCTCCTCCACACAACGCATTTCGTACATGAGTATTTCCTCAGGGGAATTCGTCTGATTACTGTCCGAAACTTTCTTTTAAAGGTTGGGATGCAGCGTCAATGTCCACAGACATTTCTGTGATTCAATCAGTCAAGCTTTATAAGTCTCAAATGAACACTGTATCAATTCCATATTTATTGTATACTCAACTTGTCAAATCTACATCAGTAGTATAACAAAACAAAACCAACTTATCCATCCAAATCACACAGATTTCATAAATTATACTTATCTACATATACAAAGGAAACATAACATTAAAAAAAAAAAAACAATTGTGGTCTATACTTATATTTAGTCCCCTTGGGGTTAATGTTTTCAGTTGGTATATCCACTCCGTTTCTTTTTTTTTATATTTTCACAATTATGTCCTCTCCTCTCCAATTCTTACTCATCTGATCTATCCCTATAAACCTTAATAACGCAGGGTCCTTATTATGCTTCCTAGCAAATTGTTCAAAGACACTATGCGTCTCTAAATCCTTGCTTATATTTCAAATGTGTTTTTCAATTCGTATGTATAAACATCTTGACATACGCCACACATGTTGAAGGCCACACGGGCACTCCGATAAGTAAATCACATTTTTGCTATTACGCATGATTACCTTTTCTATATCAAAATTTGTATTAGTTTGATTACTTTTGAATTGTATAATAGTCCGTGATACTCTCTTACTGGTCCTACATGCCAGACATCTATTGCATCTATAAAAGCCTATTAAATCTTTTCTAAAGTAAGACATTTTTGGTGCATTGTGATTTATAAAACCCTGAACTAATCTTTGTTTCAAATTTTTGGAGCGCTTAAAAACAACCTTTGGATGTTCAGGTAAAATATTTTTTAGTTGGGGATCTTTTAGAAGGATAGGCCAATAATCCTTAAAAATCGTTTCCACACTCTTATGATCACTATTGTACTGAGTGACAAAGTTAGGACAATCAATCCCAATCTCCTTTCTTCTTCTTACATTCTTGCTATCACTTGATTGGTTCCTTTCAAGAATCAATCTTTTCATTTCTAATAAACTTGCCTCATCATAACCTTTACTTCAAAACATTTTTCCAGCTGTTCTATTTGTTGTAGGCATACTGCCTTATCAGCACAATTTCTCTGAATTTGTGTGTACTCTCCCCGGGGGATATTTCTCACCCCTGGTCTATGATGACAGCTTCTTGGATTAATACAGCTATTACTGTCCATCGGTCTTCTATACTTACATGTTTATAAGCAGTTATCCTCAATATAGATCTTCAAATCCAAGAAGTTAATATTCTCTTTGCTGGATACAGAAGTACATTTGAGGCCCTTATCGTTCATATTGATGTACTCTAAAAACTCTGTAAGTAATTCATCAGTTCCTTTCCAAATACAGAGGCAGTCATCAATATAACATTTCCATTGTATGACACCTCTATTCTTCTCTTGTGGGAGGTTAATAAATTCCATTTCCCAGTCCCCCATAAAAATATTGGCAAAGTTGGGAGTGAATCTACTCACCATCGTTGTACCAAGTAATTGGAGATAAAAGTCTCCTTCCTACCAGAAATAGTTCTTGGTTAGAATAAATTCGATACATTGGGTCAAAAATTCAATTTGTTCTTCTTCTAGAGTATCTTGCTTTACTAAAGCCCTTTGCACAGCTTCAATACCTTTTCTATGGTCAATAACTGTGTATAGGGAGGTCACATCACTTGTGATAAGATGTAATCCCTCTTCCCATTTCAGAGTTTTCAGCACATTAATAGTATCCCCTGTATCTTTTAAGTATGACGGTAAACCATTTAGCAACTCTTGTAAAAAGGTATTCCAATATTGTGAAAGGTTAGCGGTTAAAGACCCTATACCTGATACAATGGGTCTGCCCGGTGGATTTTCCCGATCTTTGTGGATTTTGGGTAGGGCATAAAACACAGGTATCCTCGGATTTTGGATATTCAGAAATTGGAATTCTTGTTCATTAAGAATCTCACTATCTCTTGTACCCTGTAGCAGGATCCTCAATTCTTCTTTAAACTTCTTAGTAGGATCTCCTCTCAATTTCTGCTTGTTCTTTAGGTTGTGCCTTGTTAAGTACTGTATCCATTATTCTTGATACTCCCTTTGTAAAAACCTTGCAGCCTATTGACAATATTCTTATTGGTCAGTAGTTTTTTTAGCTCCTCCTTATCACCTTTTTTGTGCAGTAGAATGATTTCTGCATTTTTTCATGTTTCAGGCACTTTGCAGAGTAGTAGGTATTTTGAAAATAGTTTAGGGCTTTGAATAAGTGTTAACTTTTGGCTTTCAATATTTCAGTAGTAACTTTATCAAGTTCAGTTGCTTTGATTTTATTGCAGCTTCTACTTCTTCTACCAAAACGTCTGGACAGCTCCTGCTTCTGGCCCTGTATTCAGTTGTTGTCCTTAATTATAAAGATTTGAATAAAATGCTTCCACTCACTTCAAGCTTTAATGCAAACATTTGCCTCCAATGTTTGACCATTTTTCATTTGCCTTCTTTGGCTCTTGATTTTCTCCCAGTGTCATTTTGATTGACTCAACATTAAACTTGAGTGTTTCTTCTTTTTAGTGAGTTTCCTTATGGTCTTGTAAAGACAAGAAAACAAGAAGGTGCTTCTGGTGCAATAAAGTTTGGAGAAAGATGTCACCAACCCTTCACCATTTAGAGATATACTCACAAAGGATATGGTCAGTGTAACACTTATATGTCCACTAACTGTTGCGCTGAGGGGAAGTTCTTTAAACACTATCACTAAACAGTGTCCCACAAAGAGGGTTATCCTCACCCTGACCCAAAGGAAGTCAGTATATAGAAGAAAGAACAGACAGGAGGGCGCCCAATAGTGCCTGTTATCCCAACATTATCAATGGATATAAGAAAAAAAATAATACCCACAAAATAGGTTGTTACTTGAGGGATTATACCCACAAATAACCAAACTCACTTGCAGAGATATATACCCATCTCTGCTCAAGTATCCCCGTTGGAGAAAGGAATCCAAAGAAGTCTGCTGTAGTCTATGTAAAGTAGATCTTTAATATACAAGGTATCGTTTTGTAAATAAAAGTTGCTATAAAGAGCAACTAAATAACAAACAAAATGTTAAAACCAAAAAGGATGGCTCTGCACAACATTTCGTAGCTCCCTAACTGCTTTCTCAAATGCAAAGAACCTTCAAACTAAAAATCTAAAAATCTACATGTCTCCGCTGCTTGGAGCGGCGGCAGCGGAGACACAGATGACCAACACAAGTCCCCCTTCAGACCTGTACGGTCCGATGCTTGTAACACACTGAGGGCATTGGAAGTGATCCTGCCTTTATATATGGGCAGGCTCACTTCCATTTCCCTCACAGCCATTGGCTGGGATGTTCTTACTCACACCCCAGCCAATCAGACTTGAGCGGCTGTTCTTTAAACTGAATGGCTGGGAGGTGAGTAAGAACATTGCAGCCAATGGCTGTGAGGGAAATGGAAGTGAGCCTGCCCATATATAAAGGCAGGCTCACTTCCAATGCCCTCAGTGTGTTACGGGCATTGGCCCATACAGGGCTGAAGGGGGACCCGTGTTGGTTATCTGTGTCTCCGCTGCCGCCACCCTCGCGGCCGCTCCAGTCGGCGGAGACATGAAGATTTTAGCTAAGTAGTTTTACTTACTTTCGGTGTATATGTATACTATTTATTCATGGCACTATTATTTATTTTGTCATTAAATAGAGGCATTTAATTTAAGTAATATACATGGCACAATAATATTTAACACTTTGAGTGACAGTGCGGTACGCAAAGCATTGCTTTGCAATGTGTTGTGTACCCCTCTGCCACTCAAAGGGTTAAACAATGTCTGCATTCATGTTTGGTATTCATACTTTGATTTTATTTTACAGGCAGAAGAAAGAAATATGAGAAGAAAGAAGACTGAAGAGAAGGCAGAAGAAAGAAGAGAAGACAGAAGGACAGTGGATAACAGGTAAATGTAACACGGATTAGTTAACGATCGGTATGTCAGGCACTGATAGTTAATTTTTTTTTACTGTTAAGTTCCAATATCACTGCTCTTAGCTGTGTTTTGGAAACTTAACTCACAAAACGGACGTTTAGCCACAAGACCATTTCTGTGGCTTAACGTCCTTTGTGATTTTAGCTGGTAGGGCCTCTGAATACCGCGTTAGACATGTTAGTTTTTCAGCACTTATTCACTTTTGCCCTACGGGCTATATTAACCCCTGCCCCCTAAGTGCTTATTAGTGGTCAGATTGGACCAGTGTGCATGAATGAGTTTCAGGTCTACCCTGATAATGAAATTACATATAATGATGTTTGAATTTCAAAGAAGCTAGCAGGGTGTCCTGTATCCCAAACCATTTTCTTTCTTCTTTGGGACAGCTCTTCTGACCTTAACTGAGGTCATGCAATGTGATGATGTCATTACGGTGCAACTGTTGGGTCAGGATGTATGGAATTTGCTGGTTCCACTGAAAAGTAAGCTTTAGGTTTTGTTATATTCCTTTAGTGGGGATGGCCTTTAGCAGGTATATTCCTTTAGCATGGATACAGTACAGCGACTGGTAACTCATTGATTAATCACTGTTTATTCTAATATTTTGTAACATAACCTATTTTCATACCATAAGAAGAAATTTGTGACACTTTACATTTACCCTTTGAGTGCCAAAGAGGTATGCAACGCAGTCCTTTGCAATGTGTTTCAGATCACTCTGTCACTCAGAGGGTTAAGATGGAGACTACTCGGTGACACTTAAGCCTGCAATATCAGAATGTCACCCTTTTGATGCGGGTGACATTCCAATGTCGCCCTTTTTAAGTAGGCAACATTTTTAACATGATGTTTTGTTGGTTCCCAAATAGTGGCAATATTTAAATAGTGAACATGTACCAACAGGACCCCTTCAACTGAGTGTTTGTTAAGTGTATGCTACCTCAGTAACGATGCCTATAGGAGAAAGAGCAATTTTCATAACTAGAACTTGTATTATGGCACTCATCAGGGTCTGATTAAAAATTAATACATTTTATTAAATTATTTTAAAACAAAGTATTGGGAAAAGGACCAAAGTGAGGGGAAGAAAAAATGTAAATTAATATGAAATAAATATAAATCCTGATGTGGTGGGTAACATAGTGTAACATACATTTATGGTCTAGTTCCTGCAGTCTGAATTTGAGTTAGTAAATTCAGTTAGGACATACTTTCACCTTTTTACAGTTGTTTGGTTAGACACTTCTAAGAAAGATTATTAGGAGTGATTTCAGGGGAGGGCTGGCAACGTTTGGCCTGGGGGGCAAGAACAATCAAGTGGCCCATTTCTACTATCGCTCAGCCCACCTTCCCAGCCAATACTCTTTTGTTAATTTTATAACCGATAGTAATGTTGTAAAGTAATGCAAATATCAATCATAATGATGTTTAAAATAATTTATTGAATATAAAATAATATTCACCAAGTTAAGCTTATGATATTTAATAAAGATCATTGTAATCATATAAAGTAATTACAATAACTTTTTGCAAAAAGAGTAATTTATATTAACATCCTGCTTATAGCTTAGAAGGTTATTGTACATAAGAAAAGCAAAAAAAGGCCATAAGAAAAGGCCGATAACATGGCCGGCAGTAGTTAGAACAAGTTACTATGATGGTTTAATGTATTAGAAACTACATCCATTATCCACCAATGAAACACACTATTCCCTCATAGTAAACCAAACTTGACAAAAGCCATTCTAACAATACATGCTTTAAGCTTAAGTTTTCATGAGAAAAGTCCCTCAACAAATAATTGGATAATAGGATATATGTCATGTAAGACTAAAAAAAAATTATAAAACAATGATCAATGCACCATCCGTCTTGAAAACATGGAAATAAGGCTCATGTGAGCTAATATCAAGTTCTTGATATAGGTTTCACAATTGAGTGTTATCAAAGGATGCCAGCAGCTACATCTATGCTGGTTATATATCCCATATAGTCTCTCCCCTAACGTTTGATTGGTCAATGTACACCTTTAACCGTAATTACCAGAAATAATAAGCAATCATAAAAATATTACAAATTAAAACAATACAAATACTTAAAGAGATAGTAATACTTAAAATGTAAAAAAAAATATGTTGTAGGGTTTATCCCCCTGAGTAAAACAAGAGTACTCCCACTGCTGAAAGGTGTTTCATTCAAAAGTTATTAATTTTCAAAGCTCTGGTCCCGGGACCATAGATCTCCATAGGATGGTGTAGCAACAGCGCCACTGTACAATTTCAGGCCACTGTGATATTGCACCTAAAAAATTCAAATTTGAAAATTAATAACTTTTGAATGAAACACCTTTCAGCAGTGGGAGTACTCTTGTTTTACTCAGGGGGATAAACCCTACAACATATATTTTTTTACATTTTAAGTATTACTATCCCTTTAAACCCTGATGATGCTAATAGACCCAGTAGAGGAAAGTTAATGAGGATGAAAATTGCCATATTATATAAGGCCACGTGTAGAATAACTCCAAATTCAACGTCCTTTAGTAAGTTCAACTGCAAACATTATGATACTACAGCAATACAAACCCCCATTACGATATTCTTGGATATTCTACAGAATCCAAAATGACATAAAATGGAGTGAAGAGAGGATAGTAAGCCCTGTCTATATTAAAACGTGCAAACAGCCACTGATAATACATGTACTTCTCCATACCAATTGCAGGGGTATACAGAGATACACCATGTATCCTGTATGGATAAAATACATGTTAAAATAACAATCCAGTGCCCAATAAATGAGTAATGTCAAAAATTAATACCCTCATGGAGGCGCTAAGAGAATAATCCATGAGGCATACAAACTGTTCAAATATTTTAGTCAAAGAGAAAGCAGGATTACATCTATAAATTTAAAAGTAACACACAACATATCTGTCTGCAAGAATTTTGACATCAAATGTGTTTGTATCTGTTTCTGTGTGCATGTGTATACATATGTGTGTGTGTATGCATGTATTTCTGTGTATGTATGTATGCATGTCTGTATGTGTGTGTTTGCCTGTGTGTCTGGGTATGTGTATTTCTGTATGTATGTCTTTATATGTGTGTGTATGCATCTATGTGTATATATGTGTGTCTGAGTGTGCATGTGTGTTTATGTGTGTATATATTTGTTAATGTGTGTATATGAGTGCTTGTATGTGTGTGTGTATATATATATGTCTGAAGATGTGTGTATGTATGTGTATATATGGGTATTGCATTTACAGGAACATTTCAGCAACACTAAATAAAAGCTGCTGTTACATTTATACATGGCCTTCCTATTTCCCATGTCTCCCCCCTTACACTTAAACTCAAATGTGAAAACCCTCGCCCTCAATGCCGAATGAGTTCATACTGATTTTCAGATTGTTCTCATTTGTTTCGATTAAACACTAAATTATCCACCAAGTACTTCTCCTTACCTTCAAGGCACTCTACTAAGCAGTCCCCTTTCCCCCCAGTTCAGCCCTCCTCCCTAAAATCAGCCCAAATAAAGGGATAGAAAAGCAAGATGAAGCATTCTGGTTCCCTCCTTATACAGATGACACAAACCAGTATTAAATCATCTCTGACTAATACATATCTTGCAAAAATGGTGTATAAGTGCATGTACCTAGTACACAATTCCCCTGAAATATTGCATTCCCACTATACAGGTACCAATAGGGGTTGGGTGATAGGAATCCCAATAAAGTGCCTAATTTCCCCACTAAATCAGATACATGTCTCTCTAATACTGGTTTCTGTCATCTTTTAAAATTATCTTAAATAGTAATCCTACTTTCTCTTTGACTAATATTTTTAGATGTTTTGTATTTTCTTAGTGCCTCCATGCTGGTAGTAACTTTTGACATTGCTCATACTGTATTGGGTAGTGGACTATGTGGTTTCACTTATTACAGAACATTGAATTTGTACTCATTTTACACGTGATCTTATATACCATGGCAATTTTTTTGTTTTTCATCCTCTTTTAGCATTCCACGGCTAGGTCTGTTAGTATCATCATTGCAAAGACTCAGTATGGTGCACATAAAACTTAAGGCAGTGTACCACATCTAACAAGTGGAGATCCCTCTCCATGTCAGATATGGGGTCAGGAAAAAATGAAGACAAAACAATCTCTTGATTGATGTGGAACTCAGAGACCACCTTAGGAAGAAATTCCTGGGATGTACAAACCACAGCCTTATACTTGTGAAACACCAGGAAAGGCAGTTTTCAGGACAAGGCCTGCAATTCAGCAACTCTGCAGGCAGAGAACACAGCTATAAGAAAAGCCATCTTCCACATCAGAAGGCGCAGAGGAATGGTAGCCAAGGACTCAAAGGGAGGCCGCTGCAAGACTCCCAAAACCACATTAAGCTCCCACTGGGGTGTGGGAGCCTTAAAGTCAGGGAAAGCATGAGCGACACTCTGAAAGAAGACCTTGCCATCTGGCAAGATGGCAATGAGTCTCTGGAAAAACAAAGAGAGCTGAAGTCTGAACCTTCAAGGAGCTACAACTGAGCCCTTTGTTCCCACCATCCTGTAAAAAGGACAGGATTACTCTTGTGAAGACAGATCTCTGTCAACACACCAAGATTGAAAAATGGACCAAATCCTGTGATAGGCTTTGGAAGAAACTGGTTTACTAACCTGGATCATGGTGGAAACCACCTCAGTGGAAAATCCTTTCCTCCTTAGGAGAGAGGCTTCAAAAGCCATGCTCTCAAAGCCATCCACTACACATCCTCCTTCCAGAGATAACCCTGAAGGAGGAGATCTGGTCTGAGTGGCCATGGAAATGGATCCTGAATGGAGAGAGCCACTAGTTCAGGGAACCATGGCTTCCTGGTCCAATAGGGGGCAATCAAAATGACCGCCGGATCTTTCATCTGAATCTTCTGCAGAACCCTGGGGATTAGAGGAATCGGAGGGAATAAGTAAGCTAGTTGAATGTGCCATGGTATTTCCAGGGCATCCACAGAAAAGGCTAGAGGGTCCCTCCAATTTTAACAGAAGAGCTGAACCTGCCTGCTGTATCTGGTGGACATCAGTCTATCTGAGGAAGACCCCACTGCTTCACCAACAGGTCAAAAATGTCTGGATGGAGCTCCCACTCACCTGGGTCCACCCTTCTGCGAGTGAGATAGTCCACCAGGACATTGTCTACTCCTACACTTCTTGTGCCTCCTTGCTTGTTGATGTAAGCCAGAGCAGTGGCGTTGTCCAACTGGACGTGGATTGGGAAGCCCCTCAGTGGAGAGGACCAGTATACTACAGCATGCGGAATTGCCTGGAGCTCCAGAAAATTGATGGACTGAAGAGTCTCCTCCGCAGTTCATGTGCCATGGATCTCCAGGTGACCCAGGACCGCTCCCAAGCCCCTGAGGCTGGCGTCCATCATCACAAGGGTCCAGTCCAGAATGACAAAAGGTTTCCCCTTCTCCAGGTTGGACCTGTCCAGCCATCATAGCAGGTCCTATCTGACCTCCGAAGGGAGAGACACACTGAAGTCCAACAGATCTGGATTCCCACAGAGAGTGAATCTCTGGAGCTCCCTGGTGTAAACCATGGAGTAAGGGACTGCTTCCATGGTGGACACCATGGGGCTCGTCAAGGTCTAAAATTTTCAAAGTGGAGCCCGGGATACCAGATGCATGACCAGGATGTGAGAATGGACTGGATCAGATTTCTCCATATTCACTATCCACCCATGGTGGTGGAGAATCTGAGCACAGTCCTGGACGTGCTGGTCCAGAAGTTCCCTGAACGGAACCTTCAATAGAAGGTTGCCCATGTAAGGAGTCACCTGAATCCCCCGGGTATGCAGGAAGGCAGTCAGTGGCCCCAGCACTCTGGCGAACACCCGAGGAGCAGAGGAAAGCCCAAATGGGCAAAGCGGTGAACTGGAAGTGCCCCAGGTTGCAGCTGAATCTAAGGTACTTCTGGCTGTCTGGTTGAATCGGGACATGCAAGTAAGCATCCTGCAGATCCAGAGAGATGGACACATTGCTGCAAAGACAGGGCGCAAGCACTATCCACAAAGGAACTGAGGTCGTTGAGGTCCAAGATAGGACAACTGCCTATGTCCCTCTTGGCCACCATGAAGAGGTTTGGATAAAAGCCTAAACCTCTCTCTTGAGGAGGAACTGGAGTCAGGACTCCCTTGTCCAAGAGAGCCTGAATCGCCTTGTAGAAAAGAAGCAGCTTTTCTGCACCCAGTGGAATTCTAGACTGGAGGAAGGGATCTGAAGGGAGTCCTGTACCCTTCCGAGACCACCTGCAAAACCCACTGGTCCGCAACAGAGGCTGCCCAAGCATGTGAAAAATGATGCAGACAACCACCCACAGGGAGCAGCGGACCACACTTGGGCATTGTGGTGGTGTGCTTAGAGGGCCACTGCTGTCTAGGCTTGGTGGTCAGGCTTGGGGTGCTGGCCTGAGACATGATCGTACTCTGCCTTTGCACTTCACTTGGTGGGGATTAAAAAGATGCTGTTTTCTTGCCAGGTTAGGGTGCTCTTGCCTCCAGTGGCCTCACTGATAATCTGTTTCAGCTATGTGTCCCAGTTGGACAATACAAGAGAAAAGTACAGTAATTGAACTCTACCTTTATTGAATATGCACAGTAAAAATGAAGTAGAAAATACCAGATGAACCTCTCTAGAGAGAGAGCAGACCTAAAACCAGAGCAAGAGGTTCCTACCAGAAATAGGAGACTGCTCTGGAAGGCCTCAAAATGGAAGACCCCTGAGCCATGCACCGATGCCGGTGATATGACCCAGCCAAATGCTAATACGGAACTAGGTAGAGACAAGGCACCAAAAGAGTAGTACTACGCTGAAGCCATTGGTCTAAACCAGAGTGGGTGGTCAGACTAAGCCAGAGGTCATGCACGGAGTGGGTAGTTAGCCAGAGCCACAGGTCAGCACCAGGGAAAGTAGTCAGACCATAGCCAGGGTCATGCACAGAGCGGGTAGTCAGCCAGAGCCACAGGTCAGCACCAGAGTGGGTAGTCAGACTATAGCCAGGGGTCATGCACGGAGTGGATAGTCAGCCAGAGCCACAGGTCTGCAGCAGACTAATCAGACTATGCCAGGAGAAAGGACACAGGAGTAACTGGAGGTCAAGCAAAAGGGTCAAACCAGGATCACCAGGAACAACAAGCTACTGTACTGGACACCACGTAAGGGCAACTACGATGGTGTCCAGGCAGTTTATAAATCCTAGACCAAACATGGGGGTGGAGCACACAACAAGCCCCTTTCACTTTATGAAGTGTGTGTGACTTCACTGGGGTTTCCCCAGATGAAGCGCGCCCACTCAAGGATGCGGAAGTAGCCACTGCATAATAGCCGCGAGGAAGAGAGAAGTGGCCGGTCCCAGTTCAAAGTTCAGACAAAGTAAATCCCACATGAGCAGCCAGTTCATCCACTGCTGGCTGCTCTGAAGTCACCAGCTGTGACATTATGGCCCAAAAAGAGATTTGCCCTGAAATGGGAGAGAAATCAGTGACATGCTTAGATATCAGGTTTGCAGACCAAATCTTAAGCCACAAAGTGCATCTGGCAGCAACAGAGAAGGCAGAAGCTGTGAGTTTGACAACATCACAAAGGGCGTCAGTAATGTATGTCTGAGCTTCAGACATCTTGTCCATGAGGGCTAAAATGTCCTCCTTAGATGCACCCTTACTGATGGCTTCATTAAGTTGCTCCCCCTAAATAGCAGTAGGTCTGGAAACCCAAAGGGAGGCCGGAGCAGGCCACAAAGCACCATAATGGCATAAAAGTTACACTTCAGGATAGCCTCCAGCTTATTATCAGTCATATCCTTTAATGCTGCAGCATCCGCCGAGGGCAGAGCAGCAGACTTAGAATGTCTAGAAATAGGGGATTTGCCTGAGGAGGGGTAGCCCACTGAGTCAAAGCTGTTTCGAGAAGGGGTACAGCTTAGAAAATCTGTTTGAAAGAGAAAGGCACCTATCAAGAATTTTCCATTCTTCCAGGATGACCTGATCCAGAGCAAAATTGGGTGGAAACACTGTGAGGGATTTCTTGCACCTCTGACAGACATCAAAAGAAGTATGACCTTCATCAGGGTTAGTGTTGGCCCTTCCTCACACCCCCCTTCCTCAGTATCAACTTCAAAGAAATCCCCCTCAGAGGTTTCAGTGAGATTAGGAATGCAAGGGGCCTTAGGGGCCACAAACCTGAACTGAGTGGGGGTGTAACGGTTTTCTGACACTCAGACCAGGATATGAAGTAAAAACACAGTTTTATTGAAACAGAAAACAAAACAATGCCTCTAAGGGCCAGCACAGGAATCGCAGTAATGGCAATACTGACAAAGTGAATGCACACAATGGTAGTAATAGGTGCTATGTATGGATAGGGAATATTCCCCCAAAGGGTTAACAGGTGCAATAGGAGAGATATAAACAAGATTGGCCAACGCCCGGGATAAATAGCAGTCTCTGGAACACAGTCTCTCAATAGCTGGATAGAAGTAAGTGACTGCACTGAATACACTCTCAAGTTGGTATAGGAATGCGCCCCAATGCCCAGAGCTGAGCCGATACCATCACCGTGGGCTTCAGAAGAATGCTATTGCCAACGCTGAAGTAAACAGAACCAGAATCGCCCTTAACTAGAAATAGTAGTAACCCTGCGTGTGCCAATTGGATTGTGCCCTGACACCCCTTGGGTGCTTATTCTGACCGTTACTGCACAAGCTGTAATAGAGCCGGGGCACTGGGAAGTGCAATGGGTAATGTACCTTCTAGCGTATGTGGGCCGGAGCCCGAACACCCCTCTGGTGCCGTTCTTAATGTTCACAGTGGGATCGAACAGACTACCAGACTTCGAACACGGAGCTGACAAGGCTCTGAGGGTGGATGCGAGGCAGCAACAGAGGTACCCAGAGTAGAGGCTCAAATCAGTAATCGTATGCTTGGCAAGATATATCGGAGGCACTAGACCGGAGACTACAGGCACTGCAAGGGTTAAGTGGTTCTGTACAGGAGCGAGCACCTTGGCGACCAGCAGAAGGCAAAGCAACCTCAGGCTACAGCTAGTGACTAATGAGAGGAACAGTGAGTCGCTTAAACAGTTCAGAATGTTGCCAGAGCGACCGGAATGATACAGGAACACCGGAGCAGCAGGCAGGACCGAAACGGCAACCGGAACAGCAGGCAGGACCGGAACGGCAACCGGAACAGGATCAGCACTGCGGCACACCACAGCCGAGGAACAGATCAATCACGGAGCAGGAACACCAGCCAGAACCGTGTCGAATCACGGAGCAGGGTCGTCAGCCAGAACCAGGTCGAATCACGGAGCAGGGTCATCAGCCAGAACCGGGTCGAATCACGAAGCAGGGTCGTCAGCCAGAACCGGGTCAAATCACGGAGCAGGGTCGTCAGCCAGGACCAGGTCGAATCACGGAGCAGGGTCGTCAGCCAGAACCGGGTCAAATCACGGAGCAGGAACAGGAGAAGAGTCAGACAAGCCGGGTCGGTACACTGGAGACACTGGAATGCAGAAACAAGGCGCAGCAACAGGAACACCACGAAAGGGCAACTGACAAGTGCCCAAGCTCCAGTATATAAAGGCACATCCTGGGCGGGCCAATCACTCTCCACCAATGCACAGGCAAATCAGGCCAGACTGACAGAAAATCACGGGGACCGTGATAGGGGGGTCTCCAAGACTGGAGGACCCTCAGGAGGGAAATAGGGAACTGTGCCATAGAGGACTTTAAGTCCTTGACCCAGAATGACATGCTCAAGGCTGGAGGGTCTGGGAGGCGTTGTAGGGGCCACACCACATGAGGGGCATAAGTGTCCTGAGTACTCCCTAGGGAGGCCCGTTTGGAATGAGGAACAGTAAGCAAGGGGGGTCAGAGACACCCCTGAGTCCTTAGCCTTAGGTCTAGCCCCCTGTCTCTTTGGATCCGACATCCTAACTAGGGATGGTCACAAATTTTCGCCTCAAACTGAAATCGGCGAACAATGGCACTTTACGGTTGGTGAATAATTTCCTGTGAAAAGTGCAGTTTTTCCACTTTTTCCCGCCTTTTTCGCCCATTGAAATCAATGGGAAGAAAAATATTTCTCCACCACACAAATGTTTTCTACAGAAATATAAAAGGCTCTCAGACTCTCACAGCATGTCCTTTTGTGTTTGTGAGAGGAGAGAGCAGTATGTTTTTTGAGCTAGAGAAGACCGAGAGGGGAACTGAAGTTTAGTTTAGGGAATCTTTTAGATAGAACATTTGTTCTGTTAGGAGAGTCAGTGGGGCACTCTGGGGAGAAGAAGGGAGGAAGGAGGTTGATCCCAAATACTCCAAAATTCCATGTGATTGACTGGCAGGACACAGGCAGCTAACGACCTATTTGCTTGCTGATCTTGCATTTATTGTGTCTGTGCTGGGTGGGCATGGCTGGGGAAAGAAGTTGTTGATTTTGTTTTTCAATTTTAATTTTTTTGGGACAGACTGTGATAAGACAACAGGGTGGACAACTTAAAGCGGAACTACCGCCTCCACTAAAGTCGCCCTGCAATACCTATGCAGATGGCGACTAATTTTGTAACCATTATTTTACCTCTCAAAAGTGCCCACAAATAAAGTTATCCTTCAGCTTCCAAGAGCAGACACCAGGAATCTCCATGGACATCTTGAATGTGCGCCTGCGCTGTCAGTCCTCTTCACCCTTCACAGGCATTGCACTGGCCCAGATGGCTCCGGAAGAGACTGACGGCGCAGGCGCACAGGCTGCAGTAACCTGGCTGTCAGTCTCGGAAACTTAAGGATAACTTTATTTGTGGGCACTTTTGAGAGGTAAAATAATGATTAAAAAGCTAGTTGCCACCTGCATAAGTATTGCAGGGAGACTTTAGTGGAGGTGGTAGTTCTGCTTTAAAGATATAAAATAAATAAATAAAAAAGAATAAAGAATTAAATATATTAGGTGACAGTGACAGACTGCTGACTGAGCTTAGGCAAGGCATCATACAGTGTTGTGTACCGTCCAGCAAATGCAGAAGAGGAAGGGGGAGGGGTGCAGCAGTGCAAGGATGTGAGAGTAATGTAGGAGTTCAAAAACTGACTGCAGCAATGGTTGCTGCAGTGCGTGCAATCAACGATGATGATCCCTCTGCTCCAAGTCAGGATGAAGTGTGTCAAGGTCCCAGCAAAACTAGTTCTAGCAACACCATTGCCAGTAGAAATAAAGAGCTACTGAAGACGACAAGTGACATTCAATTGTTACTGATGCTGCCAATAGCATAACAGAGGAAGGTGTAGCAGCTGAAACCACCTGCTGCATCAGATAGTGAGACAAACAAGCACCAAAACACTTGTCCTCAAAGTAGTAGGGAACTTTGTTACAGTAAAAGTAAAAGTAAATTGTTTGAGACGTCCGAAAGCTTAGAGGAATATAAGGGTAGTGGGCAAGAATTGTCAGGTGATGCTGCTGAAGATGACCTAATGATGACTGGTGATGATGCAGATCTAGAATATATGCTTCAGAATCCTTCTCTTGTTCAGATACAGATGAAGTTGAGAGTAAGGATGATGACAGGGCTATAAGGTTAGCAGAAAGTCAAAGGCTAAATCTTCCACCCTTTTAAGGAGCACTGTGCCTGTCTATAAACTTTTTGAGAAAGCCATTGGAATGTCTGACCCTGGACAAGCACAGATGTCAAAAAGCACACAGTCAACCTATCAGTCATCATCAGCATCATTGCCTCTTCAAAGTCCAAGTCCCACTTAGTCACACACACACCTGTTTTGAGTACCCAGCAACAGCAACACCGGTTAACATCCACATTGCAAGACATGACGAGTGCCTCTGCTGCTGCTGCTGTAGTAGTGGCAGTAGAATTACATAAAAATCTAGCCCCAGTAGTAGTAGTAGCAGCAGCACCACCACAGGAACCCCTCATTTCATGAAGTCCACTGTATGAAGATACTTCACTCAGGATCCTCAAGCTAAGCATGTTGCTATCTGCAAAAAGCACATGAGCAGGTGGAAAGCAGGCTAACACCTAGGCACCTCCTCTATGAAGCAAAACCACAGGTCTGACTGGGAGACACACTTTCAGCAGGCCAAAGTTGCCACAACTAGCAGCAGCAGAATCACTTTAACAATTTCCCAGGGCTCTAGGGCACAAAAAAGAAGTAGTGAAGTTATTTATTTGTCAGAGAGTGTGCCAACAGTTAGTTCAGCCCAAATAACACCTATGGCTCTTGTTGCAGAGGAGTATGACAGACAAAGCCAGGACAAATTATTAACAGCAGCACAGACGAGGAGATGGAGGAAGAAAGGTTGCCACCATCTACTCCACTTGGGACCACTGCTATGACCGATAAGTAATGTGTGTGTCAATAATCTGAGAAGGAAGATAGCATATGACAATGGTAAAAATACATACAAATCACACCATGCCAGTCCCCCCCACCACCACTACAATACACATCTGTCACATTGTAGGTTGTACTTTATTTATTTTTTATTACTTGACATCATCATGATTATGTGCCAGTGCCACTTAAGCAGGAAGTTAGTGTTGTGGGCAAAGGACAAATACATTTTTCAAGCCATATGTTGCTGTAGGACTCACAACTTTGACTTTCAGCCACTTATTTTTAAACTTTAGTCCTCAGAATTAATTTTACAGTGGGAAATTTAGTACCTATAGGAAATATAGGCAAACAATGTGTTAAAGAGGATCTATCACCTCTACAAAAGTTAGGCTTATTATGTAGAGTACATATAGAAAATGTTATTGAGTTAAAAAAAAACATATTTGGGTTAAAATTATAGCTTATAGAGTGCCCTGCACCCTACTTCTGCATACACTTCCATTGCCGCAGATTTCCGCACTGCCCCTGCTCCCTTCCCACTACCCAGCCTCCTCCGATGATGGAGGCTTCTGTCTGTAAGCTAGAGCGTTCTCATTTGCAGAGATTGATATCTAGCCAATGAGATCGCTCCAGCTTACAGACAGATAGCCTCCATCATCGGAGGAGGCTGGGTAGTGGGAAGGGAGCAGGGGCAGCTCGACAACAGATATGTATGTGAAAGTATGGTGCAGGGCACTCTTTAAGCTATCCTTTTAACACAAATAACGTTGTTGTTTTTTTTTTTTAAATCAATAACATTTTCAACAATATCTATATTAACTCTACATAATAAGCCTAACTTTTATAGGGGTGATAGATCCCCTTTAATATAGGTGAAAAGTGTGTTAAAATAGGTGAAAAGGAGGACATTTTCAGATTACATTTTTTGCGGGAAAAGCAAAAAATCTGCAATTTTTTGCGAAAAGTCATGTGGGACATTTTTCACACTTTTCGCCCACCTCTAATCTTAACAGGAGAAGTATCTAAACAGCATAAGAACCCCAAACACCGTGACCCAGATTAAAAAGTCACCTCAGAAAGCCCAAAAGAGTACACCTCTGGCAGGAGAATGGTTAACCTGACAAGGAGAGTAAGGAGAGACAAGCTTCTGCGTTGGATACTCCAGCAAATAGAGAAAGAAAATGGCACCCGAAATTAGAGCCAATCAGAATACAGTCCATGAAACAGGCATTCTGGGACTTGTAGTTTCTCCTATTTGCTGTTACCTAGCAATGCTTGCACCCGAACTCGCAGGGCACCAGGGGCCCCCAAGACTCTGGGGATGTGCACCGGATCATAGGGCAAGAGGAGACAGGAAGAATGAGCCCTCTTTCAACTCTGTAAGTGGACCATGGCACTCAAAGGGTTACTCATCTTTTTACTTGACTTCTTTCTCCAGATTACCATTGAAAAGAAAGAGCTTCAGAGAGACCCATCCCTTCAGGGGAGAGAAACATGGATTGCACTATTCTCCGCACAGGGCTGCAAGGATACACAACAGCACCTGATAGCTGGACAACCCTCCAGGGTAAGCCAGGGATGGCAATCCGCCTAATGGGGGAATTTTGATACCACATATGTAATAGAAAAAATAATAAAAGAAATAACATTAAGCAGAAAGGTTCTCAGCCTGTGCACAGACTGTGGAACAAGTCTGTCTAGGGAGTGGCTAATGGGATAGCCTGATAAGGAGGAAGGGGAGGTTAAACCCTCAACTTCTTTACAGAATTGTTCCAGCCTACAGGGAGGAGCTGTCACCTCCCCATGGTACATGTATGTCATAATGGATGACAGAGAAATATCTTTTATGAATAGACACAGTTATAAGTCAAGGTCCACCACAGTAAGTAATGTATAGAATTTTCCAAAACATATACCCTGAAGTGTGGTTGACTAAATCTTAACTTATATTGTGATTAGCAACAGTAGTCTTATATTTCTTGTATAAGTCATTCAGTTTAAAATTTTTAAAAAATTACAGGATTCTTGAAGTGTTCTTATTTGAAGTGTAGTTACTATTTTGAGAGTAAGTTTTAGTCTATGCGTTGATATCCCTTAGTGCTGTCCGGACCTGGGGATGGCTCAGGCTTGGTATATGTGAAAACAAAAATGGTAAGAAGACAGCGCACCAGAACCTCTAAGTGTAAATTATATAATACACTAAAAAATTATCCCAACACCCAAGTGGGTCATGATAACAGAAGATAAAAAACTTTGGTGTGAGTGAAAATGCTTATAAAATCCGTAGTTAATGTTTATTATATAGACAGTAGCCAAATGTATATTGATAAATAGGTGGAAGGAGTTCTAAAAATCACACAGTATGGTATCTAATCAATAGGCAGTGGCCAGATGTGAGGTAGAAGCAGGTAGAGGGCAGATGTGTATTAGCAGATGAACAGATGACCGGGACTCTATGAGTGAGTGGGGGAGTGCGGGAACACTAGATCAACAATAAAAACCTATTCACACTATAAATTGGAACGGTATAATAAATGTGTGATATACCACGTTGAGATCTCACAACAGCCGTGAGATATACGCATATTTGAAAAGTAACATTAATATGCACTTACCAGACCAATTCTTTTGATATCGTGTTGTATACAGGTCTTTGATCCTTCACTTGTCTCTTCCTTGATTCCCCTTCTTCCTCAACAAAGGTTGCTGGTCCCATCCTTCTCCAGATGCGCTTATGCATTTATTTTGATTCCTCCGGCCTATCTCTCACCTCTGGCGGGTGTTTTTCTGCTTGTCCTTTGATGTTATTTATAATTTGAGGGCAAACTGCAGATTAACTTGCCAGATTGCCACTGTTTTGGACTGTGAAGACGGTGAATTTCTTCCACCAATGTCAGGAAAAAATATATAAAATATATATAAGCCTGATCAGGCTAAGAATTGAATTTGTTGTTTATTTGGTGTATAATGCAAAAGTTAAAAATAACCACTAAAAAAGGTTATCTACATGTTTCGGGATCAGAATACCTTCATCAGGATAAAAAATGTATTTTTGCACATTTTCTATTATTTTGATTGTATTTGGATTGTATACAAAATACAAAAATAGTAGAAATAATGTTTTTATCCTGATGAAGGGATTCTGATCCTGAAACACGCAGATAACCATTTTTTTAGAGGTTATTTTTAACCACTCACTCAGACCCTGGTGTCTCAACTACCATCATACATCCAATACACTGCAAACCTGTGACTCTGGCTGACTGCCCTCTCCGTGTATGACCTGGCTTGTTTGACTACCCACTCTGGTGTTGACCTGGGACTCGGTCCACTGTATATCCAGCATACCAACACTTCAGTGGATATCCTATTTGGTGTTACCCTGTGGCTCTGGCTGACTACCTGCTCTGTGTATGACCTGGCTTGTCTGACTACCCATTCCTTGCTACTAGGATTGCCTGGTGATCCTCTAGATGTGTACCTAGGCTCAGACATTCCTTACTACCACTGCCTATCGATTAAGTTTGATTTCCCTACAGGTGCGGACCTGGGGTTCAGTCCATTATCCTTCCTGTGTGTCTTTCGCTATAGTCTGGTAGCCTCCAGGTGCGGACCTGTGGCTCTGCAGATTACGCATACATTACAATTACTGGGCCATACTGAACAAGCTCCTTTCAGAGGTAGTCTCCCACTCCCTAGAGGAGGTGCTAGCTCAGTTAATTACGTTGTCAGGCCACCCGTCGGCGACCCGGTCTTACCTCCCGCAGTGCCCGGGCTCGCATCGGCACTCGGCTCCTGTCCCCTGCTGGGAAGCCGCGGCGGCTGCCACGCCGAGTCCTCTCTGGCTCCCTGAGGACCGGCGCCCGCTCAGACCCAGCAGGCAGCCCTGACAGACGCGCACACACCCGCCCTTCTTTATGTGCGCGTCTCGGACAAGGTACTGGGATTTCCTGGGCATCGCCATGGCAACGTGGCACCCGGCTCTGCCCCTCTCCAGCTACAGCACGCCCACAGCCTATTTAAACACTGAGCTCCCTGTACATGGTGCTCAGTGTTACTGAAGCTCCCAGTACTTACTTACCTCAGCCTGTTCCTTGCTTCCTGACTCCTTGACCCTTGGCTTGACTCCTGGACTCCGCTGACCTCTGGCTCCTTGACCCTTGGCTTGATTCCTGGACTCCGCTGACCTCTGGCTCCTTGACCCTTGGCTTGATTCCTGGACTCCGCTGACCTCTGGCTCCTAGACCCTTGGCTTGATTCCTGGACTCCGCTGACCTCTGGCTCCTAGACCCTTGGCTTGACTCCTGGACTCTGTTGCCCGTGCTTGCAGTTCACACTAGGGAGGGGTCTGTGGTCTCTCTCCAGACCCTCTCCCAGTGTGCTGTTCCAGTAAGAGCGACTATCCTGCTTCTGGGTTCCTGCATCTGAATAGTGAGTATCCCTTATCTTACTCACCTAACAGAAACACTGAGCCTCTCATGGAACCCGCAGGAGTCGCGGACGCTATCACCGCCCTCTCTCAGCAGATTGCCGCCCTCACGCAAACCATGCAGGACCTACAGGCCGGGCAGACTCATCTACAGCATCAATTACACGACCTGCAGACCAGCTCCGCACCTTCAGGCGCTTCCGCTCTGGTGATGCCACCCGTAGGGGTACCCCCATCAGACAGGGCGTACACTCCCGAACCCAGAATTCCCCTTCCAGAAAGCTACTCTGGGGACCGTACGGAGTATAAGACCTTCATCACAGCTTGTCAGGTCATGTTTTTTCTTCATCCAAGAACTTATGCCTCTGACTTCATTAAAATACGAACGGTGATCTCATTGCTTTCCGGAGAACCCCAGACCTGGGTTCATCAGTTGCTACACACCAATGATCCCGCATTGACCTCCTGGCATACGTTCCTCCATGCCATGGACCTTCTGTTTGATGATCCCCTCCGGGCCTCCTCTGCTCATATCGCCATGAGGGCCTTACGGCAGGGACGGAGGCCAGTGGAGGAGTATGTTACGGAATTCCGCTCTTTGGCCATCGAGAGCGAATGGAACGAACCTGCCCTGATGGATCAATTTTGTCTCGGCTTGTCCGATGCCCTTAAGGATGAACTGGCCCGAGTGGGTATCCCTCCTTCTCTTGAGGGACTCTGTCATCTAGTCATCAGGATTGATCGCAGATTACGGGAGAGATGACTGGAGCGGTCAACTCAACTTGTTCCTCCTCCAAGACGCCAAGCTCTACCTGCACCACCCTCCAGTGCTCCAAATTCCACCTCTCCCGAGGAACCGATGCAGATTGGACTTGCTCAAGGACCACTTTCTGAGGCTGAGAGAGCACACATACGTGCGAACAATTTATGTCTCTACTGTGGCCAACCCGACCATATGATTAGTTCCTGCCCCCGCAGACCACGTAACCCCATGGGTAAGACTTCTGATTCGGATGTGTGTCTTAGTTCTGCTCCCGTCGGTGGCTCTCCTCACCTTTCTGTTTCTCTGTCATTGCAGTGGACCAGTGACGGCATCTCTGTCCTCGCCATCATTGACTCCGGCGCCAGCTGCTGTTTTATGGACCAGGAGCTCGCTAGACAACTCCGGGTGCCCACGCAAACCAAGCCCTGTCCAGTCTACATACAGGTAGTTGATGGATCTTCTTTGCCTTCTGGACCCATTACCCATGAGACCCTGCCTCTCCGGATGACCTTGGGCAGTCGTCACTCAGAAAGGATGAGTTTCAACTTAGTGGCATCTCCACTATTCCCCGTGATCCTTGGACTGCCCTGGCTACGGCTACATAATCCTGACATCAACTGGGGCAAAGGCACCCTGTCGTTCTCATCCAGTTACTGCCGGCATCATTGCCTAAACACTCCTTCAACCCTACTCCTCTCGCAAGACCAGACTTCAGAACCTACGACAGTACCTAAACCATATCACGATTTTTTAGATGTCTTCGATAAAAAGAAAACAGACCAATTGCCTCCCAGGAGAGAGTACGATTGTCCCATCGATCTCCTACCCAGAGCTCCTATACTCTTCGGGAGGATCTTCCCTCTATCCGAGCCGGAACTGCACCATCTAAAGGCCTACATCGAGGAAAACCTGGAAAAGGGATTCATCAGTCCATCGACATCGCCAGCAGGAGCTGGTATCTTCTTTGTGGGTAAAAAAGACGGGGGTCTTCGACCATGTGTAGACTATAGAGACCTGAATCGAATCACAATAAAGAACCATTATCCGCTCCCCTTGATACCCGAACTTTTAGACCGTATTAAGGATGCAACTGTCTTCACCAAGTTAGACCTCCGTGGGTCCTACAACCTTGTTTGCATCAGGGAGGGGGACGAATGGAAGACCGCCTTCCGGAGTAGGTACGGCCATTTTGAGTACCTTGTGATGCCATTTGGACTCTGTAATGCCCCAGCCACGTTTCAGCATTTTTTGAATGATGTTTTTCGTGATTTCCTGGATTCCTTTTTAGTGGTATACTTGGATGATATTTTAATATATTCACCATCCATCACCAAACACCGTGAGCATGTAAAGAAGGTTCTGCAGCGTCTTCGTGATCATCAGTTATATGCCAAGTTGGAGAAATGTTTGTTTGAGACCACTACCGTGACTTTCCTTGGCTTCATCCTAACACCTAGAAGAGTCATTATGGACCCTAAAAAGGTCTCTGCCGTACTCGAATGGCCTACACCCACAGACAAGAAGGCAGTCCAGCGATTCATAGGCTTCGCCAATTATTACCGGAAATTCACCCGAAACTTCTCCCGCATCTTCTCGCCAATCACTGCTTTGACTCGACAAGCACCACAGTTTCAATGGACACCTGAAGCCCAAGCAGCGTTTGACCTACTCAAGATGAAATTCACTTCTGCCCCGATCCTTGTTCAACCTAACACCTCACTCCCTTTCTTTGTCGAGGTAGATGCATCTGACTTTGCTCTAGGAGCCATCATCTCCCAACGCCACCCAGAGACAGGGCAGTTACATCCTGTAGCCTTCTACTCCCGCAGATTGTCCCCAGCCGAGGAGAACTACGGTATCGGTGGCAAAGAACTCCTGGCGATTAAACAAGCCCTGGAAGAATGGCGGCACCTCCTCGAGGGCTCTTCTCATCTGGTTACAGTCTACACAGACCACCGTAATCTTGAATATCTCTGTGCAGCTCGTCGTCTGTGCCCCCGACAAGCCAGGTGGGCACTATTCTTCACCTGCTTCAATCTGCACATCACATACAGACCAGGCACCAGAGTTGTATGTCTCGCATACGCCTGTGAACTCTGGCAGGATGTTTATCTCATAACCTATTTAATTATTGCATGTTTAATAAACTGTAGTGCTTAACCTGTTTATTTTTTAATTATTGCATTTTCAATAAACTGTAGTTCATAGTTTTCACTGCAGTATGTCTTTGTCTTTATTCTGAAATTCCAGACGTCTAATTGTAACACGTGGTACCAGAAGTGGGGTTGGAATTTCACTATAGAAAAGGAGTGTGCAGTGAAGGAATGTTTAGCAAACTGAAGAAATTAACCCATACAGGGACGTAGAACCAACTGACATACTCTTTGTGACACCCACAGCTCCACCCCCACCAATGACTACTCCATACTCAGAAGCATTTGATGCATTACATGAACACACACAGATGTGGATGCTTCCTGAAACTGTATGACATGTTGGCCAGTCCCCGTCCCCAAACACTACTGTTTTGTATATAGCAGTACTGAAATCAGGGGACCGCTGCCCATATGTTTGTGATTGGGGACACTGTAGGTGACTATAAGATGTGACAGCCTTGCTGGATACTGGGGCAGAAGTGTCACTGTGTCACAGCAATGTGAATCAGACAAAGTACACTAAAGGTTGTGCTATGGGTGAGAGAGTGGGAGAACAGAAGATACTTGCATACCGGGTGCAGTGCCGCATACAGATAGGGAATGGTCCCATATTCCCAGCAGAGCTTATCCTGGGAATGGGTATTGTGATGGGACAGATCCTATACACTGAGACAGGGAGTTAAACTTTCGACGCTGTAGTCCGTACTTTGTCTCTTTCAACGCTTCAGCCAATAGTCTGGGGACATAGCGAATGGACCTCAGTGTACATCCCACTGCCAGGAGAACTGAGCAAGTACCAGCAGTACCACAGTCCTGGAGAACATACAGAAACGACAGAGACTATTCAAGGCCTTGGTGTGTTGAGGCCTGCTGCCAGCCCCTACAAGGGTCAGGTCTGGCCTGTGGAGATGCCAGATGGGAGTGGGCATATAACTATGGACTATAAAGAACTGAACAAAATGACATCCCCGCTAGCAGCCGCTGCCTCAGACCTGATATTGGTGAAAAAGACTGCACTGACTTCTGCGCAATGGCATGCTGCCAGAGATTTACAGGCTATGGGATACCTCCAGTGTCAAGTATACCGGGACTCTGCTGATGATATGGAGAAGCAAGTGGTCAAAGACATGGATGCAGCACAAGTCCTGCTGGGCTTTTCTGTTTTCTGGAGGTGCCTCGTGCCCTACCTGGGATTGTTACTGCATCCCATCTGTGATGTAACCTGGAAAAAGACTGTGTATTATTGGGATGAAGCACTGGCGTCAAAGAGGCTGTACGTGTCAACAACAATTTGGAACGCATCGCACTAGTAAAATCCAATATATCTATACGTAACTGGGTGTGTCAAGACGGCCTTGCGGCTCGCACAGTAGTTGCGCAGAATCAGACTCTACAGACATGGAAGTGGTGTCTAGTAGAGAGAGGCAACCCAATCGAAAAAGACTCTGTTGCTATCAGGAAATGCTTGGCTGGTTTTGTGAATCATAAAACCACATGTGATGGGACGTACCATGAGACAGAAGTTCCGGCACAGCCAAATGAAGAAGTGACTGTCAGGCTGGCAACCGAGCAGCAAGACCAATGGACAATCATAGAAAAACCCCCATGGGGTGGTACTGGATTATGGCAGATCTTGTGGGCACAAAGCAACAAGTGGCCCATTGCTGATGGACATACTGGTCTCTTGGAAAATGAGATGGATGACAGTGTGGCACAGATCCCCTTCCAGACTATGAATGGACTGTTGAAGTTGGGGGACTGGGCTCAAGCCAAGGGTGGACACAGAGAAGCATTAACATTCTACCAGTGGACTGATTTGAAGGGAATCTCTGACTATGGATCAAGTGAAAGAGATTGTGATCAAGTGTCTCATTGGTCAGGCTTTACAGAAGGAAAAAACCAAAGACCACTTCTGAACAAAGAGATCAAGGCATTACAGGTGGTGAGGTTGGGCAAATCAGTTTCCTCGGGCCCCTACCACAGGAAGATCAAAAGCTGAACCTAGGATCTCTGAGCACCAAGTTCTATGGAACCCGACAAACTGATGATACTGACATGTTGCTGAAGATGTGTGCTCTAACACGGGATGTGCATTGGGTGTACCATATCCCTTTTAACCCACAAGAAGCGGGTATGTTTGAAAGAATGCATGGCTTGCTGAAGGAACAAATACGCAAGATGACTCCCACACACGCTCTGGGGAAGGGTGTCTTGTTCAGGATGTTACTCCCTTGGAGCGAATGTTGGGTTATGACACACAAGAACAGAGTAGGGTGATTATGGTTGCGTCTAGAGATATTACAGAAAAGACAATTGAGGAAGGGGTGTAGTGTGGCATTGTGAGTGTTTCCTGTTTGTGTTTCATATCCCACCCCACAATCAGGGAGGTAAGTGCGTGGAATGAGATAATGTAAGTGTAATCAGGGAGATATGTACGTGACATGGGATAATGCGAGTGGAAGAGAGGAGGTGTGTACTTGGAATGAAATAATGCAAGTGGCAGATTGGGAGCTAAGTGGAAGTTTTGTAACTAAAACCCATGTATATTTGTCCCATAGGTTATCCCTACTAGCATGACTGGGAATGCATGTGGGAAACCTGCATCACAAACAAAGGACAAGGGACATAGGATATAATAAAAACATTATGCTTTTCTTGCCACGGCGTCAACTGCTTTGGTGTATGAAACTTGTGTCTTTCAATTTTGGTGGGACTGAATATTATGGATGTCACGAGACTATGAACTGCATATACATCCAAGATCTAGTTCAGTTAATCAAGGATATCACTGAACTGCATGATGATGCTTTTCCCTTAATCGCAGAAGATTTGAGAATGATCCAGAGACAGTTAGCTCAAATGACTTTTGTACTAGATTATCTTACTGCTAGTCAGGGGGGCATGTGTACTATTGTAGGCCCATCCTATTGCCATTCTGTTAATATGTATCCAATGCAATTGAGGCTCACATTCAACAGGTGGAACAGTTGAAGGAACGTTTTGCAGCTGAGCACCACACTGAAATGCCAGGCTGGCTGGATTGGTTCTGAATCCTGCCGACTGGTTAAAAGGTGTGTGTGTGGGGGGTTGGTTTGCAGGCATCCTTCAGATCGTGTTGCATGTGTTTATCATAGTTCTTATTGTGTATATCGTGTGGAAATGTATTGTGTGCCTGCTTTCTCGTGTTGTAGCACTTCTGCAGAGGTGCACCACTTACCTATCTGACATGAGGAGATCAAGGGTGGAGTGTAAGGGATGTTTTTTTTTTTGGTGATCTCCTCATGGTTAGTTGGGGGTTAATTCTCTGCAGTTTTGGCTGGCAACAGCAGAGGGGGCAGGCTATGCTAGCTTACATAGTGTTTATGAGAGACAGGTAGTGATGTCTCTAATATTCAGCCTTCTGTAACCAAGCACATACGCATGCGCAGTGTTAGACATCCTAGGGCGTAGTCTGTATTTTAACCTGTAATCAACACAATACTTTCAGAGCCATTTTGGAGACTTAGGGAGTGTGTACCTGGTCTCATGTCTGAGAGGTAGAGATTGTACCTCATCCAAACCTGTGTGTTGCCATTTGGGACGTCAGGTCTGTTTGGCTGTTCACCTGTGTAACGATACTACGGAGTTTAGTGTGGATGGCTCTCCCACACGTAGTTAAGTATCTTTTAAATTATTGCATGTCTCTTTTTATATCCCAGAGTGGTATGTCTCGCATACACCTGTGAACTCTGGCAGAAAGTTCTCTTTTCTTTTTATATCCCTCTGGCAGGATGTTTATCTCATAACCTATTTAATTATTGCATGTTTAATAAACTGTAGTGCTTAACCTGTTTATTTTTTAATTATTGCATTTTCAATAAACTGTAGTTCATAGTTTTCACTGCAGTATGTCTTTGTCTTTATTCTGAAATTCCAGACGTCTAATTGTAACACGTGGTACCAGAAGTGGGGTTGGAATTTCACTATAGATAAGGAGTGTGCAGTGAAGGAATGTTTAGCAAACTGAAGAAATTAACCCATACAGGGACGTAGAACCAACTGACATACTCTTTGTGACACCCACAGCTCCACCCCCACCAATGACTACTCCATACTCAGAAGCATTTGATGAATTACATGAACACACACAGACGTGGATGCTTCCTGAAACTGTATGACATGTTGGCTGGTCCCCGTCCCCAAACACTACTGTTTTGTATATAGCAGTACTGAAATCAGGGGACCGCTGCCCATATGTTTGTGATTGGGGACACTGTAGGTGACTATAAGATGTGACAGCCTTGCTGGATACTGGGGCAGAAGTGTCACTGTGTCACAGCAATGTGAATCAGACAAAGTACACTAAAGGTTGTGCTATGGGTGAGAGAGTGGGAGAACAGAAGATACTTGCGTACCGGGTGCAGTGCCGCATACAGATAGGGAATGGTCCCATATTCCCAGCAGAGCTTATTCTGGGAATGGGTATTGTGATGGGACAGATCCTATACACTGAGACAGGGAGTTACACTTTCGGCGCTGTAGTCCGTACTTTGTCTCTTTCAGCGCTTCAGCCAATAGTCTGGGGACATACCGAATGTTTCAATAGTCTTCAATAGGACTCAGTGATATAAAACCTGTGATCATTCTTGTCAATGGAATTTAGTCCCAAGTTCTACAACATATTTTCATTTTTTAACAAGTTGGCCTTATTACTTGTCTTTCTGACTTTTTTAATATTGCAGGGGAGCAGTCGTGATCAGCCCAACTGTGTTTATTTGTCTGTTTTTTTTATTTTATCACTGGCCACCATAATCAAGATGAGAGAAGGTGCTAAAAATTGCTGCCCTGATTAGATGAATACCAGTTTATTTTACTTTATATTTGCAGGAGAGATTGCTATCTCACTTTGAATGCCAAATCATGACTGTATTGCAATCAGTTACTCAAACCTCCAGTAAATAGAATTGTTCAAGGAGGTAAGTTGGGATCCAAAACTGGAAGTAACAGACTGGTCCCAGCAGCAACAGTATAGACAGGAACATACTGTGTTCTTTAGTTTCCATAATGACCATTAGGCCATACATAAATGGCCTTTTTTACTTGTGTTTACTCTGAAGGCTGTTTAAGGGTTTAGACCACATATAAACCATCTGGATGTGCTGATAGTCATTTGTGACATATGTCAACCTGGTGAGGGACACCAGCTGTCAGTGATGAGAACTTGAGAAGCAAAAGATTAATGTTTTAGACAAAAATCTGCCCAACAGTTTTATTCAGTAGAGAGAGTGATCATCTTGGGAGTCAATACAGGCAACTAGAGGAGACATACCATCAACTAGATGGTCCAGTTTTTCTTGCCAAATACTAATTCATGTCAGCTGGGGTGGGATAGTGTGTGGATGCACATGATCACTTGGGGCTCAGACAGACAATCAGGAAGGCTCCCCCACCCCACCTGGTGGTGCATCCTTAGTTTAGGGAATCTTGTAGACATAACATTTGTTCTCTGTATTAGGGGACACACTGGGAAGCAGAAAGGGAGAAAGAAAATGAACCCCAAATATTCCAAAATCTTGACTGACTGATTGATAAGACACAGGCATGATCCAAGTTCCTTCCTGATCTGGTTGCTATTATCTCTGTGTCAGGGGAGTGTCAGGGGTGAGAAGTAAGCAAAGGAGGTTTACCCCAAATACCCCAAAATTGTATGTGACTGATTGGAAAGACAGGCAGCCGTAATCCAAGTTCTTTCCTGATCTGGTTGTTATCTCTATGCCAGGGAAGTCTAGGGGTTTGAGAAGGAAGCAAATAAAGTTTACCCCAAATACCCAAAAGCTATGTGAAACTGATTGGAAAGTCACAGGTAGCAGTGCTCCAAGTTCCTTCGTGATCTGGCTAGGAAGGAACATGGATCATGGCTGCCTGTGTCTTTCCAGTCAGTCACACAGAATTGTAGAATACTTGGGGTAATTTTCCTTTGCTCCTTTCTCACACCACCTGATCTTTGTGCTAGAGAAGTCAAGGTAAAGAAGAAGATAAAATTTTTTAAAGGGATAGAGGGGACAGTTAATTAAAATAAATAAATAAATAAATAAATACAAGAAAAATTTGATAATTGACAGAGACAGCGATCCTGGAGTGAGCTGTGACTGAAGAAGACTGATGCTAGAAGAGATAGAGTATGTTGCAGAGGGCCAAGGTAAGATATCACACTCAATCAGTTCTATTGAATACTTACAGTAAAAACACACACAGTACTTGAGTAATGTCCAGCGAACACAAAAAGGGGAGGTAGAAAGGAGTAGGAGCAGGAGCAGTGCAGGGACATGTGAGTAAAGTGGTAGTCCAAGAACCGATTGCAGCCATGGTTGCTGCAGTATATACATTGTATGATGGTAATCCCTCTGCTCACGAGGAGGATGCAATTTGTCAAAGTCCCACCAAAAGTTCCACCACCAGTACTAGTACTATCAATAAACCACTTAAAACACTGAAGATGACAATGAGTCACATTCTAATGCTGGAAGAAGGTGTAGAAGCTCAACCAACCCTTGCATCTGACAGTGACAAAACAAGCACAAAAACACCTGTCCTGAAACTAGCAGCAAACAATATCAAAGTAAAAGTATATTGTTTGAGACCTGTAAAAGCCTAGAGGAAAATAAAAGTTGTGGGCAAAAAACAGAGGGCGATGTTGAGGATGACCTAATGATGACTGATGATGATGATATTGTAGATCTAGAATATATGCCTTCAGAATTTTCCTCTTGTTCAGATACAGATGAAGGTGAGAGTGAGAGGGATGAGGGCATGGCCAGAAAGTTAGCTGAAAGGTAAAGGATCAATCTTCCACCTCTGAAAAGGAGCACTGTGTCTGTCTATAATCTGTTTTAGAAAACAATTGGAAGGTCTGTAACTGGACAATCAAATATGCCCAAAAATACATAGTCATCCTATCAGTCATCATTAACATAATCACCACGTCAAAGTCTCTCCCACTCAGCCACAAACACTACTAGTGTTGAATAACCAGCAGCAACTACACAGGTTATCAGCATCCACAACCTTAGCTATGATGAGTGTCTCTGCTGCTGTTGGAAATATAGCACCTTTAGCACCCAGTAGTAGTAGTACAATTGCAGCAACATCTAACCCCAGTAGTGGTAGCAGCCCATCAAGAACCCCTCTATCAAAGAAGTCCACAACATCAGGTGACAGCCAGTAATCTTGGCTATGAGTCTGGCAATGTTATTAAAAGACAGCAGCAGGATAGTCCATACCATTAGCATGCCACCTTGTGCATGAAGAGTTTTGAGACAGCCCCACAAAGTTATAGATGTATTAAGTAAACTAGACTAGAGCAGATGCTGAATATTACCTGCAAAATCTGTGCCCATTTTAGCCACTCCTACAGTGCACGCAATGCATTATATTTCATACAAGAGCATAAAACCTGACCGATCACCAGCTGAAAATGGAAGTCCCTAACAGGTAGAATTCCACTTTGTACATGCTACAGCATCTGTAAGAGCAGAAAAAGGCCATTAGCGAGTACACAGTGCCAAATTGGAAGGTTCTGGAGCTTCTTTGCAACCTGGACAATGGCAGCTAATGTGCAGTGTATGTGAGCTGCTTAAACCTTTTGAGAAGGCGACCATGCTGGTTAGTCTAGTAGGGGAAAGAATTAGCAAAATTATTCCACTCATAAAAAAGCTGATGAGCATGGCTGAGGAATCTTATCATAATGCTAAAAGCTGGTGAGATTGCTCAGCTGGATAATGCACCAGCTATAGAATCTGTTCAAACCTCATGGTCGCAGGTTCTAGTGCCAGCAGGGTCAACTCAGCCTTTCATCCTACCGAGGTAGATAAAATTGGGTTAAAATAATAACATCTATACCCATGGATATACTTGAAAACGAGAGACAATCGCAATGTAAACATCTGGTAAAATACTTTGATATTATTATAATGATAACATAGACAAGCAACAGCTGGCTAAGGACATGTTATCGCGTTTTGAGCAAGGTCTTTGTATAGTCTCCATTAAAAGCAATAAGGAATACATTCTTGCCACTTTTCTGTACCCCTGCTTTAAACAGAAAATTACAGAATTTGTGCAAAAGCGTCAACTGTTTTGAGAACAAGGAGTCATGATGATCAGCAGCATCTCTATGAGGAAACAGATTCTGTCAAGGTATACTGAGATATGCTTATTGATCGAATGGATGGTTAAATTGTGGAGGATTAGGGGGAGAAAGTTAGGACCAAAAAAACTGCTAGACACTATAGTGAAAAGGAAAGCCGCAAAAGGGTTTAGACCAGTAGCAGCAGGAACAGCAACATCAACCAGAATATCCCATTCGCAACATATTTCTGAAAACAGGGTGATTCCTACAGCAATTTTTACAATTATCATCTTTGACTGTAATGTTGTCACCAGAGTCCAATACTGGACAACGAAGGGCTTCCCCTTCTCCAAGTTGTATCTGTCCAACCACCAAAGGAGGTCCTGCCTCACTTCTTTAGGAAGAGAGACCAGAAGGTCCAGTAGTGCCGGATTCCCACAGCAAGCCCGGATGGTGAACCTCTGAAGTTCCCTGGTGTGAGGCATGGAGTACGGAACCACCTCCATGCTGGATATTAAGTGACCCGTCAGAGACAAGAACTTGTACACCGGAGCGGAGGTCCACTCCAAGGCCTGGGACATCCAACATATGATCTGCTGAACAGAATCCTCTGTCAGAAAGACCATACCCTGTCAGGTGTTGAACCTGAGACCGAGGATAACCAGGCCCTGAGAAGGAACTGGAACAGATTTGTCCATATTCAGAATCCACCCATGATGGACGAGAATCTGAGCACATTCCTGAACTTGACGGGCCAGAAGGTCCCTGGAAGGAGCCTTCAGCAGAAGGGTGCCCATGTAAGGAGTCACCCGAATTCCCCTGGTATGCAGGTAGGCAATCAATGCTCACAAGACCCGAGAAACACCAGAGGAGCAGTGGTAAGCCCAAAGGGCAGAGAGGTGAACTGGAAGTGCTCCAAGGTGCAAGCGAATCTGAGGTACTTCTGACTATCTGGATGAATTGGAACATGCATCCTGCAGATCCAGAGAGGCCAGAAATTTTCCCAGACACATCGTTGTGATGACAGAGTGCAAAGACTCAATCTTGTAGTGAGTTTGGACCACCTAGCAGATGCTTGCGGTCCAAGATGGGGCAAATGCTACTGTCCTTCTTGGGAAGGGTAAAAACCTAAACCTCTCTCTTGAAGAGGAACCAGAGCCAGGAGTCCCTTGTTCAAGAGAGCCTGCACCGCCCCTTTGAAAAGACCAGCTTTTTGGGACCTAGAGGAGGCCTTGAAAGGAAGAATCTGAAGGGAGGCAGGGATTCAAAGGGAATTCTGTAGCCTCCTGAAACCACCTGCAATACCCACTGATCTGCAACAGAGCCCGCCCAAATGCTCAAAAAATGCTGTAGGTGACCACTCTCAGGTAGGTGTGGGCCAGGGTTCGGCAAGTCATGCTGAAGAAGGTTTGGTGGATTTCGGTTTGGTGGAGGTGTTTTTGACCTCCACTGCTGCCTGGGCTTGGGGGTGGAGAGCGGGATGCTGGCCTGAAACCCACTCAGATTTGGCATTTGTGTTTCACTTTGGCAGGGACTAAAAAGACACTGCTAACTTGCCAGATTAGGGTGTTTGGTGACCTGAGGCAACAGAGTGCTCTTGCCCCCGGTGGCCTCACTGATGATTTGCTTCAGTTCAGGCCCAAAGAGAGACTTGACCTGAAAGGGGAGAGAAATCAGTGACTTCTTAGATGAAAGGTCAGCAGACCAAATCGTAAGCCACAAAGTGCATCTAGCAGCAACAGAAAAGGCAGAAACTTTCGCCTTAAGCATGACAGCATCAAAAAGAGCATCAGTGCCATTGTTCTGAGCCTCAGACATGTTGGCCAAAAGGTCCTCCTTAGGGGTGCCCTTGCAGACAGCGTCAGTAAGCTGCTCAGTCCAAACAGCAATGGCTCTGTTAAGCCAGGTAGAAGCCAAGGTGGGCCTCAAGGCAGCACCCATGGCAGCAAAGAATAGCCTCAAGCTTCCTATCTGTCAAATCCTTAAGTGCCCTGGTGTCAGACAGAGGTAAAGCAGTAGACTTAGTTTAGAATTAGTGAGGGATTTCTTGCGCCTTTGAAAGACGTCAGAAGAAGACTGGCGCTCTACAGGATTAAGAGGAATCTCTAGGGTAGTCAAAACCACCTTAATGAGATCCTCTACAGGGCACTCACGGTCAGCCTCAAAGGGGTCTCCATATGTACAGGAAGAAGCACTTTCTGCACACTCCACTTCCACTGAATCAACCCCAAACAAATCCTCCTCAGAGGAATCAGAAAGGTCAGGAATGCCAGGGCCCTTAGAGGCCACAAACCTGAATGAGTTGGGGGGGGTTTCCAAGACTGGTGAACCCCCCTGGAGGGAAAGCGGAAACTGTGCCATTGAGGACTTTAAGTCCTTCACCCAAAGTGGTTCTTGTTCAAGGCTGGAGGGCCCAGGTAGAGTGGTAGGGGCCAGAGTGCATGAGGGGCATAAGTGTCTTGAGTACCCTCTAGGAAGCCCTGTTTGGCATGAGGAACAGTAAGCAAGGGGGGTCAAAGACACCCCTGAGTCCTTAGCCTTAGGTCTAGCCCCATGTCCCTTTAGATCCATCATCCTACCAGGAGAAGTGTCTAAACAGTAAGAGTGAACCCAAATACTGTCACCCATATTAATAAATCACCTCAGAAAGCCCACAAGAGTACTTATCTGGCAGGTGTATGGTTAACCTGTGGAGGAGAGTAAGGGAATACAAGCCTCTGTGTAGGATACTCAGACAAAGAGAGAAAGAAAATGGCAACCAAATTCACAGCCAGTCAGAGAGAAGCCCATGAAACGGGCATTCTGGGAATTGTTTCTCTCTTTGTAGTCTCCCCATCAAAGCTAGAACCTGAACCCAGGGGGACCTAGGGGCCCCCAAGACACTGAGGATGTGAACCAGACTGTAGGACAAGGGGATACAAGAAGAACTAGCATTCTCTCGACTCTGTAAGTGGAAAGGATGCAGAGTTATGTCCCAGAGAAATTTGTCCCATAGAAGTCAATGGAGCAAGTGTCGTGGCGTAGTAAAGTGTGCCGGAATTCAAAAAATTTTAATGTTTTAAAAACTGAATAAAAGCATCCCAATCACATGCAGAACATGTAGGGACCAATAAAAACTCACAAATCCGAAAGGAAAAGTGAAAAATAAGCCACAGAACCCAGTGAAAACAGCAGGGAGGGGTTAAACACAACAAAAGCAACCAACCAAGCTCCAATGACCCAGAGAACAAACAAATAAATACCAAACATGAGTGCATGCGTTATAAAGAACTCCAGTAATACCCCTGTGTGGAGGGAAACTGGACCATGACACTCAAAGGGTTGTTCACCTTGGTAGCTGATCTTCTTTCTTCAGATTACCATTGAGAAAGAAGAAGCCTCAGAGAGACACCTTCAGGAGAGAGATAGAGAGACATGGGATGCATGATTCACTCCCAGGGCTTCAAAGGGTCCACAACAGCACCTGCTAACTGAGCAGTCCTCCAGGGGAAGCCAGTAATGGTAATCTGACTATTGGGGGAATTTGGACACCTCCCCCTAAACTTCTTCTAGAATTGTTCCAGACCACTGGGAGGAGCTGTCGCCTCCCCATGGTACCTGTGAGTTATATTGGATGACAGAGAAATAATGTTTGCAGAACTCAGGCTTGCCCAAAACAAGAACAAAGTAAATAATGTTTTCCAAAAAACAAGCCCATGGTAAATACACTTTTGCAGGAGTCAGGCTTATAACATATTCAAGGCCAGAGTAAAAAATGTTTCTTTCTTAATCAGGGCTTTGCCTTTACCTTTTTCACAACCTTGTCACAGATAGTGCACATTGCAGTCACTTATGACTGCACTATGTCTGCCATAAAGCAAAAATATTTCCATACCTATGATTACAGTGAGGGGGGGGGTGGAGAAGAATGGCCTTCTTTTTCGTCTCCACAATCACCTCCTTCACTGGCTGGGGCAGGTGATGCTGCTGCCTCAACATCATCACTGCAGCTAGGACCAGGATTATTGGTGGCAGGTGGAGTAGGCTCTCATTCCATATCACTGCTTGAAGAAGCCAGTCCCATGGTGGCCACTGTGCTCAGACTGTGGTAAACTGGCCATCTCGTGACCATTCTGCTTCTGAGACAGCTGAAAGTCTGTTTCCCCCAGATCACAAGGGAGGAACAAAGTGTCCTCCCAATCACTTTAGCACTGGTGGTTCCACTGCTAGTGTGTGAGACTTCCTCCTCCTCAGAGTCCCTAGCCTCAGAGTCCATCTAGCTTCTTCTCTTTTTTTTCTGTAGTAATGATGGTGGCCACAGTATCAGCCAGCACTATGAACCACCAAGTAAACACTTTTTTTTAAAACAATGTATTTAAATGTATTTTTCACATAACATAAGAAGAAAATGGAACCATTCTCAAGATATTTTCTGTGATCTTAACAAAATGCCAGAAAATCTATGTGTATTCTGTGAAAGTTCCCATGGGAACAACACAGTACTTTTCACCCATCCATGCTAATGACTCCTCTTCCTCAGAGCCACTAGAGGTGGTCATAGTGCTACACCATGAACCACTAAGCAACAACTTTATTTTTTTTAATATTTGATTTCAATGTATCTTTTTCTCTCTTGTTTCCTTCTACTCTGCTTTTCACCTAAAATACACCACAGGAGAGTGCAGGAAATTTGGCTTAGATAGCATATAGGTGGGAAGTTTCACTGCACTGTGTAACATAGAAAAATGGAAGAATTTTCCTGAATTTTTCTGTGGTCCTAGTGAAAAGGAGGAAAACCTATTTGTTTCTCTATTGGTGAAAACCATGCTTTATTTGTGAAATTTTCCACGGGAACAAAACAGGACTTTTAGCTCATCCCTATTAAGGATGTAGGAGTTTATCAGTTTTAACACTAAAGGTTCACTTGTTCACGGACTACACCAGCATTACATGTGGAGCCCATATCTGCCTATTATATGTATTTTGTCAAAAAGCCAGTATTATAAGCTACATTACAAGCTGGTAGACACAGGGAGATAGTGGATACATTCACTCCCACCTGCTTACAGAGAGTGGGCAGAACTGTCTTTTGAATCCCCTGTCTACATGTACAGCGTTCTGCATTCCAGTAACGTATATTCCATCTATATATACTTTAGAATATACTGGGGGACTTGTCAATGTATTTATATACATTAATTTAGAGTACTCTTCTTAATCTCCTTAAGAATTTTTATTTTTATGTGTTGACCGGGAACACTTGGGTCAGTTATGATAGTATCCAGCTCCAGCTCTTATGTATATATATATATATATATATATATATATATATATAAAATAACAAACAAAATTAATATCTTGTAATACCTTTTTTATTGGACTAACAGAATTTTGGATTGACAAGCTTTCGGGATAAATTCCCTTTCTCAAGTCTGAAGCATTTCTGAAATGCTTCAGACTTGAAAAAAAAAAAAAAAAAAAAAAAAAAAAAAAATATATATATATATATATATATATATATATATATATATATATATGTATAAATAATTTTCTATTTTTTTTCAACATTTACTATTATTTTTTTTTATCTTATTGTGATAGAACACCTATATTAAAACTATCACTCCCTATCTTTCCTAGTTTTTTTTTATCACTGTATTGATTGGTTGATTTGTATAAACGTATCTTTTGTTTTTAGGGTGCACTTAATTCATAGACAAGTGAGATTCCAGCTTAAATGCTGTCTTGCATATTTAATTTATGCTCTGTTTAGATCTCTACATTTTACTGTTTGATTAAACTGGACATCTGCTCTCCATGTCGGGTCTCACTCTTACCCTCTTTCTGTCTCACCTTCACACACCGGTCGTCTTGAGCGCCTCAGCTGATATCCACTTTGACACTCACATTTATAGGATCCTTGAACATTGAGACAGCTTCGAGAGTCTCCACACACTCCAGGGTGGAGACACTCATTAATATCTGGTAGAAAGAGAGATTAAAAACATGGACAAGATCAGTTTCAAGATACAGGGAATATTGACCTCACCCCAAAGCTTTTTGATTTATATGGTTAGCTATATAGAAAGTCTGAATATCATCTGAATATCATGAGCATGGGTATTTACGGTGAAGGTAGCAAGTGTTTGTTGTTACATATTTGCATAGGAAATTAAGTTGAAAGGACATGAGTTCAGAAAATGAAAGCTAAATAATCCTTCCCAACTCCAAGATGGGTGTTTGTCTAGTAATCAGAACAACATCCTATTTAAAGGGATAGTAAACTCGATAAAAAAGTATAGGCAAATTGATAGGTACAATTAAAAAATACTTACTGCCCTCATTCCCATCTCTCAAACCGTTATGGTTTGAGAGATAAAATAAAGGTCTCCGTTCCCTCCCCTTTCTGCCTGACGAGCTGTAAAGCTGTCAGAGGCAGAATCCGGTCGCCCAACTTTAGGCAGCTCTTCAGGAGTGCTGACATCGGGATACCTAATTATAATTACTTCATCAGAATGGTCTACAACGTGTGCTTGCAAGCCAGACACACGTTGTAGACCATACCAATGAAGTAATTATAGTTATATATCTTGATGACAGCGCTCCTGAAGAGCCGCCATCTGGTCCCGGAAGCAGGATCTCATGACGTCCACTATACAGTGGATGCATGAAAAGTAGGAGGGAGCGGAGACCTTTATTTTATTATATCTCTCAAACCATAACAGTTTGAGAGATGGGAATGAGGGCAGTAAGTATTTTTTAATTGTACCTATCAATTCACCTATACTTTTTTCTCAAGTTTACTATCCCTTTAATAGACAAACACCTAGTGTTTGTCTGTACGTCTCCTAATCCTAGAAAGATATGTAATCTTCTCTTAAGCTTATCCATTGTATATGCCATTACTCCATCCCTAAGTAAAGAATTTCACAGTTTAAAAGATATTACTGTAAAATCCCTTTCCTCTGCTTAAGTTGAAACCTTATTTTCTTTAGTATTAACTCTTTGAGTCATAGTGGTGTATCCAAGGAATTGCAAAGCAATATATTGGATACCTCTCTGGCACTCAAAGGTTTAAAGGGAGAATAGTTATTCGATCAGGCCTTGGAATAAAATTGCTCATTTGACAGTTCCTTTGCATTGATGTAACATATATTTGTACAATATAATCAAATCCCCTCTTTTGTCTAGAGTAAAGAACCAAGTTTGGTTAGATGTTCTTCTTATCTAAATTTCACTGTTCCCTTAATTAAGCTTGTTGCTCTTTTCTAGCTCTCTTCACATCTAGAATATCCTTCATAAGAACAGGGGCCAAAAACTGTACTGCTATTTCCAGGTGAAGTCTTACCAATCACTTTTACAGTGACAAAAAAATTATGTTGCTGACTTTTTTTTTAACTCAAGTTTATTTAAGATTTTCAGTATGGAAGGGGAATAGGGAAAGCATTACAGATAGTATGAAAGTCACGGGGAGGGCATTCAGAATACTGTGAACGATGTCTGCCATCTGGATCCGAAAACTGGGTCTTGAGCTGAAAAACGGCTGACTTATGGAAAAAGATCCTGACTCCCTTGGTCTTAGAGGGGGGGTAGCCAGAGAGAAGGTAGGATAGTGATAAGAGAAAAAGGAAAGAGACTATCCTTCCACTAGCAATGAGAGGCCCCCTAATCCGGTGGGCGTACTCCCCATCGCCATCTGACCACCTTCAGCAACTCCTGGTGGCCCATGATGGGGAGGTAGAGGAAGCATCTCTGGGCAAGGGATATGTAGTTGGGCCAACAGATCATGGCCCGCCTGAGGATCTTTGACAGAGAACAGAAGAAGGTCAAACGAAAGGGAAGTGCCTTTTTTTGGTGAACCCCGTGCCTGTGCAGGGCCTCTGTGACATGTTTCAGGTATCGACATTTGAAAAGCGTACTAGGTGTCAGATCAGAATAAAATTCAGGGCTGACGCCCTGCCATGCTCGAGCCGATCTAAGAGTAGACATCATCAATGCTTCCTTGACCTTAAAATATTGAAGTTTCAGGATGACATCTCTGGGTTTCTCTGTAGGAGGTGGCTTGGGGTGAAGATCTCTATGTATATGACTGAGGCGGAAATATGAGAGTGGAATTTCTACTAACATGGACTGGAACTGGCCCACAGCATAACTTTCAAGATTGGTCACAGATTCAGGAATCCACCTGAGCCGGATGTTGTTGCATCTTGATCTATTATCCAGAACCTCAAGATAGTTGGCCATAATGGAGCATTCCGCTCTGAGTTTTAAGATGCAGGGTATTGTGAGTTTCAAAGAGCTCCGCTTGTTTGTGTTCTAGTGAACCAACTCTCTCGTCCATCTGCTGGAAGCCTTATTACAGACTGCGGACCATTTCTCAGAGCTCTGCCTGCAGGTTCTGATTCATAGACAGCATACAGTCCTTGAGGTCCACTATGTCTGCTTTATTGCAAGGCATGTCAACCGCAGAGACAAGAGCAGAAGCAGGATTAATGGGAAGAGAGTGGAACTCACTCTGCCTTCAACTGGGATGCAGAAGGCTCTGCAGCCTGGGAACTCAGAGGAGGGACTTCCGTTCTGGAGAAAAAAATCATCCAAGTCCCTGGGTGTCTTATGTTGAGATTATTATCTACTCATATTTGCGCCAGCTAGCAGAATAAACAGGGAGTGGTGGGAGCAAAGAGGCTCTAATGCAGGTAGGACCCGAAGACTAGGCTCCTCTAACCCTCCATGTGTACGATCAACTACTCCTTGAGAATGGAGGGAGATGAGTCAGTCTGAGGGGATCCGAAAACAAAAAACAGCTTCCTGCCAACATCAATCCTGCAGTCCCAACAGGGCAGATAAAGAGATAAGCTTTATTTATAAGACAGAGACCTCAGCAGTGGATGTAGCAAGGGTGATAGGCTTTACCTCCTTCAGATGGTTTTTCACCCCTGTGATCAGGAATCAAATGGCGGAACACATGGTATCCAGGAGCAAGATGGCTACTGGTCTGTCCAATGCAGGCAGGAGTCAGTGTGCATCCCAGAGATGTAGCAGAGCCATACACTGCACCTGAAGCAGGCCCTGCAGTATAGACAAGATGATGTCAATGGGAACCAGGCTGTGACAATGCAGACTCTCCCCACCAGCATTCAGACCCTAAGTCCCTGATGTTGGGTGACTGTGAGTGAGAGGGAGAAATGATAAAAAGGAAAAAAAGAAAAACAGCACTGAGTAAATAAAACAGGCAGAACTAACTAAAGCTCTGGATCCCAAAACAGACCCGGGAGGGGGGCATTTAACACAGAGATGCACCTGGCAGCCTGAGAGGGACACCCTGAGTCCAATGCAATGAACGCAACAGCCGCAGAAATCAGCAGAAGGGAGTTGGCACATCAGCACGGTATGAGCAGCATTCCACCTACCTTCCCAGCGGGACTGTAGCACAGTAAGAGAGGCCACCCTGAAGGCCACATGTTTCCAGACTCCTGTGGGTTAACCATCCCCAGTGTGGAGAACAGGATCCAAGGCAGTTTCTGAAGCAACGGGGGAGGGTGCATACAGAACGCAGATGTATCGGAGAAACCGGTATGCCACTAGCAACAATGGCGGGCTCAATCACTTCACAGTGAGCCTCACACCTGGTGGTGGGCCTTCAAATAGTCTGTAGGCAATTTGTATGGCTGGCATAAAAAACTCAACAGGGGAATCACCACCTGGGAAGGATCTCAGGGTATCCTGCTCTGCATTTATTACTCTGTATAATTTAGTGTCACATGCAAATACTGAAATTTGCTTTCTATACCTATTTCGAGGTAATTTCTAAACATATTAAGGAGCAGTGTATGGAGTACTCAACATTGAGGTACTCCATGTTCAAAAACATACAAATGTACTCTCAGTGCTACTCGGTTTCTCCTGTGGTTAGTCCACTAGAGAATCACCGTAATAATAACTATAGCACCTATATCTTGGTTCTATTATACATATGACTGCAATGTATAAAAACAATGCTAGCTTGTATTTAACTAATAAAGTATAAACAGGATGCTATTATAATATATAAACAATTACAACCAAAATCAGCAGTGTATATCAGAAGATTAAAGGAATTTCTCAGATGTTAATTCAAGGGTATAGGTTGTCTCCAAATCTTCTTACACTTCCAAATCGGACCTGCAGCTCTTCCCTATGGGCCGTCGGATCTGCCTCCGAGAACAAAGAGGCTTACACCGCCTCTGTGTATGCAAGCTTTGACTGGATCTGACCTCCAGTCACGGTCTCTGGCTCTCCACGTCCACGTTGGCTCCACCTCTCGTAGCTTTTTCTCCTCGCCCGATCGAGATATAGAATAGTGTCTCAATTTGAGTATCCAAAAATATACGGGACCGCAATACCCGATCGGGATCTCAGAGGATGATAACAATGAATTCCAGGGGGTTCCAAACGTAATGGGAGATAAATGATTTATTGTATAAAATTATATTTAGTTAAAATCATTACATAGACCACATATAAAAACAATTATAGATTGGCATAAATAACAGCCCAACGCGTATCGCGATTACTCTATCGCTTCATCAGGGGCATCAAAACAGTCCAAATTTTATCCAAGCAACTATAGAGGTCCGTTTGTAGATATGTTTATAAAAAAAGTAATGGAGGATTTTAATAAGACAATTAGATACAAAAAGTGTAAAAGATATAATATGGATAGGGGGGAAAGGTAAGCAGTAAAAGATCTGGGCCTCAAAAAACATCTTACTATAAGAGAGGCAGACAAAGGGGGAGCCTTGGTCATTCAAGATACAATAACCTACATCCAGGAGGGTATGAGAATATTGGGAGATCAGGAATCATATAGATTATTAGAATGCAATCCAACAATAACTTATTGTAAGGCACTGAAAGATCTAATGGATGGAGCATTACGAAGAGGAATAATCACAGAGGATGAATATGGTTTTATTGTAATGGAACAGCCATCTGTGCCTTTTTTCTATCATATCCCAAAGTTACATAAATCCTTAGTGGATCCCCCAGGATGCCCTATTATATCGGGTAAAGGGTCGTTTACATACAATTTGTCTGCCTTTCTGGATATTTAAGGGACTCTCAAACAGTGCTGTTAAAGATGGACTGCACGAAGTGGAAACAAGGAGAATACTTGTGGGCCACTTTGGATGTGGTTTCTTTGTATACGTCCATAGAACACAGCTTGGGTTTGGAGGCAGTCGCTTATTATCTTGATGGAGACCACAATATGCCTCTGCTACAAAAGGAATTCTTGCTGAAGAGTATAGAGTTCATTTTGAACCACAACTATTTTGAGTTCCAGGGAAAATGTTAACTAAAAACTAGGGGCACAGCCATGGATACGCGGTTTGCCCCATCGTATGCTATCCTCTTTATGGGGTATTTTGAGCATATGTTTGAAATGAAGGAGGGGGTCTGTGGTGGTAGACTGAGGCTGTATGGAAGATATATCGATGATGTGCTCCTGGTCTGGGAGGGTGATAGGGAATCCCTGGAGACGCAAATTAGTGTGTGGAATGCTAATAACAGAGGCATACGTTTTACATATACAATAGATGTTAAGAGGGTGGACTTTCTAGATTTGACACTAGAGGGAAGAGAGGAAGGTAGAATATGTAGTACAGTCTATAAAAAAAACGGTAACCAGTAATTCATATATCAAAGCGGACAGTTGCCATCACCCAAGATGGCTTAAAAATGTGCCGTTTGGGCAGTTTCACCAATTACGTCGGAACTTCTCGGAAATGGAGGATTATATTAGGTTTGGACACAAATTAAAGAAGGATTTTGTAGAAAAAGGTTATAAAGAAGAAGAGGTAGATGAAGCTTTTAAGAAAGCCCAATTATTAAAAAGAGAGTCCCTATTGATCCCAAAAAATACAACTAAGAATAAAAAGAGGGAAAGGGAAGGTTCAAAGGGGGTCCATTTTGTAACTGGATATAACGTTTTTTCGAGTAATATTAGGAGTATCTTGAAAAAAAATTGGGATATCCTTAGATTGGATCCACTATTAAGTGTTGATTTGGAAAATACCCCCCAGGTGATATATAGGAAAGGGAAAAACCTTCGGAATCTCCTAGCACCTAGTCGTCCGAAAACTATTGAGAAGAACAAAATGAAAGTACAAAGTTTTTTGCCACCTCCACAGGTGGGGAATTACAGATGTAATGTTAACAGATGTGGTACTTGTAACCTTATGGATCACCGTGAGACCAAATTTGGTATAGCAGGAGCTAAAAAGAATTTTGAGATCAAGCAGTTTATTAACTGTAGTTCTCAATTTATAGGCTCACCTCTGGATGTGGGAAATCATATGTAGGACGTACGACTAGAATATTGAGAGTATGCATAGGAGAACATAGAAGGAAAAAAATGGGGGCATAAAGAATCTAAGGGTTCTGGGACTGGAAAATATAAAATCGACTGTCCCAGGTAGATATAGAGTCCTATGTAGGAGAGAGGCTTTCTGGATTTTTAAATTAGGGACATTGGAACCGGGGGGTTTAAATGAGGAAGTTGAAATAGCCTCTTTTCTATAAAAGATTATTAGGAAAATTAATGGAGACTATGTTAAAAGAAAGAATTGCTGAATATCTGAATTTAAATGGCTTGCAATATATCAAACAGCACGGGTTTACAGCAGGGAGATCTTGTCAAACTAACCTCATAGATTTTTTTGACTGGGTAACTAACATAACAGACCAAAGGGGAGTAGTAGATATCGCTTATCCAAATTTCAGTAAAGCATTTGACACTGTCCCTCATAGAAGACTCATTAATAAACTGCAGTGTTTGGGTCTGGATGTAAAAATAGTTAAATGGATAAGGCAATGGCTGAGTGACAGGAGACAGAGGGTGGTAGTCAATGGAGAATATTCGGACGAAAGGAGTGTTACTAGTGGAGTACCTCATGGATCTGTACTGGGGCCCATTCTTTTTAATATTTTTATTAGTGATATTGCAAAAGGTCTTCAAGGAATGGTATGCCATTTTGCAGATGATACCAAGATCTGCAATAGGGTAGACATTCCAGGGGGAATAAGCCAAATGACAAACGATTTAGGTAAATTAGAAGAATGGACAAGAGTGTGGCAGATGCAGTTTAACGTTGATAAATGTAAAATAACGCACTTGGGACATAAAACTCCAAAGGAAAAATATACTATTAACCCCTTAACGACCGGGGAATCCGGAACCGGAAGTCACTAGACGACCACGGAGCAATTTTTTTTTATTGCTCCGTTGGGTTCCGGACTCCCCGAACGGCGTGCAGCCGCGGGGGGAGCCCGGAACTCGATGACGGTCATAGTACGTCATCGGTCGTTATGTCAAATCGACCCTTGACGTACTATGACCGTCAAGGGTCGTTAAGGGGTTAAGGGTACTGTGTTGTCAGAGACAACAGAGTTAAGGGATTTGGGAGTAATTCTTTCTAATGACTTACAGGTAGGCAGGAAATGTAATAAAGTCATGGGGAATGCAAGCGGGGTACTGGGTTGTATAGCTAGGGGCATTAGTAGCAGAAAAAGGGAAGCGGTCATGCCACTCTACAGATCTCTAGTTAGACCTCACCTAGAGTATTGTGTACAGTATTGGATTTCCAGAAGGATATTGATACTCTAGAGAAAATTCAAAGAAGGGCTACTAAAACGGTGACTGGTTTACAGGAAAAGAAATATCAGGATAGACTAAAGGATCTGAACATGTGAAGCTTGGAGGAGAGAAGAGAGTGAGGGGATATGATTGAAACATTCAAATACATGAAAGAATTCAACAAACTGCAGGATGGTAGTATATTTCAAAGGAGTAAAAATGTTAGGACAAGAGGCTATAGTCTAAAACTAGAGGGACACAGGCTTAGATGTAATGTAAGAAAGTTTTACTTTGCTGAGAGGGTAGTAGATAAGTGGAATAGCCTACCAGCAGAAGTGGCAGAAGTTAATACAGTGACAGAATTTAAGCATGCATAGGATAGGCATAAGGCTGTGCTTAACATAAGAAAAGACCAAGGACCAAAAAAGGTTTGAGGTTTTTACGGTAGGAAAATAGGCAGACCAGATGGGTCGTCAAATTCTATGACTCTATGTTTCTAAGAGAAAAGGATTTAACAGGTAAGACTAAAATCCTCTTTTCTCTGTCGTCCAATATAGGTTACTGGTAACTTTGGGATGTCCAGAGGTGGAAAGTAAGGCAAGGACCAGGTGCAGGTCCCCAAAGTCACCAGACCATATATGAACCATCAGATCATAAAGTAGCCCTACAAATAGCAATAAAGTGTCAACAGACACAAAAACTGGGTGATAACACACCAGGAACTGTAACACATCACACAGAACTAGAGCCAACTGGGTTCAAAAGTTAAGGAGTACTGAAGAAACAAGGAAGACCCTAGACAGGCAAGACCGCCTCCAGGATCTTGCTACCAAATTTGGCATAGGCCGACGCCAGGACATCAACATGGTAGTGTTTAGAGAAGGTGTGCACAGATGACCAAGTGGCCACCTAGCACAGCTGATCAGCTGAAGCCTGGTTCCTATAGGCCCAAGACGCTTTTCCACAATTAGTAAGCACTACAAATAGAAGACTTAATCCAGGAAGCTATGGTAACCTTGGATACCGGTCTACCTGCCTGGGACCCTCAGGAATGATAAAGAGTGCGTCAGACTGATGAACAGACTCAGTGCAGTGCACATAGAAATTAAGGCAGCGCACCACAACCAACAAGTGAAGATCCCTTTTCTTGTCAGATGCAGGGTCAGGACAGAAAGAGGGCACCATGATTTCCTGATTAATTTGGAAAGAGACCACCTTCGGAAGGAACTCCTGAGAAGTGCGGAGAAACGCCTTGTCCTTGTGAAACACCAAAAGGGTGGTTTACAAGACAAGGCGTGCAAGTCAGCCACTCGGCAAACAGACACTATCACCAGGAGGAAAAGACATCTTCCAAGTCAGCAGACGTAGAGGAATAGTAGCCAAGGACTCAGATGGAGGGTGCTGAAAGACGTTCAGAACCAAGTTAAGATCCCACCGAGGAGCAGAGTTCTTAAAGGCACGATGAGCATGAGCCACGCCCTGAAAGAAAATCTTGACATCTGGAAGGATGGCAATGCGCCTCTGGAAGAAAACAGAAAGCGCAGATGTCTGAACCTTCAGGGACCTCAAGCTGAGCCCCTTCCTGCAAAAAGGACAGGATCGTAGGAAGATCAAAATCATGGGAAAGATCCCTATCAGAACACCAAGAGAGAAAAGTGGACCAAATTCTATGGTACACCTTAGAGGAAATAGGCTTGCAGGCACTTAGCACAGTGGCCACCTGCCCGAAGAGAAACCCTTCTTCTTCAATACTGAGGATTCAATTTCCATGCCATCAAACCCAGACGGTCTACATTCTCCTTACACAGATAGTAACATAGTAACATAGTAGATAAGGCTGAAAAAAAAAGATATGCATCCATCAAGTCCAGCCCATGCCAATAACACCCCTGTTGATCCAGAGGAAGGCAAAAAAAAAAGCCCTCTGGAGCAATTTCCAATGTAGTCCCAAGTGTGTGTGTGTGTGGGGGGGGGGATTATTCCTTCCTGTCTCTAAATGGTAGTCAAATAGTTCCCTGGATCAATATCCTATTTGCTTTGAAGCCATCTGTCATAATTGTCAATATAGTTCTGTGCTAGATAGGCATGCATTGCTTTTTTGAATGCAGTTGCATTATCTGCAAGCACAACATCCTGAGGCAAAGAATTCCATAGCCTTACCGTCCTTACTGTAAAGAATCCCTGCCTATGTTTTAGCTGAAAGTGCCTTTCCTCAAGTCTTAATGGATGACCTCTTGTTCTTAGCTCAGCTCTTTGCATAAATAATTCATTGGATAGTTCTTTGTATTGACCTTGAATGTATTTGTAAATGGTAATCATATCACCCCTTAGACGTCTCTTCTCTAATGTAAACAAACCCAGTTTGGCTAGTCTCTCTTTGTAACTCAGATCCTCCAATCCCTTTATCAGTTTTGTTGCACGTCTCTGCACCTTTTCCAGTTCAGTAATGTCTTTTTTTAGAACAGGCGCCCAAAATTGTACTCCATATTCTAGATGAGGCCTAACCAAGGATTTATACAGAGGTAGGATAATATTAGCATCCCTTGCTTCTACACCTCTTTTTATGCGGCTAGTACTCTATTTGCTCTTGCAGCAGCTGAGTGACTCTGCACACTGCTGTGAAGTCTATTGTCTATCAGTACTCCTAAATCTTTCTCTAATGAGGATTTCCCAAGTTGTTTCCCAATTAGAGTATATGTAGCAAGTTTGTTTCTACAACCCAAATGCATAACCTTACATTTATCTACATTAAATGACATCTGCCACTTTTCTGCCCATTCACTTAGTTTATCTAAATCCTTCTGTAGGGTAAAAAACATCCAGCTCTGTATGTATTTCCTTACATAGCTTAGCGTCATCAGCAAAGATTGAGATGCTACTTTCAATTACCACTTCTAGATCATTAATAAACAAATTAAAAAGCATTGGGCCCAGGACTGAACCCTGCGGCACCCCACTTATAAACCTAGACCAATTTGAAAAAGTTCCATTTACAACAACTCTCTGCCATCTATCATTTAACCAGTTCTCAATCCATGTACAGATAACACCGCCCAAACCGAAGCCTTTTAATTTATGCAGTAACCTGTTGTGAAGCACTGTGTCAAAGGCTTTTGCAAAATCCAAGTATACTACATCAACAGCAATTCCCCTGTCCAAATTACTACTCATTCTTTCATAAAATGCAAGTAAATTAGTCTGACATGATCTGTTCTTCATGAAACCATGCTGATTCCTACTAATGATATTGTTTGTCTTCACATAGTTCTGAATACTGTCAGTTAATAACCCTTCTAGTATCTTACCCACTATGGAAGTCAAGCTCACAGGTCTATCATTTCCTGGTTTGGATCTTGCTCCCTTTTTAAACAATGGAACTACATCAGCTTTCCTCCAATCACAGGGCACTATGCCTGATGAAAGAAAAATATTAAGTATAAGGGTTTTGCTATTGCTGAACTAAGTTCCTTAAGTACCCTTGGGTGTATACCGTCCGGTCCAGGCGCTATATTCACTATAACCCTTTTTCAGTCTCTTTTGGACCTTGTCCTCAGTAAGCCATGTAGATGTTGGAGGAAATTCCATGGTTTTGTCTGTTTGCCCACACCTTGTCATTGCTGCTTCCTTTGTATAACCCTGTAGAAGAAGATCCGGACGGCGGAGAAGCCACAGAGGGATCCAGAAGCTCCGGAAACCAAGCCTGACAAGGCCAGTATGGAGCAATCAGAATGACTGGAGACACTTCCAGACGCAGTTTCCGCATCACCCTGTGTAGCATGGGAATGGGAGGAAAGATGTACGCCAGAGTGAAGTGCCATGGGATCAACATGGCATCCATTGCCAGAGCTAGAGGGTCCCTCCAGCAGGAGCAGAACAACGGAACCTTCCGATTGTGCCTTGTTGCCATCAGATCAATGCAAGGAAGACCCCACTTCCAAACAATGAGGCCGAAAACTTCTTGATGCAGTTCCCACTCTCAGCTGTCCACAGTGTGTTGACTTAGGAAGTCTGCCAGAAAGTTGTCTACGCTAGGAATATGAACTGCGGAATATGAACTGCGAATATGGAAGGAACATGTTCTTCTGCCCAAGACAAAATAGCTTTGACCTCCAACCAAGCTGCGAGACTTCTTGTTCTTGTACTCGAACTGGGCAGTCCTCCCAGCTTGAATGTCCAGTACCGGACAGCATGAAATATTGCTTGAAGTTCCAGGATGTTGATGGGAAGGAGAGACTCCTACGGAAACCACTGACCCTGGGCGTTCATGTGACCCAGGACTGCACCCCAGCCGCATAGGCTGGCATCCGTCATCACAGTTGTCCTGAAGGATATCAGGAAGGGTCTGCCCTTCAGAAGATTGGACAGGTTGAGCCACCACAACAGGCTCAGCTCTACATGTAGGGGTAGAGAGACTGACATCCACAGGAGATCCGTCTTGCCCTTGCAAACCTGGATCACAAACCTCTGAAGTTCCCTCGTATGAGCTATGGCAAATGGGACTGCTTCTATGGTGGATATGAATTTCCCCACCAGAGAGGTCAACTTCTTGGCAGGAACTGTCAGGAACTTGCCAGGACTTGCCAGGACCGTGGACACTTTGTTGGTGATCTGGTGAGCCACCTCGTCCTTGAGAAACATCATGCCTTTCCTGGTGTCGAAGAGAAGTCCCAGAAACACCAGTCTCCAGGATGGTGTCAAATCCGACTTTGAGGATCCATCCATGATGGGTGAGAACATGAATGCAGTCCTCGGCCTGCTGGCAAGGAGTTCCAGAGAAGGGGCCTTCAGGAGCAAGCTGTCCATGTATGGAGTGACTCTGATGCTGTCCCTGTGTAGAACAGACACTAACGCACCCAGGACACGATTGAAGACCTGGGGAGCTGTAGACAGACCAAAGGGAAGAGCAGATAACTGATAATGTCCTTGGTCGCAAGCAAACCTGAGGTACTGTTGACTCTCTGGGTGTTTGGCTATATGCAGGTATGCATCCTGAAGGTCCAGAGAGGTGAGAAATTCCCCAGGAGACATGGCTGCGATAACCATCCTCAGGGACTCCTGGTGATAATGAGTCTTAACCACAAAAGAATTGAGGTCGGACGACAGCCTCCATCCTTCTTGGAAACCACAAACAGGTTGGAATAGAAACCCAAACCCTATTCCAGGTCGGGAACCGGTTCCAAAACCTCTTTGTCCAAAATGGATGGCACCATTGAAGAAATGGAGCTTCTTCGCTCCCTGAGGAGTGTGAGAAAGAAAAAACCTGAACGAAGAGAAGTGAAAGGGGTCCTGTACCCCTCTGAGACTACCTGCAAAATCCACTGATCCACCACAGTGTCTGTCCAGCTTGGTCTTGGAGGAGGAGCGCGGAGCCTGGGGAACCGCCTTCAGCCTGAAAGAGCCGAAAAGCTGATTACTTTTAACAAGAGGTTTCTTCTTGGGGACTAAGGGTAACAGTGTACTTTTACCCCTGGTGGCCTCACTGATCAGGTCCTTAAGCTCCGGCCCAAACAGGGCTTAAAATTGGAAGTCCTTTGCTACTAGCCAGACCTGAAAAGTTACTCTCTACTGCAAGCCATAACATACCCACCAGGGCTGAATTTCTACTCGCCAGGGCTAAATTTTTACTCTCCAATGGCTGATGGCGAGTGGATATTTTGAGCTCTGGGCCCAAAGACATTCCCTGAAAGGGTAACAAAAGGCTTTCTTGGAGGCAGTGTCTGTGGACCAGATCTTGAGCCAAAGAGCTCGTCTGGCTACGACAGACATAGTAGAAACCGGATGGCATCAAAGATAGCTGCAGAAACATAACGTTGAGCTTCAGAGATGTTGGCCAGAAGTTGCAGCAGGTCAGTAGTGAGAGCACCCTGATGGACAGCCACAGTGAGCTGTTGAGTCCAAACTGCAATGGCCCTTTTCACCCAAGCAGCGGCAAATGAGGGACACAATGAAGTGCCTGCAGTAGCAAAGATGGCCTTTAGAAAGGCCTCAAGCTTCCTGTCAGTCCAATCCTTAAGGACAGAAGCGTGTGCAAAAGGTGGAGCAGTGGACTTAGAAAGTCTGCCTTGGGAGGATGAGCCCACTGCGCTGGAGCTGCTTCAGAGGAGGGATACAGCTTAGCAAACTTTCTAGAAACAGTAAATTTCTTATCAGGGGACTTCTACTCATCTAACACAAGTTGGTCAAGAGTGGGATTAGGTGGAAAGAAGGTACACTGCTTCTTAGGTTCATGAAACACATCAGAAGGGTCCTTGGGAGTCTCTGAGACCAGAAATGTTCAGCATACCGAGTACTGCCCTGAGCAGGCCTTCAACTGAGGGATCATGGTCAGCCTCAAAGGGGTCCCCAAAGAACTGGGAGGATACCATCGCAGAATATTCACCTTCATCCGAGTCCACCAACAGTTCCTCCTCAGAGGAGTCTGATACATCAGGTACACCCTGCGGCTTAGGTAAGGAAGATCTGATAGAAGTAGGGGGCTGCCAGGACTTGAAGACCCCCTGTAATTGCGATGGAAGGCGTTGTAAGGTAGACCTTAGGTCTCTATTAGTGGCTTTAAACTCGTGCATCTACAGTGGCTCTAGTGTATGGCTGGAAGTCCCTGGGGGAGAAACAGGGGCAGCAGTGCATGAGGGGCATAAATGACCTGAGTATTCTCTAGGCAGCCCTGATTGAAATGAGAAGCAATGCTCAATGGGGGTCACAGACGCCCCAGTATCCTTAGTCTTAGGCCTAGCCCCAAGTTCCATAGGAGTTGACATCCTCACAGGGTCAAAACATCTGAAAGTATAAGATATACCCAAATACAGTGCATAAGATTAAATATTTCACCCCAGAAATAGCTAAAATGTACTTATCTGGCAGGTGAAGGGTTAATCTGCTGAGGAGAGAAGGAGAGTCCAAGCCCTGAGTAGGATACTCATGAAGGGAAGGCAGAAAATGGTGTCCGTGATGGGAACCAATCAGAAACGAGTGTGTGAAGCAAGTGCTCATGGGAAATGTAGTTTTCCCTTTAAAAGTACGCCAATAGTGCCTGAAGCCCTCTGAGTCCCACAAAACATACAGAACATTGACCGGATGATAGAACAAGGGCAGACAAACAAAATGAGCCGCCTCTGAAGTCGCTTCGTAGAGCGGTTGCAGAGATATGTCCCAAACTGTAAAGTCCCATAGAAGTGAATGGTGCACGGCGTCTATGCAGTAAAGCGTGCCTTTACTCAAATAAACTAACATTTTCAAAAAGTGTGATAACAGTGCCAAATGCATCAGCAAACACTAAAAAGATGGAATAAACAGTGGAACCAGTAGGGAAAGTGCATAAATCCCTCAAAAGTGCCCAAATCAGCAGTTTAAGGGTAAATTTACCACAGAAACCCAATTGCTCCAAACCCCACAGACATACAGATAAACCCAGTGAGTGCAGTAGTATGCAGTTGGAACTCCAAAGGAGACCCCTGGGCGGAGGGGAAGCATGGAACATGTGAACCTCAGCACTCAAAGTGTTGCTCACCTTTTTAGCAGGTCTTCTGTCTTCAGATTACCATTTCCTAAAGAGGAAGCCTCAGTGGGCAGGAAATAAACATGCTACACAAGCTTTTACCTCTCAGGGCTGACAGGTCCATAACAGCACCTGGAAACTGAGCTATCCAACTTGGGAATGTCAGTAATGGTAACCTGCCTAATGGTTGGTATTCCACATCTAACAGAAAAATAATAAATAAGCTAAAGCTATAGCAGAATTGTTCTCATGCCTTGCTTCATCAATGAACAAATCTTACTGGAGAGGAATGGCTGGGGACCAGATAAGGAGAGGAGGAAGGCTCCATCCAGCATTTCTTCCCAGAATTGTTCCTGCCTACTTAAAGGGGCAGTCACCTTTCCAAAGTTACCAGTATCCTATATTGGACGACAGAGAAATACCAGTAAGGTTGGGATATGACAGTTAGGTGCAACACACAACATCAGTTCTTTCAATCTATATTTTCTACAAAAGTATAGGGCAGCATGCCAACTGCCAATATTTTATCAACTTTGCCATTCAGAGGGCATACTTTTGGATTATTTTTGTTTTGTTTTTAACTTGTTAAAACTCAGTAAGTGTGGGTTGGCAGTATGTAGCAGAAGAACTATATAACTTTATTGCTCTAACAAGACTTGTGACAGTAGAGGGTGTAGAAGCAGCAGGCGTGGGCTCACAACGACTCCACCAGCAAACTCAGTCTTTTGTGTTTTGCTTTTACTTAACAGTAGCAGAAGTCTTGGATGTTATTGCAAATGAAAGAAATATTTGCCCACTCACTGACACTACTGATATGACTCCTGCGAACATTTAGGAGTGCTTCTACTGATGTTAGATGTTGCATATCTGACAGGCTGCTGCTGATTGTGCTTCATGTGGAATCTCACTGAGGATGTGCCTAGATGAGTCCTGCTTTCCATCTGCTCACACGTGATTTTGTGCTGCCACATCTGATCTCCTTACCTCTGATACCCCCACAATTAATCCATGTGCAATGCCATGCCATCCATGTTGTACCCACTGTATGACTCTGGACACCCTGTAGACAAGGACCTGCTGCCACATCAGATTTCCTTACCTCTGAAGAACTCTATAACATAGCCCATGTACATTTCCATGATATGCATTTCCCACCAACAACATGACTCCAGATCCCTACTAACAAGAACCTGCCCCCTACCTGAAATCATTACCTGCAAGGACCTGAGCCCAACCCAGATCAATCCCATGCAAGGACATGCGACCTGCCACTCATAGACTGCACAGTAACACTGAAAGTGCATGAGAGAGAGAGAGAGAGAGAGAGAGAGACACTGTGGTTCTTGGGAGGGTGAGAGAGAAGAAGGGAAATAATGAGCAAGGCTGGAGGTAATAATTAGGGGTGGGCGAAATATCTCACCGTGTTCCCACAAGAAATTCCTCGAAAACCACTTTGTTGTCTGCTTTTTTGTGGAAAAATCTGCTTTAAAACTAACGATTCAAGTGTTAGCATTTTTCACCCATTGGCCACAATTTTCAGCCATTTTTAAATGGCTAGAAAGTTTCCACCCTGTGATTTATGTGGTTTTTGCCTTTTCAATATAAAAACGTGAAGTATTTGTGGAAGTGAAACACAACAGAACCAGCTATAGAGCAAGGTAGATGTGCTGTGCTGTTCTGTTGTGATTTTTTGGAAAAACTGAGGCAGGAGAGGCTCATAGTGACTGCTATCACTATGAGCAGGTTTAAAACTGATAAAAGGAGGAACTGGAAGAACCCTTATGTGTCCACTGAATCTGGGGAAGAGGAAGTGAGCACTACTGAACCAATGCTGTCCAGCCCTCCTAAATTATCCCAAGGGATCTTTGGGAATTTAATGGGAAGGGAGAGAGAAAATGCAATGGGAAGGGAGGGAGAAAAGGGTAGTACTAGTGAGAGCAGGACAGGTCAGCTCCCTGTACCTGCTGCTAGATGTAACATAGTAACATAGTAAATTAGGTTGAAAAAAGACACAAGTCCATCAAGTTCAACCTTCGCCTCATACCTCAGTAACTGAGAATGTTATAGCTTTCCTGCTACCAATTAAATGTCTTTATCAGACCTTCCTGATCAGCCTGCTGATGAACAGTATAACTCTGTATGTTCCCTTTTGAAAGAAATGTATCTAATCTTCTCTTAAATGTATCCATTGTATCTGCCATAACTACCTCCCTGGGCAATGAATTCCACAAATTGACAAACCTTACCATAAAAAAACCTTCCTCTGCTGAAGTTTAAACCTCCTTTCCTCTAATCTCAAGGGGTGTCCCCTGGTCACCTGATCAGGCCTTGGAATAAATAGCTCACCGCAGAGATCCTTGTATTGACCTCTCATATACTTGTACAATGTGATAAGGTCTCTTCTTAGTCATCTTTCCTCTAGAGTAAATAAACTAAGTTTGTTTAGTTGTTCCTCATATGTCAAGTCCTCCATTCCCTTAATTAATTTTGTTGCTCTCTGCTGTACCCTCTCTAGTTCTAGTATATCCTTTTTCAGAACCGGTGCCCAAAATTGCACTGCATACTCAAGGTGAGGTCTTACCAATGATTTGTATAATGGCAAAATAATGTTATCCACTCTTGCTTCGATACCTCTTTTTATGCAAGACAGGACTTTGTTTGCCTTTGCTACTGCTGTTTGACACTGGTCACTGTTTCCAAGTTTGTAGTTGACAAGGATACCCAGGTCTTTTTCTAGCAATGAGTCACCTAAAATTATTCCATTAAGTTTATAAGTAGCTTTGGGATTGTTTCCTCCCAAATGCATGACTTTACACTTCCCCACATTAAACTTCATATTCCACATGTTTGCCCAATCTGACATTGTATGTAAGTCCCTCTGTAGAGAGAAAATATCCTGTTCTGAATTAATGACTTTGCATAATTTAGTATCATCAAATATTGATATTTTGCTTTCTATATCTATTTCCAGGTCATTTATAAACATGTTAAAAAGCAGTGGACCCAATACTGAACCCTGAGGTACTCCACTCTCCACTTTAACTGTACTGGAGAATTTTCCATTTACAACCACACACTGTTCCCTATCCTTCAGCCAGTTTTGTATCCAATTGCAAAGGTTATCTCCTAGCCACAATTTCCTTATTTTATACACCAGCCTTCTGTGTGGCACTGTATCAAATGCCTTTGCAAAGTCTAGATATACTACATCTACTGCCTTGCCATTGTCTAGGTTGCTGCTTACCTCCTCATAGAAGCTGAAAAGATTAGCTTGACATGATCTATTCTTCATGAAACCATGTTGATTCGTGCTAATGATTTTATTTTTTGCGTTGTAATCCTGAATATAGTCCCTTATTATCCCTTCTAACAGTTTTCCCACTACAGATGTCAAACTCACTGGTCTATAATTCCCAGGTTCTGTTTTAGTTCCCTTCTTAAATAGAGGCACTATGTTAGCTCTTCACCAACGTGTGGCACTGAGCCTGTGGTAATAGAATCTTTAAAAAGTAAATATAGGGGTTTTGCTAACACTGCACTAAGTTCCTGAAGAACCCTTGGATGTATACCATCAGGACCCGGTGCTTTGTCGGTCTTAATTTTGTTCAGTCTTCCCATGACATCTCCTTGAGTTAACCCAATATCTATTAATTGTATTGTTTTATTTGTTACTTGCGGAGGCTCTTCTACCATTCCTTGCTCCCTTGTATATACTGATGCAAAGAAAGTGTTTAAAACATCGGTCTTTTCCTTATCCTCACTAACCAACTCAGCCATCTCATTTTTGAATGGTCCAATGCACTCCCTCTTAAGTTTTTTGCTGTTTATATATTTGAAAAACTTTTTTGGATTAGTCTTGCTTTCCCTTGCAATTCGAGTTTCATTATCTATTTTTGCTACCCTAATTGCTTTTTTGCAATCTTTGTTGCGCTCTCTGTATTTTAAGAAAGATTGTTCAGTTCCTTCAGACTTAAATAATTTGAATGCATTTTTTTCCTTGCCATTTCCTTCTTTACATGTGCAGTTAACCACATTGGCTGTGACTTACTTCTATACTGTTGGGTACATTTATGCAAACTAAATTTGAATTCTGACCATTTTTCCTCAGTATTTTTGCCTTTAAATAAAATATCCCAGTCTATGTGTTGCACTGAGGCCCTTAACAATTTGAAGTTCGCTTTTTTAAAATTAAAGTTTTGGTTGAACCTATACATTTTTGCTTTGCCAGACTGATCTCAAATGTAACCATGTTGTGATCACTGTTTCCCAAATGTTCTCTTACCTTAATATTGGATACCATTTCTGTGTTATTAGTGATCACTAGATCCAATACATTATTTCTTGTCGGCGCTTCCACCATTTGTGACATGTAGCTTTCACGAAGTGTGTTCAAAAACCTGCTACCCTTAGCACTCTGACAGGTCTCATTTTTCCAGTTGATATCTGGATAATTAAATTCTCCCATAATTATAGTATGCCCAAACTGGGCAGCTTTCCTCATTTGCAATAGCAGTTGGGCCTCATCATTGTCATCGATATTCGGTGGTTTGTAGCATATGCCCACCAACAACTTTTTTTTACCTTTCACACCACATTTAGTCTCGATTTCTACCCACATGGACTCCACAATTTGGTCAGTTTCCTCACTAATATCACCTCGCAAAAGCTCTGTTTTCAAATATAAGCACACACCTCCACCTTTTCTATTAATTCTGTCTCTTCTAAACAGGGAATAGCCCTCTATATTTACAGCCCAGTCATGTGCATCGTTCCACCATGTTTCTGTTATTCCAATTATGTCCAATTGCTGCCAGCAATTCTAGTTCTCCTTTACATATATTAATCCCTACATGCCTTTTTTCTTCACCTTCATTTACTAGGAGTTCCTCCCTACTGACTAAATTTTTCCCCACCCTTTCTCCACCCCCCTGGTCATTTACTTGGACCCAGTTCCTATCTGCTCTATCTACCCCATTTTTGCTATCTATACCCCCCCCCCCTTTCCTAATTTAAAAGTTCCTCCAAGCTTCCTAGCATTATCTCCCCTAACACAGAGGCTCCTCTACCATTTAGGTGCAATCCATCTCTTCCATATAGATTGTACCCAAGAGCAAAGTCTGCGCAGTGTTTTAAAAACCCAAAACCCTCCTTCCTACACCATTGCTTGGGCCATGCATTAAGCTCTCTGAACTCCCTCTGCCTACCTGCACTGGCGCATGGCACAGGTAGTATTTCAGAAAATACTACCTTAGAGGTCCTTGCCTTGAGCTTGCACCCTAAATCCCTGAAATCATTCTTTAGGGACCTCCATCTTCCTCCTATTCTGTCACTGGTTCCAATATGTACCAAGACAGCTGGATCACTTCCAGCCCCTCCCAATAATCTGTCAGCCCTGTCCGCAACATGCCGAACCCAGGCACCCGGGAGACAGCATACTGTTTGGCATTCACGTTCCTGGCAGCAGATTACCCTATCTACCCTCCTAATAATAGAGTCCCCTATTACCACCACCTGCCTTGGTTTCTGCCTGCTCTGCATCCCATCTAGCCTGGAAGGAGGACTGTTCCCCTGGCTGCTAGAGGAATCAGCCCTCTCCAGTGTTGCCAATTCTGAGCAATTCTCATCAACATCTTCACACAATCTTGCAAATCTGTTGGACTGAGTCAACTCAGAACTGGCCTTCCTCTTCCTCTGCCCACTACCTCCCCTCTTTACTGTTACCCAGCTGCCTACCTGTCACTCCTCATCTACAACTCCACCCTCTTCACCACTAACCCCACATACTACCTGCTCTGTGAGTTCTAAACTCCTTTCCAGGTTTCCAATGTCTCGCAATGTTGCAATATTTCTCTCCAAATCCAATATCTTAGACTCTAAAGAGAAAATATGCTCACACTTGGCACAGCGGTATGACCCCTGGAACGATTGCTCCAAGTGTTCAAACATGTGACAAGATGTGCACTGCGTGAGATTGGCTAAGCTGCTATCACTCATGCTTGGTTTTACAATTCAAATAGCTTTATATTATCCTCTAATGCTCACTATATGGTAAGTAACCAACCTTAAATGTGAATGCAATAAATCCTTTGAAATGATAGTCACCAGATTCCTTCTAACTCTTCACCTGGAACCAGTCACTTGTAATAGCAGTCTCACAGAGCCAGCTCCACAGAGCTAATGGACTGTATTTATAGTAACTAGCAGCCAGGTGAAATCCCTTAGCAATCAACCCTAATCACACAGGCCAGAGAAAACCCCAGTAAACAGTTTTTTAACTCTTGCAATAACCACACAATTTTTTTTTTTTTAAACCTTAATAAAATACCAATAAAACACCAAACACACTGTTATGTACTTAACCAGATTCCTTCTAACTCTTCACTTGGAACCAGTCACTTGTAATAGCAGTCCCCTGTATTTGAATTCCCCGTTTTAAATTCCCTGTGCTGCCTCTGCTGCCACCATTGCTGCCCCTAAAGCTGTGCCTGCTGTTAGACGTGCTGCCCCTGTTGAAATCAGTGCTGTACTTGCTGCCAGTGCTGAACCTGCTGCCATCAATACTGTGGCTGCTCTCAGATGTGCTGCCCCTGTTGCCAGTGCCACCAGTGCTGTATCTGCTGCCAGTGTTGAAGCTGCTAGTGTGTCTTGTAATTCTCAGGAGGGGGGGGGGGGAGGAAAAGACGATGACTACTGTGATGCCATCCCCATGCAGTCCTGCCAGTGCTAGTACTACTACTAAGAAGGCCCAGTAGCTTGTTACTGTTAGGAGTGAAGGAGGAGGAGGTAATCAGATTCATCATATTACTAGTGACTGTTAAGAGGAAGACTCTAGGGTTGAACTTGATGTGCATGGTGTTAGTAGTAGTAACAGTGATGGTGAAGCAGCTGGTGGGTCTAGTGTTAGGGGAGTGGTAGGGTAAGCATTTGAGAGGGTCCAGACTAGCGGTCAAGGGAGCCCACACCATTCTGGGAGTCCTCCTCCCCTTCATTTCACTACAGTGTCCAACTGGAAAATTATCCTGAAGAGGCCAGAACTGGTGTTGGGGGAAAGCAGGCTCAGAATTAATACCACCACCACCAGCAGAAGCACAGATCAGCTGCCTGTGCATGATACCATTGCTGCCAGTCTGCCTTCTTCTGGTCAAAAAAGAAATGCCAAGTGTGATATTAGGGGACCCACGGTCACATTGCTCGTCACCTCCTCAAAGCAGCAGCGAGATGTCTGTAATAGAGCAGCAGCAGCACATAGGGAGTGGGACTAGTAATGGTTGTGGTAGTGATGATGATGATGCTGGAGAAGCTGGGGTGGAAGAGACACTGACGGCCTTTTCAGCAGAAATTGACAAGGAATGGACATCACCACCACCACCGCTAGCAAAGAGCTTTTGGAATTTGCGGAATTTGCAACTGCTCTAATTCCTGCTGCTGAGTTGCAAGAGCAGCAGGATGCTGAGAAGCAAGCTAGTGTGCCACAGACACAGTGGGAATGGGGTCAACAAGTGATGCGGGACTAGGACATGTTAGACTTGCCAGCAGTAGCAATACTCCTAGTTCTATTTGCAGTGCTGATTCTGAGGCAGTAACAGCAACATCATCCGCTGCCACAGACAGTGATGGAGAATGTGGAGGAGAAGAAGAATTAGGTAAATCTCCTCCAACTGTTCCCTGTCCCTATCACCTGAAATCATGGGTGCGGGACTATTTTTCTCTTGGGGCAGGCACAGTGAAGTCATCACCAACGACACTGTGCACAATTTGTGACAGGTCAGTGAGAAAAGGAAAGGAGGGAACACACCTTGGCACTAGGGATTGGTGAAAACTTCTGCCTCAAACTGAAATCGATGAAAAATGGCACTTTCCACTTGGAGAAAAATTTCCCATGAAAAGTGCAGATTTTCTGCTCTTTTCTGTTTTTTTCACCTAGCTCATTCCATTGAAATCAATGGGAACATAGAAGATACACACAACACATATCAATTATTATTTTATTTCCCAAAGGCATAGTATAAAAGGGGCATGAGGGTGCCTGTGTCGGTGGGGTGTGGGGAAATAATCAGTTGAACAGGGGATGATTTTTTGGGGGGGTTGTTTACTGGGACTGGGGGGGATTAATAAAAAACAAATCCTAAATAAAATTAAAACAATATAAATATATATAAGACATGGTATAAAAGGGGTCTGAGAAGGGTGTCTGCATTGGTGGGTAGAGTCTGAGGAATTAATAAGTTGAACAGGGAATTTGTGTTGGGGGTGCTTCTTGACTGGTATTGGGGGGCAGTTAATTAAAAAATAAATAAAATAAAATAAGAAATTTGAATGTAAAGTGATAGAGACAGGAACCCCCTGACATAAGCTGCCACTGGGGTGGACTGATACTTGACTTAATACAGTATTTTGTAGAGGATGATTTATTAGATTTGTTGTTAGAGGTCCAAACCCTGAGGAAACATTGATTTGTAGGACTTAAGCTTGTTTGACACAAGCCCTAAGGTAATACTGATTTGTAGGACTTAGGCTTGTTAGAAACAAACCCAAACCTGAAATATCCAGAGCTGTATATCAAACTGCACTTCAATACCAATCAGTGTTTAATTGTGTATCTACAGAGTCAGCCACAAGTTCTAGTCTGACACTCTTCAGACCAATACAATATGTTTTTCTTATTGATATATATATATTTACTTTATGTATATCATACTACGGCTACTCAATATACACACCTTTACAAATTGCTTATAATAAATATACAATGTTTACAGATATTATCCGTTTTCAAATGTACACAGAAAAATAATTTTTACCTTTAGAAGTCCACTATATACTGTACATCCAGTCTGTCAATGTTCCAAAAGTTATTGATTGTAGTAATCCCTTTTCTTTTCTTCCAAAATGTTCACATAGGCATTGGAAAAGAGGAAAAGATTTCCCAGTCAGTGTTTTACCTTCAACAACAAACAAAAATGTATATCCACTCACTTGTCAATTTCTTGTATCCAGTGGGGATATTCTTTCTCCTGTACTGGGAATTTCTCAATATATCGTCCAAATGTACCACACCAGAGGATGGTGGGATATCTCGTGCCCAATAGTGTAAAAAAGAGAACAAGTGTCTCTCAGTATCAAATATATATACTCAAGTATTAAATGTGTACTCTGACTCACATTATAGGAAAATTTATCCAGCTTCAGATCTCATGTCCGTCTCTGATTGCTTGACACAGGACTTTCCCAGATTGTCCGCATGTGAATAAAAAGTACACACAATCTCCTCAGTAATGGTTAATATCACCTCAATAAAGTTAAAATATCCACTCACATCTAAAGCTCCGAACTCCCGTCCTTCAGATACAGGAGTGTATATCCCATTCAGGTGTTGATCTCCGTACACAGCGATTTCGCTGCAACTAAAAACTAGTGCTTGATCTTAATTAAATTAAAACTGCCAATTGATTATTCCAAAGTTTAATACAATAAAGATCCCATATAAAATTACAAATACGGTTAAAATCTCAAACTGACCACCGATATAAGAGGATTTTAGTCTTACCTGTTAAATTGTTTTCTCTTAGCCCATACAGGTTACTGGTAATTTTGGGTAGGCGATCAGCTCTTTTAAGTAGGCAGGAACAATTCTGAGAAGTGACTGCTGGGTGTAGCCTACCTCCTCTCCTTAACTTGCATTTAGCCAATTCCCCATCCAGTTAGTTGAAAACTAACTATTGACTAGGTAGTAAGAAGGTAAAGGAAGACTCCTGTGAGCACGAACCTGAAAGGACCCCCACGTTCTGCCACAGGAGAGCCAAGCATTGTCCCTTGACAGGGTGGGAGACCAGTAACCTGTATGGACTAAGAGAAAAGGATTTAACAGGTAAAACTAAAATCCTCTTTTCTCTGTCATCCAATACAGGTTACTGGTAACTTTGGGATGTCCAACCATTGAGTTTCCCAAGGCGGGAAGAAATGGCAAGGACCAAGCGCATGCCCCCAAAGTCACCAGAGCACCAATGAACCAACAGATTATGAATAGCTTAACAATAGCAACAAAGTGTCAACGGACACTGAACAGGGGTAAAACAGACCCCAGGAACGTTACACAGCACGTTGAACTAGAGCCAACAGGGCCCAAAAGTGAAAGAGTACTGAAGAGATGAAGGAGTTCCTAGACAGTCAAGGCTGCCTCCAGGATCTTCTTCCCAAAACTGTATCAGCCAGCGCGTCAGCACGGTAGTGTTTTGAAAAGGTATGCACAGACAACCAAGTGGCCGCCTTGCACAACTGATCAGCCAAGGCCTGATTTTTGTAGGCCAAGATGTCCCAATAGACCTTGTAGAATGAGCCTTAACTCGAAAGGGGACAGGCTTCTTCCTAACTTCATAAGCCTTACGAATAGTGTACTTGATCCAAGAAGCAATGGTTATCTTGGAAGCAGGTTTCCCTGCTCTGGGACCCTCAGGAATGACAAAAAGAGTGTGAGACTGCCGCAAAGGCTCAGTGCGGTGCACATAGAACTTGAGACAAAGCACAATATCCAGCAAATGGAGAGCATTCTCCTTGTCAGAAGTAGGGTTAGTGCATAAGGAAGGAACCACAATCTCCTGATTAATGTGGAACTCAGAAACCACCTTCGGGAAAAACTCCTGCAAAGTGCAAAGCACTGCCTTGTCCTTGTGAAACACCAAAAAGGGTGGCCTAGAAGACAGGGAATGCAGCTCCGCAACACGGCGAACAGACACAATCGCCAGGAGAAAGGCCATCTTCCACGTCAGACAACGTAGAGGAAAAGTGGCCAAGGACTCAGAAGGAGGGCACTGAAGGACACCCAAAACCAAGTTAAGGAACCACTGAGGAGTGGGAGTCTTAAACACGGGATGAGCATGAGCAACACCCTGGAAGAAAACCTTGACATCAGGAAGAATAGCAATGAGACAGAGAGAGCAGAAGTTTGAATCTTAAGAGAACTCAAACTGAGACCCTTATCCAAGCCATCCTGGAGGAAGGAAAGGACCGTAGGGAGATCAAAATCCTGAGACAGGACCCTATCAGCACACCAAGCGAGAAAGGTAGACCAAACTCGATGGTAGGCCCTAGAGGAAACAGGCTTATGAGCACTAAGCATAGAAGCCACCACACCAGAAGAAAAACTCTTCCTCTTCAAAACTGAGGATTCAACCGGCATGCCGTCAAAGCCAGAAGATGAACATCCTCCTTCCACAGGTAACCCTGGACAAGAAGATCCGGATGGGAGGGGAGCCGAAGAGGCTCCGCCACAGAGAGATCCAGAAGGTCTGGAAACCAAGCCTGTTGAGGCCAGTACGGAGCAATCAGGATGACTGTGCAGCAGGGGAATGGGAGTATCACAGTGCCTGTGATCCTCCTGTCACTCTCATCTGTGGCATACTTTGATTTGCTGAGTTGGTTTGGCCCGCCCCCTGGTGACCTTTTTATACCTGACTTTCACATCTGTCAGATGCCTTTTCGTGGTGTTTCTGAGCCAGTCTTGCTGTTGCTGTGTTCCTGTATCCGGATTCCTGTGTACCGACTTTGGCCTGTCCTGACTACGCTCCAGTGTTCCTGATCGTGTTTAACCCGGCTTGTCTGAGAACCTCCTACGTGCTACGACCCGGCTTGTCTGAGAAACTCCTATGTGCTACGATCCAGCTCATCTGAGAACCTCCTACGTGCTACGACCCGGCTGGCTGACTTCCTGCTTTGTGATCGACCACGGCCTGTTCCAGCGACCTGCGTTTGCCTGTTGTCGCCGCCGCGACATTCTGACTCCTGCTGTGCTGTGCTGACACAGTGTGACCATTACACTTCGGTGTAACCCATCTCCTAGTGCAGAGTTCCTTGCTGACTTGCATAAGCTGTGCTCCTTGTACCGAGCCTCCATACGCTTGCAGAGCTTAGTTACCATACCGAGCCTGGGAGATTTAAACGTACCCTTTAACCCTTGCAGTGCCGCTTCTCTCTTGCCGAACCTCCATTCAATTCATAGAGCCTCTACCTTATAGTCTACTTCTGCTGAGTTGGCCGCTAACTTGGACGGCGACTCCAATTCACAACTGCAGAGTAGTCAAATCCTGTCGGTCCGGTTGGGCGTCCTAGGCTCTCGGTATCACGTTAATTACCGGAGGTATCCATTGCGGCTATTGGTTCTGAGTGGTAGCAAGGTTAGGCTCCAAGCTCTTGCAGGATCCGAAGGTCTACACCCGTGGGGGCTATTGGCTTGTGTTGTGCTCACTTTGGTCTCCGGTTATACGCCCGAGGGGGCTAAAACCCCAGCTTCACATCTCAGGCTAGTCTCCGATTATGCCCGTGGGGGCTACATACTCTTGCACTTGCAGTCTCAGTGGTCTCTTTGGGAACGCCCGCGGGGTTATGTTTGGATCACTGTTCTGCTAAGCTCATGCTGGTCACTGAACACCAACTATCCTCCATTGCATGAACTCTGTGCTGTGCACATTTGCTCAGTTTATCACTACACCATACGGGCGTGCCAAACCCCACAGCTGAGACAGACTGATTGTTCTCATTTACCCTTTAGGGACCAGTTCACTACTATCTGTACCATTCTGAGTGTGCCTTCTATTCATTATAGTGAATCTATGTGTACTGTGTATTCACTTGCAATTGCTGCTGTCACCTGTAGAGGGCGATCATTTGTACTTATTTTCATTCAATAAACGTTGTTTTATTTTACCTACTGGTCTGAGTGTCAAAACAAACCGTTACAGGGAGGAAAGAGATATGCCAGAGGAAAAATCCATGGGATCGACAAGGCATCCACTGCTAGAGCCAGGGGGTCCACCCATCGAGAGCAGAATTTTGGGACCTTCCTGTTGTGTCTTGTCGCCATCAGGTCGATGCACGAAAGACCCCATGGCTGAACAAGGAGATAAAACACCTCTTGATGTAGTTCCCACTCTCCGCTGTCCACTGTATGTCAACTGAAGAAGTCTGCAAGAACGTTGTCTATGCCAGGAATATAAACTGCGAAAATAGCAGGAAGCTGCTCCTCTGCCCAGGACAAAATGGCCTTGACCTCCAACCAAGCTGCAAGACATCTTGTGCCACCTTGCTTGTTGATGTAGTCTACCACTGTGGCGTTGTCCGACTGGACCCTGACCGGGCAATTCTCCAGCTGGCGCGTCCAGTGGTGTAGGGCATGAAATATTGCCCGAAGCTCCAAGACGTTGATGGGAAGGAGAGATTCCTCCTGGGACTACCGGCACTGAGCATTCAAGTGCCCCAAGACCGATCCCCTTCTGGAGTTGCTGGCATCCGTCATCACTGTTGTCCAGAATGGCACCATGAAGGGACTGCCTTTCAGCAGATTGTCCAGGTTGAGCCACCAGGAAAGGCTCAGCTCCACATAAAAAGGGAGAGATAGGGACCACTCCAGGAGATCCGGTCCACCCCTGCATGCCAGGATGAGAAACCTCTGGAGTTCCCTGGTATAAGCCATGGCAAACATATCCTTTTCTATGGTGGAAATAAACTTCCTCACCAGGGATGACAACTTCTTGGCTGGATCCTGATTCAGTACAGCCTGGACCTTCAGTGTTATCTGATGAGCCACTTTGTCTATGAGAAACACCATCCCACTCTGAGTGTCGAAGAGGTTGCCCAGAATAACCATCCTCTGTGAAGGAACGAGGTCCGACTTGTCCAGATTGATGATCCACCCATGACGAGACAGAGCATGAATGCAGTCCTGAACCTGCTGATGAAGGAGATCTGGAGAAGATGCCTTCAGAAGGAGGTCATCCATGTAAGGGGTGACTCTGATGCCGTCCCGATGGAGGATGGAAATCAAGGCTCCTAGGACTCTGTTGAAGACTTGAGGAGCAGTGGTCAGGCCAAAGGAGAGGGCTGAAAAATGGAAATGCCCTCGGTCGCAGGCAAAGCAGAGATATTGCCAGCTCTGTGGATGAATGGTAAAATGTAAGTAGGCATCCTGAAGATCCAGAGAAGCAAGAAATTCCCCAGGGGACATGTGTCACGGTTTGTTACTGTTTGTAAAAGAACACTCAGACAGTTTGGTAAGGTTAAAAGCTTTATTGAAAATAACGTACATTAACTCCACTCAGGTCCAGATAAGGTCCGTACCAAGTACTTTCCAGATCTGACGCAGGTCAGGGAAATACTATAAACACTGAAATAGTCCGCAAACAAGTATAAATATCTTGAACTTGTAGGCAGATTCATAGCAAGGTACAGGAACAATAATATCCTCAACAGTCCCACAACGCAATAGGTGGCACAGGCGATGAGTGACTGAAGGGCAATCCCTAGAGGACTAGGGTTCAAATGGGTAACACTGGGAAAACACTGGCAGAGGACTGACCCTAAGAGAGTAGGGTAGACTGAGACAACAGGGGCAGAACTCTGGCAGTAACGGGACCCTAACACGCTAGGGTTAACTGAGGCAACACGGACAGGACTCTGGCTGTAAAGGGACCCTAGAACGCTAGGGTTAACTGAGGCAACACAGGCAGTACTCTGGCCATGGCAAAACCCTAGATCACTAGGGTTAACGGAGGCAACATGACATGGACTCAGGCATCGACTAGGCCCTAGAACGCTAGGGTTAACGGAGGCAACACGGCAGTGGTACTTATAGTGACTGAACCCTAACACGCTAGGGTTAACTGAGACAACAGACACCAGATGCTGACGATGTAATGACCCTTGGTCCCTAGGGTTAACTGAGGCAACACGGGCAACAGTGTGGCATTGGCTAGACCCAGGTATTATCAGGTTATCGGAGGCAACACAGACACTGGTTAGTACAGGGATCCCCACAAGCTCCCGGAGACAGCCGGAGTGTCGAGCGAGCGGGAGATAGGCACATAATGTAACCGGTCCTGGACCGGTGTATGCCCAGATAGTATATGGAGGTAATAGACTAGTTCAGTAAGGGATGGAACTAGCAGCACTACCAGGTCGGCACACACGGACTTCACAACCAGTCAGGAGGACCACCAACACCAGCCCAGCCAGATCGGTGTAACAGATAGTCAGCCAGTCCTAGTCAGAAACGGAATCAGATACTCAGCCACGCTGGTTCGGTGCACAAGGAGTTAGTCAGCCAGTCCAGTCAGTAACGGAATTGGGTAATCAGCCAGGCCAGTTCGGTACACAAGGAGTTAGTCAGCCAGTCCAGGTCGGTAACGGAATCGGATACTCAGCCAGGCCAGTTTGGTACACAAGGAGTTAGTCAGCCAGTCCAGGTCAGCAACGCGATCGGATCACAGGAGCGTCAGACACAAGTGTAGTCAGGCGAGCCGGGTCATACACGGAAACAGGAAACAATAACAACTAGTCGCTAGATACGGGTACACCAATAAAGGGCACCGGTATAGTGACAGGAGGGTGTATTTAAAGGCAAGCCCTGGGAGGAGCAATAGCCCGGAGCCAATAAGAGTGCAGCCAGTGTAAACCAGGAAGTAAGAATGTTGCTCAAGGATCACGGGCACCGTGATAACATGGTAACGATCACCATGCATAGTGACTCCTGGCGATACTGGGACCTGACCACAAAGGAGTTGAGATCCTTCAGATCCAAAATGGGATGACAGCCACCATCCTTCTTGGAAACCACAAAGAGGTTGGAATAGAACCCCAACCCCCGTTCCTGAGGAGGAACTGGTTCCAAAACAACCCTGTCTAGAAGGGCCTGGATGGCTCCCTCGAAAAGGCGGCACTTTTCTGCACCCAGAGGAGAGCGAGAAGGTCCGGGAGGGAGGGAGAGAGGTGAAGGGAATCCTGTACGCCACAGCCACCACCTGCAAAACCCACGGGTCCACCATAGAGGCTTCCCAAGCCAAGAGGTAGTGGCGCAAATGGCCACCCACCTGCGAGTGGGGACCCGGATTCGGCGAGTTATGCAGAAGAAGGTTTGAAGAAGGTTTGGAAACCTTGGGTTTAGTGGAGGACTTGGGACTCCATTGCTGCTTGGGCTTGGGTGAGGTGCGTGGAGCCTGAGGCCTGGGTTGCTGGACGCAAATCACCCTGAAAGGGATGGAAAAATGATTCCGCTTGACAGGCGTTTTCTTCCTGTGGACCACTGGCAGGTGAGTACTCTTGCCCCCAGTGGCTTCACTGATCAGATCCTTGAGATCAGGTCCAAACAGGGAGGTGCCCTAAAAAGGCAAAGACAGGAGAGCTCTCTTAGAGGCAGTGTCAGCAGACCAGATCTTGAGCCAAAGAGCACATCTGGCTACCACAGACATAGTGGATGCCCTAGACACCATACGCACGTCGTCAAACAGGGCAGCAGAAACATAATGCTGTGTCTCAGAGATGCAACATCTCAGCAGTAGGAGCTCCCTGACGGACAGCTAAGGTGAGCTGTTCAGTCCAAACAGTCACAGTCCTATTAACCCATGCCACAGCAAATGCGGGGAGCAGGGCAGAACCAGCTGTCACAAAAATGGCCTTGAGAGAGGTCTCAAGCTTCTAGTTAGTCCAGTCTTTCAGAGCAGAAGCATCAGCCACAGGCAAGGCAGTGGACTTAGAAAGCCTGGAAACAGGGGCGTCCACCTTTGGAGGATGAACCCACTGAGCTAGGGCTGCTTCAGAGAACGGATAAAACTTAACAAATTTCCTAGAAACAGAAGGCTTTCTATCTGGAAACTTCCACCCCTCAGACACCAAGCGGTCAAGAGTGAGATTAGGTGGAAAACAAGTATGGGGCCCAACAGGCTCCTGAAACACATCAGAGGAGTCAGAAGAAACCTCTTGTACCAAGGGAATGTTCAGGGTGTTCAACACACCCCTGATCAGGCCCTCAGCTGAGGGAACAGGATAAACCTCAAAGGGGTCCCCAAAAAACTGAGAGGAAGAGACAGCAGAACAGTCTTCATCATCAGTATCCACCAATAATTCCTCTTCAGAGGAATAAGATACATCAGGAACACCCGGCGGTATAGGCAGGGAAGACCTGATAGAGTGGAAGACCCCATGTAAAGTGGATGGAAGGAGTTATAAGGTGGACCGGAGGTCCCTGGTAGTAGCCTTAAACTCTTGCATCCAAACTGGCTCTAGTGCATGGCTGGAGGTACCTGCAGGGGACTAAGGGGCAGCAGCGCGTGCTGGACAAACATGACCTGAGTATTTTCTAGGTAACCGTGAGTGACATGAGGAGCAATGAGCAATGGGGGGACACAGATGACCCAGTGTCCTTAGTCTTAGGTCTAGCCCCAAGCTCTAATGGAATAGACATTCTTACAGAGTCAAATGGGCAAGTATCATAAAACACCCAAAACAGTGTGTATGATTAACCCTTTGAGTGCCAGAGTGGTTTCGGGCACTCAACGGGTTAATTACTTACCCCAGAAAACGCTAAAATAAACTTATCTGGCAGGCGAAGGGTCAGTCTGCTGAGGCGAGAAGGAGAGTCCAAGCCCTGCATAGGATACTCGTACAGAGAAGGCACAAAATGGCTGCTGTGGCAGGAGCCAGTCAGAAACAAGAGCGCTCATGGGAATTGTAGTTTCTCAAAAAAAGTACCCCAACAGTGCCCAAAGCCACTTGAGCTCCCCAACATGTCCAGAACATTGACTGGATAACAGAGCAAGGGCAGACAAACAAAATGAGCCATCTCTGACCTCCCTACGTGGAGCGGTTGCAGAGATATGTCCCAAAATTGTAAGTCCCATAGAAGTGAATGGAGCAATGGCGGCGCCTTAAAAAATTTTACAAAGTTGGTACCAAAATGTAAAAATCACTCAAAAGCCCACTAGAACATGTCTGTAGACCCAATAAACACTGAACCCAGTTGGGAAAGTGCCCACAACACCCCAAAGGATGCCAAACCAGCAGCCAAAGGGTTAAGTTACCACAGAAACTTGCTCCAAACACCCAAAAGACATACAGATAAACCCAATGAGTGCATGAGTATGTAACAGGAACTCCAAATGAGACCCCTGTGCAGAGGGGAAGCATGGGACATGTGAAACTCAGCACTCAAAGGGTTGCTCACATTTCTAGCAGGTCTTTTATCTTCAGATTACCATATATCAAGAAAAGGCCTCAGTGGGCAACTCCTGAGGAAAGAACTTGCAGCCAAGATTTTCCTACCAGGGCTTTAGTCCACAAAAGCACCTGGTAAACTGAGCTATCCACATTTGGGTGATCGGAATTGTCAGTGATGGTAATCCGCCTAATGGTGGTATCCCATATCTAATAAAAAAATAATGAAAAAACTAAAACTATAGCAGAACTGTTCTCTTGCCTTGTGTCTTAACTAAGGAACAAATCTTACTGGATAGGGATTGGCTAGCTGCAAGCTAAGGAGAGGAGGTAGGCTCCACCCAGCAGTCACTCCTCAGAATTGTTCCTGCCTACTTAAAGGGGCTGATCGCCTACCCAAAGTTACCAGTAACCTCTATTGGATTACAGAGAAATCAGATTATACAGCTACATACACCTGTCGGCTTGGTGTTCAGCATGTATTGCCGACCAGTATCTGTAGCTGTATCTCTGTCACTGTTGGTAAATTCTATCTGTCACTATACTCAGGGTCTCTCTATCTCCACACAATGTGTTTCGTGTAGCAACTATACTTCCTCAGGGGTCATCAAGATTCTACAATATAAACACAATTAATATAGGTAACATTCTTATAATGTATACTTAACTATTTCCCACCTACTTTTCAATTACCATTGTACACATTATAAATATATTAAAATATAAAACATAACAATATCCATATCTTGAAAATTTAGAATTAAAAAGAATTAAGCATAACATCACGAAAAAAGAAAGAGATGCAATGAAGGAACTTGAAGATAATAAAAACCAGATAATTCAACCGGCAGATAAAGGAGGGGGTATTGTGTTTATGGATAAGGAAAAATATGTAAGTGAATTGATGAGACAAATTAATGATTCTAATGCATATAAAAGATTAAAATCGGATCCCACTAATATCTTTAAACAAGAGCTGGAAACATTATTAATAGAGGGAGAAGAAATGGGAATCTTAAAAGATCATGAATATAAATACCTTAACATCAAAAATCCACAAATTCCTGTATTTTATCTTTTATCAAAAAATCTACAAAGATTTAGTCAACACCCCCCTGGCAGGCCAATTGTATTGGGCATAAAGTCATAACATCAAATCTCTCTCATAATGTGGATATTTTTCTTCAAGATATAATGGTAGAATTGCCTTCATATTTGAAGGACACAGGCCAAACATTGGAATGTTTAAAGAAGACTGGAGTGATGATTATTATATAATAACATGCTGTCATGGTACCTAATTTCCAGTGGAGCGTTCTTGACTGTGAATTACCCAGTTCCTGTTTGCTGTGGGTGTTTGTCCATTGCGAGCGTTCTGCTGGGTTCCTGGCCCTGTTGTCACGGTGTTCCTGTGGCGTCCATGTCCACGTGAGGGGCTGTAGTACTGGCTGAGAACCTGATTGTGTATGACCCGGTTTTGTTGCGAATCCGATTTTCTATAAAAAGGTACTGGTTGTGATCCCTCCTCAGTGTATCATCCGGTATTGGCTGCACTTCCATGCTGAGCATTGCCAGGGTTTGGCGTGTGCCTTCCCTGTTGATGACCCGGCCTGACTTGCGTGTCCGCTGCGATCTTGCTCTGATTTGCTGCGCACCTATATATGCGACTCTGCCTTTGCCTTTACTCCTGTCTCGGTCACTGGCTATCCTGGCCTTACCTGTGGGCATATTTATTCCATTTACCATGCTGCTCAGTGTCGCATTCCGCTAGCCGCTTTCCTACTGGTGACATAATTGAGAGCTAGAGTGTGTGTTGCTTAACATTTGCCAATAAGGTCTGCTGAACTGCTGGCGTGCGTTCAGTATAAGGAGTGGCATTGCTGCTGGAGCTTGAGTCTGCTATTGACGACTGTGGTGCTGGTCTAGATTCGACATAGCAAGTCTTCAGGTCTTGTGGGTCTATCGTTGGTTCAGTGTTGCGTCTGGTGTGCTTATTTACCTGAGGCTGGGTTACCATCCATACCTTACCTGTGGTCCTTTCAATAGTATGATCCTTGTTATATGGGTTCTGGCCATTCTCTTGGATTTTCCTCTGTTCCAGTAGTCTGCTGCCCTCCTGACGTCTTCAGTTCCTGAGTTCCTGCGTCAGTACTTCGGATCAAGATTATTGTTTCATATTGTGTATATCTATTTCTGAGTTTTCACGTTTTGTTTAACTTGCTGTCTTCAATAAACTATCCTCCCTTAACTGAACCGACTCAGAGTATTATGGTGCCTGTTACACATGCGATGCAACCTTTCTCTCTATATGGTGATTAAACATAATTTAGGGACTGAAGCAATCAAAAATTCCCTATATAAGAGAGGGGAATTATGTAGAAAACAAATTGATGTATTTTAAAATGTATTGCGTTTATTTTGACAAAAAAATATTTTTGGGTGGAGGGAAAATACTTGGGACAGCTATGGGCAGTAAATTTGCCCCTAGCTACGCAAATGTTTTTATGGGGGCATGGGAAGAAGAGTATATAAATAAGCATACCTGTGAGAATGAAGGGTTCATTATCTGGAAGAGATATATAGATGGCTGTCTGTGCATATGGAAGGGGTCATAAACCTCAGTGAAGAGCTTCTTGACATTTATCAAAATCTAATGGGTTTAAAGTTTACATCAGAATACAGTAAGGGAAGTGTTAACTTCCTAGATCTGAAGATCTATATTGAGGATAATTGTATTAAGATCTGCAATTTTAGGAAAGCAACAGACACAAACAAAGGGGAATATATGAGGGTCAGAAGAAACTGTTTGGATAATAATGTATGTATACAACGGATCTCAGAAATGGAGAAAGTGTTTATGGAAAAAGGATATTCAAAAAAAGTCTTGGCACAAGCGAAGGCAGAGGTTTTACATCCAAAAGAAATGATTAAGAAGAGGAATGGACAAACGTGTCCATTGTTCATTACTCAATATAATAAAGAATTTTCAAAAAATATTGGCCTCTTTTATTAAAAGATGTGGAACAAAATCAAATTTAACCACAAAAACCCAAGATTGTATACAAGCACTCTAAGAATCTAAAACAACGATTAGTCCCAAGCTTCATTAAACATGATAAGCCACAAATATCATATTTCAGACAAGATCTGAAAGGGTTCTATAAATGTAGAAGATGTTTAGTGTGTAGGACAATAAAATATAAATCAAGAAATGTTCAGCAATTCATATCAAATCAGACTAATAAAATTTATGAGACTGAAAAATAAAAATGTGGTATATTTATTAGAATGCTTGTGTAAATTACAATACATAGGATGTACCACGAGATATCTACATATTAGAATAAGTGAGCATATTCGCAATATCAAAAAGGGATTAGATACACATAGTGTTTCAGATCACTTCAATAAATGCCATAATAGAGATCCTTCGGTCCTGAAATTTACTGCTGTTGACCATGTAAGGGTCCATTGGAGGGTAAGTGACATGGTCAATGCAGTATCAAGAAAAGAGAACAAATGGATCCATGAACTAAAGACATTAGTACCGAGGGGTCTCAATATAGCAATTCTTTTAAACTGTTTTTAAGAGATTGAATGAAAGAAAATCACCAGTGGATATTGTCATGTTTTATATTTTAATATATTTATAATGTGTATAATGGTAATTGAAAAGTAGGTGGGAAATACATTTTAGAACCGGAAGTATACATCATAAGAATGTTACCTTTATTAATTGTGTTTGTGTTATAGAATCGTGATGACCCCTGAGGAAGTGTAGTTGCTACACGAAATGCATTGGGTGGAAATAGAGAGAACCTGAGTATAGTGACAGATAGGGTTTACCAACGGTGACAGAGATACAGCTACAGATACTTGACCCAGACCGAATTTGGCAGTTGTGGTACTGTGTTACTCGCGGTAGGCAATACATGCTGAACCCCTAGCCGACAGGTGTATGTAGCTGTATAATCTGACAAAACGGTGGTCAGTTTGAGATATTAACCGTATTTGTAAGTTTATATGTAATTTTATATGGGATCTTTATTGTATTAAACTTTGGAAAAATCAATTGGCAGTTTTAATTTAATTAAGTTCAAGAGCTAGTTTTTAGTTGCTGTGATTTCAGAGATCAAAACCTGAATGACATATACACGCCCACATCTGATAGACAGGAGTTCGGAGATTTAGATGTGAGTGGATATTTTAAATTTATTGAGGTGATATTAACCATTCCTGAGGAGATTGGTGTGTACTTTTTATTCACATGCGGACGATCTGGGAAAGTCCTGTGTCAAGCAATCAGAGACGGACATGAGATCTGAAGCTGGATAAAGTTTTCCTATAATGTGAGTCAGAGTACACATTTAATACTTGAGTATATATATTTGATACTGAGAGACACTTGTTCTCTTTTTTACACAATCGGACATGAGACATCTGACCATCCTCTGGCGTGGTACATTTGGAAGATATATTGAGAAATTTCTGATACAGGAAAGAAAATATCCCTGCTGGATACAAGAAATTGAAAAGTGAGTGGATATTAATTTTTAAGTTGGTTGTTGAAGATAAAACATTGACTGTGAAATCTTTTCCAATTCCTGTGTGAACGTTTTGGAAGAAAAGAAAAGGGATTACTACATTCAATAACTTTTGGAACATTGACAAACTGGATGTATATAGTTGACTTCAAAGGGTGAAAAATATTTTTCTGTGTACAATTGAAAACGGATCTGTAAACATTGTATATTTATTATAAGCAATTTGTAAAGGTGTATATACTGAGTCGGCGGCATATGATATACATATAGTAAATATATATCAATAAAAAAATATTTTGTTAGAAACAAACCCCACAAAAATTATTTTTTGTAGGACTATTTTTTATTTTATTTTTTTTCAAAGCACAAGCCCTGAGAAAAAAATAAAAATGTCCTATTGGCCTAGTGCCAGCAGGTCATGTTAGCCACTGCCCAGTGGCCATTGTCAAATGTCCTCCTGAGTCCTGAGTTGCAACTTCTGTTCTTACTGCTGCTGCTGAGTTGTTTAAGCAGCAGGATGATTAGGCAGCTGAAAGGGAATGGGATCAACAATAGCAGTAACATGGAAAATGGATGATGAAGGTTCTGCTTGCCACGACTGGCTCCAGTGATGCGCCTGAGGCAGTAGCAGCACATAAGTAGCCCTCAGTCTATGTGGAGAAAAGAAGAAGTTGGCCAATAATTCTTCTCCACCTGCCCCTCTTCAAAAATCATGGGTGTGTGCAGGAACAGTGGCTCTCATCAGCAACTGCAGTGTGCACAGTGTGTGTAGTAAATAACATCCAAACACCATGACACCCGAAAACCAAGTACTGCCGCTGTCACTAAACCTCTTGTCCAGAACCCAATAAGGACACATGATAACTTGCTGACAGTTTAATAGTAATGATGAACCCTCCCTGCCACCATCTTAGCATATTCTGCGGGATAGAATCTCCTCAGATGCCGCTTGATGCATTGCTTGCGACTGTACTCCACTACACTGGCATGTGTGGTCAGTGTAGATGAACTGCCACATCCTAACATCAACAGAGTGGCTATCATTTAAAGGGGGAGGTAACTATGAATGAGGTGGATTCGCAGAATATGTAGTTACCTAGTTTGATCTCTGCCTCACCTCTTGTTGCCTTTCTGGAGAGTCAGGGGGTACAGCAACAGCGGTGCTTGAATTCTGTGGTGGGTGTTTGTCTTTAACATATTTGGTGTAAATGTCATGGTGTCTGTGTTTCATGTGTGATATCAGGGCACTTGTGCCAAGGTTTGTTCCATCTTTTCCTCTTCTCACTGACTTGTCACATATTGTGCACAGTGCCATTGCTGATGACTGCACTGTGCCTGCCCCAACAGAAAAATAGTCCCACACCCATGATGACTTCAGGGGGAAGGGAACAAATGGTGAATAATGACCTCTTTCTTCTTGTCCTCCACATTCCGCTTCATTGTCTGCGGCAGCGGATAACGTTGCTGCTGTTGCTGCTACTGCCACAGATTCAGCAATGCAACTAGGACCAGAAGTATTGCTGGTGCTGGCAAGTGGAACCTGTCCTAGTCCCGCATCACTTGTTGACCCCATTCTCACTGTGTCCACAGTGGTTTGTGGCACATTAGCTTGCTCCTCAGCATCCTGCTGCCCTTGCAACTCAGCATCAGAAGAAATTAGAGCAGTTGCAAATTCCTCTAATTCCAAAATCTCACTGCTAGTGGTGGTGGTAAAGCCCATCCTCATCCCTGTCTCCCATTCCTACTCAGTTTCTGCTAAAAAGGCCATCAATGTATCTTCCACCCCAGCTTCTCCAGTATCAGCATCAGCATCACCCCCCCCCCCACTAGTCCCTTCATGCTGCTGCTCTATTCCAGACATCTCCCTGCTGCTTGGAGGAGGTGATAAGCAATGTGACATAGGGTCCCCTAATGTCACACTTAGCATTTCCTTTTGACCTGAAGAAGAAGGCAGACTAGCACTAGCAGCAGTAGCAGTAGACACAGGCAGCTGATCTGCGCTCTTGTTGGTGGTGGTGGTGGTATTAATTCTGAGCCTGCTCTTCTCCCACAGCACCAGTTCTGTCCTCTTCAGGATCATGTTCCACCAGGACACTGTAGTGAAAGGAAGGTAAGGAGTAATGCCCAGAGCCAGAGGAATGATGTGGGCTCCCTTGACCGCTAGTCTGGATGCTCTCAAATGTTTCCCCTACCACTCTGGCTGCTTCACCATTACTACTACTACTACTAACACAAACCACATCAAGTTCAGCTGCAGAGTCTTCCTCCTTAGTCTCACAGTCACTAGTAATATGAGGATATTGTTCATTAACCCCTCCTTCACTCCTAACTCTAACAATCTGGTGGACCTTAGTAGCAGTAGTACTAGAACTGGAGGTACTGCTTGGGAATGGCAAGTGTGATTTCGAGTCCCTTGCTGTCACACTTAGCATCATTTCCCCCCCTTGCTGTCACACTTGGCATCATTCCCCCCCCCTTGAGTACTATAAGACACACTAGCAGCAGGCAAAGTATTGGTGGCAGCAGGTACAGCACTGGCAGCAGGTACAGTGCCGATGGCAGCAGGGGCAGCGCATCTGACAGCAGGTACAGCAATGGTGGTTGCAGGTACAACACTGGTGGCAGCATGGGCAGCACGTCTGGGAGCAGGTACAGCACTAGTGGAAGCACACCTGACAGCAGGTACAGCAATTGGTGGCTGCAGGTACTGCAATGGTGGCACTGGCAGCTGACCTGTCCTGCTCTCACTAGTACTACCCTTTTCTCCCTCCCTTCCTGTTCCCTTTTTTCCCTCCATTTCCATTTCCTTTTCTCCCTCCCTTCCCATTAAATTCCCCAAGATCCCTTGGGGTGATTTAGGGGGACTGGACAGCATCGGTTCAGTACTGCTAGTCACTTCCTCCTCCTCAGACTCAGTGAACACATAATAAGGGTCCTACCAGTTACTCCTTTTGCTGCTCATAGTGAGGGGAAAAAATGCGAAACCGCTAGTTTTAAAGCAGATTTTCCTGCAAAAAAGAGGACAACAATGTGGTTTTCACAGAATCTCTCGCGAGAACACGGAGACATCCCTACTTGGCACAACCTCCCTGATATCACACATGAAACACGGACACCATGACATTTAAGTCAAACATGTTAAAGACAAACACCCACCACAGAAATCAAGCACCGTTGTTGCTGTACTCCCTGACTCTCCAGAAAGGCAACAAGAGGTGAGGCAGAGATCAAACAGGAGGAAGAATAGAGAAACCCATGTAGAGAGCAGAAGTTCCATGACAAGCAACACAACTAGCTCACCATCCCCATCACCTTCTTCCTCTAGGGTAACAACTACATCTTCTGCCAATCCACCTCACTCATTGTTACCTCCCCTGCCAAATGATAGCCACTCTGTTGATGTTAGGATGTGACAGTTCGTCTCCACCCATTGCACACAGTGTGGTGCACTGACCACACATGCAGTGTAGTGGAGGAGAATCGCAAGCAGGGCATCAAGCGGCATCTGAGGAGATTCCATCCTGCAGAATATGCTAGGATTATCACGGTGCCCGTGCTATGCTGGTGACATTCTGTCAGTCTTTGTTTACCGCTGACGCTTATTGGCTGAAGTGACTTTGTCCCGCCCAGTATTTGTCCTTAAATACTGGGCCTTGTCACTTCTCCAGTGCCCTTTCGTGGTGTTTCCGTTACCAGTGCTTGTTCCAGTTCTCGTGTGATTCCTGTCTACCGACCCGGACTGCCTGACTACTCTGCTGTATCCATTCCTGCCTGTGTACCGACCCGGCCCGGCTGACGTTCCTGCTCTGTGTACCGACTGTGATTGGCTGATGTTCCTGTACTGTGTACTGTCTCGGCCTGGCTGACGTTCCTGCTCTGTGTACCGACTCGGATTGGCTGACGTTCCTGCCTGTGTACCGGCCCGGTAGGGCTACATCTCCTGTGTATCTCTACTGTCTGCAGTCCCATTCCGGTCCTCGGTTTGGGGTTCTCCACCGGGCTTCTGTCTCTGGACAGTACCATTGTGCCTTAGTACCACTCCTGAGTTTAGTCTTGATTCAGTCTGTGTCGCAAGTGAGACATGCCGGTGTCTATTTCCCATCTGTACACCACGGTACGCTTGACCCTCCATTCCTGCCAATACGCTGAGGTTGGTCTTACATTGGGCGCCTCAGGCTGTGCTTACGATTGGGCAGTCAACATTGGTCTTAGCGTTCATTAAACCCTTCGGGGAAGGTGCCAATATCCTACTGTGCAGTCTCCGTTGGGTGCCCTCCCAGGCATATTGTCTCAGTTCTTCATTACTGCTACAGCAGTCAGTAAGCTTATCCTGGGCCTCCATTGTCTACTGGTCATTTCTCGCTATTTAAGCACTCTCTGCAGAGTGAGGGCCTCGCACTATTAGGGCCTGTCAGCATTCCTGGCCTAATAGTAACACGTTCATTGCTGCCTCGGTTGAGTTTCACACGAACCTTGCCTGACCTGTGTCAGTATATTGTAATTTCTGTATTGTACATATACTGGACCCGTGTGGGTATATATTGCTGTAACCTGTCCTGTGTCAGTACTATATTGTGTATATATATACTACTGGACCCGTGAGGTTATCATTTCTGAGTCTGTTCAATAAAAGTGTGTTTTATCTCACCAACTGTGTCTGAGTGTCAAATAAACCGTAACAAGGATGCTGGCAGAGAGGGTTCATCACTACTATTAAACTGTCAACAAGGTGTCATGTGTTCTTAGCGGGGTGTGGACAAGGGGTATAGTGACAGCAGCAGTACTTGGGTTCTGGTGTCATGGTGTTTGGATACAGTTGTGCCCCCAGATGTTATTTACCACACACACTGTGCACATTGAAGTTGCTGATGAGAGCCCCAGTTTCTGCTCTAAAGGGAAAATTTTCTATTCTAATAACAACACACCCATGATTTTGGTGATGGGGCAGGTAGAGAAGAATTATTGCCTAACTTATTTTCTCCACATAGACTGGGGGCTATTTATTGTGCTGTTACTGCCTCAGACACATCACTGGAGCTAGTTGTGTGTGGCAAGTGGAACCCTCATCATCCATCAACCATGTTACTGCTGTTGTTGATCCCATTCTCTTTCAGCTGCCTATTAATCCTGCTGCTTAAACAACTCAGCAGCAGCAAGAAAGTCAGTCGCAAATTCTGCATCTATATCAGTGCATTTGACAATGGCCAGTGGCCACTGGCCAACAGGACATCACCTGCTGGCACTAGGCCAGTAGGGCATTTTTTTTATTTTTTTTTCCTCAGGGCTTGTGCTTTAAAAAAAAAAAAATAAAAAAAATAAAATAAATAAAAACATAGTCCTACAAAAAAAATGTTGGGGGTTTGTTTCTAACAAGCTTAAGTCCTACAAATCAATGTTTCCTCAGGGCTTGGGCTACTAACAACAAATCTAACAAATCATCCTCCACAAAATACTCTATCAAGACAAGTATCAGTCCACCCCAGTGGCAGCTTATGTCAGGGAGTTCCTGTCTCTATCATTTTACATACAACTTTCTTATTTTATTGATTTTTTTAACTGTCCCCCCAATACCAGTCAAGAAGCCCCCAAAACAAATTCCTTGTTCAACTGATTCATTCCCCAGATTCCACGCACCAACACAGGCACCCTCAACAGACCCCTTTTATACCAAGCCTTATGGAACTGTTTATTTGTATTAGAATGTATTTTTTATTAACTGCCCACCCAATCCCAGTATAAACCCCCAAGAGAACATTCCCTGTTCAACTGATTCTTTCCCCACATGCCATCAACACAAGCACCCTCATGCCCCTTTTATACTATGCCTTTGGGAAATAAAATAATATTTTTTTTTTGTGTTGTATGTAAATTCCAAGTTCCCATTGATTTCAATAGAATGAGCTGGTGAAAAAAGCTGAAAATCTGCACTTTTAGCGGGAAATTATTCGCCACGTGGGAAGTGCCATTATTAGCTGATTTCAGTTTGAGGCGAAATATTTCACCTATCCCTAGTAATTATTCCTGAGGGGAAAGCAGTTGCTGCTGAGAAAGAGACATGTAGGTGCATAGAAACCTGTTAGTATAGAAATGGACTAGAGAATTTAAATGTATGGATGTATTTGTTACAACTAGTGGATATTATATTTCTCTCTCTCTGCCTCTTCTTGCACAGGCAACATTGTGCTTCTTTTGATTGTCAACTATAAAAAGGGGTCTATAGATGCATTAGATGAGAATACAATTACACCTTTTTATGAATCCTTGCTAAGACATCATCTAGAATATGGAGTGTTTGGGTAACTGGTTCTTTAAAAGTCATTGAATTAGAAAAAAATAAACAGATTTGCAACATAACTGATAAAGGGATTTGATTATTTTAGGTTTACAAAAGACTAGTCATTAGAGATGAGTGCTTTCAACTAAAACAAAGGCAAGGTTTTTTTTGTTTTAAGGGCAATATGAATGTGAAATTATTGGCCTCAAAACAGCTCTGAACAATATAGAGAATCATGATCTCTGGTTTCAGCGAAGATATACTAGTAATCCATGGAGATAATACAACAGGTTTTTTTTAACCAGGAAGGATTTTTTTTACCCACTTGGAGCATAATTGAAAATGGTTTCAATAGTGCTTGTTGTTTTGAATCAACATAAGTTATATGGAAAAGACTGAACTGATGGACATATGTAATTTTTCAACTTCATCAACTATGTTACTATGTAATTTTGTAATGCAATTACAAAAGTTAGCCCTTAAACCGATGGTTCCCATCATTATCCCCGAGACCCCTAACAGTCCATGTCTTTAGGATTTCCCTGCTTGTGCACAGGTGAGTGCATTAAATTACCTCACATTTGATTAACTCATCTATGCTCAAATAGGGAAAGCCTAAAGACATGGCATGTTACAGGTCCGAGAATAGAGTGGTAATCTGCTCCTTAGCAATATTTCCTTATTTTACAGGCCAGCTTCCTATGTGGCACTGTGTCTTTGCAAAGTGTAGCTATAATAGATCAATTTCTTGTCCATTATCTAGGTTCCTACCTACTCCTTCATAGATATTTAATTTAGATATTATTTTGAAGGATATATTCCTCATAAAACCATGTTGATTTACTATAATAAATGTAAGGCTATTGGTTAGCCTGGAGTTGTGGGAGGGCCGGTTGGAGACATTTATACCAACCTCAATCCTTTCCTCGGGACTGCGCAGAGCTCCGACTGAGCTCTGTGTTACCCACCCAACCCATACCCCTTTCTCAGCTCTATCAATTTCATTCTTTTTCTTATACACGTGGGCCCACTCTTAGGCCTACCTTACAGGTCAGAATGGGCAATAGGCATACGACATACAACTTATCATCATAGTCTCTCCTAGGCCCGACCACAACTTTGTTATTTTGCAGTGTTTCCCTGAATATTATCTCTTATCCCTTTAAGCAATTCCCTATGTCAGACTCACAGGTCTATAATGTACAGGATCTGTTTTAGTTTTCTTCTCAAACAACGGAGCATGAGGAGATAAGAGTCTTTGAAAAAAATGGTCTTGATATCACAGCACTAAGATCCTGAAGAACACTTAGATCAATACCATCAAGATTAGGTGTTTTGCTGGTCTTCATTTTGATAAAAGGTGGTACTGTGTTAGCCATAGCAAAATCAGGAGACTTGTAGAGTAAAAATGATACCTTCATTGGCTAACTTAGTGGCTCTAGGCTTGCATTCTAGACATACTTAGTAGCAGCCAGTAAAGGTATCTCTTTTACTCTACCAGTCTCCAGTCTTAATTTTGTCTCCTTTAACCTCTTCTAGTGTTAATGCTATGGTTGTACTTGTTATTTGCTGTGGCTCTTCTACTGTTAGTTGCTCCTATATACCAATAAAAAAATTGTTCATGCCATCAGCCCTTTCCTTAACCTCACTAATCAATATACCCATCTCAATGCTCAATGTTTTTCTGTTTATTTATTTGAAAACATTTTATGGAATAGTCTTGCTTTCTTTTACAATTTTAAGTTTCATTGTGATTCAGATCATTGTGTTAGTAGCTGTAACAAACTTAAAACACGGGGGGAAATTCAGTAAGCGGTGATAAAGTGGCAATAATTTCTCCAGCGATATCACTTCTCCGATTCCCATGTTATTCTATACTTTATGGAGATTATTCACGAAGATCTCCAAAGTTGAAGAAATGTTAGTGCATAGGCTCTATAGAATAACACAGGAATTGTAGAAGCGATAAAGTGGAGAACTCATCTCCACTCTATCACCTCTTTATCACCGCTTAATGAATCTCCCCCCTGATGTCTGCACAAAACACAGCTTTAGATGATGGGAAAGCATATATGATGAGTGTGGGGCTTGGGTGTTGTGTCAATGCATTCCATTCTGTATTAATTACACGCTTGTGTATGTTCAGTTGGGTCTCTGAATAAAATTACCCCTTAGGTGACAATTAGCCAGCCTATCATTATGTATGTAAGAACAAAAATGGTCAGAGAGAGTTAGGGCTAAGACAAAAATACACAGGCATGGGAATAACAAGATACAAAAAGAGACGTATGACAGAAAGATAGTGTTACACAAATATTAGGTTCTCTCACCAACACAAGATTGCTGTTCTTTTATCACCTGGAGTATGAACCCACAAGTACAATGGCAGTTAAATGACCCAGGAGTGTTATGACACAGCCCCTGTACAGCTCCACATGGATAATTTTTACACTCATCTATATCTATGGCACAATATCATACAATGTCATACAGTGACAAACATTGACATACAGACCAATATTTTAAACTACTGTTATTTTTAGCACACATCAGGATAGATCTCTTAAATCTAAGTTATTTTAAGTGGATACATTATTTACATGTTACTTGTTTGCTTTTTTAATATTAGGCTTACTGCTTCGTAAATTATGCTTTATAAATGAATATGGGACAAAGTGACATGTTTAACTCCATATAAAAAAATGTATCATAAACCCAAGTGGTGGATTCAAGTAGGTTATGCAGGTATTTTTATGTTAAACATGCCTTTACATGTCTGGGCTTGGGTATCATTTTTGTGGTGTAAATGACATGTTTCTGTGCATGTTTAACTGGACCTCTGAATAAATTTCTACTTAAGGCAAGAGTATGCCAACCAGTTCTTTTGTGTGTTAGGGTTAAACAGGTCAGGGAAAGATGGGGGCAAAGACAAAGATACACAGGTATAGGGAATAACAAGATACAAAAAAGAGGTATGATAGAAATATAGTTAGACAAATGTCAGGTTCTCTCACCAACACAAGATTTTTTTTCTCTTATCACCCGCAGTGTGAACCCAGAAGGACAATGGCAATTAAATGACCCATATGTGTTTTCACACAGCATCTGTTCAGCTTCACATGGATCACTTTCACACTCATCAATATCTATGGCACAATATAATATAAGGTCATAAAGTGGTGAATAATAACATACATACCAAGATTGTCAACTGGCATTATTATAACACATATCAGGAAATATCTATTAAAACTATGTTAAGTGGGTACTGTTTGATAAATTGTCCTCCGTAGATAAAAATGAAATATATATATATATATATATATATATATATATATATATATATATACCAAACATATAAGTCCTAGCACTCTCCCAATCAAAATCAATGGCCTGGGTGCCTGGTTCCACAAAAGATACATACAGTTTTGTTGTTCAAGGACCGCACTCACAGGACTTCCAAATGCTTCAAAATTGTGCAAAGTTTATTATCAACGTTTCGGCCCTGCCTTGGGCCTTTGTCAAGATAGGTTGACATATCGTGACAAAGGCCCAAGGCAGGGCCGAAACATTGATAATAAACTTTGCACAATTTTGAAGCATTTGGAAGTCCCGTGAGTGCGGTCCTTAAACAATAAAACTGTAAGTATATATATATATATATATATATATATATATATATATATATATTTCATTTTTATCTACGGAGGACAATTTAAAAAAGTTTTAGGAAGGTGTGAAAAAATGCTGTAATGAATGCTTTCAAAAATGCAGATGTTAATAGTTTATATTCATCAGTTAACAAAATGCATAGTTAGTGACCAAAAGAAAAATCTAAAGCAAATCAATATTTGCTGTGACCACCTTTTGCCTTCAAAACAGCATCAATTCTATACTTGCACAAAGTTTGGGATTTTATATGCATATAAGTCAGGTGTATGATCAAACAATTATCCCAAACAGGTGTTAATGATCATCAATTTAATATGTAGGTTGAAATACAATCATTAACTGAAACAGAATCAGCTGTGTGGGAGGAATAAAACTGTGTGAGGAACAGCCAAACTCAGCTAACAAGGTGAGGTTGCTGAAGACAGTTTAATGTCAAAAGTCATACACCATGGCAAGACTGAGCACAGCAACAAGACACATGGTAGTTATACTGCATCAGTAAGGTGTCTCCCAGGCAGAAATTTCAAGGCAAACAGGCGTTTCCAGATGTGCTGTCCAAGCTCTTTTGAAGAAGCACATAGAAACGGGCATTGAGGATCGTAGACACAGTGGTGGGCTAAGGAAACTTAATGCAGCAAATGAAAGACACAGCATGCTTACATTTACTTCCCTTTGCAATAGGAAGATGTCCAACAGTGCCATAAGCTCAGAATTGGCAGAAAGCAGTGGGACCCTAGTACACCCATCTACTGTCTGAAAAAGTCTGGTCAGAAGCGGTCTTCATGGAAGAGTTATGGCCAAAAAGCCATACATCTGAGGAAACAAGGCCAAGTGACTGAACTATGCACGAAAACACAGGAACTTGGGTGCAGAAAAACGGCAGCAGGTGCTCTGTACTGATGAGTCAAAATTTTAAATATTTGACTGCAGCAGAAGGCAGTTTTTTCACCGAAGGCTGAGTGTCTTGCAGGCAACAGTAAAGCATGGTAGAGGTTCCTTGCAAGTTTGGGGCTGCATTTCTACAAATTGAGTTGAAGATTTGATCAGAATTATGGTCTCTCAATGCTGAGAAGTACAGGGAGATAATTATCCATCATGCAATACCATCAGAGAGGCATCTGATTAGCCCTACATCTATTCTGCAGCATGACAACAAACTCAAACATACAGCCAAAGTCATTAAGAACTATCTTCAGTATAATGAAGAACAAGGAGTCATGGAAGTGATGGTATGGTTCCCACAGAGCCCTGATCTCTACAACCTTGATTCTGTCTGGGATTACATGAAGAGAGAGAAGCACCCGAGGCTACCTAAATCCACAGAAGAACTGTGGCTAGTTCTCCAAAATGTTTGGAACAACCTACCTGCCGAGTTCCTTAAAAAACTGTGTGCAAGTGTACCTAGAAGAATTGATGCTGTTTTGAAGGCAAAGGGTGGTCACATCAAATATTGATTTGATTAAAATGTTTCTTCTGTTCACTCACTATGCATTTTTTTAACTGATAGATATAAACTATTAACATGTTTATTTTTTAAGGCATCCTTACTTTACAGCATTTTTTCATACCGATATATATATATATATATATATATATATATATATATATATATGAAAGGGAAGGGAGAACAACAACTATTTACTCTTGATAACTAAGCCCTTTAGAAATACATAAAGCTCAGACAGATTTTCTGACTGGTGTTTCTCCACTACTTGATAAATATAGACATAGGTTCACAGTGTCTATATCACCTTATCGAGTACTATAACACTGTTTCATATAATCTTAGTTTTATTCAGGATCTTATACAGAACAAGAAATTGTAAACAGGTTTTATCCGGTAACAATCTAGCCAAGTACAATTTAATACTGCAAATTGCCATTGTGACAAAATCCTCTTTTTAATTTAATAGTCCCTTTTGCTCATTTGAACGTTACCATTTTACTCACCTGTACAATACATCAATTGAGGGTGAGAGTGGTACCCAGGGTAGCAACTGCAGTTATACCCTCCAGGGGTAGAGATACATTCTCCGTAGCCACATAGATTACGGTTTGCTTTACACTCATCGGTTTCTAGAGAAGAAAACCTTTGTTTATATATATACATCAAAGTTAACAACAACCTTAGGAATCAACTATAGAGCAAATAAAATTGCAGCACTAACCTGATACCTGGGGTGGAGCTATCTCAGCAGGACTCCGGATGTCATGCTCATCAGTTATTTTCTCAGCAGCAATAGTAGGTGAAGGAGAAGGCTTCAAAGCAAGTCCTGAAAATTCAAACAAACACTGACTAACAAAATCTAACTTGATATTTTGACACAGTAACTGTAAGGTGTCGCCAGTAACCACAGAGAATGTAATTGATACCAAAACATAGTCAGTGCAATTTATCCAACTGGAAAAAAAATATCTGGGTACATATACTTAGTGGGATAGAGAATAAGGTAATGTTATCCTGTAGTAATATCACACTGCTTAAGACTCTAAGGCCTCTATTCAATGAAGTATGGTAAAACAGCCTGCAGGGCAAAAATGGCTACCGACAATAGAAAACATTTGTCTAAGTCGGTATCCAATTGCCCTACCAACTGAAACCACAATGAACATTGGGCCACAAAAAATGATTTGTGGCAAAACATCCATTGTGTGTTTTAAGTTCCCAAAACCCACACTATTAGCGTGAGTAATGGGAACATCAAAGGAAACAAGCTAACAATCAGTGCTTGACACACTGTCATGCACTGAACGTGAGCTCAAATACACAGTCACCCTCCCAAACACTAACCTTATACTACCCCTAACAGAGAAGTACAACAAGACTACCCTAACACTAGTCTAACACCCACAGTTGTATAACACTTACCGGTTATCAACTGTTCATCTTTTTCTGTCATCTTCTGTCTTCCTTTTTCATCAGTCTCTCCATCTTCTGTCTTTGTCTCTTCTGTCCTCTTATCTTCCTTGTTTCAAATACTTTCCTGTAAAGAGAAAAAAAACACTAAAAATTAAATTTTGCCCAAAACAATAACTTGGAAATATGTGCATTCTTTAACCTTTTCACTGCCAGAGGGGTACACAATGCATTGCAGAGTTTACTTCTATGGCACTCAGAGGGTTAAAGTAATGCACATATTCCAAGTTGCCACACAATATTCACCCCAATCGAAAAATCATTATCCCAAAACATTTAATTAAAAACTGAATATTCGTTCACAATAGAAAGTTTAAGTTACTGCGAAAATATTATTGGTTTGGAAAAAAAAACAAGTTGTGGGCTCTGCCAACGTCACCGGCAGTGGCGGCACAATGAACAAGTCTCTGTTCAAAATGTCTTCCAGGCATCCATTGGCTGGGATGTGTGCTTAAGTAATTCTCAGCTATTCAGCTCCTAGTGGGGGGATGACAAATCCCACTAGGATCTGATTGGCTAGGAGGTGCGTAAGCACAAATCCCAGCCAATGGGAGCCTGGGACACATTTTAAACAGAGACTGGACATATTACAGCCAATTTCCGTTTGAAGTACCCACACACTGGTTAGGGCATTGGTCCAAAAGGTACAAAGGGGGGGGTGTCAGTCTCACTTCCTGCCGCCATCGCTGGCGACAACGGCAGAGCCAACAACTTGTTTTTTTACAAACCAACAATATTTTCGCTTTAGCATTAACCTTTCTATTGAGGACAAAGATTCAGTTTTTAGCAAAATGTATTGGGACAATGATTTTTCGATTGGGGGGGAAATTGTGTGGCAACTTGGAATATGTGCATTACTTTAAACAATGCACATATTTCTAAGTTATGTTTTTGGGCAATATTGAATTTTTTATGTTTTTTTTCCTCTTTACAGTAAACTATTTAACAAAGGAAGATCAGAAGACAGAAGAGACAAAGACAGAAGAGAAGAAGACAGAGATGGAGAGATAGATGGAGAACGAAGATAGAAGATGACAGAAGAATATGGACAGTAGTTGGACATCAGGATTACTGGTAAAGGTTTATAATCAAGGCCTGATTTTTTTAACTTAGTAGAAATAACCCTATGAGTGTCAGTGGGGTGAGCATACTAACATTTCACACATTTTTTCAGTGTTTTGGATGTATTGATATGGGGCTTAGGGCCCTTATCATTACATCCACTGGGGACTTTTTTTTTAAAGCGGAATTACCACCTATTTTAAACTTTATGGCAAATAATTACCCATCTGGCGACTAACTGCTCAATAGTGCTAGTCGCCAGAATAATTACCTGGTTAATGAGAATGATACCCTTCTCCGGGGCTGACAGGCAGTTGAAAGCACAGACATCTTTCCATAGTGACGTCTGTGCGCCTGCGTTGTCAGTCCTTTTTGGAGCTGAACAGCTCCCAGCAACGCCTCCTAGAGCCGGCTGGGACTGACAGCGCAGGTGAGCAGACGTCACTATGGAAAGATGTCTACGCTCTCTACTGCCTGTCAGCCCCGGAGAAGGATATCATTCTCATTAAACAGGTACTTATTCTGGCAACTAGCACTACTGAGCAGCTAGTCACCAGATGGGTAATTATTTGCCATAAAGTTTAAAATAGGTGGTAATTCCATTTTTCAGTTTCAATTCCTGCGTTAACAGTTTTGAGATTTGTTAAGAGACTCTGGGCTCGATCCAAATGTTGGAGTTAAAACCAGCATGAAGAAAAAACTGCCTTCGCGAGTTAAACAAGACTGGGTAACGTGAGATTCAAATGTTCCATACCCAGAAGAGTTAACGCACGATGGCCTACAAAACACACGAAAACTACAAAACTGGAGTCGCCTACAATTTGACCTCATCGTCGATGCAAAACACACGATAAACACGAGAAACGCCTCCAAAAAAAAAACAAGAGAAACATCCAACGTTACCAAGTGCCCCAGCCAATCACAACACCCCAAAGTATCAACTTGAGTTAAATAAACTATAAATAGACCCAAAATCACTTACGCACCTTTGTCTGTTATTGAGTTCAAAGAGCTAGATCTCAGGACCAAAGGAGAGGAGGTTTGTTTTAGCGAGTGAGGTAGAGAGGAGCACAGCACACAGTCAGGAGTTGGAGAGCATTGGCACAACATAATAATACACATAAAACACTTTTGCACATATCCATCACACACATCCAAACACAAACACACATACACACACATAGCTTATTTTTATTTTGATATTACATCACACTTTTATATTTTTTTTTTTGACAGTGTGAGTCTGTGAGTGCAAGTGAGTGACAGAGAGTGAGTGAGTGTGTGAGGGCCTGAATGAGTGCCTGGGTGTGAGTGGGTGAGAGGAATGGAGAGGACAGGAGAGGAGAGAGGGGTGGGGAGTGTAGGAGGAGAAGAGGAGGAGATTCAGGTGGGCATCCCTGGTCAGGGTAGGGGAGGGAGATCCCTGGGGTGGAGGGGCAGCCAACCAAGAGTAGGCACATCCAGTGCAGGTGCAGTGAGAGTGGGACGAGGGGTAGTCCCCCTGCACCACACACAGCCAGGGCCAGTGCAGGCAGGGCTGGAGAGCCACAGCCAGGGCTCGCAACAAACCTCTGGGGGTGAGGAGGAGGAAAGGGTGAGAGAGCCCAGGTTCACAGAGGAGGAGAACCCTGTCCTCTGTGAGGCTGTGGTCGCGTGCGAGAGGATCCTGTTCCCAAAGGGGCCTGTTGTTGGGATGTGCTCCAAGAGGAAGGCAGCCTGGAAGGAGGTCGTGGCTGCAGTCAATGCTGTGTCCAGCCGCAGCCGGTCGCTGGAGTCTGTGTAGAAAAGGTGGACAGACTGCAAGGCCAATGTAAGATAGTAACATAGTAACACAGTAATCTATGTTGAGAAAAGACTTGCATACATCTAGTTCAACCCTTTTCCTATTTCTGTCTACCATTGTGACGGTGAAGAGGAGGATGGTTGAGCAGGCCTTGCACGCTGCTGGCACAGGGGGTGGTCCACCACTGCGTATGGAATATAGCCAGTGGGAGGAGGCTGTGCACAGGACAATCTCCTCCGTCATGCTGCGTGGGATGCCTGGATGGAGTGACACCAGGGAAAAAAGGAGCCTCCAGTCCACTGGTACGTGCATCAAGGCCCACACACACATCATGCAAATCCTGACACCTAACAGACAGAGGCCATCACAGTGACACCTGAACACATGGACAGCATTCCACACCACAATTCAGCCACACAGCTTGGAGGGACGTCAAACAAGGACAGAATACTTGACCAACCCAGCCTGAATGGTAATGGCTAAGTCTCTGTTGAACCCCCTTCATGCTGTCCAAAACAACATCATACACAGCACAAATACAATGCACACTGTCATGTGTCAGTCACAGATCTAACTGTTATGTGTATCACAATGTCATACATAGAGTGACAAAGAGGTCAGCACACAACCCCTTGAGTGCCACAGGGATAAGTAATGTATTGTTCGACAATACATTGGCTAGTCCCCTGGCACCCAAAGGGTTACCAGAGAATAGCAAGGAGTGGAATTGGTGTGTTTCCTATTGTATTGTTACTGCATGTCAGGGCTAGGCGTTGTATATGTAGGTAGTTAGTCCAAGCGGAATAGTCAAGGTTCAGCTTTCTGCATCATATGTAGCCTGCAGAATGTGGATGGCCAGGGGACATTCCCCGCCATCACCACTCTGCAGGACATATGTGATTCACAAGACTCATCCATGATGGGGGGGACATCACTAGGGTGTCAGAAAGAGGTGACAATGTGTACATGACAACTGCAGTATCTTCACACCTGCAATCCCTGTGTTATTCTGTGGAGCCAATGCACTGAGATCTAAACAACAAGTGACATACCAGTGCTTAGTCTCCATAGCATAACATAGGAAAAGGTAAAAGTAACCTCCAATAGTACAATCTAACCATGCACATGTTTGCTGTGTGTTAGGATTTTAGCTGTCCTGGGTGTGTTTGTGTGTCCTCCAGCTGATTGGGTTGCTGGGTTCCACAGATCATGTTGGTTGGTGTGCTTGGTGTGTTTATTACTGTTGCCAACATCATTGGTTGGACTCTGTAGTCATTGGTCGTCACTGGTGCATTGCTGTGTTTAGAGGTCCTGGTGTGTTTGCTGTTGAGGCCTAGGTGTAGGACATGCAGTGGGTTTGTGTCACTCAGGGTGTGATGGTTCAGTTTTGCTCACCACATGGATCCTGATGAATGGGGATAGCAAGGAGGTATATGCCTTGCCATACCCACTGGTCAGGATACACATGATGACCAAATCCACACCACTGTAGGTTAGTAGAATCAATGTATGGGATCACGTCAATCTTAGTAATGTGTGTCAGGATGGTAACCAATGCATTGCAAAGCAATGCAGTGGATACCATCCTGCCACTCAGCGGTTCACATGTCAATGTAATAGTCCTGCAGCACTCTTGTCATGGCTCTTCACTAATTACATCATGTCATTTCCCCACACAGCACACCAGTCACCAGGAGCGGAGGACTCAGGAGGCACCTCCTCTGAGGAGGCCACCACCTCCAGGGTGCTGCCACCACTACCACCATGGCAGCAGCAGCAGAGGCCCCAGCATGGCCCTCAGGGTCCACCTCCACAGCGGAAGCCACAGCAGCAGCAGTGGGTATCCCATGGCCACCAGCAACTGCAGCAGCAGCAGTGGCCCCAGCATGGCCCCCAGGGTCCACCGCACCACCAGCAACAGCAGCCTCAGCAGCAGTGGGCATTGTATGGCCCCCAGGGTCCACCGCACCACCAGCAACAGCAGCCTCAGCAGCAGTGGCCATCCTATGGCCCCCAGGGTCCACCGCACCACCAGCAGCTGCAGCCTCAGCAGCAGTGGGCATCGTATGGCCACCAGCAGCTGCAGCAGCAGCAGTGGCCCCAGCATGGCCTCCAGGCTCCACCTCCCACACTCCAGCACCGGTACACCACATTCCAGGATGCACCACCAGCCATGGGGAGGCACCAGATGCCCAACACCATGGGGATGCCACAGCATGGGCCAGTGTGGGCAGCCACCACAGCCGCAGGACAGTAGCCAGTGGCCGCTGGACTATGAACATTTTGGCCTCATTGGCCAGCCACAACGGCCACAGGCCCTGGTGGTGGTCACCCCACCATCACCACCCCAACCCACAACACCCCCACCACCCATGGTAGCCACACATATGGGGGATGTGACATCCCCAGGGGGTGACTCATCTGTGGATACATTGATGAGGTCCCCATGCTCCCTCCACATCGGAGCACATGGCTCCACTCCATCTCCCCCACCGCCTGTGGTGGAGCCACAGGACAGCCAGAGGGCATTCCCACCATTGTCCTGGTCTCCCTCCACACCACACACTCCTGCCAACACCATGGTGATGCATCAGGATTGTCTTGCAATTCAAAGGAGGAAACTCCGGGTGGCCAGGAGGTGTGAGCGGTCCCGCAACAGGCTGAAGCAGCATATGGCACACCTCCTGGTCAGCATGAGGGCAATGGAGGCCCAGCAAGTAACCCTCACCAACCACCTGGTCACCTATACCAACCAGATGACAGCTTCGATTGACCAGGTGGTTGTTGAGATGTGGGAGAGTAACAGGCTGGAGACCATTCTCCAGGGCCAGGCCTCCAGTTCCAGTGCCATAACCCCTACCAGCACTCCACCAGTGGCACCCACAGCCTCCAGAACCACTAGGGCCTCACGGCGTCAAGTGCAGGATGACACCCCTGCAGCCCTGCCCAAAGCACCCCCCAGGAAAAGAAAATAAATGTGCAGTTGTTGCTTCACAACATGTCCATGTCTGTTTTTTATCAGATACAGTTAGTGGCAGAGTTGTCTCCAACGCATTGCAAAGCTATGCAGTGAACACAGCTCATGCACATCTAACATGGGTGTCAGGTAATGAGTTGTCTCCAATGCATTGCAAAGCTATGCAGTGAACACAACTCATGCACGATGAATGGCGTCACAAGCTTTTACAGCAGGGGTGAACACAAACGCATCACATACAGACATGTTTGTTCTAGTTCAACTCACAGACATTTGAAAGCCAAACATCAGGGTGTTGTTCCATGATGTGACTTGAACTTAGACAACATGAACACATTAGATATATCAACAGATCAACAACATCATCACAATTAAGGGGGTAGTAATGCTTAGGATGTGTCAAGACATATGTAGTTGGGTTCACCCCCCTGATTGGAACAAGGGAACTCCCACTGTTGAACGGTGTTTCATTACAAGGTTATCCCAGCTCAAAGTCTGAAGTCATAGATCAAATATCACAGTGGCCTGAAGGTGTCAAATGGCACTGTTGCTACATCATCCTATGGGGATTCATGGTGCATGGACCGGAGCTGTTCATAGGATGGTATAGCAACATCTCCATTTAACACTTTCAGGCCACTGTGATATTTGATCTATGAATGTACACTTTGAGCTGGAACAACTTTGGAATCAAACGTCTGTCAGCAGTGGGAGTTCACTTGTTTCAGGGTGATAAACCCTACTACATGGATTTTCAAACATTCAAAGTATTACTATCATCTGTCTAAAACCCTGATGAGGGAAAGGTAATCAATGACACAAGATAGTCATATACGATCATATGATTTATTGACATCAACACTAACAGATGATCCTCATGGATGTGGAGTCAACATGTCACCGGAACAAACTTCTGGACCATGAGGGATCATGCCATAGATGCTGGCAGAGAGTGAAAATGAGATTTGAAGGTGCACTATGAACACAACAGTCGTGCTATTGCTTTACCATCATCATGCCCTTGATGTACACATTGCTCAACAATGCTTTGGAGACTTTACTGGCACTCCACGGACATATGTATATGTGAGTGGGCACACACATCATATCGTAAACCAAGCCCCCTGGAACAGGGGAGCTATTTCATGGATCTCAATCTTCATACTGATGAGGTGTGTGTGCTCAGGGTCCGTGTCACACACATACATATGTTTGCTTACCATCCCCTTGATGAACACCTCATACGGTCATGGCGCCTGGACAACACATTGTCAAGCATTGGAGTGGAATATTCATTGTGCTATACACACACACACACAAACAAGTCAGCATGGCAGGCCTTGCAACCTGACTAACGGATCATTACTGCCATACCTTAGCCAACACCACACACAACCACCATCCCCATTCAGCTCCATTAGGCATTGCTCACATGCTAGCTAAGTCTGATCCATTATCCCCTGAACCAATCGAGGGCCAGAGGGGTACACAACTGATAGACTTGCAATGTTTTGTGTGCCCCTATGGAACTCAAGGGGTTAAAACATGGTATTCCTATGTGGCATCCATTGCATGTCATTGCATTTGGTATCCCTCTGTGACTCAAAGGGTTCCACATGTGTCATGGCTATGTTCAGCTTGGTAGATGTAGTTTTACATCAGTATGACACAGTATGTGATGTACATGAACAATATGGTTTAAATTTGATCCCAGGATGAAGGATGATGTCCTGGACATGCTAGGACTATGTTGCTGGGTCATCCTGTGGAGTGGAACAGATAATTATTGTTGGTTTGTGTGTTCGCATGCATTCCACAAGCACATCCACAATCACACATGCATGGTACTCACAGGTGAGGTAGTCCCTGATGAGCCTGGTTCGCATCTGTGTCCCAGTCAATATATCCTCCCCTCCATCAATGGGAACAGGGACCTCCACAGGCTGGTGTGGCTGCACCTCCACAAGACGTGTGTCCACAGCTATGTTGTGTAACAGGGCACGTGCCTGGATGATATCACACACTTTAGCAGGTGAATACTGCAGGGCACCCTCAGACTGATCCAGGCAACGGAACCTGGATTTGAGCTGCCCAAAGGTGTGCTCAATGACATTCCTAGTCCGGACATGTGCCTCATTGTAGTGCTCCTCAGCAGGTGTGTGTGGACTGGCGTGAGCAGCCAAGACTTGCACCCATAGCCAGCATCACCTGTAGATGAGTAGTAACATGGTGTCATGTGAATCACATGTTACATGGATGATGTATTCATGGGGGGATATTCTCAAAGCAGTGATGTAGAGGTGATGTGATGGAGATGACTTCTCTGGTCCATTACTTCTCCAATTCCCATGTTATTCTATGGAGCCTATGCACAGAGATGTCCACAGTTGAAGGGACCTAGGCACATGACCTGACATGGTGGAATCATCTACTCTTCATCACCGGTTGGTGGATCTCACCCCCCTTTTGTGTCATGCACAAACTGAGGTGTATGTGCGTGCATGTGCATGTGCGTGCACCTGTGGATGTGGTGGTGTGTGTTCTCTGTTGACTCACCCAACAGCCATCCTCCTGTATGTGTCCCGTTCTCGAAATCCCTGTGTACAGAGGAGTTGTTGAGGATATGTGAGTCGTGGCAACTCCAAGAGAATTGGGAACACACGTTGGTGATCTTCATCCTTGCATCACACACCATTTGGACATTTATTGAGTGGTAACTCCTCCCGTTGACGTAGAGATGTGGATCATGTGCAGGGGCGTGTGTGCAGTCAATGGCACCTATGACCCTGGGCATTCCACCCCTGGCATAGAAGGCCTGTTTAACCCATGCCCACTCCATGTTTGTTGTGGGGAAATGGACGTAGGCACTTGCCTTCCTCTTCAGTTCTGTCAACACCTGTGTCAGTGCCCTGGAGAGGGTGGACTGGGACATGCCAGATACGTATCCTTCTGTGGATTGAAATGATCCACTTGCCATGAAGTGGATGGCACACATCAGTTTCTGCAATCCTATCAGGGCAAGGTTTACACTGTAAACAGGGTCTATGTCATCCTTTATCATCACATATAGGTTTATTATGCTCTCGGATGTCAGTCTGTATCGCTCTCTGACTTCTTCCTCTGTCATTGCCAGCAGTGTGACCTTGGTGCGATATATCCTAGGCATGACCTTCTTTGCCAACCCTCTGCTGCTCCACAGGTCCCTGTGGCAGCTGGGGGGCATCCTGTTGTTGCAGCTGGGGCGCTGCTAGCAGGTGCTGTCCTCCAGGTGGGGATGGCTCTTCAGCTGGAGCATGAACAGTTGCAGGAGGTGACAGCTGTTGGACAGGGGTGCTTGGAGGAGGATGGTGAGCCCTAGCCCTCTCACGCCTTCGCCTCCGCTGTTGTCTCAAGTACAGGTATGTGTACATACTGCTGTTGGTCTGTCCCCTATCAGTCTCTCTCTCTCTCTCTCACACTACATCTGAGCTGGGTGGGCTGTCACTTTTGAACAGCAGTGGGGTGTTGTTCGTGAGCAGCCACTTGGTCATGATGGACTAATGGTAAGGTGTGTGTGTTATCCAGGTAATTGTTTTCTGGTGTGTCTGTGGTTAGTGGTGTTATTATTTGTAATTGGTATGTACCTGTCAGGTGTGTGTTTTGTCTCCATGGACTGCTGAGGTTACATAGGTGAGCATGATTTGTTTTTGGAGTGACAGGTGTGCATGTTGTGTTGTGTGTTAACCCCTGTTTGACAAAGGTGTTTTGTGCTGGCTTATGATGTGCTGCTTTGTGTTCCCCTTGTCCCTGTGGGGTTGCTGGATTCTTATTTGACTTGTTTGTATGGTGTCGGCCAGTGGTTCAGAACCAGGGTGTCATGTGATGTTGGTGCGCCATTTGCACCAGCTCAGGGTGCGTCACTTTTCCCATGTTGCTATGTTCTGCATTGGTGATTGATGATATTGTTTTTGCACATATTTTGGGTAGATGTGTGTATGGGACATTTGAGGCACTATATTCTACTCACTGCCATTGACAAAGTGGGACCTGATGTTGGGCATATGTTATTTTTATTTGGGTATTCCCTTGTGCCCTCAAGGGGTGCCTTGGAATATCCAGATTGCATATTAGGGGTGTCTTAGGTGGAGGAGTTGTGAAGCACTGTTGTAGGCCTTGTTGTTGTAGTTGCTAGGCATTGCAGGGGTTAATATATGACCTCTGTGTGCTTGGCTTATATCCTTGGATGACCTGCTTCCCTGTTTCATTTTCTTCGATTGTGGTTTTCTATTCTGCGTTGTGATGTTCGCCAAAAAAAATGGGCGTTAGATTTCTGGAGAGAAATGTTGCAATTTAACTCGCGTTAGCCCTAATGCTAGCATTTGAATGGCTCTTGGCTTCGCTTGTACATTGTCCTCTATGGGCGAGATCTTGCTGTTCTGGCGACGGGCGACGTGTGTTTTAGAACTGCCGTTATTTCTTACTAGTGGGAACATTTGCATTGCTTACTGGCGGTACAAAACCACTGTCGCCAATTTTTTCTGCCAACGCAAACATTTGGATTGAGCCCTCTGTGCCCAAAAAACAGGGTTACTTAATGCATCTTAAGGCCTAATGCATGGAATTGAATGGGAATGGGAGACTACTTTTCATGTTTTTCAATGGGTGCAAGTTTAGCACGACGTGCTTTTTTTTCACAGCAGTATTTCTTCATAGCAAAGGTAACTGAATTGTTTACAGTTCTTGAAAAAATGCCATTTGGTGTTTTTTTTTGTGTCAGCCTCAATTGAATCAAGGTCTAAAAAAAGAATTTTGGAGGGTCCCAGAAGTCCAGGTGTGTGTACCATCTTGGCGCTATCTACTTCTCAAATGTTACATAGAGTAAATGCTGTGTATAACATGTATATCTCAAAGATAATGCAATGTATATATTTATGACTAGCACTCAGTTTCTATACACTCTTATATTCTCTCAGTAACAACAGTATATCACAAGAATTCACTCATTGATCACAGGATATCACCAATGCATACAAAAAATATACCCTGTTATATTCATATAGGGAGCACAGTGTGGTACTAATAAATATTTCATACAGGAAACAGAAGAAGTTATCAGTACAATCAAGGAATATACTCTAACATTTTCTAAATGTGGCCAAAAATATGATACCAACAGAGAATGTATCTTGTGCTCTATGCACTAAGTGGCCATAGGATGTTACAGTTAAAAATATGTTCCCTTCTCACCTCTCTTCCTAACTCGATTTACTAAGACAGGCTGTCATTGGAGGAGTTATGTTTAAATGAAAGTGGCTTTCCAACAAGGGCACAATGAGAAACTGAAGGATAAGCTGGCCTGTCTTGAAGGAATTTGTTTTGGTGGACACAATGATATTGGAACATCAGCTTGAAAGAGATTGGGGAGTAAATTCTGACAGTCCATGAACTCTCAAGCTTCTATAGCTAATTCTTCAGCCCTTCTCAAAGAAGCCTCCATAGAGGAGCTTATGGCACCTGGGAATCTCACCTGGCTTTCTGAAGTAAAGAAAGGACATAGGGCACTCGGGCTATGCCTTTATTGTGGTGATAAGTGTCACCTCCTCAGATTCAGTCCAATTTGCCCAGAAAATCCAGAACTTGTAGTGCAGATTGTCGCGTACACCATCTGGGTATTTAAAAAGTTGTTCGTCCAGTCAAACACTGATTTATGATTCCAATGCAGTTGTGCCAAGACGGCCACTCACCAGGCTGTCATGGTCTCTAGAGTATTTGTTTTCCAAAATTCAGAGACTCAAGTCAGTTTCTCTTTTCATTATCATACTGATTGATCACCGTTGGGAGTGGTCACTGTCTCCCAAAAATCCATTAATCTCCAAATAACTGTTCAAATCCTACATCAGAAGAACCCTGCACTACAAAGTCATGAAGTCAAACCTGCCAACTGTGATTCTGGGTGTTTCCTGGCTGGGGAAACATAGCCTTCACATTGCAGGAAGATAAGTTTTTTCTTGGAGTTCCCATTTCCTTTCTACAGTCCACCAAGTAGGCCTTATAGAAACCTCAGAAGAAGACAATAGAACTCTGGTATCCAAGCCATACTGGAAGTTCTTAAATGTTTTTTCCAATGGTAGAGCTGAAATACTTTCTTGATCTTATTATTGCATCACTAAGTTGCTTCCTATTACTTTTTTCCAAGGGGGATATATCTTTTGCTTATCACATTCAGATAATTTAGCCCTGGACAAATATATACAAAAGAATCTTGCCCAAGTATTTATCTTTCCATCATCTCCTTTTGGAGACATATTTTCCTGACTAAGAATGATCCTTTCTTACATCACAATACCTCTTACCGCTGATCTCAGAGCTTTTGGAAAAACTTTGGGGAGCTATAGTACTCTTCAAACTAGACCTCAGTACATAACCTTAGCCATATCAAGGAAGGTGATGTTACGGTTTTCTGACACTCAGACAAAGGTTAAAAGTAAAAACACAGTTTTATTGAAATAAAGTCAAAGGACAGTGCCCCTGGTGGCCAGGACAGGCATAAACAGTAATGACAGAAGTACAGGCTCAAATATGTATGAGCAAACAATAATAATCAGAATAAATGAATGGACAAGGGTTAATATTAAAGCAACTGAACAGTCTCTGTGATGGTAATTAGCCAACGTCCAGAAGTTAATATCAGTCTCTTGATGGTGCAAAGGAAAGGTGTAGTAGGCGACTGAACTGAATCACTCTCAGATAGCTGTACAATAGGACGCCCAAGTGAACAGCAAAGATTTGACCAGAGCTGAGCCAATACCTCTTTAGAGGAATATAGCGGAAGAAAGCCACTGCTGGAGCAAATTAAACTAGAACCTGAAAAGCCCTTAGCACTCTCAACTGGAAGAAACCCTGCGTGCCAACGGGAACAGAGCCAGAACACCCCTTGGGTGCCAAAACGAAACAACACTGCACAAGCGATCAGTGAGCCAACGCACTGGTAGTGCGATAGATAGCGTAACACAGTGAGCACTTGGAGACCAGAGCCGAGACACCCTTCCGGTGCCGTCACGGAGCAACACACTGCAAGAGCAAACAGGAGGCCACTAGCACCGAGAGGTGCAACCACAGTGCAGACCAAGCACCGGAACGGAAACTGCTCTGCTAGTGTGAATGGATAGGCTAGGTCAATAAGGCACAGGCTCAGTAAGTGTTAATTGACTTAGATGAAACACACAGGCTTGGCAAGTGTACGGATGCAGGCTCAATAACGGAGGCAACCAGCACAGCAAGGGTATAGGTGTCACGGTTTGTTACGACTCTCAGACACAAAGTTAGGTAAAAACACAATTTTATTGAAACTAATTTAAAAAATGATCCCTTAGGATTCCAACATGACATACAACATACAATAATAGAGAGATACGAATAGCAGGCTCTACTGGTCTTGCCAATGTACCGGGCAAGACAGCCAGTAATCTAATACAATAGGCTCTACCGGCCTTGCCAATACCGGGTAAGGCAACCTGCAGATGGAATAAGTACCAGGTTCTACCGGCCTTACCAATACCAGGCAAGGCAGCCCAACAGAACTTGAGTAGGCACTACCGATCTTGCCAATACACCGGGCAAGACAGACAGATATTAAGTAATAGGCTCTACCGGCCTTGCCAATACCGGGTAAGGTAACCTGCTGATGGAATATCTACCAGGTTCTACCGGCCTTACCAATACCGGGCAAGGCAGCCCAAAGGAGCGTTGTGGAGGCTCTACCGGCCTTGCCAATACCAGGTAAGGCAACCTGCAGATGGAATGTGTACCAGGTTCTACCGGCCTTACCAATACCGGGCAAGGCAGCCCAAAGGGACTCACTCTAGGAACGCCCAACAGAGAATACGTTTTTAATGCTCTTGGAGCAAACCAGCATCCGCACGCTGGAACCAACAGTAATGTATATAGCCGCAAGGCTTTGGAACAAACCAGCGCCCGCACGCTGGAACCAACAGTAGTGTGTATAGCCACAAGGCTTTGGAGAAAACCAGCGCCCGCACGCTGGAACCAACAGTAATGTGTATAGCCACAAGGCTTTGGAGCAAACCAGCGTCCGCACGCTGGAACCAACAGCAATGTATATAGCCGCGAGGCTCTGGAGCAAACCAGCGTCCGCACGCTGGAACCAACAGTTGTTCGGAAGCTACAAGGCTGGAATAAACCCGCGTCCGCACACTGGGGCTAAGAATGTCGCCCAAGCGACCAGGCGACAGGGTTACATCTGGCTGGACGAGAGACGACAGGAATTCGCAGGAAACCAAACGATCAGGAAGTCTTCAGTGAGGGCGAACAGCAGGAAACATTGACCTCTCAGGACTAGGCAGTAACCACTCTGGAACAACTCTGCAGACAGGAGACTTCAGGAACAAGATGCATTCTGGAACTCAGGAACACAGCTACAGGTACTAACAAATACAGGAACATGGTCAAAGCTAAAGTGGTAAGAGACACCACAAAAGGGTAACCATAGGGTGCCCAGACCAGGTTTAAATAGACAGACTGAGGCGGGATAAAGGCAGACAACCAATAGGAGCCCCCTAATGGTGACTGACAAGAAAGTGCAACAATCACGGGCACCGTGATAGTACCCCCCTTTCAAAGACCCCCTCTCCTAGAATAGGGTCTAGGCTTCTGCGGATATTTAGCGTGAAAAGCCCTAGATAACCTAGGTGCATGAAGGTCCTTACTGTCCACCCATGATCGATCTTCAGGACCATATCCCTTCCAATGTACCAGGTACTGTACCCTTCCTCTCAGCCTTCAGGAATCAATAATGCTCTGTATTTTGTACTCCTCCTGACCCTCAACCTCAATAGGCCCTGGTACCACAGGTGTAGTGGTATAACGGTTACATACGAGAGGCTTAAGAAGGGACACATGAAACACATTATGGATACGCATCGATGCAGGTATATATAGTGCATAGGAAACAGGGTTAATTTTGCGAATCACTCTGTATGGACCAATGAACCGGGCAGCCAACTTATTAGACGGAACCTGGAGCTTAAGATTTCTGGAAGAAAGCCATACTCTATCTCCGACCTGAAAGGAAACCGCTGGAAGCCTTCTGCGATTAGCATAGAGCTGATGACGCTGAAATGACTGACCAAGTGCCCTCTGAACTTGTGCCCATGTGGAACGGAGTTGCTCGATATGCTCATCCAGAGCTGGAATCTGTTGCGCCTGAAAGGAATCTGGATGCAAACAGGGCTGAAACCCATAATTGATCAAAAACGGAGAGCTACCAGATGAAGAATTAACCGCACAGATCCTGGCGAACTCTGCCCAAGGCAACAAGTCGGCCCAATTGTCATGATGGTTGCCCGCTCAGCTGCTCCATTGGTCTGGGGATGGTAGGCCGAGGAAAAGGACAGCTGTATGCCCATCTGTTCGCAAAATGCCCTCCAAAACCTAGATACAAAGTGGCTTCCCCTGTCGGACACCAGTACCCTGGGCACTCCATGCAACCGAAATACTTCTCTGGCAAACACAATTGCCAATTCCTTAGCTGCGGGAAGGCCACGGAGGGGCACAAAATGAGCCATTTTCGAAAACCTGTCCACCACCATCAATATGAAGGAATATCCTCTAGACAAAGGCAATTCTCCCATAAAGTCAATGGAAATGTGAGACCAGGGACGCTCGCCATTAGGCACAGGTTGAAGCAAGCCCACCGGGAGATGTCTAGGGGTCTTAGCACGCGCGCAGGTGGCACAGGCATTAGTAAACTCGGCACAATCATTTCTCATAGAAGGCCACCAAAATACCTGAGAAAGGGACCATAACAATTGGTCTCTACCAATATGTCCTGCAGCCTTAGAGGAATGGTACGTTTCAAGTAGTCGAGTACGGAATGGTTCAGCGACAAAACATTTGCCCATAGGAGTCTCCTGAGGTGCGGAAGCCTGGGAAGCCAAAATCTCCTCCCCTAAAGGAGAAGTGATACTAGTACGGATCGTAGCCAAAATTCGATCGGGTTGAATGATAGGTGCTGGTGCTTCCATCTTGTCACTCTCAGGCTCAAATTGTCTTGACAAGGCATCAGCCGTAACATTCTTAGATCACGGGAAATATGATACAATGAAATTGAATCGAGATAAGAATAATGCCCATCTGGCCTGACAAGAAGACAGTCTCTTGGCCTCAGAGAGTTAAGTCAGGTTTTTATGATCCGTCAAGATTAAGACAGGATTTTTAGTGCCTTCCAGTAAGTGTTGCCATTCCTTAAGGGCAAGGATAATGGCCAATAATTCTTTGTCCCCAATCTCATAGTGGCTCTGAGCTCCAGTCAATTTTTTTTGATAAAAACCCACAGGGTCTGAGTGTTCCACCTTTATTGTGTCGTTGAGAAAGTACTGCCCCAACCCCACTATCCGAGGCATCAACCTCTAATGTAAACGGAAGCAAAGGTTTGGGGTGGGCTAGCACAGGAGCCTCCGTAAAAGCCAGTTTTAATTTTTGAAAGGCCTCCTCAGCACTTGCTGGCCAACAGGATGGATTAGCGCCCTTATGCGTAAGGTCAGACAATGGTTTAACAATGGAAGAAACGTTCCTAATAAACCTCCTGAAATAATTAGCAAAACCCAAGAATCGCTGTATAGCTTTAAGACTCTTAGGTCGTGGCCACTGTAGGACTGCTGTCAACTTTTCTTTGTCCATGGCAATGCCATCATTGCCAATCACAAACCCCAGGAATGGCACGCTAGTTCTGTGAAACTCGCATTTCTCTAATTTGCAAAAAAGCTTATTCTTTCGTAGCCGTAGCAATACTTCAGACACATCCTCGATGTGTTGTGACAAATTTTGGGAATGAATCAATATGTCGTCAAGATACACCACAACACATGACTGTAACATATCTCTGAGAACATCATTTATCAGTTCCTGAAAAACTGCAGGTGCGTTACACAAGCCAAATGGCATGACTAGGTATTCATAGTGCCCAGATCTAGTGTTAAAGGCAGTTTTCCACTCATCATCGGCTCGGATCCAAACCAAATTGTATGCCGCCCGTAAATCTAATTTGGTAAAGATCGAAGAGCCCTTAAGTCTGTCAAAGAGCTCGGTGATGAGTGGTATCGGATAAGCATTCTTAGCCATCAATTTATTCAAGCCACGGTAGTCAATGCACGGTCTCAATTTGCCATTTTTCTTTTTCACAAAAAAGAATCCAGCCCCTGCCGGAGAGGTAGATTTCCTTATGATCCCTCTAGCAAGGGCATCAGAAATATAATCTTCCATAGCCTTATTTTCCTCACAAGATAATGGATATGTGCGTCCCCTGGGAGGTAGTACTCCAGCAGGCAATTCAATACTACAATCATAAGGTCTGTGCTGAGGTAAAGTGCCAGCCTCTCCTTTGCTAAAGACATCACCAAACTGCTGGTATTCTTCTGGCATTGCAGAGGAGGTGCACAAAACCTTAATAGGATGGGTGACGCACTATCCATACAAAACGGAGACCAAGCCGAGATTTCACACTTTTGCCAATCAAATTGTGGATTATGTAACTGTAACAAAGGAAAACCCAATATTACCGCATGGTGAGGAGAATTAAAAAGTTGGAACTGCTGCTCCTCTCTGTGGAGAGCCCCAATAGTCATAGATAAAGGCATAGTTTCAAATGTGACTTGAGCAGGTTCCAAAGGTCTACCATCAATTGCTTCGATAGCCAAGGGGGTTTCCCTTTCAATACGAGGAACCCCATGCAATTCAGCAAAGGTATTATCCATAAAATACCCTGCTGTGCCAGAATCAACCTGGGCCAGTACCTCCACTGAACGTTGTGCCCAGGCTAATACCACCCGTATGGTGGGTTTCAGTGTTCCCAACACTGGGGACGATTGTACACCTCCTAGGGCCTGTCCCCCAAGGTACCCTAGGTGTGTTCGTTTCCCGGACGTACTGGGCAAGATCTTAACAAATGCCCATTCTTACCACAGTACAGACACAAGCCTTGTTTCCTGCGATAACTTCTTTCCTCTTTGGTTAACCTAGTGAAACCTACTTGCATAGGTTCACCTGGTTCCCGAATAGGTTCACTAGGTTTGGACGCCATGGGAGGGCTGGGTGGGCAAAATGTACTGCTAGCCCCATTACTTTTAGACCGGAACCTACGATCTCTAGCAGTAGCTCTCTCCCGTATTCTGGCATCAATCAATATAACATATTCAATATAGTCATCAAGATCAGTAGGCAATTCTTTAGCTGCAATTTCATTTTTAATCTGGTCACTCAGACCTTGGGCAAAGGCTGCCAACAATGCCTCGTTGTTCCACCCCACCTCTGCTGCCAATGTGCGAAATTCGATGGCATAATCGCCCACTGTACGCCTGCCCTGTTGTATTTCCATAAGGCGTTTGGCAGCAGAGGAGGTTCTACCAGGAGGCTCAAACACTCTCTGAAAGGATTGCACAAATTCTCTGAAGCTCTTAGTGCAAGGTTTTGCATTTTCCCACAATGGGTTAGCCCAAGCCAACGCTCTACCAGTCAATAGGGATATCATGAACCCAATCTTACTGCGATCATTGGAAAACACATGTGCCGTCAATTCCATGAATATTTCAAGTTGGTTGATGAACCCTCTACATAGACCAGGGTCACCATCATATCTGAGCGGCAAAGGTGCAGAAGCCGTTAACCCCTTCACTGCAAGCCCTAACTGTCTGGTCTCATTCTCTGATGTCTGACTGGGCGAGACCACTGGACTGGCTCCAGACTTGTCCACAAGTACAGTGCGTTCAAGGATAGTTTGAATTGCGATTGCCAACTGATCCAAACGTTGCTCATGCATATCCATTCTCCAATGGATATTCTGTGCATTACCATCACTCTTGCTGTCTGAGGTCATGGCCCTTTCGTACTGTCACGGTTTGTTACGACTCTCAGACACAAATTTAGGTAAAAACACAATTTTATTGAAAATAATTTAAAAAATGATCCCTTAGGATTCCAATATGACACACAACATACAATAATAGAGAGATACGAATAGCAGGCTCTACCAGTCTTGCCAATGTACCAGGCAAGACAGCCAGTAATCTAATACAATAGGCTCTACCGGCCTTGCCAATACCGGGTAAGGCAGCCCAACGGAACTTGAGTAGGCACTACCGATCTTCCCAATACACCAGGCAAGACAGCCAGATATTAAGTAATAGGCTCTACCGGCCTTGCCAATACCGGGTAAAGCAATCTGCAGATGGAATAAGTACCAGGTTCTACCGGCCTTACCAATACCGGGCAAGGCAGCCCAACGGAACTTGAGTAGGCACTACCGATTTTCCCAATACACCAGGCAAGACAGCCAGATATTAAGTAATAGTCTCTACCAGCCTTGCCAATACCGGGTAAGGCAATCTGCTGATGGAATATGTACCAGGTTCTACCGGCCTTACCAATACCGGGCAAGGCAGCCCAAAGGAGCGTTGTGGAGGCTCTACCGGCCTTGCCAATACCGGGTAAGGCAACCTGCAGATGGAATGTGTACCAGGTTCTACCGGCCTTACCAATACCGGGCAAGGCAGCCCAAAGGGGCTCACTCTAGGAACGCCCAACAGAGAATACGTTTTTAATGCTCTTGGAGCAAACCAGCTTCCACACGCTGGAACAAACAGTAATGTATATAGCCGCAAGGCTTTGGAACAAACCAGCGCCCGCACGCTGGAACCAACAGTAGTGTGTATAGCCACAAGGCTTTGGAGAAAACCAGCGCCTGCACGCTGGAACCAACAGTAATGTGTATAGCCACAAGGCTTTGGAGCAAACCAGCGCCCACATGCTGGAACCAACAGTAATGTGTATAGCAGCAAGGCTTTAGAGCAAACCAGCGTCCGCACACTGGAACCAACAGAAATGTGTATAGCCGCAAGGCTTTGGAGCAAACCAGTGTCCGCACGCTGGAACCAACAGAAATGTGTATAGCCGCAAGGCTCTGGAGCAAACCAGCGTCCGCACGCTGGAACCAACAGTAATGTGTACAGCCGCAAGGCTTTAGAGCAAACCAGCGTCCGCACGCTGGAACCAACAGTAATGTGTACAGCCACAAGGCTTTGGAGCAAACCAGCGTCCGCACGCTGGAACCAACTGTAATGTGTATAGCCGGGAGGCTTTGGGAGTAACCAGAGTCCGCACGCTGGAACCAACAGTAATGTGTACAGCCACAAGGCTTTTGAGCAAACCAGCGTCCGCACGATGGAACCAACAGTAATGAGTATAGCTGGGAGGTTTTGGAGCAAACCAGCGTCCGCACGTTGGAACCAACAGTACTGTGTACAGCCGCAAGGCTTCGGAGCAACCAGCGTCCGCACGCTGGAACCAACAGCAATGTATATAGCCGCGAGGCTCTGGAGAAAACCAGCGTCCGCACGCTGGAACCAACAGTTGTTCGGAAGCTACAAGGCTGGAATAAACCCGCGTCCGCACACTGGGGCTAAGAATGTCGCCCAAGCGACCAGGCGACAGGGTTACATCTGGCTGGATGAGAGACGACAGGAACTCGCAGGAAACCAAACAATCAGGAAGTCTTCAGTGAGGGCGAACAGCAGGAAACATCAACCTCTCAGGACTAGGCAGTAACCACTCTGGAACAACTCTGCAGACAGGAGACTTCAGGAACAAGATGCATTCTGGAACTCAGGAACACAGCTACAGGTACTAACAAATACAGGAACATGGTCAAAGCTAAAGTGGTCAGAGACACCACGAAAGGGCAACCATAGGGTGACCAGACCAGGTTTAAATAGACAGACTGAGGCGGGATAAAGGCAGACAACCAATAGGAGCCCCCTAATGGTGACTGACAAGAAAGTGCAACAATCACGGGCACCGTGATAATAGGGCAGGTTCGGTAATGGAGACAACAGCTCAGCAAGGCTATAAGACAGCTCGGTAACGGAGGCAACAGCTCAGCTTAGCAGAGAAGTGATTAGTCAGAGCGATACTATGCACAGTTCAGAATGTCACCGGTAGGAGACCGAGATCACACTGGAACACAGGATACAATCACGGAGCAGGAAGCGTCAGCCGGAACCGGGTCAACCACGAAGCAGGAACGTCAGCCAGAGCCAGGTCAATCACGGAGCAGGAACGTCAGCCAAAGCCAGGTCAATCACGGAGCAGGAACGTCAACCGGAACCGGGTCAATCACGAGCAGAAACAGCAGAATGGTCAGACGAGCCAGGTCAGTACACAGGAACGCAGGAACACAGCAACAAAAGCGCAGGTTCAGGAACACCACGAAAGGGCATCTGACAGGTGCCATAGACCCAGTATATAAAGGAACATCCTGGGCGGGCCAATCAGCCTCCTCCAATGCACAGGTATCATCACATAGATTGACAGGGAATCACAGGGACCGTGATAGGTGATGAATGGAAAATGGCCTCCAACACCTATATAGACATTATGAATATCTAATCATGCCATTTGGATTATGCAACAAATAGACCATCTGCCAAACCTTTTTAATTATATCTTCAAGAATATACTCCTCTCTCACATGATTGTCTATTTGGACATCTTGGTTGTGAGCTTTGTCCCAATATCGAGAACACATCAGGGCTATACCAAAATATCAAAGAAATAATAACCTGTTAGCTAAGGTTGTAAATTGCAAATTCGAGAAATAGAAAAAAGAAATCCTTTTTGGCTATGGTGTTGGATCCTGATAATGTTTCTGCTGTTACCAACTGTCCCCTTCCTAAGGATTTAAAGGGAAAACAGAGAATTCCCAGATTCTCCATTTACTACAGAAACTTTTTTGGGAACTTATCCATGCTTGTCAATCCTATAACCTCCCTAAAATACAAAGGTGCAGATCTGGGGGAAAGGTCTTGTCTTGTGCTGGATGTGTTTAAAAATCTGAAAACTGCTTTCCTGTAAGTACCTATCCTACACTATCTGTTTCGCACCTGCCTGTTTATTGTGGAAGTTGATGCTTCCAGGTCTATCCCTTCTCAGAGAGACTCACTTAACAACAGCATCTTTGTTGCTTTTTTCCCCAAAAATGTCCCCCACTGAAAGGACTGCAAACATCTTCTTGAAGATGCTGAAGATCCAGTTAATGAACTCTTAAATATGTTATATCTTAACACTCAGGGTTAAAGAACAATAAACCACTGCTGTAGCTTGGCAGTTTGAGTGTCTATCTATATATTGAACTTCTTCCATTTCGGTCATTCCTCCCAACCAGATGATGTCAACCATTATTCAATGTTTTCTGGAATCCATCAAGATGTCACAATCTAAGTTACCCTGGAATGTGTCTCCTTCACCATCCAAATTAAGTATTCCTCCATTTAGCAGACTGATTTAAATACTCTTCTGGTGGCCCACCCTGCATAATGATTTCACATGGATGAACCGGAACTGGAGGCAGCTATAATTTTCTAGACAGCGAAAGGTGTTTGAACCTTTTGACATAACACAAGTTATGCAGGACTTTGAAATGTTGTTGATAATCCTCATCATTAAAGGCAACTAGAAATGAAAAACGAGGTCTGTCCAATACCTGGGTGCAAAGCCAGGGTGGTGTCGTGGAGTATTTTAAAGAACAAACACACAATCACAGTAGAACAGAGCAACTTTGGAGAGCAGATGCTGTTTAGGCAGAGCTGACTTTGGTACAGGGCAGGATTTGACCCGAGAGTAGACGTCAGTAGAAGTAAGAAGGGAATGGCTGGGGCCAAGGTAGTGTCATCAGATACTGGGCAGTCCACAGGCAATTAACATGAGTGTATCGACTTTTTTATTCTGAGAACCCAGCTGGTGACATGACACAGGAAATGGGAAAAGAACAAGGCCGTAAAGGGATATTTAGTTCCCTCTAACAAACAACACCACTCTTCTAGTTAAAGTGTAAGTCTAACAGTTGTCTGCCACTGATGTCATAATTCCTTTTGGAAGGTGACTGCTTACAAAAGAAAAAGTCAGCTGGATATACAAAAGTGCATCAACAAATATTTGAAGTGCCTATCAATAGTCAGGAAGGTTGTTTTACACTCATCACTTTCTGTATTTCACACAAGGTTTTAGACTCCGCATAAGTCTAACATAATGAAAATGGTGACAGATCTCAGGTGACCAAGAGAAGAGGATACCACAGACACATTGTCCGAGAAGGCAATCCTTCTTTACAAATAAAATTCCCACCTTATCAGTGGCTTGGATGAGCCCCTTTTATAGATTTTTTTTGCAATTAGACTTGGAGACATTTCAACTCCAGTTTGTACAATGGAAAGATGTAACCAAAATGGATCTTAGCACCTGGAAGTAACTTGACCGGACAATCATAAACATGACATGGTGAAAGTTTGTCAGCTACTTTTTTTGCTGATTATATCTAGGAAATCATTTGCATCAGCTACTGAGGTCATCTTCACTGCAACTGATGATACATAGGAATTGATGAGGTTTCTGGTAAATGAGAGACAGTAAACAGAATGAAATTTTACCTATAACCCAGCTGATGCTGGGGTTATGCTGTCATAACCATGGTAAGCCCAGTAGCATAATATACTTGATGATGCTGAAAAATGACATGTCCATCTGTAGGACCCTGAGTGGTTGCTTGTACCCAGATACAGGGATACACAAAACTATGTTTTAAATAGGTATGTACATAGTGCTGAAAGACGGAGATAGAGAGCATCTGTGGTCAGAGTTGAAGTCAGTGCAGTCTAGGTCATGGAAGTCAATATTCAGCAGTGGAGAGGTCAGAATGGTCAAGTTTATAAATGGCAGTGGTCAGGGGTGTAGAGATCAGCGTAGTAGGGGTCACAGAAGCAAAGGTCCAGGGATAGAGAAGTCAGCAAGGTCAAGTTATAACAAGGTATTTTACAGCTTATGGGGCAAATATAAACAAGCCCTGAGCAGGGGTATACCCAGGGTGTATATAAGCATGCTCGCGCTGCTGTGTATCCCCAGCCATATCCTCCCTGGTCTGCACTGCCGACACACGCCGGAGCAGCTGTAGCTTTCCAGGACGCGGCGCGCATACAATAGCAGGACTGGGAAGGAACACCACCAGAGACCCACAGCAACCACAGGGCGTCCAACGGAGTATTCAGAGCCAGTTGCATCAGTTTTATGCACCGGACAAAGAATGGATCAAGGCAATACATTATCCTTATAACATTTTTTGGATAGACATCCTCCAGATGTAATTTTATGATTCACTTCTGGTATGTCTGGACCAAAATTAATTTCTCTCTCTAAGCACATACCCTTCCCCTCTACTGTCAGTATATGGAAACCTGGCCTTTCCTTCCGGGGTGGCTAGGCATCCCCTTTCTCAGCTGGAAACTGAAGCAAGCACATACCTTACTCTCCTTATTCTCCACTTCTGGCCCATTACCATTGCAAGAAATTTCAATTTAGTAATGATCACCGATGGCAATATTTGCAGGTAGCTCATTTTCTTTCCTCCCTGCTATCCACAGGACCTGCTCTCCGACCAGTAACTCCCTTTGAATCTGCTTTTGTGGCTGGTTATTACTCCAACAACGCTCTCTCTAAAATGTATAACCTCCTGATTAGACCCAAATTTGTGCTCAGTTGGGAAAGGGACCTGACCATTGATCGACCTCTAGACAAATGGCGCACCCTTTTTTACTGCCTGAGCACACTGTCCCCTGACATCCCCACCAAAGAAGCTAATTAAAAACATAGTAACATAGTAACTTCTATCACAATGGTATCTAACACCACTTACTTTAGTTGAAATCTTCCCAACATCCTCATCTGAGTGCTGGAGAGGCAAGGACTCAGACAACTCGCTATATCATATCTGGTGGGAGTGCTCTTTGATCTGACCCTACTGGACATGAGTAGTCGCCAATCTCTCAAAAGTGTTTAGCACAACCCTTCCTATTTACCGTTTCTCTTCTATGTTCTACCCGAGGTTATCAAGTTAACTAAGCCACAACGCTCTCTTCTGTTCCATCTACTCAGATATGCAAAACTTCTTATTCCTCTTCATTGGAAGTCCTCCTCTACTCCCCCTATCTCACAATGGTATACAAAAATTGAAATTCGAGCCTCCTTGGACAGAACACATGCAATGGATCTGGGCATTGCCTAGACCCATGAGGACATTATCTGGCTGCCTTGGGTATTGTTTCAATCTCCCACACCTTAAAACTCTCTTCTCATTCCCCTTCCTCTCCCTCTTACCCCTCCATTTTTCCATCCCCCTTTTTCTCTCCCCCTTTTTTTTGGGTTTGTCCCAAGGTGATGATCAGTCTAGAGTGACATTATCCTATTCCTACTGATTTCTAAGGGTTGAGTGAGGGACATCGCTTCACACCATCTATACTTTACTATAACTCTGTGGTTAAGACATACCCAGCTCTGGATGAAACCCACTGCCTTTACCCCCCTTTCCGTTGCCTCCCTCCCTGGGATGGGGGGTCTGGCCCATTACTTTCATTCCCTATTTCTGCCCATTTTCTTCTACTTCCCTCTCTTGTTCTCCATTCTTCTCTACTTCCTTTCTCTCTTAACATTTACACATTTCTTTATTACAGTCACTTTAGAGGCTATTCACATCATTTGCCTACACGATGATCCCTCTGCAACTCCACCTTCTAAAGATACATCTGCACACATGCTTCAAAGACTTTTGTAAATATCATTGTATCAATTATGAATACTATGTTCTCACTGTTTGTTTCACTCCTCTTACATTAATATGCAACTGCTCATTTTGATTTGATGCTTCGATTTTATGTGCTTCATTCCTCTGCAACTTTATTCATGCTGCAATGTTTTACTTCTCAATAAAAAATTAAAAAAAAAAAAATATATCCTGACTCCAAATGGCAGTTGGAAAATTACCTGGATCAACATCCCAACTGCTTTGAAACCAACTGTCATAATCCTATATAATAATTCGCTAGGATGTTTGTCAGAAGCCGTCATGTGCAGTAAAAGACTGCGTGTGCTGCAGTCATGCGCAGTAGAGACTGCCCATGCTGCAGTCATGCACAGTACAGAGTGCCCAAACGCGCCGCGGCTGATATGGAGCAGGGCGCTTAGAATTCAGGAGCCCTCTCTGCGCACCTTCCTTGGTCCCATGAAGGTGCGCAGAGAGGACTACGGTCAGAATTCGGAGAGCCCCACTCCGTATCAGCCGAGGCACAATCCGGCACTCTGGGCTTCACATGACTGCAGCATGGGCAGTGAGCAGAGAGGCTCCAGGCACCAGCCGAGGCTGCTGGGTGGCACTATGGCCCATGTACACAGGCTTTTAAACTAGTTATTAATATTGTTCTGAGCTAGAAAGGTATCCACTACTTGAGATATGGGAGGCTGGACCACACCAAAAGTTAAACACCCATAATGTTTATTGATGGTAAGATGCAAAGTTGTGGTTTACTATGTTACCAGAACCCAAATGCGTCTGATGCCCATCAAACTCATGAATCTGCAAAGGATGTGTCTTAGGAACTAACTGCATCTGCAGAGAAGAACCCAGATTTAAGTCCAATAGGTTGCTTGTAGCCCCAAAGTCAATAAGTGCTTGGAGCTGAGTGACCCTTGGTTTATTAGGGGCTGCAGAGATATGGCCAACTCTGTAGGTGAAGGATCCTGCCACTCTGGTGCCAGAGAGCTTGTCCTTTCTTGTTGTTGCACCAATACTGACAATATATATGAAGACCTGATATAATACCATTATTCAAAAAGGGGGCAAGGAGCTTGACTTCCATAGTGGGAAAGATATTAGAAGGGTTACTAACTGACAATAAATGTGAAGACAAACGTATTTCTAGCAGGAGCCAGCATGGTTTTTATGAAGAATAGATCATGTCTGACTAATTAACTTTTTTACAAAAGACAAGGAAATTGCTGTTGATGTGGTATACTTGGATTTTTATAGCATAAATTAAAATGCTTTGGTTTGGGAGGTGATATCTGTACATGGATTGAAAACTTGTTAAATGATAGATGGCAGAGAGTTTTTGTAAATGGAACAATTTCAAGTTGGTCTAAAGTTGTAAGTGGGGTGCCATAGGGTTCAGTCCTGTGCCCAATACTTTTTAATTCATTCATGCTCTAGAAGTGGGAATTGAAAGTAGTGTTTCAATCTTTTCCTGATTAGACTAATCTGTGTAAGGAAATCCATACATGGCTGGATGTTTTTTGTCTGCAGAAGGATTTAGATAAACTGAATGAATGTAGAAAAATGTAATGTTATGCATCTGGGCCATAGAAACAAACATGCTACCTATACACTAAATGGGAAACAACTTGGGGAATCACTTGTTTAGGAGTACTGATAGACAATATACTTCACAGCAGGGTGAAGAGCCAGTAAGCTGCTGCAAGAGCAAATAGGGTACTGTCCTGCACAAAAGAGGTATATATGCAAGGGATTGTAATACAGTTTTACCTCTATATACATCCTTGGTAAGGCCTCATCTAGAGTACAGTTTTGTGCACCAGTTCTTAAAAAAGACATTGAACTGGAAAAAGTGCAAATATGTTCAACAGAACTGATAAAGGAGTATCTGAGCTATAAAGAGAGACTAGCCAAACTGAGTTTGTTTACATTTGAGAAGAGATATATAAGAGGTGATGATTACCATTTACAAATATATTCAATGTCAATACAAAGAAATCTCCAAATAATTGTTTACTCAAAAGATCTGAGCTAAGAACAAGAGGTCATCCATTAAGACTAGAGGAAAGTTTTTTTTTCAGTAAGGGTAGTAAAGCTGTGGAATTCCTTGCCTCATGATGCTATGCTTGCAGATTCTGTAATGACTTTCCAAAAGTAATGCATACCTATGTAGCACAGAATAATTTTTTACCCACTTGGAACTTAATTAGAAATGGCTTCAATTTATTTGTGTTTTTGACCCTCTCACTGCCACCAGTGGGCAACACTACTAGGGTACAACATCAGTTGACAGCCAGTAATCATTCTTCTGGTTTTGGCAGTGTGATTAAAAGGCAGCAACAGGATAGCCCATACCAATGCCACGCCAACTTGTGCATGCAGAGTTTTTAGAGACAGTGCCACAAAGCTGTAAATGTTTTAAGTAAGCTAGAGCTGGTGATAGAGGAATGGCTTGTACTCCTGCTCCTTAAAAGCTGGTTTTCAGTCTGCTGATAACAGTCCCAACATAATCACTGCCTTAAGAATAGGTGATATGGTGCATCTGCTCTGCTTTGCCCATGCACTGATTTTAGTTGTGACCAGATTCCTGGCAGAATTTGAAACCCTCAGAGAGATGTTGAATATTGGCCGCCGCAAAATATGTGTCCATTTTAGCTGCTCCTACAGCGCACTCAACAAATTATATTCCATACAGGACAGTGAAAACCTGCACTATCACCAGCTGAAAGTGTAGGCCCCTACCAGGTGGAATTCCACTTTGTACATGATAGCAAGAGCATTTGTATGAGCAGAATAAGTCCATTCGTGAGTACACAGTGCAATCTGGAAGGATTGCGAGGCAGCCTCTTTTGTCACCTAGGCAACTAATGTGAGAATTATGTGAGCTGCTGAAACCTTTTGAAGAGGCATCCATACTGGTTAGTTGTGTTGGGGCTGAAATTAGTGAAATTCTTCCACTGATATATTTATTGCAGAAAGAAACAAGGAGCATGGCTGAGGAATCTTGTCATTATTACAACACAGACATGCAACAGGGGCAGGTTTGTGTGCTTTGAGCAAGATCCTTGCATTATGTCAATTAAAGAGGAACTTTCAGGTAGTAATACATCGCCCTTCAATAATTAAACATATGGCGACTAGCATCCTAATACATGTATTACCTCTGTAAAGTGGTAAATCTTTCATTTTCGGAGACTGACGGCCAGGTTAATGCCATCTGTGCCATCAGTCCTTCTGCACGCTGCAATTTCTTCTTTGAGTAGACCAGGACTGACAGCGCAGGTGCACTGACAAGATGAAAGATTTCTTTAGAATGTGGCACGTTACAGAGATAATACATGTATTAGGATGCTAGTCACCATATGTTTAATTATTAAAGGGAGACGTATTACTACCTGAAAGTTCCTCTTTAATTGACATAATGCAAGGATCTTGGTCAATTATTAAAAGGCGACTTATTACTACATGAAAGTTCCGCTTTAAAAGCAATGAGGAATGCATTATTGATACTTTGATGGACCCCCGCTTTAAACAGTAAACTTCTGCTAAACGGCATAATTTTTCCCCAGCAAGGAGTCATGTTGATCAGTAGCATCTCTCTGTCGAGAAATACAGAGATATGCTTACAGATCACATGGAGGCTTGCACTATGGAGAATGAGAGGGAGAAAGTTAGAGCCAAAAAACTGCTAGATAGCATAGTGAAAAAGAAGGCAGCAGTTTATATCAGCAGCAGCAGGAGCAGCAGCTTCAACCACAACATCCCATTCCCAAAATATTTCTGAAAACAGGGTGATTCAGGTATCTCATGAGCGGCAAGCCAACATTTGTGGTGGTGGTGGAACATTATCCCAGAGTATGGTTTGGTAACTGATACACAGAAACACTGTGTAGCTCCTAGGAGTGGTCCCACTGCATGTGAGATGGTTTCAGCATACTTGTAGAAATAATCACACCATGTACTACTGGGAAACAAAACAATGTGTGTGTCGCCAGCACAGACACAAACTACCATTAAAACTATTAGTTGCCCTCCAGCAAACATTGAGTTACAGCAGGTTTTCAGTGCAGTGGTTTATATTTTAAATGACTGTAGGATGGGCAAATCAAAATGAAGCAACATCTAATACCATCTGAGTATCGGGTAGCAGAAGTTGACAAAACCACACATAGAAAGGGCATATGCATTATTAACAGCAGCACAGAGGATGGGCAGGAGGAAGAGTGATGTGAAGGGTTTCTACCATCTAACACTGTTGGGACCACTGCTATGACCATTGTTTAATGTTTGTCAATAATCTGAAAATATGAATGAATATAATATACTAGTTTTAAAGCCCGTGTACATGGACCAACAGTGGTGGCGCTGCAGTCATGAGCAGTACTGACTACCCGAATACGCCACGGCTGATACGAAGCGGGGAGCTCCAAATTCAGACTGTGGTTCTCTCTGCGCACCTTCCTGGGACCAGCCGTCTCTGCTGCGCATGACTGCAGCAAGCGCAGCCGTCTCTACTGCGCATGATGGCTTCTGACAAACTTCCTAGCGAATTATAATTGCATTGATATATACAACATGCCATATTACACCATGTCATGGAGAAGCCATTTTTGAAAAACTAAGTACATCTTATGATTCAATAGCTTGTAGAACCACCTTTAGCAGCAATAACGTGAAGTAATCGTTTTCTGTATGACTTTATCAGTCTCTCACATCATTGTGGAGGAATTCTGGCCCACTCTTCTTTACAACATTGCTTCACTTCTTTGAGGTTTGCAGGGATTTGTTTATGCATAGCTCTCTTAAGGTCCAGCCACAGTATTTCAATCGGGTTAAGGTCTGGACTTTTACTGGGCCATTGCAACACCTTGATTCGTTTTCAGCCATTCTGTTGTAGATTTGCTGGTGTGCTTAGGTTCATTGTCCTGTTGCATGACAGTTTTGGCCAAGCTTTAGCTGTCACACAGATGACCTCACATTTGACTGCAAGGTTTCCAGGTCCTGTGGCTGCAAAACAAGCCCAAATCATCAGCCCTCTACCACCGTGTTTGACAGTTGGTATGAGGTGTTTCTGCTGATATGCCAAGTTTGGTTTTTGCCAAACTTGGCGTGCATTATGGCCAAACATCTCCACTTTGGTCTCATCTGTCCAAAGGACATTGTTCCAGAAGTCTTGCGGTTTGTTCAGATGCAACTTTGCAAACCTAAGCCGTGCAGAGGCTTTCTCCTGGCAACCCTTCAAAACAAACCATACTTGTTCAGTCTTTTTCTTATTGTACTGTCATGAAATTTAACATGCTAACTGGGGCCTGTAGAGTCTGATATGTTTTTTTTTGTAATTTCTCTGAGCATTGCATGGTCTGACCTTGGGGTGAATTTGATGGGACATCCACTCACTCCTGGGAAGATTGGCAACTGTCTTCAATGTTTTCCACTTTTGAATAATCTTTCTCACTGTAGAATGAGATGGACTTTAAATTGTTTGGAATTTGCCTTATAACTAGTGATGATCGAGCACCCCGATGCTCGGGTGTTCGGGTGCTCTGGCCGAGCGCCCCCGGAGGCTCGAGTGCTCGGCCGAGCACCCGAGCCCCATTGAAGTCAATGGGAGGACTCGAGCATTACACCAGGCACCCCCTGCTCTGATGAGGGGAGGGTGCCTGGTTCATAGGAAAAGGTCAGAAAATGATGGAAACACCACAGAAATGGTTCAGGGACAGCATAGGGAGGATGTCTGGATGCATCTTGGACTCCAACGTCGCTGCTGGGAACGATGTTTCGCCCGTAGTACGCCATTTTTACAGACTGACCGTAAAACACACAAAAAGGAAGATAAAAATGATTTTAGGCGAAAAATTGTTACCAAACAATATTTGCTGTATATTTACTTGTATATCATCTGCAAATTCTGCAAAAAATTTCATCGATTTTTCGGAACTGGGGCCATGATTAAGAGGGAAACGTGCGCAGAGTAAAGCAGGTGTTCAACGTGGTTATGGCCCGGGTAAGGTACAGCATTCAGGAACGGAGGCCGCAGCTACCACAGGTTTTACAACATGTCCGTTTGCCCTTGTTAAGTCCAAAATTTATAGTCGGAACAGTGGGGTCTGATCCATTGAGTAAAAGTGACAAAGTGACTTAGTGGATGAAGCCAAGAACTACCTTCTGCTCTGTCGAACACCCCAGCCCTATTTAATTCAATGGGAGGACCTGAGGCACTCCGATACAACCTGTATATCACAAAATGGAGGGTCTCATTCACATTGTGGTACAATAGTTCAGGTAGTGGTCCAACACTCATAAAGCCTATGCACTAAGTGAAAGGGCTGCCAAAAATTAGACTGAAATGTCACTCCAATACACCCTTTATTACACATAAAGGAGGGCATCATACACACCCTTGAAAAATTAGGATTAATGGCCTGCTGGTGACCCTCTAAAACATTAGGGGCGAGGGCATGCCGCTAAGCTGACCATCTAAAACATTAGGAATGAGGGTCTGCTGCTGAGCCGACCATCTAAAACATTATGGGTGAGGGTCTGCTGCGGAGCTGACCATCCTAAACATTATATGCGAAGGCCCGCTAGTGAGCTGACGCTATAAAACATTATATGGGAGGGCCCGCTAGAGAGCTGACCCAATAAAACATTATATGAGAAGGCCCGCTGGTGAGCTGACCTATACAAAAATTGTCAAACAGGGCCCGCTGGTGAGCTGGCCCTATATAAAAATTATATCACAGGGCATATGGAAGAGGAGGAGGAGGATGAGAAGATTAAGAGTCAACCATATACCCGTTTTTTGGGTGGAAGGGGTGAATGGGAATACAGAGTATTCCCATCATTGTAAATAACATATCTAAAGTGACTTTATGTTCACCCGGGGCTTTCCTCCAGTGGAGTGGAGAAGTCAGGGGAAATCCAGGCCTTGTTCATTTTTATAAGTGTCAACCTATCAGCATTTTCGGTGGAAAGGCGGATACGCTTATCTGTTATGATGCCACCAGCAGCACTAAATACCCGCTCAGACAGAACGCTGGCGGCAGGGCAGGCCAGCACCTCCAAGGCGTAGAGTGCCAGTTCATACCACGTGTCCAGCTTGGACACCCAGTAGTTGTAAGGCACAGAGGGATCAGTGAGGACGCTGACACGGTCTGCTACGTACTCCTTCACCATCTTCCAAAACTTTCCCTCCTTGTGACACTAGGCCGCGCATCAGGGTGAGGGTGCTGGCGGGGTGTCATGAAGGTGTCCCACGCCTTGGAGAGTGTTGCCCTGCCTTTGTCGGAACTGCTGTGTGCTCCCCTTTTCTCCCCTTCTCGGTTGGTCAAGGTAGCACGTACTCTGCCGCCAGCGTTGTCAGATGGAAAATTTTGGAGCAATTTTTCGACAAGAACCTTCTGGTATTGCACCATTTTGCTTGTCCTCTCCACCGGAGGAATGAGAGATGAGAAATTCTCTTTGTAGCGGGGGTCCAGAAGGGTGAACACCCAGTAATCCGTGTTGTCTAAAATGCGTATAACGCGTGGGTCACGGGAAAGGCAGCCTAACATAAAGTCAGCCATGTGTGCCAGAGTACCAACAGGCAAGATTTCGCTGTCCTCACCAGGAGGATGACTCTCAATCTCCTCATCCTCTTCCTCCTCTTCTGCCCACCCACGCTGAAGAGATGGAAATAAAGTTCCATGGCTACCCTCTGTAGCGGAGGCAACCGTGTCTTCCTCCTCCTCCTCCTCCTCCGCCTCCTCCAATTGTCGCTGAGAAGACGAAGTGAGGGTGCTCTGGCTATCACCTTGTGTAAGCTCTTCCTCCCCCATTTCCACCTCTTCCACATGCAAAGCGTCGGTTTTAATTGTGAGCAGCGAGCGTTTCAGTAGACACAGAAGTGGGATGGTTACACTGATAATAGCGTTATCGCCGCTCACCATCTGTGTCGATTCCTCAAAATTGCGTAAAACCTCACAGAGGTCTGGCATCCATTCCCACTCCTCACTTCTGATTAGAGGAAGTTGAACGGAGAGGCGACGACCGTGTAACAGCTGGTACTCCACTACTGCCCTCTGCTGCTCACAAAGCCGGGCCAACATGTGGAAGGTGGAGTTCCAGCGCGTGCTCACGTCACACAGCAGCCGGTGAGCTGGCAATTGTAAGCGCTGCTGCAGCGTCAACAGGCCGGCTGAAGCTGTAGATGACTTACGGAAATGTGCACACACGCGGCGCACCTTCGTCAAGAGATCATGCAAATTGGGGTAGGTTTTTAGAAATCGCTGAACCACTAAATTAAATACATGCGCTAGGCATGGTACGTGTGTGAGCTTGCCGAGCTCCAAAGCCGCCACCAAGTTACGCCCATTATCACACACAACCATGCCTGGTTGCAGGTTGAGTGGCGAGAGCCACTGCTCGGTCTGGTGACTAATCCCCTGCAACAGCTCTGAGGCCGTGTGCTGTTTGTCCCCAAGGCAGATCAGCTTCAGCACGGCCTGTTGACGCTTCCCCACTGCAGTGCTACACTGCTTCCAGCTACCGGCTGATGGGTGAGTGGCGCTGCGCGCAGAGAATTCGGAGGTGGAAACGGAGGAGGAGCCAATAACGTAGGTGCTGGCGGAAACCCTGATGGAGGTAGGGCCCGCAATCCTCGGCGTGGGTAGCACCTGTGCCATCCCAGGGTCCGAGTCGCTCCCAGCCTCCACGACATTCACCCAGTGTGCCGTCAGGGAAATGTAGCGTCCCTGGCCACAAGCACTTGTCCATGTGTCAGTCGTTAAGTGGACCTTCCCAGTAACTGCGTTGGTCAGGGCACGGGTGATGTTAAGGGACACATGGTGGTGTAAGTCGGGGACGGCACACCGGGAAAAGTAGTGGCGGCTGGGGACTGCGTACCGAGGGACAGCTGTTGCCATCAGGCTGCGGAAGGACTCAGTGTCCACAAGCCTAAATGGCAGCATTTCGATGGCCAGTAATTTGGAAAGGTGTGAGGTTAGTGCTATGGCCTGTGGGTGGGTGGCTGGGTATTTTCGCTTGCGCTCAAATGCCTGGGGTAACGACATATGGACGCTGCGCTGGGACAGGGAAGTGGATGTGGTCGCTGATGGTGCTTCAGATGGTACAGGTGCAGGGCGGGAGGTATGCGGGCCTGCGCCTTCGACAGGCGATTGGCCGGCACCGAAAACAGGGGAAGAGGAGGCAGTGGTGTGGCCTGCAGACACAGATTGGCGATCCGGGCGTTCCTCCCACTTATTACGGTGCTTGGATGCCATGTGTCGGATCATGCTGGTGGTGGTGAGGTTGCTAGTGTTCATGCCTCGGCTCATTCTGGTGTGGCACAGGTTGCAAACTACAATTCTTTTGTCGTTCGCACTTTCCTTAAAAAAACGCCATACCGCGGAACACCTAGCCCTTGGCAAGGGAGATTTACGCAAGGGGGTGCTCCGTGGAACATTTGCGGGCCGGTTTGGTGCGGTCCGCCTTCTTTCTTTAGCCACACCACTGCCTCTTCCAGCCTGTTGCGGTGCTGCAGATGGCTCACCCTCAGGACTGCTGTCATCGCTCGGCTTTCCACCTTCCCAGGTGGGGTCAGTGACCTCATCGTCCACCAAGTCCTCCTCCACTTCCTCACTCTGATCATCCTCCTCATTTCTTGATCCCACCACATCCTCAGTCATTGACAACTGTGTATCATCCTCCTCATCAAGGTCTTGAGACAGTAATTGTGGTTGATTTGATGGCAACTGTGTCTCATCATCATCATCCACTTCCTTTGACCTTAAATGCCGTTCCCCTCTGTCATCTTCTTGTGATTGGGTACCCTCTAGAGGTTGTGCATCAGGGCACAAGATCTCATGTTCCTCTGCAAGCGTGCTTGGAGAGAGGTTCAAATCAAGGATTGGTGATGAGAAGAGCTCCTCACTATATCCCAGTGTGGGATCACTTCTTTGGCCAGACCCTCTATGGTGGGAGGAAGGATGATCAGGGTGAGGATTATGTTGACCAGACTCTTGGCTACTGAGAGTGGACTTGGTGGAAGACAGGGTGGTGCTTAACCGACTGGAAGCAGTATCAGCTGAAATCCAACCGACCACCTGTTCGCAGTGGTCTGACCTCGAGAGTGATGTCCTGCGACGCCCTGTAAACTGAGACATGAAGCTAGGTATGGTGGATGTCTTTCTTTCTTGTGCTCTGGCACCAGGCACAGTTTCTACGCATCCTGACCCGCGCCCTGAACTATCAGGATCACGTCCACTTCCCCGTCCCTTTTTACCCGCCTTCTTCATATTAAACGGAATATATGCCGGTAATCTGCGGCTAGGCACACGAAACAGAATGTGACGCTAATCTGCGGCTAGGCACACGAAACAGAATGTGACGCTAATCTGCGGCTAGGCACACTAAACAATATGTGACGTTAATCTGCGGCTAGGCACACTAAACAATATGTGACGCTAATCTGCGGCTAGGCACACTAAACAATATGTGACGTTAATCTGCGGCTAGGCACACTAAACAATATGTGACGCTAATCTGCGGCTAGGCACACGAAACAGAATGTGACGCTAATCTGCGGCTAGGCACACTAAACAATATGTGACGCTAATCTGCGGCTAGGCACACTAAACAATATGTGACGTTAATCTGCGGCTAGGCACACTAAACAATATGTGACGTTAATCTGCGGCTAGGCACACTAAACAATATGTGACGTTAATCTGCGGCTAGGCACACGAAACAGAATGTGACGCTAATCTGCGGCTAGGCACACGAAACAGAATGTGACGCTAATCTGCGGCTAGGCACAGTGAACGGAATATGTGACGTTAATTTGTGAATTTGCACACTAAACAGAATGTGACAATAATCTATGGCTAGGCACACGTTTAAAATGGCCCTTTTTGTCGCTGCGTTGTAAAATCATTGGCCCTGTGCACCTAACAGAATATGTCAGCTTGTCACTGCACTGTGAAATATTTGTCCCTGTGCACCTAGTACAATGTCACCTTAGAACATGTCCCCCCCCCACAAAAAAATGAAATTCTGCCACCCCCAAAAAAAATTAAATGCTGCCCCCACACACAACAGTCCTAAAAAGGACTTTTGGGTCTTGAAAGAGTTTCAACAATTTTATTCTCCCTACACTGACTTTCCCTGCCTAAGCGCATCTCTCCCTGGCTAAGAATGAGCCGAACTCGCGCGTCGGGTGCTATACAGCACCCGATCACGGGTTCTGGCCAGCCAATCAGTGTAATGCCAGCAGCCAACATGGCTGCTGGCATTACACTGATGTCAGAGCCTCCCCGCACATTTATTGGCTGCGCAGCAGCTGCGAAACGTGCGGGGAGGAGACCCGAACATGGCGGGCGAGCAGATGCGGTACTCGTACGAGTACCGCCATGTGCCGAGCAGAGCGATGCTCGAGCCGAACCGAGCTTCGGCCGAGCATGCTCGCTCATCACTACTTATAACCCTTCCCAGATTGATGGGCAGCAACAATTGCTTCTCTATGATCATTGCTGATGTCTTTGTTCCTTGGCATTGTGTTAACACACACCTGAATGCTCCAGACCAGCAAACTGCTAAACCTTTGGCTTTTATAGAGGTGGTCACACTTGCTGATGATCAATGAATCAAGGGCATTTGTCTGCTACTTAGCATCTTAATTCCTATGGAAGCAGTAAGGGTGTACTTGTTTCTACATGTTTCTATATTGGCAAAATTTCCTGCCAGGATGCGAAAAATCATGCTTTTTTGCTAAATTTCCTGCAGTAACAAAACAGACTTTTTGCCCATCTCTGCGTAAGACCCTATGGGTTTAGGCCTCCGTCTATTATTTATCATGAGTGACTGAATCCTACCAATGTCTCAGCTCATCCTTCAAATGTGCTTCCACAGTGTATTAAATAAATATTTTAAACCACATGGTACAGTATTGGAAACAAATTTGACATTATCCTTCTCATTTTTCTTTGAACAATGTGGATAACATATTATTGTTCTAGATACAACAACAAAAAAAAAACAGAACTAGAGCACAGAAAATTTCTTTATAACTGTTGTCTAGGTCATATTATTCAGGGTTAATGTATTAATGTATACCCTCATGGCTATGCACCCATATCTAAACTTGTTACATTTATCACAAAAAAAGAAAAAAAGAAGAGAAGAAAGAAGAATAAATTCTCAGTCCTCTCCACCAAAAAACAGATATTTAATGGGGCAATTGACAACACAAAATGTTAAAACCCCTGGGTTCATGTGAAGTCATAGGTGAAAGTATTAAAAACTAATTCTTTATTAAACTCTTAAAACAAATTTAACACATACAATTTTATAAAACCATAGTGTATTCTCCTGGGACCTGGTCTGCTAAGTTGCCGCTCGTACTCCTATTAGTCCAGGGTTAGTTCCTAAATTACCACCTTGTGAAAGGTTATCACACCCTCTGTTGAAAATTACTTATCCCTTCCTATCTAATCTAATTCCCACCAATAGTCATCACTCTTTTTATGACTAAGTACTACCGAATAAATGGGTGGTATACACCAGACTGAGTACTATATAATATTCACACCCAACCTAGTGCAACTATAGTCCATCCAGCATCCCCCCAACAATATGCAGGCTCTGATTAAATAAAATAGTGAGATTAAACCAGTGCTTCAAGTGTATTGTCATAAAGAATAACTCGGAATCACAGAAACAAAATTAATTAAACTGTGCATTGATATTACTCATGTCCATGAGATCTCCACCTCATATACCTTTCAGAAACCTGCAACACCGACTCTGGCAGTACACCTTGGCACCTATACACTATTAGCCAAAATGTACTGCCATGAATAGGTGATTTACAAGTGAATACAGTGTTATAAATAATTGTAATCACACCCCTAAAGGCTCATACTGCCTCAAACTCACGGTCAGCTCCCAACTATCTAGCTATATCAGCAGCCTTGGGGAAATAATTGACCCCTTGGTTGCTGTATTGCGAAGAAGCAGCGTTGTTCCCACATCCAGAAAAATCAAAACTCGTTTAAATGAACTTGTCCAAGAACGTGACCAAAATCAAAAAGTGAACAAAGTGTTCTATTATGCAGAGGTTAATATTAACCCCTCATTTGCTGAAAATAAAGGAAGCAGAATCATACCGACATCTATTCACATTGTGTATAGACGATGAACAAAATATATAAAAAATAATCGTGATCAGTTACTACATAATAGTTTCAACAAAAGGGAGTGATGGTAAGGGACAATATAAGATTATGCACGAGGAGGGAGAAAACACCTCAAACGGTAGAAGAGCTTCTACCTATGACGCTATAATAGAGCCCCAAGCTAACTATAACCCTCAATTTTACTGCCGTAGGGTTTGTAAACATATTAAACCATCTACGTATGCTTTCTTGACAGAACTGCATATTAAAATAAATCTCTCTTGCTGAATAAATATATAAGGATTACTCAATATCAAAAGTTACAATGTAAAATGTTTACAATCCTTTATGCACTGTCTAAATGTGGTGGGCAACTCCCTCCAAAAAAGGCCAGTATTTGATACTGTCTCCTAATGCCAAAAGGGGTGTTCATAGAGTAGTATGCCTTCAAAAAGATGTATAAACGTCCACCTGCGCTAGGGTACTCAATATATAAAATCACGAAAAGTGATCTGCTGAACAAATGAAGGATATAAACTACCTTCACTCAGTACACATCTTCTTTGCTACTTCCCTCGAATAAAAAATAGTCTGGGATCTTAAAGAATACAGAGACACAACAAACATGAATGGGGGTGATGATAGACCTCTATTGAATTGATAATTGAACATTCTCAAACTGGTTTCTCACATGTTTATTGCTATATATATATATCATCACTGATCACACACAGTGTCTCCCATGTCTCCACAGGGAAGTCAGCACCTAACCCCTTGAGTGCTAGAGGGATCATCAATGCATCGATCAACAATGCGTTGGCAACCCCTCTGGGACTCAAAGGGTTAACCAGACAACCAACAAGTCAATAGGCCAACGATCACATGCTACACAAGGTACATTCACTAAGCGGTGACAAAGAGATGGTGGACACAAAGTAACCCTCACACACCCTCACTTCACCAATACCAGTGTTAGTCCATGGAGAATATGCAAAAACAAGAATCAAGTTCATAAGGTCCCATTGTACAGACTCCATGGAAAACACTAGAAATGGGGAAAGGAGATCACTGGAGAAGTCACCATCATGTTCACTTCATCAGTTCAACATCATCGCTTACTGAATCACAAAAAGGGTGCATCAGGTCACACATCACAGTGTCCCAGAGAATAAATGCTTGTATATGCAACACACAGGCTGAAAACTATTCCACAGAATTAAAGGTGGAAAAAGTAGGCCTTGGTGTTGTGGCTGCAATCATTTACTCTGACTTGAAATGACATATCCCATATCTGAATCCCACATGAATCCACAGGGGTGCTGATGCTATGGATGGATGGTACACCAGCCGCTCTTTGCAGGATACACATGGGAAACAAATTGCAAACATTGTACCTTGGTCACCAACAGGCCATGACTAATGGGTATCTAGGACTGAGTACAGTTGCCTCACACAGAAGGATGGATGGGCTCATACACAGAAAAAACAGGCCTCAATCAAAGATATCCCTCACTACTGGCTGGATTGTTGCCCTTAGGATTCAAATGTTTCTAAATATGTTCCAACATGATGTGAACACAGGGATCAGTTCACTGGATGTGATTGCCTTACTGGCCAGATATGTGCACCCATCACAAATCAACCTACATTGCTACCATCCAAATACACATACATAGTATATCACACTCTACGTAGATGGGATATACGAGGTATGTTCATATCCATCATATCAATCCAATGTATTGTTGGATGGGTGCACATATATAGCCAGTAAGGCAATCACACCTACTGAACTGCTCTCTGGTTTCACATCTTGGAAGGATATTACTGTATCCATATGAAGGATACATATCCACATACATATATGACCATTTCTACTTGTGTGTGACTGTAATTGGATAGCAGTGGGTAATGTCATCATGATGTCATATCATTGCCATCGTTAAAAGATGTGTCTCGATCTAAGTCCCATCCCTCCAACACTCATGGTTATACAGATATTGCTCTATGTGACAGGTGGAGATATTTGTCACTTGACCACATGGAGGCTCTTCAGCAGAGCCAAAGTCATAACATTTCGAGATAAATACCTCTTTGGAATGGTCCACAGAGTGTGCTTGGAAACCATGCACACTCTGTACACCATTCCAATTAAGTATTGTTCTCTAAATGGGGCGATTTTGGCTCTGCTGAAAAGCCCTCGTGTGGACAAATGACTGAAATCTCCATCTGTCACATAGAGCAATATCTGAACAACCATGAGGGTAGGAGGAATAGGACTAACAGCGAACAACATATGTTTTCACAATGTCTACAATCTGACAACAAGGTGGACTTAACCTTTGCCATCCCCCTGGAGGGATAGCCATCCCTATAAGTTGTGAAGACAAATATATGTTGTTGGATCCCCCCACCCCCGAGTTAAACAATGGTATTCCTACTGCTGAAAGGTGTGTTGATTCAAAAGGTATCACAGCTCAGACATGGATATGTCAGGGGCAATATTCCAGTGGCCTGAAATTGTACAGTGGTGCTGTTACTACATTATCATATGGACAGCTCTGGTACAGGGACCAGATATCTACATGGGAGGGTGTTGCAACAGCCCCACTGTACTATTTTGGGCCACTGTGATATTGCACCTAAAAATGAAACCTTCACCCGTAATAACTCAAACAACACCTTTCAGCAGTGGGAGTACCTTTGTTTACCCAGGGGGATTAACCCAAACACATATATATTTTGTCACACATATCAGAGTATAAAGGTCTCCACAAACATATTGCTAAGATCACTAATCATAACATCTTATTTCTCCACACAGCTTACGGCCCTCAAGCCCTGTGGGAGACAGTGGAGGAGGCAATGTCAACCCCCGGTGAGGAGTACACAGAGGAGGGGACCAGCCGGTGGTCACCGTACCCACCATCACCATCCCCTTCAACACAGGCTGCACCACCACCTACTGCACCCCTTCAAGCTGGACCACCACCTTCTTCACCATTACAAGCTGGACCACCAAAGGCTGCACCCTTACAAGCTGGACAACCACAGGCTGCACACTTACAAGCTGGACCACCACAGGCTGCACCCCTTCAAACTGCACCTCCACAGTACAGTGGCTGGATGCCACAGGAGGAGAGGTGGACCTATCCAGCCACCTCCACCAGCTACTACCTTCCATCAGCAGCACCACCACCGCCAGGGAGGCAATGGCTGCCAGGGACTGTGGCCGCCACCCAATATGGGCCATATGCCTCCCACATCAACCCACCCTCCTGCATGGCTCCACAGAATGCCCCAAGGTATGATCCTAGGTGGGGTCCCAGCACCTATCAATGGCCACCATATGACCATTGGCCACTAGACTACCCACACCTGGGCCTGATAGGTGAGCCCCAGCACCCCCTACCCAGTGACATATTCACACCTCCACCAGCACACACATCATTGGGTAGCTCGGGATCACTTGATGTGGTGGGCATATGCCCATCATCTGCACCAGCCACTCCAACAGCTGTCACAGCAGCCACAGCACCTCCAGGAGCAGCAGAGGAAACAGCAGCTCCAGCAGCAGCAGAGGAAACAGCACCCTCAGCAGCATCAGTGGAAAGAGCACCCTCAGCTGCAGCAGAGGAAACAGCACCCTCAGCAGCAGAGGAAACAGCACCCTTGGCAGCAGAGGAAACAGCACCCTCGGCAGCAGAAGAATCAGCACCCTCGGCAGCAGAGGAAACAGTAGCACCAGTGACACCGGGCACATTCACTTCAAGCACTGCACGCCTCACAGGGATGGAGGCAGAGTGTATGGCCCTTCAGAGGAGACTACTCCGGTCGAGCAGGAGTACTGACACAAGGAGCAGGAGGCAATCCAGGAGGAACATTGCCCAATTGGAGACCAGGATCCAAACCCTGGAGTCGGAGGTGACCAGGGGGAACACACTACTCCACCAGCTCAGGACTGGTCTGATGGACATGTTAACACAGGTCCTTGTGGAGTTGAGGGAGATCAACTGCAGGGAGAACCTGAGGATGGAGAGGGAGAACTTGCGTTCCACTGAGGGGTCTACTGCAACCACCACCCCCTCCAGTGTTATCCCTGAAGCCACACCTAGGGGACAGAGGGTTACCAGGAGTTCAACAAGGGCATCCACCTCTGGCACCCAGGCTAAGGCCCCCGACCCAAAAAGGAAAAAATGAAAGGCCCAACCTGTCAACTTTTCCCTCATAAACCTTTTTTTGGATTCCTGTCTGATCTGTTGTGTCTTCAGTTACGGATTGGGTGGCAGGGTTGTCTCCAATGCATTGCCATACAATGCAGTGAACACAACCTCTGCCTGGGTGAAATGTTTGTGGGATGCTACAACATGGGTTCCCACACACACACACACACACACACCGTTGTACAAATTCAACTGGAAATACATCCCTGGAGCCAGATTACACCACTCTGTTATATGGCAATGTGTGTTGAATTTGAACACCAAAACATACCCCTTAACACAACAAATAGTACAACATTGAACATTCGTCTACATCATATGTTGTGTTTAACCCTTTGAGTGCCAGAGTGGTAGGCAACGCATTGCAAAGAAATGCGTTGGGGACCACTCTTGCACTCAGTGGGTTAATGGGATAACCAGACAAACAGCTATGTGACTTAGCGGGGACATAACAAGCAGGACAGATAAATGGGACATGTATCAATATCGTTTTGGATTCAAACACTCACTGTGCAACTGACTTACTGGGGAAGCCAATGTTTTTAACCTAGGATTTCAATGTGTAGCACACACATTGATATCCTGGGGTGAGCACTGTGGTCTCCAGTAAGTTAAGTTGCTGTTTCCCTAAGGGTGTAACAGACTTCACCAGTGATAACACATATCCCCTTAGTCTGGTTGTTCGTTGATGTAGCCTATGTACTGAGATATGTCAAAGTGGAGCAAAATCTCAGAACATTGATTATACTTAGCAACACAGACACTGTGGACAGGAATTCACTGTGGACGTATGCCCCCTGTATCACCTCTTTATCACTCCCACAACACATTAGTGTATCACTGCCACCATCATCTGTTTGCATGGATACATCACAGAGTCCACTCACTGGCAAACAGGTGGTGGACTCCTGTGATGTGGGTGATGCCTTTCCATGTATGGGGGATACTCTATCCTGGGTGTGGTTACGCATTGACAAATGTGTTCTCAAATATATCCTCATACAGACACAGATAGAATGGTGATGGTTCATCTTTATTGTGTCTCAAAGTACATTAGAAAGTACGTGTGTTTCTGTGTGTATTGCCTATATGCATTTAACACCTGTATGAGAACACTAAATGTACTTTGAAACTAAATCGTACTACTTCAGTAACACTGCTGCCCTGCTCATGTGTTGTCCACAAGGTTTGACAACTCTGTAGCTCAGCATCCTAACTGTACAGGTTATAACACTCGAGAATTTGTGTTTTCTGTGTCTATATGATAATGTTCCAGAAGAGGTTTGTGTGAACCTCAGGTCAAACATTGCATCACCAACAACATCACCAGAAACAGCAAGGGGTGATCTTCATGAAGGTGTTGTCAAGACATCAATCCAGTCACATGGAAGATCTTCAGTTCAAGGATGGATCATGTTACGGATGCCTGTGGGACAAGAGGACAGGATTTGGAGCAGTAGACCTGAACTGATCATCAAGCAACAACAATTTAGTCTTTTTAATCCCCTCAATTTTCACAATTACAGGTGAGTACACAAACCATTGCTTCACAATGTGTTGTGTACTCATCTGTAACCAATTCTGTGGAGAACTAAGGACATGTGCACCAGCCCTATGGATATGTGCCCCTAACATGTATACACACATTAACAAGTGTTCTGAGAGCTCCATGGAAGTAAAGACATTGTGCTGCCACTGTGAAAGTGACAGTGGCAGCCCAATGTCATTTGTTCCCTGGAACTATTAGGACATATTTGTTGATGTGTGTATTCATGTCGAGGGCACATATGTCTGCACACTCACAGGTCAGCATAGAGTCCCTGGTAATCTGATCTACGTTTCATGACCTCTACATTGTGTGACAATACCACTATACATCCACCCCTCTGCTGCTCTTCTCAGCTCTAGCACAGTACAGATCCCATATTGAGCCCAATGGCTCTTTAACTCCTGATGTGCCAGAGTATTATCCAATGCATAGCATTGGATAATACTCTTTCGCTGCTGGGCTAGCATGGTTGCTCAGGCTACGATCATGGCATATCCAGTTAGTTGCTGTCCATCAAGCCCTGTAAGGTGATGAACATGGGTTATATGTTGTACCTTGTTTCTCCTGGGGGTGTGCATGATATCCTTGGGGTCTGTATGTCAACGTGGAGAGTGGAATGGAGGATGGTTTTTGAATCCACACACGCAATTGCCACGTCCATGGTATGGTTGATGTTTGGGGCTATGCTGCTGCCAGTGCAGTGCTGTGTCAATGTTCCTGTGGGGTGAGACAGAACATAATGTGCAGTGTGGTTAGTGTTACAGGACTGACGGGGGACTTGCATGGATTGTTTGCATGCCTGTGTTATACTCACAGGTGAAGTGTTCCGTGATGAGCCTGTCTCTGATCTGTGCCCCTCTCATGGTCTCCTCTACATGCCGATGTCCATGGCCACTTCATGTATGGGGGGGTCCTGGATGTGATCCAGCAGCCTGGTGTCCACTGCGATGTTGTGCAGTATTACGCATGCCACAATTATGTCGCACACCTTAGCAGGTGCATACTGCAGTGCTCCCCCAGAGTGGTCCAGACATCTGAATCTTGACTTGAGGAGCCCAAAGGTCCACTCACTGGCATTCCTCATTCTGGCATGAGCTTGGTTGTACCTTTCCTGGGCATGTGTTTGGGGATTGGCCACAGGGGTCAGTAGCCAGGACTTGCATCCATAGCCAGCATCACCTGTGTAATGTGAGTGACATGGTGAGACAGGGAGCACATGTTGTGTGAATGATGTTTTGTGTGGTGGATGTACTAGCTGTGGGTCAGGTGCATGCTGAGCAGCGTTGTGTGTACGTCTGTGGATGTGGTGTGATTTTGTATTGTGAACTCACCCAAAAGCCATCCCCCTGTAAAAGTTCCATTCTCGAAATCTCTGTGGACTGAGGAGTTTTGGAGAATGTATGAATCATGTGAGCTGCCAGTATACTTTGCACAGACATTCATTATCCTCATGTTGCTGTCACACACCATCTGCACACTGATGGAGTGGAAGTTCTTCCTGTTGATGAATATCTGTGCGTCACATGCTGGGGCCTTAATACGGACATGGGTGCAATCTATAGCACCCATGACCCTGGGCATGCCTCCCCTTGCGTAAAAGGCCTGCTTGACATGTATCCAGTCCATGTTGGTGGTGGGAAAATGTATATAGGTACTGGCCTTACTTTTGAGGGCTGGCAGGACCTGGGCCAGCACCCTGGAGAATGTGGCCTGTGACATGCCAGATGTGTAACCCTCAATGGACTGGAAGGCCCCACTTGCCATGAAGTGTATGGCACACAGTAGTTTCTGCAGGCCAGTTAGGGCATGGTTGTGGATGTAGATGGGATCCACCTGATCTTTGATGACCTCATACAGGCCAATGATGCTGTCAGGCCTCAACCTGTAGCGATCAATGACCTCATCATCAGTCATTCCACAGAGGGTGACCCTTGGGCGGTATACCCTGGGCCTTGGTGGTCGTCTATACATCCTCTGCTGCTGTGGAGCATCCTGTTTCTGCAGCTGTGCATTTGCAGGCAGGTGCTGCCCTCCAGGTGGGGATGGACTCCTGTGTGACTGCTAAGCCAGAGCCGCCTCACTTGCAACAGGTGAAGGCTGTTGATCAGGCATGTCTGGACGTTGCTGATGTTCCCTAGCTCTCTCCCTTTCACACCTTCTCCGTAGTCTTCGCAACAATATGGAACCCAACATACTGATATAGATCGGATCCACCTGATCTTTGATGACCTCATACAGGCCAATGATGCTGTCAGGCCTCAACCTGTAGCGATCAATGACCTCATCATCAGTCATTCCAAAGAGGGTGACCCTTGGACGGTATACCCTGGGCCTTGGTGGTCGTCTATACATCCTCTGCTGCTGTGGAGCATCCTGTTGCTGCAGCTGTGCATCTGCAGGCAGGTGCTGCCCTCCAGGTGGGGATGGACTCCTGTGTGGCTGCTGAGCCAGAGCCTCCTCACTTTCAACAGGTGAAGGCTGTTGATCAGGCATGCCTGGAGGTTGCTGATGTTCCCTAGCTCTCTCCCTTGCACGCCTTCTCCGCAGTCTTCGCAACAATATGTAACCCAACATACTGATTGCGCACTCTATCTCTCTCTATCCCTCTCTATCTCTCTCTCTCTCTCTCCCTCCCTGAGTGGAAAACAAGCCACAAGTGAGTGTGTTGAGTTGTCCCTTTAAGTACTTGATAGGGCGTTGTGTAGGTGTGGTGATGAGGTGAGTGCTGACCAGTGGTGAGTTGTTTTTGTCCAGATAAGTGTTTGCAGGTGTGTGTGTGTGTGTTATAAGATGTGGTGTGTTGTGCTTGGTATGTGTCTGCCATTTGCAGGTGTGCAGTTGTGGGGTGCAGGTCACGTGTTGATGTTGCACAGGTGAGCTTATATTTGCAGGTGTCCGCTTTGTGTGATAACCCCCATTATTCCGTGTCATGTTGTGTTGTTGTTTTTTTGGGTGTCGTTGTCCCTGTGGTGTTGCTTGTTGTTGTGTGTGACAGTGATTTGTGTTGTGTGTCCATGTTTTTGTGTTGTTCTGGCATTGCACGGGTTAATTTTTCCATTTACATGCTTGTGCGGTAAGCATTTTGTGTATTTTCCTATGTAACGGGTGTTTTGTTTTGCCCGTTAAGTGTCTAACGTCTGAGAAAAGTGGGTCTTAACTTTTTGCAGTTAGGTGTGTCTTTTTTTCAGCCGTTAACAGTACCACAAGCCTTTGAATGGCTCTGGGGTATGTTGTTCCATGCGTCTGAATGCACATAAGTGTATTGGCCGTAAAGATTCTGAAACTGCGTTAGCTGATCTTTAGACGGATCTTTGAATTGCTACATGAAACTTAACGCACCCGTTAATGATTTTTTTTTACTAACGGCTGCCTTTAAATCTAGCCCTTAGTGTTGTACTCTATAGAGCGATGCTCAGCTCCAGTCCAAATCGAGTGTTCCACCTACCTCCATGTGTTTCTGTGTTCCTCTCCCTCTGCTTCCAAGTGTTGGACAGGGAAAGGAACACAGAAGCACAGGGAGGGAGGTGGAACACTTGGAAGCAGAGGGAGAGGAACACAGAAGCACACAGAGGGAGATGGAACACCTGATTCAGAGCTGAGCATCCCTTTATAGAGTATAACACTAAGACTCATCAGGAGAACTAAGTAAGAGGCCACTGCTTACAGAAACCTTTAGATGATTGACACTATCATACTGAATACTTTGGTGCATTTGTTATAAAACATTTATGTAAGAGGCCTCTACTTACTATATTGAACAACGTATGTCATTGGTTTCCAAACCTACTCATTGTGCTACTTATATATTTGAGCTTTTATCCCCCTCCAGACTCCAATATATCCGTTGTTACCCTGATTTTCTGAACTGAGGAAATCTTAAAACTTTTGCCCCTTGTGATTTCCTATTATTTATGCTTACACCCCTAATGGGGTATTACATTTTTTTATATACAATTCTTTTGTTTTTTCCTCTCTTTTCATTTATTTATATTTTATTTTGACTTATAGTGTTCTTTTATGCTCTGTTTTATCTGATTTTATCTGTGTATTTTGGATACCTAATAAATACTGTACTTAGTTCTATTCTCCTGCACTGTCCACCCTGTTCCTTATTGTCTTTGCATGAGTTCTGAGATCCAAGCAAGCACCCTGCTGAAATAGGATTAGCTGCAGAGGTGTCACGGATTTGAAGACTCTCAGACTTAAGGTTTGGTAAAATAACTTAACTTTATTAAAAGTTAAAGGCAGTCCCCGTAGGGTAAACATACATAACAATACAACAGTAATATAACATATAATAGGTTCTACCGGCCTTGCCTAAATACCGGGCAAGGCAACCCAAGTGACAGTTTTAATGACAGGCTCTACCGGCCTTGCCTATACCGGGTAAGGCAACCGTGAGATGACATATACCGGTTCTACCGGCCTTACCAATACCGGGCAAGGCAGCCCCTACGGAATGCTGAATGTAGGCTCTACCGGCCCTGCCAATACCGGGTAAGGCAACCTTAAAGATGGTGAATTACAAGGTTCTACCGGCCTTACCAATACCGGGCAGGGCAGCCCAAAGGAATACCGGAGTAGGCTCTACCAGCCCTGCCAATACCGGGTGAGGCAACCTACAGGATGGTATCGTCAAGGTTCTACCGGCCTCACCAATACCGGGCAGGGCAGCCTGAGCGAGTAGACCAGCTGTCAGGTGACTAAGACAACATAGAGCATAAGTATAGAGGTCTTACTCAGCAGGAGTCTATTGCCAGGGATACTCAGACAACTGCAAGGAAGTGGACAGCGACTGACCACAGTACTGGATGTTCAGGAGCAAAGCAACGTCCGCACGTTGGGACTAATGGTAATAGCGTCACCAGGTTTAATGGAGCAAACCAGCGACCGCACGCTGGAACCAACAATGTATATCGCAACCAGGTTTAGTGGAGTAAACCAGCGTCCGCACGCTGAGACCAACAACGTATATCGCAACCAGGTTTAGTGGAGCAAACCAGCGTCCGCACGCTGGAGCCAATAATGTATCTCGCAACCAGTTAGTGGAGTAAACCAGCGTCCGCACGCTGGGACCAACAATGTATATAGCAACGGTTTAGTGGAGTAACCCAGCGGCCGCACGCTGAGACCAACAATGTATATTGCAACCAGGTTTAGTGGAGTAAACCAGCGTCCGCACGCTGAGACCAACAATGTATATTGCAACCAGGTTTAGTGGAGTAAACCAGCGTCCGCACGCTGAGACCAACAATGTATATTGCAACCAGGTTTAGTGGAGTAAACCAGCATCTGCACGCTGAGACCAACAATGTATATTGCAACCAGGTTTAGTGGAGTAAACCAGCGTCCGTACGCTGGGACCAACAATGTATATCGCAACCAGGTTTAGTGGAGTAAACCAGCGTCCGCACGCTGGGACCAACAAGGTATATCGCAACCAGGTTTAGTGGAGCAAACCAGCGTCCGCACGCTGGAGCCAATAATGTATCTCGCAACCAGTTAGTGGAGTAAACCAGCGTCCGCACGCTGGGACCAACAATGTATATAGCAACCAGGTTTAGTGGAGTAAACCAGCGTCCGCACGCTGGGACCAACAATGTATATCGCAACCAGGCTTAGTGGAGTAAACCAGCGTCCGCATGCTGGGACCAACAATGTATATCGCCACCAGGTTTAGTGGAGTAACCCAGCGTCCGCACGCTGAGACCAACAATGTATATTGCAACCAGGTTTAGTGGAGTACACCAGCGTCCGCACGCTGGGACCAACAATGTATATTGTAACCAGGTTTAGTGGAGTAAACCAGCATCTGCACGCTGAGACCAACAATGTATATTGCAACCAGGTTTAGTGGAGTAAACCAGCGTCCGCACGCTGGGACCAACAATGTATATCGCAACCAGGTTTAGTGGAGTAAACCAGCGTCCGCACGCTGGGACCAACAAGGAATATCGCAACCAGGTTTAGTGGAGTAAACCAACAAAGTATGATCAGCAGCGAGAAGAACAATGTCGCCAGAGCGACGGCTGGAGCAGGAGATTCAGGAACTCAGTAAGATTAACCCGCGAGGTGCTGGAACACAGGAACACTGGAACTCAGTAAGATTAACCCGCGAGGTGCTGGAACACAGGAACACTGGAACTCTGGAACACAGGAACACTAGCATACAGGAACACTGGAACACTGGATCAGCAAGTACAGCAGGAACAGGCCCTGACAAGCAGGTCAGGCAGAGTGGAGTCAGAAACACCACGAAAGGGCAACCTGGAAGTGCTCAGCCTGGGTTTAAAAAGGCTGTGTGAGGAGGGCTAATCACAGACAGCCAATCATGATACTCAGCAAGTGACTGACACTGAACAGCACCAATCACGGGCACCGTGATAGTACCCCCCTTTCAAAGACCCCCTCTCCCAGAGTAGGGTCTAGGCTTCTGAGGGTATTTGGCATGAAAAATTTGTAGTAACTTGGGTGCATGAAGGTCCTTACTGTCTACCCAGGAACGATCCTCAGGACCATAACCTTTCCAATGCACCAGATACTGTACCCCTCCTCTACCTCTGCGGGAATCAATAATGTTTTGTACTTCATACTCCTCCTGCCCCTCGACTTTAACAGGACCTGGCCTCACAGGTGTGGTAGTTTAATGGTTACAAACCAGAGGTTTAAGGAGAGACACATGGAATACATTATGAATGCGCATAGAAGCAGGTAATTCCAAGGCATAGGAAACAGGGTTAATATTGCAAATGATCTTGTACGGACCAATGAACCGAGGTGCCAGCTTATTAGATGGGACCTTAAGCTTTAGATTCTTGGAGGACAGCCATACTCTATCCCCGACTCGGAAGGAAACCGCTGGAAGCCTTCTGCGATTGGCATGACGTTGATGTCGCTGAAAAGACTGGCCCAATGCCCTCTGAACTTGTGCCCATGTGGAACGGAGTTCCTCTATATGCTCATCCAGAGATGGAATCTGCTGTGATTGAAAGGAATCCGGGAGCATACAGGGTTGGAACCCATAATTGATCAGAAACGGAGAGCTCCCGGAGGAAGAATTAACTGCACAGTTCCTGGCGAACTCTGCCCAAGGCAACAAGTCGGCCCAATTATCATGATGGTCAGTCACAAAACATCGCAGAAACTGTTCCAATCCTTGATTGGCCCTCTCAGCGGCCCTGTTAGTCTGGGGATGATATGCCGAGGAAAATGATAGCTGTATGCCCATCTGTTCGCAAAATGCCTTCCAGAATCTGGACACAAACTGGCTCCCCCTGTCAGACACCAGCACCCTGGGTACTCCATGTAACCGAAATACTTCTCGAGCGAATACCATTGCCAGTTCCTTGGCCGAAGGAAGGCCACGGAGGGGTACGAAGTGTGCCATTTTAGAGAACCTGTCTACCACCATCAATATGAAGGAGTACCCTCTAGACCTGGGCAATTCTCCCATAAAGTCGATAGAGACGTGAGACCAAGGGCGTTCACCATTAGGCACCAGCTGGAGCAAGCCCACAGGGAGATGTCTAGGGGTTTTGGCACGGGCACAGGTGGCACAGGCATTCGTAAAATTGGCACAATCTGCTCTCATAGAAGGCCACCAAAATAGCTGAGAGAGAGACCAGAACAATTGATCCCTGCCAATATGTCCCGCAGCCTTAGAGGAGTGGTAGGTCTCAAGTAATCGAGTACGGAATGGCTCAGCGACAAAACATTTGCCCACTGGAGTCTCATGAGGAGCAGAGGCTTGGGATGCCAAAATCTCCTCCCCTAGTGGTGAAGTAATACTAGTACGTATGGTAGCCAATATTCGATCGGGTTGAATGATAGGGGCTGGTACCTCTTCTCTGTCAACCTCTGCTTCAAATTGTCTAGACAGAGCATCAGCCCTAACATTCTTTGATCCCGGCAGGTATGATACAACAAAATTGAATCGGGATAGAAACAGTGCCCATCTGGCCTGGCGAGAAGACAATCTCTTGGCCTCAGAAAGATACGTCAGATTCTTGTGATCCGTTAGAATCAAAACGGGGTTTTTTGTGCCTTCAAGTAAATGACGCCATTCTTTGAGAGCCAGGATAATGGCCAGTAATTCTCGATCACCAATCTCGTAATGACTTTGAGCACTAGTCAGTTTTTTTGAGAAGAATCCACAGGGTCTGAGTGTACCGCCTTTAACCTGTCGCTGAGAGAGCACTGCCCCGATCCCAATATCTGAGGCATCAACTTCCAAAGTAAAGTGGAGTATTGGATTAGGGTGGGACAACACAGGCGCTTCAGCAAAGGCTACCTTCAACTTCTCAAAGGCCTCTTCAGCAGCCACCGGCCAGAGGGATGGGTTAGCGCCCTTGTGCGTGAGGTCAGACAGAGGTTTCACGATAGAGGAGAAGTTTTTGATAAACTTCCTGTAATAATTGGCGAAGCCCAGAAATCGTTGAGGCTCTTGGGTTTAGGCCATTGTAAGACTGCCGTCAATTTCTCTTTATCCATGGCAATGCCGTCTTTGCCAATTATAAACCCCAGAAACGGTACACTGGTTTTGTGGAACTCGCATTTCTCCAGTTTACAGAATAATTTATTTTTTCGTAAGCGCAGCAAGACTTCAGACACATCCTTGATGTGTTGTGACAGGTCTTTGGAGTGGATAAGTATGTTGTCAAGATAGACTACAACACAAGATTGTAACATATCTCTAAGAACGTCATTGATCAGTTCTTGAAATACTGCAGGAGCATTACATTGACCAAATGGCATGACTAGGTATTCATAATGCCCAGATCTCGTATTGAAGGCAGTTTTCCACTCATCACCGGCTCTGATACGTATCAAATTGTAGGCTGCCCTTAGGTCCAATTTGGTGAAAATCGACGACCCCTTAAGTCTATCAAACAGCTCGGTGATGAGTGGTATTGGGTAGGCATTTTTTGCCATCAGCTTATTCAGCCCACGATAGTCTATGCAAGGTCACAGTTCGCCACTTTTTTTCTTAACAAAAAAGAACCCGGCACCGGCCGGAGAAGTAGATTTCCTTATGATCCCTCTACTGAGGGCATCTGCTATGTATTCCTCCATAGCTTGGTTCTCTTCACAAGACAATGGATACGTGCGTCCCCTCGGTGGTACTGCTCCAGGACTCAGTTCTATGCGACAATCGTATGGTCTGTGCTGAGGTAGGGTGCCAGCCTCTCCCTTACTGAAAACATCGCTAAACTGCTGGTAGGCATCAGGTAGTGAAGGGGAGGTGCACAAGACCTTAACAGGATGGGTAATGCACTTATCCATACAGAACTGAGACCAACCAGCAATCTCACATTTCTGCCAATCAAATTGTGGGTTGTGCAACTGTAACCAAGGAAAGCCCAAAATCACGGCATGGTGAGGAGAATTAATCAATTGGAACTGCTGCTCTTCCTTGTGAAGAGCCCCAATAGTCATGGACAAGGGCATCGTTTCAAAAGTAACTTGGGCGGGTTCCAAAGGTCTGCTATCAATTGCTTCAATAGCAAGAGGGCTTTCTCTCTGAATCCGTGGTACCCCATGCAATTCAGCAAAGGTATTGTCCATAAAATACCCAGCTGCACCAGAATCAACCAAGGCCAAAACCTCAACCGAGCGGTGTGCCCATGACAATACCACCTGTATGGTGGGTTTAAGTGTGTCCAACAATGGGGACGATTGGACACCACCTAGGGCCTGTCCCCCAAGGTACCCTAGGCGTGTTCGTTTCCCGGACGTACCGGACAAGATCTTAACAGGTGACCATCTTTACCGCAGTACAGACATAATCCTTGTGTCTTGCGATACCTTCTCTGCTCCTTAGTTAACCTAGTAAAACCCACCTGCATAGGTTCACTTGGTTCCGAAATAGGTTCACTAGGTTTGGATGCAGAGGGCGGGTTGGGTGGGCAAAATATGCTACTGGACCCATTATTCTTTAACCGTACTCGTCGCTCTCTGGCGGTTAATCTTTCACGTGAGATGACATATACCGGTTCTACCGGCCTTACCAATACCGGGCAAGGAAGCCCCTACGGAATGCTGAATGTAGGCTCTACCGGCCCTGCCAATACCGGGTAAGGCAACCTTAAAGATGGTGAATTACAAGGTTTTACCGGCCTTACCAACACCGGGCAGGGCAGCCCAAAGGAGTACCGGAGTAGGCTCTACCGGCCCTGCCAATACCGGGTGAGGCAACCTACAGGATGGTATCGTCAAGGTTCTACCGGCCTCACCAATACCGGGCAGGGCAGCCTGAGCGAGTAGACCAGCTGTCAGGTGACTAAGACAACATAGAGCATAAGTATAGAGGTCTTACTCAGCAGGAGTCTATTGCCAGGGATACTCAGACAACTGCAAGGAAGTGGACAGCGACTGACCACAGTACTGGATGTTCAGGAGCAAACCAACGTCTGCACGTTGGGACTAATGGTAATAGCGCCACCAGGTTTAATGGAGCAAACCAGCGACCGCACGCTGGAACCAACAAAGTATATCGCAACCAGGTTTAGTGGAGTAAACCAGCGTCCGCACGCTGAGACCAACAATGTATATCGCAACCAGGTTTAGTGGAGTAAACCAGCGTCCGCACGCTGAGACCAACAATGTATATCGCCACCAGGTTTAGTGGAGTAACCCAGCGTCCGCACGCTGAGACCAACAATGTGCATCGCAACCAGGTTTAGTGGAGTAAACCAGCGTCCGCACGCTGGGACCAACAATGTATATCGCCACCAGGTTTAGTGGAGTAAACCAGCGTCCGCACGCTGGGACCAACAATGTATTTCGCCACCAGGTTTAGTGGAGTAACCCAGCGTCCGCACGCTGAGACCAACAATGTATATCGCAACCAGGTTTAGTGGAGTAAACCAGCGTCCGCACGCTGGGACCAACAATGTATATCACAACCAGGTTTAGTGGAGTAAACCAGCGTCCGCACGCTGAGACCAACAATGTATATCGCAACCAGGTTTAGTGGAGTAAACCAGCGTCCGCACGCTGGGACCAACAAGGTATATCGCAACCAGGTTTAGTGGAGTAAACCAACAAAGTATGATCAGCAGCGAGAAGAACAATGTCGCCAGAGCGACGGCTGGAGCAGGAGATTCAGGAACTCAGTAAGATTAACCTGCGAGGTGCTGGAACACAGGAACACTGGAACTCAGTAAGATTAACCCGGGTGCTGGAACACAGGAACACTGGAACTCTGGAACACAGGAACGCTAGCATACAGGAACACTGGAACACTGGATCAGCAAGTACAGCAGGAACAGGCCCAGAAGCCTGACAAGCAGGTCAGGCAGAGTGGAGTCAGAAACACCACGAAAGGGCAACCTGGAAGTGCTCAGCCTGGGTTTAAAAAGGCTGTGTGAGGAGGGCTAATCACAGACAGCCAATCATGATACTCAGCAAGTGACTGACACTGAACAGCACCAATCACGGGCACCGTGATAAGAGGAGAATATAGAATTATCCCAATCCTTTTACATGAACAAATATTATGTATAATTGTTATTAATTGGATTGGTATTTAAAACAGTGCTCATAATACCACCAAGATTCTTTCAATTAAGTATTCTAATGTAACACTTCTCTAAGATCAAAAAATGGGTATTATTTAAAGTAAACGCCGTGTTATTCTTGTTAATGTTTATAAAAAGACTAGCAGTTCCACATTCAATGAGTGCTGATGCCTTCGGGTGTATCCTGTCCCAAGAGAGAAAATGGGAAGTGGAAGATTACTACAAGCATTTGGGAGGAAAATCTTTTGGGTGGTTCCCACTATCATCCCTACATCCTGGAGCTTTTTTGACTTATTGGGACTGACATGAGTCAGATGCCATGGTTTATAACATAAGCGGCATGAACCAGAGGATTTTCTTTTTTTCTTCTTCTAAAAGAAATTCACTGGATAAAAGGTCTCTGCCCTTGATATAGTTCCAACAAAGTGGCCCAGCCTGTCATGAAGAAGATGTAATAAAAGTTACACAAGCTGGATGAGATGAAAATACCTCTGGCTGATTGTGAAAATTAAAAAAACAATGACTGAAAATAACATAAGTTCGATAAGGTTGTCACCAAAACATTCAGGAAAAGGTTTTGCAGGAGACATAGGGAGCCCCTTGTTGCAGGACATCCTTAGGAAATTAAATAGGATGCAACCAGTTGCATACTAGTGTTGTTACCATGGCGGAGGAAGGTTTAGCAGTTAAACCATGTAACACCCATCCACAAGTAAGTGTTCTGTAAATTCTCATAAGGGGAATAATAAAAATGGAGACATCAAAAAGCATAGAAGAATATAAAAGTAGTGGTGAGGAAGCAGCTGATGCTGACCTAATTATTGATGATGATGTTGATCTATAATATATCACTCCATCATCCTTCTCTCCCTATATAGATGAAGTAGTGAATGATGCATGTCTTTCTGGAGACCCCATCTCCAGAAGGATATAGATACTTTAAAGAGAATTAAGAGGAGGACTACTAAAATGGGGAATTGTTTATAGGAAAAGAAATATCAGGATAGACTGAACATGTATAGTTTGCGGAGAAAAGAGAGGGGATATGATAGAAACATTCAAATACATGAGTGGATTTAAGTGCAGGATGGAAGTATGTTTCAAAGGAGTAAAAATGTTAGGACAGGAGGGCAAAAAGTTACATTAGAGTAGAAGAGGTTAAGATGTAATGTAGAAAACGTTTACTTCCTTGAGAGGGTAGTAGATAAGTGGAATAACCTACCAGCAGAAGTGGTGGAAGCTAATACAGTTATGGAATTTAAGCATGCATGAGATAGGCATAATTCTGTCCTGAACATAAGACAAGACCAAAGACCAAATATTATTTGAGGTTTCCAGGTTTCCAGTAGGACAAATGGGAAGACTAGATGGGCCAAATGGTTCTTATCTGCAAATACTATGTTTCTATGTTTTTTTCAGCCTTATATAAAATATTGGCATCAAGCACTTTTTGGCATCAAACATTTTATTTAATTGTGGTCGGCCTAGGAGAGACTATGGTGATAAGGTGTATGTCAGAAGAATATTGCCCATTCCGACCAGTAGAGTAGGCCTAAGAGTGTGCCCCACGTGTAATGTAAATATATAAATAAGAGTTTAATTTATAGAGCTGAGAAAAAAGGGGGATGGGTTGGGTGGGTAACACCAAGCTCGCACAGTCCTGAGGGAAGGATAAAGGCTGGTATAAATGTCTCCAGCCGGCCCTCCCACAACTACAGGCTAACCAATAGCCTTACATTTGTGGTTGGGCCTAGGAGAGACTATGGTGATAAGGTGTATGTCGGAAGAATATTGCCCATTCCGACCAGTAAAGTAGGCCTAAGAGTGGGCAAAATAGAACCATATATCCACAGTGATCAAGTAGAACTAGCCTACGAGAATCATAAATGATATGTACCACCTGTAATGGTACTGTGATGACCTGATACCGTGATATCCCTGTCTGGTAAGGCCACAAAATCTAACAGATGGCCATAGAAATAGTGGAGCATAAAGTTAACTTAAAAGGAGGGATGATGACAGAAGGGTAGCTAGCTGTTTAACTAATATCTCCGTCAAAGGAAATTCTAAGGTGTTAAGTAACAAACTTCGCTCAATTCCTCTCATGATCAGTCTTAAGAGTGTGTGAAAGTATATACTTACTGTAATAGTTGTGTTGGTGATGATGTTTGATGCCTGCCCAGTAGGATTCAATAGTGTAAGATAATAATGTGCATATGAGGTAGTGATAAAATTAGGCTAATATATATATATGGCCAAAAGATTTAATGGCAGAACACCATGAGGAACCCTACCACAGAAAAACTAGCCCAATCATATGGTTTCATGTGTGGGGGATAAAGCGAAAAGCCTCAAAATACTACCTCCTATCTGTAGCTTCGTAAAAATAGCAAGCGTAATGTCATCAGGGGCGGTATGTAGTACCTGTACGTCTGAAGGTAGTAGTTTGTCTTACAACAAAATCCAACGCAACGTCTCTGCCAAAATAACCAGTGACCTGGCTACCTTTGCCCCAAACATAAGGCCAATAAAAAAAACCTTTCCACCAGACACCATGTAAATGTCAAAGAGCGGTGTCATTGCAGTGTCTTACCCACCTGTTCAGCTACCGGATTTTATGATGTAAACTGTTCCAGGAACTCCACTGGTTCCGCTGTGAGGGCCTTTACCTTCTGTATAATGGTCCTGTAAACATAACTGATACATGATACTTAATACATTCCTATAATTCTGCTGGTTTGTGACCCACCTTGCATAGTGAAAAGAGAGAAAAAATTAACTTATATTGGGTGACTGGTGAGTCCCTCTCTGATGCCAAGTGGCTGATGCGTGACGCTACCTATGATTTGGACCAATGGGCGTGAGGCCTATGCGATAGGCTGTGGGGTGTTGGTCTCACGGTGACAAATAATCTTATGCAGTATAGAACCCTATGTCTACAGAGTGGGCGTGACAGGTGGCGCCCTGTCTAACCAGAAACTGGGAAGAAGGCTCTGTCTATGAGTTGGACCGAGGAAATCATGGGACAGGACCAAGCTGTAGCCTTCTCCCCACCATGCTAAAAGATGAACCAGTGGTCTAACACAAACCTAACCTATCTCTGCCCCTTGAAAGTAACTTGCTCGAAGCTGTATGTGTGTCTCTGAAATGAGGAGACTGTAATGATACACGAGATACTAAGTTTAATGACAAACTGTATCTCTATGGGAGATAGACCTACTAGATTTAATGTAGAATTTCTAGTTTAAGAACATACAAGAACATACCCATATTACCATATGAACCTAAACGTGAAGTAAGATGCTGAATCCCGTAAAGAGATCTCTGTGTGAGACCTGAACGTAGGAGCTTCATAACTGACTGCGCTCCATTCCTGCCCTTATCACAGAAGTAGCTACAGCCCCAACTTCTGATATCTTGACACCTCTGAGATTGAGACCCGCTGTGTGCTTTGGTCTCTTGATGCCCTTGCCCCAAAATCGAGATCTGGAACATTAATAGTGACAATAGGGGCATACGGAACAGGATAAAGATCTAGATGGCTGTCGTATGAGCAAATAGGTGTCTGAATCTAATCCTATGATGGATGGACCATCTGCTACAAACAATATGGAGTTCCCTTATGTTTTTAATGGATGCAACGACAGTGGCTTGTCCTAATTACATGCCATATCTTGATTACCTACTGTAAGACAACATAGGTTAGTAATCATACACATTCACACTAAATGGTAACATGAAAGCTTCAAATTGAAATACCTTACCTTCTGATGCCTGAGACCGCCTTCCTGTGCCTTAGACAGGCCTAAGAATGCAAGATTAACTGACTGAAACATATGCTAAACATGAAAAACATCCGTGACCTTCACAGTTAACCCGTACCTAAGGAACAGTAATTATAACAAAGTACTGATAAACTGCTACTAGACCATATGACCTTCCCCGAAGACAAGATCCGCAGAATAAGGCTTGATTGACCATTGTGGATGTATATAAGGATGCTACATATACTTCTATGCAAATAGGTAAATGTCATGAGACCATTCTCAAGTTTACTTGTGAATAGGAATGCGTGGATTGAAGTAAGACCTCTGAGGATGTCTCCGTGCGAAGACCACGCAACCTTACCCGCAAAGCCTAATGGAACCCATAATTACCTATATGACATGCCTTCCTACTACTGTCATATACAACACCCATGTTATACATGACTTCCTACTACTGAGTAAGCTTTAGTGATATGAGAACAAAATGATACGACAGAGAGAGGGAGGATGAGGAGTAACATTTGATGATGGCACATTAGTAATGAAATGTATAGATCTGAAGAAGGGAGGTCTATACGATACTCATGAAGGCTGTGACAGCAAAAATACCTTAACAGGTAGTCTAAACCTATGGGGACGGATAAACATCAGACCAATAACAATATACCTGGCCCGAACCAAGGGAAATCCCAGCGAAACCTAACTAGCCTTATTAAGTGACAGAACCTTGATACCAAATCGTAATAATATTGTAATGGATCCCACGCCTTTACTGTAGCCCTTGTCTGGGCATGAACTTATCTGCCATTGGCCCAAGGGACTGGAGACATTATACACTATGGGACACCCTTCTGGGACTGGTTGAACAACCCCTGTCTAGACGTATGGATTGCCAGCCCGGTGTCGTCCCAAAGTTCTACATAGCTCACATTATATTGGCGGACAGCAATGCCAGACTAAAAAGCATGGCCTGCTTCAGGGGACTGGGCCGTTGGGGATTACTTGACTGGCTGTACTACCCGTGGGAAATAGCTTACCAAAGAACATTATAAAACCGCATGAGTGTGGTACCTATGTCTCGTTTGCAAATGAAAGAAAAAGTTGGGGATCGAGACACACCTTAAATGAGAATAGAGCTTAAATGACAGAAGTATCGTGTCGTGCAAATACAATAACAATATGAAGCAATAATGATCATTCCGTTATGCTGCTGTTATATAGTATATCTAGACCTTGACATATGGAACTCAATGTTCATTGTAGGAGGCGAATAAGGTTATCATATCTTAAGTCTTAGCAAAAATGTATGATATGTGTGGAGTGATACCTACGTAGCACAGTTACCGCAGTCCAACCATCTTCTGGGTGGGGAAGAGTTATTAACCCCAAGGGTGTTGGAGGGGTGTACAAACCACACATACCCACATATCTTGCTAGCACGAAACCTCTTCTACCAGTATAAACTGGGCGATGTCCCTCCGATATATTAATTAGCTAAGTGATATTCAACCCTATGCAGTAACCAGAGCGATTCCCTGCATGGAGTCTAATGGAAGTCTCCCCAACGCACTTTAAAAAAGGGTTACAAACATACAGTATGATTATAGACAAATGATCAAAGTAATTGTAGCAGAATCAATGACCACAAATCACCCAAATCTGTAGTAACCTTCTGCAGTAACATTTGCGTGACTTGTTAAGACTCACCTTCCATTACTATACCAACTTAATATGCCCCATAACACAGACGTGGCATAAACGTGCCCCAGCGGAATCATAACAACCTTACAGTATAACTACGGAGATGGTGATATTTGCGTGTACTGTGAGAAAAACTTGTATACAAGTCAACTTCGCTAACAGCAATCTTTCTCACCGTTCCTAGCACCGATAGGAGCAAGCAGACGGCCTCTTATAAGACCTACCAGGGGTTTGTACCAGGTTTAAAGGAGAAGTTCACCGGAAGAAAAGGGGGGAGGAAAAGGTTACAATAGGGTGGGAGGGAAAGGGACAGATACATAAGGAGGGAGAGGAAAAAAGTGAATGGCAGAGTAGATGAGCATGTATGCATACAACTATAGAATGTTGCAACACGACCTTTATCTTATATCTCGACGTTCAAGTTCTACACCCCCTGAAAGAGAAGATACCCAGGAAATGTTGCTAGCATCCCAGGGGTTAATTTGAATGGGAGATATACATAAAGCCCAATGAGAACATACTGAGCGTAGCACATGTATAACTGATACCAACATTACCTTATTATATGTGAAAGATTAGTAAAGTAGCCCCCCGGAGTAAGACAGGGATGGAGGGGAGGGTGCAGAGTGCAGTGGGTGGGACACAGAGAGAGTGTGGAAATATGCGAGAGATAGACAGCATGAATAGTAGACCTGAGAGGAGGGACTGAGAAGTCACAGACTACAGAGGTGTCATACTAACAAACCCAGAGCACAGAACTGGACCAGGAATCAGCACCAGAGATAAGACTGGGATAAGAGACAGGACTGGAAACAGCACCAGAGATAGGACTGGGACCAGGGACAGGACTGGGATAAGAAACAGGACTGAAATCAGAACCAGAGACAGGACTGGGTGAATGCTATAGAAAACTGGCAAACAGCTCATCATCCTTCCCTTAATGGGCTACTGTACTTATACATGTATGTACCACAGTGCAGCCGGATACCTTACTCTGCTATAGTTGAACGGCCTCAATAGTCTTGGAGGCCCAAAGGCAAAACTAGCTAGGACTGCCTCATATTCCCTTTACTGTGGGATTTATTATGATAAATATATAAGTAATTAAACAACTGATATCGTAATTGATTGATGTAACAATGAAAAATGCAGTGAATAAATGGCACTTGACACCCGCTGGTTCGTAAATAAGCTAGCACAGATTACCTTCCCATGTGTTCCAATAGCCCTTCACTCACGTTTGTCCCCCACATCAGAAGCTAATACAAAAATCGTCACAGTAAATCATCACAGTAATGACAAGTGTTAGTAACTGTTGCATATGCCTGCAGCAGAGGCACAATGAGGATTGTGGGCATGAGAGGATGAGGGGAAAAAATAATTAACTAGGGGGTGGGGGGAAATGAAAATGCAGCTGGCACCATTATGCAGATATCTTATGCTAATGCTTTACTGGGAAAGACTACCGTGGAAGTGACAAGTTTATTTATAACTGATGAAGACTATGAACTGTATGAGTGTCTCTGAAATGAGGAAACTATAATGAGTGGAAGCACAGCTCCGGATATGCGAGTAGAGCAAGGACATAGCCTATCAATTATCTTGTACCAGTAGTGTTCAGATTCTAACAATAAGGCGATTAAACTCAGCAACCCAGGTCACACCCCGAATCCTACAGTTGCTGATGGCAATTCCCAACCTGTCACAACCCCTCTAGATCGTACCACCCCCAGCAGCTTAACTGCATCACAAGAGAAACTGGAACTGCATGAAGCGTCCCTGCTCTCTCCCCAAATGTCATCACCGAGATGAGGTCAGAGGAGGAGACGCTGCCAGGAGGAAACTGACACTGAGATGCAGCAGTCCGCAGCCATTAGTGGGTGAGAGGAGGGAGAGCAGAGTGCGACAGAGAGAGGGAAAGAGACAACTACAGATAGTTTACCGCTAAGCATAATTATGCAGCTGAAAATCCGCCACCCCTATATCACCATATTCCCGAAGAGGCCAAGCGGGCACAGCATAGGATGGCAGGACACACAACGCAGCCAGACTCGTGCATGATGTTCAGCCCCCTGGGTGTGATGGGCTACTGCCTACTGCTGTGGTAACCTCATGGTCACGTCGCGATGACATCATCGCGACTTCCTCTTCTACTTGCTCGTAACACCGAGCTCGCACAGTCCCGAGGGAAGGATTAAGGCTGGTATAAATGTCTCCAGCCGGCCCTCCCACAACTACAGGCTAACCAATAGCCTTACATATATCATGTCAATGTTTCGGCCAGACTCACTTGGCTTAATTAGCATGTGTAAACAATCATTGTGCACATACAGTGAGTTAAAACAGAAAAAGTGCTGATAGCATACATATACAGATATTTGCAGTAACGTACTACGACAATCAATAAAGCATACAAAGTATAACTATAGATGTTGTTTGTAAAGAAAGTAGCTGTAGATGTGCCAGCAATACCACGCCGCAGACAGCAATATTGAGAGTCACCTGTAGACTGTGCTACTTATGTCAGGAGAATCACTCGGACTGCAGCAACCAGGTCCCTGGTGCAATGCAACGCACAGTGGCACCTCTCTTATGCAGGTTGTCGACCATCTCTGATCATAATGCCGACTCAGCCAATCATGTGGCCCACCATACAGGGAATGTTGGGCAATGAGGTTGTTAGGCTATTTAAGATATACATTGTAAGACATAAACAGTAGAACATAAGTCTTTTAATGCATCACAATGGAAAAACAGTAAAGCGTAATACTATATATACTGGAAGGCATGAACAGTAGAACATAAGTCTATTAATGCACCACAATGGGAAAACAGAAGCATTATCCAATGAGCCTAAGACAAGTTGCTGAATATGGGACTGCTGGGCTAAATAAAGTCTGTCCAGATTGGTTGAGAGCATATATTGTTCAAGCCTTTAGAATCTGTGTAAACCATGGATTGTCTGTACGCTAACAACCCCATAAACTCCACACAGGGCTTGATGATGGGCAGGTCACGCACATTATAGACATTTTAGCCACTGCTTTTTCCATGCCGCCACTTACTGATTGTGAGTTTGAGTCCCTTTATCTTATACTACAATATTTGTGCTGGCCCAATATTTTCTCTCTTTTTTAAGGGTACTGTCAGTATATTATCTAACTGGATACACATCAGTGATGGCCTATATGGTGAAGTCCTGCCTCTCTGATTTTTGCAAGAAAGATCCCAGGATACATATTCAGACTCTTGCATACACTGACACATTTTGATCCCACTCATCATTTATGTTAGTTACATTACTCATGTGGGTCCTAGCTCACACTACTTATTTCAATTACATATTTATCCATTATCAGTCTGAACTTTAATAACGATATCATTGTTCAGATTCTAATAATACTCATGCTCAAATTATAACACTGTATATATCGTTGCTGTGACTTTGGACACTATTAACACCCATCAGTCCCCTTGGTACCAATAGTGGCTCTAACTTATGAACATATCACCTAAGTTTGTTCACCAACCTACCTTGAAACAGTGCTAATGTACCATTAGATACATAACTCTGGGCACTAAGACTACATATGGGATTTTTTCATGGAACCTTTATCAAATGAATATTCCATCTGATTGGACTGGTGATCACTTGCATCATGAATACTGATGTTTAACTCAAACATTATGTGCTATCAACCACTCCGGACAGACTTTATCTAGCCCAGCAATCCAATGCACTATACATATATGATTCCCATATTCAGCATCTTATCTTAGGCTCATTGTATCATGCTTTAGTGTTTTCCCATTGTGATGCCTGAATAGACTTATGTTCTGTTGTTCATGTCTTCCAATATATATCTTTATTAGCCTAACAACCTCATTGTCCACCGTTCCAGAGGGTTTTTTTTTTGCCTTCCTCTGGATCAACAGGGGTGTTTTTGGCATACAACTATGTATCAGCTATGTTCCCCGTATCGTGGGCTACATTATTGGCTGAGTCTGCATTCTGATTGGAGAAGCTTGGCAGCATGCATAAGAGAGGTGCCGCCATGCTTTGCAATGCACCGGGAACCTGGTTGCTGCGGTTCGAGTGATATCCCGACATAAATGACAGTCTACAGGTGACTATCAATATTGCTATCTGCGCTATTGCTGGCACACCTACAGCTACTTTCTTTACAAACAACATTTATAGTTATACTTTGTATGCTTTATTGAGTGTCATAGTATGTTACTGCATACAAATATCTGAATATGTATGCTATCGGCAAATTTGTTTGTTTAAACTTTCACTGTATCCACACAATGATTATTTACACATGCTAATAAAGTTGACTGAGCGGCATGCCGTTCAGTATGATGTCCTCCACATTTTAAGGTATATTTGAGGGTCAGTTTTTTGTTTTTGAAATGATGACATGAGATTTAAATAAAATTAAGCTTTTTTCATAAAGTCCTGTGAGTGCTTGATGCCAATATTTTAATATATGCCATTTGATAGCACCCAGGCCCTTTAAGACCTTTAAGTGAGAGTCTTTCCACCCACTACTCCATCGAGTCCAGCCCATGCCAGATCACCCCTGTTGATCCAGATGAAGGCAAAAAAAAAACCCTCCCAATGAAGCGATTTCCAATTAGGCCCCAAGTGGTTAAAAAAATACCTTCCTAACTCCAAATGGCAGTCAGATATTTCCCTGGAACATTTCTATTGAAGTATTGCAATTTCCCCAAGAGGTTATCCTTAGAGAAATAATTAGATAACCCTTTGAGTGCCAGAGTGGTACTCAATGCATTGCAAAGCAATGCGTTGCATACCACTCTGGCACTCAAAGGGTTAAACTAAAATTAGTCTCATTCTCTCCCTCAATTCATTGCATTGACTTAGGCACACTTATCCTATCTCCATTTCACACACAGATACACGCAAGCATATTTTGGATTACACACAAGTATGTATTTCTACAGGGAGACATTGTGTACAAAGTAACAAAATATATCTTCAGTTTTTGTAGTTTAACAAAATGTTGTAGGGAAAAAAACACTGGTATGGAACACTTAACAGCTTCCAGTTTAGTGGTGACATCACTTCTACATGTTAGGCTGCCAGATTTCCAATCCTTGTCAAAACAACCCTGGTTGTTTGGACAAGGAGTGGAGATTCCTTAACCCCTTAAGGACCGGGAAAATCTGAGGTAGTTTCCCCTTAAAGTGTTAGTAATGTCTAAAAAAAACTTTTTTGCATTTAGAAGAGCTTAAAAAGCTGATCTAAATGCAAAAAAGCGTATCTCTCAAACCGCTATGGTTTAAGAGATACGGGCGTTTAAAGTTTGCTGTTTCCTACTGACAGCTGTAAAGCTGTCAGCAGGAGATTCGTGTCGGTCGACATGGAGGCACTTGAGAAGTGCCGAGATCTTGTTACTTACATGGAATCCCTTCATTGGAATGGTCGAAAACGTGTGCCTGGTGACCAGGCACACGTTTTAGACACGGTCAACGCGGAGGCGCTTGAGAAGTGCTGAGATCTCATTACTTACATGGAATCCCTTCATTGGAATGGCACATGTTTTAGACCATTCCAATGAAGGGATTCCGTGTAAGTAACGAGATCTCGGCACTTCTCAAGCGTCACCGTGTCAACCGACACAAATCTCCTGCTGACAGCTGTAAAGCTGTCAGCAGGAGATTTGTGTCGGTCGAAACGGTGACGCTTGAGAAGTGCCGAGATCTCGTTACTTACACGGAATCCCTTCATTGGAATGGCACACGTTTTAGACCATTCCAATGAAGGGATTCCGTGTAAGTAACGAGATCTCGGCACTTCTCAAGCGTCACCGTGTCGACCGACCGCAAACTTAAACACCCATATCTCTTAAACCATAGCGGTTTGAGAGATACGTTTTTTTGCATATAGATCACCTTTTTAAGCTCTTCTAAATGCAAAAAAAGTTTTTTTTAGACATTACTAACACTTTAAGGACCGGAGCAATTCTGACCTTTTTGACTATGTCTTTGTTCAACAGTGTTTTCCCTCTTAGGCTTTTAGTCTGTCCCCATAAATTATAAACTGTTTTTTCAAGCACAAATAGGGCTTTCATTTGATACCCTACTTATATGGATAACCCACCATTTACTTTATTAAAATTAAAAAAAGGTAAAAAAAAGGTAAAAAAACCCACCATTTTTGTTTTTTCTCTTGGGATCAATTGGGCACAAAGGGTTAAATTTTTATGGCGACTGCATGAAAGGTATGACCGGTCAGTCATACCTACAAAATGTGCAGTTTAAAGTGGCCGCTGTCCCACCCTGGGTGAAAATCCCCATGTCCCTTTTTCCCACCCTATTTTGTCACTTTTTTTTCTCTGTGACATTTGGCAGTGTGTATAAGTGTATTACATAGCTCCACAACAATCACACCTCCAAAACTGTTTAATAAGATTATTTTTTAAAAAAATAAAATATCTTTTTGTAAAAAAAAAAAAAAAAAGTGTTGTGTTTAAAAAAAAAAAAAAAAAAAAGTATCATTGCAGGTCAGAAATTTACCTGCATTTAGCAAGCCTCTGGCACCAGCAGTAAAGGGGTTAATACCCCAGCTGCTGTATTCTCATTTGCCACTAGGCATCTCCTCTCTACTTCTGTCTCCCTTACTTTGATAGCAAGGGAGACAGAGGTAGAAGAGACACGCAGAGACAGCATGCTTTCTGTGCTGCCTCTGTCTCTCACTATGCCGGTACATGTGATCGCTGCTACGGCGATCACATGAACCGGCACAAGCAAGAAGGGCTGAGACTGAACGCCCCAGTCTCGGAGCACTCAGTCTCAGCCTGGAATTAATGATAGCAGCGTGCACGGAGGCAAGCTGCTATCATTTAAGCCATAACGGTCCTGGACTGTCATGGGTCCTTAAGGGGATAACCCATGACGGTCCTTAAGGGGATAATCCATGAAGGTCCTGGACCGTCATGGGTCCTTAAGGGGTTAATGTTAAGCGCATAAATGCAACACAGTCTGTGATAAATTATTTAGAGGTAAAAATACTGAAGAAACATGGTCAGAATTTAAATTTAGGTTGCAGAAATGTATTCAAAAGTATATACCAATGGGGAACAAATGCAAAATAAGTAGCTCACAGCCAATGTGGTTAAATGCAAATGTAAAGAAATAAATGGCAAGGTAAAAAAAGGCATTTAAACTATTTAAGACTTAAGGAAGAGAACGTTTTTTCTTGAAATACAGGGAATGCAAAGATTGCAAAAAAGGGGAAATTTGCTTGCTGATATTTTCTTTTCTTCTGTGTCCCTCCATGGCAATGAATGGTTAACTCTTCACCCCCAGCTGGTAGGACCAATTGAATACAAATAGCACACTCCTCTCATGGTCTCCTCAGTTACCTCTCAACCAAGCTAGGAAAAAAACACATAGAGGATTAAAAGGGTGGGTGTGCCGTGAAGGGAAATGAAAGAAAAGGAAATATCAGTAAGCAAATTTCCCTTTTTCCTCCATGTCCTCTCAACGGCCAATGAATAGAATATACCAGAGCAGTTATATAGGGAGGGATAGGATCACAAAGACAGACTTTACACCGATAAGTGCAGAATATATGAAAAAAACAACATTCAGGTAATAGAATAAAAGACAAAGATTATAAGAAAAAAACATGTCATACTACAGTTTAAACTGGAACAATAGCCTGCAAGACCTCCTTCCAAATCTTGCCTCTGTCGAGGCCTTCATGTCCACTTGGTAATGTTTGGTCAATATTGACCAACATGTTGCTGCCCTGCAAATTTCTTCAGGTGATGCTTCAGCTCTGCATGCCCAAGATGTGGATACTGACCTTGTGTAGTGTGTTTATACACTCAAAGGAGGTTGAAGATGAGCATCAAGATACCCTAGTCTAATACAGTACTTTATCCATCTTGACAGGGTAGCCTTTGTGGCCTGTATGCCCCAAAATGTACCAAACAATTTGACAAAAAGTGAGTCCATTTTCATAAACGGCTTAATTCTTTCCAGATACTGGGAAAGACATTTCATTAGATCTAAGCAATGGTATGTTCCTTCTAGTTCTCCCTTTGATTCTGGATAAAAGGAGGGAAGTTCAATATCCTGATTAGGGTGAAAGTCAGAGACCAACTTGCTCAGGGCTGGTGCAAGGATTTTTGCCACCCTAGGCAAACCTAATTTTGCCACCCCTTTATACCCCGCCTACTTATACCCACCTCTTTTCATGATTGTCCTCTCTCTGCCCCCTGGGCCAGTCTGCCCCTGGTCTGGAGATGCCTGTGAGAGATGCCCCCCACCAGCTCCAACTTGCCCCCACCAGATCCAACTTGCCCCCACCGGCTCCACTTTGTCCCCTATCAGCTTCACCTTGCCCCCACCAGCTCCAACTTGCCCCATCAGCTCCACTTTGCCCCCCATCTGCTCCAACTTGCCCCCACAAGCTCCAACTTGCCCCATCAGCTCCACTTTGCCCCCATCAGCTCCAACTTGCCCCCTATCAGCTCCACTTTTCCCCCCATCAGCTCCACTTTGCCCCCCATCAACTCCACTTTGCCCCCATCAGCTCCAACTTGCCTCCATCAGCTCCAACTTGCCCCTATCAGCTCCACTTTGCACCACCAGCTCCTCTTTGCCTCCCATTAGCTCCAACTTGCCCCCACCAGCTCCTCTTTGCCCCCCATCAGCTCCAACTTGCCCCCATCAGCTCCAACTTGCCTCCCATCACATACCTGGAGCTCCCGCGCAGTCTTCTCTTCAGTAATGCAGAGCGCGCCGGGAGATCATGACTCCTAGCACGCTCTGCATTACTAAAGACTTGATGGCGATGAGGGAGCGCAGTAGCGACACAGATCTGACTGCATTGCGTTCCCGGTGTGATGCTTGTGGACAGCGGGAGCAGCTCTTCTCCGCTGCATGCCCGCACCCCCAGTACATATGCGTCCTAGGCCGGCGCCTACCTCGCCTGAAATTGCTTCAGAAAGAAGGCTTGATTCTCAGTACAACCTTATCTTGGTGAATCGCCATGACAAGGCCTGGATTTCACGGACTCTTCTTGACGATCTGACAGCAACCAAGAAGGCAGTTTTAAGAATAAGGTTTTTAGCAGTGCTCTGCTTCTTGTGCCTCCTTGGTGTCTGATATATATGACTGTCATCATACTGTCTGACCTGACTAGGACTGATTTTCCTTTCACTCCCCTGAGGGGAATGGATCTGATTACTGAGGCCAGAGTTACCATTTTGAAGGCAGTTTTTTTGATGAAGCAATTTAGATTATTCAAATTCAGAACCATTCTGAAACCCCCAGTTGCCTTGGAAACAATAAAGAAAGTAGAGTAAATACCCAATATTTATGGGGGTAAGGTACTGGTTCCACTGACTTCTTGCTGATCAACTCTAATATTGACTACTTCTTTGCTATTTCTTTGACAGGATTGTTTGATAATCTGGAAATCCATTACACCTTTGAGACAGTACACAACACACAGCAAATAATATTTTATTTCCCAAAGGCATAGTATAAAAGGGGCATGAGGGTGCCTGCATTGGTGGAATGTGGGTAAATAATCAGGGAGTGTTTTTGTGGGGTTTGTTTACTGGGATTGAGGGGCAGTTAATACAAACGACATGGTATAAAAGGGGTCTGAGGAGGGTGCCTGTATTGGTGGGTGGAGTCTGGGAAATGAATCAGTTGAACAAGTAATTTGTGTTGGGGGGGTTCTTGACTGGTATTGGGGGGACAGTTAATACAAAAAATAAAATAATAACTTTGTATGTAAAGTGACAGAGACAGGAACCCCCTTACATAAGTTGCCACTGGGGTGGACTGATACTTGACAGAGTATTTTGTAGAGGATGATTTGATAGATTTGTTGTTATTGGCCCAAGTCCTGTGGAAACATTGATTTGTAGGGCTTAAGCTTGTTTGGCACAAGCCCTGAGGAAAATTGATTTGTAGGGCTTAAGTTTGTTTGGTACAAGTCCTAAGGAAACATTGATTCGTAGGACTTAGGCTTGTTAGAAAGCCTAAGGAAAAAATGCCCTAGTGGCCTAGTGCCAGCAGGTGATGCCCTGTTGACCAGTGGCCACTTTCCACTGTCAAATGCCCTGATGTAGATGGGGAATATGCAGATGCTGTTCTTTCTGCTGCTGCTGCTGAGTTGCTTAAGCAGCAGGTTGATTAGGCAGCTGACAGGGAATGGGATCAATAACAGCTGTAACATAGGTGATGGATGATGAGGTTCCACTTGCCACAGCTAGCTCCAGTGATGCATGCACCTGAGGCAGTAGCAGCACAATAAGTAGCCCCCAGTATATGTGGAGAAAAGAAGAAGTTGGCCAATAATTCTTCTTCACCTTCCCCTCCTCCAAAATCATGGGTGTGTTATAGAATAGAAATGTTTTCCTTGAGAGTAGGGACTATGTCTCTCATCAGCAACTGCAATGTGCACAGTGTGTGTGGTAAATATCATCTGGGGGCACAACTGTATCCATATACCATGACACCAGAACCCAAGTACTGCCGCTGTCACTATACCCCTTGTCCACACCCCCTAAGGACATATGACAACTTGCTGACAGTTTAATAGTAATGATGAACCCTCCATGCCAGCATCTTAGCATATTGTCACGGTTTTGTAAGAACACTCAGACAAATAAGGTAAGGTTAAGATCAGATTTATTGAAAATAAATAATCAGCAAGGAAGTGTAACAACCTACTCAGGCCTAGATAGGGACAGTACCGTGGTACTTCCCAAATCTGTCACAGGTCAGGATGGAAACAGAAATACTATAAAAAAGTAAGACAATACTAAAGGAAAACTAAGAAGTCTTGATCCGTGGACTGGATGCTGGAACAGAGCAAACCACAGTAGTACCTAGGCCGCGGGAAGGCACATGGAGACTAGCGGCAGATAACTACAGGGCAACTCCCTAGAATGCTAGGGAGGCTGGGGCACAGACAGGCTGGAAGACTGGCAGGCAAGAGACACTAGACCACTAGGGAGTATCGGAGGCAACACACAACCAGAAACTGGCCAGAGACAGGATCCCTAGAAAGCTAGGGAGAATTGGAGGCAACTCACTGACAGGCTACCAGCAATTAACCGGATCCCTAGAACGCTAGGGAGAATCGCAGGCAACTCACAGACAGCATACTGGCAAGTGACTGGATCCCTAGAAAGCTAGGGAGTATCGGAGGCAACTCACAGACAGGCCACCGGCAAGTAACTGGATCCCTAGAACGCTAGGGAAAACTGGAGGCAACTCACAGACAGGATACTGACAAGTGACCTGATCCCTAGAATGCTAGGGAGTACCGGAGACAACTCGCTGACAGGCTACCAGCAAGTAACTGGATCCCTAGGGTGCTAGGGAGTATCGGAGGTAACTCACAGACAGGATACTGGCATGTGACCGGATCCCTAGAATGCTAGGGAGTATTGGTGGCAACTCACAGACCGGATACTGGCAAGTGATCGGATCCCTAGAATGCTAGGGAGTAGCAACAGCGGTAACTACTTGCAACTCAGTCTCCCTAGAATGCTAGGGAGTTGCAGACAGAAAATACGGCAAGAGCAAGGGCAAAGCACCACAGGATGCTAGGAGCTGTAATGGAAGTCTGCTGAGTGGTAATGAGAGCGAGAGTTAACGGAGCCCAAGATAACGCCCACAGAGGGGTCAGAAGCCAGAATGCCAGATCGGTAAACACAGGGTAGTCAGCCAGTCCTAGTCAGCAAGAAAAGAGGGTTCTCAGCCAAAGCCAGTTCGGTACACACGGAGGTAGTCAGCCAGTCCTAGACAGTAACGGAAGCGGGTTCTCAGCCAAAGCCAGTTCGGTACACACGGAGGTAGTCAGCCAGTCCTAGTCAGCAACGGAAGCGGAATCAACTCAGGAGCAAACAGGAAGCGTAGTTAGGCAAGCCAGGTCATACACGGAGCTAGGTACAGGTACACCACAAAAGGACGCTGAAAGAATGACAGGGCCGGGTATAAAAGAGCTAGCCCTAGGCGGAGTCATAACCCAGTGACCAATAAGAACCGTGCAGGGCGAAAGCCGGAAGTAGCAATGTCGCCATGTAGAAAAAGGATCACGGGCACCGTGATACATATTCTATGGGATGGAATCTCCACAGATACCGCTTGATGCCCTGCTTGCTATTCGCCTCCACCACACTGGTATGTGTGGTCAGTGCACCACACAGTGTGCAATGAGTAAAGACGAACTGACACATCCTAATATCCTAACTATCATTTGGAGGGGGAGGTAAAGATGAATGAGGTGGATTGGCAGAAGATGTAGTTACCAAGAGGAAGAAGGTGATGGTGATGGCGAGCTAGTTGTTTCAATTGTAATGGAACTTCCAGTCTCTGCCTGGGTTTCTCTATTATTCCTACTCTTTGATCTCCGCCTCACCTCTTGTTGCCTTTCTGGAGAGTCAGGGGGTACAGCAACAGTGGTGCTTGATATCTGTGGTGAGTGTTTGGTTTTAACATGTTTGACATAAATGTCATGGTGTCTGTTTTTTCATGTGTGATATCAGGGAGGCTGTGCCAAGGCGCATTCCCTCCTTTCCTCTTCTCACCGTTCTCACCGACTTGTGACAAATTGTGCACAATGGCGTTGGTGATGACTGCACTGTGCCTGCCCCAAGAGAAAAACAGTCCCACACCCATGACTTCAGGGGATAGGGAACACGTAGAGAATAATGGCCTCTTTTTTCTTCTCCTCCACATTCCTCTTCACTGTCTGTGGCAGCGGATGATGTTGCTGCTGTTGCTGCTACTGCCTTAGACTGAGCACTTCAACTGGGACCAGGAGTACTGCTACTGCTGGCAAGTGGAACCTGTCATTTGTTGACCCCATTCCCACTGTACCCACAGTGGTCTGTGGCACCCTAGCTTGCTCCGCAGCATCCTGCTGTTATGGTTTTATTGACACTCAGACACAGTAGGTGAGATAAAACACAGTTTTATTGAACAGGCTCAGAGAAAATAACCCTCACGGGTCCAGCAGTAAATGCCAACACAATACAGTATTGACACAGGACAAGTTATAGCAAGATATATACCCACATGGGTCCAGTATATGTACCATACAGAATTTACAATATACTGACACAGGTCAGGCAATGTTCGTGTGAAACTCAAACCGAGTCAGCAAGGAATGGATTACTATTAGGCCAGGAATGCTGAAAGGCCCTAATAGTGTGAGGCCCTTAAGACTCCCACTCTGCAGGGAGTGCATAAATAGCTAGAAATGTCCAGTAGACAACGGAGGCCCAGGATCAACTTTAGGACTGCCTTAGCAGTAATGGAGGACTGAGACAGTATGCCTGGGAGGGCACCCAACGGAGACGGCACGGTAGAATAACCGGTGATATAGTGGCACTTTCCCCGAAGGGGTTAACGAATGCTAAGACCAGTAACGACTGCCTGATGTAAGCACAGCCTGAGCGCCCAAAGTAACACCAACCTCAGCTATAGGCAGGAAGGAGGGTCAAGCGTACCGTGGTGCACTGATGGGATAGACACCGGAATGTCGCCCACACGACAATGACCGAGAGATCACAGAGATCACACAAATGCTGGTAATGGAAACACCACGAAAGGCCACCGGAGAAGTGACAAGGCCCAGTATTTAAGGACAAATACTGGGCGGGACCAAGTCACTTCAGCCAATAAGCGTCAGCAGTAAACAAAGACTGACAGAATGTTGCCAGCATAGCACGGGCACCGTGATAGTACTCCCTCTCAAAGACCCCCTCTCCTAGACGAGGGACCTGGTTTCTGAGGGTATTTGAATGGAATGTACGCAGCAACTTGGGAGCATGGAGGTCATTCTGGTTAACCCAGGAACACTCTTCAGGGCCATAGCCCTTCCAATGGACCAAATACTGTAATTTCCCTCTTAACCTCCGTGAGTCAATAATATTCTGAACTTCGTACTCCTCCTGACCTTGTACTTGAACAGGACCGGGGACCGCAGGAGTGGTAGTGTAACGGTTGCATATCAACGGCTTCAGAAGGGATACATGGAACACACTGTGAATTCACATGGATGTTGGGAGATCCAGGGCGTACGAGACTGGGTTAATTTTGCGGATAACTTTGAAAGGACCAATAAACCGGGGAGCCAACTTATTACAGGGAACTTGCAAATTGAGGTTTCTGGAGGATAACCATACTCTATCCCCAACCTGGAAGGAGACCACCAGCAACCGTCTGCGATTAGCATGGCGCTGATAACGCTGGAACGAATTACTGAGCGGAGTTGCTCGATATGCTTGTCCAGAGCTGGAATCTGCTGCATCTGAAATGAGTCAGGGACAAGCATGGTTGGAACCCATAGTTAATGAGAAATGGGGAGCTCCCGGACGATGAATTAACCGCACAGTTCCTGGCAAACTCTGCCCATGGCAACAGGTCGGCCCAATTATCATGATGATCGGACACGAAACAGCGTAGGAATTGTTCCAATCCCTGATTGGCACGCTCGGTGGCTCCATTGGTGTGGGGATGGTAGGCAGACGAAAATGACAACTGTATGCCCATCTGATCACAGAACGCTCTCCAAAATCTGGACACGAATTGGCTCCCGCGGTCTGACACCAGTACCCTGGGTACCCCATGCAACCGAAACACTTCTCTGGCAAAAACAATAGCCAACTCCTAGGCCGAGGGAAGGCCAGGAAGGGGCACAAAATGTGCCATCTTAGAAAATCTGTCTACTACCATCAGGATGAAAGTGTAACCCCTAGACACTGGCAGCTCTCCCAAGAAATCAATAGAGACGTGGGACCAAGGATGCTCGCCATTAGGCACAGGTTGAAGTAACCCAACTGGGAGGTGTCTAGGGGACTTGGCAAGGTCACATGTAGTGCAAGCTGCTACAAATGCAGTACAGTCAGGACGTATAGAAGGCCACCAGAACAATTGTGAAAGAGACAAGATCAATTGCTCTCTCCCTATTTTCCCAGCTGCTCGGGATGCGTGATATGTTTTGAGTAGGCGGGTACGAAATGGCTCTGCTACAAAACACTTGTCCACTGGGGTGTCAGGGGGAGCAGCAGCCTGGGCAGCAAGAATCTCTTCTCCTAGGGGCGAAGTGATGCTGGTACGTAAGATAGCCAAAATGCGATCAGGCTGAATAATGGGTACAAGGACCTCATCTTTATCTATCTCTGGACCGAATTGCCTGGACAGGGCATCTGCCCTAACATTCTTGGAACCAGGCAAGTAGGATACAATGAAATTGAAGCGGGACAAAAACAAGGCCCATCTGGCCTGTCGAGAAGACAACCTCTTAGCCTCTGAAAGGTACGTCAGTTTTTTATGGTCTGTCAAGATAAACACCGGAGTCCTAGTACCTTCCAGCAAGTGGAGCCATTCTTTGAGAGCAAGGATAATAGTCAGGCATTCTCTCTCCCCAATCTCGTAATTACTCTGATCACTAGACAACTTTTTAGAGAAGAACCCACAGGGTCTCAGTATACTCCCAGGAACCAGATGTTGAGACAACACTGCCCCTACACCAGTCTCAGAGGCATCAACTTCCAAAGAGAATGGAAGGGAGGGGTTAGGGTGGGATAGCACAGGAGCGGATGCAAAAGTGGACTTAAGTGTCACAAAGGCCTGTTCAGCTGCCTCACACCATTGGGAAGGATTAGAGCCCTTATGCTTAAGATCAGACATCGGTTTAACAATCGTGGAGAAGTCTCAGATAAATTTTCCGTAATAATTGGCAAAACCGAGAAACCACTGGATAGCCTTGAGTCCCTTAGGTTGTGGCCATTGCAACACTGCTGCGAGCTTCTCCTTATCCATGGCAATGCCATCTTTAGAAATCACAAAGCCCAGAAAAGGCACCATGGACTTGTGGAATTCACATTTCTCGATTTTACAGAATAGTTTGTGCTTGCGTAATCTGAGCAAAACTTCCAACACATCCTTGATGTGTTGCGACAAGCTAGACGAATGTATGAGTATATCATCAAGATAAACCACCACGCATGACTGTAGCATATCACGGAGAATGTCGTTAATAAACTCCTGGAACACTGCAGGAGCATTACACAGCCCAAACGACATCACTAGGTATTCGTAGTGTCCAGATCTGGTATTGAATGTTGTTTTCCACTCATCCCCGGCTCTTATTCTGATCAGATTATAAGCAGCCTGTAGGTTTAACTTGGTGAAAATCGAGGAGCCTTTCAACCTGTCAAACAGTTCAGTTATGAGTGGAATCGGATAGGCGTTTTTGGACATAAGCTTATTCAGGCCACGATAAAAATACAGGGTCTTAACTTGCCATTTTTCTTTTTTACAAAAAAGAAACCAGCCCCTGCGGGCGAGGTTGACTTTCTAATAATACCCCTTTCGAGGGCATCAGAGATGTATTCCTCCATGGCCCGATTCTCCTCGCATGACAACAGGTACGTGCGACCTCGGGGAGGGACGGCGCCAGGAGGCAGATCAATAGTGCAATCGTAAGAGCGATGCTGAGGCAAGGCGCTAGCCTCTCCCTTACTGAAAACATCACTGAATTGATGATATTCAGCTGGCACGGAGGGAGAGGTACACATGATTTTAGTCGGATGAAAGACACAATGTTTCATACAGTATTCGGACAAAGACGTTATCTCACACGTCTGCCAGTCAAACTTGGGGTTGTGTAGATGTAACCATGGGAACCTCAAGATGACCCCATGGTGAGGGGACTGGATAATCTGGAACCATTGTTTCTCCGTGTGGAACACCCCAATACTCATAGATAGTGGCATAGTTTCCATAGTGATATGAGCTGGCACCAGGGGTCTGCCATCGATGGCCTCAATGGCTAAAGGAGATTCCCTCTCAACCAGCGGAATCTTGTGTAGCGCAGCAAATGAGTTGTCCATAAAATATCCGGCTGCACCGTAATCAACCAGGGCCAGAACTTCCACCGAGTTCTCTGCCCAAGGGATTACAGCCTGGATAGTAGGTTTCTGATTTTCTGGATCTAGGGACTGCTGTATGCCACCTAGGGCCTGTCCCCCAAGGTACCCTAGATGCGTCCATTTCCCGGACGTATAGGACAGGTACGCAACAGGTTCCAGGTTGGCCACAATACAAGCAGAGCCCCTGTCTGCAACAATGCGCCCGTTCCTCCTTAGACAACTTGGTGAACCCTAGCTGCATGCTTTCATTATTCTCTAGAATACGTTCAGGAGGCATGGGAGGCAAGGGAGGCATGGGTGGGAAATTTTGACTTGCCTGTCCAAAATTTCTGACCCGCTACTTGCGGTCTTTAGCTGCAATACATTCATGGATATGAGAATCGATCAGAATAGCGAAATCTATGAACTCATCCAGATCGTTAGGCAAATCTCTCGCTGCCGTCTCGTTTTTAATACGATCAATGAGTCCCTGAGCAAATACTGCCACCAGCGCCTCATTGTTCCAGACCACCTCTGCTGCCAATGTACGAAATTCAATCACATAGCCCGCCACCGTACAAGAACCTTGTTGTATCTCCATTAGTCTTTTGGTAGCAGAAGCGGCTCTACCTGGAACTTCAAATACTCTGCGGAAGGCACGCACAAATTCCCTGAAGTTTTGTGTACATGGTTTGGCAGATTCCCACAAGGGGTTGGCCCATGCCAGGGCTCTGCCCGTCAGTAAGAAATCATAAAGCCCACCTTATCTAGGTCATTCGGAAAGGGGCTTGAGGGGTTAGTTCCAGGTATATCTCTAGTTGGTTGATAAACCCTCTGCACAGGATAGGTTCACCATAATATCTTAGTGGTAATGGGGCTGTGGCGGTTAGCCCTTTGTTCAAGGCCACTTGCGTCAGGGATTGAGCTCCCGGTGTTGAAAAGGGGGAGATCACTGAGGCTTGAACCGGTTTATCTAGATGAGCGGTGCGTTCTAGAATGGTTTGAACGGCCAGTGCTAACTAGTCCAAACGCTGCTCATGCAGATCCATCCGCCAATGGATACCTTGTGCATTACCTTCACCTGTACCATCTGAGGTCATGGCCCTTTCATACTGTTACGGTTTTATTGACACTCAGACACAGTAGGTGAGATAAAACACAGTTTTATTGAACAGGCTCAGAGAAAATAACCCTCACGGGTCCAGCAGTAAATGTACACAATACAGTACTGACACAGGACAGGTTATAGCAAGATATATACCCACACGGGTCCAGTATATGTACAATACAGAATTTACAATATACTGACACAGATCAGGCAATGTTCATGGGAAACTCAAACTGAGGCAGCAAGGAGTGGGTTACTATTATGCCAGGAATGCTGACAGGCCCTAATAGTGCGAGGCCCTTAAGATTCCCACTCTGCAGGGAGTGCATAAATAGCAAGAAACGCCCAGTAGACAACGGAGGCCCAGGATCAACTTTAGGATTGCCTTAGCAGTAATGAAGGACTGAGACAGTATGCCCGGGAGGGCACCCAATGGAGACTGTACGGTAAAATAACCGGTGATATAGTGGCACCTTCCCAGAAGGGGTTAACGAACACTAAGACCAGTAATGACTGCCTGATGTAAGCACAGCCTGAGGTGCCCAAAGTAACACCAACCTCAGCTATAGGTAGAAAGGAGGGTCAAGCGTACCATGGTGCACTGATGGGATAGACACCGGAATGTCGCCCACGCAACAATGACCGAACCAAGACTAGACTGCAGGAGTGGCACTAAGGCACAATGGAATTGTCCGGATACAGAAGCCTGGAGGAGGACCACAAACCGAGGACTGGAATGGGACCGCAGGCAGCAGCGATATAGAGGAGTAGTAGCCCTACCGGGCTGATACACAGAGCAGAAAGATCAGCCAATCCGAGTCGGTACACAGAGCAGGAACGTCAGCCGGGCCGGGTCGGTACACACAGCAGGAACGTCAGCCAATCTGAGTCGGTACACAGAGCAGGAACGTCAGCCGGGCCGTGTCGGTACACAGAGCAGGAACGTCAGCCAATCCGAGTCGGTACACAGAGCAGGAACGTCAGCTGGGCCGGGTCAGTACACTGTGCAGGAACGCATACAGCAGAGTAGTCAGGCAGTCCGGATCGGTACACAGGCAGGAACAGATACAGCAGAGTAGTCAGGCAGTCCGGGTCGGTACACAGGGATCACACGAAAACTGGAACAAGCGATGGTAACGGAAACACCACGAAAGGCCACCAGAGAAGTGACTAGGCCCAGTATTTAAGGACAAATACTGGGCGGGACCAAGTCACTTCAGCTAATAAGCGTCAGCAGTAAACAAACACTGAGAGAATGTCGCTAGCATAGCACGGGCACCGTGATACCTACTGTCTTTGCAACTCAGCAGCAGAAGGAATTAGAGCAGTTGCAAATTCCAAAAGCTCATGGCTAATGGTGGTGATGCCCATTCTCATCCCTGTCTCCCATTATTTCTCAGTTTCTGCTAAAAAGGCCATCAATGTATATTTCACCCTGGCTTCTCTAACATCATCATCACTACCATCTCTAGTCTCTATGTGCTGCTGCTATATTACAGACATCTCACTGCTGCTTGGAGGAGGTGACGAGCAATGGGATAGAGGGTCCACTAATGTCACACTTGTCATTTCTTTTTGACCTCAAGAAGGAAGATTGGCAGCAGTAGCAGCAGGCACAGGCAGCTGATCTGTGCTCCTGCTGGTGGGGCTGGTATTAATTCTGCGCCTGCTCAGCCCAACACCAGTTCTGGCCTCTTCAGGATCATGTTCCACTTGGGCACTGTAGTGAAGGGAAGGGGATTCCCAGGGCCAGAGGAATGTTGTGGGCTCCCTTGACTGCTAGTCTGGACGCTCTCAAATGCTTCCCCTACCACTCCCCTAACACTAGTCCCAGCAGCTGCTTCACCATTACTGTTACTACTACTACTAACACCAACCACATCAAGTTAAGCCCCAGAGTCTTCCACCTCACAGCGACTATTAACATGAGGATATTGCTGATTACCCCCTCCTTCACTCCTAATGCTAACAAGCTGCGGGACCTTAGTAGTAGTAGTAATACTGGTGGAACTGCTTGGATGGCAAGTGTGACTTAGGGTACCCTGCTGTCACACTTGGCATCATCTTCTCCTTCCCCCCTCCTGAGTATTACAAGACACACTAGCAGCAAGTTCAGCACTGGTATCAGTCAAAGCACTGGTTGCAGCAGGGGCAACAAGTCTAACAGCAGGCACAGTATTGGTGGCAGCAGGTTCAGCACTGGCAGCAGGCACAACACTGGTGGAAGCAGGGGCAGCATGTCTGACAGCAGGCACAGTATTGGTGGCAGCAGGTTCAGCACTGGCAGTAGGCACAACACTGCTTGCAGCAGGGGCAGCACATCTGACAGCAGGCACAGTATTGGTGGCAGCAGGTTCAGCACTGGCAGTAGGCACAGCACTGGTGGAAGCAGGGGCAGCACGTCTGACAGCAGACACAGTATTGGTGGCAGCAGGTTCAGCACTGGTAGCAGATTCAGCACTGGTAGCAGACAGAGCACTGGTGGAACCAGGCACAGCACTAGTGACAGCAAAGACAGCAATGGTGGCAGCAGGCACAGGCAGCTGACCTGTCCTGTTCTCACTAGTACTACCCTTTTCTCCCTCCCTTCCCATTAAATTCTCCAAGATCCCTAGCGGCGATTTAGGGGGACAAGACAGCATTGTTTCAGTTGTGCTCACTTCCTCCTCCTCAGACTCAGACTCAGTGGACACATAAGGGTCCTTCCAGTTCCTTCTTCTATTAGTTTTAATCCTGCTCATAGTGATAACAGTCACTATGAGCCTGTACTGCCTCAATTTCTCCAAATGATCACAGCAGAACAGCACAGCATGGCTACCACACTCTGTAGCTGCCTCTGTTTGACTTCCGCAAATACATCATGTTTTTATAGTTAAAAGGTGAAAACCAAGTGAATCAATGGGCATAACTTTCTAGCCATTGAAAAAAATGTCGACCAATTTTGGCCAATGGGTGAAAAATGCAAAGATTTTAATCGCTGTTTTTAAAGTGGATTTTCTCACGATAAAGCAGACAACAACATGGTTTTCACTGAATTTCTCGTGGGAACACAGCGATAGCTTTCGCCCACTGCTACTCTTCTGTTCAAAGGGTCTTCCTGGATGGTACTCCAGCATTCCAAAAGGACTGGGACATTAATCAAGGCCATTTGAGTGAGATGGAGGAAAACATCTTGGTCTTCTTTGTTGCGGTAAAATTGACTCTCACCCCCCGAAAATCTCTTAAGCATGTCCTCTAGATGTTCTCTAAATAGCATGGGACCAGTAAAAGGAAGCGCTACCAGCTTATTCTTAGAAGAGGGATCTGTCCCCCCTCCCCCCCACCAATACCTGAGCCACAAGGATCTCCTGCTGGTTACTAAAAGAGAAGAGGACCTTGACATGATTTTAATCAATTCCAGAGAACATCACACACAAAGGAATTTGCCTCTTTAATATAGGTGACCTCCTTTATTAGCTTAGACCTCAAAACAGAACACTCTCTTCTCTTCCAGTTCAGACAGCCAGATCCTCATGGCCCTAATAACACAAGCCAGAGCTGTCACCATCTTCAGTTTCAGACCCAACAAAGAATAAAGCTTCTTTAAGAAACTCTCAAGCTTCCTATCCATCCTCCAAAGGGATAGTTGTTGTTTTGCAATTTGGGCTACAGTAGCATCCACTTTTGGAGTATTGGTCCAGAATTTAGTGCCATCCTCACTGAAAGGGTACATTCTTAAATTCTGTCTGGATAGGCAAAATCTTTTGTTCCCTTTCTTCCATTCTGCTTTAATAATATACAAGATGGAGTGATGTACAGAAAATACAGGCACATTTTTCTTTTTCCCCAGAAAGGCTGTATCTATCACATCCATTTACTTCTACGTAACCGTCAACCCCAGTGTCTTCCTCATTATCTTCAAGAAGCAATCCATTTTATCCAGCTTATTGATAGCTTATTTCATCATCATCCAATAAATTAGAGGGACACTCTACAGGATCCTCCCCTCTGGGTCTCTTCCTAGGGATCCCGGTCTGCTGAATTGCTGAAAACAGCTCTTATATGGATGTTTTCATCCATGACAAGAAGTCCTGGAATTGGGAAGGTACCTTGACTGGCAGCTTTCCCCAGGCATTCAGCACACACGTTAGCAGGGTCAACAGAAGACAGCTTTTTATCACACCCCAACATGCTTTTGTATTTTGAGATGTATCCTCTTTATGGGCAGTATCACACAATGGCTTCACCTGAGTGGGAGCCTTAACTGGAGCAGACATTGTATCCTTGAGACAAACTATAGAAAGCAATAGTTGCTAACTAAAGACACATCCACTTCCTGCTTGGCTAAATCATGTGAGCACATACATTCTAGCTTTAAGGCAAACTTTCTGATTAGGGGAAGAAAAAGGCTCCACTTACCTAAGTGATGAATTGGGAGGTAGGAGCCCCAAACATTATTGCTTCTTGAAAAAGGCAGCATCGACATGTGGCTGGTTCCACAAGTTTCAGCTGACATTCACAAGATTGGGCCGTAAGAAAAAAAAATTGAAGGTCACAGGATGGAGAACTCCTTCCATTCCCCAACTGAAGGACCAAAGTAACTGAGGAGACTGTGGGAGGAATGTGCTATTTGTATTCGATTGGTCCTATCAGCTGGAGGTGGGGAGTTAACCTATTTATTGCAGCAGAGTGGAGACAGAGGAAATGCAATTAGGTTTGCAAAAATAAACAAACTCGAACTGCAAGGGAGAGCAAGCCTAATCAAAAAAGTTTTTCAAATACATAAATATCAAAAAACTTAAGAGGGAGTGCATTGGACGTTTCAAAAAGGAGATGGGTGAGTTGATTAGAGAGGATAAGGAAAAGGCTGGTGTTCTAAACACTGCATCGGAATACACCAGGGAACAAGAAATGGTAGAAGACCCTCAACAAGTAACAGATAAAACCATACCATTATTAGACACCAGGGTAACACAAGAAGGGGTCATGGGAAGTCTGAACAAAATTAAGATTGACAAAGCACCGGGCTCTGATGGTATACATCCAAGGGTTCTTGAGGAACTCAGTGCAACGTTAGCAAGACCACTCTTTTTACTATTTAAAGAGTCTCTCACCACAGGTTCAGTGCCAAAAGATTGACATAAAGAGCTTTTATTTAAGAAGGGAACTAAAACAGCACATTGGAATTATAGATCTGTGAGCTTGACCTCTAGTGGGAAAAATTCTAGAAACTATAATAAGGGATTATATTCAGGGATTACACTGCAGAAAATAATATTATTAGTAGGAATCAACATGGTTTTATGAGAAATAGATCATGCCAAACTGACCTTTGAGCTTCTATGAAGAAGTGAGTAGCAACATAGATAATGGTAAAGAAGCAAATGTAGTGTATTTAGATTTTGCAAAGGCATTTGATATAGTCCACACAGGAGGCTGGTGTATAAAATAAGTAAACTGGGGCTAGGGGATAACCTTTGCAATTGGATAGAAAACTGGTTGAAGGATAGGGAACACTATCATTGTAAATGGAATATGCCATTAAAGGGATAGTACTACTTAAGATGTAAAAAAAATATATTTTGTAGGATTTATGTCCCCGAATAAAACAAGGGTACTCCCACTGCTGAGAGATATTTTATTAAAAATGATAACAGCTCAAACTTGAATTTTTTAGGTGCAATATCACAGTAGCCTGAAAATTTACAGTGGCACTTTTGATACACCATACTATGGAGATTTATGGTCTACAGACCAGAGCAGTCCATAGGATGGTGTAGCAACAGTGCCACTGTAAATGTTCAGGCCACTGTGATATTGCACCTAAAAAATTCAAGTTTGAGCTGTTATAATTTTTTAATAAAATATCTCTCAGCAAACCCTACAACATATATGTTTTTACATTTTAAGTATTACTATCCCTTTAAAGTTTAAGTTAAAGTTGAGAGTGGAGTACCTCAGGGTTCAGTACTTGGGATACTGCTTTTTTAGTATGTTTATAAATGACCTGGAAATAGATATAGAAAGCAAAATATCAATATTTGCAAACAACATTAAATTATGCAGGGTAATACATTCAGAACAGGATATTTGTTCCCTACAGAGGGTTTACATAAAGTGGGCAAACCAATGAAATATAAAGTTTAATGTGGGAAAGTGTAAAGGCATTCATTTGGGAAGAAAAAATCCCGATGCTACTAATGAACTTAATGGAATCATTCTAGGGGACTTGTGGCTAGAGAATGACCTGGGAATCCTTGTAAACTACAAACTTGGAAGCAGTGACCAGTGTCAAATAGCAGTAGCAAAATCAAAATCCTGTTTTGCATAAAAAAGGGGTATTGAAGCATTGGTAAGACCTCACCTCAAATATGCAGTGCAGTTTTTTGGCCCCAGTTCTGAAAAATGATATTTAGAATTGGAGAGAGTACAGCAAAACACAATATAATTAAGGGAATAGAAGGCTTAACATTGTGGAACATCTAGACAAACTTGGTTACTTAATCTAAATAAAAGACAACTAAGAGGAGATCTTGTTAGAAAGTACAATTATTTAAGAGGTCAATACAAGGATCTCTCTGGTGAGGTTTTTCATTCCAAGGCCACATCAAATACCAGGAGCCACACCTTAAGATTAGAGGAAAGGAGGTTTCAACTTCAGCAGAGGACGTGTTTTTTACAGTAAGGTCTGTTAAATTATGTAATTCCTTGCCCAAGGATATGGTAACAGAAGATACAATGTATAATTTTAAGAGAAGATTCAATATATTTCTTTCAAGAGGGAACATAAAGGGTTACACTGCGTGTTAGTAGGCAAAACACGAAGTTCAGATAAAGACTAACTTATTTGAAAAAAGGAAAGCTAATATAATTCTAATTTCTCTGGGTTATGAGGCAAAGCTTGAACGCATTTGGCAGCAGGAAAGCTAATATAATTCTCATTTCTTTGGGTTATGAGGCAAAGGTTGAACCTAATTTCCTATGTTATTATGAAGCCCAGTCCAAAATGTTGGCTTAAGTGGGATAAGCAATGATATTTTCATGTTCTGAATTTATATAATTCCAGAAAATAGGACAGCTCGAGTATACTAGATTTCCTATACGATCCACTGGAAGTGTAGCACATAGACTTAGGCATATCAGGTTCACTTTAAGGAATTTACTCCTCTAATCCCTTTAATATGTTGCACTCTCTTAAAGCAATGGTGGGTTTGTGGTATTAGGGGAATACCCTGTTTAAAGCACTCCCTCCATTATTACCTGGAAATGAAAATCCTTGAGTCGTGGCATTGACAGATAAAAAATGCACTGGTACTTCCTCTAATTTTGTGCTGGAGTTCTTGAGCTGAAAGTGAAAAAGAATGGTTTAAATGTTTTCCATTTAGTTGCCTAGCCAAAGCTGTCAAATATCAAGGTAACTTTTCTTTTTTAATTGTGTTTAATTGTTTGCATACTTTAAGTATAAATCATTGTTAATATGTCAAGTATTCCCCATTAAATATCATCTTGGTAGGTATAAAGAATATCACTACTATTACACTCTTATTATAACTTAAGACAGTGGTATTGAAACAACATAAGCAGTACTCACTAGCTTAGAAATATATGATGGGTCACCAGGTTACTTTCTTATAGAACTTTTGAAGGTTATGCTTGACAAGCAACTTTTTTTCACCTTGGAAATCAGTTTTTTCAAGCAAATAGTTTAAACATCAATAATAAAGATTCATGGCACCAGCATATGCCAAAATATATACACATGCCTTTGAGCAGATATAAATACCTTTTGAAGAAGGAGTAAACTTATTTTATGAAAACAATGTATGCTACAGGGCTAATACTACTGAGTTAAAAAAAAGTCTTACATTTAAAAGTCTTTACAACTCAAACTTATTTTGCAGCCTTCTAGAGTAAGGAAATACTATCAGTTATTGGTTAGTTTATATAGGCCTGATTATTCTGGCCCACTGTGACTCTGCAATATGTACAAAAAAATAAAGAAACAAGGGCTCGATCCAATTGTTGGAGTTAAAACCAATGTGAAGAAAAAAACTGCCTTTGCGAGTTAACAAAGACCGGGTAAGGTGAGATTCAAATCTTCCTTAACCGGAAAGTTTAACATGCGACGGCCTACAAAACACACGAAAACTACAAAACTGGAGTAGCCAAAAATTTGACCTCATCTCCATCGCAAAACACACGATAAACAACGTGAGAAACGTCCCCATAAAAGAAACAAGATAAACGTCCAATGTTACCTGGAGCCCTGGCCAATCACAGCACCCCAAATTATGAAGTTCAGTCAAATAAAGTATATATAGACCCAAAATAACCGAAGCACCTTTGTATGTGTATCACGTTCATTAGAGCTAGAGCACAGGACCCAGGAGTGGAGGCTATAGAGTGAGAGGGAGTTTATCTGCACACATACAGGTAGAAGGAGTTGGAGAGATTGGTTGCACACTTTACGACATTATCAACCTTTGCACATACCCATAACACGCATCCATACACAAACACACACACACACATAGCCCATAATTTTTTTTGTAGTAAAACACATACACTTTACCTCTTTTTTTTTTGACAGTGTGAGTCTGTGAGTGCAAGTGAGTGACAGAGAGTGAGTAGGTGAGTGAATGTGTGAGGGCCTGAGTGAGTGCCTGTGTGTGAGTGAAATGGAGAGGAAAGGAAGAAGAGGAGCAGTTGGGTATCCCTGGTCAAGGTAGGGGAGGGAGATCCCTGGGGCGGAGGGGCAGCCACGCCAGAGAAGGCACATCTAGTGCAGGGTCAGTGGAGAGAGTGGGACGAGGGGTAGTTCAGGGGGTGCACCATGCACAGGCAGGTCTGGAAAGTCACAGTCAGGGCTTTCATAGAACCTCTGGGGGTGAGGAGGTGGACAGGGTGAGAGAGGGCAAATTTACTGAGGAGGAGAACCTCACCCTGGTGGGGGCAGTCATCTCCAGGAATCGGATCCTGTTCCCCAGGGGGAAGGTTGTCGGAATGGGGGCCAAGTGTAAAGCCGCATGGAGGGTGGTCCCTGATGCAGTCAATGCAGTGTCCAGTTGCATCCTGTCACTGGAAGCAATGAAGAAGAGGTGGTCTGACTGTAAGGCCAGGGTGAAGAGGAAGATGGGTGAGGAGGCTATGCATGCTGCCGGCACAGGGGGTGGTCCGCCCCTGCGCATGCACAACATGGAATGGGAGGAGGCAGTGCGGATGTCCACAAAAGCAGAGCAGGGAATCCCAGGATGGAGTGACACCAGGGATGAAAGGAGCCTCCAGTCCACCGGTAAGTGCCTCAAGGCCTACACACACACATCACACAAATCCTGACACCACAAGACAGAGGCCAACACAGTGACACCTGAACACATGGACAGCATTCCACACCGCAATTCAGCAACACAGCTCGGAGAGAAGTCAAACTAGGACAGAATACTTGTCAAACCCAGCCTGAATGGTAATGGTCAAGTACCTGTTGTCTACAACAACATCATGCACAGAACATAAACAATGCCCACCATCATGTTTGAGGCAAATATAAGACTGTTATGTGTATCACAATGTCATACATAGAGTGACAAAGAGGTCAGCACACAACCCCTTGAGTGCCACAGGGATAAGCAATGCATTGTTTCACGATACATTGGCTAATCCCCTGGAAATCAAAGGGTTATGGGAGACGCAAGGAGGGGATATGATGTGTTGTTCGGAGTATTGGTACTGCATGTCAGAGCTAGGCATTGTACATGTAGGTAGTTAGTCCAAGTGGAATAGTCCAGGATCAGCTTTCTGCATCAAATGTAGTGTGTGTGGCCAGGGGGCATTCACCACCATCACCACTCTGCAGGACATATGTGATTCACAAGGTTCAACCATTGTGGGGGGGAACATTCAATAGGGTGTCAGAAAGAGGTGACAATGTATACATGACAACTGCAGTGTCATCACATATGCAATCCCTGTGTTAGTCTGTGGAGCCAATGCACTGAGATATAAACAACCTGAGAAATATCAGTGCTTAGGCTCCATAGCATAACATAGGAAAGGGCAGAAGTAATCTCCAATCGTATTGCATAACCCCACCCATGTCTGCTGCGTGTTTAGATGCCAGCCGTCCCAGGGTCTGTTTGATGTGTCCTCCAGCTGTGTTGTTGGGTTCCACAGTGCATGTTTTTTGGTGTGCTCGCTGTGCCTGTTAGTGTTGCTGACATCATTGGCTGGAGTCAGTGGTCATTGGTCATCACCGATGCATTGATGTTCACAGAGGCCCCAGTGTGTTTGCTGGCGAGGTCTAGGTGATGTACATGCAATGGGCTTGTATCACTCAAGGTGTGTTGGTCCAGTTCTTTTCACCACATGTATCCAGATACCTGGGGATGCCTTGCCATACTCACACCCCAGGATACATATGATGACTAAAGCTACACCACATAAAATGTCATTTCCCCGCACAGCATACATGTCAGCATCCGTGGAGGACCCTGGGACAAGCTCCACTGAGGAGCCAACCACATCCCTGGTTCTACCACCACTACCATGTCAGCAGCAGCAGCAGCAGCTGGCCTACCTGCACCCAACCTCAGCAGCAGCAGCAGCAGCTGGCCTACCAGGCCCCACCAGCACTTCAGCAGCAGCTAGCCTACCAGGCCCCACCAGCACCTCACCCTGGTGGGGGCAGTCATCTCCAGGGATCGGATCCTGTTCCCCAGGGGGAAGGTTGTCGGAATGGGGGCCAAGCGTAAAGCCGCATGGAGGGAGGTCCCTGATGCAGTCAATGCAGTGTCCAGTTGCATCCTGTCACTGGAAGCAATGAAGAAGAGGTGGTCTGACTGTAAGGCCAGGGTGAAGAGGAAGATGGGTGAGGAGGCTATGCATGCTGCCGGCACAGGGGGTGGTCCGCCCCTGCGCATGCACAACATGGAATGGGAGGAGGCAGTGCGGATGTCCACAAAAGCAGAGCAGGGAATCCCAGGATGGAGTGACACCAGGGATGAAAGGAGCCTCCAGTCCACCGGTAAGTGCCTCAAGGCCTACACACACACATCACACAAATCCTGACACCACAAGACAGAGGCCAACACAGTGACACCTGAACACATGGACAGCATTCCACACCGCAATTCAGCAACACAGCTCGGAGAGAAGTCAAACAAGGACAGAATACTTGTCAAACCCAGCCTGAATGGTAATGGTCAAGTACCTGTTGTCTACAACAACATCATGCACAGAACATAAACAATGCCCACCATCATGTTTGAGGCAAATATAAGACTGTTATGTGTATCACAATGTCATACATAGAGTGACAAAGAGGTCAGCACACAACCCCTTGAGTGCCACAGGGATAAGCAATGCATTGTTTCACGATACATTGGCTAATCCCCTGGAAATCAAAGGGTTATGGGAGACGCAAGGAGGGGATATGATGTGTTGTTCGGAGTATTGGTACTGCATGTCAGAGCTAGGCATTGTACATGTAGGTAGTTAGTCCAAGTGGAATAGTCCAGGATCAGCTTTCTGCATCAAATGTAGTGTGTGTGGCCAGGGGGCATTCACCACCATCACCACTCTGCAGGACATATGTGATTCACAAGGTTCAACCATTGTGGGGGGGAACATTCAATAGGGTGTCAGAAAGAGGTGACAATGTATACATGACAACTGCAGTGTCATCACATATGCAATCCCTGTGTTAGTCTGTGGAGCCAATGCACTGAGATATAAACAACCTGAGAAATATCAGTGCTTAGGCTCCATAGCATAACATAGGAAAGGGCAGAAGTAATCTCCAATCGTATTGCATAACCCCACCCATGTCTGCTGCGTGTTTAGATGCCAGCCGTCCCAGGGTCTGTTTGATGTGTCCTCCAGCTGTGTTGTTGGGTTCCACAGTGCATGTTTTTTGGTGTGCTCGCTGTGCCTGTTAGTGTTGCTGACATCATTGGCTGGAGTCAGTGGTCATTGGTCATCACCGATGCATTGATGTTCACAGAGGCCCCAGTGTGTTTGCTGGCGAGGTCTAGGTGATGTACATGCAATGGGCTTGTATCACTCAAGGTGTGTTGGTCCAGTTCTTTTCACCACATGTATCCAGATACCTGGGGATGCCTTGCCATACTCACACCCCAGGATACATATGATGACTAAAGCTACACCACATAAAATGTCATTTCCCCGCACAGCATACATGTCAGCATCCGTGGAGGACCCTGGGACAAGCTCCACTGAGGAGCCAACCACATCCCTGGTTCTACCACCACTACCATGTCAGCAGCAGCAGCAGCAGCTGGCCTACCTGCACCCAACCTCAGCAGCAGCAGCAGCAGCTGGCCTACCAGGCCCCACCAGCACTTCAGCAGCAGCTAGCCTACCAGGCCCCACCAGCACCTCAGCAGCAGCTGGCCTACCAGGCCCCACCAGCACCACAGCAGCAGCAGCTGGCCTACCAGGCCCGACCACCACCACCAACTGGTAGGCATTGGATGCCTGAGACAGAGGCCATGCCACAGCAGGCAGGGTATGGTCCTACATGGAAGCCACAGCAACACATGTGGCAGGAGGACACCCAGGGGTCTACATTTCAATGGACCCAGGAGAATGAACATGCGGGGCTCATCGGAGAGCCACAACGTCCCCAGGCTAGGGATGTGTTCACCCCACCACCACCACCCACACTACCAATGTACACTGGGGGATCCCATGGAAGTGAAGGGGAGATCCCAGAACTGGAAATGTCCCCACAGTCCCTCCAGGGTGGCCCTCACCACCATGACAGTGATCATCCTTCTCCACCCCCTCATCCAGATCTCCAGTGCCTTAGGGGGAGCAAACTGCTCCACAAATTGCATCCACACCACCGGTCTCCACTCCCTCTTCGACACACACTCCTGCAAGCACAATTATCTTGGATCAGGAGCGTGTGTCACTTCAGAGGAGGCAACTCCGGGTCGCCAGGAGGTGTGTGTGGTCCCTCTACAGGCTGGAGCAGCATATTGCACACCTCCTGGTCAGCATGAGGGCAATGGAGGCCCAGCAGTTGACCCTCACCAACCACTTGGTCACCTACACCAACAGAATCTCAGCTGCGATGGACCAGGTGGTTGTGGAGATGAGGGAACGCAACAGGCTGGAGAGCAGACGCCAAGCCCAGGCCTCCAGTTCCAGTGCCACTACCCCTGCCAGCACTTCACCACTGCCACCCACAGCCTCCAGACCCACTAGGACCTCACGGCGTCGAGTGCAGGAGGCCACCCCTGCAGCCCCGCCCAAAGCACCCCCCAAGAAAAAAAAAAAATTGGGGTCCATTATTCACTCAGTAAATGTGCAGTTGTTGCTTCGACACATGTCCATGTCTGTTTGTTTTTTACCAGACCCGGTTAGTGGCAGAGTTGTCTTCAATACATTGCAAAGCTATGTAGTGAACACAACTCATGAACATCTAACATGGGTGTAAGGTAGTGAGTTGTCTTCAATGCATTGCAAAGCTATGCAGTGAACACAACTCATGCACATCTAACATGGTTGTAAGGTAGTGAGTCGTCTCCGATGCACTGCAAAGCTATGCAGTGAACACAACTTATGCACGATGAATGGCGTTACAAGCTTTCACAGCAAGTGGTGCTGTTGCTACACCATCCTATGGTGATTCATGGTGCAGGGACCAGAACTGTCCATAGGATGGATATATGATGTATGAATTTAAACTTTGAGCTGGAACAACTTTGGAATCAAACAGCTTTCAGCAGTGGGAGTTTTACTCGGGGGGATAAACCCTACAACATAGATTTGAAAACATTGTGAGTATTACTATCCGTTTAAAACCCTGATGAGGGAAAGGTATTCAATGACACAAGATAGTCATATATGATCACATTTTATTAATATCAACACTAACAAATGATCCTCATATAAGTGGAGACAACATGTCACCGGAACAAACCTCTGGACCATGAGTGGGCATGCCATGGATGCCTGCTGAGAGTTAAAACGAGATTTGAAGGTGCACTATGAACACAACAGTCATGCTATTGCTGTACCATCATCATGCCCTTGAGTGCCAGAGGTGTACACAACACATTGCTCAGCAATGCTTTGGAGACCTTACTGGCACTCCATGGGTAAACCTTTGTTATGTGACACGGAGTGAACAATCCATTGCTTTTCAAGGTGTTGTCTAGCCATCATGACCTTATGGGTTTTGTATCAAGGGGATGGCAAGCAGACATATGTATATGTGAGTGGGCACAACAGCATAGTGTAAACCAAGACCCCTGAAACAGGGGAGCTATTTCATGGATCTCGATCTACATACTGATGAGGCGTGTGCTCAGGGTCCGCGTCACACACATACATATTTCTACTTGCCATCCCCTTGATGAAGACCTCATACGGTCATGACACCTGGATAACACATTGCCAAGAAATGGAGTGAAATATTAATTGTGCTATACACACACACACACAAAAAAGTAAGCATGGCAGGCCTTGCAACCTGACTCATGGATTGTTACTGCCATACCTTAGCCAACACCACACACACATCCACCATCCCCATTCAGCTCCATTAGGCATTGCTCACATGCTAGCTAAGTCTGATCCATTATCCCCTGAACCAATCGAGTGCCAGAGGGACACAACACATTGCCTTGCAATGTTTTGTGTGCCCCTATGGCACTCAAGGGGTTAACACATGTTATTCCTGAGTGGCATCCATTGCATGTCATTGCATTGGGTATCCCTTTGTGACTCAAAGGGTTCTACAGGTGTCATGGCTATGTTCAACTTGGTAGATGTAGTTTTCCATCAGTACAACTCAGTATGTGATGGTTTACCTTTGATCCCAGGTTTACAATATGGTTTACCTTTGATCCCAGGATGAAGGATGATGTATTTGACATGCTAGGACTGTGTTGTTGGGTCATCCTGTGGAGTGGAACAGATAATTATTGTTGGTTTGCGTGTGTTTGCATGCATTCCACAAGCACAACCATGATCACACATGCATAGTACTCACAGGTGAAGTAGTCCCTGATGAGACTGTTTCACATCTGTGTCCCACTCAACATATCCTCCCCTCCATCAATGGGAACAGGGACCTCCATAGGCTGCTGTGGCTGAACATCCTCCACGAGACGTGTGTCCACAGCAATGCTGTGTAACAGGGCACATGACTGGATTATATCACATACTTTAGCAGGTGAATATTGCAGAGCGCCCCCAGAGTGATCCAGGCAACAGAACCTGGATTTGAGCTGCCCAAAGGTGCTCTCAATGACATTCCTGGTCCAGACATGTGCCTCATTGTAGCACTCCTCAGCAGGTGTGTGGAGATTGGCAATTGGTGTGAGCAGCCAAGACTTGCAGAAAACTACTGAAAAAACATTTAAGCAGCTCTGGAGCTACCGGGACCTCTTGTAGTTCAACCATAGCGTCCTTCCAAATGGATAGTTGAAAATGTGCTGAATAGATAACTGACCTTCCCAGGTCCTTACAACTGAACACTCATCCACAAGATCTACCGCACAATGTTAAACACTACCGTTGTAGTTAAAAACATGAACATTTTATTGCAAAATATAAAACAAGTACTTATCCATATCCATGACTCAAATTATTAAGGGGTAATACGTGATAACTGAGGAGATCAAATAATTTGAGTCATGGATATGGATAAGTACTTGTTTTATATTTTGCAATAACATTTTCATGTTTTTAACTACAACGCGAGTGTTTAACATTGTGCGTTAGATCTTGTGGATGAGTGTTCAGCCAAGACTTGCACCCATAGCCAGCATCACCTGTAGATGAGTAGTAACATGGTGTTATGTGAATCACATGTTACATGGATGATGTATTCATCACAAAGCAGTGATGAAGAGGATGATGTATTCATCACAAAGCAGTGATGAAGAGGTGATGTGATGGAGATGACTTCTCCAGTCCATCACGTCTCCAATTCCCATGATATTCTATGGAGCCTATGCACAGAGATGTCCACAGTTGAAGGGATCTGGGCACATGAGTTCCATGTCGTTACATAGGAAGTGGAGACGTGATGACCTGGTGGAGTCATCTGCACTTCATCACCTCTTCGTCACCGCTTAGTGGATCTCCCCCCTTTTGTGTCATGCATATACTGAGGTGTGTGTGTGTGTACCTGTGGATGTGGTGGTGTGTGTTCTCTGTTGACTCACCCAACAGCCATCCTCCTGTATGTGTCCCGTTCTCAAAACCCCTGTGTATAGAGGAGTTGGTGAGGATATGTGAGTCGTGGCAACTCCCAGGGAATTTGGCACACACGTTGTTCATCTTCATCCCAGCATCACACACACAATCTGGACATTTATCAAGTGGTAACTCTTCCTATTGATGTAGAGATGTGGCTCATGTGCAGGGGCTCATAATCGCACGTGTGTGCAGTCAATGGCATCCATGACCCTGGGCATTCCACCCCTGGCGTAGAAGGTCTATTTAACCCGTGCCCACTACATGTCTGTGGTGGGGAAGTGGACGTGCCTTCCTCTTCAGTGCTGTCAACACCTGGGTCAGTGCCCTGGAGCAGGTGGACTGGGACATGCCAGACACGTATCCTTCTGTGGATTGGAATGATCCACTTGCCATGAAATGGATGGCACACATCAGTTTCTGCAATCCTGTTAGGGCACTGTTTGCACTGTAAACAGGGTCTATGTTATCCTTTATGACCTCATATAGATTTATAATGCTCCCTGATGTCAGTCTGTAGAGGTCTATGACTTCTTCATCTGTCATTCCCAGCAGTGAGACCTTGGTTCTGTATATCCAAGCCTTGCCATTTGTCTACCATCCCTCTGCTGCTCCACAGGTCCCTGTGGCAGCTGGGGGTGTCCTGTTGTTGCAGAGATTCAGGTGTGTATGTGTAAGTGTGGGGTGTAATGTATGTAAATATTTCAGGCCTTGGACGAGAGATATATAGAAGCTACACAATATAACGTTCAGTATATGTTCACTAGCTCTATTATTAAACAAATCAATAGGTATCCTCAAATGGAGGTAATAATGTCTATTGAACCTCTTAACAGATATAAACACAGGGAACAAGGGTATGTAGTAAAAGTGGTGATGGTCAATTATACTCCTAAAATTATATAGGGAAACACAATATTCATAAAACCTGGAAAATATGCTGGATAAATAACAGGCATAAAAGTAATATACAACAATAGATCAAAATATATATAGATATAATAAAGTCTGATAAAAGTTTGCCTGATAGTCTTTTATATGAGTAAGTTCACGAATATGTAATATCCAGTCTTTATGTCTTTTATTATAGCAATGTTCCTTGTCCCGATCCGGGAAGTTGAGCGGTACACCATCTTATGGGTAGATTGTTCCACTATTTAGAGTTAAACTCCGCTTGGTTTTTGTATGGATAAGAAGGGAAACAAAATAGAAGAATGTTCTTAAGCTGTTCTTAAGTGTTGTTGAACTACAACCGTTCTAAAAGCATGCAGAGACAAGTAGTGGTGGTCCTCCCTACACGGACCTTTTCACATGTGGCACTGGTGTAGATGATGGTCGGTAGTACATTGAGGGAGTCAGAAATAAGAGAGTGCTAATGTATACTGTAGATACTGTATACAAATGTGTTGCAAGTAACAGATGGGTAGAGAATAAGTATCTAAAATTAGATACACTTACTTTCTTAAGTTGTAGATCGGTGTTAAGTTGTAGGGACAAATAGTGCTGATCCTCCCTACATGGATCTTTCCACAAGTGGCACAGATGTAGGTTGTTGTCGGTGGTATCAAAATCGACTATCGTTCCTTCACCCAGTCCTTGGTCCATGACGTAGTGAAACAGCTGACTTCTTTAAATTCCTCAGGGAATTGGCTCTCAGGAGTACAGGTGAGTGACTAAGAATGACTGAAAACTTTATTCATCAAGATAAAGAGGAGTGATTATGGTGCATGTCTACAAAGCAGTTGTAACCTGTATGGGAATAGTCAGGCACACTGAGCTTGCTCTCATAGCAAAACAAAGAGCCGCGGCACAATGGTTGTGGCCTAAACCATACAAACAAGTCACAGACAAACAACAAGAATCCAGCAATCCCATAGGGTCAAGGGGAACACAAAGTAGCATAACACAAGCCATGCCAACACACCTTTGGGATAACACACAACAAGACATGCGCACTTGTCACTCCAAGAACAAATCAAGCTCACCTTTGTAACCTCAGCAGTCCATGGAGACAAAACACACACCTGACAGGTAAATACCAATTACAAATAATCACACCACTACCCACAGACACACCAGCAAACACCCTACTGCTGTTTAAAAGTGACAGCCCACCCTCCTCAGATGTAGTGTGTGAGAGAGAGACTGACAGAGAGACAGACCAACAGCAGTATGTACACATACTTGTACTTGAGACGACAGTGGAGGCGAAGGCGTGAGAGGGCTAGGGCTTACCATCATCCTCCAAGCACCCCTGTCCAACAGCCGTCACCTCCAACAACTGTTCATGCTCCAGCTGAAGAGCCATCCCCACCTGGAGGACAGCACCTGCCAGCAGCACCCCAGCTGCAACAACAGGATGCCCCCAGCTGCCACAGGGACCTGTGGAGCAGCAGAGGAATGGTAGACAAATGGCCAGGCCTAGGGTAAACCGCACCAGGGTCACACTGCTTCGAATGACAGATGAAGAAGTCATAGACCACTACACACTGACATCAGGGAGCATAATAAATCTATATGAGGTCATAAAGGATGACATAGACCCTGTTTACAGTGCAAACCATGCCCTAACAGGATTGCAGAAACTGGTGTGTGTCATCCATTTCATGGCAAGTGGATCATTCCAATCCACAGAAGGATACGTGCCTGGCATATCCCAGTCCACCTGCTCCAGGGCACTGACCCAGGTGTTGACAGCACTGAAGAGGAAGGCACTAGACTTGTGCAAGGGCAAAATTTTCGATTTAATTTGAATTCGGACGAAATTTTTTTTTCTAAATCGGATGATCCTAATTTCGGACTGGACCTATTCGATTCGAACGAAATTCTGATCCATTCTGAATTATTCGGCCGAATTTAACATGGGTTAAATTATAGCAGTGCTCCTCCTTGCACGTTACTATCATTCTTTCCAGACAGGGTGTGCATATAGAAAAAAATCCATCCCAAAAACTGACACTGTCGTACATTGCCTGTCTGTGCATGTCACCTCTACTCCAGCATGGGATGCCGGTCACAATCCAAATTGCACGTGTTCGAACATCGACAACCCATGCTTGTCACATTCAATGCATATGGTCGAACATCGAAAACCGATGCCTGTCATTCAATTTAGCACATGGTCGAACATCAACAACCCATGTCTATGACATTCAATTTAGCATATGGTCGAACATCAAAAACCCATGCCTGTCACATCCTACTCAACATAAGTGGTCGACTCGAACATCGACAAACTATACATGTGACATTCTATGTTAGTACATGGGTAAAGGTTAATGTTTCATTTTCTGGTACCAGCCTCCTACCCTACTGTCCCTCTTTGGTACCCAAATTCCTCTCTCTCGTTTTCCTACCCTGATTTCCCCTCATATCAGATAAGTCTATGTGCATATACATTAGTGTTTCATACTACGTCAAGAATAAACACATCAATGTCTGTTTAAACTGCAGTATGTGTGTCTAAATTAGTTTGTGTATTGAAAATACATTAATCTTGTGCTAAATCATCAACTCACTTACCCAAAGAGTTGTCAATAGGTTATGAAGTTAACTGCAAAGTGACCGTAATATCTGACCAGTCACACCACCAGCAACACGTATATATGATCTCTGTATATCCATCTCCCTTCACCACTTTAGGCTGTAATCTTTCAAACACAAACCCCACATTTTAGTGTTTCATTCTCCTAAGCAATCTTCATCCTGTATTGTCCAAACCCACAGCCGATTTCACCCTTTGAGTGCCAGAGCGATATCCAACACGCTGCTTTTCAATGCGTTGGATAACTCTTTGACACGCAAAGAGTTAAGTAATTTGTTCACATACACCAAGGGCTGGCAAGAGTTCAACTAATAGGTCGACAACCATGCCCCATGCACCACTAATTCAAAATAAATTTCCCCCATCTTTGGCCACTTATTTTCCAGTTAGCTTCATGCTCTGCTTGTGTCTTCCTAGCTATCACTGTAAGTACAGTAATGTTATGTACAGTATACATTGGAGTTGTAGCTTAGTAGTAAAGTTCGAAAGAAACTGAATGAGCTGGGCCTGGAGCACTCAGTTGCCTCCCTGGAATGATCTCAGATGGCCACGCATAGTTTGTCAAACATCATGAACATATGTCTGTCACAGTCTAACCTGCATAGTTTGTCAAACATAACCAAGCCATCCGACCCCACCTACCCTGCACAGCTTGTCGAATCAACCATCTTGTCACTTCCTGCCCCTGCTTAGTTTGCAGCATCATGTCGTATCTTCCTCGAATCGTATTGGATATATTGAGATGGCATCGCCCATTCCAGCTACCGCTTTCGAATACTATTGGCCCAAGTTTCGAACTCTTAGGATTCCCATTGCTGGTTGGCCAGGTGCCTTACTAGCAATGCAAAAAAGTTAAAGATGACTCTATGACCTGGAAAAAAAGGTGGGGAATACCCCCAAACAAGAACCAGCCCCTAACAGACAGCCATTTCAGAGACGCAGCCACCATATTGAAACACAGCAGAGGAAGAGCAGCAATGGCCAGAGGAAGAGAAATACCCTTCAGCATGGAGGAGAATGATGCACTAGTGGGGACACTGCAGGGCTGTTATTCCCAGCTCTTTGGCCCATTGGCAACTTCCACCACAGTAGTAGAAAGGAGCGAAATGTGGGATAATGTGGTGGAAGCTGTCAATGAGGTGGCAGTGTCCCACACACATCAATCTGGTGCAGGAAGCGCGTATACGACATTAGTAGGCAGGTGCTGCAGAAAAGGGAGCGGTCATCTGGGGTCTCCATAGACCTGTTCAATTCCATCACTATAAACAGGTCCTGAGGAAGAAGCTGCTCCTGCTTCAGGTGGTGATGAGACTGTTGCTGGTCCATCACATGCTGGACCAGCTCCCATCACCCCTGTAGCAGGACCAGTGAAATCCTCGGATACTGAAGATGACCGTGCTCCTGCATCTTCCCCTGTCCCTACAGCACCTGTCTTCCCTGTCCACATGCCGGCTCCTGTTCCTGCTGATGTACATGCCCATTCTCCATCAGCTGGAGGGAGCGACTCTTCCTCTGGTCTGGTGATCCACACCAGTTCCGCCAGGAGCAGTGGCAGTGATGCTCCCCTCCCTGCATGCTTCAGAGTTGGGTACTCCAGTGCCAGACATCTACGCAGCTGAGGAGTCAGACCATGCTGGTGTGTTTTCTGGTAAGTAATTGTATTCTGATTCATGTGTTCATGTAATGTTGTTAACCCTTTGAGTGCCAGAGGGGTACGCAATGCGTTGCATGTGTTGTGTAACCCTCTGGGACTCAAAAGGTTAAATATCTACCACTGAACAGATAGGTGTGCAATGTATGGTAAAGCACTGCAAATCACGCATATCTGCTCTGTTTAACTTAATCCTTTGTAATGCAATGCCCATGTGTGTACTGTAATGTAGTACTTTGTTATGCAATGTCCATGCGTGTGTGTAATGTAATGTAATGTAGTACTTTGTTATGCAATGTCCATGCATGTGTGCACTGTAATGTAGTACTTTGTTAAGCAATGTCTATGTGTGTGTATAATGTAATGTAGTACAGTTTGTTATGCAATGTCCACGCGTGTGTGTACTGTAATGTAGTACTTTGTTATGCAATGTCCATGTGTGTGTGTAATGTAATGTACTTTGTTATGCAATGTCCATGCGTGTGTACTGTAATGTAGTACTTTGTTGTGCAACGTCCATGCATGTGTGTACTGTAATGTAGTACAGTTTGTTATGCAATGTCCATGCGTTTGTGTAATATAATTTAGTACTTTGTTATGCAACGTCCATGCGTGTGTGTGTACTGTAACGTGGTGTACTCTTCTCATTACAGATGACCCTGATGGAGTACCTAGCTCAGGCAGGGAGGGGGAAGAAGAAGTCATCACCCTCTATCTGGAGCCAGTCACTGCCACTGCTCTTGCCAGTGTGGAGGAAGAGGTGGATGCTGGTAAGTGTTAAATTGTTCCATATGTGTATTAGCAACCCCAGCTTGCTTTAGCCATATCTAGTTTATATAACTATTGCATTGCCACAGGGGTGAGCAGCAGCTATGCTTTGCTCACCTTTCTGGCACTCCAAGGCAGGGTCAGACTGTCCAACCGGGAATCCCAGGAAACTTCCTGGTAGGTCGCCTACACTGGGCTTCCCTGGGGCTGCTTCAAAATCAAGAAGCAATCCGTGGCCACGGTCCTGTCACCTTGCGGCTGCAGATTGCTTCTTGATTGCAGGAGCGCTGGCTGCGGCCACAAGGTGACAGGACTGCGGCCTGGAGCTGTGAAGGGCCCTGCAACATGCTGAGTTCTGTGCCTTCTTCGACACAGACCCATAGCAGCTGAGCTCCTTAGTCTGATCTTTAGTAATGTCGAGCGCTGGGAGATGGCATCATCTCCGCTCTGCATTACTGAAGAGAAGACCATGCGGGAGCAACATCAGTAAAGAGGTCTGTGCAGAAGGAGGCACAGACCTCTCATGCCACACTGCTGGACTACCAGAGAGGTAGGAAATGGACATGGGGGGGCAATGTGGAGATTGGGGGGCAATGCAGAGACTGAGGGGCAATGTGGAGATTCGGGGCAATATGGAGACTGAGGGCAATATGGAGATGGGAGCAATATGGAGATGGGGGAAATGTGGAGACTGAGGGCAATATGGAGATGGGGGGCAATGTGGAGATTGTGGGGGCAATGTGGAGAATGAGGGCAATGTGGAGACTGGGGGGGCAATGTGGAGACTGAAGGGCAATGTGGAGACTGAGGAACAATATGGTGATGGGGGCAATATGGAGATGGGGCAATGTGCAGAATGAGGGGCAATGTGGAGACTAAGGGCTATATGGCGATGGGGGCAATATGGAGATGGGGGGCAATGTGGAGATTGGGGGGGCAATGTGGAGACTGATGGAAAATGTGGAGACTGAGGGCAATATGAAGATGGGGAACAATGTGAAGATGGAGGGCAATGTGGAGATTGGGGAGACAATGTGGAGACTGAGGGGCAATGTGGAGACTGAGGGCAATATGGAGGTCACCCAGTGATGTGAGACGCAGTGTGAAGAAGAGCACTGTGTCTGCGCACCGGATTGGCCGCACCGCAATGATACGGGGCTGGTAAGCTATTTTTTTCAGCGCTGGTTTTTATTCCCAGTCTGGCCCTGCTCCAAGGGTTAAATATCCCACAAATGCACATATGAAGCACATACAAGAAATGTTTGTCATGCTCCTGCCATTCACATGATTGGCATGATGGACACAAGCTAATGCACCATGATGGATGTCTTGGTATGTTGAAGCCCTGCCATGCATTACAGTGATGCTTCGTAGGCCAAATTTGCCTCTCTGTTGTTGAGTAAATCCTGATAACTAGGTTATCCCACCTTGGTGCAGTTGTTGTGAACCTGAATGCTTACACAACTGAAACATTTAATGAAGTCAGTGTTTCTCATCACATGTTAATTCCCTTAGTATCCAAAATAGGTCCAGCAGACATGCTGGAGGAGGCGGAGGGGGGGAGCAGGAAGATGCCGGAGTGCAGGCCCCTGTTGGTGCACCTGGGGACCACCACGTGGAAAGGGCAGGTGAGGATAGTAAATTGTAATATGTCTTCCAGCAAAAACATGTACATCCGTTCAATGTTTGTGGAAAGGGTTTTCCACAATGTTTGTGGAAAGGGTTCTGAGTTTTGTGTTTCTGGTTGTTGTAACCATTTCAATGGCAGAGGGGTACGCAATGCAGTCTCAAAATTGTTGTGCACTCCTCTGGCACTGAAATGGGTTAAGGCTCCATACAATTATCTCAACCTTGTGAAAATGTCCTGTATCTCCTCAGGATCATAGCGGGCTGTGTCTGGTGAGGAGGATGAGGAACCACCTCTGGGTGTGTCTGCCTCTGCTCCTGAGGCTATGGAAGGGGAAGCGCATGGTAAGTAAAATCCTAAATCTGCTGTACCATTTGTATTCCACCTGTCTCCCCTTCCCTTACAAAGACCCCAATTCCCTGTAGTGATCTGTATTCTTGTCACACATACCTGTGACAGTATCACGGAATAAACAAATATCATTACGTGATTTTTGTTCATGCCATGATCTTGTCACACATGTATGCTTGGCTCCAGGCCATAGCACACACCTACAGTTCCCGTTTGCAGGCTAGCCCTAACTGAGTGTTGGTGGATCAATCACAATGACAGTGATGATCCACCCGTGTCCAATCAAGGCTAAAGGGAAAACCTGACCTGTCAGCTTGTTCATAGCAGGGGTGGTCAATCCTGGTCTCTGGCCACAACAATGCCACATGTTTGCTGCGTCCCCTCAAATTAAAGTGGATGTGTCACCTATTTATAACATAGCCTTAACAGTTAGGCTACATATCGAATACTTGTTAAACGTTATTAATTTTTTTTTAAGTTTAATTTGTTGTAAATTTAACTTAGAAAGTCTGTCTCCTACCTACTTCCGCATAGACAGCTCTGCCTCAGCTCTCCTCCTTCCTCCGATGATGGAGGATTCAGTCTGGAAGCTGGAGCTCTCTCATTGGCTAGATATCAATCTCTGCCAATGAGACTGCTCCAACTTGCAGACAGAACCCTCCATCATCAGAGGAAGGAGGAGAACAGAGGCAAAGTGACAGACTGCGGTTACAGAGCAGGTAACCGCAGTCTATACGGAAGTAGGTAGGGGACAGATTTTCAAAGTTAAATTTACAACAAATAAAACAAAAACAAAAAATGATCGTTTTAGAAGTATTCGATATGTAGCCTATTTAGGCTATGTTATAAATAGGAGACACATCCACTTTAACACTTTTTATGTGGTGATTCTCAGCAATGGTCCTGTTGTCTAGGACACACAATCATGTCCTCTAACCACCACAAAAGTGCATGTTGTTAGTTGAAGTGAATGTCAATACCGCTTGTGTTTAAGTGAGCACATCCTGACAATATGCACTGTTGGTGTGGTTAGAGGATATGATTGTACATCCTAGACAACAGGACAATTGCTCAGAATCACCCTTGTGCATTCTAGACTACAGGACCATTGCTGATAATCACCCTGCTAAATGCATCAAACATCTGTGTGCCAGAGAGGTGCTCACTGCTTTGCATTTCTTCTTTCCCCACAGCTGCATCTGATGAAGAACAGCAACAGCCCCCTTCCAGGCAGGAGTATGCAGAGGCCCTGGACGTCCTATATGGGATCTCAACTGACATCAGGGGCTTATGGCGTCAGCTGAGAAACGACATGCGCCATCTGAAGGCTCAGCTCCAACAATTGGTGGAGCAGAACAGGCTGATGCTGGGCATGTTGTGCGTCCAGGGCCAGCCCCAGACCCCAGCAGCTCCTCATCAGACAGCAGCCTGGCATCATCTGATGCCCTTCCTGCTGCACGTGGTGGTAGGCGCCACCTACCCAGATGGGGGCCTCGCACAAGAGGAGGAAGGAGGCCCCCCCACTGGCCCCATTCCCTCCAGAGGGGGATTTTTCAAAAAAATTTTTAAGTTTAGTATTATTATTATTATTTATACTTTTTATTAAATTTTTCAACTTCAACATTGTTGTCCATTTATTTCAGATACAAACGGGGGGGAGATACACCAAAGTGTTATGAGGAGGTGATGAAGTGGAGAGGACCCTTCCAGTGTGATGAACGATCCTTGCTTCTTCCATCTAGCCAGTGAACCAAGATTAAACCAACCTGTAAGTTCTTAGTGCATTGGCCCCATGGGATAATCCAGGAATTGGAGAGTTTAGCACACTGGAGAAGTTCCTTACACCTCATCACCATTTGAAAACACCTTAGTGCATAACCCCACTGCTGACCCACTCTTTTGTGTGTGTCTCCAACCCTTGTCTATCTCGCCTAGAGATTGGAAAAGGGAAGGAGACAGACACAGATTTGCATGAAGGGAAGCTGACAGAGGAGGAGGGTGGCAGAGGGACAGAAAGGGAAGGAGAAGGATGGACAGAGAGGGAAGGAGGCTGACTGACAGAGAGGGAAGGAGGCTGATGGACAGAGAGGGAAGTAGCCTGATGGAGGTGGATGGACAGAGAGGGAAGGAGGCGGACAGAGGGAATGAATGTAAAGGAGTGAAAGGGAGGTTTGTAGACTGACAGGGCTTGATTCAAATGTTGGTGACGGATGTTTTTTCTGCCAATGGCATTTTTGGGGTGTTAATGTTAAGAGGTACTCGTGGGGTTAACCCAACTAAGTAAAAAAAAAAAAATAACATTACCATTAATCCTGATGTCCAGCAGAGTCCTCAGTATAGCAGTCCTCTATTGTCCTTCTTTCTTCTCTTCTGTCTTCTTTCCTCTTGCTGTAAAAAACCCCCCAGAAAAGTGTAAGTACAAGGCATGAATATCTGGCATACTAATACATACTTTAACCCTACTGAGCCCCAGAGAGGTATGCAACACATTTCTTTGCAATGTGTTGTGTAACCCTCTGGCATTCAAAGGGTTAAGCTATGTATTACTGTGCCAGATATTGCATTGGACTTATACTTTTCTGGGTAGATTTTACAGCAAGGAGACAGAAGCTAAAAGATAGTAGAGAAGACAGAAGGAGACAGACAGTTGATGACAGGTAAGTGTAACACTGATTACTTAACAATCAGTGCTTGACAGTATGTCAGGCACCGATCGTCAGCTTTTTTTCCTTTTAAGTTCCCAATACTGCCACTATTTATGAATGAATTAAATTTTTAATATTTTACACAGGGACAAAGGTGACTCTCCCTTGTGGTGGCAATAAGGCACCCTGTATGCTTATACAATTGTCAGACTGGCTGATATGTGACTCTGAAAAAAACTATTCAGACAAATTATTCCAATTTTTTTTAATATTGTCTGTTGCATGTGCCATTTCTGTTGCAGAGGGGAAATACAATATAGCATGAGCATCTCTCATTTACCATCTGTAGCAAAGGTAATACATTACACAATATGTAGCATGTGTCATTTTCTATATGTAGCAGAGGTGTTACATACATATTGATGTAGCTAAATTAGAAGGAAGAAGGAAAAGTGAGAATGACTGGTGCGGTATCGTTTTGAAACGTCAAAAAGAAAAATATTGCGCGGCTAGAAGCCGATTTAACCATGTTGCAGTGTTTAAAATAGCAACATGAAAACCTCAAGCTGCATTAAAATGCTATGGTGACATGTTGCATAATTAAATATCCCTATATACTGGCCACAACTCCCAGCATCCTTACCTTGCGTTGCCCAGCTCTCTTTAAAGCACAGCTACCACCTCTTACAAACATGTCCCCAAATAATTACCCATCTGGCAACTAGCTGCTCAGTAGCGTTTGTCGCCAGAATTATTAGCGCGATAATGATAATTAAACTCTGCTCCAGGACTGACAGGCAGGAAAGTGCGCAGACATCTTTCCATAGTGACATCTGCGCGCCTGCGCTGCCAGTCCCAGCCTGCTCTAGGAGGCATTGTTAGGAGCCATTCAGCTCCAAAAGGGACTGACAGCTCAGGCATGCAGATGTCACTTTGGAAAGATGTCTGTGCAGTTTCCTGCCTGTCAGTCCGGGAGCAGTGTATAATTTTCATGAACGGGGTAATAATTCTGTCGACTAGCTCTACTGAGCAGCTAGACGCCAGATGGCTAATTATTTGGGTCCATGTTTGTAAGAGGTGGTAGTTGCACTGTAATGCGACGTTTCAAAAGGGAACCGACTGGTGCGAGGCAGACTCAGGATGACAGCAGCAACACTGGAGATGTAGCCAGAACTGCAAAACACTGGAGCAGGCAGGACTCAGTCCGTAGATGGATTCAGCAGCAACTGAGGAAGACTGGTGCGAGGCAGACTCAGGATGACAGCAGCTACACTGGAGATGTAGACAGAACTGCAGAACACTGAAGCAGGCAGGACTCAGTCTGTAGATGGATACAGCAGCAACTGAGGAAGACTGGTGCGAGGCAGACTCAGGATGACAGCAGCTACACTGGAGATATAGCCAGAACTGCAGAACACTGGAGCAGGCAGGACTCAGTCCGTAGATGGATACAGCAGCAACTGAGGAAGACTGGTGCGAGGCAGACTCAGGATGACAGCAGCAACACTGGAGATGTAGCCAGAACTGCAGAACACTGGAGCAGGCAGGACTCAGTCCGAAGATGGATAGAGCAGCAACTGAGGAAGACTGGTGCGAGGCAGACTCAGGATGACAGCAGCTACACTGGAGATGTAGCCAGAACTGCAGAGCACTGAAGTAGGCAGGACTCAGTCCATAAATGGATACAGCAACAACTGAGGAAGACTGGTGCGAGGCAGACTCAGGATAACAGCAGCTACACTGGAGATGTAGCCAGAACTGCAGAACACTGGAGCAGGCAGGACTCAGTCCGTAGATGGATACAGCAGCAACTGAGGAAGACTGGTGCGAGGCAGACTCAAGATGACAGCAGCTACACTGGAGATGTAGCCAGAACTGTAGAACACTGGAGCAGGCAGGACTCAGTCCGAAGATGGATACAGCAGCAACTGAGGAAGACTGGTGTGAGGCAGACTCAGGATGACAGCAGCTACACTGGAGATGTAGCCAGAACTGCAGAGCACTGGAGCAGGCAGGACCCATTCCGTAGATGGATACAGCAGCAACTGAGGAAGACTGGGGAGAGGCCAACTCAGGGTGACAGCAACATGGATGATTGAAGATGTCTGAAGTCCTTTTTGTTTTTCTAATCTGCATCGAACCTGAGAGCAGGGTAACCCAGCTTTGGCAAATTGACTTTTAAAAAAGTTATTTGCTCCATGAGCTGGGGGGCCAATTGAGAGCACTGGGGGCTAAGTATATTTCCAGTAACGGAAAATACCCGCTCACTCCGGACAGTGGTTGGGGGGCAAAAAAGCAACTCCTGGGCTACCAGGGACAATATAGGCCACACAGCCCTCTTGTTATCCCAGAAAGTCAAGGGATTTGCCAAAGAAGGTTCCGCAAGGTAAGCCTTAACCTCAAACTCAGCACTTTTTCTATTAATGGGAAGCTGTTTGTTTTGTCCGAAGCATAATCTGTCCATTGCCTCAGCATAAAAAGCAGCAGCTGCTTCAACTCATCTTCGGAATCTTCTCCCACCTCCTGTGACTGCATTCTAGTTTTTCTTTGCCTCTCACGCTCCCTCGCTATCAATTATTCCCTCAAGGCAATTGTCCATGTGCTCTTCCATGCACTGAGCCATTTCCTTCTTCAGCCTCTTTAGAAGGGAGCAACATCGGGAAGTATATTACCCTCAGCACCAGGCAAGCATTCCCTATGGGAAAGGAAATCGTCCAGTTTTAAGGAGAGGTGCGTGAAGAGAGGAATGACTTCTGCTCAAAAGTTCCGTCAAAGCACGGAAAGGCGTAAGGACTGTCACTACCTGTTCCATCAGGGCCCAGTCAACCCTGCCCAGTATTCTGTTACTGCCAATGAAATGGTGACATGACATTGCATGAATGGCCTTTTTCTGCTCCAGGATATGCTCTAGCACAGGGCTTAAAAGTTGAAGTCCTTTGCTGCTAGCCAGACCTGAAAAGTTACTCGCCACTGCAAGCCATAACATACCCACCAGGGCTGAATTTCTACTCGTCAGGGCTAAATTTTCACTTGCCATTGGCTAATGGCGAGTGGAAATTTTGAGCCCTGCTCTAGCATATCTAAGGTGGAGTTCCACCTGGTCCCAACATCTTGTTTTAGGGAGTGCTCTGGGAGGTCTGCCTTTTTCTGTTCCTCCCTGAGTAGCTGGCTATCTTTGATGCTTCGATGGAAATGGCCAGAAATTTGTTGGCAGGACTCCAGAAGTGCTGACAACCTTCCAGTGTTACTGCCATCCTCAAGAGCAGCCTTCATTACTAGATGCAGAACATGTGCTGAGCAGCGCACACCCACAAATCTGCCATCCCGGAGAGCCTTGATCATGTTAGCTGCACCATCAGTAACCACAAACCCCATTTGCGCCTGTGTGCCTGCCTGCTCCCCTAGCCAGTGCAGAACCATGTTCTGAAGTGTTTTGTGAATGTTATCTGAGGTGTGCTGATGATCCATTACCTCAGCATGGAGGAGGAAAGAGCGGTGCCCTGTCTGCTTGGCTACTGCACCTGAACTTGTTGTTGCTGTTGTTGTGTCTTGCAACACATTTGGCCGCCACCAATGTGCCGTCAATGACAGGAAGCCATGCTGGTCACTTGGAGCACTCGATAAGTCAGTGGTAAAGTGCACTGACTGTCCAGCAGCCTTTCCTAGCAGTTCCTTCAAAAAACCAATAGAACCTATAGTTCTACTAAATGTCGTGCGGGATGGAATTTTATATCGGGGTGCAACAGCCTCCATAAGTTGACGGAAAGGCTCCCCGTCCACCAAATTGAAAGTTGCACTCCCAACGGCTATGAGCTATGCAATGAGGCGTGTAATTTTCCTGGACTGCTGTCTGCATATCCCCTTGGAATGAAACCCACCAAAATCTTCCATTGTGGCCTGTATTGACTTTGGGATGGGCTGTGACTGTCTGCTGCTTTCACTAGGACCAGATGTGGCATGATCTCCCTGCCCTTTCTCCTGCCTACTGGTGGTGAGTGTTACACTGGTAAATGTAGTAGTGCCACCACATTCTGCACTCATCAACACTGACTTGTGGTAGTGGTTCAGGTGTTGGTTCATCCCAGAGGTGGATAGATGACCCAACACCCTCCCACGGCTGACTTCCCTGCCACACAATTTACATTTCACTAGCCAGCCATCTCCAAGTGTCACAAAATGGTCCCACGCTTTGGAGTGACGGATGACTTTGGAAGGTGGTGAAGAAGAAACTGAGGTGACACTTTCTTCATCTTCACATGCTGGAGCAACCTCACTATGCTTTTTTTCTACATACCTTTACAGGGGTACTAGCAGACCCAAAGATGGCAGCAGGGATGTTGGGACTGGGATTGGAGGAGGATGGAGTAACACTGGTGGCAGAGACACTAGCAGCTACTACCTGCCTGGGAGACTCATTTGGAACTGGAGAGGCAGGTGGTGAGTTTTTATCAACAGAAGACAGAATTGTAGCTGGAGAAACAGGAGGAATACTGTGGGCAACAGTGGAAAAATGAAGCTCAGGAGAATAATCAAGGTCAGTGGAAAAATCAAGCTCAGTGGAAAAATTAAGCTTAGCAGGCCTTGGTTCCTCATATTCTTCTTCTACCTCTTGTAGGTTTGGACAGGAAGAAGAAGATTTTGGGGAGAGCTGATGAATTCCCTCTTCTGCCTGGTGGCTACTGGGAAATGGTAAATTATCTCCCTCAATAACCTTTTTTGGAGATGATATGCTCTCAGTGTCAGTGACAGTGGTGGCAGGAGAAATTTTCTCAAAATACTCCAATAATTCAAGTTTAGGCTGCTTACACGGACGTTCGCTGTAAAACTCCCACGTTGATACTACCCGCAGTTTCTCACCAGTAGTGTTCGTGTTCAACACGCTAGGTGTCCCCAGGTTTATAGAACTGGCTGTAGCAGAGGTGGTGACGGAACTGGCAGTGGCAATAGTCATTGTGCAGGCAGTTTTGGGGGGATAATCACGAAACAGCTGACAAGAGACGGGTGATGGCTACTTTGTGGTCTTAGAGGATAAACTGGACATCTCTATTCTGCTAGTAGAGGTAGAACGACCTGCAGTTCCCTTCTTTCTAGTTTTTGGTTTGGACTGCTGCTGCTGAGTCTGACTAGTACTACTCAAAGTACTCTTCTTTCCCCGCCTGCTGCTGCTAGCTCTGCTTGAAAGCAACTGCACTGTGGTGGTGTTGGTGGTTGCTGGGTCACTGCAGCTGGTACCAGGACGAGGAACATCAGGTTGTTCACTAAGACTCAAATCCATTACCTGCCCACATGACAACTGTGACACTGGCAGTGTGACTCTGAAAATTATTCAAGCAAATAACTTGTATTATGAATATTTTTAATAAAACCACCACAGGTGACTCTCTCTTGCGGTGGCGAAAAGGCACCCTGCCTGCCTATAGAATTGTGACACTGGCAGTGTGACTGAAGATTATTCAAACAAATCACTTGTATTTTGAATATTTTTAATAAAACCAACACAGATGACGCTCCCTTGCGGTGGCTTAAAGGCACCCTGCCTGCCTATACAACTGTGACACTGGCAGTATGACTGAAAATTATTCAAACAAATAACTTGTATTTTGAATATTTTTAATAAAACAAACACAGGTGACTCTCCCTTGCGGTGGCTTAAAGGCACCCTGCCTGCCTATACAACTGTGACCCTGGCAGTGTGACTATGAAAATTAGTCAGACAAATAACTTGTAGTTTCTATATTTTTAATAAAACAAAAACACGTGAATTTCCCTTGCGGTGGTGAAAAGGCACCCTGTCAGCCTATATAACTGTGGCGCTGAAGATTATTCAAACAAATAACTTGTATTTTGAATATTTTTAATAAAGCCAACACGGGTGACTAGCCGTTGCGGTGGATTAAAGGCACCCTGCTTGCCTATACAACTGTGACACTGGCAGTGTGACTCTGAAAACTAGTCAGACAAATAACTTGTATCTTGAATATTTTTAATAAAACAAACACAGGTGACTCTCTCTCTTGCGGTGGAGAAAAGGCACCCTGCCTGCCTATACAACTGTGACACTGGCAGTGTGACTCTGAAAATTATTCAAACAAATAACTTGTATCTTGAATATTTTTAATAAAATCAACACAGGTGACTCTCCCTTGCGGTAGCTAAAAGGCACCCTGCTTGCCTATACAACTGTGACACTGGCAGTGTCACTCTGAAAATTATTCAAACAAATAACTTGTATTTTTTATCTTTTTAACAAAACCAACACAGGTGACTATCCCTTGCAGTGGTGAAAAGGCACCCTGTCTGCCTATACAACTGTGACCCTGGCAGTGTGACACTGAAGATTATTCAAACAAATAACTTGTATTTTGAATATTTTTAATAAAACCAACACAGGTGACTCTCCCTTGCAGTGGCGAAAAGGCACCCTGCCTGCCTATACAACTGTGACACTGGCAGTGTAACTCTGGAAATAAGTCAAAGAAATAACTTGTAGTTTCTATACTTTTAATAAAACAATCACAGGTGACTCTCCCTTGCTGTGGTGAAAAGGCACCCTGTCTGCCTATACAACTGTGACACTGGCAGTGTGACTGAAGATTATTCAAACAAATCACTTGTATTTTGAATATTTTTAATAAAACCAACACAGGTGACTCTCTCTTGAGGTGGCTTAAAGGCACCCGGCCTGCCTATACAACTGTGACCCTGGCAGTGTGACTCTGAACATTAGTCAGACAAATAACTTGTAGTTTCTATATTTTTAATAAAACAAAAACAGGTGAATTTCCCTTGCGGTGGTGAAAAGGCACCCTGCCAGCCTATGCAACTGTGGCACTGAAGATTATTCAAACAAATAACTTGTATTTTGAATATTTTTAATAAAGCCAACACAGGTGACTATCCGTTGCGGTGGCTTAAAGGCACCCTGCTTGCCTATACAACTGTGACACTGGCAGTATGACTCTGAAAACTAGTCAGACAAATAACTTGTAGTTTCTATATTTTTAATAAAACAAACACAGGTGACTCTCCCTTGCGGTGGAGAAAAGGCATCCTGCCTGCCTATACAACTGTGACACTGGCAGTGTGACTGTAAATTATTCAAACAAATAACTTGTATCTTGAATATTTTTAATAAAACAAACACAGGAGACTCTCCCTTGCGGTGGCTAAAAGGCACCCTGTCTGCCTATACAACTGTGACGCTGGCAGTGTGATTCTGTAAATTATTCAAATAAATAACTTGTATTTTGAATATTTTTAATAAAACAAACACAGGTAACTCTCCCTTCTGGTGGCGAAAAGGCACCTTGCCTGCCTATACAAATGTGACACTGGCAGTGTGACTGAAGATTATTCAAACAAATCAGTTGTATTTTTAATATTTTTAATAAAACCAACACAGGTGACTCTCCCTAGCGGTGGCTTAAAGGCACCCGGCCTGCCTATACAACTGTGACACTGGCAGTGTGAAACTGAAGATTATTCAAACAAATAACTTCTATTTTATATATTTTTAATAAAACCAACACAGGTGACTCTCCCTTGCGGTGGCGAAAAGGAACCCTGCCTGCCTGTACAACTGTGACGCTGGCAGTGTGACTCTGAAAATTATTCAAACAAATAACTTGTATTTTGAATATTTTTTTTTTTTTTTTCGTTTAAAATGCTTTATTAGATAATAAACAGATACAATTACAATAATGCGGAGACAGTCATCAAGAATATCAGATAATGATACAAGAAAGAAAATATCAGCGTTGTACAGTGAATTGGAAGCACTTGGGTGCACTGTAACATAGTATGGCAAACACGGTAATAGTCATCAAAATCCGTCATAAATAAAAAAAATGAAACAACAATAAGCTGTCATATATAGAGAAAACAGAGAAGAGAAGAGAGAAAGAACAAAAAAGAAAAAAAAAAAAAAAAAAAGGGAAAAACGAGGGGAGGTAAGGGGAGGGAGGGGGAGAGAGAGTGAATATGGAGGTTAGCTCCCAAAAACACTCCAGATGATACCCTTGAAGGAAAGAGAGCATCAGCCGAAGCGAAAAAGGAAAGAAAAAGAACTAGGATCCATCTAACCACGACACTGCAACACAAGTATCATAATTCAAATCGATATATTATGTGAGTTGCACCAGGGGGACCATATTTTAGCATAACCTGCACTTCTCCCCTGCAAATGCATAGTCATTTTCTCAAGGGTCAAGACATTTCCCACTTTCTGAATCCATGTAGGAAGGGAGGGCGAAGTAGAAGACTTCCACAACAATGGAATGCACATCCTAGCCGCAGTAAAAAGATGGGAAAGAAGAGTTCTTAAAGAGCTAGATTGGCTGACATCTGATAATCCAAGGGATAGCAGGTACAAAGAGGGGGCAAAGGGAAGATCAATAGATAAAGACGAAGTAATCTCCCTATGAATCGCATCCCAAAAAGGGATGATCCTCGGGCAGGACCACCAAATGTGTTCCATAGATCCCACATCCGCATTACACCTCCAACATGTAGGCACAACACTTGGGTAAAAACGGTGAATGGATAACGGAACCCTATACCACCGTGTTAACAGCTTATAATTAGTCTCAGCCGCAGTAGCATTCCTAGAGGAGGCAAGAGCTGTTTTCAGAGCATTCTCCCAAGTATCCCCGGGTATGTCAACTCCTAGTTCTGACTCCCACTCAACGCGTTGCGTCTCCCAATTCCCCCTATCAGGTGTCAATAATGAATGTATCTTAGCCACGGGACAAAGAGAGGAGGGAGACACAGAGAGGGATGGAGAACAAAGAGATTCAAACTTAGTCAAAGGTCTTAACATGGAGACCTTGCTAGGATGAGAAGTCAGGAAATCATGAAGCTGGACATATGACCAGTAATCTGCAGAATGTAAATCCCATTTAAGCTGCAACCTATCAAATGGAAGGAGTGGCCCATCCTGTGATAAGTCAACAACCCGGAGAGCTCGTCCCTGTGTCCATCGAGCGAACCGCCCACCCGACTCACCCGGAGGGAAGTCCGGACACTGCATTACCGAGAAGAGCGGGGATGGTATACTAGATAGATCTCCAACTACAGAGTCCCAAACCAGAAAAAGAGGGGAAAGAATGGGATGCATACGGACCAGTCCAGGGCGATGCACAGGTAAGTACCAGGGCAAGGAAGTCAAAGGAAGCGGCTGGCTCAGAGATTCTTGCATCAAAACCCAGTCTTTCTGAGATGAGGAGCGAAACCAGTGAGGTATGGCGCTGAGAACAACCGCCCTATAGTAACGCGTTACGTCCGGAGCACCAAGTCCCCCACAACGTCTCGGCAAGGAGATATTAGTAAACCGAATGCGTGCTGGCTTACCCCCCCAGATAAAAGAGTTAAAAGACCGCTGCAGGGACTTAAGAAACGCGCGGGGTAAAAATATAGGAAGAGCTTGAAATAAATACAACACCTTTGGTAAAATTACCGTCTTAAGTAGACTAATACGACCAGTCCACGACAAGAATAGAGCAGAAAATCTTTTCAAATCAGAGTCTATAGACTTGGCCATGGGAACATAATTTAGACGAAAGACATCTGAAATAGAGGATGGTATGTGAACACCAAGGTAGGAGATCGACGTCGTGGCCCATGAGAAGGGCACCGCAGATCTTAGCAGACGGGCCTCATGTGGAGGGACCGTAAGATTTAAGACCTCCGTTTTAGATAGGTTAGCTTTAAAATTACTAACGGCACCAAAAGCCTTAAGCTCCGCTACCAGAGCTGGAAGAGAGGAGAGAGGATCAGACAAAGAGAAAATTAAATCGTCCGCAAATAATGCAATTTTATAGTCACGGGCACCCATCTGAATGCCTCTGATGACTGGGTTCTGCCTTACTCGGCACGCCAACGTCTCCATAACCATTATGAAAATAATGGGCGATAAAGGACAGCCCTGCCTAGTCCCATTGTGGATCAAAAAAGGCTGAGACAGAAAACCATTCACACAGACACGAGCAGAAGGGTTGCAGTACAGGGCCAAGACATAAGATAGGAATCGCGGACCTATCCCAAACCCCTCCAAAGTTGCCTTGATGAAACCCCAATCCACTCTGTCAAAAGCCTTCTCGGCATCGACAGAAACTAGCAAAGAAGGGGACGGAAGCAATTGGGAGTGATGAATGAGATGAAGCACTTTTAAAATGTTGTCCCGGGTCTCCCTCCCCGGTACAAAACCAGCCTGGTCTGTGTGAATGATCCTCGGCAATAAGGGACGAAGTCTATTAGCAAGCACTTTTGCATAGATCTTTAAATCAACATTTAATAAAGATATTGGCCTATAACTGGCACACTGCGAGGGATCTTTCCCCGCCTTGGCAATAAGCGTTATATGAGCTTCAGATAATAGAGGATGATCAGGCATAGAGTACGGTAAGTCATTGAACATAGCAGTGAGTGAAGGCAAAAGGAGATCCCTAAAGGTACGATAAAACTGTAGTGGAAAACCATCCGGTCCCGGTGACTTCCCCACAGACATCTGCCCAATAGCCCTCCTAACCTCATCTTGAGTGATATCCCCCTCCAAAGCCTCCATCTGGGAGGGAGTCAATTTAGGGAGTGATGAGGTAGCAATATATTGGTGCTGGGAGACAGAAAGGTTGTCATCGGAAGGGGGATCCAAGTTATAGAGTGATAGAAAGAAGGAGCGAAATTCCGAAGTAATGGAGGGAAGAGTGTGCACCACCCCTTGGGAAGTTGAATTAATACTATGAATGGGGGTGTGGGTGAGGTGACCTCTAGTCTGAAGAGACATCCAACGACCACCCTTATTCCCTTGCTCATAATGGAATCTGCGATTCCACAGATAGGATCTGTGTACCTGCGCTAAAAGAAGCGATTTAACTTTATTCCTACATTCCGTAACTTCCCGTAGAGAAGCAGGAGAAGCGGACAATTGATGAGACCCCTCTAATCTCTTAAGATCCAGCAACAGAGAATTGAGTTGGGCACTAAGATGTCTACGGCGCTGTGAAGTCAATTGAATACAATGTCCCCGGAGAACACATTTCAACGCTTCCCATAAAGTTGAAGGAGAAATATCTGGGGTACAATTAAACCAAAGATACTCCCCAAGCAAACCATGTAACTTTTCCACTATTGTCGAGTCAGACAGAAGAGAAGCATCTAACCTCCAACCCCTAGAAGGTGGTAGAGTCAGTGGGAGATCCACCACCACATCCACTAGTGCATGATCAGACCAGGTGATGGGGTGAATGGTAGCATTAGAAACATAATGTAAGTTATCCTGAGAGATAAATAAAATATCGATCCTGGAATAGGTTGAATGTGGAGCAGAATAAAAAGAATAACTACGCGAAAGTGGATTCAAAATCCTCCAAGCATCAATCAATGCATGTTCATGAAAAAGCCTACGTAAAGCTGCATAATGTGATGGGCGAAGGTTAGAAGTGCCTGATGAACAATCTAGACGAGGAGTCAAAACAGTGTTAAGGTCCCCACCAAAGAGTAATAGACCCTCCCTAAACGCTTGTAAATCCTGCAAAGACTTACGAAGGAAAGGAAGCTGAGAAGCATTAGGGGCGTATACAGTAGCAAATGTAACCTTGAGAGCACCAAGAGTACCCTTAACAAAAACATACCGTCCATCCTTATCAAGTAGGGTATCAGTACACTTGAAAGCTAAAAAACGATGTAAGAAAATAGCAACTCCACATTTCTTGGACGTGGCACAACTAAGATAGAAGTCGGGGAACTTTTTACTGCGGATAGTTGGGACATGATCCTTTTTGAAGTGAGTCTCCTGCACAAAACAAACCTGCCCATTGAGACGTGAACACTCCCTGAAAAGAAGTGAACGCTTCTGCGGTGTATTTAATCCCTTAACATTAAGGGATAAAACCTTAAGCTGCAAGGTCATGATCAGTTACAACGGGGATCCACTCGTTCTTATACATATGGAGCATTACCCCAGACACTCTCATCCATTGGGAGGGAGGCGGGTGGAAAGGGAAAAAAAAAAAAAACGGGCAGAGAAGCAAAACACAGGAACAAAGAAAGAAAGAAAAGAGAGAGAATAGCTGAGAGGATCCTCGAGCAAGAAAGACTCGCTGCGAGTATAGCCAGCAAACATAACAAAATAACCGCTAGCATGAACATTAGATCATCAAAAAACCGCCATAAGCGGAGAGGGGGGTAAAACCTCACAGACATAAGAAAACCATGAGGTAGTAGAGCCCTTACATATTGAATAAGAAAATAAACACATGCAAGTAAGAGAGTGCATAACAATTGAACAAACATGAACAGGTAGGAGCATATACTGGTAATACAAAAGAAACCCTGTAAAAGGGTTCTGATCCCTGAGTGAACCCCCACTAAGGCACCTATAAGCTAATAAAGCCTCTAGTGATCTCCCTCTACCCACCCCGGCACCCGATTCCACAAGTGCCAGAGAAGGACAAGGGTTACACCAAGTAACCTACATAAGTCAGGGAGGAGAAGCACTCTCCCGCAGTGCCCGCCCCAGAGTGCTCCACTCGCAGGCCCCAAGGGGAAGCCGGCAGACGGGACACTCCAGGCCGCGAGACCCGGCAGAGGGACAACACAACATGTCCTGAGAACAAAGCGAGCCGTACATCCATTAAAGAAAATACAAACTTAAAAACAGTAACCCACCACATCATAAATAACATAGCGTGTAGGGTCGCCATATCAAGGCGCCTCACAGGCAAATAGCCCATAGGTCGCTGCCGACCCCACGGCGGCCCCAGCCACAAAGGCACGAGGCACACCGCGGGCCAGCCCAGCAACCCATCCAACCCATAAAACATTTGAAACGGTAATCCCCCTTTATAAAGATATACCAACTCCATAGGAACTGTCCGCAGTGTCCAAACTGTAATCCAACAGGTAAGTAAGGTAATCCCCCTTTATAAAGATATACCAACTCCATAGGAACCGTCCGCAGTGTCCAAACTGTAATCCAACAGGTAAGTAAGGTATATGAAAAGTCTCAAGGCGAGCGGGAGTCTGATGGAGAAGAAGTGGCGGGGCGCTTATTTCTCGCCGGTACCTGTCTCCAATGATCCCAAGGAATCGAAAGGGTAGACGGCAGGGGTCGTTGAAGGCCTTCCACCACAATAGGGGAAATCACAGGACATCGGATCACCTCGCAAAGGCCCTGTATCTCCTCCGCCCGCCTGATGGTATGGGATCTACCCTCAAAGGTAACCGTCATGGAGAACGGGAATCCCCATCGATATGGAATCTGCCGCTTCCTGAGTTCATCCGCCAAAGGCTTGAACTGACGCCGCAATTGCAAGGTCCGCAGGGATAGATCGTTGAACAGAGATACCTCAGCATTCTCATACTTAAGACATGGTAAGTCTCTCGCCTTTCTCATGATTAGATCTTTCTGGGCAAAGGAGTGGAGGCAGCAAATGACATCGCGTGCCCTGTCACCCTGTTGGTTCCTCGGCCTCAGCGCCCTGTGAGCTCTTTCAATCTCAATATCCGAGGGTGAGGGCAGTAGTAAGATGGAATTGAAGAGAGACTGCAATACCTCCACTAAGTTGCCGGCGGGGACCGACTCTGGTAGGCCCTTAATGCGTATGTTGGACCTGCGGCCTCTGTTCTCCAAATCATCCACGTGAGCTCTCAATAGATCAATAGTTTCATCTTGTAAAGTCATATAGCGGTGTAGATCCTCTTGTCTCGTAGCAAGAGAGTCCTGTGCAACCTCCAGATCCTGCACCCGGTCACCCAAATGATGAAGGTCAGAACGTAGCGAGTTTATGTCTGTCTTAATAGAGTCGCGTAGGGCCGCCAACATCACCTCTAATTCGGACTTAGTCGGCAGAGGTTGTAAATCTTGTAGCGTAGCTGGCCTAGAGGCATTCTCAGGCCGATTCTCCTTCTCGGCGTCCTCCATTAAACACGCACTCAGCGTCCGCGACGTCCGCTGCCCCCCTTGGTCTCTCACGGTCTCAGTCTCGAAATATGAACGAATCTGCAACAATTTCTTCTTCTTCCCAGTCATGCTCACCCCCAATATAGATTGAGGGGTAGAAGTAAGGCACTCTGCACTGCTACTGACAGCTGCATTTAGCTATAAAAGCGTTTAGGGCTCCGGAGCAAGGAGACTACACGTCCGCCATCTTGTGAGTCCGGCCACGCCCCGTATTTTGAATATTTTTAATAAAATCAACACAGGTGACTCTCCCTTGCGGTGGCTTAAAGGCACTCTGCTTGCCTATACAACTGTGACACTGGCAGTGTGACTTAAAATTATTCAAACAAATAACTTGTATTTTTTTATATTTTTAATAAAACCAACACAGGTGACTCTCCCTTGCGGTGGCGAAAAGGCACCCTGTCTGCCTATACAACTGTGACACTGGCAGTGTGACTCTGAAATTTATTCATACAAATAACTTGTATTTTGAATATTTTTAATAAAACCAACACAGGTGACTCTCCCTTGTGGTGGCAAAAAGGCACCCTTCCTGCCTATACAACTGTGACACTGGCAGTGTGACTCTGAAGATTATTCAAACAAATAACTTGCATTTTTTACATTTTCTTTAAGGAACACAGCTGACTCTCCCTTATGGTGGCAATAAGGCACCCTGCCTGCCTATACAACTGTCAGACTGGCTGGTGTGACACTCTGAAAATTATTCGAAGAAATCCCTAATATTTTTTATATTTTGCACAGGAACAAAGATGATTCTCCCTTGCAGTGGCAACAACTGGCACTAATCCTGGCTGCCTGCCTGTGTTTAGCCTAATGCTACCTGCCTGACTACAGAACAACTGGACACTCTCTAATCTCTTCTTTTCTCACTGAGCTCCAACAATGCAATGAGGAAATGCAGGCTGTCTGCCTGGGTGACTGTGTCATTAGACCAACACCCATCATGAAACAAAGAAGGCAACTGGAATACAGACAAAAGAGGGAAAGTAGTGCATGAAACGGAGAATGGAATTGGACTAGAGACATGGAGGGAAAATTATGGAGGGAAAGTAGTCAAGCACGCGCAAGTAGTACAAAAAAGATCCGACTCCGAATAGTCCTGGTCAAAAGTAGTCGAAACTTTCGGAAATTTGTAGAATGCTGAAACCTCCGAAAGTTTTGACGACTTTTGGTCCAGGGCTGTTCGAAGTCAGATCTTTTTTTTTTGGAATGACCCTTGAGTGTCGGATTGTCAAAATATCTCTGATTGACCCCATTTTCAACGAAATCCGAATGTCTCCGAATCAGTACGCACAAGTCTAGAAGGCAAGTGCCTACATCCATTTCCCCACAACAGACATGTAGTGGGCACGGGTTAAACAGGCCTTCTACGGCAGGGGTGGAATGCCCAAGGTCATGGGTGCCATTGACTGCACACACGTGTGATTAAGAGCCCCTGCACATGAGCCACATCTCTACATCAAAAGGAAGAGTTACCACTCGATAAATGTCCAGATTGTGAGTGTGATGCCGGGATGAAGATCAACAACATGTGTGCCAAATTCCCTGGGAATTGCCAAGACTCACATATCCTCACCAAGGAGGGACACATACAGGAGGATGGCTGTTGGGTGAGTCAACAGAGAACACACACCACCACATCCACAGGTACACGCACACGACGCATGTACACACACCTCAGTATGTGCATGACACAAAAAGGGGGGAGATCCACTAAGCGGTGATGAAGAGGTGATCAAATGTAGATGACTCCACCAGGTTATCACATCTCCAATTCCTATGTAATGACATGGAGCTCATGTGCCCAGATCCCTTCAACTGTGGACATCTCTGTGCATAGGCGCCATAGAATAACATGGGAATTGGAGAAGTGATGGACTGGAGAAGTCATCTCCATCAAATCACCTCTTCATCACTGCTTGTGAATATCCGCCATGAATACATCATCCATGTAACATGTGATTCACATATCACCATGTTACTACTCATCTACAGGTGATGCTGGCTATGGGTGCAAGACTTGGCTGCTCACAATCCCTACACACCTGCTGAGGAGCACTACAACGAGGCACATGTCCGGACCAGGAATGTCATTGATCGCACCTTTGGGCAGCTCAAATCCAGGTTCCGTTGCCTGGATCACTCTGGGGGCGCTCTGCAATATTCACCTGCTAAAGTATGTGATTTAATCTAGGCATGTACCCTGTTACACAACATTGCTGTGGACAAACGTCTCAATGAGGATGTTCAGCCACAGCAGCCTATGGAGGTCCCTGTTCCCATTGATGGGGGGAAGGATATGTTGAGAGGGACACAGATGTGAAACAGGCTCATCAGGGACTACGTCACCTGTGAGTACTATGCATGTGTGATCATGGTTGTGCTTGTGGAATGCATGCAAACACATGCAAACTAACAATAATTATCTGTGCCACTCCACAGGATGACCCAGCACCACTGTCCTAGCATGTCAAGGACATCATCCTTTATCCTGGGATAAAAGGTAAACCATATTGTTCATGTACATCACATACTGAGTTTTACTGATGGAAAACTACATCTACCAAGTTGAACATAGCCATGACACCTGTAGAACCCTTTGAGTCACAGAGGGATACCCAATGCAATGACATGCAATGGATGCCACTCAGGAATAACATGTGTTAACCCCTTGAGTGCCATAGAGGTACACAAAACATTCCAAGGCAATCAGTTGTGTACCCCTCTGGCACTCAATTGGTTCGGTGGATAATGGATCAGACTTAGCTAGCATATGAGCAATGCCTAATGGAGCTGAATGGTGGATGTGTGTGGTGTTGGCTAAGGTATGGTAGTAACGATCCATGAGTTGGGTTGCAAGGCCTGCCATGCTAACTTGTTTGTGTGTGTGTATAGCACAATGAATACTACACTCCATTTCTTGCCAATGTGTTGTCCAGGCATCATGACCATATGAGGGGATGGCAAGCAGACATTTGTATGTGTGTGATGCGGACCCTGAGCACACACCTCATAAGTATGTAGATCAAGATCCATGAAATAGCTCCCCTGTTTCAGGGGTCTTGGTTTACACTAAGCTGTGTGTGCCCACTCATATACATTTGTCTGCTTGCCATCCCCTTGATACAAAACCCATAAGGTCATGACGGCTAGACAACACCTTGACAAGCAATGGATTGTTCACTCCGTGTCACATAACAAAGCTTTACCCGTGGAGTGCCAGTAAGGTCTTCAAAGCATTGCTGAGCAATGTGTTGTGTACACCTCTGGCACTCAAGGGCATGATGATGGTACAGCAATAGTATGACTGTTGTGTTCATAGTGCACTTTCAAATCTAGTTTTAACTCTATGCAGGCATCCATGGCATGACCCCTCATGGTCCAGAGTTTTGTTCCGGTGACATGTTGACTCCACTTCCATGAGGATCATCTGTTAGTGTTGATGTCAATAAAACATCCTATATAATAATTTGCTAAATCGTGTGTAACGCTGCGACATGCGCAGTAGACACTGCTGCGCGTGCTGCAGTCATGCGCAGCAGAGACTGTCCGCGCTGCAGGTGATACAGAGCTGGGCGCTACGAAGGAGTGTCCTGCTCTGTATCAGCCATGGCGCGGGCAGTCTCTACTGTGCGTGACTGCCCCACGACCCGGTGGCAGTGGCACTGTGGCCCGTGTAACAGGCTGTTCAACTAGAATAATCATATATGACTATTCTGTGTCATTGATTACCTTTCCCTCATCAGGGTTTTAAACGGATAGTAATACTTACAATGTTTTCAAATCTATATTGTAGGGTTTATCCCCCCCCACTGCTGAAAGCTGTTTGATTCCAAAGTTGTTCCAGCTCAAAGTTTAAATTCATACATCATATATCAATCAAACTGGCCTGAAAGTGTCAAATGGGCTGTTTCTACATCATCCTATGGACAGGTCTGGTCCTTGCACCATGAATCTCCATAGGATGGTGTAGCAACAGCGTCACTTCACAATTTCAAGCCAATGTGATATTTCATCTTTCTACTTCAGGTTTGAGCTGCAATAACTTGTGAATGAAACCTCTTTCAGCAGTGAGAGTTCCCTTGTTTTACTCAGGGTGATGAACCCTACTACATATGTCTTTAAACATTCTAAGCATTACTATCCCCTTAATTGTGATCATGTTGTTGATCTATCTAATGTGTTCATGTTCTTCAAGTTCAAGTCCCATCATGGAACAACACCCTGATGTTGTTTGGCTTTGATATGTTTGTGAGTTGAGCTTGTACAAAAATGTCTGTATGTGATATGTGTGTTCACCTCTGCTGTAAAAGCTTGAGATGCCATTCATCATGCACGAGTTGTGTTCACTGCATAGCTTTGCAATGCATTGGAGACAACTCACTACTTTACACCAATGTTAGATGTGCATGAGTTGTGTTCACTGCATAGCTTTGCAATGCATTGGAGACAACTCTGCTACTAACCGGGTTTGACGTGGGCATGTGTCAAAGCAACAACTGCACATTTATTGAGTCAATAATGGACCCCAATTTATTTTTTTTTCTTGGGGGTGCTTTGGGCGGGGCTGCAGAGGTGGCCTCCTGCACTCAATGCCATGAGGCCCTAGTGGGTCTGGAGGCTGTAAGTGGCAGTGGTGAAGTGCTGGCAGGGGTAGTGGCACTGGAACTGGAGGCCTGGGCCTGGCGTCGGCTCTCCAGCCTGTTGCGTTTCCTCATCTCCATAACCACCTGGTTCACTGCAACTGACATTCTGTTGGTGTAGGTGACCAAGTGGTTGGTGAGGGTCAACTGCTGGGCCTCCATGCTGACCAGGAGGTGTGCAATATGCTGCTCCAGCCTGTAGAGGGACCGCACACACCTCCTGGCGACCCGGAGTTGCCTCTTCTGAAGTGACATGCACTCCTGATCCAAGATAATTGTGCTTGCAGGAGTGTGTGTCGAAGAGGGAGTGGAGACTGGTGGTGTGGATGCAATTTGTGGAGCAATTTGCTCCCCCTAAGGCACTGGAGATCTGGATGACGGGGATGGAGAAGGCTGATCACTGTCATGGTGGTGAGGGCCATCCTGGAGGGACTGTGTGGACATTTCCAGTTCTGGGATCTCCCCTTCACTTCCATGGGATCCCCCAGTGTACACTGGTGGTGTGGGTGGTGTTGGCGGGGTGAACACATGCCTAGCTTGGGATCGTTGTGGCTCCCCGATGAGCCCCACGTGTTCGTACTCCAAGGGACATTGAAATGTAGACCCCTGTGTGTCCTCTTGCCACATGTGTTGTTGTGGCTTCCATGTAAGGCCATACTTTGCCTGCTGTGGCATGGCCACTCTCTCAGGCATCCAATGCCTACCAGTTTTTGGTGGTGATTTGGCCTGGTAGGCCAGCTGCTGCTGCTGAGGTGCTGGTGGGGCCTGGTAGGCCAGCTGCTGCTGCTGAGGTGCTGGTGGGGCCTGGTAGGCCGGCTGCTTCTGCTGCTGAGGTGCTGATGGGGCCTGGTAGGCCAGCTGCTGCTGCTACTGCTGAGGTGCTGGTGGGGCCTGGTAGGCCAGCTTCTGCTGTTGAGCTGCTGGTGGGGCCTGGTAGGCTAGCTGCTGCTGCTGCTGGGGTGGTGGCGGGGCCAGGTAGGCCAGCTGCTGCTGTGGTGGTGGGGGGCCCAGGTAGGCCAGCTGCTGCTGCGGCTGTGGTGGTGGTGGGGCCAGGTAGGCCAGCTGCTGCTGCTGCTGTGGTAGTGGTGGGGCCCGGTAGGTCTTGTAATTCTCAGGAGGTAGGGGGAGGAGAAGATTATGCCAAGTGAGACACACGGGGACTCTAAGTCACAACTGCCACCCAAGCAGTCCGGTCAGTGCTAGTACTACTATTAAGAATGTCCAGCAGCTTGTTAGTGTTAGGAGTGAAGAAGGGGGTGATCATCATTATACTAATGACCGTGTGTCACGGTTTGTTTTGACTCTCAGACACAGAGTTAAGATAAAAACACAACTTTATTGAAAGTTTAAAGAGAACCCTCGCGTTTTTGGCATACACATATAATAACACATGTACAATGCAATAGTGAATAGTGGTACAGTGAATAATAGAAAGGCTCTACCGGCCTTGCCAATACCGGGTAAGGTAACCTTAAGACTGGCACAATATGGAGATGGGTTCTACCGGCCTTACCAATATACCGGGCAAGGCAGCCTGGAGGCTTGCATAACGAGAGAGGAGGCTCTACCGGCCCTGCCAATATACCGGACAAGGCAGCCTTGAGACTGACACAAAGAGAGAGGAGGCTCTACCGGCCTTGCCAATATACCGGGCAATGCAGTCTTGAGACTGGCACAATGAGAGAGGAGGCGCTACCGGCCTTGCCAATATACCGGACAAGGCAGCCTTGAGACTGGCACAATGAGAGAGGAGGCTCTACCGGCCTTGCCAATATACCGGGCAAAGCAGCCTCGCTGGACCCAGAGAACTGCAAGTACTGTAGCCTAAGAGGAGATGGCCTCAGCGACAAAAATATAGGTGGAGTAAACCAGTTGCCTATACTGGGCACACAGAGGCCTTGCCGGGGCTGTATAGGTGTCAACGAGCACCCGGTAATGATGGAGCAAATCAGTACCCGCGTACAGGACCAAATAAGACATTGACGGTTCTATATGGATACTGAGAGCAACCGGTTATATATGGAGCGAACCAGTACCCACGTACTGGATGACAAAAGACTCTACCGGTGCTGAATGGAATGCAGCAAGCAACCGGTTTATACGTGGAGCGAACCAGTACCCGCATACTGGATTACACAAGACTCTACCGGTGCTGTATGGAATGCAGCAAGCAACCGGTTATGCGTGTAGCGAACCAGTACCCGCGTACTGGATAACACAAGACTCTACCGGTGCTGTATGGAACGCAACAAGCAACCGGTTATGTGAGGAGTGAACCAGTACCCGCTTACTGAATACACAAGACTCTACCGGTGCTGTATGGAACGCAACAAGCAACCGGTTATGCGTGGAACAAACCAGTACCCGCGGCGTACTGGATTACACAAGACTCTACCGATGCTGTATGGAATGCAGCAAGCAACCGGTTATACATGGAGTGAACCAGTACCCGCGTACTGGATACACAAGACTCACTGAATGATAAGAATGTCGCCCAAGGCGACATGAAGGAGGATACACTTTGCACGCGATCCAGGAGCAGGAACACAGCCAGGACAGGACAGGAAACAGGAACAGTAACGGCAGCCAACTGGATCAGGAACGGCAGCAGGAACAACAGCCCAAACCAGATCAGGAATGGAGGCAGGAACCAAGACACCGAGGAAGCTGTCAGGCAGGTACACAGGCGATCTCTGGAGCGAAGTAGAATCAGTCACGGCCCAGGAAGCTCAGGAAAACAGTGCAGGTGCTAGCGACATAGAGACACCACGAAAGGGCAACCAAAGGGTGCCCAAGCCCAGTCTAAATAGGCAATACAGGGCGGGCTGAAGACAGGCAGCCAATGGAGAGCCCAATCAGATAACTGACAGGAAAAGGCAGCAGTCACGGGCACCGTGATAGTACCCCCCTCTCAAAGACCCCTCTTCTAGAAGAGGGACCTGGTTTCTGTGGGTACTTGGAATGAAAAATTTGCAGTAATTTGGGAGCATGAAGGTCCTTACTGTCCACCCAGGATCGTTCTTCCGGACCATAACCCTTCCAATGTACCAAATACTGCAATTTTCCTCTAAGTCTGCGGGAATCAATGATACTCTGAACTTCGTACTCCTCCTGACCTTCAACCTCTATAGACCCTGGCACCACAGGGTTAGTAGTATAACGGTTGCATACAAGAGGTTTGAGGAGAGACACATGGAACACATTATGAATACGCACGGAAGCAGGAATGTCCAAAGCATAAGAGATAGGGTTGATTTTATGAATCACCCTATAAGGACCAATAAACCGAGAAGCCAATTTGTTAGAAGGAACTTGTAGTTTGAGGTTTCTGGAGGAAAGCCATACTCTGTCCCCAACCTGGAAGGAAACAGCTGGCAGCCGTCTACGATTGGCATGATGCTGAATGCGCTGGAAAGACTAACTGAATGCCCTCTGGACTTGTGCCCATGTGGAGCGGAGCTGCTCGATATGCTCATCCAGAGCTGGAATCTGCTGCGACTGAAATGAATCCGGGAGCAAACAAGGCTGGAACCCATAATTGATCAGAAAAGGGGAGCTCCCGGATGAAGAATTAACCGCACAGTTCCTGGCGAACTCTGCCCAAGGCAGCAGGTCAGCCCAGTTATCATGATGGTCAGTAACAAAACAGCGCAGGAACTGCTCTAGTCCCTGATTGGCACGCTCAGCGGCCCCATTGGTCTGGGGGTGATAGGCAGAGGAAAAGGACAATTGGATGCCCATTTGTTCGCAAAATGCTCTCCAAAATTTGGACACAAACTGGCTCCCCCGGTCGGACACCAGCACTCTGGGTACTCCATGCAACCAAAATACTTCTTTAGCGAAAACCACCGCTAATTCTTTGGCAGAGGGAAGGCCATGGAGAGGCACAAAATGAGCCATTTTAGAAAACCTGTCCACCACCATAAGTATGAAGGAATACCCTCTAGACACTGGCAACTCTCCCATAAAATCAATGGAAACGTGAGACCATGGACGTTCGCCATTAGGCACCGGCTGGAGCAGGCCCACAGGGAGGTGTCTAGGGGTCTTGGCATGGGCACAGGTGGTACAGGCATTAGTAAATGCAGCACAATCTGCCCTCAGGGAGGGCCACCAGAAGACTTGTGAGAGAGACCAAATCAATTGATCTCTACCAATATGACCCGCGTCTTTAGAGGAGTGGTATGTCTCAAGCAATCGTGTGGGAAATGGCTCATCAACAAAACACTTGCCCACTGGAGTTTCTGGGGGAGCGGTAGCCTGGGAGGCCAATATCTCTTCCCCCAGTGGTGAAGTGATACTTGTGAGTAGAGTAGCCAATATACGATCAGGCTGTATTATAGGTGCTGGGACCTCGTCCCTGTCCACTTCAGGCTCAAATTGTCTAGACAGGGCATCAGCCCTAACATTCTTAGACCCAGGCAGGTACGATACAATAAAATTGAATCAAGAGAGGAACAATGCCCACCTGGCCTGGCGAGAGGACAATCTTTTAGCCTCAGAAAGATAGGTCAGTTTTTTATGGTCAGTCAGAATTAATATTGGATTTTTGCTGCCCTCTAATAAATGACACCATTCTTTCAGGGCGAGAATGATAGCCAGTAGTTCTCTGTCACCTATCTCATAATGACTTTGAGCCACGGACAATTTCTTGGAGAAAAACCCACATGGTCTCAGAGTTCCTCCTTTCACAGGTCAATGAGAAAGTACTTCCCCAACCCCGATCTCTGAGGCATCAACCTCCAATGTAAACGGGAGAGATGGGTTGGGGTGGGATAACATAGGGGCAGTCACAAAAGCAGATTTGAACCTCTCAAAAGCATCTTCAGCTGCCACCGACCACTGGGAGGGATTATCACCCTTGTGAGTAAGGTCAGACAATGGTTTAACAATCGTGGAAAAGTTCTTAATAAACTTTCTGTAATAATTAGCGAAACCCAGAAATCGCTGAATTGCTTTTAGGCCCTTAGGCCGAGGCCATTGCAAAACTGCCGCAAGTTTCTCCTGATCCATGGCAATGCCTTCTTTGGCAATCACGAATCATGAAACTCGCATTTTTCCAATTTGCAATACAATTTGTTTTTATGTAGGCGGAGCAACACTTCTGACACGTCTTTAATGTGTTGTGACACATTTTCAGAATGAATGAGTATATTGTCCAGGTAGACAACAACGCAGGACTGCAGTATATCCCTGAGGATATCATTAATCAGTTCTTGAAATACTGAGGGTGCATTACAGACCAAACGGCATAACTAGATATTCATAGTGCCCGGATCTAGTGTTGAAGGCCGTTTTCCACTCATCACCAGCTCTGATCCGAATCAGGTTATAAGCAGCACGTAGGTCCAGTTTGGTAGAGATTGAGGAACCTTTTAACCTGTCAAATAATTTGGTGATGAGTGGTATCGGATAAGCATTTTCTGACATTAATTTGTTTAGGCCACGGTAATCAATGCACGGTCTCAGTTCGCCATTCTTTTTTTTCACAAAAAAGAATCCAGCCCCAGAGAGGTGGATTTCCTTATAATCCCTCTCTTGAGGGCATCTGAAATGTATTCCTCCATAGCTTGGTTCTCATCGCAAGACAGTGGATAAGTGCGTCCCCTAGGGGGCACCACCCCCGGAGGCAAATCAATAGCACAATCATAGAATCTGTGCTGGGGTAGGGTGCCAGCCTTTCCCTTACTGAACACATTGCTGAACTGTTGATATTCGTCAGGCAATGAAGGGGAGGTACACATAATCTTAACCGGGTGGGATACACAATGCTCCATACAATAATGAGACCAAGCAGAGATTTCACACTTTTGCCAATCAAACTGAGGATTATGAAGCTGCAACCAGGGAAATCCCAGAATGACTGCGTAGTGTGGAGAATTGATAATCTGGAACTGCTGTTCCTCTTTATGAAGCGCCCCAATGGTCATAGGTAATAGTATAGTTTCAAAGGAAACCTATCTGCCGTCAATAGCTTCAATAGCGAGAGGGGATTCTCTTTCGACCAACCGAATCTTATGCCGTTCAGCAAAGGCCTTATCCATAAAATATCCAGCTGCACCGGAATCAACCAGGGCCAGAACCTCCACCGAGTGATCTGCCCAAGAGAGTACCACCTGTATGGTGGGTTTCTGTATGATCAAACCTGGGGACGGTTGAACACCACCTAGGGCCTGTCCCCCAAGGTACCCTATGTGTGTTCGTTTCCAGGACGTACGGGACATGATCTTAGCAGGTGCCCAGTTTTGCCACAGTATAAACACAACCCCTGCCTTCTGCGGTGAGCTCTTTCCTCCTTTGTTAGTCTGGTGAAGCCTAATTGCATAGGTTCACCTGCTTCCTGTAACTGGTCATTAGGCTTAGGTGCCAAGGGAGGGATGGGTGGGCAAAATGAACTGCTAGATCTGTTATTTTTTTACCGTAACCTACGGTCCTTAGCCATCAATATCTCACGGATCCAAGTGTCAATTAGGATAACATAGTCAATATATTTGTCTAGATCAGTAGGCAACTCTTTAGCTGTGGTTTCATCTTTGATCTGCTCGCTCAAACCTTGAGCAAAGGCTGCCAGCAACACCTCATTATTCCAACCTACCTCTGCTGCCAAGGTGCGGAATTCAATGGCATAATCGCCAACGGTACGCCTACCCTGTTGTATCTCCATTAGGCGTTTAGCAGCAGAGGAGGTTCTACCAGGGATCTCAAACACTCTCCGAAATGATTGCACAAATTCCCTGAAATTCTTTGTGCAAGGTTTCGCACTCTCCCATAAGGGATTGGCCCATGCCAGGGCTCTGCCAGTCAGTAGGGATATCATAAACTCAACTTTACTGCGATCATTAGGAAAGGCATGCGAGGTTAATTCCATAAATATCTCAAGTTGGTTGATAAACCCTCTGCACAGGCTGGGTTCACCATCATATATGATGGTGACTGCAGCCCCTGAGGGCATAGTATCGTTCTCCGGTGTCGAACCTGGGGAGACCACCAGACTCGGGACAGGCTTGTCCATGAGTACTGTACGTTCAAGAATGTTTGGATCGCCAATGCTAGCTGATCCAGGCGCTGCTCATGTACATCCATCCTCCAATGGATGTTCTGTGCGTTACCCTCACTCTTACTATCTGAGGTCATGGCCCTGTCGTACTGTCACGGTTTGTTTTGACTCTCAGACACAGAGTTAAGATAAAAACACAACTTTATTGAAAGCTTAAAGAGAACCCTCGCAGGTTTGGCATACACATATAATAACACATGATTGTACAATGCAATAGTGAATAGTGGTACAGTGAATAATACAAAAGGCTCTACCGGCCTTGCCAATACCGGGTAAGGCAACCTTAAGACTGGCACAATATGGAGATAGGTTCTACCGGGCTTACCAATATACCAGGCAAGGCAGCCTGGAGGCTTGCATAACGAGAGAGGAGGCTCTACCGGCCCTGCCAATATAGCGGGAAAGGCAGCCTTGAGACTGACACAAAGAGAGAGGAGGCTCTACCGGCCTTGCCAATATACCAGGCAAGGCAGCCTTGAGACTGGCAAAATGAGAGAGGAGGCTCTACCGGCCTTGCCAATATACCGGGCAAGGCAGACTTGAGACTGGCACAATGAGAGAGGAGGCTCTACCGACCTTGCCAATATACCGGGCAAAGCAGCCTCACTGGACCCAGAGAACTGCAAGTACTGGAGCCTAAGAGGAGATGGCCTCAGCGACAAAAATATAGGTGGAGTAAACCAGTTGCCTATACTGGGCACACAGAGGCCTTGCCGGGGCTGTATAGGTGTCAACGAGCACCCGGTAATGATGGAGCAAATCAGTACCCGCGTACAGGACCAAATAAGACATTGACGGTTCTATATGGATACTGAGAGCAACCGGTTATATATGGAGCGAACCAGTACCCACGTACTGGATGACACAAGACTACCGGTGCTGAATGGAACGCAGCAAGTAACCGGTTTATACGTGGAGCGAACCAGTAACCGCGTACTGGATTACAAAAGACTCTACCGGTGCTGTATGGAACGCAGCAAGCAACCGGTTATGCGTGGAGTGAACCAGTGCCCGCGTACTGGATAACACAAGACTCTACCGGTGCTGTATGGAATGCAGCAAGCAACCAGTTATGCGTGTAGCGAACCAGTACCCGCGTACTGGATTACACAAGACTCTACCGGTGCTGTATGGAATGCAGAAAGCAACCGGTTATACAAGGAGCGAACCAGTACCCGCGTACTGGATACACAAGACTCTACCAGTGCTGAATGGAACGTAGCAAGCAACCGGTTATACATGGAGCGAACCAGTACCCGAGTACTGGACTACACAAGTCACTGAATGATAAGAATGTCGCCCAAGGCGACATGAAGGAGGAGACACTCTGCACGTGATCCAGCTGCAGGAACACAGCCAGGACAGGACAGGAAACAGGAACAGTAACGGCAGCCAACCAGATCAGGAATGGCAGCAGGAACAACAGCCCAAACCAGATCAGGAACGGAGGCAGGAACCAAGACACAGAGGAAGCTGTCAAGCAGATACACAGGCGATCTCTGGAGCGAAGTAGAATCAGTCACGACCCAGGAAGCTCAGGAAAACAGTGCAGGTGCTAGCGACATAGAGACACCACGAAAGGGCAACCAAAGGGTGCCCAAGCCCAGTCTAAATAGGCAATACAGGGTGGGCTGAAGACAGGCAGCCAATGGAGAGCCCAATCAGATAACTGACAGGAAAAGTCAGCAATCACGGGCACCGTGATAGTGTGAGGAGGAAGACTCAGTGGCTGAAATTGATGTGGTTGGTGTCAGTGGTAGTACTAGTAACAGTGACGGAGAAGCTGGTGGGACTAGTGTTAGGGGAGGCAATTGAGATCATCCAGAATAGTGGTCAAGGGAGCCCACACCATTTCCCTGACCCTGGGAGTCCTGTTCCCCTCTCGACGTTCTCCATAACCACCAAGAGCACAGTTCAGCTGCCTGTGCCTGCTGCTAGTGCTGCCATTCTGCCTTCTTCAGGTCACCAAGAAAGTGTGACATTAGGTGAACCTCTGTCACATTTCTCATCCCCTCTTCCAACCAGCAGTGTGATGTCTGTAATAGAGCATCAGCAGCACGGGGGGACTGGTGGTGGTGGTGATGATGGTGGCAAAGCTGGGGTGGAACAGACATTCATGTCATTTTTAGCCCAAACTGAGAAAGAATGGGAGACAGGGATCGGAATCACCACCATCACCAGCAGTGATCTTTTGGAATTTGTGGAATTTGCAACTGCTCTAATTCCTGCTGCTGCTAAGTTGCAAGGGCAGCAAGATGCTGAGGAACAGGCTAGTGTGCCACAGACCTCTGTGAGCACAATGGGAATGGGGTCAATAAGTGATGCAGGACTAGGACAGGTTCCACTTGCAGGCAGCAGAAATACTCCTGGTCCTAGTTGCAATGCTGTCACAATCAATGAAGGGGAATGTGGAGGAGAAGAAGAAGAAGCTGGGCACTGAGCAATAGAAAGTGAGCAATAGTAAGAATTTTAAGAATCTATACCAAAGTACTGTAGACAATTGAAGGTTGATTACTAGATACTTGGTAAGAATTTTAAGAATCTATACCAAAGTACTGTAGACAATTGAAGGTTGATTACTAGATACTTGGTAAGAATTTTAAGAATCTATACCAAAGTACTGTAGACAATTGAAGGTTGATTACTAGATACTTGGTAAGGAATCTAAACACTGAGTCATTGAGTTGATTGGGATTGATGTGTTAATTAGTACCTGTTAGATCTAGTTACAAACTGTTTTGCTAATTAAAAGGGAGTTGCCTTCTGTGTATAAAAATAGGTTTGTTATTAGCTGGGCACTGAGCAATAGAAAGTGAGCAATAGTAAGTGTAGAAGGAGATATTCTGGAGATAATCTGGAGGTTATCTGTGGTGATTAAAGTCAGAAAACAACTCAGAAAACAAAATCTGAAGGTATTTTTTTTTTCTGTCCCCTGATTACATTAGTGCTGTGAACATGTCAGGCATGTTGCAGTGCAATGGATGTTTTGCTTTTCTCCCCAAGGAAACCTTTTGGAGGTTCAGAAGTTGTCCAATTTGTCAGCAATTTTCTGTTTTACAAGAGGAGATTGATAATTTGAAGGCTGAAATCTACAAGATGTCTGTGAGCTCCACAAAGATACAAAAGAAACAAGTGCCACTGCCTCAGAGACTTCCAAGAAATGGCAGATGGACTACAGTTGGCTCTGGAAGGGTAAGAGTTGTGGGCAGGTGGCATGTCCCACAGTCTGTGCCTCTTCAAAATTCCTTTGCTGCACTTTCAGAACACTGCCTTAATATTGAAACAACTCCAGAAGCAGAGACTACTGGTTCACCAGCCTGTAATCCACAAGTAAACCAGACTGCAACCACTGACAAACTGATAAATGTAAGAAGTAAGAACAACTTTAAGAGGAAGCAAATCTTATTGGGGGATTCTATATTAAGAGGAGTGACTCTGGAGGATAGTCATGGTGATGGCAAAGAAGTCAGATGTCTTCCTGGTGCTACAGCTCACAGAGATAGAAAACACATTTTAAAAATTGTTAAGGAAGCAAGACAGAATGGAGAGTTGGATGTCATAGTCCATTTAGGGACAAATGATTTGGCTTGTAATGAGGTAAGTGTGGTAAAAGGTGTTATTAAAAAGCTATGTAAGGATCTGCAGCAAGTTGCTTCCACTGTATCCGTTTCAGAAGTTCTGCCAGTGTATAAGGAAGATGATAGTAGGATGCAGCGAATAAGAGATTTTAATTCATGGCTAGGGAAATGGGGCCAAAAACATGGATCTGGCTTTGTTTCTCACACCAAACCTATTTGGTGTAACAAGGAATTGTACAAAAAGGATGGCTTGCATCTTTCGCAAAAGGGAACAGAGGTTCTCAGCAAGCAATTCAGAAGTTTTGTTAACAGGTATTTAAACTAGTAGAGGGGGGCAATGGAATGATACAGGAGATAACCAATTGCCCCCCACAGCATTGCACAGATGAATTCGATCAAGGTATGTCTGTGGCACATAGGTCAAAAAACAGTAGACTTCGAGCCATGTGTACAAATGTACGCAGTTTAGGGAATAAGATCCCTGAACTCATTGCAATAATAACTAGGGAAGATGTGGACTTAGTGGGAATTACCGAGACCTGGTACAATGATAAAAATGACTGGGATGTAGAAATACTCTCTATTCAGAAAAGACAGGAAAGGCAGAAAAGGAGGAGGGGTTGCCATTTATGTCAAAAATAGCTTAAAGGTTAATCTTATACAGGGTATGGAGGAGAACACAGAGACTGTTTGGATAACTTTAGAATATGGGAATAAGATGGTCACTCGTATAGGTGTGATCTATAGACCCCCAGGACAAACAGAGGAGTTGGATCAACTGCTGGTCAAGGAACTAACCAAGATGACTGTGAAAGGTGAGGTTATAATTATGGGGGACTTTAATCTTCCAGATGTGGACTGGAAAAACCAAGTAGCAGGTTCAGCCAGGAGTAGAGATATCCTAAATTCTTTACAAGGATTAGCTCTTAGTCAATTAGTAGAAGAGCCGACTAGGAAGGAAGCCACACTAGATTTATTATTTACTAATGGAGACTTGGTATCAGATGTAGCTGTAGGAGAGTGTTTGGGCTCCAGTGATCATCATTCTGTGTGGTTTAATATAAAAACAGAGGCTGAGTTGCACCACACAAAAACAAAGGTTTTAGACTTTAGAAAGGCTGATTTTTCTAAAATGGAAACATATTTATGTCAGTCTTTAACAACTTGGAGATCTTTAGATGAGGTCCAGGAGAAATAGGATTAATAGGATTAATCAAGACTAATGTATCATCTGTAATGTGGTCCACCACAGAAAGGAATTATTTGTCCTAGAATTGCTCCTGTTTACTTTCATTATTCTAGCCTTGAGTTCCAAGTGTAAAAGTTGATGCATTACAGGAATGGTATTGGTAAGTGAAAGGCTCCTTAGCCTAAAGTCATGTTTTCACTCACTCTTTTAGTGTAAAATGTATTAGACTGAATCATTATAAAAGAAAATAAAAAAATATTCTGAGCTCCTTAATAAAGCATAGCCATACACATTTAATCTACGGTAAATATCAGCACTTTTGTTTTGTTCTTTCTTATCTTGCATTAAAGGGACAGTGATGTCCCAAATATTTGTTTACAAACCATATCTCTCAAACCGCAATGGTTTGAGAGACATAGGGATTCAAAGTTCCCCCCTCTCTCCCTCTCTCCTGATGTCAGAGTCTAGCTGATAGCAGGAGATGCCGGTCTGGGGACCTGCAGGCGGCTCTGCAGCAGAGCTGAAATTGCGGTAATTAAAAATAATTATTTCACTGGAAAGATCTACAAAGTGTGCTTGCAAACCAGGCACACTTTTTAGACCTTTCCAATGAATGAATTCTTTTTAAGTAACGCGATTCGGGCTCTGCTGCAGAGCCTCCTCAAGTCGTACGACAGCTGACATCAGGAGAAGGGGAGGGAGGGGGGGAACTTTGAATCCCTATATCTCTCAAAGCATAGCGGTTTGAGAGATACGGTTTTCAGAGATTTGATTAATATTTTAAACTGTACATAATTGTAAAAAAAATTTTGGGCCATTACTATCACCTTAAGTATTTTACATCCATTATTGTAAAAAAACAAAAAAAAAAACAAAAAAAACCCACAAAAACAACTATTCATTGTCAAGTATATTTAATCCTATAGTCCTGTATGGCTGTATGGAACAGATGCACATTTAGAATGTATTTCTCATTTGTACGAATGCCCTTCATAGAATGCCACTTACCAGTGGCTCCAAAATCAGAAAATGTCCTTATTAATACATTTGCATTTTATCCACAAAATACTGCACAGCGTATTGTCATTTCATCTGTCAACACAGGATTATGTTTTGAATTATATAACAGTCTTATTTGACTGTAGGTAACAAAACACATTTCACCAATAGCTATAAACTAATTTAAAACCTGGTTGTTTAACCTAAACCAAAACAAATTATATCAAGCTACACTTAAAACCCCCAACAAAAAGAGGATTTTAGTCTTACCTGTTAAATCCTTTTCTCTTAGTCCATACAGGTTACTGGTAACTCTGGGTAGTTGATCCACCCCTTTAAGTAGGCAGGAAAAATTCTAGAATTGTATGCAGGGGGTGGAGCCTACCTTCCCTCCTTGGCTGCAGCTAGGCAACCAGCTCCAGAAAGATTTGAGACACTTACCATGGACTAGATAGTAGAAGGAAAAGAATACTCCTGTGAGCATGACCCCGAAGGACACCCACAGTGTGCCACAGGAGAGCCAAGCATGGTCCATTGACAGGGTGGGAGACCAGTAACCTGTATGGACTAAGAGAAAAGGATTTAACAGGTAAGAATAAAATCCTCTTTTCTCTGTCGTCCAATACAGGTTACTGATGTCCAACCAATGAGTTTCCCAGAGGTGGGAAGTAAGGCAAAGACCAGGTGCAAGGCCCCCAAACTCACCAGTGCAGATATGAACCATCAGATCAGAGATAGCCCAACAAAACAACTGAAGTGTCAATGGACACTGAAAAGGGGTAACAACACCCCAGGAACTGTTACACAGCACACTGAACTAGAACCAACAGGGCTCAAAAGTGAAGGAAGCACTGAGCAAGTAGCCACCACACCTGAAGAGAAACCTTTCTTCTTCAATACTGAGGATTCAATTTCCAAGCCGTGTACGCTAGCCAATGAACATCCTCCTTCCACAGGTAACTCTGTAGAAGAAGGTCCGGACGGTATGGGAGCCAAAATGGCTCCACCACTGACAGATCCAGAAGCTCCGGAAACCAACACTGACAAGGCCAGTACGGAGCAATCAGAATGACTGGACAATGCTCCAGTCGTAATTTCCATAACACCCTGTGCAACATAGGGAGGGGAGGAAATATATAGGTCAGAGGGAATAACCAAGGAATGGACATTGCATCTACTGCCAGAGCCAGAGGGTCTCTCCACCGAGAGCAGAACCTCGGTTCCTTCCTGTTGTGTCTCGTCGCCATCAGGTTGAAGTAAGGAGGACCCCATTTCTAAACAATGAGGTTGAACACCTCTGGGTGTAGCTCCCACTCCCTGCTGTCCACTGTGGAAGTCCGCCATGATGTTGTCTACGCCAGGAATGTGCACTGCGGATATAGCAGGAACGTGTTCTTCTGCCCAGGACAAAATAGCCTTGACCTCTAACCAAGCAGCGAGACTTCCTGTTTCACCTTGCTTGTTAAAGGGATAGTAATAATTCATTTTATCCTAATTTTATTTTGTAGGCATTAAAAAAACATGAACAATTATATAAGTCTTATCTCTCAAACCTTTATGGTTTGAGAGATATTCACAATCAAAGTTTCCCCCTCCCGCCCCTTTTACCTAGTGTAAGCAATCTCTTCTCAGATGTGGAATGCAGTCCATAGACCAGACAGATAACAGCAAGGGACAATATTCTTCCTATCAGAACAATGAAAGCCCTGCCCCCCTTGACAAGCTTTTCATCTTTTTCCCTTATCTTAATTGAAGATTGTCCCTCTCTGCAGTCTACCTGGGCACCTCCCTTCTGCTCTGGCTGAGCAGTGTTGCATCAGTAAAAGGGGCGGGAGGGGGATTCTTTGTCATTGAATTACTCTTGAACTACAACTCTGACAGAATTGAAATAACACTCTCCAAAGTCCAAATACTATGATGATGAATTAGAGCTGCTTTTATTATGAAATGTTACTATCCCTTTAATTTAAGCCATGGCCGTGGCATTGTCGGACGCTACTCAGACCAGACAGTCTTCCAACTGAGATGTCCAATGTCGAAGGGCATGAAATATCGCCCGAAGCTCCAATATGCTGATCGGAAGGAAGGACTCCTCCGGAGACCACAGACCCTGAGCACTCAAGCAACCCAGGACTGCTCCCCAGCCGGAGAGCCTGGCATCCGTCGTCACCTTGGTCCAGAAGGGTACCAGGAAGGACTTGCCCTTCAGCAGGTTGGAAAGGTCGAGCCACCATGACAAACTCAATTCAACATGAAGTGGAAGAGAAACTGACGCCTTCAGAAGATCCGGTTGACCTTTGTATACCTGGATCATGAACCTCTGGAGCTCCCTGGTGTGCGCCATGGCAAACGGAACCGCTTCTATGGTGGAGATGAATTTTCCACTAGAAAGGATAGCTTCTGGACTGGAACTGGATCCTCAGCCAGAACTGCAGAAACCCTGTGGGCGATCTGGTGAGCCACCTCATCCGTGAGGAACACCATGCTCTTCTGAGTGTCGGAGAGAAGGCCCAGGAAGACCAGACACTGAGATGAGATAAGATCTGACTTGTCCAAGTTGATGATCCACCCGTGAGTGTGAGAGCATGAATGCATTGCTGAACCTGCTGATGAAGAAGGTCCACAGTGGGGGCTTTCAGAAGCAAATCGTCCATGTATGGAGTAACTCTGATGCCGTTCCGATGGAGGATGGATATCAAGGCACCCAGGACTCTGTTGAAGACCTGAGGAGCTGTCATCAGACCAAATGGAAGAGCTGAGAACTGAAAATGTCCCCTGTCGCAGGCAAACCGGTGGTACTGACGGCTCTCTGGATGAATGGCAATGTGTAAGTATGCGTCCTGAAGATCCAGAGAAGCAAGGAATTCTCCCGGGGACATGGCAGAAATCACCGTCCGCAGAGACGCCCGGTGATGAGTCCGGGTCACAAAGAAATTGCGATCCTTCAAATCCAAAATGGGACGACAACTGCCATCCTTCTTGGAAACCACAAAGAGGTTTGAGTAAAAACCCATACCCCTGTCCTGAACTTGTACCGGCTCTAGAACATCCTTGCCCAGAAGAGCCTGAACAGCGCTGTCGAACAGACTGCGTTTCTCTGCATCCTGAGACGTGTGAGAACGACGAAAACTAAAGGGACGAAGAGAGATGAAAGGGATACTGTACCCTTCCGTCACCACCTGTAAAACCCATGGGTCCACCACTGAACCCTCCCAAATGCTGTGATAGTGTTGCATACGACCACCCACAGCAAAGTGTGGACCCTGGTTCGTCGAGTCATGCCGAAAAAGGCTTGGAAGCCTTGGGCTTGGAGAAGACCTTGGGCTTCCATTGCTGTTTGGGCTTGGAGGAGGTATGCGGAGCTGAGGGAACCGGCTGGTTCGCCGGACGTGTCTCATTCTGGAACAAAAGTACTGATTATGTTTAAGCGGCAATTTCTTGCTAGGAACCAAGGGTAGAAGAGTACTCTTACCCCCCTGTGGCCTCACTGATCAGATACTTAAGATCTGGCTCAAACAAGGAGGTACCCGGAAAGGGTAGTGAAAGTAAAGCTTTCCTAGAAGCAGTGTCAGCAGACCAGATCTAAAGCTAAAGAGCTCGTCTGACCACCACAGACATGGTGGAAACCCTAGCCACCAAACAGATGGCATCAAATAAGGCAGCAGAAACACAGTGCTGTGCCTCAGAAATGTTGGCAAGAAGGTGTAAATTATCCGAGGTAGGCACATCCTGAAGGACAGCCCGGATGAGCTGTTCAGTTCAGACAGCAATGGCCCGGTTCACCCATGCTGCTGCAAATGCTGGACTAATGCCAGAACCAGCAGTGGCAAAAATGGACTTGAGGGAAACCTCAAGTTTCTTGTCTGTCCAGTCCTTTAGAGCAGAGGCATCACAGACTGGTAAGGTAGACTTAGACAGCCAGGAAACAGAAGCATCCACTTTGGGAGGATGAACCCACTGAGTAAGCACAGCTTCAGAAAAATGATAAAGCTTGGCAAATTTCTTGGACACAGAGGGTTTCCTATCCGGGGATTTCCACTCCTCAGACACAAGGCGGCCAAGAGTGGGGTTAGGTGGAAAGTAAGTGTCTTTTTAGGCTCCTGGAACACATCAGAGGGATCAGAAGGAACCTCCTGAACTAAGGGAATATTAAGAGTAGTTAAGACAGCCCTGATCAGGCCCTCAGCAGAGGGTTTAGGATCAGCCTCAAAAGGGTCTCCAAAAAACTGCGAGGAGACCAACACAGAACATTCCTCTACATCTGAATCCACCAGCAGTTCCTCCTCAGAGGAATCTGACACATCAGGTAGTCCCTGAGGTTTGGGCAGGGAAGACTTGACTGAGGAGGGGGCCTGCCAAGACTGAAAGGCTCCCTGTAACTGGAATGGAAAGATTTGCAATGTGGACCTAATGTCCCTAGTAGCAGCCTTGAACTCTTGCACCCAAGCTGGCTCTACTGCATGACTGGTGGTCCCTGGAATGCTGTCAGGGACATCAGAACATGCTGGGCATAAATGACCTGAGTGACAGGAAGAGCAATGCGCAATGGGGTATACAGAGACCCCAGCCTCCTTAGTCTTAGGTCTGGCCCCAAGCTCCAGCGGTACAGACATTGACACACAGTGTCACATAAACTTACTGTATAATAAATCACCCAATTATAGTGTGTAGGATTAAAGTTTCACAACAGAAATCGCTAAAATAAACTTATCTGGCAGACGAAGGGTTAATCAGAAGAGGAGAGAAGGAGAGTCCAAGCCCTGCGTAGGATACTCGTTCTGGAAAGATCAGAAAATGGCTGCTGCGGCAGAAGCCATTCAGAAATTAGCGTGCGAGGCAAGTGCTCATGGGAAATTTAGTTTTCCCAGAAAAGTACCCTGAACAGTGTCCGAAGCCCCCTGAGCCCCCCAACACACTAGAAACATGAACCAGATGATAGAGCAAGGGCAGACAAGTAAAATGAACCATCTCTGAAGTCAGTAGGTTAAACAGTTGCAGAGATATGTCCCAAACAGTACAGTCCCATAGAAGTGAATGGAGCAATGGTGTCTATCCGGTAAAGCGCGCGCTGAACACAAATTTTACAAAATTAAGAGTGTAATACTAAAATGTCTAAAATAGCATTAGAACATGTGAGGACACCCAAAAAAACACTAAACCAGTAGGAAAAGTGTTAGAAAAACACCCAAAAAGTGCCAATCCAGCATCTAAAGGGTTAAATTACCATATACACCTGCTCCAAAACACCCAACAGATACAGAAAGACCCAATGAGTGCAGGTGTGTGCAATAGGACCTCCAATGAAGACACCCCTGTGCGGAGGGGATCTGTGGGACAAGTGGACCTGCAGCACTCAAAGAGTTGCTCACCTTTCCTGCAGATTTTCTGTCTTCAGATCACCATGCAGTCAGAAGTAACCTCAGTGGGTAACTCCTGGGGAAGCACTTGGAATCAAGAGTTTCCCCGTCAGGGCTTAAGGTCCACAAAAAGCACCTGGAAACTGAGCTAGCCACATCTAAGGGCATTGTCAGTTATGGTAATCCTCCTAATGGTGGTATTCCATATCTAACAGAAAAATACAAAAGTTTCTAAAACTATAGCAGAACTGTGTGTTATCTTCACCAAGGAACAAATCTTTCTGAATCTGGTTGGCTAGCTGCAGCCAAGGAAGGAAGGTAGGCTCCACCCCTGCATACAATTCTAGAATTCTTCCTGCCTACTTAAAGGGGCGGATCGCCTACCCAGAATTACCAGTAACCTGTATTGGACGACAGAGAAATGTCTATATTTCATTTTGAATCTGTAAAACGAAAACATAAATCCAATTTAAAGGGATAGTAATACTTTATTTTCACCATCTTTAATATTTTACATATTAAATAAATAAGGTAAATAAGTCCTGTTGCTCTAACTTTTATAGTTTTCATGTAATATGCTTCTGAAGTTCCACCCTCCCGCCTCTTTTATCCACGTCATCGCTCTAGCTGAAAGACTATAAAAATCCTTATCTAGGCATGATCTCTATTAACTCTTTGAGTAAACTAGAGTAAAACACTTATTTAGTCCATCAAGAGATATTATAAAATACACACTTGGTCCAGTTTTGTTTTATAGTAAAATGCTACGCTTTCCTATTTGTTCTTTTGCATTTATATATTTTTTCTCTTCAATAAAAGTTATATTTTATTATAATTAATGTCTCAGGCTGCTTAAGTTGACTTTATCCTAATCGGGATGGGTCTGATGCTGTATATCTCTGCTGTCTCGCCATAGGTTAGTTAATTCCTCAGAATAGCACATTTGCTTTGGTAATAGTTACACCCATTCACCTCAGTAGTGAGTAGTGCATCTAGGGGTAGATTTAAAGGGATAGCAATGTTTCCTAGTAAAAGCAGCTCTAATTAATCATCATAGTATTTGGACTTTGGAGAGTGTTATTTCAATTCTGTCAGAGTTGTAGTTCAAGAGTAATTCAGTGACAAAGTATCCCCCTCCCGCCCCTTTTACTGATGTTACACTGCTCAGCCAGAGCAGGAGGGAGGTGCCCAGGTAGATTGCAGAGAGGGACAATCTTCAATTAAGATAAGGGAAAAACCTGAAAAACTTGTCAAGGGGGGCAGGGCCTTCATTGTTTTCATAGGAAGAAGATCGTCCCCTTCTGTTATCTGTCTGGTCTATGGACTGGATTCCACATCTGAGTAGAGATGGCTTACACTAGGTAAAAGGGGCGGGAGGGGAAACTTTGCTTGCGAATATCTCTCAAACCATAAAGGTTTGAGAGATAAGACTTATATCATTCTTCATGTTTTTTTAATGCCTACAAAATAAAGTAAAGATATAACGAAGTATTACTATCCCTTTAAAGGCAGGCGTTAATACCACCGTTAATGGGAAAAGGCACATCAGACACAAATAATACATGATTTACGGTGGATTCGATAGGTAGTCTACAAGAATAGCTAACGAGCATAGGCACAACAAAATCATGTAACACAAAAACCTGCGTCACACCTTTTTTTGCATCACTGTGCGTCCTAATCACCCCTTAAAACACAACTTAAGTCAAAATGTAACATAACAGTTTAAATAAACCTATATATAACCACAAATAATGGTCATACCCTGTCTGTGTTTCCAGTTTTAGTGAGCTAGAGCACAGGACCCAGGAGCGGAGGATAGTGATAGAGCGAGAGAGACAGAGAGAGAGGCGCATACAGAGGAGCAAGGTAGAAGGAGTTTTTGGAGTTTGGAGAGAGAGTTGCACTTAAATATACACATATTACACTTTTGCACATATTACATACACCCATACAAACACATTCACATACACATACACACACAGTCTTTTTGTTTATAACACTTTACACACATTTTTAATTTTATTTTTCCAGTGAGAATCTGTGATTGACAGATTGTGAGTGGGATTGAGTGTGTCTGTGAGGGACTGTGTGAGTGCCTGGGTGTGAGTGGGTGAGTGATGGTGAGGAGAGGAGGACAGGAGAGAGGGATGGGGAGAGTAGTGGAGGAGGAGAAGGAAGGTCAGGAGAGCATCTGTGCTGATAGTAGGAGTGGGACAGGGAGATCTGCAGGGCGGAGGGGGACCCGGCCCAGAAGAGCAGGCACACGGAGGGCAGGGACAGGTGTCAGTGGGATGAGGGGTACTTGTTGGGGAGCACCCTACACATTCAGGGGCAGCGCAGGAAGGACACTCCGGTTCTGACACCTCGCAGGCTGGAGCAGAGGAGGAGAGGCTCAGGGACCCTCGCTACAAGGAAGAGGACAACAGGGCTCTTGTGGAGGCTGACCTGGAGAGGGAGAGTGTCCTCTTCCCAAGGGAGAAGGTCCCTGGCCTGGTTGAGAGGCCACATGGAACCAAATCTGCAGTCGGGAGAATGGACATGGACTCCGTTAAAAAGAGATGGGGTGACTGCAAAAGGGTTGTGAAAAAGAAGATGGGGGATGCCACCCTGTATGCCCAAGGCACCAGATATGGTCCACCTGTACCCATCATCTTCAGCATCTGGGAGGAGATGCTGTAGTAGACTATGTTGTCCACCTTTGTTGAGGGGGTCCCAGGAGGATCAGACTCTGGGGATGAGTGGAGCCTCCACACTGCTGGTAAGTGCATCATCACATAACCACACACTGCATCAACCAACACAACCATCACACACACAAACACAGTCATACATCAACACATGCCCATCATTCATCCACAAAACTGCACCAACACAGCACCCCGAGGGTTAAAAACAGGACACAACACAGGCACAAATGGGAAGGATCGACCAGGCAAACCTGTCCAAGTCCCAGTTCAACCCTCATGTTGCTGTGTTGATCACACACAATCCACACAAACCATGCTTCACAAAATGTCTGTTAAAGGGACATTAATGTCCCATAAAAAATGTTTAGAGTTTTGTAGAGATTAAAAAAATAAGCTAAATGCCACAAATCCTATCTCTCAAACCGCTATGGTTTGAGAGATATCCTCTGCTAAAATCCCTCTTCTTCTGATGTCAGCTGTAAAGCTGACAGAAGGAGATCAGTGTCGGCCGACACAAGGAGGCTCTTCAGCAGAGTCGCAATAGCGCAATTTAAAAATAATTACTTATTTGGAACGGTCTAAAAAGTGTGCTTGCAAACCAGGCATACTTTGTAGACCATTCCAAAGAAGTATTTCTTTTTAAATCTCGTTATTGCAGCTCTGCTGAAGAGCCGCTTGTCAGTCCCTGGACCAGGAACTCCTGCTGTCAGCTTACAGCTGATGTCAGGCAAAGAGGAGGGAGAGGAGAACTTTAATGGAGGATAGCTCTCTAACCATAGGGGTTTGAGAGATAGGATTTGTGGCATATAGCTTAATTTTAAATCTCTACAAAACTCTAAACATGTTTTGTGGGACATTACTGTCCCTTTAAACATCATTACTGTTCCTCCACAATGCCATCCATGCACCCACAGGGAAGTCAGCACATAACCCCTTGAGTGCTAGAGGGATCATCAACTCATCGCACAACAATGCTTTGGCAACCCCCTGGTACTCAAAGTGTTAACCGACAACAAACACAAGTAGACAGGTTAAGATTACATGCTACACAGGGGACAACCACTAAATGGTGAGAAAGAGATGTTGGAGTGACATAACATCACTTCACCAATTCCCATGTTAGTCTATGGAGACAATTCAAAAACATCTTTCAAGTTTTTAACATTCCATTGTATAGACTCCATAGGAAAACACTGGACATGGAGAAATAATATCACTAGAGAATTCATCATCTTTTCAACTTCACATCCACTTCATCAGGTCTTCATCACCGCTCACTGAATCCCCCCAAAAAATGGATCAGGGCACACATCACAGTGCCACTGAGAATAACTGGGTGTATGTGCAACACACAGGCCTCAACATAAACAACACTCTCAAATTAAAGTAGGCTTTTGTGTTGTGTATGCAATCATTTACTCTCACTTGAACTGTCATATCTCACATTTGGTTCCCACATGGATCTTCAGGAGTAGTGATGCCATGGATGAATGTTACACCATCCACTATTTGCAGGATACACATGAGAACCAAATATTAACCACTGTAGTTTGCTCACCAACAGGCCATGAATGATGGACATCTCTGACTGAGCAAGGCTGGGTAACCCAGAAAGATGGTCAACTTATCCAAAGAACAACAGGCCTTAATCAGAGATATCCTTTACTACTGAGCTGATCGGTGGCTTTGAGGACTGAACTTGGACAAACCTCATGTACAGGATTCTGTCAAGTTCATCAATCTGTGATTACCAGGGTGGTATCCCATGCATCATAGCACAATGCATAGGATACCATCATGACACTCAGAGATTCACATGCCAATTACATCATTTTGAATTCATTCTGTCATTGCCCACATTAATAATCACACCATGTCATTTACCCACACAGCATACAGGCCTGTAGCACGGAAGGAGGCTGTGAAGGAGGAGGCAGATACATCCCCTCGTGACAAGATTCTACTTGGGGAGCAAGAGGAGGGGACTGGCACATGGTCACCATACCCAGCTGAACCACCTGCTGCACCAGCTGCATCTCCACCTGCTGCACCAGCTCAATCTCCACCTGCTGCACCAGCTGCACCACCAGTTGCTCCCCCCACTATCAGGACTGGATGTACCTGGAGAGGTCGATGCAGCCATCCTCCTCGGGATGTTACCACCCTGCTGCTGCACCACCACCACCAGGAAGGGCTGGCTGCCTGGGACTGTGGCCACCCCTAAATATGGGCCATATGCCCATCAGCTGGACCTACCCTCATGGATGGCTCCCCAGCATTGGCCCAGGTATGATCCCAGGTGGGTGCCAAGCAGCTACCAGTGGCCAGGGTATGACACCTGGCCACTGGAATACGAACACCTGGGCCTGCTTGGGGAGCCCCAGAACCACCACAAAGATCAATGGGCAGCTCAGAGTCCCTGGACATAGTGGGCACAAGGCCGTCATATGCAGCAGACTCTCCACCAGCACCAGCCCCACCAGCAGCCTCTGCACCAGCCCCACCAGCATCCTCTCCACTAACACCAGCCTCGCCAGCAGACTCACCAGGCACATCCTCCTCCAGGAGGTATGCAGCAGGGGGTGGAGGTGGAGTGCCTGGTGCTACAGAGGAGGCAACTCAGGGAATCCTGGGGGACCAACAGGTACATCAGAAGGCTCCAAAGGGATTCCATGAGGAACGCAGCCAAACTTCAAGACAGCATCCATGCCCTGGAGGTCCAACACATGGTGCTGACCACAGAGCTGCGTCATTACCGTTCAGGGATGGTGGAGATGAAGAGGCAGCTGCTGGTGGAGTTTAGGGACCACAAACGAAGGGAGAACTTGCATCTGGAGAGGGAACAGCGGTCGACAGAGGGTTCCACTGCACCCACCTCTCCCTCCAGTGTGACCCTTGAAGCAACACCAATGGTGAAAAGGGTGACCAGACAGTCAGCCAGGCCATCCACCTCTGGCACCAAGTCCAAGCCCCCTCCCCAAAAAAGAAAAAATAAAGAGTCCAACTTGTTATTTTCCCCCAAAATAAAAAAAAAAAAACTTCTGCATTTTAATCCTGTCTGAGAAGGTTTGTGGTTACTGATAGATTCAGTGGCAAAAATGTTTCCAATGAATTGCAAAGCTATGCAGTGAACATAACTTCTGCCCAGGTTACATGATTCTAGAATGTTTTAACATGGGTTAGCAAACACACCACACAGAAAGTTGTCAAATTCAACTTGCAATCCACCACTGGAGCCAAAAAAAGAGTGTGTTGTATGTCCATGATGTGTGTTGGATTGGAACAGCAGATACCTACCCCTTAGCATAACAACAGGTGCAAGACTGTGAACATTTTGTTGCATCAATTGTTGTGGTTTATAGGGGTTAACCAAACAGCTATTTAACTTAGATAAGAACTAACAGGCAGGATAGATAGAATATACAGCCTGTAAAGGATCCTACCCGTTACTTGAGCCCTTGTCTGGGCTACAGACTGGGTACCCAAACCATCCTACAAACTATGGATATTTTGCTCTATTGAGACCATATTCTGAGACTGATTATTTGACTCTTCGAACCACAGTCGTACACTAAAATAGACACTGGGTGAATGGGCAGCTTGATACATAGAGCTGCCCTGGGTTACATTCATGTACGAGTGTATTAAGTTTGGTTTTATGTATTGTCAAATACTGTATGTATTGTAAACGTGTTTAATTGTACTTGTTCAATTCGAAGGTTTGTGCAATCACCAACTACCAGGTATACAAATATAATCCATAGCCTAACATGGGGAATGGCAAGCAGATCAGTGATTGGTCAAGGTTGGAGCAGGACATTCAAAACAATCAAACAAAGGCTCCAACCTTGGGCCCTTGTCCCTAGGATGTGTATTGTAGCCACTCCAGCCATTGACTGTGTTGTACTGCATTGAGACTCCCTGTGGTGTGTTAATGTAATCACGTCTGGGTCATTGTGTTTGTTAAGACCATCTGTTGCTGGCCTTTGTCTGATGTGTTGTGATTGAATTGTGCTCCCCATTATATCTGGTTTCCCCATGAGTTTCAATGTCCTTGCTGTGCATAAATATGTGTGGTTTGGTGCAATAAAGATGAGAGTTACTTTTGGAGTGAACAAGCATCCTGGAGCCTTATGTTCTCATGGTATTAAAGTGGCCACTCTGACGCCCATCTGAGCTGAGTATCCTGCATCGTTCGACTGTCTGCTGCCAGGATCCTGCGACCCAACTTCCGATGCTGTCAGGTGGCAACGTGGACGCTTCCCTGCTTCTTCAAGTTCCTGCGATACTTCGATTCGAGCTACGGAGTGCTCAAACTGCTTGGCGACCGCTACCTTCGTTCCTGCTACACTTTCCCTGTTTGTTGTAGCCTGGGAGTAGAGGCCTCACCCTCTACTGCCCGGTGTTCCAGCATGCGACGCTCGACTGCTCGGAAGCCCTGTTGACTCCTCCTCGATCCGCATCCTTCGACGTAGAGTCGACTATACCGGGTTTCGACTCCACTATGAGTCAACGACCGGACCTTTTATCTGCTCGACCGGTGCATCTGACAGCGCCAGCCCAGCATCGAGAAGGAGAGACCCGGGAACGACGGCGGAAGGTGACGCGGTCCCTTCTTGCTTCAGTTACACAGCCAAATAGGCTGTGATTCACACTCTGTTTGTGAAACTAACTTACTGGATGAACCAGTTCTCATACCAAGGTTTCAATGTGTAGCACACACACATTGAAACCTTAGGGTGAGCATTGTGTTATCTAGTACGTTGTGTTATGTTTTACTAAGGTTGAAACAGACTTCACCAGTGATATCACTTCTCCACTTAGTCTGTTTGTTTGGTAATGTAGTCCATGTACTGAGATATGTCAAACCAAAGCAATCTCAGAACATTGGTTACATTGATCAACATGTAAACCGTGGACATGGCATCACTGTGGAAGTAATGTCACCTGTATCACCTCTTTATCACTCATAACACACATTAGTGTATCACTGCCATCATCTCCTTGCATTAATACATCACAAAGTCCACTCATGGTCAAACTAGAGGACTCCTGTGATGTAGGTCATGCCTTCCTATGTATGAGGGATACTCTAGCCTTGTTTATGGCTCCACATTGAGAGATGTCTAATCCAACATTTATTTTCATTGACGCAGAGTGATTAGTGATGGTTCTCCTTTATTGTGTGTCAGACAACATTAAAACATACATGTGTTTTTTGCGTATATTGCCTATATGCATTGAACACTTGTATGATCACCCAAAAGGTAATTTAAACTAGGAAAGAATACTAAAGAAATACTACTGAACTGCTCATGTGCTGTCCACAAGGTTTGGTAAATCTGCAGATGAGCATTCTTATTGTTCAGGATTGATACCTGGATGTTAGGAAACACAAAATGTGTGTCTTCTATGGATATGTGAATGTTTCAGTAGCGGTTGCTGTGAACATTATGTTAAATATTGCATCACCAACACAAGCACTTGAAACATCAAGGGTTGAGCTTCATGGAAGTGTTGTCAAGGCTTCAGTCCAGTCACATGGAAACTCTTCTGTTCCAGAATGGATCATGCTATGGATGCCTGTGGGACAAGACATCAGAATTTGGAACAGCACCCTCGAACTGATCATCATGCAACAGCTCCAACATCATGATTCCCTTAATCCTTGTCATTACAGGGCAGTACACAAACCATTGATTTGTAATGTCATGTCTACTCAACTGTAACCCATTATTGGTGAAACTGAGGGGGATGTCAACCTGCCCAAGGGATATGTGCCCCTGTCATAAATCCACACATCACCAAATATGTCATACTAGCTCCATGAAACAAATTAATTTGGGCTGCCAATGTGTGAGTGTTGCACACATACACAGGTCAGCATGGTGTCCCTTGAAATCTGATCCACATTTCATGACCTCTATACTGTATAACACACTGCCACTGTGAATCCATCCCAATGCTGCTCTTTTCAGCTATACCAAACTACAGGTCCCATGTTCACTCCAATGCCCTTTAACCCCTGATGTGACAGAGGGCTATCCAATGCATTGCACTGGATAACGCTCCTTCGCCACAAGGGTACCATGGTTCACATGCCTATGATCATGGCAAATAACGCTAGTTGCTGTCAATCAAGCCCTGGTATATGCTAAATATGGGTAATGTGTTGTACCTTTGTTCTCATGGGGGTATGCATGATATCCTTGAGGTAGCAATGCCAATATGGAGGAAGGAATGGAAGATGGTTTTGGAATCCCCAGCCACAATATGCCACGTCCATTGTATGGATGATATTTGGGGTCCATACCACTGCCAGTGTCCGTGCTGTGTTGTTGGTCCTGTGGGGTGAAACAGAACATCATGTGTGGTGTGGACAGTGTGTTGGCACCAATTCACAGACTGATATGGACATGCATGGATTGTGTGAATGTCTGTGTTATACTCACAGCTGAAATGCTCCCTGATCAGCCTGTCTCTCATCTGTGCCCCTCTCAGGGTTTCCTCACCATGGCCAATGTACATGGGCACTTCAGGTATGGGGGGGCCTGGATATCATCCACAAGCCTAGTGTCCACTGCAATGTTGTGCAGTATTGCACATGCCATTATTATGTCGCACACTTTGCCTGGGGCATACTGTAGTGCTCCCACTGCATGATCCAGACATCGAAATCGTGATTTTAGGAGCCCAAAAGTCCACTCAATGGCATTCCTTGTTCTGGCATGAGCCTGATTGTATAGCTCCTGGGCATCCATTTGGGGATTTACGACCGGGGTCTGTAGCCAGGATTTGCAGCCTTAGCCAGAATCACCTATGGAACGTGACTGAGATGGTGAGAAAGGGAGCACATGGTGTTTGAATTATGTTTTATGAGGAGGACATACTAGCTGTGAGTGAAGAGCATGCTGAGCAGTATTGTGTGTACACGTGTGGATGTGGTGTGATTTTGTATTCTTAACCCACCGAGAAGCCACCCCCCTGCATATGTTCCATTCTTGAAGTCTCTGTGTACAGATGAGTTTCGGAGTATGAATGCATCATGACAGCTCCCTGGATATTTAGCTCAGACATTCATGATCCTCATTTTGCTGTCACACATCATCTGCATGTTGACGGCGCGGAAGTTCTTGCGGTTAATGAATAAATGTCCCTCACGTGCTAGAGCTTTGATTTGGACATGGTTGCAATCTATTGCATTCATGACTCTGGGTATGCCCTCCCTTGCGTAAAAGCCCTGCTTCAGATGTGTCCACTTCGTGTCGATGGTGGGAAAATGTATATACCTACTGGCCTTGCTTTTGAGGGTTGGCAACACCTGGGCCAGCACCCTCGAGAATGTGGCCTATGAACTGCCAGATTCGTAACCTTCTGTCGACTGGAAGGCTCCACTTGCCATGAAATGTATGGCACACATAAGTTTTTTGCAAGCCAGTTAGGGCATGGTTGTGGATGTATATGAGATCGACCTCATCCTTGATGACCTCATATATGACAATGATGCTGTGTGGACTCAACCTGTAGCGATCTATCACCTCATCATCTGTCATTCCCAGGAGCGTGACACTTGGGTGGTACACCCTGGGCCTTTGTGGTTGTCTGTAAATCCTGCACTGCTCCAGGGGTCCCTGTGGCAGATGGGGAGCATCCTGTTGCTGTAGCACTGGAGCATCCTGTTGCAGCAGCTGTGGTTCTGCAGGCAGGTGTTATCCTTCAGATGGTGATGGGCTCCTGTGTGGCTCTTGAGCCAGAGCCTCCTCACTTGCAACAAGTGAAGGCTGTTGATCAGGTGTGCTTCGGAGTTGCTGGCTTTCCCTAGCACTCACCCTTGCACGTCTTCTCCACAGTCTTCGCATCAATAGGTATGCAAACATACTTATTGGAGTATCTATCTCTAAATCTGTCTTGCTCTATCTAGCTCGCTTTGTCTGTCTGACTCTCTCTCTCTCCCTCCCTGAGTGGAAAACAAGCTACATGTGAGTATGGTAGGCTGTCCCTTTAAGACCATGTTGGGGCGATGTCCAGGGGTGGTCATGAGGTGAGTGATGACCAATGGGAGGCTGTTTGTTGTCCAGGTAAGTGTTTGCCGGTGTGTTTGTGTTTTTAAAATCTGCATTGTTTTGATTGGTGTGAAGCTGTTAGTTGTGAGTGGGACATTGTGGGGTGCAGGTTGTGTCTCTATTGTGTGGTGATTTTGCCCAGGTGAGCTTGTTTTGTATTAACAGGTGTCCGTGTTGCATGTTAGCCGTTTCACTGTGGAACCAATATTTATTCTGTGAAACGTAAAAAAAATGTTACATTTGTTTCTCATTGGTACAAGGATTTTAATGGTTTAATGTATTGCCACCAAATCATTTTTTTTTACTTTCTGAAGCTAACTATATAGTCATTTATATTTATACTCAGAGACAATACATTTATAATAATGTTTCTACTCCATTCTCAATTTATCTGGAGCTTAATCGTATGTTATATACATTTACATTAACGCAGAAATATAAAGTAGTAATACACTAGAGAGCACTGGAATAGATTTCGTTTTCAACAGTGTTTTACATTGCCTCGAATGTAGCACACGTCCTAGCTTACCTTCTTAAATTTTCCTTGAGTTCCAAATACAAAAGTTTGTCATTATGTAAAAGATACTGTAAAGTCAAAGTCATGTTGTTATGTTACAATTTATACCAAACAAAGAGATTACAGAAGCATCTTAAAGGCGCTCTGATTCAAAACTGTAGTTAGTAACACCAATTATAAATAAAACATAACCTTTACTAGCACAAAAAGTAAAAATAAACGACGATCTAAAACACTTGTATGATGCTTAGAAGGACCGTTCCATACTAGTCCCTCAATATGTCATTTGCCCCTCATCAAACTTAAATGTATCTTATTGAGTCTGATTAATCATTATTCTGATATGAATATCAATATTAAATCTAGATGACTCAATACTTCTTGATTTTATAATCAAGAAAAATTACACCAATGTAATTAAAGTTGCAAACCATTTCATGGATTGCACTTAATACTAGTGGTTCCAAGTATTATTGTTCTCCCAAAAGCATACTTAAAGGGATAGTAATACTTGAAAATAATTTTATTTTATATTGTAGCCCTTAAAAAAACATGAAAAATGATATAAGTCTTATCTCCCAAACCTTTATGGTTTGGGAGATATTCACATATAAAATATAGTAAAGTTCTCTTTTCCTGGCTGTTTCAGCCAAGTCTGCCATCTAGTGGACAGATTTGGAATTCGGTCCACAGAGCAACCGGCAGCTCTTTAGCAGTGCCAAGATCACGATCTTTGAAAAGAACTACTTAATTGGAACTGTGTACAAAGTGTTCCTGGCTTGAAAGCACACTTTGTAGACCATTCCAATTAAGAAATTCTTTTTAACCCCTTCAGTGCCAGAGGCTCGGGCCATTTTCTGAACCCTGCAGGCCAGACACTTTTTCAACATTTTTGCTATCCTTCCGTTTAGGCTTGATTTCCTCTGGGGATTTTTAGTTAAATATGGAAAACTATATATTGCTTTTTTCAGAACGAATTGAGCTTTCTCGTGATACCTTACATGAAGAGAATTTTACATCGTGCAAAAAGCTATGATGTCATAATGACAAAAAAAAGTGAAAATTTACTCATTTTGCTAAAATCACATACTATGTATCAAAAACATTTACCTTGATTGAAAAAGTTTCAATTATTTGAAAAAGCCCAGAGTCCCCCGAGTAAAAAAATACCAAAGTTGTATAGTTTTACCTAAGTCCAAGGCTAGCGTAGAGCCCTAATCACCAGCAGCGCAAAATGACATTTTCAACTTTATAAATTAAAATGCACATTCTAGGGTTTTTGTGGTAAAACTACCCTAAAACAGTGGAATAACTATATAAAACTATATATTTCTGAAAAGTAGACAACCTGCCGCATCTAATGAGGGGTAACTTGCCTTCTTGCCCCAAGCCTGTGGTACCCAAATGCTTCCAGAAGGTGGCACTATAGGAAAAAAATGGCATTTTCTTACATTTCTGCCCCTTCAACTGTACTGAAATCTGTGAAAACCATGGAATTTACAACTGTATTCATTAGCTATTGCTCTTGGGAGAAAAATTACACCCCATTGGTTTGGGTTCACCTACCACAGGGGATGCTAGAAGTGCAAAAAGACACCTACTACAACCTCTAAATTTTCTAACATTTTCTCAAACATTACTTGTCTATACAAAAATGGTTATAACAACTAGAGAATTAAAGAAAGGGTGCACAAACCATACCATTTTGGAAAGAAGACAACCTGCCGCATCTAATGAGGGGTAAATTGCCTTCTTACCCCAAGCCTGTTGTGCCCAAATGCTTCCAGAAGGTGGCACTATAGAAAAAAAATGGCATTTTCTTACATTTCTGCCACTTCAACAGTACTGAAATCTGGGAAAACCATGGAATTTACAACTATATTGATTAGCTAGTGCTCTTGGGAGAAAAATGACACCCCATTGGTATGGGTTCACCTACCACAGGGGATGCTAGAAGTGCAAAAAGACACCTACTAAAACCTCTAAATTTTCTAACATTTTTTCAAACATTACTTGTCTATACAAAAATGGTTATAACAACTAGAGAAGTAAGGAAAGGCTACACACACCATACCATTTTGGAAAGAAGACAACCTGCCACATCTAATGAGGGGTGAATTGCCTTCTTACCCCAAGCCTGTTGTGCCCAAATGCTTCCAGAAGGTGGCACTATAGGAAAAAAATGGCATTTTCTTACATTTCTGCCCCTTCATCTGTATGGAAATCTGTGAAAACCATGGAATTTCCAACTGTATTCATTAGCTAGTGCTCTTAGGAGAAAAATGACACCTCATTGGTATGAGTTCCCCTACCTTAGTGGGCGCTACAAGTACCAAACTATACCTATTGCAACCACTAATTTTTCTAACATTTTCTCAAACATTACTTGTCTGTACAAAAATGGTTATAACAACTAGAGAAGTGAAGAAAGGCTACACAAACCATACCATTTTGGAAAGAAGACAACCTGCTGCATCTAATGAGGGGTGAATTGCCTTCTTACCCCAAGCCTGTTGTGCCCAAATGCTTCCAGAAGGTGGCACTATAGGAAAAAAATGGCATTTTCTTACATTTCTGCCCCTTCATCTGTATGGAAATCTGTGAAAACCATGGAATTTCTAACTGTATTCATTAGCTAGTGCTCTTAGGAGAAAAATGACACCCCATTGGAATGAATCGACATACCTTAGGGGTGCCAGAAAAGCATAGCTACACCTACCTGTTTGCTTCTTCGAAAATGGCTGCTTGTACTAATATGTTCATAACTGTTAGAGACATGATGGAAAGGTATAAAAGGTATACCATTTTGGAAAGTAGACATTCTCCTGCATCAAATGAGGGGTCACTTGCCTTTCTACCCCTGGGCTGAAGTGCACAAATATTTCCAAAATGTGGCACTATGGGAATAAATACATGTTTTTTTTACATTTCCACCACTTCAAAGATACTAAAATCTTTGAAAACCATAACATTTCCTGCTGTATTCAGTACCTGCTACCAACATGAGAAAAATGGTAGCCCATTTGTGTGGCTTAACATACAATATGTGGGTGCTAGGAACACGTACGTAAACCTGACACTTTTGTTTCTTAAATTATCTGCTTGCACTAAAATGGTTATAACCATAATAGATATGCAGGAAAGGTAGAGAAACAATGCCATTTTGGAAAGAAAACAACCTGACGCATCTAATGAGGGGTCACTTGCCTTCATACCCAAAGGCTGGCATGCACAAATGCTTCCAGGAGGTGGCGCTAATGAAAAAAAAGGCATTTTCTTACATTTCTGCCCCTTCAAATGTATGGAGCTCTGTGAAAACCATGGAATTTTCAACTGCATTCGTTAGCTAGTGCTCTTAGGAGTCAAACGACACCCCATTGGTATGAGCTGAACTACCTTAGGGAGTGCTAGAAGTAGAAAACTACACCTACTACAAACTGATGTTTCTAACATTTTCTCAAACCTGACTTGCCTCTATGAAAATGGCTATAACACCTTCAGAAGTGAAGAAAAGGTAGATAAACTATACCATTTTGGAAAGAAGACAACATGCCGCATCTAATGAGGGGTCACTTGCCTTTTTACCCCTAAGTTAGTTGGCACAACTATTTCCAGAATGTGGTGCTACAGGAAAACAAACAAACATTTCTTTTACACTTCAGTCACTTCAAATATACTAAAATGGTTCAATGGCGTGGGATTTCCTAGGAGGACTTCTTGCCAGCCTAAGAAAAATGGTACTCGGCTGCTGTGGGTTGACATACCAATTTGAGTGACAGGAGCGTAGCTACCAGTGAAATAGGAATGGGAAAGCAAACAGTGTATGTGTGATTTTATGGCTAACAGATGAAAGAAGCTAGGGCGTCAGCCAGTGTACGCGCGGACCTGTGACTACCAGTGTAACAGTGTGGGAGGGTGAGGGATTAGGCAGTGTGTGTGGGTATGAGCAGAGGAGCAAGGATGGTGGAGATGGTGGGGCAGTGTCTGAGAGTGTGTATGGGAGATCTGTGACTACCAGTGTGCACTGTATGTCCCCCTCATACAAAGTTTGATTCCCAGCCTGAATCTAGTGCATACTGGTACTTTGAGTCTACCAATAGACAGTGGAAACAGGCTGGGAGTCAGGCTGGGGAATGGGACTGCCAGTTGGCTGTGGAACCAGGCAGGGGAATACGGTACGTGTGTGTGTGTGGGGGGGAATCGGAGGCATTTTTTGTGCATGCCACAAGGGTGCCCAATGCACTGCAAAGCAATGCGTTGGACCCTCTGTTGCACACAAAGAGGTTTTTTTTTTTAATTATTATTTTGTATTCATACCTCGTTGGGGGGGCGGTGTCAGGAACATTCCTGGTGTCCCCCATCCAGGTCTAAAAACAGAATAATAAAATAAAAAAAGTGTGTGTGTGTGTTACAGGGGGTCCAACGTATTGCAAAGCACTGCGTTGGACCCCCCCTGTGGCACGTGCATTTTTTGGGGCTTTTCCCCCAATATTTTTGTGTAGACCTCGTTGGGGGCATCAGAACCCATACAATGAGGTCGAAATAAAAAATAAAAGGGGAAAAAAAAATAATCCTTTGGGTGCCACAGGGGTGTCCAGTGGATTGCAAAGCAATGCATTGGGCCCCTGTAGCACACAAAGGGTTAATTTTTTTTATCATTACTTTGTATTCAGATGGCCACCAAACAAGCTCTGATCACAAAGTAATGATAAAAAGTCCTGTGTGTGTGCCACAGGAAGGGGGTCTGCATTGAACCCCTATCCCAGTGGCACACACAGGGTTAAATTTTTTTTAATTTTTTTTTTTTTTTATTATATACCTCATTGAGGGGCATCAGGACCCCCTGATCCCTCCCCAATGAGGTCTTAGTAAAAAAAAAATATATATGTCCACAAACGGAGTGACCCTGTGAGTGCCACAAGGCTCTCCAGCGCATTGCAAAGCAATGCATTGGATCCTTGTGGCACTCAGAGGGTTAATTTTTTTTCTATCATTACTTGGTAATCAGAGCTTGTTGGGGGGCCATCAGGGCCAATCCTGATGACCCCCCCAACAATCTCTGATAACAAAGTAATGATAAAAGCCCTGTGTGTGCCGCAGAAGGGGGGCTACATTGCCCCCCCCCCGTGGCGCACACAGGGTTAATTTTTTTTTTATTTACTTTTTTTATTATAGACCTCATTGAGGGGTATACAAACCCCCCTGATCCCCCCAATGAGGTCTTACCAAAAAAAAAAAAAAAAGTGTCCCGGTGAGTGCCACCGTGGTCTCCAGCGCATTGCAAAGCAATGCATTGGACTCTTGTGGAACTCAGAGGGTTAATTTTTTTTTTTATCATTACTTTGTAATCAGAGCTTGTTGGGGGGCCATCAGGAGCAATCCTGATGGCCCCCCAACAATCTCTGGTAACAAAATAATGATAAAAGCCCTGTGTGTGCCACAGGAGGGGGGGTGCATTGAGCCCCACCTGTGGCACACACAGGGTTAAATTTATTTATTTTTTTTTCCCAATTATAGACCTCATTGAGGGGCATCAGGATCCCCCCTGATCCCCCCAATGAGGTCTTTAAAAAAAAAAAATCCCCCCCAAAGAATTGGCCCTGTAAGTGCAACAGGGGTCTCCAGCACATTGCAAAGCAATGTGCTGGGACCCTGTGGCTCTCACAGGGTTACTTTAAATTAGTTTATTTATTTTTTTTTAAATAGTTTTCAGACCTCGTGGGGGACATCAGGACCCCTCCTCCTGGTGTCCCCCCAGTCATTGATCTCCCAGCCGATAGGCTGGGAGATCAATGATGCGACCGCAGGAGAGCAAGAGCTCTCCTGCCCTTCTCTCCTACCACCGGTAGGAGTGAACAGGACCGGGGAAACTTCCCTAACGTCATCGGTGACCATGTCACCGATGACGTTTGGAGGATTCCCCCGGTCCCGCCCACTCCTACCCGGAAGTTCGGGTAGGAGAGAGGGGGAAGGAGAAACTCTGTTTCTCCTGTGTGTTTATTGATCTCCCAGCCCGATCGGCTGGGAGATCGATAACTGGGGAGGCATGAGGAGTGATCCTCATGCCTCCCCATGAGTGCCAGGGTTTTTTTTTTTTAATGCGGCCACTGCATGCCGGTTATACCGGCTCATGCAGTGACCGCATTTCACTCTTACGCCGTACGAGCGTGGCACAGCAGGTACAGCTGTGTCCACTCGTACGGCGTAAGTAGCTGGCACTCTAGGGGTTAAAGACCCTGATCTCAGCACTTCTGGAGAAGCACGGCAGGTCCAGGGAACAGATTCCAAATCTGAAGGGTGGAGCAATGACGTCACTCCAGGGGAAACTTTACTTCTGAATATCTCCCAAACCATAAAGGTTTGGGAGATAAGACTTATATCATTTTTTATGTTTTTTTAAGGGCTACAATATAAAATAAACTTATTTTCAAGTATTACTATCCCTTTAATTGTGCTATTACAGTGTTGCACACACAACACTTACGAATTGGTGATCTCATGAAATCAACAATTTTTCTTCGTATCTGTGGGCATTAAGACCTGATATGGGTTGAAATAGTGCTTATTGTTATCCTTCATACAGCACTCTGAGATAGGGATTCAGTAGATATTTATCCACTTATATTATGTGTGCATACAAACTAGGCACTCTATGCCATTAACATAGGTACTTTATATTATCACCTATATTCTGAATGCATATATATTCTGAATATGTGTTAAACAGCAAGCTATCACGTTTCCCTATAATTAACCATTCAGACACTTTCAGTCATTATTAGCTCATATTGGTACACATATTTATAAACACGTGACCACCCTTATATTCACAGTTGAGGGATTATGAGTGTCAAATTACTTTCATTTGTTAGTGCATGTGAAAAAAACAGCAATATTTTTTATTGAGCATATAGGACCACCACAATATTATATTTCACCTCTATTGGGGGGTTAAATAAGTGTTATTCCACTTGTGTTTGTAGGTACATATGATTAATACACTTTTTTTATTACAACATTGATAGATCATTATAGTCTGAGGTGCACATAACTCTGCTATTCCTTTGATCATAGTCCCAATCAATTATAGATGCAATCCTATAAGGATTTTATTAGGCTTTTAATTTGTATAAGTAGTAATATTTCACTATGTATTTATTATATTTACCACTAGTAACTGCAATGTCAGTCCAACAGATCACCGTATATTGGTATCAGGCATTGTGTATTATTGTTTTATCCATTAAGTACAACTAAAATTGTGATATATGTTACCTAATATATTCACAATCATGTATTTATGCCACTAGGTTCCCACAGCTTTAACTGGTATTTCCTTATAAATCCGCTATAAGATGATATGTAGCCACACTTTATTAGTGCGGCAATGTATAGATCTGATAACGGTCTACTTCTATAGCTTCAACAACATTAACCAAGTAAGAGTTTGTTAAACTTTAAGTGCTCGATTCTATTACCCATGCTAAAACTGGCGTTACATTAAAAACAAGCAATGTGTATTTTGCAAACGTGTTACGCCGGTATGCTATTGCAGAACCACGGTAAAACAAAACTGGCATATATAGCACATTTCTACGAACTAACAAAATTGGCGCTGTCTGCTTTTATTCAACAACCCCTTAAAAAAACGCACAAAATGTCAAAGTCCAAGGAAATAGGCGTACATTTGACGACAAAGATCAAGTTTAGCATTAGATGTGTTCCCCACATTATCAAAATCCAACATAGAGTGCCCCCTTCGACATATTAACCCCCACTTTGAAATTCTAATTACAGTACTTTCTTTCACCACTTTAATTCGACAAATATTGTTCACATTCAACCTTTTAACTTCCCCCATTTAAAATTCGACTTACAGTGCTCCAATGACTTTCTTTCTCCAGTTAAATTCGACATTGTTCTTCTCCTATTTTTTTCAACATGCCCTCATTGTATTTGTATTGCATGATTAACCCTATGAGTACCAGAGAGGTAGCAACGCATAGTAATGTGTTTGCTACCCCCCTGGTACTCATAGGGTTAATAGGCAAGGTATGCTGGTGCATACCTTGCTTGTATATGTGAAATAAATGGGGGGGGGTTATTATTATATTTTAATAGTATGTAAAATAAAAAGTTCAGACCTAAAAGGGGGAATCAGGACCCCTCCTGACACCCTCTAGCATTGATCACCTATCCAGAAGGATAGGTGATCAATGTAGGTGACAATTGCTGGCATTTTTAATAAAGCCCATATAACATATGTGTACCATATGTTATGTGGGCTTTCTAATAATATATATTATAGTATTTATTTAAAATATATAATTCAGACCTTGAGGGGGAACCAGGACCCCTCGTGACATCCCCTAACATGGATCATCTATCCAGAAGCATAGATGATCCATGGGGCGACTTTTGAAATAAAGAGCATATAACTTATTGTTTATCATAACATATTGTTTATGCTTTTTATGCATAAATATTAGTTTCAGATCTTGAGGGGTACAATAGGACCCCTCCTGAAATCCTCCATATCATGGATTATCTATCCAAAAGGATAGATGATCCTTGGGGTGACCCTGAAGGCATCTTCTGCCTTCCTTTGTACTGATGCAGCTGTACAAGCCACTGTAGTACAAGGGCTTCAATGAATGAACCCTGTCACCAGGTCATTTTTAGAAAGTGCAGAGCTGCGCTTTCATCAATGAATCAGTCACCGGGTCAGACCGGGTGACTGATTCATTTTTAGAAAGCGCAACAAAAGTACTATAATTCAAATTTCAAAGACAGGGTTAATATGTCGAAGGGGGGCAATCTATGTCAGATTTCTATGATGTCTTCTGTATTCTGGACTGTTTTGTTCAAACAATGATGGTTTTGAAACCGTCTTTGTGGCTTCTGCACCTCCACTGTGAGGAACAGGATTACAGACAGAAAATGTAACCACAAAACAGGCGGTAATACTGAGCGTGGGTAATAGAATGCTACTTACAAGTTGTTTTTAGTAGTTTCCTGTGGGCTATTTTTTTGACTGGCAGTGCTTATAATTACCACTGATTTTGTTTTCACAAGTTGGGTAACAGGATACTAAAACCTTACTTAAAAAAACACGCTCTTTTTTTACCGCTGTTAATAGATTTGAGCCCTAAGTCCGCTACAGGATACTATGTGTCAAGGTTGTGGCAGGGTCTAAACCTAGTAACGGTCCATTTATGTGGCTTCTGATTTTAAACTCTCAACAGTATTACAATTGCATCAATCCGATATATCTCATTTATTGGTTAGACTGACTTCATCCATATTTGTGATTTTATTACTAAAGTAATTGATGGGGGCTAACGTCTAATGCATCACCCAACATATGAGCATCTTCAGATCACCTTTAAGACACTTCTGTAAAATGTATTTTATTTGATTTAAATTGTTGCGTAATTGGTATCATGGCACCCCTATCCCCATGAATAACTACACTGGGGGATGGGTCTGATTTCTAGTTACTACTTGTGGGGGTGTAGAATTGTTTGATATAATACATGTTGTTATTTTGTTACTTGGAGTAACTGTTTTAATGTCCCTCTGGCACTCAAAAGGGTTAATAATGTAAAATACATTAAAGGAATAGTAATAGCAATTTTTTTTATTTAATTTTGTAGTCATTAAACCATTATGGTTTGAGAGATATATACCTTGCTAAAGTTACCTCTCTAGCTGACAGCTGCAGAATCCAGTCATTTGACCGGATGGAGGCTCTTCAGCAGAGCTGAAAATGGGAGATCTAAACATAACTACTTCAGTAAATGGTCTACAAAATGTGATTGCAAACCAGGCATACTTTGTAGACCATTGCAATTAAGTATTTATGTTTCGATTACGTGATTTCTGCTCTGCTGAAGAGTTTCTATCTGGTTAAATGACCAGATTCTGTAGCTGTCAGCTAGAGCGCTGACTTCTCTCACAAGGTAAATTTAGCAACATATATCTCTCAAACCATAAAGGTTTGAGAGATAAGACTTACATCTTTGTTCATATTTTTTAATGCCTATAATATTAAATAAACATAAAATTAACTAATACCATCCCTTTAAAAGCTTGTAAGTTCTACTTAAGTTGGTGGCATTGCAGAAAAATGTACTGTAAAGTGTTAAGCTCCATTAACTTTGGTTGTACACAACACCAATGCAATTATTCACAATAAAAAGTTTACAGAATAATACCCTATTGACTCTTGAAGTGGCTGAGTGACACTGTACACTGCTGCGAAGTCTGTTGTCTATTAGTGCCCCTAATAATGTATATGTAATGTGTTTCTGCAGCAAAAAAAGGAAAACCTAATAGTGTATATTGTGATGTGTTTCTACAGCAAAAAGGAATAACCTTAAACCTATTCTGATACTTTTCTGCCCATTTATTTAGTTTATCCAGATCTTTCTGCAAAGAATAAACATTCTGCTCTTCATGTATTTCCTTACACAGCTTAACGTCATCAGCAAAGATTGAGACACTACACTTTTAGAACATTAATAAACAAGTTAAAAATCAGTGTGTGAAAGACTGAGCCCCGTCATTTATCATTTAATTGGTTCTCTACCCATGCACATATATTTCTTCCCAAACAGAAGTCTTTTAGTTTATACAGTAACCTGTTGTGAGGCACAGTATCATACTACATCAACAGCAATACCCTTATTCAAATTACTACTTGAAAAATATTTGTGGAACAAACAGAGATCCAAGAAAGAAAAATAAAAAAGTGTAGTATGTATGTAGTAAATGTAGTATGTATGGTGTTTACAATGTGATTAAAACATGGAGTAGTTGATAGACACTAATCGATTATTCTAAATTAGTGTTAGTCCACTAAATACTAGAATAGTGTAATTTCTTGTTTACAAGTACTATCCAGAATTGAAGCTGCAACACTAGTATATTAAAAAAGGGTACTTAATAGTTTGATGCATAAAGGGTAAGCACTTGTAAAAAAATAAATCCCACATAAAAAGTAGCTCCAATTACAGCAAGTATAAGTGTATGGACAAAGACTATATATTAATAAAACAAGGAAATAACAATGTCCATTTCAAACAGGTGATTAATGTTCTATTACATTCTTACTAGAAGCTGGAATGTACAAGTATCTTTAATATTTGTAAGGAATGCCACACTGCAATGACAAAGATATTCAATTCTTTTTTGTGCCCTTTCGGATTTTTTCCTCCCCCCAGTGGGATATGCTTACAGTTAGGCTTCTTTTAGGCTTCTTGTATTGCTGCACCAAAATATATAGTTTGTTGCTTTAGGTCTCCCGTCCATTTGTCTTGTTCTCTGGCTTTCTTTCTGTTTCATCTTTCTGGCTCCGGGTTATAACACCAATGCTTTTCAAGGTTAAAACTCCCTCTTCCTCTGGGAAAATTGTGCTGATTAAAGGATACTGCTTTCTATTACCACTGTTTATGGGTTTTCCTACATACAATCTGGGCAAGTGGGTCTGTTTTTATTTCTGATTGGTTATTCATCACAGAATCCTAAAAGCCAGAAACATTTCATGCTGGAAATTTCATGAAAAAACAAGCATGTCCCAACTTTTTGTTAAAATTTCCACAATAGAAAAGATATGCCTTGAAAACATTGTTAGGAGATTGAATGCCTTTGTCCACAAATCGAACCTCCTGCTTGTTTAACACTGGCAAAATCATCTTTGAAAAATAACTGCGGCTTGTTATATTCCAGCATGGTGTAATGCATGGCATGACATCAGATCTTTTGGAGATGGTTGGAGTGGAGGAGGAATGTTTGGGCATTCTATGACTCTTGTCATTACAAAAAACAAACTCAGAGTCATACTCCTCTTCAGCAGGAACAGAACATCTTGGTGCACTCTCTGACACATCATCGACAATTCTATTATGTAACCCATAGCCCTAGAAAATTGTAGGAATATATCTGCTGCTGCTATTTATGGCACCTCTAACCTGTTGATGGTATGTCTCACCGTAGACTTGTGGTTGTGCTTCAGGTGAGATGTCATTGAGGAGGTTCCAGATGTGACCCTGCTTTCCCCCTGCACATATGCTTCTTAACCCTTTAATGTCCATGGAAGTAATCTTCCCTTAAGGACTGCTTTGATCATTGTAAGCTCGCCTGCACATGTGGCTGCCTGGCTGGTGATGTGCACCAGCATTCAGAACAGGGGTCTGCGAGAGGCCCCTCCAGTCTTGGAGGGGTCAATTTCAGACCCCATTTGTGCTTACAGTGCTCCCGCAGGAGCACTGTAAGTGCAAAGTGACATGCCAGGACCTTCACCGGTCCATCAGGGAAAACAGTTATTAAGGGGTTAAACAGACAACAGATACCAACATGCTTAGCTTTTGGCTCATTAGTGAATTATCGCCATACTGGAGACATCATAAACTGTGGGCTTTCTAAGAGACTGCTGCTGTTGCTACTGGGGACAGATGTTGCTTCATTTGAACTACTACTAGGTGCCGCAAGTGCTTCACTTCCAAGACCAGCAGAAACTCATCATAGCTATGTTTTTGGATGTTGATAACGTGTATTGTTGTTTGTTACTTAACACTAGTAGCTTGTGTGTGTGTGGCTGGGTGGGGCTTGATGATGACTGACAGGAGAACTGTGTATTTTTAGGCATCTTTGCTTGTCCAGGGTCAGACTTTCCAATTGCTTTCTCAACCACTTTATAGACAGGCACAATGCTCCTTTTCACAAAAAAGGAAAAGCGCACACAATCTAAGTGTAGATTCTTATTTTCATCTTGCTTTCAAAAACTTCACCATCTGTGATTCCATTGATGTTTACCTCCTTCACCGTGGAAATCACCAAATATCTCAGTGTGGATATTCCACTCACCTTCATCCGAGGCAGTCCAGCCACAGGGTGTGATCACATCCATTGGATAACCCCCAGTGACGGTACCTTTCTTAGCACCAGTTTTCTCCTTTCCTCCCATCAGCCCAATATGGAATAAGTGGTCCTCTATCTAGGATCCACCATATGCAAGGCCTATGGGGCAGGCTCTATAATGACATTGGAGTGCATATAGTTGTATAAAAAAATTTAATATAACAAACTAAAATTAAAAGTCTGTACAGATGTACACCATAAAATCAGCATACAAAAAGAAAAAAAAATACCCAGTATGGGACCACCCTATGCGTTTCGCAATTATACACTGATTCTTAGGGGTATTTAAAGTATCTATAAAGTGAAACAAACCACCAAATCATACCTTTTATATCCTATAACTTCTTAGTTTGGCACACGGATCATCCAATGCAGTCCGGGGGGAAGTGATGCACCACCACTTCACAAAGAGGAATTACATGTCCACCGGGATGCACATGCGTTCCACCCTGTTAGTCCAATGCATGTGGATCTCCGTGTCTACGTCATATCCGTCAGTGATGCTTCTATAATCCGACCTTAAATGGGCCTTCATCTCACATATGCACTCAGAGCCCACTGCAGTCTTCCCCACACCAACTGTCGCGCATGCGTTTACAGGGTTCACCACAACTCCACAGAAACTTAACACATATTTCCAGTGGACATTATGATATCCCACTATGGTATTAGTGTCACTACACGACACATCCACCATTAAGAAATGGTAACAGTTCCCTCACACCACCCCACAGCAGATCGGACCATCCTTCTCAAATACTGTACAGAAACATATTTGCGCATTAAACAACCAATCTTCATACATTTTGAAATGTTATGACAATGTATAAGAAAACCCAATTATAGACCAAAATAATAAAAATACATGAAAATACATATAAAACAAAACCAAACTCATACAGAAAATCACACTTACTCAAGTACGCGGCCTCGCTGCCCCCACAACACAGAGACACCTTAAACTTGACATACACAACAACAGCACATCTATTACCTACCGACTCATAGAAAGCTTGCCAAATCCATTTCATCATTGAGTCCTTCTGGGACCATGGTATTCAATCCATGGATCCAGAAGGACTCTCTTCTACATAAGTACCTATATCTATCCTCCGCTAATTTGGAAACATGTGCAATTCCCTTTACCTTAAAATCTTCTTTGAAACCCTTACTACATTCCTAAGAGTGTCTAGGGACACTGTGATCTTTTTTCTTAGAAGATATGTTTAAACCATACACTTGCTCACTACGTATTTTCCTAATGCCCCAACCTATCGGTCCAAATGGGAAGCGGTACTGGATTCTGAAGACTGGTGCGAGATCATAGCAAACACGTTGAGTCTGACCCTGTGCACGCTAATCAAGGAAAACAGCTTTAAAGTTTTGTTTTGTTAGTATCTCTGTCCTTTGCGGCTGTCCCACATTTTGACCTCCGCATCTCCCCTTTGTTTTCAGGGGTGAGGTCCATTGGGCAAGTATCAGCATAAGTGGTGGGACTGCCCCTCTGTGACCCCGCTGTGGAGATATGCTTGTCAACAACTGAGTGTTGCGCTGGACATCCATATGTCTCTGGATCCGTGGATGGGTCTTTTGAATAGGCCGTATCGGGCTGTACTTTTGCCAGTTTCATCTTATAGACTTATTTATAGGATTTAAGCGGCGGTTCACTGCCATGTTGCATATCATTGGAAATCAGTTCCACTGGGGACTGTGCAACTGGACGGTCGGGTTTGGCAGCTCTTGAAGATGGAAAAGATGACGGCATATGTACGCAGCTCCTACCTTCGTATTTGGTCTCCTTGGGTTGACAATGTTCCTGCTCCGGGTCTTACCTGGGATCTTTTACTTCATTGATCCAGCTTTACTGTTTTGATCTAACTAGTCTTGCTGGGGGGTGTGCTTCCCTGTACGCCTACCTCCCAATCCCCTCCTTTTCCCCCTTCTCTTCCTCCCCCTCCCCCTCTTTTTTTTCTTCTTCTTCTTTCTCTCCCTTCCTTATCTACTTGTTTTAGCCCTTCTTCTAGGTGTGTGATCTATAGCCTACTTTTTACTTGGTGGTTGCCTGTGGCCCACCTCATTGTTCATGGAGGGTAGGGGAAGCAGTGTCAGTAGCCTCTTATATATGATGTACTACCCTGGTCTTTTGTATGTGTGTATATCTGTGCTGTATTGTACTTGCTATTATGGTTGTATAACATTTGCAATTTTCAAAAAACTTTTAATTTAAAAAAAAAAAGAAGAAGAAATTTTTCGCCTATGCACACCTATGCGTTTCCTTTATTCTCTCGTGGTGCGCCCTATATATTTCTTCCCACACCCACATGAAATCATATATATCACGCATGGTGTGCCACAGTTTATAAATTGATCAATATGATACATTTTCTCCCCTTCTCCGATCCCTTGGAAAGTTGTAACTTTGTGCTCCATGTTTTTACAGCTTAAGAACCTTAATTTTCCATACTTAAAATTACCTAAAATTTTTGGTAAAAGTTGCTCGGCAGGATTTGATATTGTTTTTTAGGCCTACTTGTGGCTATATGGCCCCTAATATTTTCACCCTTTTTATAAACCATTATTGGTCTATTACCAATTATGTCCACCAACAGTGGATTCTCCCTAAGTACCTGCCAATGCTTACTAAAATTATTATTTCTATTGCTAGCAAAAATGTTATATTTGGTTACAAACTGTACCATTTCTTTATACTTCTTTTTGTTATTCTTTTTAGTGTTATTACTCTCCTTCTTAGGTGCTATGATCTTTTCTCTATTCAGTTTTTTAGCTTTATCAAATGCCTTTTAAATTTCCCTATCCTCATACCCTCTTTCCAAGAAATCAGATCTCAACTGTTCACTTTTCGCCATAAAGTCCTCCCACTGGCTGCAATTTCTCCTCTGGTACTGACTATACAGCACATTATTTAGCTGCCTAGGAAGGTGACAACTAGATGTCTGTATATATGGGTTCCTAGAGACCACTTTTTTGTAAATGGTGCTTTGTATTTTCCCTCCTTCCATGACTTTAAACATAATATGTAAAAGCTGTATTTGTGTGGGATGAATATTATAAGTGAATTGAATAACCCTATTATTTTGATTTAACCTAATAATAAATCTTTCCAGTCAATCTTGTGAACCCTCCCAAATAACTATAATATAATCTATATATCTATAGTATAGTGCCAGGTTGGCCCCACATATACTATGGGTTAACCCCTCCATAAACTCCCAATAACCCATAGAGAGGTTGGTATATGAGGGTGCAAAACTGGTGCCATAGTAGTCCCCTGCTGTTGCATAAATATTCTCCCTGAAATTCAAAACAATTATGATACAATACAAATTTTATGCAGTGAACCAAAAACTTCTTTAAATCTATATGCATCTCCCTGTCTCTAGTTAAGAAATGGTTGACCGCCTCTAAGCCCAAGTCATGGTGTATAGATGTATAAAGTGCCATGACATCAAGCGTGGCCCATATATGCTTACCCACATGCCACTCAACATTTTGCATTTTTTCCAAGAAATGCTGTGTGTCCCTGACAAACTCCACCAGTGAAACCACGTACTTTTGTAAAAAAACAATCTATGCATGTGGCAAGGATAGACATAAAGGAGTTGATCCCTGATATTATAGAGCATCCATTGCTTTGGGTAAAACTTGGACTTAGCCCTTAGTCCTCAGCACTTTCCCTATTATTCTCCACATGAACTTTGTTTTTATCATTCATATTAGTTTTGTGTGTCTCCCATGTGATGCTTTCTGTTTGTGCCTTACTATTCTTGTCTATTGTCAATCTTAAACTAGTTATTCCTATTTCTACTCCTCTTATTAGTGGGCTGGTTATAGAATCTTATTCTATTGTTAGAGTAATCCTCCTCACCTTTCTCCAATTTATGATGCTTTTTATCCCTTAGCTCTTTTTCAATGTTGTTTATTTTATCATTTGTTGACTTATCCATCTCCTTAAACTGTTTTATTTCTGCAAAATGTTGACTTTTTGTTTGGATGGTTTGAATTTCTTTTTCAATCCGTTTTAAACATTTTTTTCTGTATTGCATGATATGTTCTATTAATTTAAATGAACAACTGTCCAAGATAAGTTCCCATCCCCTGTTGAACTCAGTATCTGAAAAGGAGAAATTCTTATGGATCCTAAGACCCCTCTGTATAATCCTCCTCTCCAGATACTGGCCCATCAGTAACAGGTACCACGAGTGTCTGAGATCTGCACCCATCAAATTTTCCAATTGAAAGAAATTCTGTTTGAGTTCTCCATTAACCTTCAGGTTATCCTCCACACATTTCTAATCATCGAAACATGTTTTAAGGAGGGCTTTTCTTCCCTCCCATGCTGAAATACTTAAGCAAGACATTTTCTTGGAGCTGCTATAGAAATATAACCGGAAATGAGTACAGCAATACAGTACAGAAAGATCAAAAATACACACAAAAAGAACTTTAGTGCTATTAGACCAATAATTGGTCAGACATAACCAGGCAACCAGACAGGCAATTAAGAGTCCTCAATTGTTCCTCTACAAAGCAGAGCAGCTTGTTCCTTGATGACTTCCGGCAAAGTCCACACAAACCATGTAAAAAAACACAAAAAAAGGAAAAGTGCACACAATGTAAGTGTAGGTTCTTCTTTCTTTCAACACCTTCACCGTGTGTGATTCTAATGATGTTCACCTCCTTCACCATGGAAATCACCAAATATCTCAATTTGGATATTCCACTCACCTTCTTCCGAGGCAGTCCAGCCTCAGGGTATGATCACATCCACTGGATAACCCACAGTGAAAGTATCTGTCTTAGCACTAGTTTTCTTCCCAGTAGTCACCGCCTCCAGCCTCTTCCAATATCCCAATCAGCCCAATATAGAATAAGTGGTCCTATATCTGGGACCCACCATAAACACAGCCTACAGAGGGATACTATTTGGACAGGCTCTATAATCACAATGGAGTGTATATAGTTGTATAAAAAATGTTTTAATATAACTAAATTAACTAAAATTAAAGGTCTGTACAGATGTACACCATAAAATCAGCATACAAAAAGTAAAACAAAACTACCCAGTATGGGACCACCTTACATGTTTTGCAAATATACGTTGCTTCATCAGGGGTATTTAAAGTATCTATAGTGTGATCACACCCTGAGGCTGGACTGCCTCGGAAGAATGTGAGTGGAATATCCACATTGAGATATTTGGTGATGGTGAAGGAGATGAACATAATTGGAATCACGCACGGTGACGGTGGGACATGTTACTGTTGGGCCAGTATCTGGAGAGGAGGATTATACCAATGGGTCTTAGGATCCATAAGAAGTCCTCCTTTTCAGATACGGAGTTCAACAGGGGATGGGAACTTATCTTGGACAGTTGTTCATTTAAATTAATAGCACATATCATGCAATACAGAGAAAATTGTTTAAAACAGATTGAAATGAAATTCAAACCATCCAAACAAAAATTCAACCTTTCGCAGAAACAAAACCGTTTAACCCCATAAGGACCGGTCTCGCACACACGCGGCGGTCACTTAAGGACCACGGAGCATTTTTTTTTTTTTTTAAGCTCATATGTGCTAAATGGGCTTATTGAAAATGCTGGCAACTGTCGGCTGCATTGATAAGGTATCAATGCTAGGGGGGTGTCAGGAGAAATCCTGATGACCCCCTTGAGGTCTGAACTTTTTTTTTAACATACAATTAAAAATAAAATAAAAAATAAAATTTCTTACACATATACAGGCAAGGTATGCAGCCGCATACCTTGCGTATTAACCGTTTGAGTACCAGAGGGGTAGCAAACACATTGCAATGCATTGTTACCTCTCTGGTACTCATAGGGTTAATCGTGCCAATACAAATACAAAGAGGGCATGTTGAAAAAAATTGGAGAAGAAACAATATAATTTAAATGGAGAAAGAAGTCATGGGAGCACCATAAGTCAAATTTTAAAGGGGAAGGGTTAAAATGTTGAATGTGAACAATATTTGTCAAATTAAAATGATGAAAGAAAGCACTATAAGTTGAATTTTAAAGGGGAAGGGTTAAAATGTTGAATGTGAACAATGTTTGTCGAATTAAAATGGTGAAAGAAAGCACTATAAGTCAAAATTTAAAGGGGAAGAGTTAAAATGTTGAATGTGAACAATATTTGTCAAATAGTCGAATATCAAAAGGGTGAGTTAATATGTCGAAGGAGGGCACTCTATGTTGGATTTCGATAATGTGGGGAACACATCTAACACTCAACTTGATCTTTCTGTCATCAAACATATGCCTATTTCCTCGTTCTTTGACATTTTGCACATTTTTTTTAGGTGGCAGTTGAATAGAAGCAGATAGCTGCATTTTTGTTTATTCATAAAAATGTGCTGTCTACACCGGTTTCACAGTGGTTCTACAATAGCATACTGGTAAAACACATGTTTGCAAAATACACGTTGCTTGTTTTTACTGTATGGCAGGTTTTAGCGCGGGTAATAAAATCGAGCCCATATATTCTTAAACTGTACAGTACTAGCAGGCAGGAAATTATGTCTTACTGGCCTACCAATGCTAGATATTTATGTAAAATGATGATTTTTATATATATATATTTATATATATTAGTTTTAAAGCCAGTGTACATGGGCCAACACTGGCAGCGCTGCAGTCATGCGCAGTACTGACTGCCCGGACGCTCCGCGGCTGATATGGAGTGGGGCACTCCAAATTCAGACCGTAGTCCTCTCTGTGCACCTTCCTGGGACCAAGCAGTACCAGGAAGGTGCGCAGAGAACCTCCAGTCTGAATTCGGAGCATCCCGCTCCGTATCAGCCGCGGCGCAAGCAGTGTGTACTGTGCATGACTGCAGCGCGGGCAGTCGTCTCTAAACCAATACCAATATGAGCAGTGGCACACACTTGACAAAATACCAAAATGCAGAATAATGCATATAATAGGTGCATGTCCCATAGAAAATGTACAAAAAGAAATTGTTAAATATACTCAGCCTGGGTTGATCCTAGCTTTGTATGAGACAGCACTCCAGAAGCAAATGTAGCAAAGAAAAAAGGTTATTTTATTGCATTCATGCCATGGCATGAATGCAATAAAATAACTTTTTTTTCTTTGCTACATTTGCTTCTGGAGTGCTGTCTCATACGAAGCTAGGATCAACCCAGGCTAAGTATATTTGAACATTTCGTTTTATATAAATATACATATATATATATATATATATATATATATATATATATATATATATATATCGCACAAACTGAAAAAGTTATGGTCGGTATATATATATATATATATATATATATATATATATATAGTTAGTAGTAGATGGAAGCACTCGCACTTACAGGAATTCAGGTTGCCTGGGTGCTATCAAGTGGTTGGTCATAAGTTAGCAATACAAAGTCAAGCATTCACTGAACTTTTTAATGGATTTAAATTTATATAAACTTTACATCAACATTTTGGCCAGGCTGTGCTGGCCTTCCTCAAGACCAAAAACCATGTGCACATAACTCCCTATATATACCTTAAAGCATGAAGGATGCCAAATCGGCGCTAAAATGTTGCTATGATGTCACGCAGGTAGGCATGATGCCAAGGCGACTCAACTACCCAAGTGAAAACCCTATACTGTCCATACAGTGAAAAGGCATGTGCAGACAATGACACGCGTATACTGATAGAGCTGAAAATATGCAAATCTTCCAACATTAGCATAACCAAGGTATTGCAAACAAGCAGTATGTTAGTGTTATGGGGATATACAGCTATATAACACCTTCACAGTGAAGAAAGTATATATAATACACCCTCATATTGTAATGCGTGCCCCCTTAGTAATTGGAGTCCGCAGACTCAAAAGAATACTGCACACAGTGTGTGGTGGATTGTTTAGGCAACAGCAGTCAGGACACCAGAGCATAGCAGCGCACGGCAAAACCTCTTATCTGCTGGCCAACGAGGGTACCTAGCACTGCTGTGGACAAACATATACAGTATGCCAAACATTCCCATGTCTAAGTTACATGCACAGATAAAATATGCAAAAAACATAAAAATAATGATGATCTGCGATGTGAAACACTTCAGATCCTAAGAGATTAGACTTGATGTATCATATTAACAGCTACATATTGTGATGTTGTGAGTTCTATTGAAGTACATAGTAGCATACAGTATTAGAGTCAATATCCATGGAAATACACTTATATTCCAACAGTAATAAAGTTAAAGGAGACAATTAGAAAGCAGTCTATTTTGTTATTAAGGGGGAATCTGGTATATGGCCAGAGCTCAGTGGGTCACAGATCCAGTGGCAGGCTACCTTTGTACCAGACTCACTGAATGAGAACAAGAGGGTCACATGTCAGTAGATAACATGAATCAGAGTAAATGTTGGAACATGCTCCTATGTGCAGATCTCTTAATTAAAACAGTTTAGCTAAGATTCAAGTGCTTATAGTTAACTGTTTAGCCCAAGTGTAATGAATAGTTCAAATCCCGGTATATCAATTGTTCACAATCAAGTGAAGGCGTCGAGCATAATAGTTGTCCAGAGGACACGGTCATGAATTTTTATCTTTAAACCCTAATAATGCCCCACAAAAGAAACCACTGGGAACGTGACATTGGGTAAGCACTGAAATAGAGTGTGTATGAATAGCCTGGATTCCCCGTACACAGTATGTAACTGTGGGGTAACCCTGAAACATGTCAGAGAGGCAGAGCGCATATTCACAGGCAACAAAGAGTGTACGCCCAATGCAGTTATAGACTGACAGAGCCCCACAGAAAGCCATTGGTCCAGCATATTTATATATATCTTGAGAATGACAAATTCCAATTACTAGGGGAGGCATGGAAAAAGCAATGGCTAATTGCCTATTGTGTGCTTGACCTGCCTATCATCAAGCACTGTGTGGAGTGTAAAAAGCTGTTCGCATGAGCATGGAATGGCATATAGACTGCACTGGTCAACTGACTCCAGAAAAGCGCATAGCATGTCCATGTATGCTACAATAGCAGTTTATGGTGCACCACCTATAAGGTGTAAGGGTGTGAAAATAACACTAAAGGGAATGTGCTTGTATAATTTGAACAAATAGAACATAGGAGAAGAAAACAACAATATAGCATCAGACCCACCCCCTTATTGGAAGAGTTAGGATTACACTGATTCAATGAAGGGAATTATGTACAAATAAAACTTAACCTTTATTTATAAATAAAATGTAAAAAGCAGCAAATTCAAAAATAAATAATGTAAAACCTTCCTGAACACTTTTATCATTATGAGTAATATGATGAAAATACTTTCTAATGAACAATAGTTTAGTAGCAAGTGTGTATGCTTGGTGCAACATATGTTTCAGCACAGATTATTTGTTACCCCTCTGGCACTCAAAGGGTTAACGACTACAGATAAGCAGTTAGCATCTTCTGAATGTTACACAGCCACTAAAGTTGCGCGTAAACCATATAATTAACATAAAATAGTGAGAGCAATACGTATTCTAAGTAACTATTAGATTTAATGTAATAAAACAAGATTCCATTCTTTTAATTACATTAGAAACAGAGATATTACTTTCCAGTCTAGTAATACTCAGACACATATATTTAATTAAAGATTATATGCAATGCGAGTCAACGTTTGTAATATACTTAGCGATTTGCTAGTGCAACCTCCAATATGTAGGTCGCACTACACAACACCTTAGAACTAGACTACGACAACATCTCAGGAATGTTAGAAAAGGGTTTTTACATCATGGGCTTTCAAATCATGTAATTACACGACATCATTCAAAGTTTGGAAATTTAAAAATTACTCCTATTGAGAAAATTAAAGACTAGACTGATACTCTAAATTGAATAGACACATTAACAGAGAGTCTTTTTGGATTTTCTCTCTCCGTACACTTAAACCTGAAGGTTTAAATGAGAGTACAGAATCAACAGTCCAGTAGTAGATTCTTTAACATCAAGAATTTTTTATTATTATCCTTACTATCGGTGAGACCCTTGACTGGAAATGAATGGACTCATCTACATGTTCGTATTGGACATGGTGGATGAGTGGATTCATTTATATGCTCGTATGAGAGGCTTTATTTATAAGCTTATATTGTAATTTTTGTACAATGTCCGCAATGTTGTTTACATATGGGTGTGTGTTTATTGCTTGTCTTGACTTGATTCTTATATAAATAATTTTTTATAATGATCATACTAATGGTGAAACCCTTGATTGGGAATGAATGGACCTATCTACATGTTCGTATTGGACATGGTGGATGAGTGGATTCATCTAAATGCTTATATTGTAGACTTGTGCGATTCGGTTCGGCCACTTTCAGAATTCGGACGAATGAGGTGTATTCGGCATCATTTGGACCTTCCGAAAGCCAAGGTCCGTCCACAAAAAAAAACAGAATCCGAAATGGACCTAGTCCGAAATTTTGGTGTAAATTTTGGAAATTCAGACGGCGCTTTCCCACCTGAAACTATTACAATGTTGCTACATGTTGCTAAAAATAGACGGCACGGTGCTTTCCCGCCTGAAACTATTACAATGTTGCTAAAAAAAGATCTGGTAAAACAGGTGCTTTACAGTTCATGCAAAGTGAAGATATTTACCACTTAAGGACACAAGCAATTTTGGTATTTTTGCTGTGTGTGTGTGTGTGTGTTCAACCATAATTCCTATCTTTCTCATTTATTGCACAAACACATATTATATACCATTTTTTAATGGGCAGAAAGGGCTTTAATTTGATGTGACATATACATATATAATTTCTCATTTATTATTAAAAAAATGTAAAAATTACAAAATGAAAAAAAACCACAGTAATAATGTGTTACATAATGGGTGCGGCTTAAGAAAAGTAATTCAAAATAATTTAATTGTCCTGATAGACTCGCCTATGAGGCTTGCTTTGGCGCGGCAGGTGAGCTTACATTCAAATGGCCATTGGAGTGAAACTAAAAGCCTCCAATTATTTAAATGTGCATAGGGATTTGGGACAGAGCGCAGGTAACTCTTTGTTTTTTGTACTATGTATTTTGGGCTGATGTATGCTATAGCCATTGCTGCTGCCCAGGAGTAGTGGGAGTTTGAGCGCAGGGCTTTATTTTGTGTGTTTGTTGTATATTAATTTGTATCACACTGTCATGTTACATTGCTGCCACACACCCCATATTTGCCCTATTAAGGGTTAATAAGTGTGTAGGGATTTATAAAATACCCATTCCTGTCTCATTACAGATTTAATATTATTATTAATTTAGTTTTAATGTATTTTTTTTATTTTTATTTGTTTGATTTTAATTTTTTATTTAATATTTTACGTTTTTTTTTAATTCTGCCGAATTATTCAGACTATTGTCGAACAGGTCCGGTCCGAAATTCGGATCCTCCGAATGGAAAAAAAAAATCAGTCTGAAATGGAATTTTACCAAAATTTTTTGCCATGCACAAGTCTATTATATTGTAATCTTTATGTACTGTAATGTGTGTAATGATGTGCACATAAGGGTGTGTGTTTTTTTGCTTGTCCTGACTTAAGCCTAGTGGATATTTGTAAAAAAAAATATTTTTCTGTGATAAATCTCTTTCATGGCATTTTCTTTAGAATGAATTCACGATTGGTGTAGTTCTTAATCACTGATGAATACACCTATTTTTGTTTCAATCTAAATTGGGGAGAAATACATTTGTTTACACGTCTTAAAATTTCAAGGTTTAATTTATGGATATATTCATCAATATCCTAAGATATTCATCGATATCCTAAGATGTTTTCAACCATCTTTGGGATCGATGGGATGTCTTTTTATGAACTAATGTATTAATCTATATCAGGGCTTAAAATTGGAAGTCCTTTGCTACTAGCCAGACCTGAAAAGTTACTCGCCACTGCAAGCCATAACATAACCACCAGGGCTGAATTTCTACTCGCCAAGGCTAAATTTTAATTTCCCATTGGCTAGTGGAGAGTGGAAATTTTGAGCCCTGATCTATATGTTTACATACCAATATGGATGAATATATCCATCTATGTGCTCATATTAGCGATCACCACATGTTTAAGTATAAGCTAAATACAGGCAGCAATGTACACATATAAGTTGATTGCTTGCACTGATGTATTTTTAGCTTTAATGTGTTGGAACTTCTCTTGCATTGTTTTTTTGGGGTAATGAAACCAGCTTGAAGTTAATCATGCCTCACTTCGAAGTTATTATTTTTACGGGTATGTACGCTTTATGATGCAATTTATGGGGTGTGCTCAAGAGAACAACAGACAAATAGTTATATCTGATTATTTTTAGGCATGGTCTCTTTTGCATTTACCATTGGATTATTTACAGTTTTGTTTATGACCAATTCGCAGAGGTTTTATGCTTCTTGCCCTTTAAGTCTTCTATGGGAAATTTTAAAGGGATCTTAATCTGTATATTAAGGGGATTGTTGTCAGTGTTCTCACCCTTCCCCCTGCTCCACTATTGCTTTTTGCTCAGCAATACAGGTACACACCTCAGCTGATCACTAACGAGCAGCCTCACTTCCTTGTCTCAGGCTTACTCAGCTGATAGGTTACTACTGTCTAGCAATGTCAGTTACCACGGTTACCTGTCAATTAGCCAGGACTTTCCTGCTGTGCTCTGCCTATTTAGCTGCTAAGGTTCAGTATCTCTCTGCCCTAGTGTGGTCTATGACCTCCCTGTGTATTCCTGCTGTTGCTGCTATTGTTCTGGTGTATGACCCTGCCCTGGCTGACTGATTCATCTTGTTTCTGACACCGCTGCTTCCTGTGCTCCTGACTCGGCTCATCTGACTACCGTTTTGGCATTGATCCCTGGCTTGTATTTTTGACTATGGTTCCGGTTTGTGCTTCACTTTTAATTTTTGCTATTTATATTATTTACCAGCATCTCCTGTTTCAGTCTGGTTTTCTTGGTTCACTGACAATTGTGTATTTATTTACAATGTAAAAAACTGGATTTCCTAACATGTGTTATCTTTCATCTTAGGGCTTTACAAGCGAAATGATATGGAGAGGGTCTTTCTAACAAATTATATAATTTTTATCTTAATTGTCTCTAACTCGTATATTAACGGGTTATTTTTCTTATCTCTCTTACTTTATTATTATACATATAGGGTTTAGATGTTAATCAACCATCTATTTAACATTGACGTTTATGAATGGAATTTTGGTTTGGTGGATTATTCTGCCTCTCCACTTTACTTATATTCTATGATGGTTATGGGGAATAATAGATTTGAAGTGAGTAGATTTCAGAGCTTGTGTTGTGGTCGAGTTAGGGTTAAATCAATAACCCATCTCACCCAATAGCATCACTTCTGAGTTTTTAAATCTTGGTGTTTCAGTTTGATTCCTTTGTTATATAAAGATATATATACAAACTGGGAGTAAAGATATATATACAAACTAAAAGGGCATGTGGACTAAATAGCGATGATTTAATTCGAAAAAAGGAGAAAAACAAGTATAAACACATTGAGAAACGGAGTGGAGGAGAAATAAAAAGGGGGTTATCATTTGTGACCGGATATAATTGTTGAGGAAATAAAATCAAAAACATTATTTTTGATAATTGGAAAATACTACTCCAAGATGCAATCTTGAAAGATGAGTTAAGTGAAAAGCCCCTAGTTACCTTTAGAAAAAGTAGAACAGTCAAAACGCTGATAGCCCCTAGCAGACCAAAGAAACTTCAGGAAAATGATAGAGCAATTGATGTTATATCAAACTCCATATCTGGGAAATTTCACCTCCCTAAAATTGTAGGAAATTATAGGTGTAATCACTCTAGATGTAACACATGTCCTTTTATGGCGCATGGTAAAAAATATTTTGTAGATATAGAGCATCTCAGAAAATTTGATATAAAACATTATATTAATTGTGGCACGAATTTTACAATTTATTTGATTGAATGTGGTTGTGATGCGGCTTATGTGGGCCGCACAATTAGGGAATTGAGAACTTGTTTTGGGGAGCACAGAAGGAAAATTCAGAGAGGAGATAGTAGTTATAAATTATATAAACACTTATGTTTCTGTAAAAAAGGTGGTTTAGATCATATCAAAATGATGGGAAATGAATGGATCCCCCCCCCAGAGTAATAGATTCCGCCAATTGTGTAAACGGGAGGCTATGTGGATCTATACCCTGGGGACCTTAGGGGATAATGGGTTAAATGAAGATATAGATCTTCACTATATATAGATTAGTATTCAAGTGGGTTAGATTAGTAGGGTTTATATACACTTATCGCAAATATATATGTGTGTATGTATATATATATATATAAATAAATATATATATAAAATTGGTTGCACTCCAGCAATTTTAAATGTGTGTTTTTTCTTTGGGTGTGCTTACCAAAACCTGGACTGGAATTGTACTTTTGGAAGTTTTGACCAGCTTCTATTGGTTTAAGCACCCCTCCCACCCCCAGGTGCAAAGCTCATTGTTTCTAGGACACTATATAATGCCTGTCAGAGAGTCTCTCTCCATTAATGAGTAAAGCTGACCAAGACTCAGCTCTCAGGATAAAGTAAATTAAGGTTAGTTAATGCCTAAAGTAGGAGAGATTCAGCTCATAAGACAAAGCATATTAAGGTTAGGTACTTGCCAAAATGAGGTACCTTGGCGTTGGTGGCAAGCTTAGCATTCTATGGCCATATAATGTAACTAAATCCTCATCTTTAATATAGTAGTGATATGCAGGCATAATGCCGCAGAGTAAAGGGTTAATAGTGATGAAAATATGGATGTGCACCAATACTTTGTATATTTGCTTTTATATATATATATATATATATATGTGTGTATATATATGTATATATATATATATATATATATATATATATGTGTGTAAATATGAATTCTTTTTTTTTTCACACAGAGGGATATATTTATTCACACCAGTTACTCAAATAAGGGTTATTGACACATTTTTTATTATTATTTTTATTTTTGTAATATCTATTATTCCTCAGGAAAAGTGTTGAGGAGATTGTAATATAATAACTTTTGGCTCTTCCTCTTTTTAGATGAAAAGTATAGAATATTAATTATATTGAAGATTTTGGATATATGGACAATTGGGGAGACGTTATAGTTATAAGGTCTATCCCTTAGAGTTGTGTCTATTATACCCTTTGGAATAATGGATAATATATGGGATCCTTGTTTAATGTAATTGATTTTTTTATACATTGCATTATATGTGTTTCAGAATGCTGATAGTTGTTAGATTTACCAGCGTGTGTTTTCCATCCATACATTTTTGGAATTCTGTTGTATAGCGTTCCATGGATGAATGTACTTAGAGCACACATAGTGCAATGTTATATTCCCTGGGGAAACCCTCTGTATACCCAGCCTTTGTGTTGTGCGCTTCTATTAGAAGCGCATGTGTTGTTATGATGTGTGTTCCAGACTGAGGTGCACGGTTGGTGCACATGTGTGTCATGCGCTCTAACTTGAAGCGCATGACCTGTTGCATTCCATGTGGTACGTTTCAATTGTGGGCACACGTGCAGTGCGTATACGCATTTTAGGTAATTTATGTGCACATTCAGCGCTTTACGTGGTGCGTTACGGTTGTGGGCGCATGTGCACTTTGGGTGACTGGGGTTTGGCTCCGGTTGAGAGCCACTTCCGGTGGATCCGATGGGTGTGCTTCATATTTGGAATGCATCAGAAGCTAATACACCGGATGCGTGTACATTTACACTGGACAGGCGCTCACAAAATATAGGTGATTTGACACACGAAAAGGATTGTGGGACAAGTGAGGAAACCCAATCAGGGAACGTAAGTTCATGCTACGGAACGCACGCCAAAAAGCATGTTAACATGGTGATCAACAGAAAATTCAATTGGATGGTTGGTAATACATGCAGGTATTTAAAGCTTAATTTTCAGATGTATACTTTTTCTTTGTTCAGCTTTGAGAAAGTCACATTTAGTGACGAAACGTGTTAGCTGTAAAACTGTTTTGTCTTATGGTGCATATTGATTTTATTGATTTTTATTTTTATTTTTCTGATCACTGTTTAATCATATGCGCATATTGTTTTTATAATTAATGGTTCTTTGACTGTGAAAGTCATTAGTTCAATTTTGTATTTTTTATTTTTCTTTTATCTTCTCTTGAAGAAAATAAAATTAAGATTGGATTATACTCATGTATGTTTTACACAATTTTTGAGACACTGGCTTGCTTTGAAAAAGTAGCAGTTCCTTTATTGAATAATAGGAGTTGATTTTTTGACGAGATCAAACAAGGTTAGGCCTACTGTAGCATTGGATTTTTCAATATCCTTTGCTCAAGTGGCAAATTCCACATATATAATTTATCACTCCTATCGAAGAATCCTGTAAGGAACTGTGTCTACCTGTGACCCCGAGTGGAGAAGATCACTATACTGGGGTGTAAGCCAGTGCAAGCGGAGAGACCAGGAGGCAGGTTGTGTGCCTCTGAAAAATTTGAGTAATATTACCATTTTTTGCTCCTTATGAAATAACATTTATCTTATGAAATGCGTTGAGCTATATACATAGATCTACAGGCCCAAAAAGTTTTTAAAATATTTCTTTTTTTGTGTGCATTTTATATAGACAACTATTTTTAAATTTTTTTATTGTTTTATGTTTTGGAATAAATTTGATCCATTTATGCTCCATGAAGTGTATACATCCATTTTTGAGAGTATATATACACATTTTGGTTCTGGATTCTGAAAATAGAAGTCTTATTGTTTGGACAGAGAATGGTGTAGCCAAGTGAGGGCAATTTACAAAAATACCCCACAAGCCTTCTTAGCCCTGGTAAACTCATGTGAACGTCCCAGGCCAACAAGCATAAGTACCAAGATCCATCTTACACCCTGTGTCCATCCAACAACTTAAAGTACCTGATTTTTATACTGCATTTACCATATTGCAGAGCTGAGTGAGGATGGATTGTAAAGTACCCCACATGCTATTAAGCTTGACTGGTTCTTTGATAGACTTATCAAGCGGATTAAGAAACAAGTGAGTTCCTGAGATTATAACTTCCAACGATTAATTTATATCTGTCTGAATACTGCTTCTTCTGTCACACACTCAAGGAGTTAAAGACCTTTCACTATACACTTGCACGTTTTATTGGGACTTTCTTTGACATAATAATAATAATAATAATAATAATAATGTTTTGTTTAAAATATTGTTGCACGGATCACGCTATGTGCTGTTTTTTCTTCGCTTTTATGTATGAGAATATAATCCATTTCACACTCAGTCCTCAATTGTATCTTTTAAGTTTTACATATTGTGCGAATACTGTATGAACTGTTTGTATATTTGATATATTGTGCTATTTGATTTTAATTTATCAAAAGTATATTGTTTTATATCACTCAACACTATACAATACTGCAGCAAACACATTACTATTGTATTTGAGAAAAGAGGATTAGCGCTCACTCAAATTTCACAAAATACATATCTTCTCTTTTTTTTTTTTTTTTTTTAAGTTATTTTATTATTATAATCAGATTATGTCAGAGAGTCTGCTCTGGCTGGAAGGATATGGTCAAAGAGACAGTTCAGTAACCATTTGTCTGTGTATATATGAGGCTGTATCTTTAAGCAATATTTTGTTGAAAGAGACTTTTAGACTTTTCTTATAAATAAACAGCCTTGAAGTCAGGATGGGAGGCTTTCATTCTCCATAGTCTAGGAATGTTATATAAAAACTGCACCTGTGTGTTGGAGTAGGGATTTTAGTTCACACATCCTTGAGCAGGGATGTAATTTCGAAACTCATATTATTACATTTTTTTATTAAGTTTCTCATTTAGATGATTGACAAGTGATCATTCCTGACTTTTTCTGGTAGTAGACTGCCACCTAGTGACGTGGTATATTTAATGTTTGAAATTGTTTGTATATAGTATTTACTAATCTATATTACCTCATATGCTAATTCTCTAAGGGGTGACCTATGAGAGAAAAGTAGGAGTAACTTTCTGTAAGGGAAGAAAAAACACACAATAGGAGAGCACTGTTGTATCTTGTGACTCTCACCGTTTTATCAATATAAACACATAATCAATCCGTGTACTTACTTAGAACCCATTGAGACCGGAGTAGATGGATATACTACTGGTCTTAACGTTTGTGGGGACAAATTGTGCTGGTCCTCCCCACATGGACCTCACAGTGAACGGCACTGCAGATGGTTGCTCACTCCAATGGCAAAAACCCAAATAGGAACGTGTTGACTCAATTCAATGTTATTTAATTCATAAAGTTTATACAAAACAAATAAAAAGTATAAATGTATTGTTTAAATATTTCCTATACACCCTCAACACGTTTCATGACCCACTGACCATTTCATCAGGAGGCTATCAAGCTTTGCCTTAGTACATACGGGGTGGGGCAGGTGTTGTTACACTGCCACCTACTGTATTGTCTATAATTGTAAGGAACGGTTAACCCTTGCTGTACTGATGGATTCAAACAGTGCTAGCTTATGCCTCTGGATACCTATATATATATAAGTTTAACCTATCAGTGTTTGTACGTTATCTGTGCAGTTATCTGATATATCCTACCGTATTATATTTTCTTATGTCATATATATATATATATATATATATATATATATATATATATATATATATATATATATTTTAGCCTAGGATTGTTGCATTGAGATATTGCTGTATACCTTTATATCCCAAATCACCGATTATTATTGTATTTTATATATCACATTTTATTTACCTTTAATGGGATAGTAATACTTCAAATTAACTTTATTTAATTGTGTAGCCCTTACAAATACAAATTCAATGACCCCAGAGGCATCCCTCAAACCTGTATGGTTTGAGAGCTATCCGCTTTCAAAGTTCCCACTCCCCTGACGTCAGCATTCTAGCGGCGGCGGCAGCTCTGCAGCAGAGCCGAGATCGCATTATAGAAACAGAAATCCTTCACTGAAAAGGTCTTCTACATGTGCTTGGTTTATAGATTTCTGTTTCTATAAAGCAATCTCAGCTCTGCTGCAGAGCCGCTGCTTTTTCAGGGACAGGATTCCCTTGCAATTAGCTAGAACACTGACATCAGAGGACTGGGAACTTTGCAAGTGGCTATCTCTCTAACCATACAGGTTTGAAAGATGCCGCAGGGCTCATTGAATTTGAATTTTTAAGGGCTACACGATTAAATAAAGTTAAATTGAAGCATTACTATCCCTTTAAATAAATTACATAAATTAGAGGCACTGCTGAGATCATAACACAGGCTGACACACTGTAGCACAGTTAACCATATTTGTGACACACATGTCTCACTCAGATTCTTCTCAGGCTGTCCAAGGGGACCAGCCTAGGGGGGATGGTGATATGTGGGGCCTTGAGAGCAAAGTAATCGGTATAGTCCATGCATGCTTGAAGTTTAAGACTGAAAAGCATGCATGGAGTGATTCCATTGGGTCAGAGGTTTTCAAAAACTTTGACCAGATGTGGCAACCAGATAGCTGTTAATACCAAGCCCTTCAAAGCTGTCTGGACACTGGTACAACAAACTCTAGGAATCAGCGCTCAAAAGGGAAAAGACAGAGATAAAAATGATCTGAGCGTAGTATTTTAATGCCAATAAAATGAAACATACAAGACAAATGCGCACTCACTTGTCAATAGCTTGACAATAAAGCATCTCGGGGTCCCAACCCCTTGCAGTCACGAACCGTGTCCTTCTCTCTGCTTCTCAGCGGCTCCGGTCTCCAGTCCAAACAGTTCGTCTGCGTCTTTCAGCAAGGCGGTATGAACCGAGATGTCAGTACAGTAAGCTGAGCTGGATGCACACCTCAGGGACGGAACCTCTGTCCTAGAGTGCGTAGTGATACAGTAACCCTAGCGTTTTCGTGGGACACTTCCCACTTCATCAGGGGTAGAGCAATGATCCAAAGAGGGGTCATGGCTCATTAATATACCCTTTCTTCAATAACATAATTAATACAATTTTCCAAAAAGAACCTAAAGATCTTATCCCTAATACATATTATCTAATACAATGTATATAAAACCAGTGATACAATGACACTGAGTTATACTGAAAACAAGTACCAAAACAGCGTCACTGCAATAAATCGATGAACACCATCCCAGTGGATCGCCCCAACACCAAACAGACACAATGTCAATCAATAAAAAAAGTAACATAAATCGATGCAGGAGGGGTCCACACAGATAGCGCATCAAAGTAAAAACACAATAAAAACTTCATTGTACAAAGAAATCAGGAACATCATGACATACATAACTCCCCTCATATCTCATAATATGTCATATATAGTGTATCAAAAACTATAGTCCATAGTAAAAAGCAGCTAATTGTTACATAACCAAAGAATTGAACTAAAAAGTCAAAAGAGACTGTATTTAAAATTCTATTGAGTATAATAAAAGAAAAAAGAGGTGTTATAAAAAGCAAAATGATGATAAGCCCAATGTATTTAAATGAAGGCTGCCAAATCTATATCTGCATTCAAACCATTGGGCGTAAGAGTCTTAAGTTCATATATCCAATAGGTCTCACGTCTCCTAAGGGATGTAAGCTGATCCCCACCCCTATTGGACCTATGAACTATTTCAATTGCCTGTACTATCATTTCTTCAGTCTTGCAACTTACGGAGTGTTGAAAATGTAATGGGACACTATGAGTGGTAATTTTCATTTTAATATTATATAAATGTTCCCTAATCCTAGTTTTCCACTTCCGTTTTGTGAGTTCCACATATTGTAAGCCACACATACATGTGATAAGGTATACAACATAAGAGTCATTGCAATTGATACTTTCCCTAATGCCGTATACCTTACCCGTAACGGTACTCCGAAACTGATCATAATCTTTTTTTGGCAGTAAATCACATGTGGAACAATCCTTTCTACCACATTTGAAGTTACCTGGTTTATTTATCTTTATAGTTTTAGGCAAAAGTTTCTTGGAAATGTCACTTGGGGCAATAATATTTTTAATACTTTGATTCTTTTTAAACACTATATTAGGTGATTCCCCTAATTCCTTCCTCAAAATAGGATCTTGCATTAAGATAGGCCAATGCTTATTTAGTATTTTTCGGATATTATAGGCTTTCTCATTGTATGTAGTTACAAATGCTGGAGGTCTCTTATCTCTTGTTTTATCCCTATATTGGAGTAAAGAACCCCTATTCGTATTTCTACTTTTAGAGTAGGCATGATCAACAACATCCACCCTATAGCCTTTATCAATAAATTTATTCCGCAAGATTGCTCCCTCATCATCAAAATCTGTATCCAGGGAGCAGTTTCTGCGGATTCTCTGCATTTGGCCATAAGGGATATTGTTGATCCATCTCTTCAAATGGCCACTATCTGCATGAAGGTATCCATTACTGTCAACTGATTTACGATGGTTTTTGGTAATAACCCTATTACTCTCTCCTTTTAAGATCAAATCCAAAAAATCAATAGATACTTTATTATATTTGCCTGTAAACTTTAACCACAAATCATTATTGTTGATATATTGAAAGAAACTATTGAATGAATGCTCGTCCCCCTTCCATACTAATATTTGATCATCTATGTACCTTCTGTACATTATTATATTATTACTAAATGGGTTGTTGTTCCATATAAACCGATTCTCCCAGAATCCCATATATAAATTTGCTACTGAGGGTGCAAATGATGAGCCCATCGCAACACCCCGTCCCTGTCGGTAATATTGTCCTTGAAACATGAAATAATTATGATTGAAAATAAATTCAATACAATGAAGAATAAATTCTTGTTGTTTCAATGGCAACAAACCCGACATGGAAAGGAAGTGCTAAATGGCCTTAATTCCTTCCAAATGGGGTATGTTAGTGTACAAAGATTGCACATCGCAACTAACCCAAGCAAAATCATTATTCCAAACAAAGTTTCTCATTAGTTGTAATAATTGTAAAGTATCTTTAAGATATGATGGAAGTTCCATCACAAGGGGTTATAGATATCCATCAACATACTCAGACAGACCACTGGTAAGAGAACCAATCCCAGATATAACTGGTCTACCCGGTGGATTCACTAAACTCTTGTGAATCTTGGGTAGATGGTAAAATATAGGGATTCGTGGACCATCCGAATACAAGAAGGACCTCTCTTCCCTAGTGATGATGCCTTCGCCATATCCAACATCCAATAATTTTGAGAGTTATAAATTGTATAAAATAGTGGGATCACTATTTAAAGGTATATATATGTTGTACTCTCTCAGTTCACTTAGATTGTGAGTTTCCCAGGATTACTCTTTTGACTTTTTGAGTAGGTTTCTTTCAGAGGAGTGTTTAGTGCGCTATAAGTGTTATTTGTGTTCTCTTTTGTGATTTTTTATAATTATTTATTGTGGCACATCACTCAATATGAATAGTTATAATAAAATTAGAGCGCAAAGAAATAGATCTATGGACTTCCTGGAAATATACTCTAAAAGACCAGTAAGGGAAGAGCCTACGGGATTAATAAAAAATTTGGAAAAATTATTGGTCAAAGAAAGTAAAGATTGGTTTGACCTAATCTCGTTGGAAAATTATAGAAAACATAAAATCATCCCAAGGGGTCTAAGGGTCTATAAGGAAGCCTCATTTGATCTGGAAGAAGTAGAATTCCTAACAGAATGGGAGACAACTTTAGAGGAATGCTCTCTTAAATTGATTAATATTTTAATCAAATATAGAGAAGAACGTCTTGAAAAAAGCAAAAGAGAGATTGGGGATATTGAGAATAAAATGAAGAAATGCTCATTAAAAGAATCACATAAAAAATTACAAGACAGTATAAATAAAAATTTAAACTCTTTAGAACAAAGTTTACAAATTACCAAAAAGAAAAAATTTCTTAGGGATAAGAATGACTATGAAAATAGGGACAAACAAGGTTTCTTTAGTAGGAAGAATATGAGTTACTCAAAACCACAGTTTAGGACAGAACATTATAGGAATAGGGATCATCCCCCCCAACAGTCAAAAATCCATAAAGAAAACAATCGAAGAGATGACAAAGTATCTTAGGTACAAGCCTCTGGGTCATCAGTTATGGATAAATCTAATAATAAAAATAGTTCTAAGGATAAGGATATAGTGAAGAATGGAGTCAACCAGGATAGGTTTGTTGATCCCAATCGTTATGAAGTATTACAAGATGATACGGAGATAATAAGCAACATACAAATTAGTGCTGCTGTGGGAAATATAGGAACAGGCATAGTCCAAGACACGGTGGATTTTAATGACAAGGGGGCCAGGCCCAAAACCCATATTCCTATTGAGAATTATTTTTTAGGACAGATAGGTACCAAAATAGAGAGACACAAAACAGGGGAGAAGATGGATCTTTTAGAATCAACAATAAGGAATGGAACACAGGGGGCGAAAAGAGGTCTGTCATTAGAAGAGGATGCAGAGGAGGTAATGGAAGGGGCCAAAATTCCAAGAGTGAAATAATAGATAATAATAGCCTCAAAGCTAAAGGTATATTTAACCTTATTAAATATCAGATTAACCAAACAGAATGTAAGATCTTAGAAAAGGGATTATCCTTTGTACCCACACAATATCCTAATAAATTTCAAATGTTTATTGACGCCAATAAATTTATTAGAAATATTACCACTCAAAAGGCATTTCTCTAATGTTTCAAAATCACAGGTTATCCCTTATCCAACTTACTCAATAAAGGATAAATATACTACGAGTACCCTTGAGCTTCTTGAAAAAGAAGAAATTAATGCTGAAGGGTGGGATCCCATACACAGTGATAAAAAACCAAAGTCCACCTTCTTTCCTAGTGGTTCACAAGGGGAGAACATTAAAGTGTTTAGCCAAATGATATTACAGGATTTAGAAAAGATGTGTCTATCCTTTGATGATAGGGGTGGTATCAAACAAAACCTAACTACTGAAGAGAGGAAAGTTTTAGCCAAGTTAAAGAAGAATAAGGATATAATAATACGGAGTGCTGATAAAGGAGGGGGAGTCGTAATACAAAATATAGAGGATTATTTGCAGGAAGCTGATCATCTTTTAAGTGATAGTACAACATATATACCTTTAAATAGTGATCCCACTATTTTATACAATTTAGAACTCTCAAAATTATTGGATGTTGGATATGGAGAAGGCATCATCACTAGGGAAGAGAGGTCCTTCTTGTATTCGGATGGTCCACGAATCCCTATATTTTACCATCTACCCAAGATTCACAAGAGTTTAGTGAATCCACCGGGTAGACCAATTATATCTGGGATTGGTTCTCTTACCAGTGGTCTATCTGAGTATGTTGATGGAAATCTACAACCCCTTGTGATGGAACTTCCATCATATCTTAAAGATACTTTACAATTATTACAACTAATGAGAAACTTTGTTTGGAATAATGATTTTGCTTGGGTTAGTTGCGATGTGCAATCTTTGTACACTAACATACCTCATTTGGAAGGAATTAAGGCCATTGAGCACTTCCTTTCCATGTCGGGTTTGTTGCCATTGAAACAACAAGAATTTATTCTTCATTGTATTGAATTTATTTTCAATCATAATTATTTCATGTTTCAAGGACAATATTACCGACAAGGACGGGGTATTGCGATGGGCTCATCATTTGCACCCTCAGTAGCAAATTTATATATGGGATTCTGGGAGAATCGGTTTATATGGAACAACAACCCATTTAGTAATAATATAATAATGTACAGAAGGCACATAGATGATCTAATATTAGTATGGAAGTGGGATGAGCATTCATTCAATAGTTTCTTTCAATATATCAACAATAATGATTTGGGGTTAAAATTTACAGGCAAATATAATAAAACATCTATTGATTTTTTGGATTTGATCTTAAAAGGAGAGAGTAATAGGGTTATTACCAAAAACCATCATAAATCAGTTGACAGTAATGGATACCTTCATGCAGATAGTGGCCATTTGAAGAGATGGATCAACAATATCCCTTATGGCCAAATGCAGAGAATCCACAGAAACTGCTCCCTGGACACAGATTTTGATGATGAGGCAGCAATCTTGCGGAATAAATTTATTGATAAAGACTATAGGGTGGATGTTGTTGATCATGTCTACTCTAAAAGTAGAAATACGAATAGGGATTCTTTACTCCAATATAGGGATAAAACAAGAGATAAGAGACCTCCAGCATTTGTAACTACATACAATGAGAAAGCCTATAATATCCGAAAAATACTAAAAAAGCATTGGTCTATCTTAATGCAAGATCCTATTTTGAGGAAGGAATTAGGGGAATCACCTAATATAGTGTTTAAAAAGAATCAAAGTATTAAAAATATTATTGCCCCAAGTGACATTTCCAAGAAACTTTTGCCTAAAACTATAAAGATAAATAAACCAGGTAACTTCAAATGTGGTAGAAAGGATTGTTCCACATGTGATTTACTGCCAAAAAAAGATTATGATCAGTTTTGGAGTACCGTTACGGGTAAGGTATACGGCATTAGGGAAAGTATCAATTGCAATGACTCTTATGTTGTATACCTTATCACATGTATGTGTGGCCTGCAATATGTGGGACGCACAAAACGGAAGTGGAAAACTAGGATTAGGGAACATTTATATAATATTAAAATGAAAATTACCACTCATAGTGTCCCATTACATTTTCAACACTCCGTAAGTTGCAAGACTGAAGAAATGATAGTACAGGCAATTGAAATAGTTCATAGGTCCAATAGGAGTGGGGATCAGCTTACATTCCTTAGGAGACGTGAGACCTATTGGATATATGAACTTAAGACTCTTACTCCCAATGGTTTGAATGTAGATATAGATTTGGCAGCCTACATTTAAATACATTGGGCTTATCATCATTTTGCTTTTTATAACACCTCTTTTTTCTTTTATTATACTCAATAGAATTTTAAATACAGTTTTTGATACACTATATATGACATATTATGAGATATGAGGGGAGTTATGTATGTCATGATGTTCCTGATTTCTTTGTACAATGAAGTTTTTATTGTGTTTTTACTTTGATGCGCTATCCGTGTGGACCCCTCCTGCATCGATTTATGTTATTTTTTTTATTGATTGACATTGTGTCTGTTTGGTGTTGGGGCGATCCACTGGGATGGTGTTCATCGATTTATTGCAATGACGCTGTTTTGGTACTTGTTTTCAGTATAACTCAGTGTCATTGTATCACTGGTTTTATATACATTGTATTAGATAATATGTATTAGGGATAAGATCTTTAGGTTCTTTTTGGAAAATTGTATTAATTATGTTATTGAAGAAAGGGTATATTAATGAGCCATGACCCCTCTTTGGATCATTGCTCTACCCCTGATGAAGTGGGAAGTGTCCCACAAAAACGCTAGGGTTACTGTATCACTATGCACTCTAGGACAGGTCCCGCCCACGTCCCCCGTGAGGTTCCGTCCCTGCAAGGTGTACATCCGGCTCAGCTTACTGTACTGACATTGCGGTTCATACCGCCTTGCTGAAAGACGCCGACAAACTGTTTGGACTGGAGACCGGAGCCGCTGAGAAGCATAGAGAAGGACACGGTTCATGACTGCAAGGGGTTGGGACCCCGAGATGCTTTATTGTCAAGCTATTGACAAGTGAGTGCGCATTTGTCTTGTATGTTTCATTTTATTGGCATTAAAATACTACGCTCAGATCATTTTTATCTCTGTCTTTTCCCTTTTGAGCGCTGATTCCTGGAGTTTGTTGTATCGTGTGTGATGGGCTATACAGGTCCATGATTGAAAGCAGCACAAGGGATACTGAGATTGAATTAATTGAAGAAGTGAGAGACTGAGAACTTTACATTCCATTCTACCATCTTCCCATCTCTTTTCATTTTCTTCTCATTGATCATCCATGCACCATCCATCATTCTCCATTATTGGTATTTCTTTTTATTTTTCATTCATTGAATTGGACTATCAGGCATTGAGTGACTACTCATATTTTACCGCTCTACTTGCATTGGACCTTATTATATATCCACATTTTTTTTGCTTTTATCTTTTATTTTCAGGATCATCATTATTATCTATTGCTGTACATTTGGTTTTAAGAAATACCAATAATGGAGAATGATGGATGGTGAATGGATGATCAATGAGATGGAAATGAAAAGAGATGGGATGCTGTACATTTGGTTTTAACTTTCAGTTTTATGATTATCTGTTTGTTTTCTGTTTCTGCATCACTATATTTTTTTTTCTCTCAGTTCACTTAGATTGTGAGTTTCCCAGGATTACTCTTTTGACTTTTTGAGTAGGTTTCTTTCAGAGGAGTGTTTAGTGCGCTATAAGTGTTATTTGTGTCTGGACACTGGGTCTGCAAAGGAATTAGATACAAATCTAATCTCCCTTGTGCCCACACTGGTACATCTTTTATGTCATTTTAAAAATAAGTTGGATGTAAGCCAGAAAGAAAGAAATATGGTGAAGCTGGCACTTAATTCTAAATCAGCCAAGATGTCTGAGTTAGAAACACAAGTCCAGAGATATCAGAATATGATTACTGTGAATCCTGAAAGGGTTAACTCTTTACAGTACAAAATTCAGGGGCTAGAAAGAGATGTAGACGATAATGAGAATAAATTGGAAACTGCTGTTAAACAGTACGTTGCACTCAAGAATGAATTTGCAAATTTGTGTCTTAAGAATGTGGAATTGCAAACCCAGGTTGGGACACTCCAAAACCATTGTGAGGAGTGTTCCAAGAGATATAGTCAGCTTCAGCAGAAATTACCTGATTCCCAGGCCAGCTGCTGTGTCCCTGAAGGGGATAGGCCACCTGATCAGGGAATGTATGATATCCTGTCCAAACAGATACAGGAACTGTCAAAAAGGGTATAGGCTATTGCTGTCTCTCCAGCTGGCAATCCTACATTAGTGCCTGCCCAGGTCATTGATCCAGGCAGGAATGTACAGGACCAATCTGCTGATGACGATTGTAGTTCTGACCACTCAGATGGGGAGGGGAGTGAAGTGGTACCTCAGGAGTCACAATTCAGGTTGAAATGTGATGATGAGGGCAGCTTCCAGGGACATGTGTCACATAGTCCACCTCAGAGCTTATTAACAGGTAACAGGTTACCCTCACACAGGAAGCTACTGGTTCACCCTAGCAAGAGGGCTAGGCCCATGCTAGGTAGTTTAGGCAGGAAGATAGGTCATCCCAAGTGTATGAGTTCCAAAAATGCATTAGATTCCTCAGGGGGACTGTCTCACCATTTAATAAGAAGTCTAACATGTCAGTGGTTAATCATTTGGAAAATTATGTGGAGGCAGTGGAGTCTGTCGGTCTTAATACTGACAGAGATAAAATGTACTATGTGCCTTGGGTCTTTTATGTAAGCAAAGGATATTTCTTCTGCTCACTAAAGGATATGGAAATAACCACATGGGAACAGACTGTTGATTAAATAGGGTTAGCATTTGAGCCCTATAAAACCCACCATGAGGTTAAGTGCGCTACATATATGCACTCAAATGCAAGCCAGACCAGGACCCCAAACAATTCTTGTCAGAATTAAAGTGTGCCTACTTCCTAGCTGATAAGGATGCTGACTTTCAGTCTTCTGAATTTTGGGAGTTATTCTTTAATGCTTTGCCCAGGTATATGAGAATCTGGCCAGGGATTACTCACCCAGATTGCCATTAGATTGGTTACTCTCTCAAGCTTTAAAGCTGTATAATGCCCAGCAGAGTGAGACAAACCCAGATAGGGACAAGAAGCCTACCACCCAGTGTGTAGCACAGACTAAAGTTGAGGAAAGCTTGCCATTTGAATCTGGCAAGAGAACCTATGCAAAGGTGTTAAAATTGCCCCAGGTTTCTGATCAGACCCAAGTTAACCCTGCGCCTGCCTCTATTAACTCCCAAGGGTCCACAGAAGCAAAAGGCCCTAAGCCTTTTGTTAAGAAGAACCAGGGTTATAACAAAACCCAGAATGAGCAGAATAAGTTTAAAAAGAGGTTTAACAAAAATAAATCCTCTAATAATCAGGAACACAGCACAACATCTCTGACTCTGTAAACAGAGGCCAGAAAAGGGTAAGCCTTAGGTCTCAGGACAACAACCTCACAGACATGAAGGCTAAGCTGATGAATAACATGTGGCAGTCAGGTCAAGGACCCAATACTGCTACAGAACAGGTATCTAATCCTTTATTAGGGATGGCTCCTGGGGGGGGGGGCACCCCATAGTAGCTCAACAGGTTAATGTAAACCATGTAAATACTGATGATATTTTAACTACTGCTAACACCCTTTCTTTACAGGATGTAAATGTTGGAACTGACATTAAAATCTCTTCATTGTCTTCTGCTCAGCTAGGAACACAGAAATCTGTTCCTGAAGAGCTCATCATCTCTCTCTGAACGTCTTCAGACAAGCTTGAAGTAAAGGGGGGAGGGAGGGGGACTGTCTTGTCAGCACAGAGTACTGAGAGAACTTCTGCAGCTACGGGAGTTAACCCTTGCAAGCGGTGGATGAATTCAAAAGTGATTTTACATCATAATTATTTATGTGAAATGCACGAAATTGAAGGGAGATATTGTATAGATGTCATTCTACAGGATCTTGATGAGATGAGTTTTAAGGCCTTGATAGACTCTGGCTTGCAAATTACAATCCTGTCAAACTCTCATTTTCATCAGATTATGGGGTGTGCTAAGGTCAAGCCAGTGTTACAAGCATTTAATGGGTCCATAATAAGCGTAGGAGGTAACCCCTTAAACGTATTGGGAACCACTTGGTTGAAATTCAGAATCGGTAGTAAGTGATTCACACACAAAGTCATAGTGGTTGAGGTTCCCTATAATAGGTTAATTATAGGTGCTGATCTGCTCAGGCGATTAAGTCCCATTATAGACTGTGAGAACAATGTCATCTGGTTACAGGTTAAAGCGGAACTACCACCCTTAAAATATGTTGTACCAAATCTGGCTACTAGCTGCTCAGTAGCGTTAATCGACAGAATTCTTACCGCGTTCATGAGAATGTGCCACTACTCCAGGACTGACAGGCAGGACAGAGTGCTGACATCTTTCCATAGTGACGACCGTGCGCCTGCGCTATCAGTCCCAGCCAGCTCTAGAAGGCATTGCTAGGGGTTGTTCGGCTCCAAAAAGGACTGACAGCACAGGCGGACAGACCTCACTATGGAAAGATGTCCATGCTCCGCCCTGCCTGTCACTCCCGGAGTAGTGGGTCATTCTCATGAATGCGGTAAGAATTCTGGCGACTAGCGCTCATGGGGAATTATTTGGTACAATGTTTTTTAAGGGTGGTAGTTCCACTTTAATACCCCAATCCGATATGAGCGGGCATTGCAATGCCCTGATAGGAATGACCATGTGGTAGAGCAAACCAGGGATACTATTGAGGTTCATTTTGTCAATAGCCAGACCCCTAAGCTCACTGTTTTACAGGTGCGTGATATAGAAAATATGGAAGGTGACCTCTCCATCAAAGTGTTACCAGAGCAAGTCCAGGATGTGAATTTAGAAGGAGATGTCCTAACCATTTCTCTTCACAGATCACCCTCTGAGCCAACAAACCCAGAGAATCATTCTCAGTTTCTGATGCAAATTGACAATGTGGGTGGTGAGTTGTTTGTTCCCTTACAGGTTAAAGACTTGGGGAGAATCAAACAAGCCAAGCTGAATTGGAACACAGTTACATCAGTAACCGATTACTGGCGCAGGTAAGAGATCCCATGCATATTGAGTATCTTGCTCCGCATGATAATTAGGTACATGACCTGGATGATGATAATACAAGTCACAACATTGTTGCTAGATGTATGTTATCCATATTAATAGGAGATTGGTCTGCAAAACATGTGTTTCTTGTAGTGGAGGAGCCCCAACATCAGATTTACATAGGCAACAATTTAATACATCTCTTTGCCGCCCAGATTGATCTGGTGAATTATAACATGTGGACTAGGTTAGAGGGGAACCCCAGTGAGTTTCAGGATGAATATAAGGCCTTGAAATCATGCCAACTGTTGTCATATGCAGTTAAGATACAGATGGCTAATGAGGTCACTATACCTAGCTGAGCGAGTCAGTTTCCCATATCATTACAGGTACGTAGTGGTCAGAACCTCAGGAGTCCTGATGCATTAATATGTCTCTCAAACAGGATTCAACAGCTAGGAGTTTCTGTGTCTCATACCCCTATGGTGAGTATTCGCAAAACACCAGTTCACATTGTGTTAAATAATGTAACCCCATTACCTTGGATAAGGGAACTGTTATAGGTTATGCACTGGATTCAGAATACTATACATTTGGATTTTAGAACCAAGTAATTGGTCTTATGCCTGATAACTATCTGTCTTAAGAACAACCGGTTGAGCAAATGTTTTACTCCCTCACAGAGGGATTGTTTGCTGTAAGATCTGTGTATCCATATAGTCCTAAATCTCAGACACAGGTCATAGAGGGAAAAGTTGAAGAAGAATAAGGATCTTAATTCAATCATTGTGTAGGTAAGTATTCATTGATTGTCCAAGTGACATTATCATGTCTGGTCCTGTTGTCTTCTTTGTGTTTCTGTGAAACGTCACTCTCTCTTTTGTCTGCCTGTGTTGCATGTACGTTCCCCTCTAACACTTCTGATACCATTTCGCAAAATGAAATAGTGCTCAGTGAAACTCTCAGAAATGTATTTTATGCTTATTACATTTTTCTCCCCAAGGTTCTGGTTTTAAGCATAAACCTGAGGTTGTGTTCCTTGTAGAAAAGCAAAAGTGTCTTATTTTTTTAAGTGATGCACTGCAAGCTCTCTGTAGTCAAATATCAATAAACAATTGAAAATAAAGAAGAGGGAAAAGTAAATAAATCTGGATCAACACCAAACATTTTTTTCTAGTGAAAATTACAGTTCCATATATATTAGGAGGCTCATTCAGTGCTCATTCAGTCAGATGTATTCTTACTATGCTTAAAATATATTCTTTATTTAAGACTTATTTAAAACCAGAAATAAATTATGTTTATTTCAATCTATGTCTCAATGAGTCAATGTTAACTCTCTTTCCAATTTAAGAATCTCTTATTGTCATTCCTAAAACAATAAATTACAGAGAAAATGCCGATTTTGACACTTTGCTTGAATCAATTACATCAAGTCGGCACAGGATATTCATTTTAACCCTTTGCCTGCTTGATTCAGTTCCCGAGAGCAAGTATCAATTCTGCCTTTTGCCAGCTCTAATCAACTGTAGCCAGCGCTGCAATCCTTTTAATTTTGTAGATACCAAGTAACAACTACAAAGGTAAATTCTAATCCCTATAGTGGTTCGAACAAAGTTAATTCTGAGATAACTGAACAGCTATGAGAGTGCTGATTTTAACCCTCCGTCTGTTCAATCAATTTGAAACCAAACTTTCTTAAATTTAAGTGAATCTCTAACAAAGTTAATTTCACAGTTTGATTTAACAGCTAAGAGAATGCTGATTTTAACTCTGTATCCATTTAATCAATTATAATGAGCGCTACGATCATTGTGGTTTTTCAGATGACCAATATTTTATGTCATCTCTCTCTCAGTTATAAAATATCTATTATTAGGGAAGTTCTTATACACCCTTTATTACGAGTCACTAGGCAAATGTCAGTTTTTATCCTTTTACCTGCCTGAGTCAATAAAAGAAAATGCTACATTTATTGGAGACTTGAAAGAGATATCTTGGGATTTCTTTAGTCCCATTTAAAATCAATCACAGAGAGTCACTGTGTCACTATAGATTGCTTTGTTTAGCTCAGTAACTACCTAGATCGTGTCCGATTAGTCTAAGGTATACTTAGTAAAGCTGGTAGAACAAAAGAGATGCCAATGGTCCACAGCACTGTGTAAGTTCAATAAAGGTATTACACAGGGACCATAACACGCCCCAAGATTTAAAGGCTATCTATTATTCACCCTATCTCCCACTGTCCCCCCTAATCAAATTTCTCAAGTTTGTGACATATTTTAGCCAAGATATTACGCCCAATGTGTTTCACCAGTCAACCTGGCTTCGTCAGGGGCTAGTAGTAATCAGGGCCGCTAAATTGCGCTCTATTTATAACTCAGAGAAATTCAACAACAAGCTTGTTAGTTGCAAGCCTTAAAACCGAACTGCAGACATTTTATGGTAGTCAGCAATCGAATAGTTACATGATTTAAAAGATAGGCTGGAAAGTGATAAAAAACTATACTTTGATGTCTACAATTAATAAAAAAACAGTAAATCACAGGAAACATAAGTAAAAATAATGATATTTGTACTGAAGATATACATAAAGTGATATATACGTCAAGAGGAACAATATATCTATAAACATATATATATATACATATATACATGACAGTGGTCCTTATTATAAGACAAACTGATCTCATATTTATATACTGGTTGATATCTATATCATTTATCGATATAACCCTTTCTTAGGCAATTCAATATTACATGTTAACTACAGGTATGCATTGTACCTTTTAATTTAAGCAAAATACATGAGATTATCAAAAAGATCTATCTGATACACATATCTAAAATCAGTAAAGGTGCTTACTGTTATAATATTTCAATCAAAAATGAAAATATAAGAACTATTTGAACTCAACCAAGTATAATTTGAGTATAGTTGAGTTATTTACATCATCCCATAGTTGGATAGATCAGTGTAAATTAATAAATATTGTTATCCTATCTATGTAGATAGTCAATTTTTGATAATATATACTTGGGCTTTTCACTATATCTTAGTGCTCTATGCAGTAAACAGCCCAAATATCGGCCAGATATTTGCCTTATTTGATGTATGATCTTACACTTGGATTTTATTCAATAAAAGGTCTAAACCAGGGCCTGACTGGGAATAAAAACCAGCCCTGGAAAAAATTGCTTAACAGCCCCATAGCATTGAGTCATTATACCAGCCCCCTGTGTCACTTTAGTCTCTCCTCCCAAACCCCTGTGTCACTGTTAGTCCCACAAGCCCCCTGTGTTACTTACTCTTAGCTCCCTCAGCTCCATGTCCCTCTTAGCCCCCCAACCCTCTGTGTTACTCTTTGTACCCCTCAAACCCCCTGTGTCACTCACTCTTAGCCCCCCAACCCTCTGTGTCACTCTTTGTACCCCCAATCCCCGTTTGTCACTCACTCTTAGCCCCCCAACCCTCAGTGTCACTCTTTGTACCCCCAAACCCCCTGTGTCACTCACTCTTAGCCCCCCAGCTCCATGTCCCTCTTAGCCCCCCATCCCTCTGTGTCACTCTTCCTACCACAAGTTTCACCAGTATCGTCCAGCCAGGCAGGGGCCAGGAACTTCAGGAAGCTGCCTCAGTCAGTCCTTCAGTCTGTCCTGTTGCGCAGTCTGCTCCTTCTCCAGCTCAGACTCTCTCTCTCTGGCTGTGCCTAACCCTGCCCTCTAGGTGCGGCCTCAATATATATATAAATATATAAATTACATACATTGACCCCAGAAGGCCTCAATGAGGGTTTCACGTTTAGACCTTTTATTGAATAAAATCCAAATGTAAGATCATACATCAAATAAGGCAAATATCTGGCCGATATTTGGGCTGTTTACTGCATAGAGTACTAAGATATAGTGAAAAGCCCAAGAATATATTATCAAAAAATGTACTCTCTACATAGACAGGATAACAATATTTATTAATTTACACTGATCTATCCAACTAAGGGATCATGTAAATAACTCAACTATACTCAAATTATACTTTTGGTTGAGTTCAAATAGTTCTTATGTTTCATTTTTGATTGAAATATTATAACAGTAAGCACTTTTACTGATTTTAGATATGTGTATCAGACAGATCTTTTTGTTAGTCTCCTGTATTTTGCTTAAATTAAAAGGTACACTGTATACCTGTAGTTAACATGTAATATTGAATTGCCTAAGAAAGGGTTAAATCGATAAATGATATAGATATCAACCAGTATATAAATATGAGATGTTTGCCTTATAAGAAGGACCACATTCATGTATATCATCCTATATAATAATTCGCTAAAACGTGTGTAACGCTGCATCATGTGCAGTAGACACTGCTGTGCATGCTGCAGTCATGCGCAGTAGAGACTGCCCGCGCCACGACTGATACAGAGCTGGATGCTCCGAAGCTGCACATGACTGCCCCGCGACCGGGTGGCAGTGGCACTGTGGCCCGTGTAACGGGCTGTTCAACTAGTATGTATATATATGTTTATAGATATATTGTTCCTCTTGACGTATATATCACTTTATGTATATCTTCAGTACAAATTTCATTATTTGTACGTTTTTTTCCTGTGATTTACTGTTTGTGTATTAATTGGAGACATCAAAGTATACTTTTCTATCACTTTCCACTTTCTTTTAAATCATGTAACTATCCGATTGTTGACTACAATAAAACGTCTGCAGTTCGGTATTGAGACTTGGAACTAACAAGCCTTGTTGAATTTCACTGAATTATAAATAGAGCACAATTTAGCGGCCCTGATTACTACAAGCCCCTGACGAAGCCAGGTTGACTGGTGAAACACGTTGGGTGTAATATCTTGGCTCAAATATGTCACAAACTTGAGAAATTTGATTGGGGGGACTGTGGAATAATAGATAGTTTTTAAATCTTGGAGCGTGTTATGGTCCCTGTGTAATAGCTTTATTGAGCTTACACAGTGCTGTGGACCATTGGCATCTCTTATGTTCTACCAGCTTTACTAAGTATACCTTAGATTAATCGGACACGGTCTAGGTAGTTACTGAGCTAAACAAATCAATCTATTGTGACACAGTGACTCTCTGTGATTGATTTTAGATGGGACTAAAGAAATCCCAAGATGTCTCGTTCAAGTCTCCAATAAATGTAGCGTTTTCTTTTATTGACTCAGGCAGGTTAAGGGTTAAAAAACGGCATTTGCCTAGTGATTCGTAATAAAGGGTGTATAAGAACTTCCCTAATAATAGATATTTTATAACTGAAAGACAGATGACATAAAATATTGGTCATCTGAAAAACCACAATGATCGTAGAGCTCTTTATAATTGATTAAATGGATATAGAGTTAAAATCAGCATTCTCTTAGCTATTTAATCAAACTGTGAAATTAACTTTGTTAGTGACTCACTTAAATTTAAGAAAGTGTGGTTTAAAATTGATTGAACAGACAGAGCGTTAAAATCAGCACTCTCATAGCTGTTCAGTTGTTATCTCAGAATTAACTTTGTTCGAACCATTACAGGGATTAGAATTTACCTTTCTAGTTGTTACTTGGTATCTACAAAATTAAAAGGATAGCAGTGATGTCTACAATTGATTAGAGCAGGCAAAAGGCAGAACTGATACTTGCTATCTGCTCCCGGGAATTGAATCAAGCAGGCAAAGGGTTAAAATGAGTATTCTCTCTGCGCCGGCTTGAGGTAATTGATTCAAGCAAAGTGTCAAAATTGGCATTTTCTCTGTAATTCATTGTCTTATGAATGACAATAAGAGATTCTTCAGTTATAAAGAGAGCTAATATTGACTCACTAAGACATAGATTAAAATAAACATAATTTATTGTTGATGGGTCTGTTGGATGTATAGGTGCCAGGCTAAATAGCAACTAAACAGACCCATAAGTGTTTGTATAGGAAGGTTAGAAAAAAGATGGTACCGTGTTAGCCAGTGGAGTAGATAGGATTCAGTGTAGCAAAAAACTCACAAGAGTGGTATAAAGGTGATACCTTTTAATGGCTAACTGAGGACATAACAAGCGCAAGCTTTCAGGACACTAAGGTCCCTTTTTCAGGCATGGGTTAACAAACAAAGCTAGAATAACATTGCATTTATATTTACAGAGAGTCTGCTCTGGCTGGAAGGAAATGGTTAAAGAGACTGTTCAGTAACCATTTTGTCTGTGTAGATATGAGGCTGTATCTTTAAGCAACATTTTGTAGAAAGAGACTTTTAGACTTTTCTTATAAATAAACAGCCTTGAAGTCAGGATGGTAGGCTTTCATTCTCCATAGTCTAGGAATGTTATCTAAACTGAGCCTTTGTGTTGGAGTAGGGAGTTTAGTTCACACATCCTTGAGCAGGGATGTTATTTCGAAACTCATATTATTAATTTTTTTTTATAAAGTTTCTCATTTAGATGATTGACAAGTGATCTTTCCTGACTTTTCCTTGTAGTAGACTGCCACCTAGTGATATGGTAGATTTAATGTTTCAAATTGTTTAAATGTAGTATTTACTAATCTATATATATGTTAATTCACTATGGGGTGACCTATGAGAGGAGAGTAGGTGTACCTTTCTGTAAGGGGAGGCTTGGGTAATATAAAAAATGTACAGGGGGGATACAGGGTCTTTTGTTTGCCAAATTTCCTGGTTCCTGAAGTGAGCAGAACCGTGCCATGCCTAAGACCACGCCCTGTTATGGGATTGGTAAAGTATAATTTAAGTTATTATCATAACACTGTGTACAATTCCAAAATTTTCATAACCCTGCAAATTCTGGGATAATTTTGTTATAATTACTTCCTAGTAGAAATGGTCAGCCTGCTGAGAACGAATTGTTCAGTAGCCATTTGGCTGTAAAGTTAGAATAATTTTTGGAAGTTATACAGTCAAATCACAGTAGTAATAGGGCAAGATCAGATTGATAGCAATTTTAGATCATTGGAGGTAAAGTTTAGCTAATAGTGCTAACACCTGCAGAGCCAGTTGTTTATTGTGCAAATGGATGTCTGTGCCTGAATTCTGTGGGATGCATTTGTGTCCACTGTAGATAGGCACAGAAAATCCACAATAATGTTGTTTTGAGAGGGTAATTGTGCTCCAGTTACAGTGTTCTGAATCTTTCTGTTTCTTTGTCTGTGGATCTGGGATTTTTTGAGCTGGTTATGTTCCAAATTTGCTTTGTCTGCTTGTGGTATCTAGGCATGAATTTGTTCTGTTGGGATAGTCACACTTGTGAAAATTCTGACAGAACAAAACTTTGGATTGTGTAATTGGCTGGTCCTTACTGTCCATAATCCAGTTAACCCCTTATGCTGAGATGTGTGCAGACATGATTTTGTCATTATAATATTTATGTTATATGTGCTCTGATATATTTTCATATATATTATCATTGTGTTGTATAAGATTATAATGTGGTGATGCAAATTTTTACTGGGAAATGTATTTCATTATTCTGTGTTCCATCCAGAGATATGCATATTGAAACAGCAGTTAGATAGTTATTTCTATTATTTGGCAGATCTGGGACCTTATGTCTTTCAGATATAGTGTTACAGTATTGTGCATTGTGGTTATTAAAGGGTTGTCACTTGACCTGTGTCCTGTTGAACACAACTCACGTGACAAATTTCCTGCCACTTAATTGCCTTAGTACATACGGGGTGGGGCAGGTGTTGTTACACTGCCACCTACTGTATTGTCTATAATTGTAAGGAACTGTTAACCCTCGCTGTACTGCTGGATTCAAACAGTGCTAGCTTATACCTCTGGATACCTATATATATAATTTTAACCTATCAGTGCTTGTATGTTATCTGTGCTGTTATCTGATATAGCCTATCGTATTATATTTTCTTAAGCCATATATATATCTATATATTTTAGTCTAGGACTGTTGCATAAGATATCACTGAGTCAGTTTTGTATACCTTTATATCCCAATTCACTGATTATTATTGTATTTTATATATCACATTTTATTTACTTTTAAATAAAATTACATATTCACAATTCTGTTCACTGTGAAAAAGTGTGTCATACCTAGATTGTGTACAAGATCTCAAATTTATTTTTTTATATTGTTTATTTTATGCGAGATATACAGTGGTCTCCTGTCCTTTCTGTAATATCTCTGACAATTATATTAGCAGCTTTAGGATAACACTATTGTGGAGTTTATTGATTATTTTTTATAGAGCTCACCTGTCTATTTTTATGCAGAGAGGAAGATAGTATCCCTGTTTCTCATAGATTACTTAGATTTCCTTGTAAATAAAGCTCTATAATTTATTAGTAACAAAAACACCCTGTTTTTGTGAAGTGGAACAGCAATAATGACTACATAGTTACAGGATATCGAAGAGAGAGCTCTGTACACCTCCAGCGATATATGGTAGGTTTTCACGTGGTAGGTCTGTGGATGCTGTGTATATAGAAACACAAAAACCAGAAGGGGCGCAATCCACAAATTAAATATACAGAAAACCTTGAGATAATACTCACAGGATAAGTCTCACAGGCTGATCTTGTTAAAGCTGATAATAATAGCATACAGGGATTGCCCTGCTCGAGTTCCACCTCCAGTGAATGAAAAAATAGTCCGCTCGTCCAAAAATTTTTCAAATATTTAATATCAATATATAAAAATTACAATGTAGTAGAAAATTATGCCAGAAACATTCAACGCATTTCAAAGCTGCTGCTTCTTTTTCAAGAGCTGTCTAGCTACATGTAAATAAATCAAAAGATACTACCTGTTGGTGTCCCTCATTAAATAGCTCAGAGAAAGACATGAACCCGGAAGTCCTACAAGTAGGAACAAACTAATGCATGTGCACAAGATGACAAGACAACCAAGCAGAATAAACAACGTGACATATGGCATCAGCCAATCAAACTCAAATGTGCATGCGTATACAGACCCACCTGGAAGTGTCCTCCAACACATGTGCACAAGATCGAAATACCACCAACAGTCGAACGCTGCATGTAACGTGACCTGCTACGCAACAAACTAACTTAAGCATGCATGCACATATAAACAATGACAAAACAACCAAGCAGAACAAACAACGTGACATATGGCATCAGCCAATCAAACTCAAATGTGCATGCGTATACAAACCCACCTGGAAGTGTCCTCCGACACATGTGCACAAGATCGAAATACCACCAACAGTCGAACGCTGCATGTAATGTGACCTGCCACGCAACAAACAAACTTATGCATGCATGCACATATAAACAATTCAAACTAAAACCCATACACAACATCCACAGACCTACCACATGGAGACCTACCACATATTGCTGGAGGTGTACATCCACAAAGTTAGATGTTAGCCTTTCTGGATGTGAGAGACGTGAGGTCAGCTATATACTATCATCTCCCCAAGACCCATAAAGGTCTTGTCGATTCACCTGGACACCCCATTATTTCTAGGGTGGGGAGTCTGACCTTAAATCTTTCACACTTTGTGGATGTACATCTCCAGAGATATGTGGTAGGTCACCAATCATATCTTAGAGACTCTGCGCAGTTGTTAAATGAGGTGAGGAGTTTTAAATATAGAATCTCAAGGTGTGCTACGTGTTCCTATATATCAAATAGGGTAACTAAATTTAAATCTAACTACAGCGGGGAGGAATAAAGTATTAAATCCTTCATGAACTGTGGTTCAACTCGTGGTTTATTTGATCAATTGTAAGTGCGAATTGCAGTAAGTTTGGAAGACCACACAGACTTTGCAGGACCGTTTTGGTCAACATAGATGCAATGTTGAACGTGGATGGGTAATAGAGGGGGTCTTAATAGGTTGAACTATTGGATTTTTAGGTTACAAACGATGACTCCATGTGGCCTGAGTGTACTGAGAATTTTTATTGAAGTTTATGGTTTTATTTATATATATTGTTTTAATAGGATACACATCATAATTACAAATAATATAACATTTAGTTCATTTATTTTAGTATTTGACCATTACATGTTTTTTGCACTTTTTTGATATTGGTATATGTTAAGTTAATATTCTGTATGTAGGGATATTATTATGTTACACTTTGATTATTCACTGATTATTTATCACTTACCATTTATGTTTGTTTATAATTATTATTATTTTTTTATGTTATGTTTAAATGTTTTATGCTAGTCCGCTCGTTATGTTTTTACTTTTTTTATATTTTTTTAACTGTCAAAAGTATCTTGCCTTTTGGTGTCCCTGTTAATATTACTTTTTGACTAGTATATAGTGTCATTTGCAGGCATGGGCATGTAGGTCTTGAGTAGCTGTATTCTAATATGACTTGTTGACCTCTTGCACGTGTGTGTGTGTGCATGCTGTGTATGGGTTTTAGTTTTATTTATTTGCACATGCACGCTTAAGTTAGTTTTGTTGCGTGCCAGGTCACGTTATATGCGGCGTTCGGCTGTTGATGGTATTTTCATCTTCTGCGCATGTGATGGAGGACACTTCCGGATTTATATATATTTTTTCTGCCGGTGTGTCTGTATATGCATGTGCATTTGAGTTTCATTGGCTGATGCCGTATGTCACTTTGTTTGTTCAGCTTGGTTGTCTTGTCATCTTGTGCGCATGCATTAGTTTGTTCCTATTCGTAGGACTTCCAGGTTCCTGTATCTATCTATTTAATGCGGAATGCCAACAGGTAGGATGTTTTGATTTATTTACATGTAGCCAGACAGCTCTTGAAAAAGAAGCAGCAGCTTTGAAACACATTTAGCATTTCTGGCATAATTTTATACTACACTGTAATTTTTATATATTGATATTAAATATTTTAAACATTTTTGGACGAGCTGACTACTTTTCATTCACTGGAGGTGGAACTCTGAGCAGGGCTGACAGTTAAACCCTGTATGCCATTATTACTGGCTTTAACAAGATCAGCCGGTGAAACTTATTATCATGGTGCCCGTGCTTTGTGCTGCGGGCGGCGACATTCTGACTGCCAGTTTGCATTACCTCTTGCTAATTGGCTAGTACCTTTTGTCGCTGCCCATTGTTGGCCTTTATATACCATGACATTTCCACGTTATGGTGCCCTTTCATGGTGTACTAGTTCCTGCATTTTGCTCCGTTATTGCTGTTCGTGTATGACCTGGCTTTCCTGACGACATTCCTGAGTTTGCTGTTCTTCGACTTCTCCATTGCTGACTATCCAGCTGAGAACCCACTCCGTTGCTGACCGTATCTGGCTGAGGACCCGTTTCCGTTACCGACTGTATCTGGCTGAGAACCCGCTCCGTTGCTGACCTGGTCTGGCTGATAACCCATTTCCGTTACTGACTGTATCTGGCTGAGAACCCGCTCCATTGCTGACCTGGTCTGGCTGAGAACCCACTTCCATTACCGACTGTATCTGGCTGAGAACCCGCTTCCGTTACCAACTGTACCTGGCTGAGTATCTGTTCCGTGTCTGACCATACCTGGCTACAAGTCTACTCTGTGTCCTGCCTTGTCACACAGTGTCTTGCGTTTCTAGCATACCGCCTGGTGGTCTCTGTTTCGCTCTCGCTACACTTGTGGTGGCTTGCTGTTACTCTAGTAGGATGCGCTGCGTGGCGCTACTTCTCTGTCAACCGTTAGCTAAGCATTTGTGCTGTAGCTACTCTCCATACCGCTGTTGGCGGAGTGCACAAGCAAAGTACCGGTACAGTGTTTATAGCACCGTGTTACTCTGATCTCTCTATGTCCACCTCTCTTACATCACTGGGCTCACTCCCTTGGGGAGTTGCAGTATATCAGGGCGTTACCTATTGACCCTTTGCGTACCTGGACGCTCCAGGTAGGGTTGTGCATATTCCCATCTGCAGGAGTCTCGGGCTCAAAAGCCAGTGTTGCGTTGAACCATCCTCAGTAGAGGGGACACTGGTTGCCTACATCTTACTTCTATATATTCCGCTGTGCTGCGATCCACCCCTAGCGTTCTAGGGTTTTCCCTGGGAGAGTTATCTCGGTCTGTTGCCATCCGGTGCCAGGGTCAGTGTTGCCTCGCTCCTTGGGTTCTGTACCTCCCAGGTGTCTGGGTTGTGCTAGTAGTGCTGACTCGCTCCTTGGGTTCTGTGCCTCCCAGGCGTCTGGGTTGTGCCAGCAGTGTTGCCTCGCTCCTCTGGGTTGTGCCAGTCACTTCCTCCTGGACCATCTACCATCAAGGTCCTGTGGTCAGCTCTCTGTCTGTTTCACCTGCTGCCCATTTTGGTCCAAGCCAGAACCTCCGTTGCCAGAGATTGTCATTATTCACACATACATCGCTATTACTGGCTTGCTATTATTGTATATACCTGCCTGTATTTCTGCTCTCTTTGTGTGGGCCCATAGGCCTATCTATGTGATTGAACTTTATTTCAATAAAGTTATTTTGACCTTACCAAACTGTTCTGAGTGTTCATCAAAAACCGTGACAGTACGAAAGGGCCAATGACCTCAGACGGTTCTGGTGAAGGAAGTTCAGTGAGTATCCATTGGAGAATGGATATGTACAAACAACATCTCGATCAATTGTCAGTGGTGGTGCAAACCATACTAGAGTGGACCACGCACTTGGACAAACCAGTACCAGCCTCGGTGGCCACCCCGGTTCAGTCACCGATGGTCCAAATCCTGAATGCTAACCAGCAATTTAAAGGGTTATCTGCGACAGCACCCCTACCATTAAGATATGATGGAGAACCTACCCTATGTCGGGGTTTTCTCAGTCAGCTGGATATTTTTTTGGAACTAACTCCTCAAGCATTTCCTACAGAAAGAAGTAAGGTTGGGTTCATGATCTCGCTTTTAACAGGCAGAGCCTTAGCCTGGGCAAACCCTATTTGGGAGACAGCGAAGCCTATTATGACCAATTTCAGTGAATTTGTGAGGGCCTTTCGTAGTGTGTTTGAAGTTCCTGGGCGCAACATCTCGGCTGCTAAACAAATTATGTGCATCCGACAGGGCAATCGTTCTGTGGCCGATTACTCCATAGAATTTTGCACCTTGGCGGCTGAGGTGGCATGGAACGATGAGGCCCTGGTAGCGGCTTTTGCACAATGACTCCATGATCGCATTAAGGATGAGATAGTAGCCTGAAAGTTGCCTGTAACGCTGGACAAATTCATAGAATTTGTAAACCTAATTGATACACGAATCAGGGAGCGGATGCAAAATAGAGACCGCAAACCTAAGTCTTCCGCAGGGAAATGGCACAAGAATGAACTCCCACCTGTGACGGTACCAGCGGACACCCAGCCTTCGTGTCCCCGTCAATAGTCACTTCTTCCGCTATGAGCCAGATGGACATCCAACAACAATCTACCCCAAAACTAGGCAAAACTAGTATCAGGGTAACCAGCACACACTCTACATACAGCAAGCTTACCCCACCAGACAACACCAGTGTAGGTTAAGACAAGAACTGACTTTATTGGAACAAACCACACATATTTATATTCAAACCTTACATTGAAATATATGGACCAAGCAGATACATTAGGAACATAATTCAATCATGATAGACAAAAGGTCAACGGCAAATGGTCTAACAAATACAATGACTCAGACTTGATTACATTTCAAATACAAAAGGGTTAATGAACTCAGACAATGGACACAAAGTCTTGAGGGCTTGAATGAATTACCAAACGGCAGGGGGTCTCAGTACAGTTCACAATACACTGGCTTGAGTGGCTACAATACGCATTGCAAGTAACTTTAGGTAAACTCAAATAATTAACCCTTAATGTCGATTGCCTTGGAAGCAAGCCAGCAGTCAATGGTTGTCAGTCTCTTTGGGCCCAGAAATGTCCACAGTCTCTGGGGTTCTTGGGATAACAGTTCCTTGTTTAACAGTCTCAGGGAGAGGCCATACCCTGTTCCAGGGCTAGGTCCTTAGTCTGTGGGCAGGAGGCTGGCCCTCAGGCCCCTACAGGAGTCATGGGTCCAGTGGTTCCTGTGACACCACCCTTGCCTCACTCGCCTCCCGGACAAAACAAATTGTATGATCCTATGCAGGTTGGGTTTACGAAATTAACCAGAGAGGAACGGTCCTTCCGCCGTAAGAATGGGTTGTGCCTTTATTGTGGCAAAGGAAGGCACTTGTTGCGTAATTGTCCCACACTGCCGGAACATGCACGCACCTAGGTTTCCTAAGGGAACAGGTCCTAGGTGGTATTCAGCGGTCCCCAGAGGATGTGCCTTCCAAACCTGTGGTCCAGGTGGTAATTTCCTGTGCCAGCTTCTCCTTTACCGCATCCGCTCTGATTGACTCTGGAGCAGCTGGATATTTTATGGATAAAGAATTTGCCGCAGCTCATAATATTCCTTTGGTCGAGTTGTTCAATCTTGTGCAAATTGAGGCTATTGATGGGTGACCGTTGGTGCCTCCCCAGGTCACCCACGAGACTAGCCCACTCTCAGTGCTTACGGGTGCATTACACTGCGAGACTCTGTTGTTTCAAATTATTCAGTCACCTCATTATGCGGTTATCTTAGGGTTTCCATGGTTACAAAGCCATCACCCTAGAATTAATTGGGGCACTTGTGAGATTACGGCCTGATCTGACTATTGTATGAGCCACTGTTTACAACGACCTACCAGGATTATGTGTACCTCTTCCTCCCTACCGCATGAGCACCAATCCTTCTGCGATGTTTTTAGCAAGGGAGAGGCTAGCACCTTGCCTCCACATCGGGCATACAACTGTGCTATTAATATTGCGCCTGGTACAGTGCCCAGTCCATGGTACCCTTCCTGGGTTACGTCATTTCTAAAGAGGGCATTTCCATGGACAAAGAAAAGTTGTCTGCCGTGCTGAATTGCCCAGGTTCCAAGGGCCTCAAGGCCAGTCAGAGGTTTCTTGGCTTTGCCCATTATTATCGTAAATTTATCCATGACTTCTCCATCATTGTCAAGCCTCTCACAGATTTGACGCACAAAGGGGCCAAGGCGTCTGAGAGGTCAAAAGAGGCTGAGGAGGCCTTTGAGGCATTGAAGGCGGCATTTGCTTCAGCACCGGTTCTGGTCCATCCTAAGGCTGAACTACCATATATACTGGAGCTAGATGCTTCTGATACAGGCGTGGTATCACGGTCCCCGTGATTTTCTGTCAATCTGGCCTGATTTGCCTGTGCATTGGTGGAGACTGATTGGCCCGCCCAGGATGTGCCTTTATATACTGGAGCTTGGGCACTTGTCAGTTGCCCTTTCGTGGTGTTCCTGTTGCTGCGCCTTGTTGCTGTATTGCAGTGTCTCCAGTGTACCGATCCGGCTTGTCTGACTCTTCTCCTGTTCCTGCTCCGTGATTTGACCCGGTTATGGCTGACGACCCTGCTCCGTGATTCGACCCGGTTCTGGCTGACGACCCTGCTCCGTGATTTGACCCGGTTCTGGCTGGTGTTCCTGCTCCGTGACTGATCTGTTCCTCGGCTGTGGTGTGCCGCAGTGCTGATCCTGTTCCGGTTGCCGTTCCGGTCCTGCCTGCTGTTCCAGTTGCCGTTCCGGTCCTGCCTGCTGTTCCGGTTGCCGTTTCGGTCCTGCCTGCTGCTCCGGTGTTCCTGTATCATTCCGGTCGCTCTGGCGACATTCTGACCTGTTTAAGAGACTCACTGTTCCTCTCATTAGTCACTAGCTGTAGCCTGAGGTTGCTTTGCCTTCTGCTGGTTGCCAAGGTGCTCGCTCCTGTACAGAATCACTTAACCCTTGCAGCGCCTGTAGTCTCCGGTCTAGTGCCTCCGATATACCTTGCCAAGCATACGATTACTGATTTGAGCCTCTACTCTGAGTACCTCTGTTGCTGCCTCGCATCCACCCTCAGAGCCTTGTCAGCTCCGTGTTCGAATTCTGGTAGTCTGTTCACTCCCACTGTGAACATTAAGAACGGCACCAGAGGGGTGTTCGGGCTCCGGCCCACATACGCTAGAAGGTACATTACCCATTGCACTTCCCAGTGCCCCGGCTCTATTACAGTTTGTGCAGTAACTGTCAGAATAAGCACCCAAGGGGTGTCAGCACAATCCAATTGGCACACGCAGGGTTACTACTATTTCCAGTTAAGGGCGATTCTGGTTTTGTTTACTTCAGCGTTGGCAATAGCATTCCTCTGAAGCCCACGGTGGTGGTATCGGCTCAGCTCTGGGCATTGGGGCACATTCCTATACCAACTTGAGAGTGTATTCAGTGCAGTCACTTACTTCTATTCAGCTATTGAGAGACTGTGTTCCAGAGACTGCTATTTATCCCGGGCGTTGGCCAATCTTGTTTATATCTCTCCTATTGCACCTGTTAACCCTTTGGGGGAATATTCCCTATCCATACATAGCACCTATTACTACCATTGTGTGCATTCACTTTGTCAGTATTGCCATTACTGCTATTCCTGTGCTGGCCCTTAGGGGCATTGTTTTATTTTCTGTTTCAATAAAACTGTGTTTTTACTTCATACCCTGGTCTGAGTGTCAGAAAACCGTTCCAGTACGAAAGGGCCATGACCTCAGACGGGAAAAGTGACAGTAATACACAGAACCTCCACTGGAGGATGGATGTTCATGAGCAACGCGTAGACCAATTGGCACTGTCCATGCAAACCTTGCTTGAACGTACGGTACACCTCGATAAACCGAATCAAAATCCGGTGGTCTCCCCAGTTACAACACCGGACAATACTACTGGGCAATTATTGGCACCCTCTAGAAGTTTTACTGCGGCGGCGCCGTTACCGTTAAGATATGATGGCGAACCCACACTGTGCAGAGGTTTCCTTAATCAACTAGAGATATTCCTAGAACTCACACCCCATGCTTTCCAGAATGACCGTCGCAAGGTGGGGTTCATGATATCTCTATTAACTGGCAAAGCCCTGGCATGGGCTAATCCTTTATGGGAGCAGGCTAAACCCTGTACTCTAAGCTTTAACGAATTTGTCAGACAGTTACGCAGAGTATTTGAGTTACCTGGGCGAGCTATCTCTGCGGCAAAAAAATTGATGGTAATACAGATGGGCGATCGCACTGTGGCGGAGTATGCTATAGAATTTCGGATTCTAGCAGCAGAAGTAGCCTGGAATAATGAGGCACTCCTGGCAGCCTTTGCACAGGGTCTATCCGACTCCATTAAGGATGAGATTGCTGCCAGGGAGGTACCTACTGATCTAGATGAGTATATAGACTATGTGATACTCATTGACACCCGCATGCGTGAGAGGAGCTTGACTAAAAGGGCTAGTTCCAAGACCCATGGGCACGAGAGGTCTTTTAACCCACCCTCTCCTCCCATTCCTCCTGACCGGGTACCTGAAACAGGGGAGCCTATGCAGATTGGCTTCACCAGGCTGTCTAAGGAGGAGAGGGCCTACCACAAAAGACAAGGGTTATGCCTATATTGTAGTAAAAAGGGGCATTTACTAAGTACATGCCCGGTACGTCCGGGAAACGCACAAACCTAGGGTACCTTGGGGGACAGGCCCTAGGTGGTGTACAATCGTCCCCAGATTCTGATTACAAGAAACCCACCATTCCGGTGAGTTTTCTCCTAGGCGACCAAGCTGTGGAGGTACTAGCCCTGGTAGATTCTGGTGCAGCAGGCTATTTCATGGACCGGGCATTTGCGGAAAGACACAATAGAGATACTCCGCTAGCCATTGAGGCTATTGATGGCGGACCTTTCGAACCAGCTCTTGTCAGCATGGAAACTACTCTCCTCACTATGTCTGTTGGGGTCCTCCATAAGGAGGAGGTTCGTTTTCAGATTATTCATTCACCCCATCATGCGGTCATTCTGGGGTTCCCTTGGTTAATGCTGCATAATCCCCAGTTTGACTGGCAAACATGTGAGATTAAGTCATGGTCCAACCATTGCTCTGGTAACTGTCTATCTCGTCCTGTCAAGATTATGTGTACCTCTCCTTCTGTGCCAGCAGAATTGTAACGGTTTTTAGGACACTCAGACTAGTATGTGAAATAAAACACAATTTTATTAGGATAACAATAATGCAAACGATCGCCCTCTAGTGGCGGTTGTAATAGACACATAGTGAAGATTGATATGTTACAAGAGATAATGCACAATATAGTTGACATGCACAGTACTATGCAGATAATGGTGTTCTCTACCCCAAAGGGTTAAGAGTTAAAATCAGTCAGTCTCAGATGTGGTGGTTTGGCACGCCCTGGGTGTTAAAAGGAGGTGCTGATACAGACAGTCCACAATGTACTGGAAATGTAGATGCCTAGCAAAAGTGACCGAGTAGTAAACAGTACAGAGATCCAAATAGCCCCCGCGGGCGTACCTACTGGAAAACTGCTTCTGCTAGTGCAAGTGTGTATAGCCCCCATGGGCGTTACGGAAACCGGCCTGCAATGCAAGAGCTGACTAAGCCTCTTCAGACTTAACCGGATACCAGTAGTGGTAGTGCTAGAGCCAATAGCCCCTACGGGCGTATGCAACAGAATCTGCCAGAGCTGAAGCCTTCCCTCTATCGCCACTCTGCTTTATAGATATCGCCCAGTAAACAACGAGAAGGGAGAGCCTATGGCGCCCAACCGGCCTTCAATAAGTGACTACTCTGCAATGGAATGGATAGAGTCGCCGTTGGTAAGCGGCCAACTCAGCAGACGTAGCACCACGGAAGAGGCTCTATTCTGGGAATCGAGATTGCGAGAGCAAGGCAGCACTGCTAGGGTTAATATGCACGTTTACACGAGGCTTCTGCAAACAACGAGGCTCTGCAAGTATAGTGAGGCTCACTGAGGCACGCACAGCTCTGCAAGTATAGCGGTACACTGCACTGATAAATGGAAACACCAGGCAAGGCGGTCACACGATGGCTGGCAGCAGCGATGAGAATGTCACCGGGCCGGGTCGGCGCATGCAGGAGGTAGTCATACAAGCCGGGTCATACACGAACAGGAACGTCAGCCAAGCCGGGTCAGGATACAGAGGTGGTTCGCAGACAAGCCGGGTCATACACAGACAGGAACACTGGAACGTAGTCAGGACAAGCCAAGTTGGTACACAGGAATCCGGAACACTGGAACACAGCAACAGCACTACTGGCTCAGAAACACCACGAAAGGGCATCTGACAGGTGTCTGGGCCAGGCATAAGAAGGTCACCAGGGGTGGGCCAAACTGGCTCAGCAAATCAGAGTGAACCACAAGTAAGAGTGACAAGAATCACAGGCACTGTGATAGTACCCCCCTCTCAAAGACCCCCTCTCCCTGCCGGAGGTCTGGGTTTCAAAGGATATTTAGTTGCGCACAAGTCTAGGCGCATGGAGGTCCCCTTGATTAACCCAAGAGCGTTCCTCAGGGCCATAGCCCTTCCAGTGGACCAAATATTGCAACTTTCCTCTAAATTTCCTAGAGTCAACAATACTCTGGACCTCATACTCCTCTTGGCCCTGGACGTCCACCGGCCCAGGAATCACTGGCGTAGTAGTATAACGATTACACACCAAAGGTTTCAGAAGAGACACATGGAACACATTATGAATTTGCATTGAGGGCGGAAGTTCCAGTGCATAAGAAACCGGATTAATCTTGCGGATAATCTTAAAGGGGCCAATGAACCGGGGAGCCAGTTTATTGGAGGGTACTTGTAAATTGAGGTTTCTGGAAGAGAGCCATACCCTGTCCCCTACTTGAAATGAGACCGCTGGGAGTCGTCTGCGATTAGCGTGCCGCTGATGACGCCTAAATGACTGACTGAGGGACCTCTGAACCTGTGCCCAAGTGGAACGAAGTTGCGCCAAATGGTCATCGAGGGCAGGAATCTGTTGTGCATGAAATGAGTCCGGGAGCAGACACGGCTGGAACCCATAATTAACGAGAAATGGGGAGCTCCCGGACGATGAATTAACCGCACAATTCCTGGCAAACTCTGCCCATGGCAACAGGTCAGCCCAACTGTCATGATGATCAGTGACGAAGCAACGCAGGAACTGTTCCAGTCCCTGATTGGCACGCTCAGCGTCCCCATTGGTCTGGGGATGGTAGGCGGAGGAGAAGGACAATTGGATGCCCATCTGGCCACAAAATGCCCTACAAAATCTGGATACGAACTGACTCCCGCGGTCAGAGACAATCACTCTGGGTACCCCATGCAGGCGGAACACCTCCCTGGCAAAGACTACAGTCAATTCCTGGGCCGATGGAAGGCCAGCCAGAGGCACAAAATGAGCCATTTTAGAGAATCTATCGACCACCATGAGAATAAACGTATAAGCCCTAGAGACTGGTAGTTCTCCCAAGAAGTCAATGGATATATGAGACCAAGGACTGTCTCCATTGGGCACTGGTTGAAGTAAGCCCACCGGGAGATGTCTAGGGGTCTTAGCACGGGCACAGGTGGTAAAGGCTGCCGTAAATGCTGAACAATCGGCTCTCAGTGTGGGCCACCAGAATAATTGCGAAAGGGACCATACAAGTTGATCCCTACCGATATGCCCAGCCGCTTTAGAAGCATGATATGTCTCCAACAGACGGGTACGGAATGGCTCATCCACGAAACACTTCCCCACTGGGGTCTCAGGAGGTGCCCTAGATTGTGATGCCAAAATCTCCTCCCCCAGAGGCGAGGTTATGGTGGTACGAATAGTGGCCAGAATGCGATCTGGCTGAATGATAGGTACAGGTTCCTCCTCCCTCTCAGTGTCAGATGCGAACTGATGTGACAACGCATCTGCCTTAATATTCTTAGAGCCCGGAAGATAGGACACTAGAAAATTAAATCGAGACAAAAACAGCGCCCACCTTGCTTGTCGTGAGGACAATCTTTTGACTTCAGAGAGATAAGTTAAATTCTTATGATCAGTAAGGATCAGTACTGGAGTCTGAGTACCTTCCAAAAGGTGGCGCCATTCCTTCAAGGCTAGGATAATGGCCAACAGCTCCCTGTCACCAATGTCGTAGTGGCTCTGAGCGCTGGACAATTTCTTTGAGAAAAACCCGCAGGGTCTCAAGGTGCCACCTCCCACAGGGCGTTGGGAGAGTACTGCCCCAACCCCAACCTCAGAGGCGTCAACCTCCAATGTAAATGGCAGGGAGGGATTAGGGTGGGACAGCACTGGAGCAGATGCAAAGGCAGATTTCAAGGTAACAAACGCGTTTTCAGCTGCCACAGACCACTGAGAGGAAGGAGCGCCCTTATGAGTCAAATCTGACAATGGTTTTACAATCGTGGAGAAGTTCTTGATGAACTTCCTATAATAGTTAGCAAAACCTAAGAAACGTTGAATGGCCTAAATTTAACCCCTTAGGACGAGGCCATTGCAGGACTGCTGCCAATTTCTCCTGATCCATGACAATGCCATTTTTGGAAATTACGAACCCCAGGAATGGTACTTGAGATGTATGGAATTCGCACTTTTCTAGTTTACAGAAGTCGGAGCAACACTTCTGAGACATCCTTAATGTCTTGAGAGAGATTGGCAGAGTGAATTAATATATCATCTAGATATACGACCACACAAGACTGAAGCATGTCACGTAAAATATCATTAATAAATTCCTGAAATACCGCAGGTGCGTTGCATAAGCCGAATGGCATCACCAGATATTCATAGTGCCCTGTTCTGGTATTAAACGCCATTTTCCATTCGTCACCTTCTTTAATTCTGACCAGATTATAGGCGGCTTGCAAGTCAAGTTTAGTAAAGATCGAAGAGCCCTTTAATCTGTCAAATAATTCCGTAATAAGTGGAATAGGATAGGCGTTCTTAGGCATCAGCTTATTCAGCCCTCGGTAGTCAATACATGGCCTGAGCTCGCCACTTTTCTTTTTCACAAAGAAAAATCCGGCACCAGCCGGGGACGTAGATTTACGAATGATTCCCCTCTTAAGAGCATCCTCAATACACTCCTCCATAGCCCTGTTCTCCTCACATGACAGTGGGTAGGTGCGGCCCCTGGGAGGCACCGCACCTGGAGGCAAATCAATGGCGCAATCATAGGGTCTATGCTCAGGCAATGCGCTGGCCTCTCCTTTGCTAAATACGTCACTGAATTGCCCATACTCTGTTCGCACAGCGGGAGAGGTACACATAATTTTGACAGGTAAGGAAAGGCAATTCTTAGTACAGTATTCAGACCAGGAGTTAACCTCACATCTCTGCCAGTCAAATTGAGCATTATGTACATGTAACCACGGAAACCCCAAAATAACTGCATGGTGCGGGGAACGAATAATCGGAAACCGTATCTGTTCCTTGTGAAAAGCCCCCACCGTCATTGTCACCGGAATTGTTTCAAACGTAATAAATGCAGGTTCCAGAGGTCTGCCATCAATGGCCTCAATCGCCACAGGAGAATCTTTTTTGCATAAAGGAATGCCGTGCAAGTCGGCAAAGGATTGGTCCATGAATTACCCGGCTGCCCCGGAGTCCACCAATGCCAGGACCTCGATTACCATGTCTGCCCAAGCGAATACCACCTGTATGGTGGGTTTAGTAGTGCTAGAAACTAAGGACTGTTCTACACCACCTAGGGCCTGTCCCCCAAGGTACCCTAGGTGCGTTCGTTTCCCGGCCGTACTGGACAAGTGCGTAATAGGTGCCCTGGTTTGCCACAATATAGGCATAAGCCTTGTCTCCTACGATACAATCTCTCCTCCTTAGTGAGCTTAGTGAACCCTAATTGCATAGGTTCAGTATTATCGGCTGGTCGTTCAGGAGGAACGGGTGGTGTGGGTGGGTTAAAGAGACTGCCCTGGCCATAGTTTTTTGATTTAGCCCTTTTGGCCAACCGTCTCTCACGGATGCGGAAGTCTATTAGCATAACGTAGTCGATGTATTCATCCAGATCATTGGGTACATCACGAGCGGCTATCTCATCCTTAATCTGTTCTGAGAGACCCTGGGCAAAGGCGGCAACTAAGGCCTCATTGTTCCAGCCCACCTCTGCTGCCAGGGTCCGAAACTCGATAGCATAGTCGCCCAATGTGCGTTCGCCCTGCTGAATTTCCATCAGCCTCTTGGCAGTAGATGCAGCCCTGCCAGGGACCTCAAACACTAGTCGGAACTTTATCACGAATTCCCTAAAGTTTAGAGTGCAGGGTCTGGCATTCTCCCACAATGGATTTGCCCATGCCAAAGCTTTGCCCGTCAACAGAGATATCATAAAACCGACCTTACTATGGTCGTTAGGAAATGCCTGGGGTGCAGGCCGGGTGCCAAGCCGGGTCAGGATACAGAGGTGGTTCGCAGACAAGCCGGGTCATACACAGACAGGAACACTTTAACGTAGTCAGGACAAGCCAAGTTGGTACACAGGAATCCGGAACACTGGAACACAGCAACAGCACTACTGGCTCAGAAACACCACGAAAGGGCATCTGACAGGTGTCTGGGCCAGGCATAAGAAGGTCACCAGGGACAGGCCAAACTGGCTCAGCAAATCAGAGCGAACCACAAGTAAGAGTGACAAGAATCACAGGCACTGTGATAAGAATACAGCAAATTCAGTGACGTATTCAGTAAGGGTGAGGCCAGCGCATTGTCGCAGCATCGGGCATATGATTGCACTATTGATCTGCCCCCGGAAGTGGTGCCACCGAGGGGTAGGACATACCCATTGTCCTGTGAGGAGACTAGGGTCATGGAGGAGTACATTGAGAATGCCCTCAGATGAGGGATTATTCGTAAATCATCCCCGCCGGCAGGTGCAGGGTTCTTTTTCGTGAAAAAGAAGATTGGCGAGTTACGACCGTGTTTTGACTACCGTGGACTTAATAAGTTAATGTCCAAAAATGCTTATCTCATTCCGCTCATCACAGAGTTATTTGACAGGTTGAAAGGCTACTCTATCTTTACGAAACTCGATCTACGTGCCGCCTACAACCTAATAAGGATCAGGGCCGGTGATGAGTGGAAGACGGCATTCAATACTAGGTCAGGCCACTACGAATATCTAGTTATGCCATTTGGGTTATGTAATGCACCTGCCGTATTTCAGGAGTTCATTAACGATATCCTCCGCGACATGTTACAGTCTTGTGTGGTTGTGTACCTGGACGATATATTGATCCATTCTGCTAGTTTAACCCAGTACATCCAGGATGTTTCGGAGTATTACTCAGATTACGCAAGAACAAATTGTTCTGCGAACTAGAGAAATGTGAATTTCACTGTTCCCAAGTACCCTTCTTGGGTTTTGTCATATCTAAGGATGGCATAGCCATGGACCAAGAGAAGTTGGCTGCAGTCCTACAATGGCCACGACCCAAGGGGTTAAAAGCTATTCAAAGGTTTCTGGGCTTTGCCAACTATTACAGAAAATGTATTCAGAACTTTTCCACCATTACTAAACCTCTGTCTGACCTGACGCATAAGGGTGCGAATCCCTCTCAATGGTCTGAGGCAGCTGAGATGGCCTTTGAAACCCTCAAGAAGGCGTTTGCATCTGCCCCTATATTATCCCACCCTAACCCCACCCTGCCGTTCACACTAGAGGTCGATGCCTCCGAGTTTGGGGTAGGGGCAGTTCTCTCCCAGCGCCCTAAGGAGGGGGGTAACCTGAGGCCGTGTGGATTCTTTTCCAAGAAACTGTCTAGTGCCCAGAGCCATTACGAAAATTGGTGATAGGGAATTGTTGGCTATCATCTTGGCATTAAAAGAATGGCGACATCTTCTGGAAGGCACAAGGACCCCAGTGTTAATCCTCACGGACCATAAGAACTTGATTTACCTATCCGAGGCCAAAAGGCTGTCATCTCGCCAGGCTCGATGGGCTCTATTTCTGTCCACATTTAATTTCATAGTGTCGTACCTGCCAGGGTCCAAGAATATTAAGGCAGATACCCTGTCTACACAATTCTGCACAGACATTGAGAGGGATGAGGCCCCGGTCCCCATTATTCAGCCAGATAGGATCCTGGCTACTATTTGTACCAGCATCACTTCACCACTGGGAGAGCAAATCTTGGCATCACAAGGGCGTGCACCTCCTGAAACCCCAGTTGGCAAGTGTTTTGTGGACGAGCCTTTACGTACCAGATTACTTGAGACCTATCACTCATCTAAGGCAGCTGGGCACATTGGCAGAGATCAGTTGGCATGTTCATTATCACGAACATTCTGGTGGTCTTCACTGAAGGCTGACTGCTCTGCGTTTACTGCTGCTTGTACCACCTGTGCCCGTGCCAAAACTCCCAGACATCTCCCAGTGGGACTGCTCCAACCGGTGCCTAATGGTGATCGTCCTTGGTCCCACATTTCTATAGATTTCTTGGGAGAGCTGCCTAGTTCTAAGGGCTATACATTTATCCTGATGGTGGTGGATAGGTTCTCTAAAATGGCTCACTTCCTGCCCCTCTCTGGCCTTCCTTCGGCCCAGGAATTGGCATTAATTTTTGCCAGAGAAGTATTCCGCTTGCACGGGGTTCCTAGAGTGATTGTGTCCGACCGGGGGAGTCAATTCGTTTCGAGATTCTGGAGGGCATTCTGTGGCCAGATGGGCATTCAATTGTCCTTTTCCTCCGCCTACCATCCCCAGACCAACGGAGCCGCCGAGCGTGCCAATCAGGGACTGGAGCAGTTTTTACACTGCTTTGTGACTGATCATCATGATAACTGGGCCGACCTGTTGCCGTGGGCAGAGTTCGCCAGGAACTGTGCGGTTAATTCATCGTCTGGGAGCTCTCCATTCCTTGTTAATTATGGGTTCCAACCCTGTCTACTCCCAGACTCATTTCAGTCCCAACAGATTCCGGCTCTGGAGCAGCTCCGCTCCACTTGGGCACAGGTACAAAGGTCCCTCAGTCAGTCCTTCCACAGACATCAGCGGCATGCCAATCGCAGACGGCTGCCAGTGGTTTCCTTCCAGGTTGGGGACAGGGTATGGCTTTCCTCCAGGAATCTCAACCTGCAAGTGCCCACGAACAAACTGGCCCCCCGGTTCATTGGGCCGTTTAAGATTATTCTCAAGGTCAATCCTGTGGCATACGCATTGGAACTTCCAAACACTATGCATATCCACAATGTGTTCCATGTGTCATTATTAAAGCCCTTGGTTTGCAACCGCTATACTACCACTCCGGTGGTTCCTGGGCCGGTGGATGTGCAGGGCCAAGAGGAATACGAAGTTCAGAGCATCATTGACTCCAGGAGATTTAGAGGCAAGTTGCAATATTTGGTCCACTGGAAAGGGTATGGGCCTGAGGAGCGCACTTGGGTAGACCACAAGGACCTCCATGCTCCACGATTGTTGCACAACTTTCACTCTAAATTTCCTCAGAAACCCAGACCCCCCCAGCAGGGGAGGAGGTCTTTGAAAGGGGGGTACTATCACGGTCCCCATGATTTTCTGTCAATCTGGCCTGATTTGCCTGTGCATTGGTGGAGACTGATTGGCCCGCCCAGGATGTGCCTTTATATACTGGAGCTTGGGCACCTGTCAGTTGCCCTTTCGTGGTGTTCCTGTTGCTGCGCCTTGTTGCTGTATTCCAGTGTCTCCAGTGTATCGATCCACCTTGTCTGACTCTTCTCCTGTTCCTGCTCCGTGATTTGACCCGGTTATGGCTGACGACCCTGCTCCGTGATTCGACCCGGTTCTGGCAGATGACCCTGCTCCGTGATTTGACCCGGTTCTGGCTGACGACCCTGCTCCATGATTCGACCCAGTTCTGGCTGGTGTTCCTGCTCCATGATTGATCTGTTCCTCGGCTGTGGTGTGACGCAGTGCTGATCCTGTTCCGGTTGCCGTTCCGGTCCTGCCTGCTGTTCCAGTTGCCGTTCTGGTCCTGCCTGCTGTTCCGGTTGCCGTTTCGGTCCTGCCTGCTGCTCCGTTGTTCCTGTATCATTCCGGTCGCTCTGGCGACATTCTGACCTGTTTAAGCGACTCACTGTTCCTCTCATTAGTCACTAGCTGTAGCCTGAGGTTGCTTTGCCTTCTGCTGGTTGCCAAGGTGCTCGCTCCTGTACAGAACCACTTAACCCTTGCAGTGCCTGTAGTCTCCGGTCTAGTGCCTCCGATATATCTTGCCAAGCATTCGATTACTGATTTGAGCCTCTACTCTGAGTACCTCTGTTGCTGCCTCGCATCCACCCTCAGAGCCTTGTCAGCTCCGTGTTCGAATTCTGGTAGTCTGTTCGCTCCCACTGCGAACATTAAGAATGGCACCAGAGGGGTGTTCGGGCTCTGGCCCACATACGCTAGAAGGTACATTACCCATTGCACTTCCCAGTGCGCTGGCTCTATTACAGCTTGTGCAGTAACTGTCAGAATAAGCACCCAAGGGGTGTCAGGGCACAATCCAATTGGCACACGCAGGGTTACTACTATTTCCAGTTAAGGGCGATTCTGGTTCTGTTTACTTCAGCGTTGGCAATAGCATTCCTCTGAAGCCCACGGTGGTGGTATCGGCTCAGCTCTGGGCATTGGGGCGCATTCCTATACCAACTTGAGAGTGTATTCAGTGCAGTCACTTACTTCTATTCAGCTATTGAGAGACTGTGTTCCAGAGACTGCTATTTATCCTGGGCGTTGGCCAATCTTGTTTATATCTCTCCTATTGCACCTGTTAACCCTTTGGGGGAATATTCCCTATCCATGCATAGCACCTATTACTACCATTGTGTGCATTCACTTTGTCAGTATTGCCATTACTGCTATTCCTGTGCTGGCCCTTAGGGACATTGTTTTATTTTCTGTTTCAATAAAACTGTGTTTTTACTTCATACCCTGGTCTGAGTGTCAGAAAACCGTTACACGTGGGAGCTGTACTGTCCCAAAAGTCTGAGCCCGGTCAGGTACCCAGGCCTTGTGGATTATTTTCTAAAAAACTGACTAAGGCGCAATCTGTATACGAGATTGGTGATCATGAACTATTGGCAATTATCCTGGCATTACGTGAGTGGCGTCACTTGTTGGAGGGTATTAGGGCTCAGATTCTGATTTTGATGGACCACAAAAATCTATTGTATTTATCAGAAGCTAAAAGATTGTCACCAAGACAAGCGAGATGGGTGCTCTTCCTTTCCTGGTTCAACTTTGTGGTATCCTATTTGCCTGGTTCTAAGAATGTGCGGGCCGATGCCCTGTCCAGACAGCATGGGCCTGAAACTGAGTCTGATGTACAGCCAGTACCCATTATATCTCCTGACCGAATTTAGGCCACTCTGCGGACAAGCATCACTTCTCCTCTGGGCCAGGAGATTATGGCTACTCCGAATCAATCTCCTCCTGAAAAATCCATGGGCAAATGTTTTTTGGCTGAACCTTTTCGGACCAGACTATTGGAGACCTACCATGCTCCTGTCCACATTGATAACCACGATGAGTATGAGGTTCAAGGCATCTTGTATTCACACAGAGTGTGTGGCCAACTGCAGTACCTGGTGCACTGGAAGGGCTACGGGCCAGAAGAACGCTCTTCGGTATCACATTCTGATATCCATGCACCATATTGTTGAGTAGATTCCATGCTAAATTCCTATCTAAGCCTGGTCCCCATCCGCGGGGAAAGGGGTCGTTGAGAAGGGGGTACTATCACGGTGCCCGTGCTTTGTGCTGCGGGCGGCAACATTCTGACTGCTAGTTTGCATTACCGCTAGTACCTTTTGTCGCCGCCTAGTGTTGGCCTTTATATACCCTGTCATTTCTACGTTATGGTGCCCTTTCATGATGTACTAGTTCCTAAATTTTGCTCCGCTATTGCTGTTCGTGTATGACCTGGCTTGCCTGACGACGTTCCTGATTTTGCTGTTCTTTGACTTCTCCGTTGCTGACCGTATCCAGCTGAGAACCCGCTCCGTTGCTGACCGTATCTGGCTGAGGACCTGTTTCCGTTACCTTCTGTATCTGGCTGAGAACCCGCTCTGTTGCTGACCTGGTCTGGCTGAGAACCCATTTCCATTACTGATTGTATCTGGTTGAGAACCCACTTCCGTTACCAACTGTACTTGGCTGAATATCCGTTCCTTGTCTGACCATACCTGGCTATGAGTCTACTCTGTGTCCTGCCTTGCCACACAGTGTCTTGCGTTTCTAGCATACCGCCTGGTGGTCTGTTTCGCTCTCGCTATACTTGCGGTGGCTTGCTGTTACGCTAGTCGGTTGCACCGCGCGGCACTATTTCTCTGTCAACCGTTAGCTAAGCATTCGTGCTGTCGCTACTCTCCATACTGCCGTTGACGGAGTGCAGAAGCGAAGTACCGGTACAGTGTTTATAGCACTGTGTTACTCTGATCTCTCTGTGTCCACCTCTCTTACATCACTGGGCTCACTCCCTTGGGGAGTTGCAGTATATCAGTGCGTTACCTATTGACCCTTTGCGTACCTAGACACTCCAGGTAGGGTTGTGCATATTCCCATCTGCAGGAGCCTCGGGCTCAAGAGCCAGTGTTGCGTTGAACCATCCTCAGTAGAGGGGACTGGTTGCCTACATCTCACATCTACATATTCCGCTGTGCTGTGATCCACCCCTAGCGTTCTAGGGTTTTCCCTGGGAGAGTTATCTCGGTCTGTTGCCATCCAGTGCCAGGGTCAGTGTTGCCTCGCTCCTTGGGTTCTGTACCTCCCAGGCGTCTGGGTTGTGCCAGTAGTGCTGCCTTGCTCCTTGGGTTCTGTGCCTCCCAGGCATCTGGGTTGTGCCAGCAGTGTTGCCTCGCTCCTCTGGGTTGTGCCAGTCACTTCCTCATGGAACATCTACCATCAAGGTCCTGTGGTCAGCTCTGTCTGTTTCACCTGCTGCCCGTTTTGGTCCAAGCCAGAACCTCCATTGCCAGAGATTATTATTATTCACACATACATCGCTATTTCTGGCTTGCTATTATTGTATATACCTGCCTGTATTTCTGCTCTCTTTGTGTGGGCCCATAGGCCTATCTATGTGATTGAACTTTATTGCAATAAAGTTATTTTAACCTTACCAAACTGTTCTGAGTGTTCATCAAAAACCGTGAGACTTATCCTTTGAGTATTATCTCAAGGTTTTCTGTATATTGAGTTTGTGGATTGCTCCCCTTCTGGTTGTTGTGTTTCTGTTTTCTAAGGATCCCATGAGAGGTTTCTTGGTGCTGTTGGGGTGCTGCAATCCATTCCAGTTGAGGACTGACTGAGTGGGTGACCACTTAGAGTGGTCTGTTTTATTGTAAGTATGGTGGTGAATTGGTGAAGGTGTGTTGACCTTTGGATATATTACACTAAGAGCGCGCCTCCTTTTTTCTTTATATATATATATATATATATATAGAGAGAGAGAGAGAGAGGAGTCCTCAAAAATAATATTCTGTGCTGAACTCCATCAGTGTACCACAATTAAATATAAAAAGTTCAGTGTAGCAGTTAGTTGCATTCTGCACTCTAAGAGAATTTACCAGCTAATTTTTGTTCTAAATTCTAATATTCTCTCCCTGAAATTGCTAACACTTCCAAGACTAGCTTCCTAAATCATTTTGTGACTGATTATTGTTTCTAGGAGCTAAACTAAAGTGAGAAAGATTTAAAGCTGTAGTTGATTGTCTCATGCATGCTAAGATAGTTCACCAGCTTCAGATTTATCAGACATTTTACTCTCTTCCTAAAGTTACTACACTTCAGAGGAAAACCTCTAAACTAATTTTGTAACACATTCTTATTTCTTAAAACAATACAAGCTAAGGCTCAGGATTCAAAAATTTCTAAGCAGCAGACCCTAACGCACGTTTTGCTAGATGCTTTTTCAATGGGTGCCGACCACCCTCTGAGTGTCGGATTTATACCATTAATACCCAATCAATTGTGTTAATTGAAGAAAAACATTAACCCCTTATTCCAAAGTGAATACAGGAGTTTGCGTGGTTAAAATATCAGGGATTCTAAATGCAGTGATAAATGGTACATTGACATATCATGTTATCACACACATGTCAATGAGGAGTAAGTATGTTATTAAACTAAATGTTATTATTAAGTAGAAAAACTAAGTTTAGAATATATGGAAAATAAATGCAAGCTAAATGATGTGTAACATCATACGCTGGTGATTGAACTTTATATCTGTCTTGTATCAGCTTCTTCGTAAGGTACTTAGACACAATACTAAGATGAAATCAAGCATACGATTCCATACAGGATACTTTAATTCAATCTTAAAACAGAATAGTAGAATAAGTGTTGCAGATAAATCACAAGCTTTACTTGAAATAGAGAAGTGGAACAATATGGTAATTAAACCAGCTGACAAGGGGGGCAACATTGTTATTTGGCCCTTGGAACTTTGTGTGATTGAAGCCACTAGGCAATTATCTGATCAGGGGTTTTACAAAAGACTTTTTTCAAACCCCACATCAGATTTTTTACAAATATACATATAACATAATTCAGGGGACTTTTGAACAAGGTAGAGAGATTACCTGACCATTAAAGACCCCAAAATACACATGCTTTACATGCTTCCTAAAATACAAAAAAATAAGTCACTACCAGCAGGAGACCAATTGTCTCCGGTATTGAGGTCTTATGTGAAAGAGTTACTAAATATCTGGGACAGAGGTTAAGCAAATATGTAACCTTGTTACAATCCTACATTAAAGATATCAGAGACATTCTTGGCAAAATTGACAAATTACCAGAAAGTGACACTACATGTTTGATAACCTGTGACGTGGAGTTCCTGTACACATCAACTGAGCATGAGATGGGGCTGAATGTGGTCAAATACTATCCAGATCAGGATTTTAATCTCACTGAATAATATAAGAACTTCCTTCTAAGATTACTCAGATTTGCACACTGCCACAACTCTTTTGCCTTTAAGGACAAGTTTTACTTGCAAACCCGGGGTAATGCAATGGGGAAGGCCTGTGCCCCCACTTATGCCAACCTGTACCTCAGGTGATGGGAGAGGGAAACTGCTCTGAGTGATGCCTTGGACAGGTATAATACCCATGTCATGATGTGGTACAGATACATTGATGACTTGTTCATCCAGTGGGAAGATGATATAACATTGTTTAAGAATGTATTGACTGCCTCAGTAATAATACATATAATCTGAGGCTAACTCATGAGGCCAGCAAATCAGAGATAAATTTCTTGGATGTCACTATCAGAAGAAATAGTGAAAGATTTCTTAGTAGTGACCTATTTTGTAAGCCAACTGCCACAAATAGTATATTACATAATGACAGTTTCCATCTCCCTACAGTAATAAAATCGGTACCAACAGAAGAATTCCTCCAGGTGAGAAGAAATTGCTCTGAGGATAACATCTTTGAGAAAAGAGCACAGGAGTTGAGTACCAGGTTTAGAGAAGCTATACGAAAAATACTTTTCATAAGGCATATACAAGGGCCAGATGTTTGTCACGTGACACACTTCTCAGTGACAATCAGAAGAGCCTGGTACAAAAGACCATACGATTTGTAGGCACTCATAGTAATCAGTGGAATTCAGTCGTGACTATATTGAACAGATATTTACCTGCTCTTATGACTGATACTGATGCAAGGAATACTCGGTAATAATATCCAAACATGTTGTAGGAGATCACCAAACCGTAAAGATAAATTGGTTAATAGTCATCACTCCCAAAGAAAAAGAGAACCACTAGGTTGTGGTACCTACATGTGTGGGGGGGTGTTCAATTTGTCCCAACATTTCAAATACCAAGTCAATAGTGGACAGATTTGAAGTAACTCACACTATTAAGCATTATTTCAATTGTAACACCAAGGGACTGGTCTACATGATCACCTGTCCGTGCAAGTGATATGTGGGAATGACCAAGGGACCACTTAGAGACCAGGTCAGCGAGCACAAAGGGAGCATCAAGAATGCTCAAAGAGACTGTGCTATGGCGAAAAAGTTGAAATCTGTATCACAACATTACCTAGAGATGCACAAAGCAAACTCAAACATTTTGAACGTTTGTGGTTTGGAGCTTGTCTCCCTAGGCATTAGGGGAGGCAACACAGAGAATGCTCTCCTCAAAAAAGAAAATAGATGGATTTTCCTTTTACAGTCTCTGGCACCAAGTAGTCTGAACGAGGGGATGCGTTTGTCCGCCCACATTTAACCCTAACAGGTGCCATAGAATGAGACTCCTTATTGCCTCTCAGATGGTACACTCATATTACACATATTATCTGACACTATTTGCTTTATTATTGATAACTATGGGGTATTTTCATTTTTTTCTTGGCTTTTATACCTTGAGGAATTATAGGTACTTCAATAGTGTGCTAATCCACTTATAGATCCCTTATGAGATTGGAATTACAGGGGTTAATCAGTTCATGGGAGAGGATCCCACTGTTACATCTATCCATCTATAAGTACCCTTAGAGACTGGCAATAGAAAGGGTAACTCGTGTTGGTATAAGATCCTACCACAGTATGTGATTAACATGGACTTGGTACATCCCTAGACAAATTAAGATATTCAGACATTTGTTTGGCGTACACAATTTCTAAATATATCTGTGACATTGATTCCACTATTCTAGCTTAACACCGTATCAAAGTAACCTGTGTGGAATCGGATGCTTGATTTCATCTTACTACTGCGTCTAAGTATCTTACGAAGGAGATGATACAAGACAGAGATTTAAAGTTCACTCAACAGCGTATGATGTTACACATCATTTCGCTTGTATTTATTTTCCATATATTCTAAACTTTTCATCTTAATAATAACCTTTTAGTTTAATAACATACTTACTCCTCATTGATGTGTGTGATAACATTTATCACTGCATTTAGAATCCCTGATATTTTGACCACACAAACTCCTGTATTCACTTTGGAATAGGGGGTTAAGGTTTTCCTTCAATTAACCCAATTGGTACGGGATTATGGGTATAACACTGATGCTCAGAGGGCGGTCGGCACCCTTTGAAAAAGCATCCAGAGAAATGTGCGTTAGGGTCTGCTACTTAGAAATTTTAGAATCCTGAGCCTTAGAACATTTGTATTGTTTCAAGAAATAAGAATTAGTTACAAAATGAGTTTAGAGGTTTTCCTTGGAAGTGCAGTAACTTTAGGAAGAGAGTAAAATGTCAGATAAATAATGAAGCTGAAGAACAACCTTGGCGTTCATGAGACAATCAACTACAGCTTTAAATCTTTCTCTAAGAGATACAAAATACAACTATCTTGCGCAACCAAAACGAGTCCACCTGGGAGACTACCACAGTCCCTTAAAAACAAAGGGGAGTATAGATATATTAGAAAAATATATGATCTTCACAGTAAATGAATGATAGTAATTATAACAATAATATAATAAGGTACAATCTGGTCTAAATCTCCTTTGGTCATAGGTAATGTAGATCAAAATCACTTAGTTGGAAAAAGGGAAAATTCATATACACTTAGTCAAAGTCACTTAACTTAGAACTTAATGAAGAGATGGTACATGATGAAGGTGAAGATGAAGATGGCAATAAATGAATGATGAGGATGATGATAAAATGGATCCCGATATGAATGAAGATGAATGTATCCCAACTAGGATGTCCCAGAGAAATCCAATGTTCCCAAATCCAACCCTGGTGCTGCTCTACGAAAAAAGGGCGTCCTTGGAGGCCCTTATGAAATCCAACAATCTAGAAAATATATAGAGAGCGCAACAACAAGGAGAAGAGAGGAAGGACAAAAGAATCCTCTAAGTGTAGTATATAAGATGCAGTAAAAAATATTTTAATATGAATGATTAAAATCACATAAAAATAAGTGACAATAATAGTAATAATGACCAAATCCCCCCCTCCTCCCATTGCACTTACAATACGCCCATCTTGGGCTTTATGCGTCTCAGGGGTCCCAACCCCTATGAAGCCTCGTAGCTGTGTCCCGTTGGTATAGGCTGATAGGTCCCGATTCCGTGTATGATACTCAGGATGCTCCAGCAGTCCTGTGTTGTATAGTCTATGGTAGTGAGTATACTGCAGTAAATAAGTTGTTCAGAAAGAATAAACAAACTCCGGATGCAGTAGAAATATAGATCCACGTGGAGCAGAGAACGCTGAACGCAGCGTACAGCGGGAAGATCCGTGCTGGAAACCGCAACCCGGGAAAACTCACAGGGGGCGGGGAGGGACCCGGCACCGAATTAGCAATGGAGGGGAGGAGATACACCCAATGCGTATCTTGGACGTCTCAGGTCCACTTCTTCAGGGGAATCAAATGAGACCTTTTGCATGAAGTTCTTATTTATAGAAGCAGCTCAATTGCACCCGTTTGAAGCTGTACCCATAATGCACAAAACACGTAGCGCTTACAAATAATAACTAAGTAGCTGACTATGTGTCTGGTAATTGAAACAATGTGTGAAATAAGTAACCATATAAAGGATTAAAAAGATTGTATTGTAATGTGTGAAAATAATGACTAATACTGGTGTTATATGAAATGATGAATTTAAAATAAATTAAATAAAAACTATTGAATGAATGTACATAGATGTGTGAGTGTATTTGAAATCATGCTAAGCATAAGAGGCAACGAAAAAAAGGAAAGAAAAAATATTTGTATGCGCTATTACAATAAACATGTATAACATTTTTTAAAAATCAGCATGCTATTATGAACCACTTGTGAATGTGCAATTAATCGAAATATCAATTAGAAGAGCCAGAATTATCTTGAAAATCTTTTAAAAACCTGTATAAAAGCTTTTGAAAACACAATTATCCTATTGATGCCATGGTAATAAAAAATAGAGAAATAAAAATAATGATGACAACAATCCCTTTTTTAAAAATAAAAATAACATAAATTATTTCTTAAAAATTGATACAAGGCACTGATTTCATAAGAAATGAAAAAAGAAAAAGGAGAGAATTTAATGCGCTATTACAATAAACGTGTATAACATTTTTTAAAAATCAGCATGTGTCATGCTGCTCCTGACTGCTCCTCCTACCTTTAATTATATTGGTGGCTGTAGGCTTTATGTACCTGGATCTACCATCAAACCTTGCTCGATTTTAGCGCCAAAAGTCTGAGAGAAACCTTTGTCGCCGAGTTCCTGTGTTTGCTGATTTCGTGTACCGAACCCTGCTTGAATTCCGACCTAGTCTTGTCTACTGCCCATGGATCTTGACCCAGCCTTGCCTGACCACGTCTCTGTCTGTCCCTCTGGCTCCTGATTCGATTCCGGCTTGACCTTGCTATCCCGGACTACGCTTCCCCTTCGGAACTTTCTGCCTCGCAACGAGAGTCCCTCCAGCTGCTCTCAAGGTTTGGTTCCAGTCTACTCGTTCTTTCACCTCTGGGGCTCCGAGTGGTTTGGGTTGCCATCACCGGCTGCTCCGGCGACTGCCCCGGCCAGTCGAGGGTGTAGGAACTCGTATTCCCCTTACCTGCTTCCAGTTCTTCTGGGCCTAGTCTAAACCCGAATCAGCAGAGAATAGAGGATTCGTAGTCTATAGACCTCGAACCTGCCTCAAACCTTATCGATACCCCAAGACCTCGAACCTTATCGATACCCCAAGACCTCGAACCTGCCTCGAACCTTATCAATACCCCAAGACCTCAAACCTGCCTCGAACATTATCTTAAACCTCGAAACCTTCCATTAAAGGGAACTCTGTCCTGCAGTCTGACTTCCATTCGATACGGTCTTGAACCTCCTCGAGCCTCCAAATACCCGCAGATCCAGTCTCGAACTCAGAGGTACTGTGTACTGGTTATCCTGAGTCCTTTTCTTAACTAACCTCGCTTGACCCTACTCAGAGACTGACAGTAAAATCGAGCCAGTAAAATGGATGCTGCTGAGGCTTCCCTCATAGCCTCCAGACATGAACAACAGGAGCAAGTTCTGTCTACCCATGCAGCACAACTACAAACCCTCAATCATAAGCTGGATGCTATGATGGAAACGTTGCGAACATTCTCTCCTTCTACCCCTGCTCAAGCTCCACCACAGCTCCCTGGGGCCACAGGTTCTTCAGGAACCACCTCAGGGTACAAGCCACCCAAGATGCCCTTACCAGAGAGATACTCAGGCCAACCAGAACATTGTCGTGGATTCTTGAACCAGTGCCAGTTACATTTTCAGACTTTGCCTCACTCGTTTAACTCTCATTCTACTAGGGTGGCATTCATAATTTCTCTATTGACTGACAAGGACCTTGCTTGGGCTTCTCCTCTGGTGGAAAACAGATCTTCTCTTCTTGATGACTCCAATGCATTTATTGCTGCTTTTAAGACCGTATTTGATCTACCTGGAAGACAGGCATCTGCAGAAGCCAGTATACCGGGTCTAAAACAGGGCACTCGCACGGTGGCTGAATATGCAGTGGAGTTCAGAACACTTTCCTACGCAACCGACTGGAACAATGGAGCCTTGCGAGCCGCCTTTCGCAGGGGTTTGAACAAACATATCAAAGACGCTCTAGTTAAGCTAGACATACCGGAGGATCTGGAGGGTCTGATATCTACCTGTTTAGAATTAGATCGTCGGCAAATCGAGCGACAGCTTGAGAGAGATCGCTTCTGCCGCCATAAATCTGATTTTGTTCCTCGATTATCGTCTCCCACCGAGACATCACAGACCTCTGTTGAACCCATGGATATTGGGTCTGTGACTAAACTCCCCGAGGAGGAGAAACGCCGGTGAAGAAGTCAGGGACTTTGCCTTTATTGTGGCCTCAAGGGCCATCTCCTACGCCAGTGTCCAAACTTCCAAAGCTTAGGGAACCATGGAGACGACTCCCTAGGTGTAAAACACGAAATCTTTCCATCTGACACAAACTGTTTGATGGTTCCTGTTCGGTTAAGTTGGGCGGAGGGCTCAGTCTCCACTAAAGCCTTCTTGGACTCAGGTGCGGCAGGGGTCTTCCTTGATGCTGGATTCGCTTCCAGGCACTCTATACCGCTTATCCAGAAACCAAACCCCTGAGGGTCTCTACCGTGGGTGGGGGTCCTCTGGGAAAGGGTCTGTTTACCCATGAAACTCAATTACTACTTCTTTGGCCTGGCACCCTTCATTCAGAGACAATTCACCTCGACGTTATAGAGTGCCCTTCCGGTGATTTTGGGACTTCCTTGGCTTCGACGCCACAATCCGTTAATTGACTGGAGCTCTGACCAATTGACGAACTGGGGTTCTTCCTGCTACTCTAACTGTCTTTCTGAGATACCTGTACAAGGCCTTGTGGGTTGCATAACCACTCCTGAGGAATCTGTTCCTAAACCCTACAGAGACTGTCCTATTGACTTATTACCCGGAACCGTGCCTCCTAGAGGAAAAACCCTCCTTCTATCTGAACCAGGACCTAAGAATCTGAAGGCGGATGCCTTGCCTCCTCTCTTCACTACTGAACCAGAACCTCCTCCTGAACCCATAATTCCTCCCAATCATATTGTGGCCTCTCTATCATTGTCTATAATACAAAGGATCAAATCTCTTCAACATCATTTCAGTGGACGATTTCAAGGGAAACCCGGTCATCTGCTATTTGTTCCCAAGCGATTTCGGTCCACTCTCCTAAAATGGTCGCACCACTCTACTATGGCTGGTCACCCAGACATTACCAAAAATACTGAGTTTCTTCTTAGACGCTTTTGGTGGCCTTCCTTGAAGCAAGATGTGGTAGCCTACGTCAAAGCTTGCACGCTGTGTACACAAGTTAAACCATCCAATCAGAGGCCTGTTCGGCTTCTTCAACCTTTGCCAATCCCTCAGACGTTGCCCAACCTCCCGGTATCCGATGTTCCCGAAGCTGATATTAGAGTATGAAATCTTCGTCTTCATTGGACTTCTGTTCATCGCTCTTTGACAGCCGCTTCTTCCAGTTACAAGTCCACGGCGGATAAGAAACGGCAACCTGCTCCTTTATACCAGACTGGTGACCAGGTCTGGCTCTCCACCCAACACCTTCGCTTGAAGCAGCCTTCTGGTAAATTGGGTCCCAGGTTCATTGGACATTTTCCTATCAAGACTCAGCTCACTCCTGTCACCTATTCTCTTGATTTACCATCCACCATGAAGGTGGCCAATTCCTTTCATGTCTCCCTTCTACGTCCTTTGGTCAAGAACCGTTTCTACCAACCGGCCACTCCTCCTGCTCCTGTTTTGGTGGACGGTCATCCAGAATATGAGGTCAGCAAGATTCTGGATTCTCGGCTATCTCGGGGCCGATTACACTATTTGGTCGATTGGAAGGGCTATGGTCCTGCTGATTGTTCCCCGGGTGCCAGCTACTGAGGTCCATGCTCCGGTCCATGTACGGACCTTTCATCGCCTGCATCCTGATGCTCCAGGCTGTCTGGAGGTCGGCCGTTGAAGGGGGGGCACTGTCATGCTGCTCCTGTCTGCTCCTCCTACCTTTAATTCTATTGGCGGCTGTAGGCTTTATGTACTTGGATCTACCATCAAACCTTGCTCGATTTTAGCGCCAAAAGTCTGAGAGAAACCTTTGTCGCCGAGTTCCTGTGTTTGCTGATTTCGTGTACCGAACCCTGCTTGAATTCCGACCTAGTCTTGTCTACTGCCCGTGGATCTTGACCCAGCCTTGCCTGACCACGTCTCTGTCTGTTCCTCTGGCTCCTGATTCGATTCCGGCTTGACCTTGCTATCCCGGACTACGCTTCCCCTTCGGAACTTTCTGCCTTGCAACGAGAGTTCCTCCAGCTGCTCTCAAGGTTTGGTTCCAGTCTACTCGTTCCTTCACCTCTGGGGCTCCGAGTGGTTTGGGTTGCCATCACCGGCTGCTCCGGTGACTGCCCCGGCCAGTAGAGGGGGTAGGAACTCGTATTCCCCTTACCTGCTTCCAGTTCTTCTGGGCCTAGTCCAAACCCGAATCAGCAGAGAATAGAGGATTCGTAGTCCGTAGACCTCGAACCTGCCTCGAACCTTATCGATACCCCAAGACCTCGAACCTGCCTCGAACCTTATCGATACCCCAAGACCTCGAACCTACTTGACTCTCCTTTTTCTTTTTTCATTGCTTATGAAATCAGTGCCTTGTATCAATTTTTAAGAAATAATTTATGTTATTTTTATTTTTAAAAAAGGGATTGTTGTCATCATTATTTTTATTTCTCTATTTTTTATTATCATGGCATCAATAGGATAATTGTGTTTTCAAAAGCTTTTATACAGGTTTTTAAAAGATTTTCAAGATAATTCTGGCTCTTCTAATTGATATTTCGATTAATTGCACATTCACAAGTGGTTCATAATAGCATGCTGATTTTTAAAAAATGTTATACATGTTTATTGTAATAGCGCATACAAATATTTTTTCTTTCCTTTTTTTCGTTGCCTCTTATGCTTAGCATGATTTCAAATACACTCACACATCTATGTACATTCATTCAATAGTTTTTATTTAATTTATTTTAAATTCATCATTTCATATAACACCAGTATTAGTCATTATTTTCACACATTACAATACAATCTTTTTAATCCTTTATATGGTTACTTATTTCACACATTGTTTCAATCACCAGACACATAGTCAGCTACTTAGTTATTATTTGTAAGCGCTACGTGTTTTGTGTATTATGGGTACAGCTTCAAACGGGTGCAATTGAGCTGCTTCTATAAATAAGAACTTCATGCAAAAGGTCTCATTTGATTCCCCTGAAGAAGTGGACCTGAGACATCCACAATACGCGTTGGGCGTATCTCCTCCCCTCCATTGCTAATTCAGTGCCGGGTCCCTCCCCGCCCCCTGTGAGTTTTCCCGGGTTGCGGTTTCCAACACGGATCTCCCCGCTGTACGCTGCGTTCAGCGTTCTCTGCTCCACGTGGATCTATATTTCGACTGCATCCGGAGTTTGTTTATTCTTTCTGAACAACTTATTTACTGCAGTATACTCACTACCATAGACTATACAACACAGGACTGCTGGAGCATCCTGAGTATCATACACGGAATTGGGACCTATCAGCCTCTACCAACGGGACACAGCTACGAGGCTTCATAGGGGTTGGGACCCCTGAGACGCATAAAGCCCAAGATGGGCGTATTGTAAGTGCAATGGGAGGAGGGGGGATTTGGTCATTATTACTAGTATTGTCACTTATTATTATGTGATTTTAATCATTCATATTAAAATATTTTTTACTGCATCTTATATACTACACATAGAGGATTCTTTTGTCCTCCCTCTCTTCTCCTTGTTGTTGCGCTCTCTATATATTTTCTTGATTGTTAAATCTTTCTCTGTTTAGTTTAGCTCCTAGAAACAATCAGTCACAAAATTATTTAGGAAGCTAGTCTTGGAAGTGTTAGCAATTTGAGGGAGTGAATATTAGAATTTGGCACACCAATACGCTGGTAAATTCTCTTAGAGTGCACAAGGCACCTAACTACTACACTGAACTTTTTCTACTTAATTATGGTACACTGATGGAGTTCAGCACATAAATTTTCTTTTTGAGGAATCCTCTGTATATATATATATATATATATATATATATATATATATATATATATTCAGTTTCCTGTAAAGAACTATAGAGCTATTATTACTGTTCCACTTCATGAAAATAGGTTGTTTTTGTTACTAATAAATTATAGAGCTTTATTTACAAGCAAATCTAAGTAATCTATGAGAAACAGGGATACTCTCTTCTGTATAGGATAGTTTCCGAGTTACCTAATAGTTACTTAGAATACTTATTTCTCTCGCTCTTTTATGTTAATTATATGGTTTACTCAGAACTTGGGTTAATTACTTTAGTTGCTGCGTAACAGTCAGAAGGATTGCTATCCGCTTATCCACAGCTCAATCGATTCTGTAACAAATGATCAGTGCTGAAACATATATTGCACCAAACATACACACTTGCTACTAAACTATCGTTCTTTAGAAAGTATTTTCATCAAAAATACTCATAATGATTAAAGTGTCCAGGAAGGTTTTACATTATTTTGTTTTTATATTCGCTGCTTTCTAGATTTTATTTATAAATAAAGGTTAAGTTTTATTTGTACATAATTCTCTCCACTGAATCAGTGTAATCCTAACTCTTCCAAGGCGGTGGGTCTGCTGCTGTATTGTTGTTTTATTCTCCTATGCTCTATTTGCCCATGTATGCTCTCGGATGTTTAGGGACCTAAAACCTCTGGTCTAGAAGAAAGCTGAAAAGCTCATGACTTCATTGAGTCTGTGTGGAGCTACCATATTGAGCCTATACATCCATCTTGTTTCGAGTTGTAAGAGGCGAGAGCCGCAGTTACCACCACGTTTCAATAGGGGCACATAATCTATAATCATGGACCTTAATGCTGGCAAACTGTGTTGTTGTTCTAGAAAATGTTTGGGCACAGGTTTGTCAGTTTTTCCTTGTCTGTAAGGCTGCTCTGATTGATGACCTGTGGTTTGCCATACATTCTCTAAATGTTGTTGTGGTTGTGACTTTTCACAACCAGCTGTAGGCTGTTCTGTAGCTCAATTGTCTTTTTATTCTTCCTGACTCCTATTGGTTAATGGCCTCCAGCTGTACCTTGGGTAGAGGCTATTTTAACTAGCATCCCAGTAGTCAGTTTCTGTTTCCTGTATTTGATTTTCAAACTGACCCAGGATTGTAGCTTGACTTTTACCTTCACTTGAACTCTGCCTGTCTCAACCTCGGCCTCTACCCTGAATTTGCTTGACCTCCACCTTCCTCGACTTATTGGCTTCCCTCGACTAGTCCTCCTCAGTCTCCCACTCCAGCATCTTTGCTATCCAGGGACTACTAGTGTACATATCCTGGTCCAGCCCCTGGCTCAACTGGGGGTGGGATCTAGCTTTGTGGCCAGCACCCTTGATATGGATTTGACTGCAACAAGTGTATACTAGTTTCCAGCTCCACTCCTCAGCCTTGCTCTCAAGCTTTACTCCATAGCTTCCTTTGCACAGACCGTGAGACTTAGGCTTCTTATCAGCTATTGTCCCTTCATGGGATCCAGTCTCCTGTACCTCTGAAATTAATAACAACTACTCACATAAATAAAATAATAAAAGAAACATTTCATAAAATGTCCTCAAATTGTAATTGTAAGCACAATATAAAATGCCTTAATTAAAATCAATACTACTCCCAAAAAAACAAGAAACAAGACATAATGATCCAAAGCAAAATATAATGGGAAAAATAAAATCTTGAAAATGCAGTCTCCAGCAAACAGAATAAATCATAATAAATAATATAGATCCAAAAAGGAAAAAGTATACACGGTAAAGATTATAGGCGCCTGCACTGTTCTCCCCATGTTATCTAATAAATGCAAATATAAAATGTGTAAAACCTAAATAAAATATATAGAATACATAAATAATATATTCTATATATTTAGTCCAAAATATATCCCAAAATGTATAAGAAAACATAGAAAATATATACCAGGAGGGTAAACATACATGATACCCACTAATCACTACCAGCTTGTTTTGTAAGAGTCTCTCCATACCCATCTTTACAAATACATTTGCTAAACTGTAATATAATAATCTCCAGCAGAGCTAAATCTGTATAATGTATCAGCACAGCTGGACACAGCGGTAAACAAGGACATCTAGTAGTCACCCCAGTGCCAGACACAGAAATGTCGAGGTGTCTGGCTACCCAAACCAAGTATTAACCCCTGGCACCACTCCCCTTTAGGGTAACACTGATACACAGGTAGAAGAGAAGAAAGAAAAAAAAAGTGTCAATATATGTGGTGCCAGTGATGGTCCTGGCACGTCATGTGTTACACGATTGCATCATGCTGGGGGAAGCTGAAACTGACTGCTTCAGGACCAGAGCAGTCAGTTTCAGCCTCTCCTCATTTTGCCGGTACATGTAATCATTGCTACAGCAATCACATGTGCCGGTTGAGCCAATGTATTCTGACTGTGATAGTCAGGAAGAGAGAATCAGAGAACAGGGCTCCCAGACAGTGCCTCAAATGGCCAAAATGAGGCATGTTTTAGTGGAGGGCATAAAAGCAAAAAAAAAAAAAAAATATATATATATGTCTATATATATATATATATATATATATATATATATATATATATATACAAATAACATTGTGACACCAAATAAATGATTTAGAGCAAGACTACAGTATTTTATTTAAACAGTCTAATTTATAAACACATACACTGAAGTTTCAATCAAGATTTTGCATTTTATTACTGTTTAGCAATGTGACACCAGAGAGAGAATAAGGGACATTGGGATTTTGGAAATATTTTGAAAGTGTGTTTTATGCATTTAAAGTTATATTGTGGACTAAGTATATACTACATATATATATGTATTATGTATGTGTATAACTGTATAACTATCCTTTTATATATATATATATATATATATATATATATATATATATATATATATATATATATATATATATGTTTTTTTTGTGGGGGGTTGTTTTCATGCCCATTACTTGATCTCCTGGTGTGACATCATCAGTCTGGTCTCTGGTCCTCATGTTGGAATGCTGAGGAGATTTTGGCCGGATGTTTTGCATTCCTTTGGGTCTGTAAATCCAGTAGGTCTTTGTGGTGTATTAGTATCTATATATAACAGTGGCATATGAATGTTTGTTTGCCCTGAGGAAGATCCATTTTGAAGACAAAAAATGTTTGGTGCTATGGAGATGTGAATCCGGACTCACCAGCTGGATCCTATGCCTCTTAATAGGGTTTTGCTCATGCGCGGACTGCAACATACAATGGAGCCAGGTTCGGTATTGTGTCAATGTCATCAGTACATGACTTCACCTTTTTATATTTAACCCCCTGGCTCTCTGGTACTCTGAGCTCAGTTGTTGGCTAGTGTTCTATCCTCTTGGCGTTATCTGTATTCTTCCTGATTACTTCACTAGTATTAAGACCTTGGCTTGCCTCATCATTTTGTGAAACTTTTCTGCCTGCCCGGACCTTGTCCTGTCCCTGGATCTTGTGAACCTTCTCGGCCTCCCCTGAACTACTGCCTGTCCCTGGATCTTCTTCTGATCTTCTTTTGTGTCATCCTAATGCACCATTGCTAATAAACCTGCATTCTGGGTTTCTTTCTTCTAATGTAGCACAAATAGCTTCCTGTTAATCTCTGTGCAGCCACTCCTACTCAGAGATAGTTCCAGTAAGCTGGACTATGGAGGAATTGATTTAACCATATTAGTGACAATATAGTGTTGGAGACACATCTGGGATTCTCTGCATTTCTACACAGAGTACTGTAAAGGAGAACTGTTTTTGCAAAGAAGTGACAGCACTAAGGAAGATGGAAGGGACACAGTGAACTTGGCTATCGAACCAGGAGAAGATATTCACATAGACTACAGGGACTCTGTAAGTGTATTTTTGTATTATGCAAAGCCTAGAATCTAATAAGCTTTTAGATTGTCTCTTTGCACTTCTAATTATAGATTATTATTTTAGTTGTACTTTCTAGATGTTAAATTTTGTAACAATAAGCCTGATCTATGCTGCTAGGCTTTTTTTTCCTTCCAGTTGAATGTATTTTCTGATGTTTATACTGATTTATCTAGAACAGATCATCTCAGATGGGGTTATATCTGGTTTTCGCACACAGAAGGGTGTCATGATTTATAATAATCCTTATTTATGTTCAGGAGTATTGGCTCTCTGTGGTGTATGCTTTGGAAATGAGCTTCTTAAACAACTAAATACCAAATAACGAAAACCAAAATGAGGAGGGTAAGCTAAACTGAAGGTGTTTCATACCTATGTCCACCATAATACACAAATACAAAACTTTTCTGTTAAATCAAAATAAGGGGAAGACTACAGGTGAGAGAAGGTGAAGAAAGAAGAGCTTCAAGCATTAAGCCTATTTCAAGAGTATACTTTTTGCTCTATGGCATCAAAACAATACATATTGCAGGGAGAAGAAAGACTCACCATGTCAGCAGTAACCTCACCTGTAAAAAAGATAAACAATATAAATATATGCACTCTGTTCAGTTTCCTATATTTCAGCATGTAGTGCTATACCGTTGACTTCTGAAACTGAAAACTGTCAGCATTATGTTTCTGCATGATCAGAGACATACAACTGACATGCAAAGAAATCTAGGCTAGCACACGAGTAATTTGTTTGTGAATGCAGTGTCATTTCTTGGCAATATAGGCCCTAATGCAAATTTCTAAAATATAGTCCCCCACCATCAATGTTTTATTTCTAATGAATATTTTACAGCTCATACCTCCAGAAGAAGCCCAATCATATAAGATATTGATCCAGGGAAGTATCTGACTGCCATTTGGAGTGAGGAAGGATTTTTTTTTACCCACTTGGGGCTTAGTTGGAAATGGCTTCAATGATTTTTTTTTTTTTTTTTGCCTTCCTCTGCATCAATGGGGTGATTTGGCATGAGCTGGATTTGATAGACACTATATACATATATATATATATATATAACAACAAACGGATGCACTCACAGGTTCAATAATAAAATGATTATATAAAGATCACCATTGCCTGGTTTCCGGGTCCCAGAAAGTGGACCGAAACGTTCCTATCCTTATTGTATGATATGGCAATGGTGATCAGAATATAATCATTTTATTATTGAACCTGTGAGTGCATCCGTTTGTAGTTACCCCTCTATGTGAATTCGAGGTTTGCACCCAGGAGAATCAACAACACAGCAGAGGGAACAGTTTAATGCGTGACAACATTACACTTTATATTATATATATATATATATATATATATATATATATAGATTTATATATATTTATATGAGAAAGCCTCACTGCATAATTGTGTCTCCTCAGGAGACACACACCCAGGGGTGGTGGTAAGGAGGGGATATAGAAATCTCCTCCCTACTGCCATTGCTGGAGATCCAGGAGTGGGCAGGGTTTGCCCTCCCTCAACCAGAAAGAAATATGGCTGACACACACATGTACACACATATACACACAGACACACACTGTGAGACACACACAGACACACACTGTGAGACACACACACACACACATTCACTCATTCACTGACTTACTTTAGTACAGCCACTGAAGGGAAGCTGCAGCACTAGGGGAACTCAAAGGGTTAAGGTAGGTCCTCATTGCTTAAATATTTCATGGGTGTCATCATTTTCCATGCAAAACAGAGGACAGGCAGCCATCAGGTACATACTTCACCCACTGACTGCCACAAGGTTGTGTATCAATGTTTACCCCTTAGGACAGACCAGCAGTAAAGGGGAAGTGTCCTCAAAATGCTCACACTGTAAACTACCATTTCCCTCCCACTTTTTCTCCTTCCCCAGTCTATTCCTAACAGCCTATTCCCCCTATTCACGATTAAGTCCCATCACCTTTTAATCCAGATTACCTCACTGATCTCTCCCCACCAGCAACCCTCCAGGGACTCCACTTTCCATTTGCTTTCCATTTGCACAACACACACACACACAGGCACAATACTGCAATTCTGCCCAAAGTAAAGGAGAAATAAAAAAATAATATTGCATACCGCCCAAGTGTCCGTCTTTAGGAGAGACAGCCCCTTTTAGAGATCTAAATCCCACTGTCCCTCTTTTTGACCCTTTTGTCCCTCTTTTCTGGAGATCACAATAAGTAATTTGTATCACATTGCTACACAGCAATAAAAATCACATAAATGTGTAGTTAATCTTCAATATATGTGTTTCTAAATTAGTCTGTGTAAATAAAATATTTTAGTCTTGCTGCAAATAATTTATTCAGTTACACAAAGAGGTGTCAATAGCTTTAAACCCTTATACACTCTTACCTTGCAGGGAAGTAATGTACGGATGTCGGACACCTATGCTACTCAAACGGTTAACCCTTGGAGAGCCACAGGGGTATGCAACAGATTGCTTTGCAATGAGTTCACAACCTCTCTGCCACTCAAAGGGTTTAAGGGATAGAAATACTTCTATTAAACTTTAGATCTGAGTCTTCTTTATATTTTTTTTATATTTCATTACTTATAGTGCTGTACTTAAAACGATATTCAAGCTGAAAGGATACCCCCCCACCCCTTTCCCTGCATAACTCAGCCTCTCAATGTGGTCTGGATGGAGAGCGCCAAGGGACAATATTCACTAAGCAAAAGGAAAATCCTGCCCTCCTTCATCACAGGGTTCATTAGAGTTAGTGAATGAAGACTGTCTCTTGCTGCATCCGTCCGGTCCCATGACCGGATTCCACATCTAATGGGAGGTGGCCAGAAGAGGCGGGTAGGGGATCCTTTTGGCTTGAATACAGTTTTAACTACAACACTCTAAGTAATTATAGTGTTACATGTTACAAAAGATGCAAAGAAGACTCAGAGATAAACTTTAATAGAAGTATTACTATCCCTTTAAAACATTATGTATTCTTGACTTTTTCCAGTGTGACCATGTTGGGGGTTTTTGGAGCTTTTTTTTTCTCTTTTTACATGGACAGTGGATGCCCAGGAGGATCCCAGTTCTATTCTCAACTCCCAGACACCCAGCACGCCCTCTCCACAGCCGATACCCCTGCCAGGCCCTAGGCACAAGCCTGTTTCCTCAGAATCAACAGTGGCTTCTTCCTCCCGCACTGAGTCCCCACATTGTGGAGAAGAGTGTCTCCTCTATATTAGGGGCAGTAACGCAGGGTGATGAAACTACATTATTTATGTCATTGGGACTTCTTTATACATTAACACCATTCTATTTAACCCTTTGAGTGCCAGAGAGGTAACTAATCCATTGCACCACAACACATTGGATGCCTTTCCAGCACTCAAAAGGTTAACTCTGACATGACACACCACTGTATACTGCAGGTCACTCTATGGCTTAACATGCTGGTATAAGTCTCTCTCACATAGTCTTTTATTTTCTGCTTTCCACTCCTACACTCCAAACACACAGAGGCATAACACTGCAATTCTGCCCCAAACTAAAGGCAATAACAAATACCATTGATTTTACAGTTTCAAGACCACAGTGGGGATGGCAACATTTTGTGAACTGATGTCCTCTGGTCCTTAGAGGCTATATTTGGCTTCTAACTCTCTGAATACTGCAGATATTCACTTCAATACAAGATAGTTACCTACACAGCACTGTAAAGCTCCTACACTAATCCCAGGGTGGCCACAGCCCACACTTCTACACTCAGAACCTACAGATCTGTGGGACCAGCAAGAGCCAGAGCCTCCACACACGTGGGGCAGCTATCACTGTGTCAGTATCCCCTCTGTGTGTGTATGTCTGTTGCATGTGTGTGCGTGTGTGAGTGCGTATGTCTGTTATGTGTGTGTGTACATGTATGTCTGTTGCGTGTGTATGTCTGTTGCGTGTGTGCATATGTCTGTTGCATGTCTGTGTGTGCATGTTTGTTACGCTCATGTGTGTCTGAGCATGTCTTTTGTGTGTGTGTGCATCTCTGTTATGTATGTGTGCATGTGTGCATCTCCGGTGTGTGCGTGTATGCATGTCTTTTGCATGTTTCTGCCGCTCACTGTGTGTATGTGTCTGCCTGTGTGTTGCGTATGTCTGTGTTTATCAGTGTGTCTACATTTCACACACGTACACCCAACAGTCATAACATGACGGGCAAGGCTGTCTTTCCACACGCCATTTGCAGGCAAGAGGCTTCAAGCATGCTGCAGGCCTTTGTTTTATGTGTGTTTGTGTCCTGTAGTCTCCTCCTACCTACTTCCTCCCTCTAGCTCCTCCTCCTACCTACTTCCTATGGAGGGGTTTAAAGGGCAGACTGAGTCCTGACTCTGTCACCCTTAAGTTGTTGTTCTGAGCAGTTCATTTTCTAGCATTCCTGATACCTGTGTGTGATCTGGCTTGTCTGTCCATCTGTTCTGGTGTTGACCTGTGGCTCTGTCTGACTATTCTCCTTGGCATTCCGATTTGGCTCAGATATCCTTTCTGGTGCAAACCTGTGTCTTTGGCTGACTACCCGCTCTGTGTATGACCTAGGCTTGTCTGACTACCCACTCTGGTGTTGACCTGGGGCTCTATCCACTGCTGTCACGGATTTGAAGACTCTCAGACTTAAGGTTTGGTAAAATAACTTAACTTTATTAAAAGTTAAAGGCAGTCCCTGTAGGGTAAACATACATAACAATACAACAGTAATATAACATATAATAGGTTCTACCGGCCTTGCCTAAATACCGGGCAAGGCAACCCAAGTGACAGTTTTAATGACAGGCTCTACCGGCCTTGTCTATACCAGGTAAGGCAACCGTGAGATGACATATACCGGTTCTACCGGCCTTACCAATACCGGGCAAGGCAGCCCCTACGGAATGCTGAATGTAGGCTCTACCGGCCCTGCCAATACCGGGTAAGGCAACCTTAAAGATGGTGAATTACAAGGTTCTACCGGCCTTACCAATACCGGGCAGGGCAGCCCAAAGGAGTACTGGAGTAGGCTCTACCGGCCCTGCCAATACCGGGTGAGGCAACCTACAGGATGGTATCGTTAAGGTTCTACCGGCCTCACCAATACCGGGCAGGGCAGCCTGAGCGAGTAGACCAGCTGTCAGGTGACTAAGACAGCTAGAGCATAAGTATAGAGGTCTTACTCAGCAGGAGTCTATTGCCAGGGATACTCAGACAACTGCAAGGAAGTGGACAGCGACTGACCACAGTACTGGATGTTCAGGAGCAAACCAACGTCCGCACGTTGGGACTAATGGTAATAGCACCACCAGGTTTAATGGAGCAAACCAGCGACCGCACGCTGGAACCAACAACGTATATCACAACCAGGTTTAGTGGAGCAAACCAGCGTCCGCACGCTGGAGCCAATAATGTATCTCGCAACCAGTTTAGTGGAGTAAACCAGCGTCCGCACGCTGGGACCAACACTGTATATAGCAACCAGGTTTAGTGGAGTAAACCAGCGTCCACATGCTGGGACCAACAATGTATATCGCAACCAGGCTTAGTGGAGTAAACCAATGTCCGCACACTGGGACCAACAATGTATATCGCCACCAGGTTTAGTGGAGTAACCCAGCGTCCGCACGCTGAGACCAACAATGTATATTGCAACCAGGTTAGTGGAGTAAACCAGCGTCCGCACGCTGAGACCAACAATGTATATTGCAACCAGGTTTAGTGGAGTAAACTAGCGTCCGCACGCTGGGACCAACAATGTATATCGCAACCAGGTTTAGTGGAGTAAACCAGCAAAGTATGATCAGCAGCGAGAAGAACAATGTCGCCAGAGCGACGGCTGGAGCAGGAGATTCAGGAACTCAGTAAGATTAACCCGCGAGGTGCTGGAACACAGGAACACTGGAACTCAGTAAGATTAACCCGCGAGGTGCTGGAACACAGGAACACTGGAACTCAGGAACACAGGAACACTAGCATACAGGAACACTGGAACACAGGATCAGCAAGTACAGCAGGAACAGCAGGAACAGGCCCAGAAGCCTGACAAGCAGGTCAGGCAGAGTGGAGTCAGAAACACCACGAAAGGGCAACCTGGAAGTGCTCAGCCTGGGTTTAAAAAGGCTGTGTGAGGAGGGCTAATCACAGACAGCCAATCATGATATTCAGCAAGAGACTGACACTGAACAGCACCAATCACGGGCACTGTGATAACTGCGCATTCAGCATTCCATTGTTTCAGTGAATATCCTTTCTGGTGCAAACCTGTGGCTCTGGCTGACTACCCGCTCCGTGTATGACTTTGGCTTGTCTGACTATCCTATCTAGTGCTTACTAGAAGGCTCTGTCTGTTCGCTCAGTTTGTTGGTTCCGTTATTCAGACATTCTTCCTAGTACTGACCTGGGGCTCTAGCAGACTCCTAGCTACTGACTGCAGGCTGAGTCGGTATCTCTTGGGTGTTACCTTACCACGAAACTCCAGTGGGCTGAGGCCTAGTCTCAGACAGTGCGGTGCAGAGATTGGGAGACTGCTATTCCTGATACAGTGCTCGCCATTTCAATCACCCACTGTGTGTATATTTATATATATTGCATTACTGTCATTATTCTCATAATATTAACTATACCATCTGACTCCTGGTTTTGCTTGCCAACCGTAACAGGGTGGTTTTGTGACTAGTGGAAAGTAGATCAAAGCTTGGGTGTCAGTGTATACTCTACTCCTCTCTTCACACTCCACAGAGGGCAACTAATGATTTCCACTGCAATAGGCGTCAGTGCTGGCAACACACACTGTTTTGCTTGCCAGTAGTCCATGGGGTCAACATTTCTGTCTGGAACATAGTTATCCTGCAAGTATGCAGAAACCATTTCACATGCAGAGGAACCACTCCTAGAAGCTACATGGTGTTTCTGTGTATCGGTTACCAACCCATACTCTAAGAGCAAGTCCTATAGAAAAGGGCCACCAACAGTGCCACCACTGCCACCACCACAAATCTTTGATTGCCTCCCCTGAAACCTATGAATTACTTTATGTGATGATGATGATGCGTTCAGAAATATGTTGATGTTATTGCCGCTCCTTCTGCTGCTGGTATAAACGCTTTACTGACTACATTTTCAGTATGCTTTCTACCATATTTTGGGCCCTAGCTTTCTCTCCCTCTCTCTCTCATCTTCAGAAATGCAACCCTCCACTCAATCGACAAACATATCTATTCTATGACAAAATCCGATTCCTCAGGGAGATGCTGCTGATCATGACTCCTTGTGACAAACTGATCATGCTTTGGCAGGAATTCAGAAAATGTATGTTTAAAGCCAGGGTCCAGCAAAGTGGCAAGAATGTATTCCTCGTTGCTTTTATTGCAAACTATGTGAGGATCTTCTTCAAAGCATGCTAATGCTCATGTCTTTGTTGTTATTAGGGTAAGATTCCTGAGCCATGCTACTCATTTTTTCTGCAATAAATATATCAGTGGAAGAATTTCACTAATTCATGTGCCTACCCAACTAACCAGCATGGTTGCCTCCTCAGATTTCAGTAGCTCACATACATCACATATTAGTTGCAATTGCCCAGGGGATAAATAGACTCCCCCCAAAGCCTCCATTTTAGCAGTGCATACTCACTAATGGCCGCCTTCTGCTTTTACAAATGCTCCAGCATGTCAGAAGTGGAAGTCTTTTTGAGGGTTTCAGATTATGTCAGGAGTCTGGTCACAATTCAATTTAGGACATGGGCATAGCAGGGTACACACATCATATCCCCTATTCTCAAGGCAGCTATTAAGTTGGAGCCATTATCAGCAGACACAAAACCAGCTTTTAAGCAGTGGGGTACAAGCTATTCCACTATCTCCTGCTCTAGTTAATTTTATACATCTATGCCTTTAAGGCACTGTCTCTCAATGCTTTGCATGCACAAGGTAGATTACCTATGGTATAGATTACCCTGTTGCTGTCTTTTAATCATACTGCCAGTACCAGAGGCAAGATTATTGGCTGTCACCTGATGCTACAAGCTAGTTTTGCCCTGTGGTGGGAGGGAAACCCAAAGAGCAGTGATAGTCATATATTCTATACTCTGACCATTTGTACACAGGTTATTTTTTTTTACTGTATGATGTTTCAGCCCTTTGCCACCACACTAGCCATCTGCTTGAAAAATAATTGTAGCTTTGGATATGCCAGCAAGGATCTACACATGACATCACTTATCTAAACCTTGGTTTTCAAGAAAAGAATATGGCAGCATGGCAACTACCAGAATCTTGGCAACTTTCCATAGGTATAGTTTGTGATTATTGTTGTGAAGTTTTTAATTACTTCCCAAGAACTCAGTAAGTGTGGGTTGGCAGTACATGGCAGAATAACCATGTAACTTTATTGCTTTAATAACATGACTAGAGGAGGTGAAGGCAGCATATGTGGGAAGTGTATGACTTACCTCCTACAGCAAACTCAGAGTCATATCGTCTGCAGCAGGAGCCATGGTGTTATTTCAAATGAACAAACTCTTGGCACACTCTCTGACACACCAATATCGCTACTTCTATTATGTGCCCCAGAGCCCTGGGAATTTTAAAGAGGGCTTCTTCTGCTACTGTTTGTTGCACCTCAGACATGCTGATGGTGTGTCTCCCAGTCAGACCTGTATTTGTGCTTCAGGTGGGATCTCAGTGAGTAGGTACCCAAGTGTGATCCTGCTTCCCCCTTTTCACATGCTTTTTATACAATCAAGAGAATGCAACATGTTTATCTTTGAGATTGTGAGGGAAGTATCTCCATACTGAGGACTTCATAGACTATGAGGGTTTGCTACTACTACTGTTGCTAGATGTTACTGCAATTGTACTACTACTAGGTGTCAAAGGTGCTGCACGTTTAAAAGCAGCAGAGGCGTTCATCATAGGTAGGGTTGTGGATGCCGATAACGTGTTATATTTCTGGTTACTCAACATTAATGTGTGTGTGGCTGAGTGGGGCTTGAACTTGCAAGTGCTGAATTTATAGACTGGCACAGTGCTCATTTTTAGTGGTGGAAGACTGAGGTTTTGCCTTTCAGCTAACTTTCTGGCAATGTCATCTATATCTGAAGAGGAAAATGCTGGACTGAAATATTCGATATCTACATAATCATTATCAGTGATTAGGTCATTCTCAGCATTGCCCGCTCCTTCTTCTCCACTACTTATAATTTGTTTTTAATTTTTCCCTTAGAGGGATTTTCACAACATTTGCTACTATGTTCAGCACAGGTGTTGTGCTAGTTTGTCTCACTGGCAGATACAGCAGTTGGTTGAGCTGTTACATCTTCTTCCACTGACACATCAACATTAAAATGCAACTCACTGCCGTCTTCAGTGATTTTATCCGTACCAAATTATATGCCACTCGCAGACCAAGCTTAGTAAATACCTTAGACCCTTTCAACTGATCCAATAGCTCAGTAACCAGTGGAATAGGGTAGGCATTTTTAACCGTGATATAGGGTCTCAGTTTACCACTCTTTTTCTTCACAAAGAAGAATCCGGCCCTGGCAGGAGAGGAGGACTTGCGGATGAACCCCCGGGACAACGCATCCGCAACATACTCCTACATGGCCTTATTCTCCAAGACAGAAAGGGGGTAGACTTGACCTCAAGGAGGCATGGCACCTGGTTGTAGTTCAATGGTAAAATCGTATGGGTGGTGAGGTGGGAGCTCACCAGCCTGGCCCTTATCAAATAAATCACGGAACTGTTGGTACTCTTCAGGAAGCAAAGAGACGGAGGATGTGATTAGCACTCTCCCCACTTTTACTAGGCATGTTTTGGAACAGTTGGGTGACCATGCCATGACTTCAGCCCTTACTCAATCAACTGTGGGATTGTGTTTGCTCAACCATGGATGACACAGGATCACAGGATAGTAAGGAGAGTGGATCACCTGGAATTGTAAGATTTTGTGATGGAGAGTCCCTACAGCCATAGACAAAGGAGCGGTTTCATGGGTGACCTGAGGCGGCTGTATGGGTCTGCCATCAATTGCCTCGAGAGCAAGTGGAGTGGTACACAGCTGCAAAGGAATGGAGCACTTCTGGGAGAAGTCACTGTAAACAAAAAGGTCTGCTGCACCGGAGTGTGCAATGAGTGCCTCTGATGTAATGGAACTTTTGCCCCAAGAGAGCCCAACGGAGACTAGTGGTTTATCCGTATGAATACCCGGGGATGCTGAGACGCCACCTAAGGTCTGTCTACCTCCTCCTCAAGGCCCTTTCCTCAACTGAAAGGTGAGTGAACCCAATCTGCATGGGCTCCACGTCGCCTGAGTATTTGAGACTAGGAGGCGCGGGAGGAGAGGTAGGCACGAGTGGGGATGAAAAGCTTGGAGTTAAATGGATGGGATGCCTCCGCAGGCGCTCCCTGAAGGAAGGTCTCTCATGGATTCGGGAGTCAATCAGGATACAATATGAGACCAGTTCCTCTAAATCTCTGGGGAGGTTCAGGGATGCAATATCATCTTTAACCGTAACTGAAAGCCCATTAGAGAAAGCAGCCACGAGAACCTCATTATTCCAATCAACCTCGGCAGCCAGGGTACAAAATTCTATGGCATAATCGTAAGCTGTCCTAGTACCCTGCTGGATGGACATTTGTTGCTTGGCAACCGAGGTGGAGTGGCCCGGTACATCAAATAACCTTTAAAAGGATGCCACAAACTCAGGGTAATTGTATACAATAGGATTCTGTCTCCCAAAGGGGATTAGCCCATGCCAAGGCCCTGTCAGAGAGTAAGTAAATCACGAGGTCCACCTGACTCCTACCAGATGGGAAGGACATTGGTACCATCTCCAGATAGATACCAACTTGGATCAGGAAACCTCTGCACTGGGGAAGCAGGGCAGATCCTGTCATGTCTCTCTCAACATTGTAATCAACATTGGCAGCCGGAGCGGGAGCAGCTATAGGGAAAGCCTGCGCCGGGGGGCTGCTGAGGCAGTGGAACCAGATGCTCAGAATGGAACAACAAAGCCTCGAGGGCCGCAGCAAACTGGTATATGCGCTGGTCTACCTGGTCCAGCCTGAAAAAAATATTCAGTGGATTTCCTGCGCCTCCTGAGTTCACGGTCCTTGTGTACTGTTAGGGACCAGGAACCAGACAGGACACAAAAATATAAAATGCAATACACCTTTATTAAAGAAAAAAAACTGAATTGTGATCCAAAAGCATAAACCAAAATACACGCCAGGGTCAGGAACCAAGACAGGTAATCAGCCAAGCTGGAGTCAGGAACCCAGAAGTCTGCGATGTCAGTAACAAATCAAGGGTCTGGAACACAGCTAAACAGGAGCGAAGGAGAATCCACAGTAACCAGCAGCAACAAACACAAGGACAATCAGGAAGTGAGCCAAGCTGCTTTAAATACCCTGAGAGGGTTGGCTGGTAACAGTCAGGTGAGTAAGCAGAGAGGTTAGCTGATTCAGCCTGACCCAGGAACTCAGAAGTCAGCAGCAATGGATTACAGAGCACTAGATTAGCTCAGACAGCAGAATCAATAGGAAGAGATAGAGCACATCAGCCAAACCCTGACACTTATATAAACTGTCTACTTAAAATGTCATTCAATTTTAGTCTTTTTGTGTATGCCAATATGAAAGGAAGACCACAAGACCATGAGGGAGAGGATGAATGAACATTTGAATGATACTAGACGTAGCAATTTGAAATCAAGTGTAGAAAGTCATTTCAATGAATTTCATGAGAATAGATATGGGTCATTATGTATTCAGGGTATAGAAAGAGTAGGTTTAGGAATAAGAGGAGAAATCTGGACCAACACTTTTCTAAAAGAGATTTTTTTTTATCTTTCTATTAAAAACAAGATGGTTTAAATAGAGAGCGTGAAGTGTCCTGTTTTGTCTAGCGTACTTCCACATTTATGACTCAATCCAAATTTTGGAGACAGCTGTTTTTTTTTTGCTGATGGCATTTTTTCAAGCACAGTAAGCTAATCAAATGCCTGTGTTGTGAAAAAATACCACCAAAAAAAACAGCTGTCGTGTGATGAAGTTAAGAGATGTTTTCACCCATACAAAATTAGGAAAAAACCATAATGATCAATTCAAATGTCTGCGTTAACCATGAAGATCCATTAAGGGACTCAACTTATCACAGGAAAGTAAAGACCCACTTTTTTTTTTTTACTTGAGCCCCTTATTGGATCTTCAAACAGCCGACGCAGACACTTGAATGAAGAAAACGTGAAAAAAAACCCTGTCCTCAGTGCATGTATTGATGGGGCCCTAAACTCCATATCAATATATCCAAAGTATGAAAAATGTGTCAAAAGTTAGTAGAATTAGCCTATGAGTGCCAGTGGGGTATAATTACCCTGCTGGCATTCATGGGGTTAACCCGACTAAGTTAAAAACAATATCCCATTAACATTTACCATTAATCCTGATGTCCAGCTTCCTGGTCCTCTTCTGTCCTTCTTCATTCTTTTCTTCTATCTTCTGCCTTCTCTTCAGTCTTCTTTCTTCTTGCTGTAAATATTAAAAAAAAGTATTAATAGAACGAATAATCTATTACATCGTTTAACCGCTTGAGTGGCAGAGGGGTACACAACTCATTGCAAAGCAGTGTGTTGCGGACCTCTCTGGGCTCAAAGGGTTAAACAATGTATTCAGTGCACAGGAATATATAAATATACCGCCATTATATATCTTAAAAGAAGCTATCATACTAATAAAACATGCACCAATAAGATATGTAAAACTAAAAAAATATATATAATAATATTATGCTTAGCTTTTTCAATGTCTCCGCTGCTGTGTGTGGCTGCAGAAGTGGCAGCGGAGACAGTGCTGTGTGCCGTGGGTTCCCCTCCTCTCCCTCTCGGGCCGATGCCCGATCCACAATGAGGGAATCTGAGCAGAGACTGCCTTGGGCAGACTCTGATCCAGTTCCCTCACAGCTATTAGCTGAGATGTGCTTATACACATCCCAGCCAATCAGCCAATCAGATTAGAGCGACTGTGCTTTAAACTGATTGGCTGGGATGTGCATAAGAACATCTCAGCCAGTGGCTGTGAGGGAATTGGATCAGCGACTGCCCATATATAAAGGCAGTCTCTATTCAAATTCCCTCATTGCGGATCAGGCATTGGCCTGAGAGGGAGAGGAGGGGAACCCGTGGCACATGGCACTGTCTCCACTGCCGCTGCCTGTGCAGCTGCATACAGCAGTGAAGACAGTTAAAAAAGCTAAGCATAATATTATTATGTATATTTTTGCTTTACATATTTTATTGGTGCACATTTTATTATTATGATGGCTTCTTTTAAGACACATAATGGCGGCATATTTATATATTCCTGGGCACTGAACTCATTGCTTAACCCTCTGCCACTCAAGGGGTTGATAGATTATTCGTTCTATTAATACTTTTTTTTTATATTTACAGCAAGAAGAAAGAGGACTGAAGAGAAGGCAGCGGTTAGAAGAAAGAATAGAAGAATGAAGAGAAGGCTGAAATGAAGATAGAAGGAGAAGGACAGTGGATGACAGGTAAGTTTAACAGATTAGCTAACGATCATTGCTTGACAGTATGTTAATATATTTGTCCTGGCTTTCTCTTTCATGTGTGGTTTATGCTACATGATACTCAAATGGTATGAGATTGTTCATTTTTAAGAATGTTAGTCTCCCCAACATTGCTGCTTGATAGCCGCGTCCTGCGGTCATTGACAATGTAACCAGCTACACTGAAAACCCGCTCAGACTCAACTCTTGCTGGAGGACAATTAAGGGTTTCCACTGCAGTACATGTCAACGCTGGCCACACACACTGCTTTATTTGCCAGTAGTCCATGGGGTCATTGTTTCTGCCTAGACCGTAGCTATCCTGAAAGTATGCAGAAACCATCTCATATGAAGTAGGGACACTTCTAGGAGCTACATAGTGTTCCTGCGTGTCAATTACCAACCCATATTCAGGGATCAAGTCCCAAAGAGATGTGCCACCCCCACCACCAATGTTGGGTTTTTGCTGCTGAGACCCATGGATTTCCCTGTGTTCAGAATGGGGTATTCTGGTCGATGATGCAGGTGCTTCTTCTAAGTTCAATTGCTTCGCTGCCTTCCTCCACAATGAAACCCTCCACTCAATCAACATTCCTTGACAGAAAATTTGATTCCTCAGAGAGTTGCTGCTGATCATCTTGACTCCTTGTTGAGACAAACTGCCAATGGCCCTGTGGCAGAAATTCTGAAATTTTGTGTTTGAAGCAGGGGTCCAGCAAAGTGGCAAGAATGTATTCCTCATTTAAATGACACTATGCTAGGCTCTTGTTCAAAGTATGCTAACATGTCCTTTACCAGCTGGGGCATGTCTGTGTTGTCATTATGGTAAGATTCCTCAGCTATGCTCCTCATTGTTTTCTTTTCTGCAATAAAAAAATCAGTGGTAGAATTTCACTAATTCCTGTCCCAATGCGACATGCCAGCATGGTTGGCTCCTCAAAGGTTTTCAGCAGCTCAAATACATCGCACTTTAGTTGACATTGGCCGGGTGACAAAGAGGCTCCCTCCAAAGCCTTCCCGTTTTGTATGGTGTACTCGCTAATGGCCTTATTCTGCTTGTACAAATGCTCTAGCATGTACAGTGTGGAATTCTGAGTGGGACTTGGACTTGGAAGAGGTGCTGATGATGAATAATATGGTGACAGTTTATAGACAGGCACAGTGCTCCTTTTTAGTGGTGGAAAATTCAGCCTTTGCCTTTCTGCTAACTTTATGACCATGTCATCATCCTCTCTCTTACTCTCAACTTCATCTGTATCTGAACAAGAGAAGGATGCTGGAGGGATATATTCTAGATCTGCATCATCATCATCAGCAATCATTAGGACATCCTCAGCATCAGTTGCATTTCTTGCCCATTACTCTTATATTCTTCTAAGCTTTTAGAGGTCTCAAACAATTTCTGCTACTACTTTGAGGACAGGTGTTTTGGTGCTTGTTTGATGCAGCAGACAATTCAGCTGCTACACCTTCCTCAACTATGCTACTGCCATCATCAGCACTAGAATGCAACTTGTTGTAATCTTCAGTGTTCATCTTATATGGTTCTTTTTTGTAATGTCACTGGTGGTGCTGGAAGTTTTGGTGGGACCTTGACAAACTGCATGCTCCCTTGAAGGAGAGGGGTCATCATCATTTATTGCACACGTTGCAGCAACCATTGCTGCAGTCAGTTTTTCAAACTACTACTTTACTCTCATGTCCCTGCACTGCTTCACCTCTCCCCCTCCCCCTGCCCCTCATGTATTTGCTAGACATTACTAAACTTCTGTGTGTGCTTTTACTCTACAGTACACAACACAACTGATGGAGTGTAATGTCTTGTTTTAGCCCGGTCAGCTGTCTTTCACCTAATATATTTAGTTGTATATACATATATATATATATATATATATATATATATATATATTTAGAGGTACTCAGCCTGAGGTGTCCCAAATGGCAGAGTGGCACAGCACACACCATGGATAAATCCAATTAGATCAAATTATTGCAGAGAACATCATTTTTCTGCTAGAGAAACCTAGCCAAACGTTTTCGGTCCAACACAACGGACCTTCCTCGGGCATAAAACGGAGTACATTAAAAACAACAAACCTATATAACTTTCAAATGTACAATATATCCAATCATATCGTGGGGCTGTAATGTAATGCAGGCGCCAGAAAATCAACCTCCGCCAGCGTTCCACGATGTACTGATGTCATTAGGTGCTGTTGCTAAGCAACCGGTACCCTAACGATACAGTAACCATAGAGTCAGCAATTGAAGCTGCCGGCTGAAAGCAGTCCATCAATGCCTCAACGAAACATACATTGTAGAATCCTGTCTGCTACAATAGACACATTATTATATCAAGCAGATGAAAAAGAAACCTTATTAATGTCGTATACTAACATCGGCAATGAATTGCATTAAATGCATTTCACAACAAACAGCTTAAGGGCAGATCACATAGATGCCGCCCAACCTATTACCATGTTGTTGTAGTCCAAAGAATGCTCATATTTATAAAGAATGCACTTAAGTACACAATGATGAGAAATAATAATAATGTAGGAAGGACATAAATGATTTCTACACTAATACATATAAAATGTAGATTTTTCAGAATATATGAAATCATAACGCCCTTACACTGCAATAATCCCATATGAACATAAATGTTTTTCCGCCTCCAGTCCCTAATACTGAATTATTCATATTTCACATAATCACTCTCAATAAATATTATTATCCCTGTATGACCACCATATTTATTTTACATTATTTTCACCAGATGACCAACATTTTTTTTGACACACTGTGCCATACTGTCTTGTGCATAACCCCATCTGATTTCTTCCAGTTTCTTCAATGTTTCTTCAAAATGAACCATACAGTTATTTAAGTTACATTGTTTTCACCATGTAACCCAATTGTTCATAACAGGATGTGCCATACTGTCATTCACATAACCCCATGCAGTTTCTTGAATATATTTCCAGATGTGTGGAGGAGGCAATCAATTTACAGACAAACTCAGGGCCCATTCCTGTGGTTTCCCCACAAGGAATGCCCATATTATATTATTCTGTTATGTCCAGAGATTTTCTGAAGTTTAGGGCCCAATCCTGTGTATTATCCACAAGGGGTGCCCTCCAAATACTTCTTGACTTCATCACTCCATTTTTGCCTCAAAGGAAACAGAACTATGACATCTCATGATTTAAACCCTTAGGAACCAGGGTGTCAAAATCAAAAATAAATTGTGTTTCTTGCTGCAGGAGCAATTGATGCCTATCACCACCTCTTTTTGGTTTAGGCACAGTGATTAAAGGCAAAAAATGAAAATCAGATAGCGTATGATGGCACAATTCATAGTGTCTGGCTACTGGTTGGAACTTGTAATCCTTAACTTCCATATGTCCTTCCAGTGCTTTCTTAATGGCCTAATGGTGATTATCATCCTTTCTTTTAGCATCGTGGTGGTTTTACCAATGTATATAAGATTGCAAGGGCAGATTATCATATATACCACATATTTGGTTTCACAGTTCATAAAATCCTTCACCTTAATGGGTTTCTTGGTCCTGGGGTGCATATATTCTTTTCCAGTTATTATAAATCCACAGCTGGAACACCCCTTACATCTAAACACTCCCTTGGGACGTGCCAACCATTGGGTGTTAGGTGTATACTTTTTAATGGGATCCCCCATATTTAGCATATCCCCTAAATTCCGCCCCCGTCTATAACAGAACAAAGGTGGCAATTTGAAAAGGTGTCCCAATTTAGTGTCACCACTTAGTATATGCCAGTACTTACCTATGACCCCCTTAATCTCAGGTGATGCAGTGGTATACTGGCTCTGAACACAAAATCTTTTCTCCTTGTTTTCTTTAATTACTTTAGTTTGCAATGTAGCTTCTATCTTCAGCTGCAGGGGACAGACATGGGGTCGAATATGGCCCCCTCGTATGCATCAATCTTTATGGAGCATTATGAAAAACTATACTTTTTCTCTGAGACTCGATATGCCCAAAATATTACGTTTTTTAAATGATTTATTGATGATATTTTCCTATTATGGAGTGGCGGCCCTGATTTATTAAGGGAATTCATTGAGTACCTTAACAACATTGAGTCAACAATAAGATTTACGTTGACATTTGATAAAGATAATATACATTTTTTTGACATGTCAGTATACAGAAGTAATGATAAGAGGATTTTAGTCTTACCTGTTAAATCCTTTTCTCTTAGTCCATACAGGTTACTGGTAACTCTGGGAGGCGATCCTCCCCTTTAATTAGGCAGGAACATTTCTCTAAATGTAGGGGGTGGAGCCTCCCTTCCCTCCTCAGCTGCATCCTAGCCAGCTAGCTCCAGAATGATTTGAGACACTAATAACTGACTAGAAATAGGAGACAACGTTCCACTTTCAATTTCTGTAACACCCTTATCAACAATGGAAGAGAAGGAAAAATGTAGGCCAGGGAGAATGTCGAGGGAATGGACATTGCGTCGGTAGCCAGAGCTAGAGAGTCTCTCCACCGACAGCAAAACGCCGTGCCCCTCCTGTTGTGTCTCGTAGCCATCAGATCCACTAGGGGCATCCCCCATCTCTGAGTTAGAAGTTGAAACACCTCGGGATGTAGCTCCCACTCTCCGCTGTCGACTGTGTGACGACTGAGGAAGTCTGCCATGACGTTGTCTATGCCTGGAATGTGCCCTGCAGAAATGACAAGAATATGAACCTCTGCCCAGGACAGAATGGCCTTGACCTCTAACCAAGCAGCAAGACTTCTTGCTCCGTCTTGTCTGTTGATGTAAGCCACTGCTGTGGCGTTGTCGGACTCCACTCAGACTGGACAGTCCTCCAGTTGAGACTCCCAATGACGGAGAGCATGAAATATTGCTCAAAGTTCCAGGATGTTGATAGGGAGAAGGGACTCCTCCATGGACCACTTCCCCTGAGCGCTGAAGTGACCCAGAACAGCTCCCCAGCCGAAGAGGCTGGCATCCGTCGTGACCTTGGTCCAGTAGGGAATCAGGAAGGATCTCCCCTTTAGGAGACTGGAAAGGTCCAGCCACCACTCCAAGCTCAGCTCTACATGAGGAGGAAGTAAGACGGACAGCTTCTGATGATCTGGTCAATCCCTGCATGTCTGTATCACAAACCTCTGAAGTTCCCTGGTGTGTGCCATGGCAAATGGAACCGCCTCTATCGTGGAAATGAACTTCCCCACCAGAGAAGACAACTTCAGAACTGGGATCCGATCCCGGGATAGAATCGTTGAGACTCTGTGGGCAATTTGATGGGTTACCTCGTCTGGTAGAAACATCATGCACTTCTTAGTATCGAACAGAAGACCCAGGAAGATCAGTTGCTGGGATGGGACAAGATCTGACTCCAAGTTGACAATCCAACCGTGATGGGTAAGGATTTGAATGCAGGTTTGAACCTGCTGATGAAGAAGGTCCGCAGAGGAGGCTTTCAAAAGCAAGTCGTCCATGTAGGGAGTCACTCTGATGCCGTCCCAATGGAGGATGGATATCAAGGCCCCCAGAACCCGTTGGAAAACCTGAGGGGCTGTTGTCAGGCCAAATGGAAGAGCTGAGAACTGAAAATGACCCCTGTCTCAAGCAAACCTCGGGTACCGCCTGCTCACTTCATGAATTGGGATGTGCAGATACGCATCCTGAAGGTCCAGAGAAGCAAGGAACTCCCCTGGAGACATGGCAGACGATAGTGAGTCTTGACCACAAAGCAATTGAGATCTTTCAAATCCAAAATAGGGCAGCATCCGCTGTCCTTTTTGGTCACCACAAAGAGGTTTGAGTAAAACCCTGAACCCCTGTCTGAAGGAGGCATTGACTCTAGGACATCCTTGTCCAGAAGAGGCTGAATAGCGCCTTAGAATAGACGGCTTCTCTCGACTTCCTGAGGAGATCGAGAAAGATGAAAGCGAAAAGGGGGAAGAGAAACGAAAGGGATCTTGTATCCCTCTGACACCACCTGTAAAACCCATGGGTCCGACACTGAATCCTCCCAAATCCTGCGAAAGAGGCGGAGACGACCATACAGAAGCAGTCTTGGGAGCCTTGGGTTTGGATGCGGCCTTAAGCTTCCATTGCTGCTTGGGCTTGGAGGAGGGAAGAGGAGCCGATGGAACTGCCTGGTTCGTCGAACGTGTCTCAGTTTGAAAGGAACGAAAGGACCGGTTATGCTTAAACAGCAACTTTTTCTTAAAGACCAAGGGTAGAAGAGTACTCTTACCCCCTGTGGCCTCGCTAATTAGTTCAGACACAAACAAGGAAGTACCTTGAAAAGGCAAAGAAAGCAAGACTTTCTTGGAAGCAGTGTCAGCAGACCAAATCTTAAACCAAAGCACACGCCTGGCCACCACAGAGGTAGTGGAGGCCCTTGCCATCATGCGGACAGCATCAAAAGAAGCAGCAAAAACATAGTGTTGCTCTTCAGAGATATTAGCAAGAAGACGCAGTTTCTCAGAAGTAGGCACATCCTGACGGACAGCTGTAGTGAGTTGTTCAGTCCAGACTGCAATAGCCCGGTTAACCCACGCAATAGCAAAAGCTGGACGCATAGCGGTGCCAATAGAAGCGAAAGTGGACTTGAGGGAAACTTCAAGTTTCTTGTCAGTCCAATCTTGCAGAGAAGAAGCATCAGAAACAGGTAAATGTGGTAGATTTAGACAGTCTAGATATGGGTGCGTCCACCTTGGGGGGATGATCCCATTTAGCCAGTTCTGTTTCAGAAAAGGTATAAAGTTTAGCAAATTTCCTGGACACTGAAGCAGACTTGTTTGGATTTTTCCATGCGTCAGAAACCAAACAGTCAAGAGTTGGGTTAGGAGGAAAATAAGTAAGGGGCTTTGCAGGCTCCTGAAAAACATCAGAGGGATCAGAAGGAACCTCCTGAACCAAGGGAATGTTGAGTGTGGTCAATACAGCCCTGATCAGGCCCTCAGCAGTGGGTTCAGGATCAGACTCAAAAGGGTCCCCAAGGGACCTAGAAGACTCCAAAACAGTATCATCCTCAGCATACGAATTTTGCAACAATTCTTCCACAGGTGTCCCCTGCGGATTAGGCAGGAAGGATCTGATAGTAGAGGGGGTCTGCCATAATTGAAGAGCCCCCTGTATCTGGGATGGAAAGAGTTGTAGAGTGGACCTAAGGTCCCTAGTCTCAGCCTTAAACACTTGCACCCAAGCTGACTCAATAGCATGGCTGGAAGGCCCTGGGTTGCTGTCAGGAACTTCAGAACATGCTGGGCATAAATGACCAGAGAACTCTCTAGGTAGCCCTGTGTGACAGGAAGAGCAATGAGCAATGGGGGATACTGATACCCCAGCCTCCTTAGTCTTAGGTCTAGCCCCTAGCTCCAGTGGTATAGACATTCTCACAGTGTCAAAATAACCAACTGTACAATAAATCACCCAATTGTAGTGTGTTAGATTAATATTTCACCCCAGAAACACTGAATATAGACTTATCTGGCAGGCGAAGGGTTAATCTGCGGAGGAGAGAAGGAGAGTCCAAGCCCTGCGTAGAATACTCGCTGAGAAAAGCTCACAAAATGGCTGCCGCAACGGGAGCCAATCAGAAAAAAGGAGCGAAACAAGCGCTCATGGGAAATGTAGTTTTTCCCAAAAGTACCCCAAAGCAGTGCCCGAAGCCCCCCAACACACTTGAACTATAAACCGGATGATAAAGCAAGGGTAGACAATTAAAATGAAGTTGAAGTTGCTGTGTGAAGCGTTTGCAGAGATACGTCCCAAACAGTGTTGACCCATAGAAAGTAAATGGAACAATGGTGTCTATGCGGTAAAGTGCGCCTTAAAGGCACGGTATACCATTTTAATAAAAGTTAAAATATGAGTTAAAAACATGAGAAACATACAGGGAACATGTGTGCATATTAAGAAAACACTAACCCAGTAAGGAAAGTGTCAGAAAACCCCACAAAACATGTCAAACCAGTAGACAAAGGGTTGTTACCACATAAACCTGCTCCAAATACCCAACAGACATACACATATATACCCAATGAGTGCAGGAGTGCACAATGAGAACTCCCAAATACAAGCCCACAAAGGGGCACTGTGGGACAAGTGGACCTGCAGCACTCAAAGGGTAGCTCACCTCTCCTGCAGAGCTTCTTTCTTCAGGTTACCATGCAGTAAGAATTACCTCAGAGAGTAATCCATGGGGAAGCACTTGTACCCAAGATTTTCCCCCTCAGGGCTTAATGTCCACCAAAAAGCACCTGGATACTGAGCTAGCCACATTGAAGGGCATTTGTCAGTCATGGTAACCCGCCTAATGGTGGTATTCCATATCTGACAGAAAAATATAAAAGAAACTAAAACTAGCGACAAATATTCTCCACCTGGTGTTGTCACACCCAGGAACAAATCTTTCCGGAGTAGCTGGGTAGGATGCAGCTGAGGAGGGAAGGGAGGCTCCACCCCCTGCATACACTTAGAGAAATGTTCCTGCCTACTTAAAGGGGCGGATCGCCTCCCAGAGTTACCAGTAACCTGTATTGGACGACAGAGAAAAGATCTTTAGTAAGATCTATCAAAAAATATACAGAAATACGTTGTTACACGCCACCAGTCACCAACCTGCCCCACAGAAAAGGGGTGTACCGTACTCTCAGATGCACCAAGTGGTAAGTACCACCACTGACTCTGATGAACGTAGATTGGCATTGGATAAAATGAAGATTAAGTTTATTCAGAGAGGTTAAAGGGATAGTAATGTTTCATAATAAAAGCAGCTCTAATTAATCATCATAGTATTTGGACTTTGAAGAGTGTTATTTCAATTCTGTCAGAGTTGTAGTTCAAGAGTAATTCAATGACAAAGTGTCCCCCTCCCGCCCCTTTTACTGATGTAACACTTTTCAGCCATAGCAGAAGGGAGGTGCCCAGGTAGACTGCAGAGAGGGACAATCTTCAATTAAGATAAGGGAAAATCCTGAAAATCTTGTCAAGGGGGGCAGGGCTTTCATTGTTTTCAATGTAAGGAGATTGTCCCCTGCTGTTAACTGTCTGGTCTTACAACCAGATTCCCCATCTGAGAAGAGATGGCTTACACTAGGTAAAAAGGGTGGTAGGGGAAACTTTGCTTGTGAATATCTCTTAAACCATAAAGGTTTGAGAGATAAGACTTACATCATTCTTCATAATAAAAATAAAATAAAGTTAAAACGAAGTACTACTATCCCTTTAACATACTGAAAAGGTCTCTAAGGCCATCAATAAAGCACTTCTACTAGATAGAACTGCTACATTGCGACCTAAAGAAATTAAAGAAAACAAGGAGAAATTATTTTGTGTTCAGAGCCAATATACCACTGCATCACCTGAGATTAAGGGGGTCATAGGTAAGTACTGACATATACTAAGTGGTGACACTAAATTGGGACACCTTTTCAAATTGCCACCTTTGTTCTGTTATAGACGGTGGCAGAATTTAGGGGATATGCTAAATATGGGGGATCCCATTAACAAGTATACAACTAACACCCAATGGTTGGCATGTCCCAAGAGAGTGTTTAGATGTAAGGGGTGTTCCAACTGTGGATTTATAATAACTGGAAAAGAATATATGCACCCCAGGACCAAGAAACCCATTAAGGTGAAGGATTTTATGAACTGTGAAACCAAATATGTGGTATATATGATAATCTGCCCTTGCAATCTTATATACATTGGTAAAACCACCACAATGCTAAAAGAAAGGATGAATAGTCACCGTTCGGCCATTAAGAAAGCACTGGAAGGACATATGGAAGTGATTACAAGTGCCAACCAGTAGCCATACACTTTGAATTGTGCCATCATATCCTATCTGATTTTCGTTTTATGCCTTTAATCACTGTGCCTAAACCAAAAAGAGGTGGTGATAGGCATCAATTGCTCCTGCAGCAAGAAACACAATTTATTTTTGATTTTGACACCCTGGTTTCTAAGGGTTTAAATCATGAGATGTCATATTCCTCTTTCCTTTGAGGCAAAGATGGAGTGATGATATGAGTGTGAAGTCAAGAAGTATTTGGAGGGCACCCCTTGTGGATAATACACAGGACTGGGCCCTAAACTTCAGAAAATCTCTGGACATAACAGAATAATAAAATATGGGCACTCCTTGTGGGGAAACCACTGGAATGGGCCCTGAGTTTGTCTGTAAATTGATTGCCTCCTCCATACCTCTGGAAATATATTCAAGAAACTGCATGGGGTTATGTGAATGACAGTATGGCACATCCTATTATGAACAATTGGGTTACATGGTGAAAACAATGTAACTTAAATAACTGTATGGTTCATTTTGAAGAAACATTGAAGAAACTGGAAGAAATCGGATGGGGTTATGCACAAGACAGTATGGCACAGTGTGTCAAAAAAAATGTTGGTCATCTGGTGAAAATAATGTAAAATAAATATGGTGGCTATACAGTGATAATAATATTTATTGAGAGTGATTATGTGAAATATGAATATTTCAGTATTAGTGACCGGAGGCGGAAAAACATTTTTGTTCAGATGTGATTATTGCAGTGTAAGAGCGTTATGATTTCATATATTCTGAAAAATCTACATTTTATATGTATTATTGTAGAAATCATTTATGTCCTTCCTACATTATTATTATTTCTCATTGTGTACTTAAGTGCATTCTTTATAAATATGAGCATTCTTTGGACTACAACAACATGGCAACAGGTTGGGCGGTATCTATGTGATCTGCCCCTAAGCTGTTTGTTGCGTAGTGCATTTAATGCAATTTATTGCCAATGTTAGTATACGACATTGATAAGGTTTCTTTTTCATCTGCTTGATATAATAAGGTGTCTATTGTAGCAGAGAGGATGCTACAATGTATGTTTCGTTGAGGCATTAATGGACTGCTTTCAGCCGGCAGCTTCAATTGCTGACTCTATGGTTAGTGTATCTTTCGGGTACCGGTTGCTTAGCAACGGCACCCGATGACGTCAGTACATAGCGGAACGCTGGCGGACATTGATTTTCTGGAGCCTGCATTATGTTACAGCCCCATGAGTGATTGGATTTATGGTACATTTGAAAGGTATATAGGTATGTTGTTTTTAATGTACTCCATTTTATGCCCTGAGGATGTCCGTTGTGTTGGACCGAAAATGTTTGGCTAGGTTGCTCTAGCAGAAAAATTATGTTCTCTGTAATAAATTGATAGAATTGGCTTTATCCATGGTGTGTGCTGTGCCTCTGCCGTTTGGGACACCTCAGGCTGAGTACCTCTAATTACTTATTATCTACGGAATGTGCACTACCAAAATTTATACACATTATAGTAGTGAGTGCCACTGTCACTGTACATATATATATATATATATATATATATATATATATATATATATATATATATATATATATATATATATTCCATATGGTGTATTATTTACTGTTTTTTAGACATACACATATATAGTTTTTGCCCATACTGTTTGACAGTTTGCTCTGATTGTATGTATTTACTGCTTTATGGTAACTTTTTGTGGTTTTCTTTTATCCATCTAGCAGGGCTGGACAGGCTCACGCAGATCTACTTAGGTCTGGGGTGGACATAGTGTCCTTAGTGATTTTTTTAGGGGTGGGCTTTTGGATTGTATTATATTGTAGTTGGGTCGCACGGGATGTCCCTTGTGGGTAACTTGTGACAGTGGCCCAGAGTTTTTATCCCACTCTCTGTATGGGAAGTCTGTGCTTTCTGTGGATTTCTCCTTGTGCATGTGTACAGGTGTGTTTGGATTAGTATATTGGTATATCCACATTTTTATGTAGATATTTCCACATACATATCTACGGGTGTGCTTGGAGATAGTACATATATTTTAGAATAGTATATTTTGAGATACGATACTGTTACCATACTATTGGCAAGGTGTGATATATGTGTGTTAGTTATTTTTTACATCTGTGCTGGGGTGTGTTTGATATTGTACCATTTCGTTCTCCTTTGAGGTGGATTCGGATCATGGTTGCCCTGACTGGATGGTTTGTGGCATTTTCTTTGTTTGGATAATTGTGACTTGGGAATGTTTCTTTATCATCAAGAAGTTAGTATTCTTTGATAGATTATCTATTTTTAACACGCAATCCAGACAGGATATTGTCCACTTGGACCCAGTATTGGATCCCTTGGTCCATCCATTGCTTCTTATGAGAGGAAAGCGGTACTTGTTAGGTGCTACTTATTTATTAAGATTGAGAGACTCTGTGAATAACACTTATATATGTGCATTTTTAAATAAACCACTATCTGCGTCTTTTGTCTTTTATCCTTTATACTGTGCAGGTGGTGTTAGTGTTCAATATTATATTTAGTATTTTTGCATGTATTTTGCACCATGGGAGTAAGAACCTTTAACACTGGGCAGCTTTAATAACTTCTATATCTGTGTGCCTCCACCAGTGCGCTACATTGATTTTTACTTTTACAAATTAGCATGATTAGCGAAGTTAAAATGGAGCAGGGCGGGAATCTCCACTTCCAGATAAATATTTTATGCAAGTGTCCTGACTCCTGGAGAAGGAGCCTTTCCCCATGGTTCCTATGTTCTAAAATGGAAGAAAGAGAAATTAACTTTGAGATGTGGTCTCCCCATTCTTTTTCATTATATTTTCAGATTTTTGCCTAAGATCATGCTGAGTGATTTGGTCATCACTCCAGAATAATACTACGTGCTTTCTATGTTTGGAAAGGGGAAAATTCCCCTTTCCAAAGATACCACTCTTGAGCACAGATTCATGCAGAGGAAACCAAGATATCTGCTCCAAAATAACACCCCTGCACCTATGAAATACTACTTTAAATGGGAAGGATGTCCCTAGCTGCACGGCACCTAGAGTTGTTACCATCTCCACACTGCCCTAGAAATGACAATATAACTTTTTAAGAGAGGTTAGTATGTTTCCCAAAGATTAAAGTTCACCAGAGATAAATAAGAATCTATCACCTTGCCCTTCAGTGGAATCCAGGTTTGGAGTAGGGGGAAGCTCTTGAATGCTTGAAGGTGGGGCCAATTCTAGAATTCTTGGGGATGTAGCTTGTGTTTCTCCACCCTCTGGGTGCAGGTGCAGAGTAAAATCACTCTGAGCCTGGATTGTAAGTGTCTGGTGGGACATCAAAACATGGTATCCTTTTCCAGCAGGGCAGATCTCGGTAAAGGATGCTGATGGAGACAAAGGTGAAAATGTAAAAGGTAATTGAGAAGAAGATAGGTTAGAGATAATAGTTATAAAAATGATATCACAAATGAGGTCTTTCAAGAACTAGTAACAGTGCATATTTTCAGGATGTCTTTGCTTGAGCACAGTTTTTCAGTTTCTATATATGATCAATTTGTGCTTAAGCTAGGATTTATGGACTTGATAAACAGAGGTAGTGTGACCTAGAAAGTATATGTAAAAGAGGTTTGTTTTATCAAACCTCTGGCCATATTTATTTGAATGTATTTACCCTACAGCAACCATCTTATGTCTCTAAACCATCTTATGTCTATAAATTCTCCCATTTTCTATTCCTCACCTGTCCCATCTGCTGGACATGCCTCACACTGAGCCCCCCATGCCTTCCCCACACTACAGCAGCAAAGTTGTCGGGTCAGTCGTCTAGAGAGTGGATGCTGACATTGTCCTTCTGAGCCAACCAACCTGTAGCAGAGACCTTTGACCTCCAACTTCTCCTCTGAGAAAACATAAAACAAGAGAGATTTAAATCACGTACATGGATTAACTCACCAATCATGAATGTATGCACATAATAGTAGCTCATAATCTGCCTTGTAACACTTCTATAGTGCTTCCTACGTCAGTGTCTATATCATAAATGGGTAAAGAGTGGTACCGTGTCCATAGAAAAAGCAGGATACTAGTAGAGTAGAAATTACACATTTATTGGCTAACTGAGCAACATTTCAAGACAATTAGGTCTCTTCTTCAGGCATAATAAGTATATAAATTATCATAATATCATAAAGGAAGAAGTACCGTGTTACTCACATACAAAAGAAAACAACTCAGTTTATTAGTTTCAGCCCCAGGTGCATACGGACAAAAAAGAGGAGCAGTTTAAAAAAAATAAATAAATAACCATGGGGCAAAATGAAAATTCCACTTGATATAAATGGGTCTTTTGACGCCTTGAATGCTACGCATGATCGTGGTGCAATGTGTTGAAGACCTCTCTATTATTCAAGGAGTTAAATGTTCAATTTAGAACAATGTGGATAGGAGGAATTTGTATACAAAAGGTTTTCCTCTGACTGCCAGTGGCAAATGCATTGAAAAGAACTCAATCAACCAGTCCCACAAACAGTAAAGAGGGATCGCTGTCTTTTATTGTCACACAGATAGAGTAATGTAGTGACTCATAAAAAAGAGCTATATTATTTTTGTGTTGTTTATATTGTTTATACAGCAATGAAAAGAAGTCTGTTTCTCTGCATACACAAATATAGAAGCTCCAGCAATCCGCTGAAGTCACTAACAAAAAAATTGAAGCGTGTGTTCATATAGTATATATGGAAAAATGTTACCTCAATGCCATAGGAGACAGCAAACCATTAAGAAGCAGTGTATTGCTCACCATTCTTTCACTCGAATATTTTATTCATGGTACAGAACATAAAATACATTTTGTATTTTCTACAGTATTTACTGTAGAAAATATGATTAACAAATAAGCACAATCAGGCACTTACTTCTTAATTGATATACACAAGTTAATTATTAATATTACCATTAAATGTACCATAAAAATAAAAAACAAAAAGGGACCTTACAAGTGTACTTTATTCAAAAGTTATTCAGCTCAAACTTGCATTTCCTGGGTGCACTACCTCAATGGCTTGAAATGTTACAGCTGTGCTAATTCAGTCTATGGAGGGTTATTGCTACTGACAATACCTGTCTTTAGACTGCTGTATCAAAAACACCTTGGAGGTATTGAACTCAGTTTTCCATTTTACTTAATGCTAGCCCTTTAAATTGACCCTGTAAGCTGTCACCTTGATTCACGTTTTCATATTTGAAAATTGCATTCAAAACTTACTGTGTTATGTTATTCAAAGTCAGCATATAGAATTTTAAGGGGTATTAATTATTTGAAATCTGCATATGATTATTTGTGCCAATTATACTGTCAATGAAGAGCAAATTAGCATATGGAAGTTAACTGAAAAAGTCTTTCAGTTCCACTTTTTCCAGAAACAAACAGATCAGTATCTCCTATCTAATATGCAAACTTGAACTCAAGTTAACAGGTCCACTTTTATTAGTACATATTAAGATCAAATTACCTGTTTGAGTCTAAGAATGCAGAATGAAGAGGTTCAATTTGGAAAAATTATGAATGGGGCATGATCTATTATTTATAAGTTACAATTCATCTAATTGTGCAGATGTGAGATACTTTACCTTTCTTCCACCAGAATGATTGAGAATCCCTATTATGGCATTTTGTCATATATGTTTTTTGGAACAAACTGACATGCTATACACGTGCCTCAACAGCTTAGTGCAAGAACATCAACTACGCTTTCTCACAGTGGGACTTAAATTATTTAAATTTTGGATGATAGCAATATTTGTGTAATAATGTGCCACAGATTCATTCAGGAATCACAAAAATAGCTTCTGTGTCATTTGCAACCTGGAGAAGAAAGGCTTTGTAAATAGTGTCAAGAAGGGAAATAGGTCAATTTTCAAAACAGGAAAAATGGCCAGTTGTCCAGACCCGACTGCTAACAAGGGCACCAAACAGTCAAGAGTAACAATGAATGTCATGTATCACTCTTTAGATCCCTCTGGGGCTTCCTCCAGGGCTGTTTTAAGACCTTCTGATGCCCCTGGTGTAATTATACAAGGAGGTCCCTTATATATAGGAATATCTTTATTATCATGTGGGAGTTCATCCCTCAGCACAATCAAAGTTCTCATTAATAATGTATCGGAACAGTACTCCAGGTCCTGCAGAAGGAGCTAATCCCCAATTTCTTCAATGAAATGAGGACCCTTGCCACATAAATAAACCAGGAGATGTGCCATGTGGAGGCCACTGGAAACCGCCTGGTATGGATTAAAATGACCCTGGTCCCTTTTCCAGATGATCTGAGATATAGAATACAGTCTGATCAACTGGGTTAGATGTTAGTACTCAACACTGTGGAAAGTCATGAGCACATGACTGAATATGTACAAGGTAAAAAAAGGTGTTGGTGGGTATATGCTACAAATCACCAAATACTGAGATTGTTGAGGCCCAAATGTTATTGCAAATAAGGAAAGCTGCACATTTTGGGCATACTATAATTAAGGGAATTTTAACTATCCAAATATCAACTGAAAACATGAGACCTGTCAGAGCGCTAAGGGGAGCAGTTTTGTGAGCATGCTTTGAGAAAGCAACATATCAGAAATGTTGGAAGTGCATAGACATGGTATCCAATATTAAGATAGAGGAACAGTGATCACAACATGGTTACATTTGAGAACAGTTTGGCAAAGCAAAACTGTGTAGGTTCAACCAAAACTCTTAATTTTAAAAAAGCTATCTTCAAAATGTTAAGAGCATAAATGCAACACATAGAATGGGATACATTATTTAAAAGCAAACATACTGAAGAAAAATGGTCAGAAATTAAATTTAGGTTCTAGAAATGTATTCAACAGTATATACCAGTGGGGAACAAATGCAGAAGAAGTAGATCACAGCCAATGTGGTTAACTGCAAATGTAAAGAAAGAAGTGGCAAGGAAAAAACGGCATTTCAACTATTTAAGTATTAAGGAACAGAACATACAGTGCAACAAAGATCACAAAAAAGGCAATTAGGTTAGCAATAATAGATAATGAAACTCGAATTGCAACGGAGAGCAAAACTAATCCAAAAAAGTTTTCCAAATACATAAATAGCAAAAAATTTAAGAGGTAGTGAATTGGACCTTTCAAAAATGAGATGGATGAGTTGATTCGAGAGGATAAGGAAAAGGCTGAACTAAATTAAAACTGACAAAGCACCGGGTACTGATGGTATACATCCAAGGTTCTTCAGGAACTCAGTGCAGTGTTAGCAAGACCTATTTTTACTCTTTAAAGATTCTCACACTACAGGCTCAGTGCCACAAGAGTGGTGAAGAGCCAGTGTAGTGCCTATTTTTAAGAAGGGAACTAAAACAAAACCTGGGAATCATAGACCTGTGAGTTTGACCTCTGTGAGTTTGTAGTGGAAAATCTGCTAGAATGGATAATAAGAGATTATATTCAGGATTACAACACAAAAAATAAGAAAATTAGCAGGAATCAACATGGTTTTATGAGGAATAGATCATTCCAAACTAATTTTTTCAGCTTCTATGAAGAAATAAGTAGCAACCTAGATAATGGTAAGGCAGTTGATGTTGTATATCTAGATTTTGCAAAGGCATTTTATACAGTGCCACACAGTACACTGTTGTATAAAATAAGAAAATTGGGGCTATGGGGATAACCTTTGCAGTTGGATAGAAAATTGGTTGAAGGATAGGGAACAGTGTTTGGTCGTAAATAAACAATTCTCCAATACAGTTAAAGTTGAGAGTGGAGAACCTCAGGGTTCAGTACTTCAGATTATAAATGACCTGGAAATATATATAGAAATATATATAGAAAGCAAAATATCAATATTTGCAGATGACACTAAATTATGCAGGGTAATAAATTCAGAACAGGATATCTGTATGTATACAGATGGATGCAGATTGGGCAAACAAATGGAATATGGAGTTTAATGTGGGAAAGTTCATTTGGGAAGAAGAAAATCCCAATGCTATGTATGAACTTAATGGAATCATTTTAGGGGACTCATTGCTAGAGAAAGACCTGGGAATCCATATAAACCACAAAGTTGGAAGCAGTGACCAATGTCAAATAACAGTAGCAAAAGCAAACAAAGTCCTGTCTTGCATAAAAAGGGGTATTGAAGCAAGAGTGGATAACATCATTTTGCCATTGTAAAAATCATTGGTATGACCTCATCTCGAGTTCTGAAAAAGGACATTCTAGAACTGGAGAGAGTACAGCAAAGAGCAACAAAATTAATTAAGGAAATGGGGGACTTGACAAACTTGGTGTATTTACTATAGAGAAAAGATGACTAAGAGGAGATATTATCACAATGTACAGGTATATGAGAGGTTGATACAAGGATCTCTCTGGGAAGCTATTAATTCCAAAGCCTAATCAAATAACCAGGGGTCTCCCCTTGAGATTAGAGGAAAGGAGGTTTCAATTTCAGAAGAGGAAATGTTTACTATGTTTACTATGTTACTATGTTACATCTAAAAAATGATTCACTTGCATTGCTCTATTTCCTGCATCTGCCCTAAGGACTGAAAATTACACATGCCAAGCAGAAATGACAGAATGCTGGTTCACTAGCAAAATGTTTGGATTCGTGAGTACTCCTTAGAGTACTTCATTTAAAATGTTGCTTGCTTCAAAATGGCACATTTTTAATTTTTCCATTTATTTACTGTAACCCAGCCTAATGTTCCTTAACTACACTAACCTAACTGTCCTAACCTACCTTAACCATAGCCTAACCTAACTACCCTAAAAAAAGGCAAACCAAAACCACTCTAAATTGTACCTCCAAACTATCTAACCTAACCTACACTAACTACCCTAACCAAAACTATCCTAACTACCCTACCATAACCTTACTACTGCTCAGAGGCATAATATTAGGAGCTATTTTAATAAGGCAACATTTTAAATGCACCATTTTGACGCTCATCCTTTACTGCTTGACATTGCAAACATATACCCTGAATGGCAGGAGCTGAAACTTGGTTCTATGCTTACAATATAAACTACACACGTGTCCCACTCAGATAGGAGAACAACTTAAAACAATAATTTACACAGAATATAGTAGGGATAGGTAACTTGTGGCTCTTAAGCTGTTGTTGGACTTCAATTCACATCATCCTTAGACTGAACAAGACAGAGTCACAGACACACACACATACACACACTCAGGGAAGATAGTTTGCAGGAGATAGAGATCTAGGGCCAGATTCTATTGCAGGTGCTAAATGTTAACTCCTGTTTTATCAAACATTTTCCTATTGAAGTCTATGGGGAAAACTGGAGATAAACGCAGTGATCAAATTAGCACCTGTAATAAAATCTAGCCCCTAGAGAGCAAGACAGAATATGAGAGAGCACACAAGACCACAAGTGAGAGAGATGGGTTGAAAAGGATGGACAAAAGAGAGAGTGCAAAGTAATGAGCATGGAAAAGAGGGAGAAAAAGAAAATAGAGTGTGCACAGGAGAGTGTGGAAAAAAACAGAACACATGATTTGATGACGGTGAGAGCCAGTGTGTGGACATATATAATAGGGTGATTGAGAGAGAGGGAGTCATGCAAGAGGCAATGCAAGAGAGAGAGGGAAACAGAATGAGGAAGAACACCGTTGATAGAGATCATGAAATTGAGAGCACAAAAGAGAACCCAGCAAGAAAGCATTCAAGCAAGAAAACGTAAGAGAGAGCATGCAAGAGAGCACAAAAAAAGAAAACAAGAGGGGAAATAGATGGGAGAGAGAGCAAAAAGCAAATAAATAATGAAAGAGAGCAGAAGAGTGCAAAATAATGTTCAATTGAGAGCATGCAAAAGAGCATAAAAAAAGAAAACAAGAGAGGTAAATAGCTTGAGAGAGAGCTGAGAACCAATAGTGAAAAAGTGAGCAGAAGAATGCAAAATAATGCTCAACTGACAATACAACAGAGTGCATGCAAGGAAAAGTGCATGCTATAGAGAGAGCACATGCAAGAGAATTCAAGACAACACAGAAAGAACCAAGAGTTTGATGTCAAGAGAAAATAAATGAAATCACTCAAAAGAGAGATAGCACTCAAAAGAGAGAGAGAATGAGGGAGAGACAGTGTGTAAGAGAGTGCATGTGAGAAATAAACACAAACACACACACTGAGAAAAGATGTTGACAACAAGATAGTAGAAATACGAGTGAGAGAGAGCAATAGAAACTGAGATGAAGAGAGTGTGAAAGTAATAAAGACAGTGTGCATGACATGGTGGAGTGTCTGTGTGTGTGTGTGTGTGTGTGTGTGTGTGTGTTATATACCATGGGCAACTCCTGGCCATTTTGCTAGAGTTACATGAAGATCATTTGAGGTGAAGTTCTCACTTTCAGAAAGAGGGAAAAACTGTTGTGGGTAATATTTAACCTCTTGGGTGCTAGAGATGATACCTCCAATGCTTTTGAGACATCTATATTATTTAAGGCATTAAAGTGATAATAATGTTTCATAATAAAAGCAGCTCCAATTAATCTTCATAGTATCTGGCCCATGAAGAGTGTTATTTCAGTACAGTCAGAGTTGTATTTCTAGAGTAATTGAATGATAAAATATCCCCCTCCCGCCCCTTTAATGATGTAACACTGCTCAGCTCAGAGCAGTAGGGTGGTGTCCAAGTGGATTTCAGAGATCTTCAATTAACATAAGGGAAAAACCTGAAAACCTGTCAATGGAGGCAGGGCTTTTATTGTTTTCACAGTAAGAAGATTGTCCCTTGCTGTGAGCTGTCTGATCTGTGGACCAGATTCCAAATCTGAGGGGAGGTGGCTTACATTAGGTAAAAGGGGCAGGAGCAGGATATTTTATCATTCAATTACTCTTGAACTGCAACTCTGACAGTATTGAAATAACACTCTCTATGGCTCAAATACTATGAAGATTAATTGGAGCTGCTGTTTTTGTGAAACATTACTATCCCTTTAATATTTTGAGTGCCAGAGAGGTATCCAAAGCATTACATTGCAATGTGTTGATTACCTCCTTGGCACTCAAAGGGTTAAAGGGACACCCACACCCCACATAACATGTTCTGGTATTAAATTAATATGCCTGTCTACTTTTTTATTTACACTTATCCATGAATTAGAGCTTCATTGTGATAGGGGAGCTGAATTATGCAACCTCTTTGAAGTTCTAACACTCTCCAGGCACCCTCTTCAACAAGAGTGAGGTACGGTCTCTAAAGCTTCACTGCTCTGTACTCAGAGGTTGGTCCTGCCCTGAGGGTGGTATCACATTCCATGCTCTGACTGAGCAATGGTGCCAGACATCCGGACATCTAACCTGTTTTGAGCATAGTGTGAGGTTGGTGAAGGCTACATTCAAAACATATCAGACTAACAGAGATGCTTCACATAGTTGCTCTGAGGCTGAGGTTAGTGCACAAAGTGCACAGCAGCATCCCAAGCTCCCTTTTTTCCATCCAACCTCCTGCTAATGGCTGTTGATGCAGCCAAAACTACCAACAAGAAAGTTGTTTAAAATCAGAAAAAAATATTTGTAAATACAAATATTAATCCATATTATGTGGTTTAGGTTTAATAATATGTAATGTTTGTTAGCAGGGTTTGGGGGTGTATGAGTGCCCCTTTAAAGAAAACCTTTATTTTATTTTTTTGGTCAGACTCAGGACCCCGGGGTGGCTTAAAGTGAGCGGGTAAATAAATAAGGGCTTGAAAATCCCAAATGCATCACTCCTTTTCTCAAACTTTTGTTATTAGGGATCACATGAAGTTATGCTCCTCCAGACTGTCAGTAGCAGAGGAAGGACTCTTTCATTATGTTGGTTTCAAACAGAGGAACAAGCCGTTTACCTGATGGACGAATGTCTTTTTTTTTATTCTCATCAGCTATGTTTATTTTTATACTCACGTTCACAGTGCATTTGGGAGGAGATAAAGATGTAGCCATGTTTACATGCACACCGGAAACTACCCTGAGTGTTCAAACACTCCCCATTCTGGCATACTCCCTGCATCATGCATTCGTTTATATCTGTGAGAAAAGAGAAAGATCATAAGTGAACCTACATATTTGATGGTAATTTTTTATTAACCCATTGAGGATAATAGCTGGATTGAAAGTATTTTAATCATGTTTATATATACAGTATTTTGTTCTTTTGGCTTTGTACTCCAGCAAATTGGATTTGAAATGAAACAAAGATCAAGAGGATAAAGTATAGACTTTAATTTGAGGTTGTTTATATCCACAAATAGTGCCCTGTGTAGGAATTACACCACTTTTTATATATAGCACCTCCATTTTATGGGGCTAAAAGTAATTTGACAAATGATATAATCTTAAACAAAGTCATCATATTTAGTACTTTGTCGTAGATCCTTTGCATTCAATGACTGCCTGAAGTCTGGCCAAGTTAATCACCAAACCTGTATCAAATTAAGCATGCGTTTCACTTGATGTAGTCAAGACTGAAGGAAAAGATGTCCCAAAACAAACAGGAGCATTACTAGAGACAATACTCAGTATCTGGTGATATCTAATGGTCACATACTTCAGGCCATCTGTGAATGGAAAGTATCTGCAACAAAGTACTATATGATAACAATGTTGAAGATTATGTTATTTGTCCAGTTGCCTTTGGTCTCCTAAATGGAGGGACTATTTATAAAAATGATTGCAATTCCTTTATGGTTTACAGTTTATGTGTAAATACCCTCAAATTAAAGCTGACAGCCTGCACTTTATCCTCCTAGCCATGTTTTTGTTTCAAATCCAATGTACAGAGCCAAAACAACAAAACTTGTGTCATTGTCGAAATACTTATGAACTGCATTGTATCATAAATGCTTGTTTCTGAAATCCAAATACATAGCCTTACATTTATTAACATTAAAACTCATCTGCCACTTTTTCTCCCATTCACTCAGTTTATCCAAATCTTCTTGTGGAGAAAAAACATACTGATCTGCATTACAATTTTAGACAAACTTAAAAGGGTTCCGTTTACAGCTCTCCGCATTCTATCATTCAAAAAAAGCAATTGATGCCAATCTAGCCCAGAGCATTATTGAAAATTATGACAAATGGCTTCAATGCACATAGGTATCATGGTGTGAGTGATTGCCTCCAGCAATGCTGTGCTTGTAGGCGACATTGCATTATTTCCTGGTTGTCATGCACATTCGCTATTCTTATTGGCCTCTGTTCATTTCCAGAGTGAGTCTCCACCTACATGCTAGGCCTTATAGGCCTCATCCTGCCATTACTCCCTTGCCCTTTTGTGGTGTACCTGTGCGCTATAGCTCTTGTGATTCTGATACTCAATTCTTGTGTATGACTCCTGGCTATGTTCTAACTTCAGCTGCGTTTGATCCCTGACTGACTACTCGCTCTGTTTGACTCCTGGATCTGGCTGACTACCTGCTCCAGTTTGACTCCTGGCTCTGGCTAACTACCCGCTCCGTTTGACTCCTGGCTCTGGCTGACTACCTGCTCCGGTTTGACTTTTGGCTTTGGCTGACTACCCACTCTCGGTTTGACTCCTGGCTCTGGCTGACTACCCGCTCCATATTACCTGGCTTCGGTTGACTTGTATTCGCTATACCCGTGTATACTGTGTCCGCTTGCGCTCCTTCGTTTCGAGCGGTACTCAGTCTGTGTCAGTCTTGCTCCATCCCATCTTTGCTATTGGGTACCCTAGCGTACTAGGGCTTCACAGTCACCGCTGCCTGTTTACCTACCCGAGCATTCTAGGGAATCTCAGTCACTACTGCCTGTTCAGCTACCCTAGCGTTCTAGGGAGTCTCAGTCCACTGCCTGTTCAGCTACCCTAGAGCTCTAGGGAGCCTCAGTCACCACTGCCTGTTCAGTTACCCTAGTGTTCTAGGAAATCTCAGTTTCCATTGCCTGTTTGATTACCCTAGCATTCTAGGGATTCCTTTTGTCCATTGTCTGTTGATCTACCCTAGCGTTCTAGGGAGGTCTGTACCTGAGCTCAACTACCCTAGCATATTTAGGTTATTTCCCTCTGTTCCCAAGGGGCTATACAGCTGCTCCTGTACTAGTAGCTGCTACCATCACTGCTACTAGTGGTTGCATTCAGTCCAGGTGGTATCTACCTCCTGTCAGTCGGGCGATCCTGTGCTGTTCCTTACCTGCCTAGTGAGGGTTGGGGAAGTGCCCAGACACTGTCCTTACACCTGGTCCAGTGAAGGATGGAAAAGTATGTTTATTTATTGATGTTTTAATTCTCAATACAGATATTCTTATATCACCATATCTGTACTTGTCAGTGTTGTTATTCCAAAGTCATCCTGTGACAGTACGAAAGGGCCATGAACACTGAAAGTACAGAGACTGGTAGCCAACAGTTGCATAATATCTTTTCCAGAATGGATATTCGGGAACAACGTATTGAACAGTTGTCTATGGCGATGAAGACACTTCTTAACCAAACAGCGCATCTTGACAAACCTGTGCAACTGCCGGTGGCCTCCTCAGTTTCGGCATGAGTAGTAACAATTGAGGTGGAAAACACAATGTATAGAGGGCTGTCAGGAGTTGCTCCACTCCCTCTAAGATACGATGGGGAACCCACGATGTGCTGTGGATTCCTAAATCAGCTTGAAATTTTTTGGGAACTTGTGCCTAATGCTTTCCGAAGTGAAAGAAGCAAAGTAGGTTTTATGATTTCCTTATTGACCGGTAGAGCCTTGGCATGGGCCAACCCGTTATGGGAAACAGCTAAACCCGTAATGTCGAACTTTACTGAATTTGTGGATGTCTTCCGTAAAGTATTTGACATTCCAGGCCGAGCAACCTCTGCTGCAAAAAAATGAATGACCATTCACCAGGGCGCCCGTACAGTAGCAGAATATGCTATAGAATTTTGTACACTAGCGGCGGCCTTCTCCCAAGGGCTTAATGATATCATTAAAGATGAGACAGCAGCCCGTGAGCTGCCAGAGGATCTAGATCTGTTCAACTCCTTTGCTATACTGATTGATACCCACATTAGAGAAAGATCATCATTTAAGAACCACAAGCCAATGCTTGAGTTTCGACTGATGACTAACTGGGAATTCCCACCCATGCCTCCCTCACCTCCCAAGCCACCTAGTACTGAGGTCAGTAGGGCTGAGCCTGTGCAAGTCAGTTTCACACACTTGTCCAGGGAGGAGTGGTCCTTCCGTCGTAAAGAAGGTCTATGTCTGTACTGTGATAAGGCTGGACATATGTTACGGGCCTGTCTGGTACGTCCGGGAAACACACGCACCTAGGATCCCTGAGTGGACAGATCCTAGGTGGAGTAAATCAGTCCCCAGATCCAGAACAAAACAAGCCCATCATTCAGATGGCAATATCTTGGGCAATCTCCTCAGTGGCTACACCAGCCCTGATCGACTCAGGAGCTGCTGGCTATTTTATTGATGGAGAATTCGCTAAACAGCATAATATTCCCCTGGTGCCGCAAGTCTCTCCATTGACTGTGGAGGAGATCGATGGTAGACCGCTAGTACCATCATATGTCACACATGAGACCTGTCCGCTGTGTCTCAGAGTGGGAGCCCTCCATGTGGAGAACATACAATATCAAGTATTTCAGTCTCCTCATTAAGCAGTCATTCTGGGGTTTACTTGGCTTCAGACACACAACACCATAATGGACTGGAAAACCTGTGACATTCTATCTTGGTCAGATTATTGTCAGAAGTCTTGTCTACAGCAGCCTACTAGGATTTTGTGCACCTCTCCCTCTATACCCTCAGAGTATCAGTCGTTCAGTGAGGTGTTCAGTAAAGGGGAGGCTAGCACATTGCCGAAGCATAGGCCATACGACTGTGCTATTAATTTGATGCCAGGCACTATACCGCCTAAAGGCTGCACATACCCTTTGTCGGTAGAGGAGAACTGAGCTATGGAGGAGTACATTTCAGATGTCTTGGTCAGGGGCATTATAAGGAAATCTTCCTCGCCCGTGGGGGCTGAGTTTTCTTTGTAACAAAAAAAGATGGGGAGCTTAGACCCTGTATCGATTATAGAGGTCTGAATAAGCTGATGGTGAAAAATGCAACCTGACAACCTAAACTTAACCTAAGGGCAGCCTATATCCTATTTCGAAGTTAAGAGGGAGATGAGTGGAAATCCGCTTTTAATACTCGTAGTGGCCATTATGAGTACCTGGTCATGCCCCTTGGGCTGTGCAACGCGCCAGGGGTATTCCAAGAGTTCATAAACAATGTTCTAAGAGATCTACTTCAGTCATGCGCAGTAGTTTATTTGGATGATATCCTGATACATTCTCCTAACCTTGAAAAACATCGGAGAGATGTTGCTACCGTGTTGCAAAAATTGAGAGAAAACAAACTATATTGTAAACTTGAAAAATGCGAATTCCATAAAGATCAAGTGCCATTTCTGGGGTATGTAATCTCTGCTGATGGTATTGCAATGGATACAGAGAAACTCTTGGCAGTTCTGAAATGGCCACGTCTGGTAGGCCTGAAGGTCATGCAGAGATTCTTAGGATATTAAGGAAAATGTATACAAACTTTTCTACGATAGTTAAACCTTTGACTGATGTGACTCATAAAGGGGCTAATCCCTTGGCTTGGTCCCCTGAGGTCAACAGTGCTTTTGAAGCCTTGAAGTCTGCATTCTCTGTGGGTCCAGTGTTGTTGCATCCAAACCCTGCCTTGCCCTTCAACTTGGAGGTGGATGCATCATAAACAGGAGTAGGGGAAGTGTTGTCTCAAAGACCCGAACCTGGTAAGACCCTCATGCCATGTGGGTTCTTTTAGAAAAAGATGACCAAAGCCCAGAGTCTATACGACATAGGCGATCATGAGTTGATAGCCATAATCCTCGCTCTCCGTGAATGTATGCATGTATCTTTATTTATATAGCTTCATACATGTACACAGAGCTTAACAAAAGTTGCAATAATATAATACAAAAATACAGAACAGGGTTAAGAGCATTAAGTTTAAGTGCAATCTTTATATTATTCGTGGTAGAAAGTGCAGGTAGAAATCCTAGACCTTGCCAAAAGGAGCTTACAATCTAAGCTGAATTCATAATGACAAACAGAGACAGTGGGAGGAGGATTATAAGTGAAGGTACAAGGTGTGGAGAAAATAGTGCAGAAGGATTCTGCTGTGACTGTCAGTGTGCAAGAGGAGGACAATGCTATTGAGATGCCTCCCTGAGCAGGTGGGTTTTGAGGAGATACTTAAAAGTGGTGAGTGTGGATGATTGGCGAATGGTGAGGGGGAGGGCATTCCAGAGTCGAGGAGCAGCCAGTGAGAAAGCTTGTAGTCGAGAGATGGCTCGAGTTGTGTAGGGAGAGGACAGGAAGAACCCTTGAGAAGACAGTAGGGGATGGGAAGGGGTGTAACGTGTACTCTGTATGTCTCCCATTACCACTTTAGATTGTAAGCTTTCTGGCAGGGACCTCCCACCCAATGTTTCACTCTACAAAGCACCTGTAACCCTGTATTGTTTAAAACCTTAATTGTAAAGCGCTGCTTACACTTGTGGCGCTATATAAATAAACATATTCATTCATAAGAGCAGAAATGTAAGAGGGTGCTAAGGAGCAGAGAGACTTACAGGAGAGGAGGAGAATCTTGTAAGAAATACGATACTTTATAGGTAGCCATTTGAGGAATTTCAGGAGATGAGAGGGAAGGTATCTGGGAGCAAATGTGGTGATTCCTACAGCTGAATTGATAACAGACTGAAGTGGAGAGAGATGAGAAGCAGGAAGACCAGAGAGTAGAATGTTGCAGTAGTCAAGTCTAGAGAGAACGAGTGCCTGAGACAGTGTTTTAGCTGTTGATATGCAGGGGAATGGACGTATTTTTGCAATATTTTTTAGAAAGAAGCAACATGTTCTAGTGACAGCTTGGATATAGGGGGATGAGGTTAATTTAGAATCAAGTATGACGCCAATACAGCGTGCTTTGGATACTGAGTGTATGGAAGAGTTTTCTATTGTGATGGAGAAGGGGGTTGGTGGATGGTTTTTAGGAGGGAACACCACCAGCTCTGTCTTAGTCATATTAAGTTTAAGGTGGTGGTGGTGGGCCATCCATGATGAACTGGCTGAGAAACATTGAGTGACTTGAGACTGCACAGCTGGAGTGAGGTCAGGGACAGAGAGATAGATTAGTGTGTCATCTGCATACAGATGGTAATTAAATACAAGAGATGAGATGAAGTCACCAAGTGAGAGGGTATAGAGTGAAAAAAGAAGTGGTCCCAGGACTGATCCCTCAGGTACACCTACTGAGAGGTTGAGAGGAGATGAGAAAGTATTAGCAAAAGAAACACTGAAAGTAATTTTAGAGAGAGAGGAGGAAATCCATTCTAGAGATTCCAAGGGTGTGCAATGTGTCAAGTAGGAGTGCATTGTCAACAGTGTCAAAAGCAGTAGATAGATCTAGTAGGATTAGCATACTAAAGTGTCCTTTGTCCCTTGCTGTGTATAGGTCATTTGTAATTTTTGTTAGGGCTGTCTCAGTGGAATAGTTGGAACTTAAACCTGACTGTAAAGGTTCAAGAAGAGAGTCTGTACTGAGAAAAGAGATTAAGCAGGAGAATACAAGGCGTTCCAAGATCTTAGATGCAAAGGGGTGGAGTGACACCGGACGGTAATTTGAAAGGCAGGTGGGGTCGAGTGATGGTTTTTTGAGTATAGGTTTGACTATTGCATGTTTGAATGAGGATGTAAACGTTCCAGTAGACAGAGAGGAGTTAAAGATTCTATGGCCATATAATGTAACAATGCCGCAGATTAAAGGGTTAATAGTGATGAAAATTTGGATGTGCACCAATACTTTGTATATTTGCTTTTAGCTATTTTGGTCAAAATTGGTTACACTCCAGCAATTTTAAATGTGTGTTTTTTTCTTTGGGTGTGCTTACCAAAACCTGGACTGGAATTGTACTTTTGGAAGTTTTGACCAGCTTCTATTGGTTTAAGCACCCCTCCCACCCCCAGGTGAAAAGCTCAGTGTCTCTAGGACACTATATAATGCCTGTCAGAGAGTCTCTCTCCATTAATGAGTAAAGCTGACCAAGACTCAGCTCTCAGGATAAAGTAAATTAAGGTTAGTAAATGCCTAAAGTAGGAGAGATTCAGCTCATAAGACAAAGCATATTAAGGTTAGGTACTTGCCAAAATGAGGTACCTTGGCGTTGGTGGCAAGCTTAGCATTCTATGGCCATATAATGTAACTAATTCCTCATCTTTAATATAGTAGTGATATGCAGGCACAATGCCGCAGAGTAAAGGGTTAATAGTGATGAACATTTGGATGTGCACCAATACTTTGTATATTTGCTTTATAGATATTAGTAAGAATGGAAGCAAGAGTAGCTGCAAGAGCCTTAACAAGGTGAGAGGGCATGGGATCCGAGGGGCAGGTACTGGGTAGAGAGGAGGATAGTAAAAGAGATACCTCCTCCTCTGTTGTAAGGAAGAATGAGCTGAGGGTTGCTCGGGGTGGACCAGTAATCAGAGGCATAGGCGGAGAGGATGTAGAGGGTATCGTTTGTTGGATGGACTGTACCTTATTTTTGAAAAAGTCAGCAAAGTCTTGTGGAGTGTTGGAGAAGGAAGAGCAGTTCAATGTTGGGTGTTTGAGAAGAGAATCAAGGATTTTAAAGAGGTCACAGTGGTTAGATTTGTGGGCAGTGATGATGTTAGAGAAGTATTTTTGTTTCGTCTGGGTGAGAGCTGTTAAAACAGGATAGCATGAATTTATAATGGTGGAAGTCGACAACAGAATGAGACTTTAGCCAGAGACGTTCTGCAGTTCGACAACAGGTGCATAGCATGAGGGTTGTTGAATTTAGCCAGGGTCTGGGATTCCTGGGGCAGGAGTGTCGACGTTGGAGGGAGGCATGCAGGTCCAAGGAGGACATTAATGAGGTGTTATATTCGTGGACCAGAGCGTTTATGTTAGTAGTAGTAGTAGCAGTAGGCTCTGATCCTGATCTTGACAGATCACAAAAATTTGACTTATCTATCAGAGGCAAAAAGGCTGTCACCACAGCAGGCCAGATGGGCACTATTCCTATCCAGATTTAATTTTGTGGTCTCATATCTCCCAGGGTCCAAGAATGTTCGAGCTGACGCTCTTTCTAGGCAATTTGGGCCGGACCATGAGACTGACAGTGCTCCAGTGACTATCATTCCTCCAGATCGCATTTTGGCCACTATACGCATGAGCATCACATCTCCTCTGGGCGAAGAGATCTTGGTGTCCCAAGACAATGCTCCAGCAGAGAAACCTAGTGGCAAATGTTTCGTAGCTGAACCTCTCCGTACCAAACTAGTGGAAATATACTACTCTTTGAAGGCAGCTGGACATATTGGTCATGACCAACTGATCTGGTCAATCTCTCAGCTATTTTGGTGGCCCAGTCTGAGAGCAGATTGTGCAGCTTTTGTGGAGGCCTGTTCCGTTTGTGCCTGTGCCAAGACCACAAGACACCTTCCTCTGGGGTTGCTCAGGACGGTTCCGAATGGTGAGCTCCCATGGTCACACGTATCAATTGATTTTATGGTGGAGTTGCCAGTGTCCAAGGGGTGTATGGTCATACCAATGGCTCATTTTGTCCCTCTCCAGGGACTACAATCCTCCAAGGAATTGGCTGTGGTATTTGCTAGAGAGGTGTTCCGACTCCATGGAGTACCCAAGGTTTTGGTCTCTGACCGTGGGAGTCAGTTTGTGTCAAGGTTCTGGAAGGCCTTCTATGATCAGATGGGCATTAAACTGTTATTTTCCTCAGCCTATCATCCCCAGACGAATGGTGCTGCTGAAAGATCCAACCAGGGTTAGAGCAATTCTTGCACTGTTTTATCTCTGACCATCATGATAATTGGGCTGACCTGTTGCCATGGGCTGAGTTTGCCAGGAAGTGTGCCATAAACTCCTCGTCCTGGAGCTCTCCCTTCCTAACTATGGGTTCCAGCCATCCTTGCTCCCGGACTCCTTTCAGGCTCAAGATATTCCGCTCTGGATAAGCATATTAGGCAGCTCCGCTCCATATGGGCACAGGTTCAGAATGCCTTGTGAAGGTTCTCTGAGTGCTACCAGAAACATGCAGACCTCAGGAGGCGTCCTGCTCCTGTTTTCCAAGCTGGGGATAGAGTGTGGCTGTCCTCCAGAGACCTGCACCTGCAAGTACCCTGTAATAAGCTGGCTGCATGTTTTGTAGGTCCTTTCCGGGTACTTCGGAGAGTGAACCCTGTCTCTTATGCCTTGGACCTTCTTGGAGGCATGCGTATTCACATTGTTTTCCATGTGTCCCTATTGAAGCCTTTTGTATGTAACTGCTACACTTGTACTCCAGTGATGCTAAGTCCTGTGTGCATCCAAGACCATGAGGAGTATGAAATTCAAAACATTCTGGACTCCTGTAGAGTGATTGGGCACATTCAATATTTTGTACATTGGAAGGACTATGGCCCCGAAGAGCGCTCCTGGGTGAATCAGTCTGATATTCAGTCTTGCTACATCCAGTCTGTGCTATTGGGTACCCTAGCATACTAGGGCTTCACAGTCACCACTGCCTGTTCATCTACCCCAGCGTTCTAGGGAATCTGTCACCACTGCCTGTTCAGCTACCCTAGCGTTCTAGGGAGTCTCAGTCCACTGCCTGTTCAGCTACCCTAGCGCTCTAGGGAGTCTCAGTCACCACTGCCTGTTCAGTTGCCCTAGCGTTCTAGGGAATCTGTTTCCATTGCCTGTTTGGTTACCCTAGTGTTCTAGGGATTCATTTTGCCCATTGTCTGTTGATCTACCCTAGCTTTCTAGGGAGGTCTTTACCTGAGCTCAACCACCCTAGCATATTTGGGCTATTTCCCTCTGTTCCCAAGGGGCTATACAGCTGCTCCTGTACTAGTAGCTACTACCATCACTGCTACTAGTGGTTGCATTCACTCCGGGTGGTATCTACCTCCTGTCAGTCGGGTGATCCTGTGCTGTTCCTTACCTGCCTAGTGAGGGTTGGGGAAGTGCCCAGACACTGTCCTTACTCCTGTTCCAGTGAAGGATGGGAAAGTATGTTTATTTCCTGCTGTTTTAATTCTCAATAAAGATATTCTTATTTTACCATATCTGTACTTATCAGTGTTGTTATTCCAAAATCACCCCGTGACAATAGGTTGTTGATCCAGGGGACTATCTGACTGACTTTTGGAGTCAGGAAGGAATTTTTTTACTCACTTGGAGCTAAATTGGAAATGGCTTCAGGTTTTTTTTTTTTTTTTTGCCTTCCTCTGGATCAACAGGGGTGTTTTTGTCATGGGTTGGACTTGATGGAAGCTTGTCGTTTTTCAGCCTCATCAACTATGGAGCTGATTCTCGATCCAAATGTAGGCGATATAAAAGCCCGCAGGACAATATGGATACCAACAGACAAAATAAAATGTCTAACGCGGTATTCAATTGTCCTACCGGCTAAAAGCATAACGAACGTTAGGGACACAGAAATGGTCTTGTGGCCAAATGTCCATTTTGTGCGGTCTTACTTCCAGTTCTCTCACAGCCATTGGCTGGGATATGCTTATGCACCTTCCAGCCAATCAGCTTTGAGTGGTTGTACTTTAAACTGATTGGCTGGGAGGTGTGTAAGCATATCCTAGCCAATGGCTATGAGAGAATTGAAAGTAAGACTGTCCATATATAAGGGCAGTCTCAATTCCAATTCCCTCAGAGTGGAGCGGGCATCGGCCCATGCAGATGAGGAGGGGGGTACTGTGGTGCATGATTCTGTCTCTGCCACCGCCTCAGCGGACGCAAACAGCGATTAGAATTATGAAAGCTAAGTATATTTTTGGGACGTTTTATTATGGCAATACTATTTACTTGGCTTAACTTGGACACAATTTACTATGTATGGGGGGCATTTTTATATTGCAAACCCGTCACACTACTCCATACTTTAACCCTTTTGAGCCCCAGAGAGGTACACAACGCATTGCTTTACAATGCATTGAGTACCCCTCTGGCACTCAAGGGGTTAAACTATGTATTAGTGTGCTGGATATTTATGCATTGGAGTTTTAAAGAAGGAAAGAAGAGGACCGGGATGCTGAGGACTCCACTGGACATCAGGATTAATGGTAAGTGTTACTTGTAATGTGATGTTTTTTTACTTAGTCGTGTTACCCTATGAGTGCCGGCGGGGTGATTTTACCCCACTGGCACTAATAGGGTTAATTCTACTACCATTTGACATGGTTTTGGGGTGCTTTGGATGTATTGATGTGGGGCTTAGGGTCCACATTAACTTTTTTCTCCTTTCAGATTCTGCGTTGGCTGTTTGAAGATACAATCAGGAACTCAAGTCAGAATAATAGTAGGTCTTAACTTTCCTGAAATAACTTGAGTCCCTTATCGGATCTTCATAGATAACACAGACATTTGAATTGCAATTTACACTGTTTTCATTATTTGCTATGGCTGAAAACACCTCTTATTAACTTTAACTCCCGACGGCTCTCTTTTTTGCTGGTATTTTTTCACTGCACAGGCATTTGAATAGCTTACTGTGTTTGAAAAAATGCTGTTGGCAGAAGAAGCAGCCGTCTCCAACATTTGGATCAAGCCCATAATCTCCAAAACTGAAACCTTTTATTTTATGCAATAACCTGTTGTGATGACAGTACAAAAGGCATTTGCAAAATTTAGGTATACTATATCAACTACAATATCATTGCCTAAGTTGTCAATGCAAGTAAATTAGTTTGTCATGATCTATGCTGTATAAAACCATGCTGACACTTACTAATAATGTGTTTGGTCATAGCATAGTCCAGAAAACTATCACTTACTAATCATATCTTGTCCATGAAGAAAGGAAAACTTACAGGTCTATAATTTCCCTGTTTAGATCTTGCTCCCTTGTTAAATAATGATACTACATCTGCTTTCCTCTAATAACAGGGTACTATGCCTGATGAGAGTAAAACTCTGGGAGGATGGTCAGGGTTAACATATATCAGAAATGTAAATATAATTTGTAATACTGTACAAGCCTCTGAAGGAAATGAACCAATACTGAGGTGATATCTGAGGATTATAGGTATTATGGAACATCTTATTTCCACCCTAACAACCATGTAGGGTTAACATACTGATATTTATTTCAATACAGAGAAATGTCTAGGACCAATGCCAGGATTGTGCAGAAAGAAGGGATCAGGTACTCTGAGACACCATTCCCTCATCCTTCCTGCATTAGTAAACAAAGTCAATTAGTAGGTGGCCCATTGTCCCCATATTAATTTATATTTTCCCCTGGCCTAAGGACAAATAAAATTAATATGGCATCTATAGACAATACTAATTTGTATTATCCATTCTTATCAGGCCAACATGGCATTTGGAGCGCCCAGCTCTGTATCAGCCGTGGCGCAGGCAGTCTGTACTGCGCATGACTGCAGCACGTGCAGCAGTGTCTACTGCAAATGTTGCGGCGTTACACACGATTTAGCAAATTATTATATAGGATGTGGGACGGAGTTGCCCGTCAGGATATATAGGGAATTAATGCACACACATGGATGCAAGACAAACACACACAGAGACACACACGCAAATGCACACACATTCACTGAGATGAATAAAGATCGACACAGTCATACATACATACATAAATACATACATACATGCAATGCACAAAATGCAGAACCATAGAGTGTGATACAGACATGCAACACACACAGGCACACACAGAGACACACATGCACACACAGAAGTGAGTCATAAGGGGGTTTCTTATGTGTCATTGTAATGAGTTTGTGTTTGTACTTATGCCTCCATTGTGGCATTCATTCATATAGTTGAAATGCATGTGGTAATTGCACATACTATGGTGGAAGGTGGATCGTGCTGGCTCCCGGGGTGTGAGTGAGACTATGGTGGAAGGTGGATCGTGCTGGCTCCCGGGGTGTGAGTACGAGAGTGAGTGATTGTGAGGGTGTGTGAGTGTGAGTGTGTGTTAGGGTGTGTGTGTTAGGGTGTGTGTGTGAGGGTGAGTGTGTGTGAGGGTGAGTGTGTGTGAGGGTGTGTGTGTGTGAGGGTGTGTGTGAGGGTGTGTGTGTGAGTCTGAGTGTGTGTGTGAGGGTGTGTGGGATTGAGTGTGTGTGAGAGTGTGTGTTTGTGTCTGTAGTGTAGGAGAAAGTGGCAGCCATTTTGTTTTTTCAGTTACTTGGATAGTGGTGGGCGGGCTGGATAGTGGGGGCAGGCAAACTCCCTGCATGATTTAAATCACTCCCCCATTGAATCACCCAATGGCAGCAGTAACTCCTCCTTACTTAACCCTTTGAGTGCCAGAGGGGTACGCAAGGCATTGCTTTGCAATGCGTTGTGTACCCCAGGGACATCGCTAGGGGTGGGCTAAGGGGGCTGAAGCCCCAAGTCTGTCAGTAGGAAGCCCCGAATGTCAGACAATCAGCAGATTCACACCTCCTGCTGTTTATCCTGAGGTTGGCTGGCTGCTGAGCAGCAACTTGTGGACATATATAGCTTGGAACAGCAGGCTGCTGCCTTACCTGGTCTCAGCTTCAGCCCACAGCCATCCGCTCCACACTGGCTCTTCTAGCACTCCCTGGTGCTTTGCGATGAGGTCATCAACATGCACCTGAAGTACCAGAGGAGGCAGTGTGGAGCCCATGGCTCTACACTGAAACAGAAAGCAGAATGGGGCAGAGCAGAAGAGAAGGTATGAGGGACAGTATAGATGGGGGAAATATATGGCTACCAGTGGCAGGTAAACAAGGCTGGTGGGTGTCACATTGTATATGTGGAGAATTTGTGGGCTGGCTACCAGAGGGCAGGGAAACAAGGCTGGTGGGGTCACACAGTTTATGTAGGGAATCAGTGGTTACCAGTGGGTATTGGAATAAGGATGGTGGTGGTCATATAGTGTATGTGTAGAATCTGTGGCTTTCGGTGGGCAGGATAATAAGGCTGGTGGGGTCCACACTGTATGTGGGGAATCAGTGGCTACCATTGGACAGGTTAATAAGGCTAGGGGAGGTCACATAGTGTATGTAAGGAATCTGTGGCTTGAACGTAGGGTGATGGGAGGGCTGGTGGGTGGGGGACTGGGGTTGAGAAGGTCTGTGCCAGGGGCTAGCGAGGGGCTTGGAGGCTAATTATTTTTGCACTGTGGTGTTTTATCTTGGTGTTTGAGCCCTCTCGCTTCTCGCTTACCCTCCAGAATAGATCATTCGAGTGGTGACCGGTAGATGCCACGTAATTCACTAGTGGTTGTAAAATGTTTATTATTGTTATCTTCTGTAGGATTATTATTTCACTCAAGTTTCAACATGTTCATTAGGCCTGTTACGTGCCTCATCTTTTTGCTATTATACCCCATATTGCTATATTTTATCCTTACTGTTCCATATGCAATATGGGCCCTTGGGCCTACTCTACTCCCGATTAGCGCAATCTACATCATCCGTGCTCACAGTTGGTAGCTCGCACAGTGGGTCTTTATTTCTTCCTTTTCTCTTCTCACTTTATACCTGCTCCTCCTTTCTCTTCCTGTCCTTTTCTTCAGTCTCCACCCCACGTTCCCCACCCACCCCCTTTTATTGCCAGGGAAGTCTAAGGGAGTCTGCTTACAGTGCTGACCTATCTACACTATAAGCATGCCCTTACCCCACATTAGATTACCATCGCATAACTTCAAGTGCTTTAATAGCCCGTAGAAAAGCTCCATTGTTTTGAGGGAGATCATTCACTTCCAGTCAGACATTGTCCTTCTGCAGGAAACACATCTGGCTAGAGATATACAACCTAAACTCGCCTCAAAGAACTTCCCAGCTATCTCGACAGCCTCATCACTTGAAAAAAAGAGAGGGATGGCAATACTGATTGGAAGGAATGTGCTCTGGTGGAGTGATGAAGTCAGGGCAGACTCAGAGAGTATGCACCTTTTCATTTGGGGCACTATAGAGGGTATCCCCATCAGGTTAGCCACATTACACTCATCCACTTCTGCTCACCTGCCCTTCTACACTGAAACTCTCCAATTATTGGATGATTTCCAGTCTGGAATGCTTATACTGGTTGGAGATTTAAACCTCTCTTTCTACCCCTTTCTCAATCACTCTACTAGCAGGCCCTCACACTCATCCTTTACTAGCTCATGGGTCATCAAGCTTCTCAGGAACATGTGGATGGAAGACACATGGCGCACTGCACACCCAAATTCTAGGGATTATACCTTCTACTCACACCCTCATTGTTCCTACTCTCGCCTTGACTAGTTTTTACTTAGCCAATACCACCTGGGCATGGAGACCAATGCCGACATAGGATCCATAACACAATGTTCTTTCTCATGCTATCACTCCACCGAATCCCATGACCCGCAGGTTTAACAAATCTTTATTGACAGACCTGTCGATCAAGGACAACATGACAGAGAATTTAGATGTTCACTTTGTAACTAACCTAACTACGGATGTCCCCACACCCTTAGTGTGGGAGGCCCATAAATGCTACATTTGAGTCCTATTTATATCCCTGGGTACCTGAAAATGCAAGTTAGGGAAATGTTCCTTCGACCAGATTATCGACCACATTGCCAACCTATAATCTCAACACAAAAGTGCTCCCACCCCTGCCCTGTTAGCCCACCTCCCTACTCTACTCAGAGAACTAGCGTTGTTGCTCAGAGCCCAAACCTTAAATTCTCATAGGTGGTACCACTTTAAACACTATCTGTGTGGTGATAAATGTAGCAGAATACTGGCAGCTCTTGTTAAATGTGCACAAGCCGCCTCTCAATCACATGATATCATAACTCCTTCTGGCACCTCTCTTGATAACTTTGTAGCAATTGCAAGGGAATTTGCTGCCTTCTATCATAAACTCTACAAGCTGAGCCATTTAGAACTCCTGAATTCTCTCAACAAGTGACTGTCAATTCAGCTTTTTTTTTTTTTTCAAAACAGGTTTTATTTATTATAGTCGGGAGACCCGACTCCCCTGGTGTATTACAAAGCCTGTACAGTTTAGAGAGGGTCTTAAAACCTCTCTGAGGGGAGGTTAGAAACTCCTCCATCTTAGTCTTAGGTCTGGACAATGGTCCTGACTGTAGTAAACCACTTATATAGTGCCAAAGTTGCATGTATCTCCAAGATTCCCGCTTAGGAAGGTTATAGCGGATAAACAACATTCCCCCGCATTAAGGATACCAACGTCGTTAGACCGCTATTCAGCCACAACTGAAAGGCTCGAATGGCTAGACCGGGTGCAAATTCCGGGTTGCCACAGAAACCCAAAAGGGGCAAAGGGTAGGAGGTCCAGCATATAGGACCACCCCAGCGAAACCAGAGTGACAAAATTCTGTCCAGAATTGGCAACAAAAGGAGGTCCCTTGGTATCCGGTTTCTAGGGATAAAAAAGGATTTTAGTCTTACCTGTTAAATCCTTTTCTCTTCGTCCATACAGGTTATTGGTAACTCTGTAACTCTGGGTAGGCGATCCGCTCCTTTAAGTATGCAGGAACAATTCTACAAGTGTATGCAGTGGTGCCTACCTTCCCTCCTTGGCTGCAGCTAGCCAACCAGCTCCAATAAGATTTGAGACACTAACTACTGACTACAAAGTGGAAGGAAAAGAAGACTTCTGTGAGCATCACCCTGAAGGACCCCCATGGTCTGCCACAGGAGAGCCATGCATGGTCCCTTGACAGGGTGGGAGACCAGTAACCTGTATGGACTAATAGAAAAGGATTTAACAGGTAAGACTAAAATCCTCTTTTCTCTGCCATCCAATACAGGTTACTGGTAACTCTGGGGTGTCCAACCATTAAGATTCCCACAGGCGGGAAGAAGGCAAGGACCAGGCGTAAGGTCCCCAAAGTCACCAGTGCAGATTTGAACCATCAGATCAGAGATAGCCCAACAAAAAAACTGAAGTGTCAACGGACACTGAACAGGGGTAACACCATCCCAGGAACTGTTACACAGCACACTGAACTAGAGCCAACAGGGCTCAAAAGTGAAGGAAGCCCCAAGAACTGAAGGGAATCCTAGACATGCAAGACTGCCTCCAGGATTTTTCTCCCAAAGCTGGCGTCAGCTGATGCCAGCTCCTCAACACGGTAGTGCTACGAAAAGGTGTGCACAGATGGCCAAGTGGCCTCATTGCACAACTGATCAGCGTAGGCCTGATTCTTGTAAGCCCAAGAGGCCCCAATAGATCTTGTAGAATAAGCTGTGACCCTGAAAGGGACAGGCTTCTTCCTTAGATCATAAGCCTTATGAATAGTGGACTTTATCCAAGATGCAGGTCTTCCTGTCCTAGGAATGATGAACAGCGCATCCGATTTCCTGCTAGACTCAGTGCGATGCACATAACACTTGAGACAACGTACCATGTCTAACAAGTGGAGATCCCTCTCCTTGCCAGAGGTAGGGTCTGGGCAGAAAGAGGGCACCACAATCTCCTGATTGATGTGGAACTCAGAGACCACCTTCGGCAGAAACTCCTGAGAAGTGCGAAGCACCGCCTTGTCCTTGTGAAACACGAAATAGGGTGGTTTACAGGGCAGAGCATGTAACACACAATCGCCAGGAGAAAAGCCATTTTCCACATCAACAGGCGTAGAGGAATAGAAGCCAAAGACTCAAATGGGAGGTGCTGAACGCCCAAAACCAAGTTAAGATCCCACTGAGCAGCAGGAATCTTAAAGGCAGGACGAGCATGAGCAATGCCCTGGAAGAAAACCTTAACATCAGGAAGGATGGCAATACGCCTCTGAAAGAAAACAAAAAGCGCAGAAGTCTGAACCTTAAGGGAATGCAAACTGAGGCCCTTATCCACACCGTCCTGCAAGAAGGCTAGGACTGTAGGCAGACCAAAATCCTGAGACAGGTCCTTGTCAGCACACCAAGTCAGAAAGGTCGACCAGACACAATGGTAGATTTTGGAAGAAACAGGTTTGCGGGCACTGAACATAGTAGCCACCACACCAGAAGAGAACCATTTCTTCTTCAATATTGAGGATTCAACTTCCAAGCCATCAAAGCTAGCCGATGAACATCCTCCTTCCACAGGTAACCCTGTAGAAGAAGGTCCGGACGGTAAGGGAGCCGGAATGGCTCCACCACTGACAGATCCAGAATCTCCAGAAAACAAGACTGACGAGGCCAGTACGGAGCAATCAGAATGCCTGGACAACGCTCCAGTTGCAATTTCCGTAACGCCCTGTACAACATTGGGAGGGGAGGAAAGATGTAGGCCAGAGGAAATAACTAAGGAATGGACATCGCATCTACTGCTAGAGCCAGAGGGTCTCTCCACTGAGAACAGAACCTCGGTACCTTCCTGTTGTGTCTCGTCGCCATCAGGTCGATGTAAGGAGGACCCCATTTCTGAACAATGAGGTTGAACACCTGGGTGTAGCTCCCATTCTCCGCTGTCCACTGTGTGTCGACTGAGGAAGTCCACCATGACGTTGTCTACGCCAGGAATGTGCACTGCGGATTTAGCAGGAACGTGTTCTTCTGCCCAGGACAAAATAGCCTTGACCTCTAACCAAGTGGCGAGACGTCTTGTTACGCCTTGCTCCGCCTTGCTTGTTGATGTAAGCCACGGCTATGGCGTTGTCTGACTCCACTCGGACTGGATAGTCCTCCAACTGAAATGTCCAATCTCGAAGGGCATGAAATATCACCCGAAGCTCCAATATGTTGATCGGAAGGAGAGTCCTATGGAGACCACCGGCCCTGAGCGCTCAAGCGACCCAGGACCGCTACCCAGCTGGAGAGGCTGGCATCCGTCGTCACCTTGGTCCAGAAGGGTACCAGGAAGGACTTGCCCTTCAGCAGGTTGGAAAGGTTGAGCTACCATGACAAACTCAGTTCCACATGAAGAAGAAAAAAAAACGACGTCTTCAGAAGATCCGGTTGATCCTTGCACACCTGGATCACAAACCTCTGGAGCTCCCTGGTGTGCGCCATGGCAAACGGAACTGCTTCTATGGTAGAGATTAATTTTGCCACTAGAGAGGATAGCTTCTGGACTGGAACTGGATACTGAGACAGAGTCACGGAAACCCTGTGGGCGATCAGGTGAGCCACCTCGTCTGTGAGGAACACCATGCTCTTCTGAGTGTCGAAGATAAGACCCAGGAAGACTAGACGCTGGGATGGGACAAAATCTGACTTGTCCAAGTTGATGATCCACCCGTGGTGGGTGAGAGCATGAATGCATTGCTGAACTTGCTGATGAAGTTCAGCAGAGGGGGCTTTCAGAAGCACGTCGTCCATGTATGGAGTAACTCTGATGCCATTCCGGTAGAGGACGGACATCAAGGCACCCAGGACACGGTTGAAAACCTGAGGAGTCATCGTCAGACTAAATGGAAGAGCTGAGAACTGAAAATGTCCCCTGTTGTAGGCAAATCTGAGGTATTGCCTGCTCTCCGGATGAATGGCAATGTGTAAGTACGCGTCCTGAAGACCCAGAGAAGGAAGAAACTTCCTGGGGACCTGGCAGCAATGACTGTCCGTAGAGACTCCTGGTGATAATGAGTCCGGGTCACAAAGGAATTGAGGTTCTTCAAGTCCAAAATAAGGCGACAACCGCCGTCCTTTTTGGCGACCACAAAGAGGTTTGAGTAAAAACCCAAACCCCTGTCCTGGATAGGTACCGGCTCTAGAACATCCTTGTCCAGAAGAGATTGAAAAGCTCTGTCGAACAGACTGCGTTTCTCTGCACCCTGAGGTGTGTGAGAAGGACGAAAATTAAAGGGAAGAAGAGAAATGAAAGGGATCTTGTACCCTTCCATCACCACCTGTAAAACCCATGGGTCCGCCACTGAGTCCTCCCAAATGCTGTGATAGTGTCGCAGACGACCACCCACAGCAGAATGTGGACCCAGGTTCAGAGAGTCATGCTGAAGAAGGCTTGGAAGCCTTGGGCTTGGAGGAGACCTTGGGCTTCCATTGCTGTTTGGGCTTGAAGGAGGTACACGGAGCTGAGGGAACCGTCTGGCTCGCTGAACTTATCTCATTGTGAAAGGAACAAAAATACCGGTTACGCTTAAGCGGTAATTTCTTCCTGGGAACCAAGGGTAGAAGAGTACTCTTACCACCTGTGGCCTCACTGATCAGATCCTTAAGATCTGGCCCAAACAAGGAGGTACCCTGAAAGGGTAGGGAAAGTAAAGCTTTCTTAGAAGTAGTATCGGCTGACCAGATCTTGAGCCAAAAAGCTTGTCTGGCTACTACAGACATGGTGGAAACCCTAGCCACCAAACGGATGGCATCAAATAAGGCAGCAGAAACAGTGCTGTTCTTTAGAAATGATGACAAGAAGGCGCAGCTTATCCAAAGTAGGTACATCCTGGCGGACAGCCCAGGTGAGCAGTTCAGTCCAGACCGCAATGGTCAGGTTCACCCGTGCAGCTGCAAATGCTGGACACATAGTAGAACCAGCAATGGCAAAAATGGACTTGAGGGAAACCTCAAGTTTCTTGTCCGTGCAGTCTTTCAGAGTAGAGGCATCAGAGACCGGTAAGGCAGTAGATTTAGATAGCCTGGAAAGAGAAGCATCCACTTTGGGAGGGTGATCCCACTGAGCAAGCACAGCTTCAGAGAAGGGATAAAGCTTGACAAATTTCCTGGACACAGAGTTTCTTGTTATGGGATTTCTTCAGACACAAGGCGGTCAAGAGTGGGGTTAGGTGGAAAGTAAGTAAGGGGCTTTTTAGGCTCCTGGAACACATCAGAGTGGCCAGAAGGAACCTCCTGAACTAAGGGAATGTTAAGAGTAGTTAAGACAGCCCTAATCAGGCCCTCAGCGGAGGGTTCAGGATCAGCTTCAAAACTCAGGAACCCAACACAGAACATTCCTCAACATCTGAATCCACCAGCAGTTCCTCCTCAGAGGAATCTGACACATCAGTTACTCCCTGAGGTTTGGGCAGGGAAGACTTGACTGAGGAGGGGGCCTGACAAGACTGAAAGGCCCCCTGTAACTGGGATGGAAAGAGTTGCAATGTGGACCTAAGGTCCCTAGTTGCAGCCTTGAACTCTTGCACCCAAGCTGGCTCTATTGCAGGGCTGGAGGTCCCTGGAATGCTGTCAGAGACATCAGAACATGCTGGGCATAAGTGACCTGGGAATTCTCTGGGTAGCCCTGAGTGATAGGAAGAGCTAAACAGAGACCCCAGCCTCCTTAGTCTTAGGTCTAACCCCAAGCTCCAGCGGTATAGACATACTCACAGTGTAAATAACCTTACTGTACAATAAATCACCCAATTATAGTGTGTAGGATCAAAGTTTCACCCCAGAAATCACTAAAATAAACTTATCTGGCAGACGAAGGGTTAATCAGCAGAGGAGAGAAGAAGAGTCCAAGCCCTGCGTAGGATACTCGTTCTGGAAAGACCACAAAATGGCTGCCGCGGCGGAAGCCAATCAGAAACGCGCGCGCGAAGCAAGCGCTCATGGGAGATGTAATTTTTCTTAGAAAGTACCCCAAACAGTGCACGAAGCACCCTGAGTCCCCCAACACACTAGAAACATGAACCGGATGATAGAGCAAGGACAGACAAGTAAAATGAGCCATCTCTGAAGTCGTTAGGTTAAACGGTTGCAGAGATATATTTATCCCTGGGCCTCCAATACCTGAATATCAGAATGCGACCGAATGGCACATAGCAGGGATTCTAGGACCAAAACATATAGCAAAGGCAAAAGGGGGCATCCCTGCCCGGTGCCATTTGAAGTAGTAAATGGGTCAGACAGGGTCCCATTCACCTTTACCCTCGTTGTCGGGCCACCGTACAAGGCCTGGACCATCCGCAGGAAACGAGGACCGGACCAGATCTTCCGCAGAACACTAAACAGAAGTGGCCAGCTCACTCTGTCAAAAGCTTTTTCTGAGTCTATTGAAAGCAACACCAAGGGAGTACCAGATTTCGAGACCTCATGGAACAAGGCAATAACTCTAGCAGTGTTGTCTTTGGCCTGGCGACCCATCACAAAGGCCATTTGGTACGAGTGTATAAGAGAAGGCAGTAGGGCCTTCAGACATGTGGCTAAGAGTTTAGCAAACAGCTTAAGGCCCACATTCAAAGTGAAATCAGTCTGTAGCTAGCACAATAACTTGGATCCTTCTCTTCCTTTGGTATGACCAAGATATGCATCTCCAAGGTCTGGAGCACAAAAGCTGAAGAATCCACAATAGAATTGAAGGCCATAGTCATCCACGGCAAGATTGTAGGTAAACATTGTTTATAGTAAGCGGCCAAGAGGCCGTCCGGGCCCGTGCTTTTACCCATAGGTAAAGTGCAGATAGCCCTCTGTATTTCCTCCAACTTGAATGGTTCTTCTAACGTTGCAAGATGTTTCTTCAAGAAGCATTAAATGGAGGACTCCCCACCCTCCCCAGCAGAGTCCACAAAGGTCCCTGGCAAATTGTATAGAGATGCATAAAAGGCCCGAAAGGCATTCGTTATTTGGTCATTTTTAAGGAGCTGGCCACCTCTTACATCTTGTATGCAATGGACCGTTGCAGCACGTTGTTTTTTCCTAACCACTCGAGCCAATAACTTGCTCGACTTGTTTCCCTGCAAGTAAGATCCATATTTATACCTCTGAAACTATTTAAACGTAGCAGAAAGCAGAAGAGACGCCACATCTGACTGTAGCCGGTGTAGTTCCCTGTCCCTGTCAGAGCCAAAGAAAGCTTATGCTCCCGGTCGAGCAGCTTCAACCATGTCAGCTTCTCATTTAAAGATTTCACTCTTTCCCTTTTCTTGAAGGCTCCTATTTTAATAAGTTCACCACGGATAACTGTCTTGTGAGCCTCCCACCATACCAAGGGAGGCACATCGGCAGTAACATTTGTGAGAAAGTATTGTGTCAGGGTCTCGGCTAAGGGAGATCTCACCTCTTCATCTTCTAGAAGGGTTTTGTTTAGTCTCCACGTTGAAGTCCCGGTCCGTTTCCCTGTCACGGACAGATCCACAAAGACCAGACTGTGATCCGACCATGTTGTGACATCGATTTCAGATCTCCCCAGAAACCTAGGGAGTAGCGGTCCAAGAGGAACATGTCTATCCTGGAATACCGACTATGGGACTGGGAGAAAAAAAAAAAATCTCTGTCAAAGGGGTGTTCAAGACGCCAGATGTCAAGTAAGTGAAAGCGTGTAAAGAGTGTCATTGAAATGCCTAAGAACAGTTTTCTTGTAAGAGGACTGAGGAGGGTTGCAATCTTGCGAGGGATCTAGAGGGAAGTTCAAGTCGCCCCCCAGTACAAAGACTCGCTCCCTAAATGAGTCCAGTCTAGTCAGTATGTCCACTAAGAAGGAACCTTTTTTCTCATTGGGAAAATAGACATTCACCAAAGTAATTTTAGTACTAAAGATAGTCCCTTTGAGCATGACAAACCTGCCATTCGGGTCAATGACACTATCCACATGAGTCCAGGGTACAGAGTAGTGCATTAAAATCAACGCCCCCTTGGACTTGGAGTCTGAGGTAGAGTGCTATTGTAAGGGAAAGTGACAAGTGCTTTAGGAGGGGTTTTTGCCTTTGCAAAAATGTGTCTCCTGGAGGAACAAGATTTTAATATCAAGTCCAGTCATATCTAGTATTTCAGCCATAATCTAACCAGTGTGCCATAAGTGAAGTGACAGAGTCTAAAGCCCCACGGAGATCAAGGAGAGTAACAGGGAAAGAGTCGAGAGGGGAAAGGGGGAATACAGTAAGAAGGAGAGGGAGTATAAAAAAAGACAGAGCAGGAAGAAAAGCAAGAAAACAAGGAGCAAACACCATGTAGCGCCAAAAGTATACCCCAAATGGGGTCGCAAAACAAAAACAACCTCCGTGTGAGGCAGAGGGAGCCAACTCACTGAGGCTGTAGGCAGGAACAGTAGCCTGCCTAACAGAAAAGTAAGATCAGGAAAAGCCAAATCGCCTGACCTGAGAGCTTTTCTGAACACATTTGAAAAGAAAGTAAAGCAAACATAGCTGCATATAAGTCAAACATCTCAATAAAAATATTTAACTACTGCCGCACACAGGATGGAGGAAGCTCCCTGCATAGAAAGGGGGAATCCCCGCCAACCAAATGCACGACAGTCCAATCAGCCCCACCTTCCAAATCAGCGTGCCCAGCCGCGTCAGGAGGCCTAGTCTCTGTATTCATGAGGCCAACAAATCACAGAAGTACACCTTCATCACCCATAACAGGCATGGGCCGCCGAATAGAGTCACCCGCTTCCCCATCCCCAAAGGGGGCCACGACCAGGCGACCCCATGTTGCGCACCATCGGTGCCTATCAGAGGGTATAAATGATACAGGCCATGAAGCGGCACGGACTATCATTGCACCCGAGGTGGTGGAAGACACTCTCACAGGGGGCTCCAACCGTCCAACAGTGCAAGTAGCCAACAGCCTCTGTAGCAGAAGTCCCATAATTAACCCAACGGACAATTCCCCAAGTGCCCCACCCATAGTCACCCAAGACCCAGACAGGAGCAACCGGGGGGTCTCAACAATTGACCATCTCCGATCATCTCACACATAGGCTATTGGGTAGCCACACAATTCACCTCCCGTGATAGTCCTTCAGGGCGCCAATATATCAGCAGAATGACTTGGTAGGTAGGGTAAGTATGCAAAGAGATCCACAACAGAGCCATGGTGCACCAGTCCACACCCAGGTCAACTCAATCAGACTCCACTGCGAAAGCTAAGGCCCCATGCTCTGGGTGGACCAGCACCCCCCACAAACCCCCCGATCCCTCCAAACCACAACTCCCCATACAAAACACAGTGAAACAATATTCCTGATCCCGCCTGGGAGAAGGTCCACAAGCAACCAGGACCACCTCCACAACAAATCCCGGGGCACCTCCAAAAAGGAATGCATGCTGAGTAGTAATGCGGGTAGTAGTCCAGGTCCAGGGGTGCAGTCGCAGAAATGAACAATACTCCTGAGCCTCCCTGGAAGAAAGTCTCCAAACAGCCAGGACCACGTCCATAACAAATTCCAGGGTGCCTCCAGAAAGGGATGTGTGTAGAGTAGCCATGCGGTGAGAAAACCCAGTCCAGGGGCTCAGCTACCGGAAAAACACAAGGGGTGAATGGGCTCCTACAGGGTCATAGTAGAAGGTACAGTAGTTCCAGCACCCGGTGTCGCTGGGGGTAGGTGAGACATCAACAGACAAGCACTCGAGGAGTAAAGTGAGAGAGTGGCAACTCCGCCACTGCAGGTCTGTGTAAGAAGACCCAGCTGGCTGGTGTTCAATTCTTAGCTTCAGGTGGAGTTAAGGGGCAATTCAGCTCTTCTTCTCCCAGTCACAGATCCCTCACCTCTCCCTCGATGATGCACATCATCTGGTGCCACCTATTATGGATGATGACATTCGTAAGGCCATTAAATCTACCATGATGGGGAAGAGCCCAGGCCCTGACAGTTTTTCTGTTCTTTATTATAGAAGCTTCCTTTACTCCCTTCTCCCCCATACCAACGTTTTATATAACATCATCCTGGCAGGTGTCCCCTGGCCATAGCATCATTGAGGGCACACAGTACAGGGATTCCCAAACCTGGGAAGGACACCTCCAATAGCGGTAGTTACAGGCCCATCTCCCTTTTGAACAATTACCTTAAATTGTTGGCTAAACTTTGGGCTACCAGTCTACAATCCCTTCTTCTGGCCCTAAAAGCCCCAGAGCAGGTGAGATTTGTGCCGGGTATAGAAACCAGGGACAACATAATCAGAACCATTTCTATAATACAAGCTTTTATGGAAAACCCCATCCCATCGCTCCAGTTGTCGTTAGATGCTGAAAAAGCCTTCAGCTGTGTTAAGTGGACATACATGACAGAAGTCTTGAAGTGGATAGGACTCAGATCTCGCTTCTTAGGTGCCATACTCTCTGTATAAATAGCTCAGGTACTGGTTAATGGTACACTCTGGGCCCCAATCCAGATAAATAATGGAAACTTTCAGGGATGTCCACTTTCCCCGCTGCTTTTTGTCCTTACCCTCGAACCACTCCAAGCCTCCATCCGCTCTAACCCTCCTATCTCTGATATCTGTCTTGATGACAGGAAAATTAAACTCTCCTGCTTTGCTGATGACATTTCAGCCATTCTAACAGATCCCTGCACCTCCCTACACTCTCAAAACCTCCCCTCTCGAAACATATGGGTCCTTCACCAGGATGAAAACAAATCTTACAAAGTCTGAAATATTGGCCCTTAATGTCCTATCCACTTTGCAGACTGTTTTACAATCTGCCTTCCCTTTCCTTGGAATCAAAAAGAACTTAAATATTTGGGCATTTATATTACTCTAATTAAAAAAAAAAATCATGTCCTCTAATTTAACTCATTTAGACAGTGCTCTGCACTATGAAATCTCCTCCTGGGACTGTCTCTTCCTCTCATGGACATGTATAGTTAATTGATCCAAAATGGTACTTCTCCCTAAGATCGAGTACATATAGTAACATAGTTGACTAGGCTGAAAAAAGACATGCATCCATCAAGTCCAGCCCATGCCAAAAACATCCCTGTTGATCCAGAGGAAGGCGAAAAAAAAAACCTGAAGCCATTTCCCATTTAGCCCCAAGTGGGTAAAAAAAAATAATTCCTGACTCCTAATGGATAGTTCCCTTGATCAACAACCCAACTTCACTGAACCCATCTGTCATAATTTTCAATTTTATTCTGTGCTTGATAAGCACCCATTGCTTTTTTGAAAGCAGTTACATTATCTGAGAGTATAACATCCCAAGGCAAAGAATTCCATAGCTTTACCTCCCTTGCTGTAAAAAATCCTTGCCTTTGTTTTACTAGAAAGCGCCTTTCCTCTAGTCTTAATGGATGACCGCTCGTTCTTAGCTCAGCTTTTTGCATAAATAATTAATTGGATAGTTCTTTGTATTGACCTTGAATGTATCTGTAAATCATATCAACCTTTAGACGTCTCTTCTTTAATGTAAACAAACCCAGTTTGGCTAGTCGCTTTTTATAACTGATATCCTCCAATCCCTTTATCAGTTTTTTAGCACGTCTCTTTCCAGTTCAACAATGTATTTTTTAAGAACTGGTGCCCAAAATTGTACTCCATATTCTAGATGAGGCCTAACCAAGGATTTATCTACACCTCTTTTTATGCAGGATAGTGCCCTATTTGTTCTTGCAGCAGCTGAGTGATTTTGCACACTGCTGTGAAGTCTATCGTCTATCAGTACTCCTAAATCTTTCTATAATGAGGATTCCCCAAGCTGTTTCCCATTTAGAGTATATGTAGAACTGTTGTGTTTACTGGGGTTTTCTCTGGTCCTGTGTGATTTAGGGTTATAGCTACGGGGAGTTTGAAAGAATCTGGAGTTAGAATAAAAGCAGGAGTAGTAAATCAGCAGAGTTCTGTGGTGAAGGTAATTTCAAGGGATTTACTGCATTCTCATTTAAATTTGGTTTACTTTACCTTAGAGTGAGCATTAGAGGACAGTATAAATCTATTTGAATTGTAAAACCAAGCATGAGTGATAGCAGGTTAGACAATCTCACGCAGTGCACATCTTGTCACATGTTTGAACACTTGGAGCAATCATTCCAGGGGTCAAACCACTATGCCCAGAGTGAGCATAATTTCTTTTTAGAGTCTAAGATATTGGATTTGGAAAGAAAAATTGCAACATTGCTTGACACTGGAAACCTGGAAAGGAGGTTAGAACTCACAGAGCAGATAGTATGCTGGGTTAGAGGTGAAGAGGGTGGAGCTGTAGATGAGGAGCAACAGGTAGGCAGCTGGGTAACAAAAAAGATGGGAGGTAGTGGGCAGAGATAGAGGAAGGCCAGTTCTGAGTCCACGGATTTGCAAGATTATGTGAAGATGTTGGTGAGGATATCTCAGAAATGGCGATACTGGAGAAGGCTGATTCCTCTAGTAACCAGAGGAATAGTCCTCCTTCCAGGTTAGATGGGATGCAGAGTAGGCAGAAACCAGGGCAGGTGGTGGTAGTAGGGGACTATATTATTAGGAGGGTGGATAGGGTAATATGCCTCCAGGAACGTGAATGCCGAACAGTATGCTGTCTCCCGGGTGCTCAGGTTCGGTATATTACAGACAGGGCAGACAGATTATTGGGAGGGGCTGGAAGCTGTCTTGGTACATATTGCTACCAATGACAAAGTAGGAGGAAGATGGATGTCTCTAAATAATGATTTCAGGGATTTAGGTTGCAAGCTCAAAGCAAGGACCTCTAAGGTAGTGTTTTCTGAAATACTAGCTGTGCCATGCGCCAGTTCAGGTAGGCAGAGGGAACTCTGGGAGCTTAATGCATGGCTCAAGCATTGGTGTAGGAAGGAGGGTTTTGTGACTTTGCTTTTGGGCACAATCTGTATGTGTAATGGGCCATCAGCCATTACTGGGAAACTTTGCTGTGGCCTGGGAAAAATGACTTCTCTCAGAAAAGTTCACTGGGCCAGTGCTAACCAGCAAAAGTAAATAGAAGCAGCCATACATTTAAGTGTCGGTCGTGCCCTGATTGGTCAATCGGAGTTAAAGGGGCGCCATTGACTTAACATAGGGAAAAGTAGGCAGTAAAGGGATTGGTCGGTCAACAGCCCGCCCAAAAATGCTGATAGGCTGACACATCTGTGACGAACTTAACCAGGATTTGTCAGCCGTCTCCAGGCTGCTGATTGGCCAGGGGTTGAAGAGGAATATTCAAACAGACTAAAAAGATGCTTCATCCACCTGGCCATTGTGTAAAATGTGTATTCGAGCCCCTCAGCCTTTTGTCCCAGTGTTTACCCCTCATCAGTCTCTTTGTCTAAATAATGTGATCATGTCTGGATCTTTGTATCCTGTATGCAACTTTTGTCACTGCCTTTTGTGTCCTTTGTTTAATATGCTGTCTTGATGTGATTAACCATGTATAAAAGAATTGAAGTTGGTTGAATAAAGCATTGTTGGCTTTGGAACTTCATCCGTGTCCTGTCACTTTGTTGGTGGTTGGTATCAAGTGTCTCCTTTTGACCCCATCCTAGGAAGCAGCTCTGGGAGAATGACTGGCAAGGCTACCTGCTTGTAGCCCACCTCAGGACAGAGAGACCCGGCACGACGGCCTGAGTCCATCCGCCGACTTAGGTACCCGTTACACTGGTGGCAGTGGTGGGATCTTCTCTCTCACTACACTGAGGGGATCCAAACCACCACCTGGGATCCAGCCGGTAGCATGGCCAAGGCTTACAAACAACGATCAATGGCGGAGCTTCAGCACATGGCGGAGGAACATGGGCAGGACAATCGCAGCATAAAAAAAACCTAACTGGTACAGCTTCTTCCAAGGCATGGATGAGGAGATTATGGAGACGGCGAGGACCATGGATTTACCCTGAAGGACCACTACAGCCCTCGCTCTAACCAATCAGTTTCCCCCGTGGGCCCAGCTGGGCCATTGCCCTGAGCAGATGTAGTGGCAGAGTGGATTGCAAGTCGGTTGGCCTTCATGGGACCCAATCCGCCTCAGGACTTTGTTGCCAGGACTATTATGGCTGTGGAACAAGAATACTTAAAAGAGCTGGATTAACAATGCTCTAGCCTGCCTAGCCCAGCTAGTGAGACCCAAATAAACCAAGCTGAGTATACCTACAAACTGCCCCATCAACTGTTTAAAACCTTTGATGACACGGCAGGGGATATTGACTGGTTTCTCCGGGATTTTGAACAGCAGTGCCGCCAGGTGCAGTTAGAGCACCAAGACTGGATACCCATCCTGGCTGGGAAACTAACGGGGAGGGCAGCTGAGGCTTACAGGGCTATCCCCGAGGAATAGAGTTCAGACTATGCCGAAGTCAAAAGGCGAATGCTGCAAAGGTACACCATACACTTACAGGCAACAGTTTCGGGAAAGTTGTTGACAAGCCAAGTAATGCATACTGAGTGGGTGCACACCTTGGAAAGGGCATGTCGAAACTGGCTCCAGGGCTGTGGAGTGCGGACTTTGGAGGATTGCTGCCAACAGATGCTCCTAGAACAGTTTTTTCACCACATTACCCCAGAAGTGAGGAACTGGGTTCACGATCATAACCCTTGCACTGTCACCAACGCTGCAGAGTTAGTGGATAAATTTCAAGAATCTAGGCAACTGGGACCTTGGGCAGCCACTGTGCATGGTCCCTTAGGGACTGGCGGAGCCCACTCCACCAGGAATAAAGCACCAGCCTCCCTCCCCGCGTCTGCTGGGCCCCATAGAGGACCGCCTGTCCCCAACCTAGATCTAACCCTGGCCCGGAATGCTATCAGTGCCATCAGTGGGGTCACACCCAGCCTAATTACCCACAGAATCGGACCAACCCCGGGCCCCAGTCTGGTCCCTCCCGGTGGGGTCCTTCTACTTCTCAAGCATGCATGTGGACCCGGGCAGTCCACTGTGTTAATGAAGCAGAGGGCAAAGAGTATGACTGGCCATTCCCCAGAGAGATTATGCGGCCACATACGGATGCTTCTCCTTGGGGCTGCTACCATGAGGTGGCCCTTGCCCATGGCTCCCACCCCGACAATAGGAGCCACCACGTTCAGACCATCAAGCTGGATGGATATCCCGCCAAGGGACTAAGGGACTCTGGAGCTATCATCATGTTGGTCCCGCCTTGTTGTCTTTGCCAGCACCAGCGCACCAACCAAGCTGTGGAGGTCAGAGTGGCAGGGGAAAAAATTTATCAGCTACTCATGGCTCATGTTCATCTAGACTGGGGATCTGGTCAAGGCTACAGAACCATAAGGGTCATGCCAGGATTACCCGCTGATGTCCTGCTAGGAAATGATCTTGGATGCCTGGAAAGTCACTTTGCGCCAGAACAAACCCGGGAAGATTGCCAGGCTGTCACCCGCGCTCAAGCCCGACAACCCATGGTAAGCCCCCCTGATGCAACCCCATCACCCCATCCAGTCAACAGCCACTTTGCATGGTCTCCTCCAGTAGCATTCAGGTCCACCCTATGGACAGATCCCTCCCTAGCGGGCTATAGGCAAAGAGCTGGCTGACGGGTAACTGAACCAAGCGGGGAGACAGTTTTTTGGAAAGATGGGTTGCTGTATAGACAGACGTTGTCCACAGGACAGAGGCACACCGAGGTAGATAAGATTCAGTTGTTAGTTCCCTCTGGCCACAGAGCTGCCCTGCTGGCCCTCATGAGGTAACGCTTGCTGGTCACCTCGGGATCAGGCATACAGAGGAGTGACTCACCAGGGCTTTCTTTTGGCCCCAAATATCTAAAAATGTTAGCACATTTTGCCTGACCTGTGACACCTGTCAGAAGGTCGGCAAACGTGGTGACTGACCCCTAGCTCCCTTGCAGCCCTTTCCCATCATCAGGGTACCCTTTCAGCGAGTAGCCATGGACATTGTAGGACCCTTGGCCAGATGTAGCCGCTCATGGAAAAGGTTCAGTCTTACTGTGGTGGATTTCGCAACCCGGTACCTGAATCCTTTGCCCTGCCGAACGTGACTGCAGAGTCCGTGGTTAACGTGTTGGTCACCATTTTTACCCGGGTGGGGATCCCCCAGGAGATATTTTATGACCATGGGATGCAATTCACCTCCTAATTGCGACAACAGGTCTGGAAGTTATGTGGGATTACGTCCACCTAAGCTACCGCGTATCACCCCCCGACGAATGGGCTTGCAAGTGGTTCAATGGAACCTTGACTCAAATGCTCAGGACCTTCACTGACTCCCACAGAGACTGGGAGCAGAACCTGCCTCACCTTCTCTTCGCCTACCGTGAGGTTCCTCAGGAGTCCATGGGCTTCTCTCCATTTGAACTACTGTTTGGGAGACGAGTCCGGGGACCCCTGAACATCCTCTGAGAATATTGGGAAGGGAAGTGTGACACAGAGTAGACCCCAGTCGTAACCTATGTAGTGGGGCTAAGAGACCGCCTGGAGACATTGACGGGCATGGCCCGGCAGAACCTCCAGGACGCCCAGGCCAAACAGAAAAAATACTACAATAGGCAGGCTAAGTTCAGAGGGTTCCTGGTCGGACAAAGTGCTAGCCCTTCATCCAGTAAGAGAGAACAAGCTTCAGACAGCTTGGGAAGGGCCCCACCAGGCAGTGGATCGCCAAAGGGACACCACAAACCTAATAGCCCGTGGCCCCAAGTTGAAAGATAGAAGGGTCTGCCACATTAACGCCCTTAAGCCCTACGAGCAGCGCCCTGAAGACATTTTAGCTATATGTACCCTGGCCAAGAGACAGAAGATAGAGAGATCCCTGACCTTTTGGCCAACTCCTAACCAGACTCCCCCAATAGCCTAGTCACCATGGGGCCGCATATCACCCCCGAGCAGCAGGGACAGCTTCAGGATATGCTGGCACGGTGGCCCACTCTTTTTTCCCCCTTATCTGGCCGTACAGTCCTAACAGACCATAAGGTCGAGACCTTAGGACAGCTCCCTCTCCGACAACCCACTTATCGGGTGCCTGAAGCAGTCAAGTCCCACATCCTGAAGGAGATTCGGGAAATGCAGGAGCTGAGGGTGATTGAGTCCGACAGCCCGTGGGCCTCCCCAGTCATTCTAGTGCCCAAAAAGGATGGTACTACACACTTTTGTGTGGATTACCGGCGACTCAACAAAAAACAGTGACTGACGCCTACCCCATGCCCCGGGTAGATGACCTCCTTGACAGACTTGCTGGAGCCCACTTTGTCACCACCCTGGATCTAAGTAAACGTTACTGGCAGATACCCTTGGCTCCAGAGGCACTGCCCAAATCAGCCTTCATCACCCCGTTTGGCCTGTACCAATTTACAGTCATGCCGTTCGGGATGAAGAACACCCCCGCTACCTTTAAGACATTGGTGGATCGCCTGCTCGATGGGGACCAGGAGTTTGCTTGTGCCTACTTGGATGACATAGCGATCTACAGTGAGTCATGGGAGGAACATCTCCTACATTTAGAGGTCATTTTAGGGAAAGTCCATGAGGCAGGATTGACGATTCGCCCCGACAAGTATCAACTAGGCATGGGGGAGGTACTGTACAGTCATCGGGTAGGCAGCGGGTGCCAACGTCCTGAACCAGCCAAAATAGAGGCCTATAGTTAACTGACCTCAGCCCCAGACCAAGAAACTGGTCCTAGCTTTCTTGGGGACAGCTGGCTACTACCGAAGGTTCATCCCCCGGTACAGAGACCTGGCAAAACCATTGACTGACCTCACTAGAAAAGGATTGCCCCGAGTAGTAAACTGGACCCCAGCCTGTGCCCAGTCATTTGAAGCCCTGAAGACTGCTTTAGGCCAAGCTGCCCCCAATTTTAACCAACCCTTTCTGGTTTACACAAATGCATCAAACGTCGGATTGGGAGCAGTGTTAAGCCACGTCAACTCTACAGAACAAGAACACCCGGTCGCCTGCCAAAGCTGCAAGCTGCTGGACCAGGAGGTGGGATACATGGCAAATGAAAAAAAATGCCTGGCCCTGGTCTGGGAAATTAAAAGATTTCAGCCATACCTGTACGGGCAGGAGTTTACTGTGCTAACGGACCACAACTCGCTAGTGTGGCTGAACAAAACTTCTGGAGATAATGGCCGCTTGTTGCGATGGAGCTTGGCCCTACAGCCCTACACGTTTACCGTACAATACCAGTCAGGAAAACACAACCGGAACGCAGATGGGTTGTCCAGGCAAGAGGATGCCTAAACCCAGCGAACCTACTGATTTTGTTTTCCCAAGTCTTCTTTCTGGATTATTAGAGGACTTGGATGCTTGAAAGGGGGTAGGGGGGTGTAGCGTGCCATTGACTTTTACTGGGAAACTTTACTGTGGTCTGGGAAAAACTACTTCTCTCACAAAAGACTGAGTTCACCAGGCCTGCGCTAGCCGGCAAAAGTAAATGCAAGCCGTCATACGTTTAAATATCGGTCGGGCCCTGATTGGTCAAAGGGGCACCATTGACTTAACACAGGGAAAAGTTGGAGGCTCAGGGATTTGTTCGGTCAATGGCCCGCCCAAAAATTCTGATAGCCTGATACATCCGTGACAAACTTAACCAGGATTGTTCAGCTGTTTCCAGGCTGCTGGCCAGGGATTGAAGCGGAATATTCAAAAAGACTAAAAAGATGCTTCATCCCCCTGGCCATTGTGTATTTGAGCCCCTCAGCCTTTTGTCCCAGTGTTTACCCCTCATCAGTCTTTGTCTAAATAATGTGATCATGTCTGGATCTTTGTATCCTGTATGCACATTTTGTCACTGCCTTTTGTGTCCTTTGTTTAATATGCTGTCTTGGTGTGATTAACCATGTATAAAAGAACTGAAGTTGGTTGAATAAAGTGTTGTTGGCTTTGGAACTTCATCCGTGTCCTGTCACTTTGTTGGTGGATGGTATCAAGGGTCTCCTTTTGACCCTCATCCTAGGAAGCAGCTCTGGGAGAATGATTTATATGATTGGCTGTAAATATAGAAGGCTATTCCCTGTTTAGGAGAGACAGGATTAATAGAAAATGGGGAGGTGTGTGCTTATATTTGAAACCAGAGCTAAATCCAATTTTGAGGGGTGATATTAGTGAGGACACTGGCCAAAATGTGGAGTCCTTTTGGGTAGAAATTGAGACTAAATGTGGTGTAAAAGGCAATAAAAAGATGGGTATATGCTACAAACCACCAAATATTGATGACAATGTTGAGGCCCAACTGCTATTGCAAATGAGGAAAGCTGCCCAGCTTGGGCATACTATAATTATGGGAGATTTTAACTATACAGATATCAACTGGAAAAATGAGACCTGTCAGGGAAGCAGGTTTGTGAGCATGCTTCAGGAAAGCTACATATCACAAATGATGGAAGTGTCGACAAGAAATAGCAATGTATTGGACCTAGTGATAACGAATAACATAGAAATGGTATCCAATACTAAGGTAAGTGAACATTTGGGAAACAGTGATCACAACATGGTTACTGTATAGGTTTGACCAAAACTCTTAATTTTAAAAAACCTAACTTCAAATCGTTAAGAGCTTCAATGCAACACACAGACTGCGATAAATTATTTAAAGCCAAAAATAATGAGGAAAAATGGTCAGAATTCAAATTTAGGTTGCAGAAATGTACCCAACAGTATATACCAATGGGGAACAAATACAAAAGAAGTAAATCCCAGCCAGTGTGGTTAACTGCACATGTAAAGAAGGAAATGGCAAGGAAAAAAAGCATTTAAACTATTTAGGTCTCAAGAAACTGAACATTCTTTCTTAAAATACAGGAAGTCCAACAACGATTGTAAGAAGGCAATTAGGGTAGCAAAAATAGATAATGAAACTCAAATTGCAAGGGAGAGCAAGACTGATCCAAAAACATTTTTCAAATATATAAATAGAAAACATCTTAAGAGGGAGTGCATTGGACCTTTCAAATATTAGATGGGTTAGTTAGAGAGGATAAGGAAAAGGCCGATGTACTAAACGCTTTCTTAGCATCAGTATATACATGGGAATATGGAATGGTAGAAAAGCCTCAACAAGTAACAAATAAAACAATACAATTATCAGATATTGGGTTAACTCAAGAAGATGTCAAGAGAAGGCTGAAAAAAATTAAGACTGACAAAGCACCGGGTCCTGATGGTATACATCCAAGGGTTCTTCAGGAACTCAGTGCAGTGTTAGCAAGCCCCCTATATTTACTTTTTACATATTTAAAGATTCTCTCACCACAGGTTTAGTGCCACAAGACTGGCAAAGAGCCAATGTAGTGCCTCTATTTAAGTAGGGAAGTAAAACCTTGGGAATTATAGACCTGTGAGTTTGACCTCTGTAGTGGGAAAACTGCTAGAAGGGATAATAAGGGACTATATACACAAAAAAATAGATTATTAGCAGGAATCAACATGGTTTTATGAGGAATAGATCATGCCAATCTAATCTTTTCAGCTTCTATGAGGAAGTAAGTAGCAACTTAGGTGGTAAAGCAGTTGATGTAGTATATATCTAGATTTTGCAAAGGCATACAGTGCCACACAGAAGGCTGGGGTATAAAATAAGGAAATTGGGACTAGGGGATAACCTTTGCAATTGGATACAAAACTGGTTGAAGGATAGGAAACAGTGTGTGGTTGTAAATGGACAATTCTCCAATACAGTTAAAGTGGAGAGGGGAGTACCTCAGGGTTCAGGTTAGGTCCTCTGTTTTTTAATATGTTTTATAAATGACCTGGAAATAGATATAGAAAGCACAATATCAATATTTGCAGATGACACTAAATTAGGCAGTGTAATTAATTCAGAACAGGATATTTGCTGTCTACAGAGGGATTTACATAAAATAGCAGATTAGGCAAACAAATGGAATATGACGTTTAATGTGGGAAAGTGTAAAGTCATGCATTTGGGAGGAAATAATCCCAAGGCTACTTATGAACTTAATTGAATCATTTTAGGGGACTTGTTGCTAGAGAAAGACCTGGGTATTCTTGTAAACTACAAACTTGGAAACAGTGACCAGTGACAAATAGCAGTAGCAAAAGCAAACAAAATCCTGTCTTGCATAAAGAGGGGTATTGAAGCAAGAGTGGATAACATCATTTTGCCATTTTACAAATCATTGGTAAGATCTCACCTCGATTATGTAATACAGTTTTGGGCACCAGTTCTGAAAAAGGATATACTAGAACTAGAGAGGGTACAGCGAAGAGCAACAAAATTATTTAAGGGAATGGAGGACTTGACATATGAGGAACGACTAGACAAACTTGGTTTATTTACTCTACAGAAAAGACGACTAAGAGGAAATCTTATCACATTGTACAAGTATATGAGAGGTCAATACAATGATATCTGTGTGTGAGCTATTCATTCCAAAGCCTGATCAGGTGACCAGGGGACACCCCTTGAGATAAGAGGAAAGGAGGTTTCGACTTCAGCAAAGGAAGTTTTTTTTTACAGTAAGGTCTGTTAAATTGTAGAATTCCTTGGAGGAGGTGGTTATGACAGATACAATGGATACATTTAAGAGAAGATTAGATACATTTCTTCCAAAAGGGAACATACAGGGTTATACTGTATATTAGTAGGCAAACCAGGAAGGTCTGATAAAGACTAACTTATTTGGTCGCAGGAAAGCTATACAGTTCTCATGTCAATAGGGTATGAGGCAAAGGTTGAACTTGATGGACTTGTGTCTTTATTCAAACTAATTTACTATGTTACTATATTTACTATGTAAGGTCACAAATGGTCGACAGTCTGCATGCACCCTAGGACGGACAACGTTGAAAGGGCAGGACGCCCACTTCCACCCCCAACCATGCCCTGAAACAGTGAGGGGACTGTAGCTTGTGCTTCTGCTATTTGTTACTGGTCACTGTTTCCAAGTTTGTAGTTTACAAGAATACCCAGGTCTTTCTCTAGCAACAAGTCCCCTAAAATGAGTCCATTAAGTTCATAAGTAGCCTTGGGATTATTTCCTCCCAAATGCATGACTTTACACTTTCCCACATTAAACTTCATATTCCATTTGTTTGCCTAATCTGCTATTTTATGTAAATCCCTCTGTAGAGAGTGATTAATTACACTGCATAATTTAGTGTCATCTGCAAATATTGATATTTTGCTTTCTATATCTATTTCCAGGTCATTTAAACATGTTAAAAAGCAGAGGACCTAAAACTGAACCCTGAGGTACTCCCCTCTCCACTTTAACTGTATTGGAGAATTGTCCATTTACAACCAAACACTGTTCCCTATCCTTCAACCAGTTTTGTATCCAATTGCAAAGGTTATCCCCTAGTCCCAATTTACTTATTTTATACCCCAACCTTCTTTGTTGATGTGGGAGATCCTACAAATGGGATCCAGGGACCAAAATCCATCAAGAATTGTACTTCCCCACCAGTCATGTGATAATAGAGATTTTCCATCTACAGTGTTTCCAGTCAAAGGCAGTGTGGGGGAGGTCGGAGGACTTCCAAAGCCTAGGGACACACTCTTTAGCAACCATGATCAAGAGGAGCCACAATCTGAGTTGACATCTTGGCCAACCATGGGTTGTGGGAAGACAGAGAGTAGGAAAGTTTCTGGGATGTAAGAAAGACCCGAAAGTATTGGGAGACGACTTATGGCAGGACCACCTCATGTGGAGCAAGGTTCCCCTCAACTGGCTGCATCACCAGCTAAGGTCAGACTGAACTGGGAGGTATTTAGCTATGAGGAAGAGGGTTCTATACCAATTTATAATTAGTTTCCCTAAGGTGTATAACAAGGGATTAATTTATGCTTCATTTGAAAGGAAGATGACCACTGATCATCCGTGAAGGATAAACCTAAATCTAGACCGGCGCATGATAGGTGCAGGAGCAAGTAATAGAGGCTAGATATGGGTCATTCTGAGAGAGTCGGGGTCAGGAGCAGGGATTCAAAAGATGAGAGGGAATGAGGGGCATAGCCCAGAGGAATTTGAAGGTAACTCCAGAATTCAGTAGGTGGAAATCCATATTCATTTTTTAAATAATTCCTCCTCTCTTGTCTGTGGGTAGGGACTAGGGATGGGCGAAAGTTCTCACCTCAACACTGAAATACGTGAAAATTGGCACTTTCTACCTAGTGGAACATTTCCTACAAATTGTTGTTTTTCCACTTTTTTCTCCTAACTCATTGCTTTGAAATCAATGGGAAGACTGAATTTACACACAACACATACAAATGTAGGCATTATGTAAAAGGTGGGTTTGAGGGTGCCTGTGTTGGTGGAGTCTGGGGAATCAGTTGAAAAGGGATTTTTTTTTGGGGGGGGGTTGTTGACTGGGATTGGGGGGGGGTAAGATAATAAATAAATAAGTAAATAATGATATTAAAAAATAAGATAAAAAATTGGTATCACAGAAACAAGGACCCACCTGATGTAAACCGTAACTGGGGCAGACTGATACTTGATGGGACAGAGTATTTTGTACAGGATTATTTATAGGACTTGTTGCTAGAGGCCCAAACCCTGAGAAAACATTGTTTGTATTACTTAGACTTGTTAGAGGCCCAATCCCTGTTAGGCCAGAGCCCTGAAGAAAACATTGATTTTTAGGACTTAGACTTGTTGTAAGCAGTCCAAGCCTGAATAAACATTGATTTATATGACTTAAGCTTGTTTTTAGAGACCCAAGTCCTGATGAAACATTGCTTTGTATGACAGACTTGTTGTTAGTGGCCCAAGCCCTGAGGAAACATTGATTTGTATGACTTAGACTTGTTAGGCAAAAGCCTTGAGGAAATACTTATTTTCTGGACTGAAGACTTGGTGATACAGGCCCAAGCCCTGTGGAAACATTGATTTGTAGGACTTAGGCTTGTTGTTAGAGGCCCTACCTGAGAAAACATTGATTTGTAGGACTTAGTCTTGTTAGGAACAAGCCTTGAAGAAAACATTGATTTGTAGGACTTAGACTTGTTACTAGTGGCCCAATCCCTGTGGAAACATTGATTTGTAGGACTTAGGCTTGTTAATAAAGGCCCACACCCTGATGAAAATAGTTTTTTTAGGACTTAGTCTTATTAAGCACAAGCCCTGAGGAAACACTGATTTGTAGGACGTAGACATGTTATGCACAAGCCATGAGGAAACATTGATTTGTAGGGCTTACACTTGTTTGGCACAAACACTGAGGAAAAATTGATTTGTGGGACATACATTGTTAGGTCCAAGGCCTAAGGAAACATTGATTTGTAGGACTTAGGCTTGTTGATAGAGGCCCAAGCCCTGAAGAAACACTGATTTGTAGGACTTAGACTTGTTGTTAGAGGCTCAAGTCCAAGGGAAAATTTGCTTTTTAGGACTTAGGGCTAGATTTAAAGGCAGCCGTTAAACCAGCCGCTAAGTGAAAAAGGCACATCGCTCGCAAATAATACAGGAGTTACGGCAGATTCAATAGGTACTCTACAAGAATAGCTATCGAGCGTAGGCACACAAAAAACACGTAACACAAAAGCCGTTGTCGCTCATGTTAATGCACATCGGGCGGCCAAATCACACAATAACTGCGCTCAAAACAACATCTAACATAACGGCTGCCGTTGTCAAACAACCATGATTGATGCAAAAACAAATTCAAACACACAGCCAATCACAAAGCCCCAATGTATCAAATAACTTCAAATACACCTATATATACCCAAAAATAACCGTCACACACTGTCTGTTATCGAGTTCTTCAGAGCCAGATATCAGGACCCAGGAGCGGAGGATAGTCATTAGAGAGAGGGAGACAGGAGCGTTCATTGGAGGTAGAGGAGTTTTTTGCAGTTTGGAGAGAGGAGAGAGGTGCACTAAATATACACATATCACACTTTTGCACATATTACATACACACACATACAAACACATACATATACATACACATAGTCCTTTTATTTTATAACACCTTACAGATTTTACTTTTTATTTTGACAGTGTGAATCTGGGAGTGAAAGTGTGTGACAGAGAGTGAGTGGATCGAGTGTGTCTGTGAGGGCCTGTGGGAGTGCCTGGGTGTGACTGGGTGAGTGATGGCCAGGAGAGGAGGACAGGAGAGAGGGATGGGGAAAGTAGTGGAGGAGGAGGAAGCTCAGGAGGGGATCCCTCAGCAGAGCAGGGGTGCTAGAGGGAGATCTGCAGGGCTGAGGGGGACCCGGCCCACAAGAGCAGGCACACGCAGGACAGGGACAGAACCTGCAGTGGGACGAGGGGTAGTTGCTGGGGAGCAACACACACAGTCAGGGTCAGACCAGGCAGGGCACTCCGGCTCAGAATCCTCCCATGCCGGAGCTGACGAGGGCAGGATCAGGGACCCCAAATACACAGAGGAGGAGAACACGGCTCTCGTGGAAGCTGTCCTGGAGAGGCAGAGTGTTCTCCACCCAACGGCGAAGGTCCCTGGCCTGTCAGCGAGGAGGAAGGCAGCCTGGAACCAGATATGCAGCCGGGTCAACGCGGTGGCTCCATGCAGGCGGGACTTGGAGTCCATCAAAAAGAGATAGGGCGACTGCCGGAGGGTCGTCAAGAACAAGATGACAGAGTTCGCCAAGCACGCCCGAGGCACTGGAGGTGGACCAGCAGTCCCTATCACCTTCTGCGGCTGGGAGGAGATGGTGCGGCAGACCATGTCCCCGACCCTGATCGAGGGGGTCATTGGAGGAACTGACACTGGGGATGAGAGTAGCCTCCACACTACCGGTAAGTGCAACACTACAGAACAACACACTACAGCAACCAACACCAGCTGCACACACAGTCACACCTCAACACATGTCCATCACTCAGCCATACAACTGCACCAACACAGCACCATGAGGGTTAAAAAGGACACAACACCTGGACAAATGACAACATCCAACTTGGGACAAACCTGTCAAAGTCCTACTTCAACCCTCCTGTCGCTGTGCTCATCACACACAATACACAAACCGTTATGTTCAAAATGTCATCTGTTAAATATCATCACTGTTCACACACAATGTCACCCATGTCTACACCCCCACCCTAACCCCTTGAGTGCTAGAGGGATCATCAATGCATCAATCAACAATGCATTGGCAACCCCTCTGGTACTCAAGGGGTTAACCAGACAACAAGTCAATAGGCCAACGATCACATGCTACACAGGGGACATTCACTAAGCGGTGACAAACAGATGGTGGACATAAAGTAACCCTCACACACCCTCACTTCACCAATACCAGTGTTAGTCCATGGAGAATATGCGAAAACAAGAATCAAGTTTATAAGGTCCCATTGTACAGACTCCATGGAAAACACTGGCAATGGGGAAAGGAGATCACTGGAGAAGTCACCATCATGTTCACTTCATCAGTTCTACATCACCGCTTACTGAATCACAAAAAGGGGGCATCAGGTCATACATCACAGTGTCACACAGAATAAATGCTTGTAGGTGCAACACACTGGCCGAAAACTATTACACAGAATTCAAGCTGGAAAATGTAGGCATTGGTGCTGTGGCTGCAATCATTTACTCGGACTTGAAATTACATATCCCATATCCCATATCTGATTCCCACATGGATCCACAGGGGTGCTGATGCCATGGATGGATGGTACACCAGCCGCTCTTTGCAGGATACACATGGGAAACAAATAGCAAACATCATTGTACCTTGGTCACCAACAGGCCATGACTGATGGATATCTAGGATTGAGTACGGTTGCCTCACACAGAAGGATGGATGGGCTCATACACAGAAAAAAACAGGCCTCAATCAAAGATATCCCTCAGTACTGGCTGGATTGTTGCCCTTAGGATTCAAATGTTTGTTACTAAATATGTTCCAACACGATGTGAACACAGATCACTTCACTGGATGTGATTGCCTTACTGGACAGATATGTGCACCCATCACAAATCAACCTACATTGCTAACATCCAAATACACATACATAGTATATCACACTTAATGTAGATGGGATATACGAGGTATGTTCATATCCATCATATCAATACAATGTCTTGTTGGATGGGTGCACATGTATAGCCAGTAAGACAATCACACCTACTGAACTGCTCTCTGGCTTCACATCTTGGAAGGATATTACTGTATCCATATGAAGGGTACATATCCACATACATATATGACCATTTCTACTTGTGTGTCACTGTAATGGGATAGCAATGGGTAATGTCATCATGATGTCATATCATTGCCATCGTTAACAAATGTGTCTTGATCTAAGTCCTATCCCTCCAACACTCATGGTTATACAGATATTGTGACAGGTGGAGATATCTATCATGTGACCACACGGAGGCTCTTCAGGAGAGCCAAAGTCGCAACATGTCGAGATAAATACCTCTTTGGAATGGTCCACAGAGTGTGCTTGCAAAACATGCACACTCTGTACACCATTCCAATTAAGTATTGTTCTCCAAATGGGGCGATTTGGGCTCTGCTGAAGAGCCCTCGTGTGGACAAATGACTGAAATCTACATCTGGCACATAAAGCAATATCTGAACAACCATGAGGGTAGGAGGGATAGGACTAACAGAGAACAACATCTGTTGTCACAATCCCTACAATCTGACATCAAGGTGGACTTAACCTTTGCCATCCCTACAAGTTGTGAAGACAAATATATGTTGTCGGATTCCCCCCCCCCCCCCGAGTTAAACAATGGTATTCCTACTGCTGAAAGGTGTGTTGATACAAAAGGTATCACAGCTCAGACGTGGATATGTCAGGGGCAATATCCCAGTGGCATGAAATTGTACAGTGGTGCTGTTACTACGCAATCATATGGACAGCTCTGGTACAGGGACCAGATATCTACATGGGAGGGTGTTGCAACAGCCCCACTGTACTATTTTGGCCCACTGTGATATTGCACCTCAGAATGAAACCTTCACCTATAATAACTCAAACAACACCTTTCAGCAGTGGGAGTACCCTTGTTTACCCAGGGGGATTAACCCAAACACATATATTTGTCTTCACCACATATCAAAGTATAACTGTCTCCACAAACATATGGCTAAGGTCTCTAATCACAACATCTTATTTCTCCACACAGCTTACGGCCCTCAAGCCCAGCGGGAGCCAGTGGAGGAGGCTATGTCACCCCCCAGTGAGGAGTACACAGAGGAGGGGACCAGCCGGTGGTCACCTTACCCACCATCACCATCCCCTCCACCACAGGCTGGACCACCACAACCTGCACCACCACAGGCTGCACCACCACAAGCTGAACCACCACAGGCTGCACCACCACAGGCTGGACCACCACAAGCTGCACCTCCCCAGTACAGTGGCTGGATGCCACAGGAGAAGAGGTGGACATATCCATCCACCTCCACCAGCTACTACCCTCCTTCAGCAGCACCACCACCGCCAGGGAGACAATGGCTGCCAGGGACAGTGGCCACCACCCAATATGGGCCATATGCCTCACAGATAAACCCACCCTCCTGGTTGGCTCCACAGCATGCCCCAAGGTATGATCCGAGGTGGGGTCCCACCACCTATTAGTGGCCACCATATGACCCTTGGCCACTGGACTACCCACACCTGGGCCTGATTGGTGAGCCCCAGCGCCCCCTACCCAGGGACATATTCACACCTCCACCAGCACACACATCATTGGGCAGCTCGGGATCACTTGATGTGGTGGGCATATGCCCATCATCTGCACCAGCCACTCCAACAGCAGCCACAGCACCCTCAGCAGCAGCAGAGGAAACAGCACCTCCAACAGCAGAGGAAACAGCACCTCCAGCAGAGGAGGAAACAGCACCCTCAGCAGAGGAGGAAACAGCACCCTCAGCAGCAGAGGAGGAAACAGCACCCTCAGCAGCAGAGGAGGAAACAGCAGCACCAGGGACACCGGGCACATCCACCTCCAGCACCGCACGCCTCACAGGGATGGAGGCGGAGTGTATGGCCCTTCAGAGGAGACTACTCCGGTCGAGCAGGAGTACTGACAGCAACATCACCAGGAGCAGGAGGCAATCCAGGAGGAACATTGGCCAATTGGAGACCAGAATCCAAGCCCTGGAGTCGGAGGTGGCCAGGGGGAACACACTACTCCAGCAGCTCAGGACTGGTGTGATGGACATGTTGACCCAGGTCCTTGTGGAGTTGAGGGAGATCAACCGCAGGGAGAACCTGAGGATGGAGAGGGCGAACTTGCGTTCCACCGAGGGGTCTACTTCAACCACCACCCCCTCCAGTGTTACCCCTGAAGCCACACCTAGGGGGCAGAGGGTTACCAGGAGATCCACAAGGGCATCCACCTCTGGCACCCAGGCTAAGCCCCCCCCCACAAAAAAGGAAAAAATGAAAGGCCCAACCTGTCAACTTTCCCCTCAATAAAAAAAACATTTTAGTTTTATTCCTGTCTGATCTGTTGTGTCTTCAGTTATGGATTGTGTGGCAGGGTTGTCTCCAATGCATTGCCATACAATGCAGTGAACACAACCTCTGCCTGGCTGAAATGTTAGTGGGATGCTACAACATGGGTTCACACACACACCGTTGTACAAATTCAACATGTAATACATCCCTGGAGCCATATTACACCACTGTGTTATATGGCTGTGTTGTGTGTTGAATTTGAACATCAAAACATACCCCTTAGCACAACACATGGTACAACATTGAACATTCGTCTACATCATATGTTGTGTTTAACCCTTTGAGTGCCAGAGTGGTAGGCAACACATCGCAAAGAAATGTGCTGGGGACCACTCTTGCACTCAGTGGGTTAATGAGATTAGCAGACAAACAGCTCTGTGACTTAGCGGGGATATTACAAGCAGGACAGCTAAATGGGACATGTATCCATATTGTCTTGGATTCACACACTCATTGTGCAACTGACTTACTGGGGAAGCTAATGTTTTTAACCTAGGATTTCAATGTGTAGCACACACATTGATATCCTGGGGTGAGCATTGGTGTCTCCAGTAAGTTGAGTTGCTGTTTCCCTAAGCATGTAACAACAGACTTCACCAGTGATAACACATGTCCACTTAGTCTGTTTGTTCGTTGATATAGCCCATGTACTGAGATATGTCAAAGTGGAGCAAAATCTCAGAACATTGATTATACTGAGCAATACAGAATATGTGGACATGTATTCACTGTGGAAGTATGTCCCCTGTATCACCTCTTTATCACTCCCACAACACATTGGTGCATCATTGCCACCATCATCTGTTTGCATGGATACATCACAGAGTCTACTCACTGGCAAACAAGTGGTGGGCTCCTGTGATGTGGGTGATGCCTTTCCATGTATGGGGGATACTCTATCCTGGGTGTGGTTACGCATTGACAAATGTGTTCTCAAATATATCCTCTTACAGACACAGATTGAATGTTGATGGTTCATCTTTATTGTGTCTCAAAGTACATTAGAATGTACATGTGTTTCTGTGTGTATTGCCTATATGCATTTAACACCTGTATGTGAACACTAAATGTACTTTGAAACTAAATTGTACCACTTCAGTAACACTGCTGCCCTGCTCATGTGTTGTCCACAAGGTTTGACAACTCTGTAGTTGAGCATCCTAACTGTACAGGTAATAACACTCAAGAAATGGTGTTTTCTGTGTCTCTATGAGAATGTTCCAGTAGAGGTTTGTGTGAACCTCAGGTCAAACTTTGCATCACCAACAACATCACCATAAACAGCAAGGGGTGATCTTCATGAAGGTGTTGTCAAGACATCAATCCAGTCACATGGAAGATCTTCAGTTCAAGGATGGATCATGTTACGGATGCCTGCGGGACAAGAGGACAGGATTTGGAGCAGTGGACCTGAACTGATCATCAAGCAACAACAATTTAGTCTTTTTAATCCCCTCAATCTTCTTGATTACAGGTGTGTACACAAACCATTGCTTGACAATGTGTTGTGTACTCATCTGTAACCAATTCTGTGGGGAACTTAGGACATGTGCACTAGCCCTATGGATTTGTGACCCTGAAATGTATACACACATTAACAAGTGTTCTGAGAGCTCCATGGAACAAATGACATTGTGCTGCCACTGTGAAAGTGACAGTAGCAGCCCAATGTCATTTGTTCTATGGAACTGTTAGGACATATTTGTTGATGTGTGTATTCATGTCGGGGGCACATTGGTCTGCACACTCACAGGTCAGCATGAAGTCCCTGGTAATCTGATCTACGTCTCATGACCTCTACATTGTGTGCCCATACCACTGTACATCCACCCCTGTGCTGCTCTTCTCAGCTGTAGCACAGTACAGGTCCAATATTGAGTCTAATGTCCCTTCTAATGCATATCATTAGATAATACTCTTTCGCTACTGGGCTAGCATGGTTGTTCAGGCTATAATCATGGCATATCCAGTTGGTTGCTGTCAATCAAACCGTGTAAGGTGATGAACATGGGTAATATGTTGTACCTTGTTTCTCCTGTGGGTGTGCGTGATATCCTTGGGGTCTGTATGTCAACGTGGAGAGTGGAATGGAGGATGGTTGTTGAGTCCACACACACAATTTGCCACGTCCACTGCCAGTGCAGTGCTGTGTCACTGTTCCTGTGGGGTGAGACAGAACAAAATGTGCAGTGTGGTTAGTGTCACAGGACTGATGGGGGACTTGCATGGATTGTTTGCATGCATGTGTTATACTCACAGGTGAAGTGTTCCGTGATGAGCCTGTCTCTGATCTGTGCCCCTCTCATGGTCTCCTCCACATGCCCGATGTCCATGGCCACTTCCTGTATGGGGGGGTCCGGGATGTGATCCAACAGTCTGGTGTCCACTGCGATGTTGTACAGTATTGCGCACGCCACAGTGATGTCACACACCTTAGCCGGTGCATACTGCAGTGCTCCCCCAGAGTGGTCCAGACATCGGAATCTTGACTTGAGAAGCCCAAATGTCCGCTCAATAGCATTCCTCATTCTGGCATGAGCCTGGTTGTAGCTTTCCTGGGCATGTGTTTGGGGATTGGCCAGAGGGGTCAGTAGCCAGGACTTGCATCCATAGCCAGCATCACCTGTGTAATGTGAGTGACATGGTGAGACAGGGAGCACATGTTGTGTGAATGATGTTTGTGTGGTGGACGTAGTATCTGTGGGTCAGGTGCATGCTGAGCAGCGTGGTGTGTACGCCTGTGTATGTGGTGTGATTTTGTTTTGTGAACTCACCCACTAGCCATCCCCCTGTAAAGGTTCCATTCTCAAAATCTCTGTGGACTGAGGAGTTTTGTACAATGTATGCATCATGTGTGCTGCCAGGATATTTTGCACAGACATTCATGATCCTCATGTTGCTGTCACACACCATCTGCACGTTGATGGAGTGGAAGTTTTTCCTGTTGATGAATATCTGTGCGTCATGTGCTGGGGCCTTAATCCGGACATGGGTGCAATCTATAGCACCCATGACCCTGGGCATGCCTCCCTTTGCGTAAAAGGCCTGCTTGACGTGTATCCAGTCCATGTCGGTGGTGGGAAAATGTATATAGGTACTGGCCTTGCTTTTGAGGGCTGGCAGGACCTGGGCCAGCACTCTGGAGAATGTGGCCTGTGACATGCCAGATGCGTAACCCTCAGTGGACTGGAAGGCCCCGCTTGCCATGAAGTGTATGGCACAGAGTAGTTTCTGCAGGCCAGTTAGGGCATGGTTGTGGATGTAGATGGGATCCACCTGCTCCTTGGTGACCTCATACAAGGCAATGATGCTGTCAGGCCTCCTGACCTGACCTGTAGCGATCAATGACCTCGTCATCAGCCATTCCAAAGAGGGTGACCCTTGGGCGGTATACCCTGGGCCTTGGTGGTCGTCTATACATCCTGTGCCCTCCAGGTGGGGATGGACTCCTGTGTGGCTGCTGAGCTAGAGCCTCCTCACTTGCAACAGGTGAAGGCTGTTGATGAGGCGTGCTTGGAGGTTGCTGATGTTCCCTAGCTCTCTCCCTTGCACGCCTTCTCCGCAGTCTTCACAACAATATGTAACCCAACATACTGTTTGCTGTCTCTATCTGTCTCTCTCTCTCTCTATCTATCTCTCTCTCTCTCTTTCTCTCCCTCCCTGAGTGGAAAACAAGCCACAAGTGAGTGTGTTGAGTTGTCCCTTTAAGTACTTGCTAGGGCGTTGTGTGGGTGTGGTGATGAGGTGAGTGCTGACCAATGGTGAGTTGTTTTTGTCCAGGTAAGTGTTTGCAGGTGTGTGTGTGTTATAAGATGTGGTGTGTTGTGCTTGTTCTGTGTGTGCCATTTTCGGGTGTGCAGTTGTGGGGTGCAGGTCGCGTGTTGATGTTGCCCAGGTGAGCTTGTATTTGCAGGTGTCCGCTTTGTGTGATGACCCCCATTGTTCCGTGCCATGTTGTGTTGTTGTTTTTTTGTGTGTCGTTGTCCCTGTGGTGTTGGTTGTTGTTGTGTGTGTAGTGATTTGTGTTGTGTGTGCATGTTTTCGTGTTGTTTTGGCATTGCACGGGTTAATTTTCCCATTTACATGGTTGTGCGGTAAGCCTTTTGTGTCTTTTCCTCTGTAACGGGTGTTTTGTTTTGGCCGTTAAGTGTCTAACGGCTAAGAAAAGTGGGTCTTAACTTTTATCCGTTAGGTGTATCTTTTTTTCAGCCGTTATCAGTACCGCAAGCCTTTGAATAGCTCTGGGGTATGTTGTTGAATGCGTCTGAATGCACGTAAGTGTATCGGCCGTTAGGATTGTGCAACTGCCGTTAGCTGTTGTTTAGACGGATCTTTGAATTGCAACATGACACTTAACGCACCCGTTAGTGATTTTTTTTGCTGTCTGGACCACTCGGGGGGAGCACTGCAGTATGCACCTGGAAAGGTGTGCAACATCATTGTGGCGTGCGCAATACTGCACAACATCGCAGTGGACACCAGACTGCTGGAGCACATCCAGGCCCCCCCCATACAGGAAGTGCCCATGGACATCGGCCACGTTGAGGAGACCCTGAGAGGGACACAGATCAGAGACAGGCTTATCACGGAACACTTTACATGTGAGTATAACACAGGCATGCAAACAATCCATGCAAGTCCCCCATCAGTCCTGTGACACTAACCACACTGCACATTTTGTTCTGTCTCACCCCACAGGAACAGTGACACAGCACTGCACTGGCAGCGGACGTGGCAAATTGTGTGTGTGGACTCAAAAACCATCCTCCATTCCACTCTCCACGTTGACATACAGACCCCAAGGATATCACGCACACCCTCAGGAGAAACAAGGTACAACACATAACCCATGTTCATCGCCTTACAGGGCTTGATTGACAGCAGCTAACTTGATTTGACATGAGCATAGCCAGAGCAACCATGCTAGCCTTGTAGCGAAAGAGTGTTATCCAATGCTATGCATTGGATAATACTCCGTCACATCAGGGGTTAAAGGGCCATTGGACTCAATATGGGACCTGTACTGTGCTACAGCTGAGAAGAGCAGCACAGGGGTGGATGTACAGTGGTATGGTCACACAATGTAGAGGTCATGAGACGTAGATCAGATTACCAGGGACTCCATGCTGACCTGTGAGTGTGCAGACATATGTGCCCCCGACATGAATACACACATCAACAAATGTGTCCTAACAGTTCCATGGAACAAATGACATTGGGCTGCCACTGTCACTTTCACAGTGGCAGCCCAAATTCATTACTTTCATGGAGCTCTCAGAACACTTGTTGATGTGTGTATCCATGTCAGGGGCACATATCCATAGGGCTGGGGCACATGTCCTTAGTTCTCCACATAATTGGTTACAGATGAGTACACAACACATTGTCAAGCAATGGTTTGTGTACTCACCTGTAACTGTGAAATTGAGGGGATTAAAAAGACTAAATTGTTGTTGCTTGATGATCAGTTCAGGTCAACTGCTCCAAATCCTGTCCTCTTCTTCCACAGGCATCCGTAACATGATCCATCCTTGAACTGAAGATCTTCTATGTGACTGGATTGATGTCTTGACAACACCTTCATGAAGATCACCCCTTGCTGTTTATGGTGATGTTGTTGGTGATGCAAAGTTTGACCTGAGGTTCACACAAACCTCTACTGGAACATTTTCATATAGACACAGAAAACACTAATTCTTGAGTGTTATAACCTGTACAGTTAGGATGCTCAGCTACAGAGTTGTCAAACCTTGTGGACAACACATGAGCTGGGCAGCAGTGTTACTGAAGTAGTACGATTTAGTTTCAAAGTACATTTAGTGTTCTCATACAGGTGTTCAATGCATATAGGCAATACACAGAAAACACATGTACATCCTAATGTACTTTGAGACACAATAAAGATGAACCATCACCATTCTATCTGTGTCTGTAGGAGGATATATTTGAGAACACATTTGTCAATGCGTTACCACACCCAGGGTAGAGTATCCCCATACATGGAAAGGCATCACCCATATCACAGGACTCCACCACTTGTTTGTGATGTATTCACGCTAACAGATGGTGGCAGTGATACACTAATGTGTTGTGGGAGTGATAAAGAGGTGATAAAGGGGACATACTTCCACAGTGAATTCCTGTCCACAGTTAATGTGTTGCTCAGTATAATCAATGTTCAGTGATATTGCTCCACTGGGACATATCACAGTACATGACCAAGTGGACAAGTGTTTTCACTGGGGAAGTCTGTTACACCCTTAGAAAAAACAACAAGTCAACTTACTGGAGGCCCCAATGCTCACCCCAGGATATCAATGTGTGTGCTACACATTGAAATCCTAGGTTAAAAACATTGGCTTCCCCAGTCAGTCTGTTGCACAATGAGTGTGTGAATCCAAGACAATATGGATACATGTCCCATTTATCTGTCCTGCTTGTTATCTCACCGCTAAGCCGTTTGTTTGGTTATCCCCTTAACCCTCTGAGTGCCAGAGTGGTACCCAACGCATTTCTTTGCAATGCGTTGCCTACCACTCTGGCTATCAAAGGGTTAAACACAACATATAATGTAGATGTATGTTCAATGTTGTACCAAATGTTGGGCTAAGGGGAATGTTTTGTTATGAAAAATCAACACACAACATTGCCATATAACACAGTTGTGTAATATGGCAACAGGGAAGTTTTTACAGTTGAATTTGTACAACGATGTGTGTGTGTGAACCCATGTTGTAACATCCCACAAACATCTTACCTAGGCAGAAGTTGTATTCACTGAATTGTTTGGCAATGCATTGGAGACAACTCTGCCACCCAATCTATGACCAAATTCAAAGCAGATCAGACAGGATTCAAAAGCACAATGTTCCTTTATTCAGGGGAAATGTAACATGTTGGGCATTTTATTTTTTTTTCTTAGGGGGGGGGGCTTAGACTGTGGCAGAAGTGGATAACCTGGATGATCTCCTGGTCACCCTTTGCCCCCTAGGTGTGGCTTCGGGGGTCACATTAGAGGGGGTGGTGGGGGCAGTGGATTCCTCTGTGGAGCGCAGGTTTTCCCTCTCCAACCGTAAGTCCTCCCTGCGGTTCAGCTCTCTCAACTCCACCAGTACCTGTGCAAGCAGGTCCATCACCCCCGTGTGTAGCTGATGGAGTTGAGTGTTGATCCTCATGACCTCTGACTCCAGGGCATGGATCCTTGCCTCTATCCTGTTAGTGTTTCTACGGGATTCCCTACGGCTCCTGGTGATGTTGTCATTGGTGCAGAGGCTTGACCTGAGTAGTCTCCTTTGCAGAGCCATACACTCTGCTTCCATCCCCGTGGGCCGTTCACTGCTGGTGATGCTTGTGCCTGGTGAATCAGCTGCTGCTGTGTCCTCCTCTGCTGGTGCTGTGTTCTCCTCTGCTGGTGCTGTATGTGCTGCAGATGGGTATGTGCCCACCACATCAATTGACCCACTGCTGCCCACCGATGTCTGTGCTGGTGGAGGTGGTGGGGTAAACACGTCCCTTCGCATAGGCTGTTGGGGCTCCCCAAGCAGGCCCAGGTGTTGGTAGTCGAGTGGCCAAGGGTCAAACCTTGGCCACTGGTATGTGCTTGGCCCCCACCTGGGATCATACCTGGGGCCATGCTGGGGAGCCATCCAGGAGGGTAGGTCAATCTGTGATGAGTATGGCCCGTATTGGGTGGTGGACACATCACCGGGCAGCCATTGCCTCCCTGGTGGTGGTGGTGGTGCTGCTGCTGCTGCTGGAGGATAATAGCACCTGGAGGTGGTGGGGGGCATCCAGTCACTGTAATAAGGTGGTGCAGGCAGAGTTGGTGCAGGCAGAGGTGGTGCAGCCAGAGTTGGTGCAGGCAGAGGTGGTGCAGGCAGAGGTGGTGCAGGCAGAGGTGGTGCAGGCAGAGGTGGTGCAGGCAGAGTTGGGGCATCCAGCTGGCCAAGAGGTGTGGATGTCATTGGGTACGGTGCCCACTGGCTGGTCCCCTCCTCCATATACTCCTCACTGGGTGGTGAGGTGGCCTCCTCCATGGGCTCCTGATGTGCTGGAGACACATAACCTGTGTGGAGGATTGAGATTGTGTGATCAGTAAACTTAGCCATGATGGTGTCAAATTGATATTAATACTTGAAATGTGTAAAGGAACATATATGTTGTATGGTTTATCCCCCTGTGTGAAACAACGGTACTCCTACTGGTGATGGGTGTTTTATTCTACATGTATTGCAGCTCAGAGTTGAATTCCTTTTGTGCCACATCCCAGTGGCCTGAAATTGTACATTTGCGCTGTTGCCACATCATCCTTTGTGGATTTCTGCTCCCTGGACCAAAGCTAGCCAGAGGATGGTCTGGCAACATTGGCATAGTACATTTTCAGGCCACAGTGATATTGTCCATGGAATATTCAACTTTGAGCTGTTATACTCTTGTGATGAAACACCTTTCAGTAGTGGGAATACCCTTGCATTACCCGGTGGATCAATCCTATGACATGTATTTTTCCTTTCAGATTTTAGGTATTACTATCTCTTTAACGGGATAGCAATGGTTAATTTCACCTTGATGTAACATTGCAGGCATCATAAAGAGATGTTTAGAAAGATGTTGCTGTATGTGACAGCTGGAGATGTCAGTCATTTGACCACACGGAGGCTCTTCAGCAGACTCCACATTGACCCATTTGGAGATAACTACATCTTTGCCATTGTCTACTAAGTGTTCCTGGTTTGTAAGCACGCTCTGTGGACCATGTCAATGATGGATCCATCTCCAATTGTTTCAATTTTGGGTCTGCTGAAGAGCCTCCGTGTGGTCATATGACTGACATCTCCAGCTGTCACATACAGTAACATCTTTCTAAACATCTCTTTATGATGCCTGCAAGGTTACATCAAGTGAAATTAACCATTGCCATGCCAAGGTACACAGTGAGGAATATGGTCTGATATGTGTGTATATGTACCTTTCATACGGGTACAAACATATCCTTGATAGATATGAACCCAGAGATCTGTTCAGAACATGTGATTGTCTGACTGCCTATATATGTACAGCCATCACAAATGAACTTTCATAGATACAAGTGATACCCATCAAAGTAGGTGTAATATACTGGGTATATGTACTCTGATGATGATATCAATATGAGTTATTTTGTTGAGGGTGCACATATATGGGCAGTTGGACAATCACATGTACTGAACCGAACTCTGGGTTTACATCTTGTTGGGACCTATTTGTACCCATTTGAAAGGGATATATCCACATACATATCTGGTCGTTTATCTTTCTGTACATATCTTTTTGTAATAGATCTGCAGTGTGATTCAAGTAGTATTCATCCCTATGTTATCAGTTCATCCCGTACAGTGCTGGATTTTGTCAGATTAGACATGTCCCTCTCTGGTTGTCATGATGGTATTCTATGCATTGCATTGTGATGCAAGGGATACCACCGTGGCAATCAGGGATTGATGTACATTACAGGATTCTGTCCATGAGCTCTGTTCAAGTTGAATCCTGAGGGGCAACAATCAAGCCAGTATTGAAGGATATCATTGATTGAGGCCTTTTTTTTCCTGGATCAGCCCATCCATCCTTCTGTGTGAGGCAGCCAGACCCGATCATAGATATCCATAATTCCTGGCCTGTTATTGACCAAACCTCAATGGTTAATATTTGGTTCCCATATGTATCCTGCAAATAGTGTCTGGTGTACCATCCATCCATGGCATCAGCACTCCTGAGGATCTATATGTGAATCAAATGTGAGCTATGTAAATTGAAGTTAGCGTAAATGATTGCATACACAACACCAAGGCCAACTTTTTCACCTTTAGTTATGTGTGATTGTTTTTGGCCTGTGTGTTGCACATACAAGCATTTATTCTCAGTGGCACTGTGATTTGTGACCTGATCCATCCTGTTGGTGATTCAGTAAGCAGTTAAGTGGACCTGATGAACTGATTATGATGCTGACTTCTCCGCTGACCTCATTTCCCCATCTGCAGTGTTTTCTATGGAGTCCACACAATGGGGCCTGTGCAGCTTGAATCCTGTTATTGGATGTTCTCCATAGACTAACATTGTAATTGGTAAAGTAAGGGTATGTAAGTGTCAAATTCTCTACATCAGCTCTTTTTCACCGCTTAGTGAATGTCCCCTATGTGTCATGTAATTGTTAACCTATCGACATGTGTTTGTTGTCTGGTTAACCCTTTGAGTACCAGAGGGGTTGCCAAAGCATTGTTGATCGATGCATTGATGATCCCTCTAGCACTCATGGGGTTATGTGCTGGATTCCCTGTGTGAACATGGGTAACACTGTGTGACAACAATTGTGATGTTTGACATACAACACTTTACTGAGCATGGTTTGTGTGTATTGTGTGTGATCAGCACAGCAACATGAGGGTTAACCAGGGAGTTGGACAGGTTTTGGCCTTGTTGAACCTTGACATTTGTCCTTGTCTTGCTTCCTGTTTAAACCCTCAGGGTGCTGTGTTGGTGCAATTGTGTGGTTGAATGAAGGGCAGATGTTGGGATGTGAGTGCTTGTTTGTGATGGGTGTGTGGTTTGAGGTGGTGTGTGGTTTTGGGGTGATGCACTTACCAGTGGTGTGGAGGCTCCTCTCATCCCCAGTGTCTGATCCTCCAGGGACCCCCTCAATGAGGGTAGACGACAGTGTCTGCCGCAGCCTCTCCTCCCATGCGCTGAAGGTGATGGGGACAGGTGGCCCACCTCCGGTGGCTCGGGCGTGCAGGGCGGCATCCCCCATCTTCTTCTTCACCTGCCTTTTGCAGTCGCCCCATCTCTTCTTTATTGAGTCAACATCCCGTCTGCAGGTGGCCACCGCATTAACTCTGCTGCAGATTTGACTCCAGGCAGCTCTCCTCCTCGCAGACAGGCCAGGGAGTCTCTCCCCCGGGAAGAGGACACTCTCCCTCTCCAGCACAGCCTCCACGAGGGCCGTGTTTTCTTCCTCGGTATATCGGGGATCCCTGACCCTGTCCCCCTCAGCTCCGGCATGCGAGGAGTCAGACCCAGAGTGTCCTGCCTGCTCTGCCCCTGCCTGTGTGTGGTGGTCCCCAGGCACTACCCCTCGTCCCACTGCAGGATCTGTCCCTCTTCTTCTTAGTGTGCCTGTTCTTGTGGGCCTGGTCCCCCTCCGCCCTGCGTATCTCCCTCTCCCACCCCTGCTCTGCTGAGGGATCCCCTCCTGACCTTCCTCCTCCTCCTCCACTAGTCTCCCCATCCCTCTCTCCTGTCCTCCTCTCCTGGCCATCATTCACCCACTCACACCCAGGCACTCTCACATGCCCTCACAGACACACTCGATCCCACTCACTCTCTGTCACACACTTTCACTCACGGATTCACACTGTAAAAATAAAGTTTAAAATGTGTAAGGTGTGATGAAAAAAAAAGACTATGTGTATGTATGTGTATGTGTTTGTATGGATGTATGTGCTATGTGCAAAAGTGTGCTATGTGTCTATTTAAATGTAATTCTCTCCAAGATCCCTCTACCTTACTCCTGTGTATGCTTCTCTCTCTCTCTCTCTCTCTAAACACTATCCTCCACTCCTGGGTCCTGTGCTCTAGCTTGCTGAAACTCGAAACACAGACAGGGTGTAACCGTTATTTTGAGGTATATATAGGTGTATTTGAACATTTTTGATACTTTGGGGCCTTGGGATTGGCTGTAGGTTTGAATTTTGTTTGTGCATCTATCAGGGTTGCTAGACAACGGCAGCCGTAATGTAACATTTTGACTTAAGATGTGTTTTAACGGGTGTTTGGGACGCACGGTGATGCGAAATCAGGTGCGACGCTGGTTTTTGTGTAACGTGTTTTTGTAGTGCCTACGCCCGATAGCTATTCTTGTACGCTTACCTTTGAATCTGCCGTAAACCATGTGTTCTTTGCGGCCGATGTGCCTTTTTTACTTAGCGGATGGTTTAACGGCTGCCTTTAAATCTAGCCCATAGTCAGGTGTATGATTAAAAAATTATAACAAACAGGTGCTAATGCTCATCAATTTAATATGTGGGTTGAAACACATTAACATCATTAACTGAAACAGAAACAGCTGTATAGGAGGAATAAAATTGGGTGAGGAATGGTCAAACTCAGCTAACAAGGTGAAGTTGCTGAAGACCGTTTAATATCAAAAGTCATACATCATGGCAAGACTAAGCACAGCAAAATGATGCAAGGTACTTATGCTGCATCAGCAAGGTCTCTCCTAGGTAGAAATGTCAAGGCAGACAGGGGTTTCCAGATGTGCTGTCCAAGCTCTTTTGAAGAAGCACAAAGAAATGGGCAACATTGAGGACCGTAGACGTAATGGACGGCCAAGGAAACTTAATGCAGCACATCATGCTTATGTTCTTTTGCAATCGGAAGATGTCCAGCAGTGCCAACAGCTCAGAATTAGCAGAAAACAGTGGGACCCTGGTACACCCATCTACTTCCCGGAAAAGTCTGGTCAGAAGTGGTCTTCATGGAAGACTTGAGGCTAAAAAGCCATACCCAGACATGGAAACAAGGCCAAGTGACTCAACAATGCATGAAAACACAGGAACTGGGGTGCAGAAAAAATGGCAGCAGGTGCACTGGACTGATGAGTCAATATATTTAATATATTTGGCTGTAGCAGAAGGCAGTTTTTACACTGAAGGGCTGGAGAGCAGTGCAGGAATGAGTGTAGGCAACAGTGAAGCATGGTGGAGGTTCCTTGCATTTCTGCTAATTGAGTTGTGGATTTGGTCAGAATTAATGGTCTCCTCAATACTGAGAAGTACAGGCAGATTCTTAGCCATCATGCAATATTATCCATCAGGGAGGCATCTGACTGGCCCAACATTTATTCTGCAGCATGACAATGACCCCAAACATACAGCCAAAATCATTAAGAACTACCTTCAGCATAAAGGAGAACAAGCAGTCCTGGAAGTGAAGGTATGGCCCGCCAGAGCCCTGATCTCAACATCATTGATACTGTCTGGGAGTACATGAAAAGAGACAAGCAACGGAGGCTGCCTATATCCATATAAGAACTGTGGTTACTTCTCAAAGGTGTATGAAACAACATACCTTGTTAATTGATAAAATATACTATTAACATGTCTATTTTTGAAAGCATTCTTACTTTACAGCATTTTGTCACACCTGCCTAAAATTTCTGCCATAGATATATGCATTAATAGTGCACTAGTACATATGTAGTTGAGCAGGTTAACAAAAATTAGTAAGGAGTAAATATCTAATGTGAACCAGAAGAATGGAGATGGGTGGGCTCAGGATACAGAAAGGATAAGGGAGGAGTAAAGGGGGGGAGAACCCTCCCTACCCCCACCCCAAGAACAAAAAACTCTGGATGGCTCTGTGCAGGACGAGGAAATTTCCAGGGGTTGATGTGAGATCTGTTAGCAAATGTAAGAGTGCATTACCAACAACCTCAGAAGGCCTCTGTAATGCAGTTCGCTCACAAATTGCATATCTCATAGTATGACAGCAGGGAATTGGTCGTAAGATGAGGGATGTCATTTGTGAGATCCAAGAGGAGATGGAGTAGTCTCAGGAATTAACCAAAATTGAGGGATAATAGATTTGGTGACAGTAAGCATGATGTTAATGTGTTTCTGGTAATTGCTGAGGGGTTACAGGAGTGGGTGAGAGATCTAGTTGAAAGCGACAGAATATAGGGTTCAGGGGGATATGAACCACAGTGAGTTTGTCTATACAGGACAAGAGTAGCTTCCAGAATGTGGCAATTAGTAGTCAAGAGCACCATATATGTAACACTGGGCCTCTGTTCTGGAGGCATCTCCAGCAAAGGTCAGATTTATAGGAGTAGATTTGACGGAGCCAAACTCGAGTCCTGTACCATCTGGTTACAATTTTATAATTCATCTCCCTTAATTTAGAGTCTCTGACTTTGGGACTCCATAAGAGGAGCCTCATGCTCTAATTACCATTGTCTGATGAAGTAAGGTATATAAGAGGCTGATAGTAACTGATAGTGATAGAAAGGAATAGCAAAATGAGGGAGGTCTGAGCTTGGGAGGCAAAGTGTTGAGTGCTTTTTCAAATGAGGTGAAAGGTCTGTGGACGTAACCTTTGGCTGAAGTGGAAAGTACCCAATGTTTGACTTGAGCGTATGTCCACCATACATTAGGGGTACTTAACGTGGACTAAACAAATTCTAAGGAGATGAGACCAGTAGAAGTAAAGAGGCAGGACATATTCTACAGTTTGTGTGTTCCCCAAAGCTGGAAGCTAGGGTTGAATTTACCATCTGGGAAGTCTCGGTTCCCAAGGATCAACAAAAGAGGGGAGGGGGATGTCAAGTAGGTTTGATTCTCAGATGACCATTTGCGTAGCAGATGGCCTAAGATAACATGTGAGAGGTACATGTCTGGTGACCGATGCATGTGTGCCCAAAGAATTGTATGGGGGCCCAGGACATCAGTGTTAGGGACCAGGAACCAGACAGACACAAAAATGTAAAATGCAAAACACCTTTATTAAAATAACCAAAGTAAACAAAGCAAAATCGTGATCTAGGAGTGTAAACCAAAAGACAAGCTGGGGTAAGGAACCAAGGCAAGAACTCAGACAAGCCGAAGTCAAGAATACGGAGATCAGCGATGTCAGGAACAAGCCACAAGTCAGGAACCAGAAGAGAAGTCAGAGGAAGCCAGATCATTCACAGATAAAGAGTAACTCAGGAGAATGCACTTGTAGCCAGAAGCAGACACAAGGGCCAGGAGGAAGTGAGCCTAGCTGCTTTAAATACAGTGGAAGGAGTTGGCTGATAACAGTCAGGTAAGAAACCATGGAGAATGAGAGGTCAAGATAGATTGTTAAGCATCAGCTGACTTAGCCTGACCCAGGGAAGGAAAGGCAGCAGTAATCAGCAGACAAGTGTTAGACCACATTAGTCAAACCATGACAGTACCCCCCTCAGCAACCCCCCTCTTGGGGCAGGACCAGGTTTGAGTGGAAAGCACGGAGGAGAGTGGGGGCATGCATGTCCGAAGCTGTAACCCACGAGAGATCTTCTGGAACTTTCCAATGGACCAGATATTGAATACTCCCTCGGAACCTGCGAGAGTCAACTATGGAGCGAACCTTGAATTCCATCAATGGGCACCGAATGGGGTTGAGGAGTGACCACAGTGAAACAATTACATACCAGGGGTTTCAGCAACGAGACATAGAACACATTGTGTATCCACATATTGGGAGGGAGGTCTAGGGCATAGGCCACAGGGTTCACACGTCGCAGGATATGGAAAGGCCCCACAAAATGGGGAGCCAGTTTCTGAGAGGGCACTAGGAGGTGGGGATTTCTGGAGGACAACCAGACTCTCTCCCCGACCTGGTAGGAGGGTGTGGGTAGGCGTTTACGATTAGCCTGGAGCTCCTAGGATTGTTGTGAGCGTCGTAGTGACTCTTGAACCTGAACCCATGTGGAACGGATCTGCTGGAGATTATCCTCCAGTGTCGGATCCCCTGGGGAGCAAATTAATCTGGAAACATGGGTTGATACCCATAATTCACCATGAACGGGGAGAGCCGGGCAGAAGCTAAGACTGCACTGTTATGAGCAAACCCCGCCCAAGGTAGCAGGTCTGACCAGTTATTCTGTAGAACCGCAGGAATTGCTCCAAGGCCTGATTAGCCCTTTCTGCAGCCCCATTCGATTGCGGTTGGAAGGCCGAGGAGAAGGAGAGTTGGATACCTAGTTGCACACAGAAGGCCCTCTAGAATCTTGAAACAAACTGGCTATCCCAGATGGAAATTATGACTTTAGGAACCCCGTGTAGCCGATAGACCACTTTGATAAAGACCGTAGTCAACTGTTTAGCGGATGGGAGTTTTTTGAATGGTATGCAGTGGATCATCTTAGAAAATCAGTTGACAACCATGAAGATGACAGTGTTACCCCTTAAAAGAGGGAGGTCGACCATGAAGTCCATGGTAAGGTGTGACCATGGCTTTTCACCATTGGGTATGGGTTGGAGAAGGCCCACTGGAAGGTGACGGGGTGATTTAGTCTGCGCACAGACTGGACAGGCAGCGACAAAGGTTACATTCTGCCCACCAGAAGAGATGGAAAACCGACCAAAGAAGCTGCTTTTTTCCGGGATGCCCTGCTGATTTAGTATTATGGTAGATTGAAAGTACCTTGGTACGGAGGTTAACAGGTATGAAACAGCAGCCATAGAGAGTCTCAGCAGGTGCATCTATTTGGGCAGCCCGTATTCTCTCCCCAAGGGGAGATGTTATGCTGGTACGTATGGTGGCCAGTACTCGGTCTGGAGGAATAATAGGACTAGGAGGGTTCTCCTCCTTAGTGCCTCAGAACTGTCTGGATAGGGCATTAGCTCAGACATTTTTGGTACCTGGCAGGTACGAGACCACATAATTAAAACAGGACAAAAATAAGGTCCATCGAGCCTGTCTTGGAATCAAGCTCTTAGCCTCGGACAGGTACATGAGGTTTTCATGATCCGTGAGGATTAGGATTGGCACTGATGTTCCCTCGAGCAAATGCCTCCATTCTTTATTGCCAGGAACTCACAGTCACCAATTTCACAGTTGCACTCCGCCGGACTTCTTGGAGAAATACCCACATGGGTGCAACTGGCTCTCAGGAGTAGGACATTGAGAAAGGGGGGTGCCTACTCCTGTCTCAGACACATCGACCTCAAGTATGAATGGAAGCTCAGGTTTCAGGTGTGCCAAAATGGGTGCTGCTGCAAAAACAACGTTAATGCCTCAAATACTTTGATGGCTTCCAGAGACCAGTGAGTGGAGTTACCATCTTTTTTGGTCATGTCGGTAAGGGGTTTTACAATAGAGGAAACATTGCAGATACATTTCTTGTAGTAGTTAGCAAACCTGAGAAAACATTGAAGAGAGAGGAGACCTATGGGTCACAGCCACTTGAGAACAGCCAAGAGTCTCTCAGGGTCCATAGTGAAACCAACATCTGAAATTACAAACCCCAAGAAGGTGACCTGTTTGCGGTGGAACTCACACTTCTCTAATTTGCAAAATAGATTATTCTCTCAATTTTTGCAGAGCTCGGGCTACATCTGTGTGGTGGCTTTCCATGGAGGTGGAATGGATCAGAATGTCATCTAAGTATACCACCACTCATTATTAAAGCATGTCCCAGAGGACGTCATTTAAGAATTCCAGGAAAACCGTGGGAGCATTGCAGAGACTGAAGGGCATTACGAGGTATTCTTAATGCCCACTCCTGGTGTTAAACAATGTTTTCCATTAGTGGCCCTCCTTCATCTGTACCAAATTGAACATCCCTCACAGGTCGAGTTTAGTGAACACCTTGGACCCTTTCAATCGATTGAATAGCTCCGAAGTAAGTGGAATTGGGTAGGCGTTTTTAACCATGATACTGTTGAGGCCCCTGTAATCCATAAAGAGTCTCAATTCTCCACTCTTTTACTTCATGAAGAAGAATCCAGTCCCAGTGGGAGAGGAGGACTTTCGGATGAACCCCTGGGACAGCGTATCCGCAACATACTCCTCCATGGCCTTATTCTCCTTGACAGAAAGAGGGTAGACTCGACCTTGAGGAGGTATGGCACCAGGTTGCATTGTAATGGTACAATCGTATGGGCGATGAGGTGGGTGCTCACCAGCCTGGCCCTTATCAAATACTTCACGGAACTCTTGGTACTCTTCAGGCAGCAAAGAGACCGGGGATAGGGTTAGCACCTTCACTACTTTTACTAGGCAAGTCTTAGAACAGTTGGGTGACCATGCCATGACTTCAGCCCTTACCCAATCAAACGTGGGATTGTGTTTGCGCAACCCACGACCACAGGCTAGTGAGGATAGTGGATCACTTGGAATTGTAAGGCTTTGTAATGGAAAGCCCCTACAGCCACAGACAAAGGAGCAGTTTCTTGGGTTACCTGAGGCGGTTGTAGGGGTCTGCCATCAATCGCCTCAATGGCAAGTGGACTAGTACGGAGCTGCAATGGAATAGAGTGCTTATGGGTGAAGGCACTGTTGATAATGAGGCCTGCTGTACCGGAATCAATGATTGCCTCTATAATGGCACTTGCCCCAAGACAGCCCAAAGGAGACTGATGGTTTATCCTTACGGATAGCCAGGGACGCCGAGACACCACCTAATGTCTGTCCTCTATAGTGCCTTAGGTGCGGGGCGTTTCCTGGACGTGTGGGGCAAGAATGCAGTAGGTGCTCTGCCTTACCGCAGTAAAGGCACAGGCCCTCCCTCGTCCTAAAGGCACTCTCTTCAACCGCAATGCAAGTGAACCCAAGCTGCATAGGCTCCACATTGCCTGAGGTCTCGAGAGTAGGAGGTGCGGGAGGACAAGGAGGCACAGGTGGGAACGAAAAGTTTGGAACTAAATGGATGGGATTCCTCCGCAGGCACTCCCTGAAGGAAGGTCTCTCATGGATTTGGGAGTCAATCAGGATGCAATATGAGACCAGTTCCTCTAAATCTCTGGGGAGGTCCCGGGCTGCAATCTCATCTTTAACTGTATCCAAAAGCCCATTAGAGAAAGCAGCACCAGAGCCTCATTATTCCAACCAACCTCCGCTGCCAGGGTATGAAACTCTATGGCATAATCCAAAACTGTCCTTGTACCCTGCCGGATGGACATTATTTGCTTGTCAGCTGAAGCTGAGCGAGCCGGTACATCAAATACCCTTGTGTACTGTTAGGGACCAGGAACCAGACAGACACAAAAATGTAAAATGCAAAACACTTTTATTAAAATAAATAAACAAAAGCAAAATCGTGATCCAGGAGTGTAAACCAAAAGACAAGCCAGGGTCAGGAACCAAGGCAGGTACTCAGACAAGCCGGAGTCAGGAATACGGAGATCAGCGATGTTAGGAACAAGCCAGGGGTCGAGCCGCCAGAGGAAGCTAGGTCATGCACGGATAAACAGCAACTCAGGAGAAAGCACTTGCAGCAAGTAGCAGACACAAGTGCCAGGAGGAAGTGAGCCTAGCTGCTTTAAATACCCTGGGAGGGGTTGGCTGATAACAGTCAGGTGAGTAACCATGGAGACTGAGAAGTCAAGGCAGATCAGTAAGCATCAGCTGACTCAGCCTGACCCAGGGAAGGAAAGGCAGCAGTAATCAACAGGTGAGTGTTAGACCAGATTAGTCAAACCATGACAATCAGCTAATGTAGTAGTTCAGAATTTAGGCAATGGTTTGCGAAAATCAAGAAATTTGGCTATAGCTGCAGCTCGATAATAACGCTTAATGTCAAGCACCTACACCTCACCTGTTTGGGGGTCTGATAAGGCTGTCATGCCACAATCTAGGAAGCTTTTGAGCCCAGGTAAAATTAGAGATAGCCAATTGTAGGGAAGCGAGCAATAGTTTGGGAATGTTGATCAGGACTGCATTGAGTAAGTAGATAATCTTAGGCAAAAACATCATTTTCACAGCACTAATTTTCCCAAACCAGGTCAATGGAAGGTGGGGTTTGGCTTTAACATGCTTCACATAAATGTCATGGTGTCTGTATTTCATGTGTGTTATCGGGGCTGTTGTGCCAAGGTGCATTCCCTCTGTTCCCTTTTCACTGATTTATCACAGTGCAATCACTGTTGACTGCATGGTGCCTGCCCCAAGAGAAAAACAGTCCCAAACCCATGACCTCAGGGGAGGATGGGAAAGGTAGAGGAGAATATTTTTTCTTCACAGTCCCCTTCACTGGCTGGGGCAGAGGATGATTCTGCTGCCGCTACCTCAGAATCAGCACTACAACTAGGACCAGGAGCATTACTGGCAAGTGGATCCTGTCCTAGTCCCACATCACAACTAATGCTTGGACCCCATTCCCATAGTGGCCACAGCAGCAAACTCACTGCTGCTAGTGGTGGTGATGCCCATCCCCATTTGCATATTTGTTTCACATTCCTTCTTGCTTTCTGATAAAAAGGCCATTAATGTCAATTCCATCCCAGCTGCTCCATCATCACCTTCATCACCACCACCATCAGTCCCTCCTTGCTGCTGCTCTATGAGAGTCGCATTGGTTGACAGAGGGTCTTGTACTGTCACACTTGCCATCTCTTCTTGAGGTGAAGAAGGCAGATTGCCAACACTAGCAGCAGGACCAGGCAGCTGATCTGTGCTGATGCTAATACTGGTAGACAGTTCTGACTTCCTCAGCATCAGGTCCCTGAGATAGAATGTTGGGGGATGGGGAATCACAGAGTTAGAGGGATGTTGTGGGCTCCCTTCCCTGCTAGTCTGGATGCTTGGTATCACATCCCCTTCCACCTCAGTGGTCAAGCTAGTCCCACCACCCACTCCTCATTATCATCACCATCATCCCCTCCCTCACCCACAACACTCTATAGCTGATGTGTGGTAGTAATGGGACTGCTTGGGGATACCAAATGTGAATTAGGGTCCCCTGCTGTTGCACTTGTCATCATCTCCTCCTCCACCTGAGTATCAGGAGACACACTGTCAGCAGTACCAGCAGGCACAGGTAGCTAGCCTGTCGTACTCACACTGCTACCCCCGGATCCCAAGGAACAATGCCAGGGGAATGGACATCATGGGTCTGGGGAATCAGGGCTCCCAGATCCTTCTCTGCTGGTTGTGGGCACTTCCTCCTCCGACTCACTGGACACATCATGGTCCTTTCAGCTTCTGCTTTTTTTTGATGGCTTCTCATCCTCTTAGCCAACAGCCTGAGACTCTGCTATCCTTATTTCTCTATATAAATAGCTACAAAATCACTTAGCAGCCTCTCTAGCTCTCCAGGTGCAGCATTTTGTGTTTCGCTTTCTGGAAACGTCACTTTTTGGGAGGGAACTTTGTAGCCACTGAAAAAAGTAGCGAAAACATTTTGGAAGTAGGTAAAAAAGGAGAACATTTTAAGAGGTTTGTTTAAGGTGTATTTTCAAGCAAAAAAGTGGACAACCATGTAGTTTTCACTGATTTTTTTCACAGGAACACAAGGGGACCTTTCACCCACCCTTAGGCAAGACTGTCCCTGCATATATTTCTAATTAGCAATCATATTGCTTCTTTTGAGGACAAAAAACACATTTGGCAAAGCCTTGGTTATAGTGAAAGCCTTTGCTTTCAATCTATTAATTTTGTTGCCCAAAAATTCAGCTCCAGAATGCCATTTATGTGTCCATATCTGTACTGCACATTCAAGGCGAGGTATTATCACCCAAGCATTGGTAGTCAAGAGAGGGGCCTAGAGAGTGGGAAAAAAGCCTTCTTATGTTAATGTCAGTTTACTTGCCAGGAATAAAACCTGATCAATCTGGGTGCATTAAAGACTTTATAATACAGTTTATAGAATTAATATTAGACAATATTTTGATGTATGGAGTTAAAGCAGAAATTACAATGTATTGTAGTCTACTCTTTTCCTCTTTGGGAGTGAGAAAAATTAGGCCACTGTTACAGAGAGAGGGAAGTGATCAAATTCAAAAGCCTCATTATGGGCTCGATTCTATTACCAGCGCAAAAAATAAAACAGGCGCTATGTTTTTTTAAGTCAGTTTTTGCTATCCTATTACCCTGAAAACAAAACCAGCGGTAATTATACTTACCGCCAGTCTAAAAAAAAACCATAGGAAACAACTAAAAAACAACGTGCAATTAGTATCCTATTACCCACACTCAGTATTACCACCTGTTTTGTGGTTACATTTAAGTCAGAAATTCTGCGCCTCCGTGATTGAGACATAGAAGCCATAATGACAGTTTCAAAACCATCATTGTTCGAACAAAAGCAGTGCAGAATGCAGTATACAGTATAGAAATCTGACATAAAGTGCCCCCCTTCGACATATTAACTCCCCTTTTAAAAGTCAACTTGCAGTGCTTTGTTACACCACTTTAATTCGACTAATATTGTTCATATTCCACATTTTAACCCTTCCCCTTCAAAAGTCGACTTGCAGTGCTTTCTGTCACCACTATAATTCGACTAATATTTTTCACATTCCACATTTTAACCCTTCCCCTTCAAAATTCGACTTGCAGTGCTTTCTTTCACCACTTTAATTAGACTAATATTGTTCACATTCAACATTTTAAACCTTCCCCTTTAAAATTCGACTTACATACATACATACACACGCTGGCTGTGAGAACTCTGAGCCTTCTATAGCCCAGGGCTCACAAGCGACCAGCAGTGTAAGTGTGACTCATAAAGGTAATGGAAGTTAGGGCTCAATTCAAATGTTGGCGTTAAAACCAACGTGAAGAAAAAAACTGCCTTTGCTCGTTAAGCAAGACCAGGTACCGTGAGATTCAAATCTTCCTTACTCAGAAAGGCTAACGAGCGATAACCAACAAAATACACGTTAACCTTAAACCTGCGTCGCATAGAAAATCTTACCTAAAAACACACGATAAAAATGTTACCTAGCACCACAGCCAATCACAGCACTGCAAGGTATCAAGTTCAGTCAGAAAATCCAAAACCCACGTCGACAGTTCTGAACAGCTTTCTCTGTGCTTCCCTACCCAGCCACTAGGGGAACACAGAGATGGCTTTCAGCACCATGGACCACTTTGAATGCCATAGGGATGTGCACTGCTCACCCCTGTGGCATTCAAAGGGTTACAATCAATAAAACTAGTACACCAAGCACTACACAATGCCCCCTTCCACCCCCCCCCCTTAGTATGTCACATATATTGCATATATGTGACATACTAACCCCATCTACATCCACCTCATGGACTTCCATGTAGTGGACAAATCTGTCTTTTATTCCACAATTAACCCTTTGAGTACCAGAGAGGTAGGAAAGCATTGCTTAGCGTGTTTCCTACCCCTCTGGTACCCAAAGGGTTAATAGGCAAGGTATGGACCACATACCTTGCCTGTATATATGTGTGTGTGTGTTTTTTAAACTTGTTTTATTAAAATGTGCACTGTACAACGCATTGTGAGAAGGGACGAATTGTACAACGTGAGCCAGGCAGCCAGGCACAATGCCAACGCGTGAGGAGAGGTATCGGAGAAAGCTGTTCAGAACTGGCGACGTGGATTTTTACTCTTCCTCCAGTGCTATTCTCCAAATAAAATAGGCGAGAAATATTGCAATTTAACTCACGTTAGCCCTAACTCCAACATCTGAATCGCTTTTGGTGTCGCTTGTACATTATCCTCTATGGGAGAGATCTTGCTGTTCTGGCGACGGGCGACGTGTGTTTCAGAAATGGCGTCGCTTCTTAATAGTGGAACATTTGCATTGCTCAGTTGACGTTAAAAGCAGCGTCACCAGTTTTTTCTGCCGACGCCAACATTTGAATCGAGCCCTTAGATTCCTATTATTTACTAAGAGCTGATCTCATAAAATAGAGTTTAGGCTACTCATTAGAATCAAGATATAGGTTTATGTAATATAGAGGAGCACTGTTTCCACTAATTATTTTAACCCTTTGAGTGCCAGATGGGTAACAAACACATTGTAATGTGTTGCTACCTCTCTGGTACTCATAGGGTTAATATTTCAATACAAAATAGGAGGGCATGTCGAAAAAAAATAGAAGAAAAATGTCGGATAAAAATGGTGAAAGTCATGTGAGCACTGCAGTCGAATTTTCAAGGGGGAGAGGATAAAATGTTTAATGTGAACAATATTAGTCGAATTAAAGTGGTGAAAGTAAGCACTGCAAGTCGACTTTTAAAAGGGGGGTTAATATGTTGAAAGGGGGCACTCTGTCGGGTTTTGTTATGTGGGGTACACATCTAACACGTAACTTGATCTTTTTGTCATCAAATGTACGCCTATTTCCTTGAACTTTGACATTTTGCCCGTTTTTTGTAGGCGGTAAAAAAAAGCAGACAGCGCCAGTTTTGTTACTACTCTGAAAAGTCCTGTCTATGGCAGTTTTGTTTTACTGTGGTTCTGCAACAGAATACCAACGTAACACGTTTGCAAAATTCACGCTACTTGTTTTTCTTGTAACGCCGGTTTTAGCGCGGGTAATATAATCGAGCCCTATATGTCTAAACAGTATTTATACCGCTGGACCAGGTAACTGAACACCAGCAAAATATTCAACAACCATTTATACTCCTTCCAGTATAATCGTGGCCTCCAAGCTTTCCCTTTCCACATCAGAGAGTGTCTGGAAGGGTATTGAGTCATGTTAAATATTCAACACTTTAATGACATAAAAAGCTGACATATATAGAGAGAAGTAGAGATCAAAAAACAAAAAAGTTTATGCCATTAAGTTTAGAGACCAAATTGCTCAGTTTATGGTATGGTATTTTATCCTCTATATAAAACAGCGTCTCATTTTTGTCCCCATGCTCAAATATATACTGGGTTTGGGAAATATTATTTATCCTAGTGTATTCAACTTGTAAAAGAGGCACTTCACTTTGCAGAGTATACCAAGATTAGTAAACCTCACTTAGGCCTGAAAGGGTTAACTATTGAGTACAGGAGGAGATTTAGTACTAAGACAAGAAGTGTCTGCAAGGCACACTTTAATTAGCATTATGTATGTCTAATAACTGTGCATTGTCATGAGTGACTTCATAAGAAAGAATTCACTTTTCTGTGCACTTTGATAGGGATGGGAGAAAGTTTTTGTCTCATAAGTGAAACAGGAGAAAAATGGCAACAACTGTTTCAAGAAAAGTACAGTTTTCCCACTTTTTTTGCTTAACTCATTGCGTTCAAATCAATGCAATGTTTCTCCCTACCACGAGGCAAGTTTCCCTTATATCCCTGCAGACATAATACAAAACAAGGTGTCATGTTCCCACAATATGCCATTCTGTGTTTGTGAGAGGAAGATACAGCAGCAAATTTGTGAGTTAACGCAGACAGGCTAATAAAGTGGAGTTAAAGCTTAATTTAGGGAGTCCTGTAGGAAGACATTTGTTCTGTGTATTAGGGAAGTCTGGAGGACAGGAAAGGAGAGAGGAGGTTTACCCCAAATTTGGTGTGACTGATTGGAAAGACACAGGCAACAGTGATCCAAGTTCCTTCCTGATCTGGCTATTATATCTGTGTTAGAGGAGTCAAGGTGCATAAGAAGAAAAGAGTTTTACCCCAAATACCACAATATTATGTCTGACTGACTGTAAAGAGACCTGCAGCTGTGGTCCAAGTTCCTTCCTGATCTTGCTGTTATTATCTCTGTGCTGGGGTATTCTGGTGGTGTGAGTGAGAAGGGAGCAAAGGAGGTTGACCCCCAGATACCCCACAATTCTGTGTGACTGATTTAAAAGACACCACCAGCTGTGGTCCAAGTTCCTATATTATCTTGCGGTTATTATCTCTGTACTGTGGGAGTCTGGGGATGTGAGAAGGGACAAAAGAGGTTTATGACAAATACCCCAACATTCTGTCTGACTGATTTTAAAGACACAGGTAGCTCTGGTTACAGTTGTTTCCTGATATTGCTGTTATTATTTCTCTGCTGTCGAGTCTGGGGAAAGAAGTAGTTGAACAGGATTTAAATTTGGGTTAATATATATATATATATATATATATATATATATATATATATATATATATATGTATCTTTCCAAACAGAGGCACTCACGTTTTCAAAATGGACATCTGCCTGGGTGCTCGTGTTATAGCCACAATACAACTCCAAATATGAACAACAGCACTCACAGGTCTTAGAAGTCAAAGACCTGTGAGTGCTGTTGTTCATATTTGGAGTTATATATATATATATATATATACTCAGCCTGGGCCATCCAGAACCAATGAGAAACAGCACATAAGTAGTTCAAGGGTTGAGAAAGTTTTAATTCATCAGTCAAACGTTTTCAGGTCCCGACTGGACCTTCATCAGGGCAAAGTGTCAGTCAAACAAACATATGTATTTATACTTACAAGCAACAATGTATCTCAAATGTCATTGGCCCCACGCTGCGTTCCACGAGGACACCTGGACAACATTGTTACCACTCACAGCGGGGTCTGTGATGTCAGAAAATTTACATGGTATCCAAGCAATGGATACACATATCACCTCATCTCATAATGCCTTATTCCACCGCTAAGTCTGAGAACCGGTGGCATGAACACATGATAACTCGCACACTGCACACACTGAGCAGTGCAGCTGCTGACTGGGAATACATCACAACTGCTGTGCAATGTGTCAGAGACCTGGAATCAGATACCTGCAGAAAACATATTACTCATGCATTTAAGGCATTAAGGATAGTTGTCAAATACCAGGGAAACTAGTCCTGACATAAACAGCAACTACTACTTTGTGATAAATATAACAAAAAAAGAAAATACAAATAAAGTTAAGGATGGCCATTAAATCCCTGGTCATTAATTCCAAGCTTAAACGGTAACTATAATATTGATGCAAATAAAGGAAAATTGAAAAAAGGAAATAAAGGAACTAAAGAAAATAATAATTCCTAAAGGGTCCACGAATATGTTATCAAATTATGCTGTATTGGAATAATTCGTTTTTAGTTTATAGTTGACATATAGGTCCATTTGGGGAACATAATAAATAGCAATGGTCCAATTTGACTGAAAATGTTTTACAACCATTATCCACAGTCTTTAATGGTAGTCCATTTGAGGACTGTGGTAAAGAAAAATACTTCATTATGACCAAAGATGTTATACAACCATTATCCACAGGTTCTTGTAGTAGTTCATTGATCCTTGAACAAAGTCACATATATCTCGGAACAATGCTCAGTGACCAGGTGCTCCTGCCTGGGCATCTGGCCTCCAGGAATTCCCAATAGTGATCACCAGTGTTAAAATGATTCAATAAAATTTCCATCATGGTCATAAATTCCCAATTGGGGTATACTTATATCATTTCCAAGTCTGGTGGCTAGGTGCTCTTATCCAAGGATCTTGCCTTTGGGGATGCCCAACTTGATCACCAACCTAAGTTCACATGGTCTGATTTGTTGTATATGGAATTATATCCCATGTCCTTCCAGAAGCTCATAAATTGTATCCTTAGAATTCAGTAATGAGTCGCATTTTAGTGGTGATAATAGTACAATGAAAGAAGGTGTATCAGCTCAACCAACTGTTGTATTTGACAGTGAGACAAACAACCACCAAAACACCAGTCCCCAAAACAGTGGAGAAGCTTGTGAAAGTAAAAATAAATTGTTTCCAGATACAGATGGCTTTTAGAGTGAGAGAGATGATCACACTGCCAGAAAATTAGCTGAAAGGTAAAGGCTCAATCTTCCACCACTGAAACGGAGCATTGTGTCTGTCTATAAAGTGGTGGAGAAAGCAATTGGAAAGTCTGAAACTGGACAAGCAAAGATGTCCAAAAATGCAAAGTCATCATCAGCATCATCATCTCTTCCAAGTCTAAGCGCCCCTCATCCATACACACTAGTGATGAGTAACCAGCAGCAACAACAGCACAGGTTATTAACATCTGCAACCATAGCTATGAGGAGTTCCTCTGCTGCTGTTGGCAGTGCAAAACCTTGGACACCCAGTAGTAGTACATTTGCATCAACATCTAGCCCCAGTAGTAGTAGCAGATCCTCAAGAATCCCGCAGTCCATGAAGTTCACAATATGGAGATACTTCATTCACCAACCAAAAACTAAGCATGTTAGGAAGAGACCTAAGAGGTCTTGAAAGTTTGCATCCTAAATCTGCTTAGTTAGCCAATAAAGGTATCAACTTCACTATATTGCCTCTTCTCTATGTAAGACGTACATGAGCAGGGGGAAAGCAGGCACACATCTATGCTCCTATTCAATGAAATCTGGGAGACACACTATAAACAACTAGCAGCATCAGAAGCACTCCAAAAGTCCCAGGGGCTCTGGGGCACATAACAGAAGTAGCGACGTTATTGATGTGTCAGAGAGTAGACCAAAAGTTACTTCATTCCAAAGAGCACTTATGACTCCTGCTGCAAAAGAGTATGATGATTTGAGTTTGCTGTAGCAGATGGCAAGAATCATGGACTGCCCACACATTCTGCCTCCAACTCTACTACCTCCTCTAGTCATGTTCTTAAAGCTGTCAAGTTACAGGGTTCTTCTGCTATGTACTGCCAACCCACATTTAGTGAGTTCTTGGGACGGAGACAAAAATTTCACACAAAAATATCTCAAAACTGCACCTGTGGAGTGGCAAGGATGCAAGATGTTCACAGTGGACCTGCTGCCTGTCACGGTCCCAGCAATGAAACACAGGACAAGTACTTCAAGGTAACACCAACTTTATTAAGGCAGCAACACAAACAGAAATATCCCAATTACAGGATATAAATATACAGGACTAAAGAGAAGAACACAACGGATCAAGTGACAACTACCAAAAATAGGAGACTGCTACTGTGTGATTCTCTTGATAAATATAGCCCAGCAATGGGACTAGGAGTTGTCTGCAAAGCCACAGGTCTGGACCTGGGAGAAGCCAGACAGGAATGAGAGTAACCAAGGCCACAGGTCCGCACCTGGGATAGACAGACAAATGGGAAGGCACCAGGAGAAAGTCTGCCAGAGCCACAAGTCTGCACCAGATTGGTTATCTAACAGAACGGAAGGCGACTCTAGAGGTAGTTAGACAGAGCCTCAGGTCAGCGCCAGGTTGGGTGGTCAGACAAGCAAGGGGTCATGCACGGAGCGGGTCGTCAGCCAGAGCCACAGGTTTGCACTAGATAGGATGTCCACTCAAGCGCTGGTGTGCTGGATACGCAGTGGACAGAGACCCAGGTCAACACCAGAACGGGTAGTCAGACAAGCCAGAAGGCACACATGGAAGGGTTAGTCAGCCAGAGCCGCAGGTCTGCACCAGAATGGCTGTCCAACAAAGCCAAGGGTCATACACGGAGCGGATAAACAGACAGAGCCAAAGGTCAGCACCAGATCAGGTAGTCAGACAAGCCAGATTATACACAGAGCCCAAACTATAGAAATGAGTGGACACCAACGAAAGGGTGACTGAGCTCTGTGTCCAGGCAGTTTAAATAGTCAAGAGAGAAGAAGAGGAAGTGCAGCCAACAGGTGGTTGTCTCTTTAAATGGAGCGCACATCCATGCCTTTGAACGTGCATCCAATAATGATGTCACCCGCCTGCCGGAACACCAGCAGCAGAAGCGGATGGAGCCGCACCAGACAACAGCAGGCAGCTGCACCACCAGAGAAGGAAACCAGCCTCAACGGAGGAACAGCAACGTGGGGCGGACAATGTGGCTGGAGCCGCTGGAGAAAGATGTGCTCGGTTCGAGCAGCAGACGCACAGGTACCCTGACACTGCCATATTCTTTAGTTGAAAACAGTGGATTTAGAGAACCGATGTCATTGTAGCTCCTCACTGGCAAATCCCAAGCTGCAGTTATTTTTCCAAGAAGGCTGTGCCAGAATTGTACAAGCAGGTGGTTATTGTGGTAGGCAAAGGGCTGGAAAGCTTGTATGATAGGAAAATCCACCTGGCAACAGATAGCTGTATTGAGAACACGTGATATGGTGAATGTGCCCTGCTTTGCCCATGTGGTAAATTTAGTTGTGACCAGATTCTTGGCAGAATCTGAAAGCTACAGAGAGATGCTGAATATTGCCTGCAAAATCTGCACCAACTTACAGTGCACGCAATGCTTTATATTTCAAACAAGAGTGTAACAACCTGACCCAAGTCCCTACCAGGTGGAATTCGACACTGCACATTGTAGAGCATTTGTTGGAGCAGAATAAAGCCATTAGCGAGTACACAATGAAAAACTGGAAGGCTTTGGGGGGGAGCCTCTTTGTCACCTGGGCAATGGCAACTAATGTGGGATGTAAGTGAGCTGCTTAAACCTTTAGAGGAGACAACCATGCTGGTTAGTCGCATGGGGAAGGAATTAGTGAAATTCTACCACTGATATATATATCTTACAGAAAAAAATGAGGACCATGATGAGGACATAATGACAAAACAGACATTTACCAGATGTTCAAGGACCTGTTAGCATACTTTCAGCAACATCCTTGCATATTATCCATTAAAAGTAATGAGGGATACATGTTTGCCTCTTTGCTGGACCCCAGATTTAAACACAAAATTAGAGAACATCTGCCGTAGCATTATCAGCAGTTTGTGACAACAAGAAGTCATGATGATCAGCAGTATCTCTTTGAGGAATCGGATTCTGTCAAGGAATATAGAGATTCTTATTGATTGAGTGGAGGGTTGCATTGTGGTGGATGAGAGGGAGAACGTTAGAGCTCAAAAAATGCTAGACAGCATAGTGAAAAAGAAGGCAGCAAGTATTTGGACTAGCAGCAATAGCAGCTACATCATCAACCAGAACATTCCAAAGATTTCAACATTGGTGGTGGAAGTGTTGTTGGTGGTGGTGGCACATCTCTTCCTGAATGTGGGTTGGTAAAAAATACACAGGAACACTGTGTAGCTCCTATGAGTGGTCCCACTGCACGTAAGATGGTTTCATCATACTTGCAGGACAGCTTACATTCTCTGAAGAAATAATGACCCCCATGTATTATTGGCAAACAAAATAATGAATGTAGCCAGTACTGACACGTACTGCAGTGGAAACCCTTAGTTTCAATTTAGCAAGCATTGAATCTGACCAGGTTTCAGTGGAGAGGGTTATATTGTAAATGACCATAGCAGCAATGTTGGGAGACTAAATTCTAAAACAGTGAACCACACATGACATAGAAAGACAGAGTACATGTATTCTAAACAGCAGCACAAATGGTAATGATGAGAAGAGATATCAAGGTTTACCATCTAACTATATTAGGACCATTGCTGTGACCACTGATTAATGCGGGTCAATAATCTGAAAATAATAGCTTACCTTTGACTCAGACATGATAATGGTAATAATTGCTGTAGGAATAATAAATATATATACGCACGCTAGCAATGTGGGAAAGCGTTACCTGTCATGTAATGACCATTGGGCGTACATGTCTGAAATGCACTCACACGCACACACACTGATACACACAGACATGTTCAACAAACAGACACACACATACAGACAATGAGAAACACACAGATGCAAAGACACACACACATACACACAGAGAGGGACATAGTGAGAGTGAGGGGTACACATGCAGTCACACAGAAACACACACACACACATGCAGTGACATACAGAACGAGTGACAAACAGATGCAATGCAGAACATGGACAGAGATACAGAAAGTGTGAGCAGTGTAAGGTAGGGAAAAGAAAAAAGGGTTTTCCGGTTGCTCATAAAAGTCCTTTCTTCTTGTCAGTCGATCCCAGACTCCATGATCAGTAATGCTCAATGTAATTGTTATTAACCCATTAAAGAGCAGAGGGGCGTGCAACGCATTACTCCTCAATGCGATGCACACGCCTGTGGTCCTTAACAGTTACTATAATGGTATGTATTGAAGTGATTGGTTTTGATCCACTGGCCCACCAGAGGGGTGTGACTCTTCAGCAGTGTTAATGAGTTGCTCCCACCCTGACCTGCACCAGGCGCACCTTTCCCTATGATCAGCGCCCCCACTGTGCCGCCTATTCAAGAGCACTTCACATGTAGCATAAAGGGTTTAACCCTTTCAGCTCCAGAGGGGTATGCAATGTATTGCATAGCAATGCATTATATACCTCTCTGGTACTGAAAGGGTTAACTGCTTCAGTGGCATAGGTGTCCAACCCCCCTCTCTCCTACATTCCCTTTCCACACCTGTTGTCAGTGCATTCAGCAGCAACATGATCCCGTAGAAGCAGACATGGACTGCATGGGGACAAAGAGAGGACATTTGGCGCAGAGAAGGTATAAGGGAGGTGAGTGAGTATGAATGGATGTTGGATTCACCATGTTTGTGCACTGAAAGGGTTAAGGCAGTGAACTGTTGACTGAGAGGGGCAGAGGCAGGACTGAACAGAGCAAATGGAGGGAGTGATTAACGGAGTAGAGAGAAGAGTCATGACCATGGCAGAGGGAAGATACGTGAGTCTATCAGACAGCCTGGGAAGAAAGGGACAGAGGGAGGGAATGATTAACTGGGAAGAGGGAGGTGAGACACTTGAGTGGATGATGAATTCTGTGTGCATGTGTGTGTGTGCACTGAAAGGTAAAGCCACAGATGGACGTTGACTGAGAAGGGAAGAGGATGTCATGATCATGGCAGAAGAAGGTTATGTCAGTATACCGCCCAAGGGTCACTATCTTTGGAATGCCTAATGATGATGTGACTGATCGCTACAGGTTGAGGCCACACAGCATCATTGCCTTGTATGAGGTCACCAAGGATCAGGTGGATCCCATTTACATACAAAACCATGCCCTATCTGGCCTGCAAAAACTCCTCTGTGCCATACACTTCATGGCAAGTGGCGCCTTCCAGTCCACTGAGGGTTACGCATCTGGCATGTCACAAGCCACATTCTCCAAAGTGCTGGCCCAGGTCTTGCCAGCCCTCAAAAGCAAGTTCAGAACTTATATAGACTTCCCCACCAGTTACATGGAGTGGATACATCTCAAGCAGGGCTTTTATGCAAGGGGAGGCGTGCCCAGGGTCATGGGTGCTATAGATTGCACCCATGTCTGTATCAAAGCCCCAGCACGTGATGTACATATTTACAGCAATAGAAAGAACTACCACTCCATGAAAGTGCAGATGGTGTGTGACAGCAACATGAGGATTATGAATGTCTGGGCAAAATATCCTGGCAGCTCACATGATTCCTACATTCTCCAAAGCTCTTCAGTCCACAGAGATTTCGAGAATGGAACCTATACAGGGATGGCTTCTGGGTGAGATCACAATACTAAATCACACCACATACACAGGTGTACACACAACCCTGCTTAGCATGCTCCTGCAAAACAACATCACATAAAACATCATTCACACAACATGTGCTACCTGTCTCACCATGTCACTCACATTCCACAGGTGATGCTGGCTATGGATGCAAATCCTGGCTACCCCAGTCGCCAATCCCCAAACAGATGCCCAGGAGAGATACAACCAGGCTCATAGCACAACAAGGAATGTAATTGAGCGGACTTTCGGCCTCCTCAAGTCCAGAATCCGATGTCTGGACCACTCTGGGGGAGCACTCCAGTATGCACCTGGAAAGGTGTGTGACATCACAATAGCGTGTGCAATACTGCACAATATCGCAGTGGACACCACGCTGGTGGATCATATCCAGCCCCCACCCCCCCATAAGTGCTAATGGACATTGGCCATGTTGAGGAGACCCTGAGAGGGGTGCAGATTAGAGAGAGGCTCATCACGGAACACTTTACCTGTGAGTATAACACAGCCATACAAACAATCCATGCAAGTTCCCATCAGTACTGTGAATTGGTGCCAACACACTAACCACCCCGCACATGATGTTCCGTTTCACCCCACAGGATCAATGACACAGCACTGCACGGGCAGCAGTGTGGACCCAAACATCATACATACCATGGACGTGGCAGATTTGTGTGGGGATTACAAAACCATCTTCCATTCCCTTCTCCATGCTGACATACATACCTCAAGGATATCATGCACACCTCCAGGAGAAACAAGGTACCATTTTGTCACCTTACAGGGCTTGACTGACAGCAACTCATGTGATTTGCCATGATCATAGCCAGAGCAACCATGGTAGCCTTGTAGTGAAAGAGTGTTATCCAGTGCAATGCATTGGGTAACACTCTGTCACATCATGGGTTAAAGGGCCACTGGAGTCAACATCGGACCTGTACTGTGCTAGAGCTGAGAAGAGCAGCAGAGGGGTGGATCTACAGTGGTATTGTTACACAACGCAGATGTCATGAAACATGGATCAGATCTCCAGCGACACCATGCTGACCTGTGAGTGTGCAGAGATATTTGACCCTGACATGAATACACGCATCAACAAATATGTCCCAGTAGTTGCACGGACCAAATGAAACTGGGCTGCTACTGTCACCCTCACAGTGGCAGCCCAAATGCATTACTTCCATGGAGCTCTCAGAACATACTTGTTGATGTGTGTATTCATGTTAGGGGCACATATCCATAGGGCTGGTTCACATTTCCTTAGTTCTCTATATAATGGGTTACAGACGAGTACACAACACATTACAAAGCAATGGTTTGTGTACTCACCTGTAAAGAAAAAGATTGAGGGGATTATGAAGTAGAAACTGTTGTTGTTTAATGATCAGTTCGAGGCTGCTGCTCCAAATCCTGTCCTCTTGTCCCACAGGCATCCATAGCATGATCCATCCTTGAACTGAAGATCTTCCATGTGACTGGATTTATGTCTTGACAACACCTCTATGAAGCTCACCCCTTGATGTTTCAAGTGATTGTGTTGGTGATGCAATGTTTGACCTGAGGTTCACAGTGACCTCTACTGGAACATACTCATATAGACACAGAAAACACAAATTCATGTGTGTACTAACCTGTACAGTTAGGATGCTCATTGTCAAACCTTGTGGACAACACATGAGCAGGACAGTAGTGTTACTAAAGTAGTAAGATTGAGTTTCAAAGTACATTTATTGTTCTCATACAAGTGTTTAATGCATATAGGCAATATACCCAGAAAACACATGTAAGTTCTAATGTACTTTGAGACACAATAAAGATGAACCATCACTATTCATTCTGTGTATGTATGATGGAATGTTGGATTACACATTTGTCAATGCGTAACCACACTCAAGGCTAGAGTATCCCCCATATATGGGAAGGCATGACCCACATCACAGGAGTCCACTACTTGTTTGCCAGTGAGTGGACTCTGTGATGTATTAATGCAAACAGATGATAGCAGTGGTACACTAATGTGTGTTGGGAGTGGTAAAGAGGTGATACAGGGGACATACTTCCACAGTGATTTCATGACCACGGTTTCTGTGTTGCGCAATACAATCAATGTTCTGAGATTTCTTTAGTTTGACATATCTCAGTACATGGGCTACATCAACAAACAACCAGTCTAAGTGGATAAGTGTTATCACTGGTGAAGTGTGTTACAACCTTAGTAAAACAACAACTCAACTTAATGGAGAACCCAATGCTCACCCCAGGGTTTCAATGTGTGTGTGCTACACATTTAAATCCTATGATAAACATTGGGTTCCCCAGTAAGTCAGTTGCACAATAAGAGTTTGAATCAAAGACTATATTGATGCATGTTACATCTGTCCTGCTTGTTATTTCACTGCAAAGTAATATAGCTGTTTGGTTATCCCCTTAAACACAACAATTGATGCAGTTCAGTGTTGCACCAGTTCTTGTGCTAAGGGGTATATTTTGTTGTTCAAATTCAACCACCAACATCGCCATATAATACGGTCGTGTTATATGACTCCAGGGATGGATTGCCAGTTGAATTTGGACAATGGTTTGTGTGCAAACCCATGTTGTAACATCCTACAAACATTTTACCTAGGCAGAAGTTGTGTTCACTGCATTGTCTGGCAATGCATTGGAGACAACTCTGCCACCAAAACTACAACTAAATACAAAACAGATCAGACAGGATTCAAAAGCACAATGTTCCTTTATTCAGGGGGAAGATAACAAGTTGGGCATTTTTTTTGGGGGGGGGGACCTTAGACTGGGTGCCAGAAGTGGATGCCCTGGATGATCGCCTTGTCACCCTTTGAGCACTAGGTGTGGCTTCAGGGGTCACTTTGGAGGGAGTGGTGGGTGCAGTGGACCCCTCTGTGGAACGCAGGTTCTCCCTCTCTAACCGTAGGTTCTCCCTGCGGTTCTGCTCTCTCAACTCCAGCAGCACCTGTGCAAACATGTCCATCACCCTGTGTGGAGCTGATGGAGTTGAGTGTTGATCCTTGAGACCTCCGACTCCAGGGCATGGATCCTTGCCTCTATCCTGTTGGTGTTCCTCTGGGATTCCCTCCGGCTCCTGGTGATATTCTCATCTGTGCTGTGGCTTGACCGGAGTAGTCTCCTTTGTAGGGCCATACACTCCACCTCCATCCCCATGAGGCGTGCAGTGCTGGAGGTGGATGTGCCCGATGACCCTGGTGCTGCTGTGTCCAGAGCTGTTGCTGTGTCCTCAGCTGCTGTATCCTCAGCTGCTGTGTCCTCAGCTGCTGTGTCCTTAGCTGCTGTGTGTGCTGTGTCCTCAGCTGCTGTGTGTGCTGTGCCCTCTGCTGCTGCAGAGTGTGCTGTGGCTGCTGCTGTTGTGACAGCTGTTGGAGTGGCTGGTGCAGATGACGGACATATGCCCACCACATCAAGTGACTCCGAGCTGCCCACTGATGTCCGTACTGGTGGACATGGTGGTGTGAAGTCTTCCCTGGGTAGAGGGTGCTGAGGGTCCCCAATCAGGCCCAGGTGTTTGTAGTCCAGTGGCAAAGCGTCATACCTTGGCCACTGGTAGGTGCTTGGCCCCCACCTGGGATCATACCTTGGGCCATGCTGGGGAGCCATCCAGGATGGTAGGTCCATCTGGGAGGAATATGGCCCATATTGGGTGGTGGCCACTGTCCCTGGCAGCCATTGCCTCCCTGGTGGTGGTGGTGGTGCTGCTGCTGGAGGGTAGTAGCTGGTGGAGGTGGTTGAATACATCCACCTCTCCTCCTGTTGCATCCAGCCACTGTACTGGAAAGGTGCAGCTTGTAGTGGTGCAGCCTGTGGTGGAACAGCCTGTGGTGGTGCAGCCTGTAGTGCAGCAGCCTGTGGTGTTGCAAAAAGTGGTGGTGCAGCCTGTGGTGGAGTGGCCTGTGATGGTGCAGCCTGTAGTGGTGCAGCCTGTGGTGTTGCAGAAAGTGGTGGTGGTGCAGACAGTGTTGGAGGAGATGAGGATGGTGAGTATGGTGACCACCGGCTGGTCCCCTCCTCTGTGTACTCCTCACTGAGTGGTGACGTAGCCTTCTCCATGGTCTCCCACTGTGAAGGAGGGCCGTAAGCTTTGTGGAGAAATTAAATGTTGCGATTAGTAAATGTAGCCATGATAGTATTGAAGGGACAGAAATACATAAAATGTTGAAAAGAAAAGTATATGTTGTTGGTTTCATCCCCCTGAGTAAACAAGGGAACTCCCACTGCCGAAAGGTGTTTTATACTTAAGTTATTACAGGTAAAAGTTTAATTTTGAGGTGTAAGATCACAGTGGCCTGAAACAGTACAGTGGGGCTGTTGCCACACCATCCCATGTAGATTTCTGGTCCCGGGACCAGAGCTGTCCATGTGATAGGGTAGTAACAGTGCCACTGTACAATTTCAGGCCACTGGGATATTGCCCCTGAAATATTCAAGTTTGAGCTGTGATACTTTCTGAATGAAACACCTTTCAGCAGTGGGAATACCACTGTTTTTCTCAAGGAATGAATCCTACAACATATATTTGTCTTTTCACATTTTAGGGATTACTATCCCTTTAACGGGATAGCAACGGTTAATTTCTCCTTGATGTCATATTTACCACACGGGGGCTATTCAGCAGAGTCAAATTTGCCCCATTTAGAGATAAATACTTCTTTGGAAAGTTCCACAGAGTGTGCTTGCAAACCAGGCACACTTTGTAAACCATTCCAATGAAGTATTGATCTATAAATGGGGCAATTTTGGCTCTGCTGAAGAGAGTCCGTGTGGTCAAATGACTGAAATCTCCATCTGTCAAATAGAGCAATATCTGTCTAACCATGAGGGTTGGAGGGATAGGACTAACATCTTTTTACAATGCCTACATCAAGGTGAAATTAACCATTGCTATCCAGTTAAAGGTACACAGGAAGTAAAATGGTCTGATATGTATGTGGATATGTACCTTTCATATGGGTATAAATATATACTTGGTAGTCATGATTAAGCACCTATAGCGCAAAACACGTGGACTATGTAGTTCTTGCACTGTATGTGACATGGGACTTGACTTCTGCTGTCTGAAAGGATTTGTTTGTATTTTAAAGATTTGAATAAAGGAATTTTTTACTCATTTTCCGCTACTTTATCTCTCGTTGGAAGCGGTGCAGCCATTTCTTTCAACTGTTCACTTTCGAGGGTGTGAGAAGAGAACCCAGGTTGGCACGCCTCACGAGTGGATCAGGTGTTAAGCCTGTTAGCCTTGATTTGGATGCCTGCAGAGACTCTTTGAAGCACCAATAGTTTGTCTTTACAAATATATACTTCAAAGATATTCACCCAGAGATTAGTTCAGTACATTTGATTGCCTTACTGGCTATATATATGCACCCATCACAAACTAACTTTTATTGATATAATAAATAACAACATACCTTGTATATGCCATCTAAGTAAGGTGAGATGTGTATTTTGATGATATCAATAACAGTGAGTTTCTGATGGGTACACATATATGGCCAGTACTGAACTGATCTCTGGGTTCACATATTGTTGGGACATATTTGTACCCATTTGAAAGGTACATATCCACATACATATCTGACCGTTTTTCTTTGTGTACATATCTTTTTTTGAACAGATCTGCAGTGTGCTTCAAGTGGTATTCATCCCTATGTTATCAGTTTATCCCATACAATGCAAGATTTTGTCTGATTTTACATGTCACTCTCTGGTTGTCATGATGGTATCCTATGCATTGCATTGTGATACATGGGATACCACCCTGGCAATCAGAGATTGATGTACTTGACAGGACCGTGTCCATAAGGTCTGTTCAAGCTGAATCCTGAAGGGCAACAATCAAGCCAGTATTGAAGGATATCTTTGAGGCCTGTTTTTTATTTTCTGGATGAGCCCATCCATCCGTCTGAGTGCGGCAGCCGTACTCAGTCATAGATATTCATAATTCATGGCCTGTTAGTGACCAAACTACAATGGTTTATATTTGGTTCACATATGTATCCTGCAAATAGTGGCTGGTGTACCATCCATCCATGGCATAAGCACTCCTGAGGATCCATGTGTGAATAAAATGTGAGATATGTAATCTCAAGTTAGAGTAAATGATTGCATACACAAAGCCAAGGCCTACATTTTCACCTTTAATCCTGTGTAATTGATTCAGGTCTGTGTGTTGCACATACAGCCAGTTATTCTCATTGGCACTGTGATGTGTGACCTGATCCATCCTTTTTGTGATTCAGTAAGCAGTTAAGGAGACCTGATAAACTGAACATGATGCTGAGTTCTATAGTGATCTCATTTCCCCATTTGCAATGTTTTCTATGGAGTCTATACAATGTGACCTTTGCAACTTGATTCATGTTATTGAATATTCTCCATAGACTAACATTGGAATTGGTGAAGTAAGGGTATGTAAGTAAGTGTACATTTCTCTCCATCAGCTCTTTTTCACTGCTTAGTGAATGTCCCCTGTGTGGCATGTAATTGTTACCCTATCAACTTGTGTTTGTTGTCTGGTTAACCCTTTGAGTACCGGAGGGGTTGCCAAAGCATTGTTGATCGAGGCATTGATAATCCCTCTAGCACTCATGGGGTTATGTACTGGTTTCCCTGTCGGTACATGGGTGACATTGTGTTGGAGCAGTTCTGCTGTTTAACATACAACACTTTTCTGAACATGGTTTGTGTGTATTGTGTGTGATCAGCATGAGGGTTAACCAGGTGTAACGGTTTGTTTTGACACTCAGACAAGTAGGTAAAATAAAACAACGTTTATTGAATGAAAATAAGTACAAATGATTGCCCTCTACAGGTGACAGCAGCAATTGCAAGTGAATACACAGTACACATAGATTCACTATAATGAATAGAAGGCATACTCAGAATGGTACAGATAGTAGTGAACTGGTCCCTAAAGGGTAAATGAGAACAATCAGTCCATCTCAACTGTGGGGTTTGGCACGCCGTATGGTGTAGTGATAAACTGAGCAAATGTGCACAGCACAGAGTTCATGCAATGGAGGATAGTTGGTGTTCAGTGACCAGCATGAGCTTAGCAGAACAGTGATCCAAACACAGCCCCGCGGGCGTTCCCAAAGAGACCACTAAGACTGCAAATGCAAGAGTATGTAGCCCCCACGGACATAATCGGAGACTAGCCTGAGATGCGAAGCTGGCATTTTAGCCCCCACGGGCGTATAACCGGAGACCAAAGTGAGCACAACACGAGCCAATAGCCCCCACGGGCGTAGACCTTCGGATCCTGCAAGAGCTTGGAGCCTAACCTTGCTACCACTCAGAACCAATAGCCGCAATGGATACCTCCAGTAATTAACGTGATACCGAGAGCCTAGGACGCCCAACCGGACCGACAGGACTTGACTACTCTGCAGTTGTGAATCGGAGTCGCCGTCCAAGTTAGAGAAGCGGCACTGCAAGGGTTAAAGGGTACGTTTAAATCTCCCAGGCTCGGTATGGTAACTAAGCTCTGCCAGCGTATGGAGGCTCGGTACAAGGAGCACAGCTTATGCAAGTCAGCAAGGAACTCTGCACTAGGAGATGGGTTACACTGAAGTGTAATGGTCACACTGTGTCAGCACAGCACAGCAGGAGTCAGAATGTCGCGGCGGCGACAACAGACAAACGCAGGTCGCTGGAACAGACCGTGGACGATCACGAAGCAGGAAGTCAGCCAGCCGGGTCGTAGCACGTAGGAGGTTCTCAGACAAGCCGGATCGTAGCACGTAGGAGTTTCTCAGACAAGCCGGGTCGTAGCACGTAGGAGATTCTCAGACAAGCCGGGTCAAACACGATCAGGAACACTGGAGCGTAGTCAGGACAGGCCAAAGTCGGTACACAGGAATCCGGATACAGGAACACAGCAACAGCAAGACTGGCTCAGAAACACCACAAAAGGGCATCTGACAGATGTGAAAGTCAGGTATAAAAAGGTCACCAGGGGGCGGGCCAAACCAACTCAGCAAATCAAAGTATGCCACACATGAGAGTGACAGGAGGATCACAGGCACTGTGATAGTACCCCCCTCTCAAAGACCCCCTCTCCCTGCCGGAGGCTTAGGTTTCTGAGGGTATTTAGAGTGGAAGTTGCGCACAAGTCTGGGCGCATGGAGGTCCTTCTGGTCAACCCAAGAGCGCTCCTCCGGGCCATAACCCTTCCAGTGGACCAAGCATTGCAACTTCCCTCTGAGTTGCCTAGAATCAACAATGCTCTGAACCTCGTATTCCTCTTGCCCCTGGACGTCCACCTGCCCAGGAATTACCGGAGTGGTAGTGTAACGATTGCAAACCAGGGGTTTTAACAAAGACACATGGAACACATTGTGAATATGCATAGACGGTGGAAGTTTCAATGCATAGGAGACAGGATTAATTTTGCGAATGATTTTAAAAGGACCAATAAACCGAGGAGCCAGCTTATGAGAGGGGACCTGCAGATTGAGGTTTCTGGAGGAGAGCCATACCCTGTCCCCAACCTGGAAAGAGACCGCTGGCAGCCGTCTACGATTGGCATATCGCTGATGATGCTGGAAAGACTGACTGAGGGTCCTTTGCACCTGTGCCCAAGTGGAACGGAGTTGCTCCATATGCTCATCCAAAGCCAGAATCTGTTGTGACTGGAACGAGTCCGGGAGCAAACATGGCTGGAACCCATAATTGATTAAGAACGGGGAGCTCCCGGATGATGAGTTAACTGCACAATTCCTGGCAAACTCCGCCCATGGCAATAGGTCGGCCCAATTGTCATGATGATCGGTAATAAAACAGCGCAGGAACTGTTCCAGTCCCTGATTGGCACGCTCAGCGGCTCCGTTGGTCTGGGGATGGTAGGCGGAGGAGAAGGACAATTGAATGCCCATCATGCCACAGAATGCCCTCCAGATCCTGGACACGAATTGACTCCCACGGTCGGAGACCACAACTCTGGGTACCCCGTGCAAGCGAAACACTTCTCTAGAAAAGACCATTGCCAATTCCTGAGCCGATGGAAGCCCCTTGAGAGGCACAAAATTAGCCATCTTGGAGAACCTATCAACCACCATAAGGATAAATGTATACCCCCTAGAGACTGGCAATTCTCCCAGAAAGTCGATAGATATATGAGACCAGGGCCATTCTCCATTAGGCACAGGTTGAAGCAGGCCCACTGGGAGATGCCTGGGGGTCTTAGCACGGGCACAGGTGGCACAAGCGGCAGTAAAAGCGGAGCAATCGGCTCTGAGCGTCGGCCACCAGAATAATTGCGAAAGAGACCATACCAGCTGATCCCTGCCGATGTGCCCAGCCGCCCTAGACGAGTGATAGGTTTCCAATAGGTGGGTACGGAATGGCTCATCCACAAAGCATTTACCAACTGGAGTCTCAGGTGGATCCCTAGACTGAGACCCCAAAATCTCCTCTCCCAGTGGCGAAGTTATACTAGTGCGAATAGTAGCCATAATACGGTCGGGCTGAATAATAGGTACTGGTTCTTCCTCCCTCTCAGTGTCCGACACGAACTGTCGGGACAAGGCGTCTGCCCTCACGTTCTTAGAACCCAGGAGGTAAGATACTATAAAGTTAAACCGGGACAAAAAGAGTGCCCACCTGGCCTGTCGAGAAGACAACCTCTTAGCCTCAGAGAGATATGTCAGATTCTTGTGATCGGTAAGGATCAGTACTGGGTTCTTGGTACCTTCCAACAGGTGACGCCACTCCTTCAGTGCCAGAATAATGGCCAACTCCCTGTCGCCAATCTCATAGTGGCTCTGTGCACTGGACAACTTCTTAGAAAACACCCCACAAGGTTTCAAGGTACCACCTCCCACAGGACGCTGGGAGAGTACTGCCCCAACCCCAACCTCAGAGGCGTCAACTTCCAAGGTAAATGGCAGGGAGGGATTGGGATGGGACAGCACTGGGGCAGACGCAAAGGCAGATTTTAAGGTCTCAAACGCATTTTCAGCAGCCTCGGACCACTGAGAGGGAGTAGCGCCCTTATGTGTCAAATCAGACAAAGGTTTCACAATTGTGGAAAAGTTACGTATGAATTTTCTGTAATAGTTGGCAAACCCTAGAAAGCGCTGAATCACTCTTAACCCTTTAGGGCGAGGCCACTGTAATACTGCTGCCAACTTATCCTGGTCCATAGCGATTCCATCTTTGGAGATTACTAACCCCAAAAATGGTACTTGAGACACATGGAATTCGCATTTTTCTAATTTACAAAACAGCTTATTCTCACGAAGTCGCAGCAAGACTTCTGTGACATCTTTAATATGTTGGGAGAGGGTGGCGGAATGAATCAATATATCATCCAGATATACCACCACGCAGGACTGAAGCATGTCACGCAAGATATAATTAATAAGCTCCTGGAATACCGCAGGTGCATTACATAAGCCAAAAGGCATTACCAGACATTCGTAGTGCCCAGTTCTGGTATTAAATGCCGTTTTCCACTCATCACCTTCTCTGATTCTAATTAGATTGTAGGCGGCCCGCAAATCAAGTTTAATGAAGACAGAAGAGCCCTTCAATCTGTCAAATAACTCGGTAATGAATGGAATAGGGTATGCGTTCTTGGGCATCAGCTTATTAAGCCTCCGATAATCAATACATGGCCTTACTTCGCCACTTTTCTTTTTTACAAAGAAGAATCCGGCGCCAGACGGGGAGGTAGATTTGCGAATAATTCCCCTCCTAAGAGCGTCCTCAATGTATTCCTCCATTGCCCTGTTCTCCTCGCATGACAGTGGGTAAGTGCGTTCTCTCGGGGGAAACGCACCTGGAGGCAAATCAATAGCGCAATCATAGGGTCTATGTTCGGGCAATGCGCTAGCCTCCCCCTTCCTGAATACGTCACTGAATTCCCCATATTCAACTGGCACAGCGGGAGAGGTACACATAATCTTGACAGGAAAAGATAGACAGTTCTTTTTACAATATTCGGACCAGGAACTAACCTCACATTTTTGCCAATCAAATTGAGGATTGTGCAGAAGTAACCATGGAAACCCCAAAATGACTGCATGGTGAGGTGAACGAATAATTTGAAACCGTACCTCCTCCTTGTGGAGTGCCCCAACAGACATAGAAATAGGAATGGTTTCCATCGTAATAAATGCGGGTTCCAATGGTCTGCCATCAATGGCCTCTACTGCCAAAGGAGACTCCTTTTTGCATAGAGGAATATTATGCAATGCAGCAAAAGATTGGTCCATAAAGTACCCGGCTGCACCAGAGTCTACCAGTGCCAATGTTCCTACGCCCTTGTCAGCCCAAGAGAATGCCACCTGGATGGTGGGTTTAACAGTATTCGGATCTAGGGACTGTTGCACACCACCTAGGGCCTGTCCCCCAAGGTACCCTAGGTGCGTGCGTTTCCCGGCCTCACCGGACAATTGTGCAAAAGGTGCCCCTGTTTGTCACAATATAAACATAGGCCTTGCCTTTTACGAAAAGACCTTTCTTCTTTTGAGAGTCTAGTGAAACCCAGCTGCATTGGCTCTGCTGCCTCTCCTGGACGCTCAGAAGGAGAGGGTGGAGAGGGTGGGTCAAAGGAACTGCCCTGCCCATGGTTTCTGGAACTTGCCCTTTTTGCCAACCGTCTCTCTCACGGATACGAGAGTCAATGAGCATTACATAATCAATGAATTCTCCAGGTCACTAGGTACATCTCGAGCAGCTATTTCATCCTTAATTGGTTCAGAGAGCCCCTTAGCAAATGCTGCCAATAACGCCTCATCATTCCAGCCCACCTCCGCTGCCAGGGTCCAGAATTCTATCGCATAGTCGCCCAGTGTACGTTCGCCCTGCTGTATCTCCATTAGCCTTTTAGCAGCGGAGGCAGCTCTGCCAGGAACCTCAAAAACACGGCGGAACTTTGTTACAAACTCATTAAAGTTCAGCGTGCAAGGTTTGGCACTCTCCCACAATGGGATCGCCCAAGCCAATGCTTTGCCTGTTAGTAGCGATATCATGAATCCGACCTTGCTCCGGTCGTTAGGAAATGCCTGGGGCGTTAATTCCAAATAGATCTCCAACTGATTGATAAAGCCCCTGGATAAGGAAGGTTCGCCATCATATCTCAATGGTAACGGCGCCGCTGCCGTTAAGTCTCTGGCACAAGTAGGAGGAGCTAGAGGCGGATTATCCGGTGTCAAGACTGGGAAGACCACCGGATTCGGACTAGGCTTGTCTAGGTGTACCGTACGCTCAAGTAGGGTCTGTAGAGCCAGTGCCAATTGATCTAAGCGCTTCTCATGGACATCCATTCTCCAGTGGATGTTTTGTGTGTTACTTTCACCCTTACTGTCTGAGGTCATGGCCCTTTCATACTGTAACGGTTTGTTTTGACACTCAGACCAGTAGGTAAAATAAAACAACGTTTATTGAATGAAAATAAGTACAAATGATCGCCCTCTACAGGTGACAGCAGCAACTGCAAGTGAATACACAGTACACATAGATTCACTATAATGAATAGAAGGCACACTCAGAATGGTACAGATAGTAGTGAACTGGTCCCTAAAGGGTAAATGAGAACAATCAGTCCATCTCAGCTGTGGGGTTTGGCACGCTCGTATGGTGTAGTGATAAACTGAGCAAATGTGCACAGCACAGAGTTCATGCAATGGAGGATAGCTGGTGTTCAGTGACCAGCATGAGCTTAGCAGAACAGTGATCCAAACATAGCCCCGCGGGCGTTCCCAAAGAGACCACTGAGACTGCAAGTGCAAGAGTATGTAGCCGTAATCGGAGACTAGCCTGAGATGCGAAGCTGGCGTTTTAGCCCCCACGGGTGTATAACCAGAGACCAAAGTGAGCACAACACGAGCCAATAGCCCCCACGGGCGTAGACCTTCGGATCCTGCAAGAGCTTGGAGCCTAACCTTGCTACCACTCAGAACCAATAGCCGCAATGGATACCTCCAGTAATTAACGTGATACCGAGAGCCTAGGACGCCCAACCGGACCGACAGGACTTGACTACTCTGCAGTTGTGAATCGGAGTCGCCGTCCAAGTTAGCGGCCAACTCAGCAGAAGTAGACTATAAGGTAGAGGCTCTATGAATTGAATGGAGGTTCGGCAAGAGAGAAGCGGCACTGCAAGGGTTAAAGGGTACGTTTAAATCTCCCAGGCTCGGTATGGTAACTAAGCTCTGCAAGCGTATGACGGCTCGGTACAAGGAGCACAGCTTATGCAAGTCAGCAAGGAACTCTGCACTAGGAGATGGGTTACACTGAAGTGTAATGGTCACACTGTGTCAGCACAGCACAGCAGGAGTCAGAATGTCGCGGCGGCGACAACAGACAAACGCAGGTCGCTGGAACAGGCCATGGTCGATCACGAAGCAGGAAGTCAGCCAGCCGGGTTGTAGCACATAGGAGGTTCTCAGACAAGCCGGATCGTAGCACGTAGGAGCTTCTCAGACAAGCCGGGTCAAACACGATCAGGAACACTGGAGAGTAGTCAGGACAGGCCAAAGTCGGTACACCGGAATCCGGATACAGGAACACAGCAACAGCAAGACTGGCTCAGAAACACCACGAAAGGGCATCTGACAGATGTGAAAGTCAGGTATAAAAAGGTCACCAGGGGGCGGGCCAAACCAACTCAGCAAATCAAAGTATGCCACAGATGAGAGTGACAGGAGGATCACAGGCACTGTGATACCAGGGAGTTGGACAGGTTTGTGCCTTGTTGAACTTTGACATTTGTCCTTGTCTTGTGTCCTGTTTGAACCCTCAGGTTGCTGTGTTGGTGCAGTTGTGTGGATGAATGATGGGCATATGTTGGGATGTGACTGTGTGTGTGATGGGTGTGTGGTTTGATGCAGTGTGTGATTAAGGGATGAGGCACTTACCGGTAGTGTGGAGGCTCCTCTCTTCCCCAGTGTCCGATCCTCCAGGGACCCCCTCAATGAGTGTGTCGGACATGTTCTGCCGCACCATCTCCTCCCATCCGTTGAAGGCGATCTGGACAGGTGGGCCACCTCCGGTGCCTCGGGCATGCTTGGCAATTTCAGCCAACTTGTTCTTGACCGCCCTCTTGCAGTCGCCCCATCTCTTCTTTATTGAGTCCACGTCCCTTCTGCAACTGGACACAGCATTCACCCGGCCGCATATCTGGTTCCATGCTGCCTTCCTCCTCGCAGACAGACCAGGGACCTTCTCCCTCTGGAAGAGGATGGTCTCCCTCGCCAGCACAGCCTCCACGAGGGCAGTGTTTTCCTCCTCAGTATATTGGGGATCCCTGATCCTTTCCCCCTCAGCTCCATCATGCGAGGATTCAGAACCAAAGTGTCCTGCCTGCTCTGCCCCTGCCTGTGTGTGGTGGTCCCCACAAACTACCCCTCGTTCCACTGGAGGTTCTGTTCCTGTCCTCTGTGTGCCTGCTCTCCTGGGCCTGGTCCCCCTCTGCCCTGCGGATCTCCCTCTCCCACCCCTAATCTGCTCAGGGCTGCCCTCCTGACCTTCCTCCTCCTCCACTACTCTCCCCATCCCTCTTTCCTGCTCTACACTCATCCCCATCATTCACCCACTCACAGTGGCGTAACAATAGGGGTCGCATCTGCGACCGGGCCCGTCACTCTCAGGGGCCCGGTCGCCCCCTACGACACCCTCCCCACGTGCCCACAGCACAGCTGATCTCCTGCCAGCCAGCGCTCTAGTAATGCAGAGCGCTGGGAGATTACATAATCTCCCAGCACTCTGCATTACTAAGAACCGTGCGGGAGCTTGCATTTCAGACAGAGGTCTGTGCCGAATGAGGCACAGATCTGACATCTCACACCGCTAGACCACCAAGGACTCAGTAGGGGCACTGTGGAAGGGGCAATGTGGAGAATGAGGGGCACTGTGGAAGAGGAATTGTGGAGAATGAGGGGAATTGTGATGGGAGCATTGTGGAGAATGAGGGGCATTGTGAAAGGGGCATTATGGAGATTGAGGGGCAATGTGGAGATGGGGGCTTTGTGGAAGGGGCAATGTGGAGAAAGAGGGGCATTGTGGAAGGGGCATTGTGGAAAATGAGGGGCATTGTGATGGGGACATTGTGGAAGGGGCAATGTGGAAGGGGCAATATGGTGAATGAGGGGCATTGTGGAGATGAAGGGGCACTGTGGAGAAGGAGGGGCATTGTGGAAGGGGCAATGTGGAGATGCGGGCATTGTGAAAGGGGCAATGTGGAAGGGGCAATATGGAGGTGCCAATGTAGTTGAGGGGGGCCAATGTTATCGGGGGGGGGCCCGGTGGCTTCTAGTTATGCCTCTGCCCACTCACACATAGGCACTCCCACTGGCCCTCACAGACACACTAGATCCCACTCACTCTCTGTCACACTCTTTCGCTCACAGATTCACACTGTCAAACAAAAGTTTAAAAAATGTGTAAGGTGTTGTAAAAAAAAAAAAAAAAAAGACTATGTGTATGTATGTGTATGTGTTTGTATAGGTGTATGTAACATGTGCAGAAGTATGATATGTGTATTTTTGTGCAATGCTCTTCTCTCTTCAAACTCCAAAAACTTCTACCTCCAATGTAAGCTCCTCTCTCCCTCGCTCTAAATGCTATAATCTGCTCCTGGGTCCTGTGATCTAGCTCACCAAAACTTGAAACACAGACAAGGTGTGACCATTATTTTGGGGTATATATAGGTGTATTTGAACATTTTTCCTACTTTGGGGCCTTGGGATTGGCTGTAGGTTTGAATTTTGATTGTGCATCTATCAGGGTTGCTAGCCAATGGCAGCCGTAATGTTATATTTTGACTTAAGTTGTGTTTTAACGGGTGTTTGGGATGCAAGGTGATGCGAAAACAGGTTCAACGCAGGTTTTTGTGTAACGTGTTTTTGTTGTGCCTACACTCGATAGGTATTCATGTACTCTTATCTTTAAAACTGCCGTAAGTTATGTGTTATTTTTGGCTGATGTGCCTTTTTTACTTAGCGACTGGCTTAACGCGAACCTTTAAATCTAGCCCTATATGTCTACAAAATCCCTGACTATGTGCAAGTGTACCTAGAAGAATTGATGCTGTTTTGAAGGCAAAGGGTGGTGACACCAAATACCGATTTGATTTAGATTTTTCTTCTGTTCACTCACTAAGCATTTTGTTAATTGTTAAATATAACCTATCAACATGTCTATTTTACAGGATTTTTTCTCACCTGCCTAAACTGTTTGCTCATTACAATATCACAGCATCACCACCATTCACATCTTCCACATTCATTGTGGGTTGTACACTTTCTTTTTTTTTTTTTTTAAATATCTTTTAAAATTATTGTTAGCCAGCATAGCAGCAGGCTTACAGGAGAACATCCAGGTTTGCCAAACAAAAGCCCTCAGTAAATCATTTTTCAGGACTCAGGCTTGCAACATATACAAGGCCAGATTATTTTTTTTCTTAATTAGAACTTGTGTTGTACCAACTTGGTTTGTCCCCTCCTTTCCCCTTTTCACAACCTTGTTACAATCACAAATCGTGCACAGTACAGATGCGGATGACTGCCCTGTGCCTGTCCCATGGGAAAAAATTTCATACACCCATGATTACAGTGAAGGAACAGGTGAAGAAGAATGGTCTTCTTCTTCTTCTCCTCCTCCACTATCACATTCACTGGCTGGGGTAGGTGTTTTAGGTGCCTTAATATCATCACTGCCGCTCCAAGTATTATTGATGACAAGTGGTACAGGCCATGGATCCATACAGCTGCTTGAAGAAGCCAGTACCATGTTGGCCATGGTGCTCAGACTGTAGAACACTAGCCCTCTCATCACCATCCTGCTTACACAGATGAAACAAGTCTGCCATCCCTAGATCACAAGTGAGGGATGCTGTTGGGGACTTTGACTCAATGGGCCTGGGGAATGCGGGCTCCCAGTCCTTTTAGCACTGGTGGTACCACTCCTAGTGAGTTATGACACACATCTCCTTTATTTTGTTAATATTTGATTTCAGTTTTTTTCCCTCTCTCTGTCTCTTTCCACTCTGCTTTTATTTATCCACACTAGAGTGCAGGAAATTATGTACATGGGCATGAATTTTCACCTCATTGAGTAACATAGGAGGAAAATGGAAGAATTTTCACACCTTTTTCTGTTTTTCTAGGGAAATGGTAGTAAATCTACATGTTTCTATATGGGTGAAACTTCCTGCTTGAAAGCAAAAAAACATGCTTTTTTCATGAAATTCCCCACGGGAACACAATGGGACTTTTTGCTCATCCCTACACTGCGCACACATGTTGTCACCGTGTTGTTGTTTTTAATCCCTGTAGACTATAGAAATCTCCAAAGTACTGCAAAAGGAACATATTGTGGATTTCACTTATATCCAAGCAGTTAATAAAAAAAGCTGTTATATATGGATACTTTGACTAGTAATATTGTATTATCCTTTGGATGACAGATACATCTCTAACACATTGCAAAGGAATTGCAAGGTAATGTTTTGGAGACATTTCTCAACCAAGAAGAAGAGAAGTTTGGGTTGTTGCTATATTAGTTATTTGCAAATTGATTATAATGACTTTATTAGTAATTCTAGTAGTTTTATAGGAAGTAATATAAACAGGAATTTACCCTGGCAGTGTGTCCTGTTCAATCTCTTATAACCCTGTGGACAATCAGATCCTAGGTCTCCTCGAAATGGTGCAGTTTTCTGGGTTACAGAATCTGTAAAATAGCAGAATCACAGAATTAACACAAGTAACAAAACTTTCTTTTTTCTCCTCCTTCCCTATTTTATTTGCTGTCTTTTAGTTCCAGGAACTGTGGAAAAACTGAATCCAAATTCAGAGAGAAGTGAGAGAAAAGGAGAGGGTGGGGCTGAGGTGGTGAAAGTGAAAGGGTAATGGATGGGAGACAGTGATATTTGCTTTGTGCTAAGTTGTGAGTGTATTTTAACAATTGAGAATTTTTCAGTAAAAAAAGCTAAATGCAAAGAAAAAAAAAAAAAAAAGAGGAAAAGAAATGGAAAAAGAACAGAGCAGATATTCAGACATACATAAAGTGAAGAATCTTATACTACTTGCTGTATATCTCAAGTGAATCAATTTTTTTAAACATCTTTAGTGCCATTCCCCTTCTATGATAAGCCATTAAAACATAATGTATTAGTTTTAAAATATGAGAGTACAACTGAAATGAACTGTAGAGATATGACTTCCAGCAAAACAAAGAGAAATACTCTTTTAAGTATGGTTAATCACAATTTCATGTCCCAACTAGTAGAGGAGCCAACTAGAAAGGAGGCCTTGCTGGACCTAGTGGTCTCAAACAATTCTGAAATGGGAAACCACTTACAAGTATTTAAGGAGGTTCAACGGGGTGTAATCTTCAAAGATAAAAATGCAAAAAAATATGGAATTTGTTTTAAATGACCTTAGATAAATATATGCATCAATATAATATATATAAGGGGAGAAAACCTAGATCAGTGTGGCTTAATAAATAGGTCTGCAGGGAAATGAGAAATAAAAAAATGGGTTTTTAAACTGTAACAAGATAACCATACTTTAAAAATGTTAAAAAAAAATGTATAGAATCTGAAAAAGAAATTCGACTAGCTAACTGTATTTCAAAAGAGAGTAAGAAAAATCCTAAACAATTATATAATTATATTTATGGTCAGGGCTTACAGCTGGATGGATGCTGAGATGATGCATTGTGTTAGGGGGTTGCCATCCCTGTGCCTACTGAGGCCCCAGGGTCGAGTCGCCGTGGTTAACCTGTAAGAGGGCTAACCTAACCATAACCCCTGAATGAAGGGGGGGTGTAATGGGGGGGGGGCTCAACATGAATTGAGCTCCAGTGGGAAGGGCTGCTGCCTGTATTTAAGGGCTTGAAGTCCCTCCCACAAATACAGGTATTACCACCTTAAACTTGTGGTCAGGGCTTATAGCTGGATGGATGCTGAGATGACGTATTGTGTTAGGAGGTTGCCATCCCTGGGCCTACTGAGGCCCCAGGGTCGAGTCGACATGGTTAACCTGTAAGAGGCCAAAAAGAGAGGCAGAAAGTAACCAGCATGTGTCTGTTATTGTGTACAGTCATGAATTGCGATTGATACCAGTGCATGATGAATTTCTTCCGTGGGACGGGAATGTATCTTGCATAGCATGAGGAACGCCATCAACCTATTTTTTGAATGATGCAGGCTGGCCCACCGTATTAGATGCTGCAGATGCGGCGCCGATTCTAAATGGGTGGCCAGCGTAGGAATCTGGATTGAGACCTAACCGAGGGTGATGATACGTAATATTTGCTGAAGTTGCTGTTTGAAGTGGACCGTCAAATAGGGTAAGTAGTGTGCTGCCTGCGGGTGAGATGAGATGGATAGAGATGGTGCTACAGGGCTGACATAGGGCACCATCTGTCTTGGTGGGATAGAAAGATAAGTCTAGCCTTTCTGAATTGATCCATTTTAGAGAAGGGAAGGTGCAAAATACAAAGGGATACTGAACTGAATTTTTTTTTTTTTATAACTGGACATAGAAGGACGTGTGGATTAGTTGACCTAATTATTTGTAGCCTCGGTTTCCTTCAATGGAGCTGCTGGGCTCTGTCGGCCTCTGCAAAGAGGTATGGCTGGGGTCCGTCGGCCTGCAAAGAGGTATGGAATGGCTGGGGTCCATCGGCCTCTGCGAAGAGGTATGGAGTGACTGGGGTCCATCAGCCTCTGCAACGAGGTATGGAGTGACTGGGTCCGTCGGCCTCTGCGAAGAGGTATGGGGTGACTGGGTCCATCGGCCTCTTGTGAAGAGGTATGGAGTGAATGGATCCGTCGGCCTCTGCAACGAGGTATGGAGTGATTGGCTGATGGGGTCTGTCGGGCAAAGAGGAGTGGAGGGGCACTGCTGGCACAAGAAAGGTTAGGGGCTGCGGGGGGAAGGGACTGCTGCGAACTCTACTGAAATGGGGGCAACTATGATCCTGCAGCTTGGCGAATGTGAAGGAGCGATGGGGAGTTAGTGTATAGGAGTAGCATGACTGCTTGGAAGGCGGTGAAGTGGGAGATGGACGGCCCATCATAATGCGTAATGGTGAACAAGTGGCGATGAACGTAAGCTGGATAAAATGAGACTTGAGACCGGGCACCTGTGTATGAGTGTTGTCAAGAGGGGAGCGGAGCATGGCAGTAATGAGAGAAATGAGAAGCTTGAGAATGACGGCGTGTCCAAACTGTGAACTTATACGCTGAGTAAGCGGTAGCGCAGACCGAAGGTGGCTCAGGATCAGAGGGAAGACATGGTTGGTGGAGGTGTGGGTAAGGGAGACTATGAAAAAGAAGAAACCTTGTGAAGATGATCGGCTGTAATGTAGGGTGGAACATCCGGCGATAACTAAAACGGAAGACAGAATTTGACAACGCAAGGTGAAGATGGTTGGGCTGTGGTGCGTAACTAGATCAGCAGATCTTGCAAAATCTAAATCATACAGCGGAGTCGCCGTGATAAGTGCCGCCCTATGCGAAAGGATCCTGGGGGGGATGTAGTGGAGACAGTTGTGGAGCTATGCGCTAAAACATTAGTGTCGTAGCAGGAGCCGATGCTGTGATCAAGTACGTATGAATAATGTACCGGAGGCGTACTAGTGCTAATGATTCGGCAAGATGAAAGGTGAGTGTATGGATGGGGAATAACCCAGGGCTGATCATTTACCTGGGATGACACTGAAGTTTGAGCACTGGCTGATCTGTCTCAGCACTTACCCCGGAGCCTGACGCGGTCTCTTGTCTTCCAATACCCTGCTTCCGACGGCAGGAGAACTGGCTGAACGAATGACCACCTGAAGGGGAAGTGGTACTGCCGTGGCCACTGAAGGGCCAATGGAGGGGTCATAGTTGAATGAAAAATGGTGGTGACGGCAGGGCCTCCCAAGGTGAGGTGGCTGATGGTAGGAACGAAAGACAGTTAAAATAACTATACCTACGAAGAGCCTTAAGAACGCTAGAAGAGTGAACTAACTGGCTAAGGATACTAGAATGACGGAATAATCTTAACTGCCATGTCCCAAAACTGTAGAATGAAGCGAGTCAAGCAAACAGGTGTAGTTGCGATGGCCGGAGTGCTGGTGAAATTGAATATACAAGCTAGTGTATGGATGGCCGGTTGGTAATGGGGGAGAAGGCCGAATTGACGGATGTGTCTCCGGCTTCAGGGTGGTGCAGGAGTGAAAAGAGGTGATGATGGCCTGTGGATGATAGATTATGCAGAAGGGTGACCGATGTGGCTGCCCCGAGGTTGGTGAGCTGAAGGTGGAAGAATGACTGCTTACTGTAATGTAGGGTGTAGCCCCGATATGTGGAATGCCTGTTTTTTTTGTTTTGTTTTTTTGGGACGTGGAAACAGGATACTGGCTAGATAGAACGTGGAATCAAGATACTGAACAATGTAACCATGTATACATATATATACATATATAATGTGGGAACAGGACACTGAAATAATGTAACAATGTATAAATGTTAAATAGACCGTGGAATCAAGGCACTAAACAATGGACTATGTACGTATATTAGATGAGAAGTGGAGCAGGACACAGAAACAATGTAACCATGTATGTATGTTAGATAGAACTTGGAATCAGAACACTGAAACAATTTAATATGTATGTATGTATGCATGTTAGACAGAACTTAGAATCAGGATACTAAAATAATGTAACTAGGTATGCATGTAGAGAGCATGTGGAATCAGGCTCTGGAATGAAGTAACTATATTAGATAGAACGTGGAATCAGGACTGAGACACTGTATCTAAGGTAGATAAACCATAGAAAAGTGACACTGAAACAAAGCAACTATGAAGGCATGTAGATAAGCATGGAGTCAGGATACTAAGACAATGTAACTAAATATATATGTAAAATAGAATGTGGAAACAGGATACTGAACGATGTAGCTATGTACGCATCTAGATATAACGGAAAATAGGACAAACAATGTAACTAAGTATAAATATTAGGTAGAACGAGGATTCAGGACACTGTATGATAGAAAGAGGTTTTTGTTTGTGCGTGTGTCACACTGCTCAACATTGAGATTGCGACACTAGGAGGGAGGAACAGCTGTGAAAATTTACCAAGCAAAGGCAGACTAAGATATGGAGATACAGTAGTGGTAGAATGGTTCAATTGAGCGGTATGTTGCGAACCGGGGGCGCGAGTGAAACATTTTCTGAATGGGTGCATGTTGCCCACAACTAAAAAGGCCGTTCTGGATTTCAGTACTGAAGTGAAGCGGCACAGAGACAGAAATCTAAGAAGATGATAGACCATAGAGTCCCTCGTAAGAGTGAGGACCTATGAATCGGAAGACATCCCGTGCAACTAGGCAATGAGTGCAAAGATAAAAAGGTAACCGTATGCACTTTTTTTTTTATTTTTTATTTAGAGTGCATGTGAATGTAAAAAAGGTGCCGGAAGGAAGAGGAGGTAAGTGGTGGGAGAAAGAGATAGTGTGTATGGATGTAGATAGCACTGGGAACAACCTGTGTGCAAGTGAGCTCTAAGGAAAAGAGACAATTTCTGTGAACCAGAGAGGTCCCCAAATGTGGGAATCCCCTAGCTGGAATAAGATGCTTGAATTGCAATATCCTGGTGAGGTGGAGAATGGCGTTGGTATGCCTGAGATGGGAAACGGGCGTGTGGGTTTTTTTTTTTTCATGGATGCGGACTGGGAGGCTGGAGACCTGAGGCTGCGATCGGGTGAAAAGAAGTGGGGGAAGACGGGATGGCATCAGAGCAAGAAAGGTAGTACTGGAGACTAAAGTAGAGCGGAAGCCAGCAGGAGGAAAAGGAGGGGGAGGGAGTGCGAAGCAGTAAGGCAGAAGCTACCGGGAAAGAGAGAGATGTGGCTTGTGGAGTGAATAGGGGTAGGCGGTCGATCGAGTAGTGGAAGGGATGTGAGAGAAAAGAGGAGTGGATGATGTAAGTGCGGGGAAGGAGAGCGATGGTGAACGGAAGAGGTAGGAAGAAACAAGAGGTTAATAATGTGACCGGGAAGGAACCGATGGAGGATGGAGGAAGCGGGGCAAGGGAAAAAAGGTGATAAGATAGCAGGGTAAAGAATCGATAGACGGGTTGACTGGATGAAGTGTAACAAGGGAGAGACTGGTGGCAATGTGGAAAGTTAAATAACGGATAGATGAGGGGAGTTTAGAGAAAGTAGAGACTTACTGGAGGTGGGTATAGAAGGAGAGCTGAATAGCTAGACGTGTGCTGAATTGCGAGATGTGCGCTGAAGCAAGACGTGGGGAACCTGGAAATGACGTACGTCGGCAGCTCAACATGAATTGAGCTCCAGTGGGAAGGGCTGCTGCCCGTATTTAAAGGCTTGCAGCCCCTCCCACAAATACAGGTGGTACCACCTTAAACAAATGGAAAAAAAGATTAAGGCTGATATTGGTCCTCAACACATTCTTTTCTTATATATCTACAACAATGGTAGGCGATGGGCAAACAGAGAAAATCATAGAATTTCCTCCATCATGTATATAGTTTACAGAGGACAACGTCCAAATGAGAAAAGGAGATGGTGAATAAAGTACTTTGACCTGATGGCATACACACAAGGGTACTTAATGAACTTAGTTCAGTAATAGCAAGACCTTTATACTATAGTTATTGATTCTCTATCATCAAGCATTTTGTCTTCTGATTGGAGGAAAGTAGATGTAGCGCCACTATTGCAAAAGGGGTCCAGATTTAAAATTGGGAAATTATAGACCTGTGAACTTGACTTCTATAGTGGGAAAGATATTAGAAGGGTTACTAACTGATATCATTCAGGAGAACTATGTGAATGCCAACAACATTATTTGTAGGAGCCAACATGGTTTTATGAAGAACAGATCATGTAAATCTAATTTACTTGTATTTTACGAAAAGGTAAGTAGTAATTTGGACAAGTGTATTACTTGGATTTTGCAAAAGCTTTTGATACTGTACCTCACAACAAGTTTCTGCATAAATTAAAAGGTTTCAATTTGGGAGGTGATATATGTGCATGGGCAGATAACAGAACTAGTTAAATGATATGTTATACATGGTGTCACAGGTTTCAGTCCCGGGCCAAGAGCTTTTCAATTTGTTTATTAATGAGCTAGAAGTAGTTATTGAAAGTTAGGTCTGAATCTTTGCTGATTACACTAAGTTGTGTAAGAAAATATATACCAACTAAGGATAGGCAAAACTTTTTGCCTCAAAAGCAAAACTTATGAAAAATGGCACTTCCCACCGAGCTGGAAATTGTTAGCGAAAAGTGCAGATTATCCACCTTTTTCTGCCTAGTTCGTTTAATTGAAATCAATGGTAAAACTGAATCCCCACCACCACTACCACATGGCAAGTTTCCCTTCTTTTTGTGAGAGAGAATAAACAGCACTATTTTCAGCTAGTTAGGACTGAAACATTAGAATGTAGTTTGGGGGTCTTCCATGCAGGAGATTTGTTCTGTGTTTGGGGAGACTGGTGGACTCTGGGGGAGTGTGAAGGGAAACATCTGTTTTACCCAAAGTGCTCCAAAATCTTGGTTGACATGCAACTATGATCCAGATTCCTTCCTCATTTGGCTGTTATCTCTGTGTTAGAGGAGTCTGGTGTGTGAGAAGGGAGCAAAGAATATTTACCCAAAACTTTTGTGAGACTGAAGCCACGGACAGCTGAGATCCAAGTTCTTTCCTGATATGGCTGTTTTTTCACTGTGAGGGAGAGGCTGGGGTGTGTGAAGGCTGCAGAGGCAATTTACACCAAATACCCCAAAATCTGATGTGACTGCAAAGACACAGTCAGGTATGATTCCAGATACTTCCTGATAATGGCTAGGGATGTGTGAAAGTCAATTTTTCACCTAGATAATTTCTCCCCACCGCATGGTAAGTTTCCTTTTTTTCCCCAAGGCATAGTAGAAAAGGGATGTCAGGTTCCTTCAGCATATCATTCTGTGTTTGTAAAAGGAAGAGGAAGCAGCACATTTTTGGACTAGAAAAGACAGTCTAATAAAGTGAAGTGAAGCTTAGTTTGGGGAGTCTTGTAGGAAGGAGTCTGTTCTGTGTATTAGTCTGGGGGACAGGAAGGGAGAAAGGCGGTTGATCCCAAATACCCCAGAATTTGGTGTGACTGATCTGCAGCCCGTGATCCACGTTTCTTCCTGATCTGGTTGTTATTTTTGTCCTAGGGAAGCCTGAGGGTGTGTGAAGGGAGCAAAAGAGATTGACCCCAAATCTTTATGTGACTGATTGGAAAGACACAGATGGCCATGATCCAAGTTCCTTCCTGATCTAGCTGTTATCTCTATGCAAGTGGAGTCTGGGGGTGTGGTAAGGGAGCAAGGAAAATTACCCTAAATACCCCAAAATTATGTGCTGCTGTCTGGGAACACACAGGTAGAGTGTTACAGTACCTATAGTCCAGTGGCGTGCTCCCGGCATCGCTGGACAAGGAACCTCCTGGCTATGGGCGCAGTAGCATTCCTGATGTTCTGCTAGGCGCCTGGCCTGGGCGCAGTATGAAGTACCAGATGTCTCCCGTGTCCTCGGGTGGGACTATAGTACCGAATCATAGTTACCGAATATTGTCGTTCAGAATGACGCAGGACGCGAGATGCCTCAATTTCGGGCACAAGGCGCCAGAATGTCGCAGGTCTTGGTTTATGCTCTAGTTTCCTGTTACTCCTCCCTGCTTTCCTGCTATGAGGTTTAAAGGGCAGACTGAAGCTTAGACCAGTTGCCCTTGCGTTGTTGTTACTAGCAGTTCTATTATTGGGCTCTGTGTATGACCTGGCTAGTCTTCCATACAATCTGGTGCTGACCTGTGGCTCTGTCTGACTACTCTTTGATTATCCCTTTAGTGGACACCCAACCTGGTGCAAACCTATGGCTCTGGCTGACTACCTGAACTGTGTATGACCTGGTTTGTCTGACTACCCTCTCTGGTGCCGACTTGAGGCTCTGTCTGACTATTCTTACATTTGTCCCTTGTACCTAGCAGACACCCTATTAGTGCGGACCTGGGGCTCTGGTAGACTAGCACTAATACTGACTGCAGGTGTGGGCCAGTTAATGCTCCATACTGACTGCAGGCATGGGTCATTTATCGCTCCATACTGACTGCAGGCGTGAGTCAGTACTTCAGAGATGTCGGATCAAGATCCTGTGTTCCTGCCTCCTGGTTCCTATCGAGACTACCAGTGGCTGTGGCCTAGTCTCTAGCAGAGTGGTCGAACTTGGCAGCCTACTATTTCTGATAGCAGTGCTCGCTGGTTTGTAACCCTCTGCTTGTTCCTTCTGTATATATTGTGCACTACTTTTCTGTTTTCAATAAATTTGCATTTAACTATACCGTACTAGCTCCTGAACATCTTTGGGAAGCCGTGACAGTACGCAAGGGACATGAGTTCAGACGGTGACAGTAATGCAGTCTTTCAACGCATACTGGAAAGGATGGAGACACTGAGTCAAGGACTTGATCAGTTGTCTCTGGCCATACACACGGTTTCGCAGTGCACTGCCAACCTCGAACAGATTTGTACCCAATTGGTGGGCCCTCCAGAGACCTCCCGGGCACCAGTGGTTCTAACATCTCCTGACGCGGGCATGGTCAAGAAGGTAATGTGTTCCACTCAGCTTCCACAGTGTTATGGTGGGGATCCAGATAGTTGCCGTGGCTTCCTTAACCAGCTGAGCATATATTTAGAGTTGGTACCGGATGCCTTTCCTAATGAGAGCAGTAAAGTTAGCTTCCTTATAGCTCTTCTCACGGGCAGGGTGCTGGCATGGCCAATCCGCTATGGGAGACGAATAAACCCATTGTTCACAATTTCTCAGAATTTGTGAAATCATTTAAACAAGTCTTTGACAGGCCAAGCCGAGTGGCCTTGGCATTCAAGCATCTTATGACGCTGCAGCAGGGTAATCTCATGGTGGCCGACTATGCAATAGAGTTTCATACCCAGGCAGCCGAAGTAGACTGGAATAATGAGGCCCTAATGGCTGTTTTTTTTCAAGGGCTCAGTGACACTATGAAAGATGAGATTGCGGCTTGCAACCTACCTAACGATTTGGACAAGCTAATTGACTTTTGTATTCTGGAGGATACCAGAATCAGAGAACGACCCACTTTTAAGGAGTACCTGCGGAGGTCCTCAAGCAGAGTACCAGCTTATTATTCTAGCCCACACCATCCTCCCTCGCCTCCCATGCTTGTTTCGGACGATACTGAACCTATGCAGGTGGATGCCATAATCAGGGGGAGACCCTCGGTTGCTGAGAGCCTGCAGAGGTCTCAAAGGGAGACGTCTTCCCATGTTCCTGACCAACCCTATCCTCCCTCTCCGCCCTTGCCTCCTGATCTGGTCTCTGAGAGTGGTGAACCTAGGATGGTGGGTATCACCAGGCTTTCTAGGGAGGAGAGAGCCCTTAGAAGAAGGGAGGGACTGTGTCTTTACTATGGTAACGCTGGTCAATTGTTGCGGTCATGTCCGATTCGCCCTGAAAGACACATGAATTCTAAAGACGGTCGGAGACAGATGATAGGGGCATTTCATTGTCTCCAGAGAATTTTTTGGATAAACCCTTGTTGAAGGCCTGTATTTATTGGGCTAACAAATCCACCTCAGTTCCAGCATTACTGGACACTGGGGCTGCTGGCTGCTTTATAGATGCGGAATTTGCAGCTAGTAAGAATATTCCCTTGTTGCCTCTTGCTTCCCCGCTGGCCGTAGAAGCCATTGTTGGCAGACCATTACAGCCCTCACACATCACTCATGAGACCGCCTTGTTAACCCTGAGGGTGGGAGCCCTGCATACGGAAACCCTGAAGTTTCAGGTGATTAATTCTCCACACAATGTCATGGTCCTGGGGTTCCCTTGGGTACAAAGACATAACCCCAGGATAGATTGGAACACTTGTGAGGTTGTGGCCTGGTCCCCACAATGCAAAAAGTCTTATCTATTGTGTCACGTGAGAGTCATTCAAGCATCGACTCCACTCCTTCCAGAGGAGTATACGTCATTTATAGACGTTTTCAGCAAAAGTCAGGCCAAGGTCCTTCCTCCTCATAGACCGTATGATTGTGCTCTGGAATTTTTGCCTGGTACTACACCTCCAAGGGGCCGTATCTACCCCTTGTCTGTGGAGGAGAATAAGGCCATGGAGGAATACATGTCTGATGCGCTGGCTAGAGACATCATTCGTAAATCCACATCCCCCACAGGGGCTGGATTTTTTTTTGGTCAAGAAAAAGGACGGAGAGCTACGTCCATGCATTGACTTTTGTGGTCTGAACAAACTATTGGTTATGAATGCGTATCTTATTCCCCTGATCACTGAACTCTTTGATCGAGTCAAAGGGTCAAAGATATTCATGAAACTTGATCTGAGAGCCACGTACAACTTTGTGCAGATTAAAGAAGGGCATGAGTGGAAGACAGAGTTCAATACCCGGAGTGGACACTTTGAATACTTGTATAGAAAAACAACGGCACCAATATTTAAATCAGGAATAAATCAAAATCGTCTCACCATTCCGCAGTATAATCTGGTGCCAATTCACGATAGACATCCAGAATGTCTCCTTCTTGTAGGAATTCAAGCACTTGAACAAAAGATTGAATGGCACTCTTATGCAGAAGTAGAAAATATAATAAAAGCAATTTATTTCAGGCTACATATTGGCAAACGCGTTAGATGTGAAAGCGGGTGTATACGCTATGTCTGTTTGCCAATATGTAGCTTGAAATAAATTGCTTTTATTATACTTTCTACTTCTGCATAAGAGTGCCATTCAATCTTTTGTTCAAGTGCTTGAATTCCCACTTTGAATACTTGGTCATGCCCTTCAGACTGTGTAATGCCCCAGCTGTCTTCCAAGAGTTCATAAATGATGTGCTACGAGAACTCCTTCAAAGTTGCGTGGTTGTATATTTGGATGACACTCTTTTACATTGGAGACTCATCAGTCTGATGTATCCAGAGTCCTGACCTTATTACGTGAGAACAAGTTGTTCTGTAAACCTGAAAAATGTGAATTTCACAAACCTCAAGTAACGTTCCTGGGCTATATAATTTCCACGGCCGGGTTAACCATGGACCCTCAGAAGTTGTCCGCTGTTGTGAGTTGGCCACGTCCTAAGGGACTCAAAGCGATCCAAAGGTTTCTGGGTTTTGCTAATTACTACCAGAAGTTCATTACAAATTTCTCTACCATTGTAAAACCCCTGATGGACTTGACTTGCAAGGGGGCAAATACCTTGGAATGGCCACAACTGGCTATTATGGCTTTTGAAGGCCTCAAGGCAGCGTTTGCGGCAGCCCCCATATTGGCACATCCCACCCTGCCCTTTTCCCTGGAGGTGGATGCATTGGAAGTCAGAGTGGGTGCTTTGTTGTCCCAGCGCTCAGCTCCTGGTGTGGCCCTACGTCCATGTGGGTTCTTTTCTAGAAAACTGTCCAAAGCTGAAATGCTTTACCAGATCGGGGACAGAGAATTACTAGCTATTGTCCTGGCCTTGAAAGAATGGAGGCATCTGCTTGAAGGCACTAAAGCTCCTATTTTGATTTTAACTGACCACAAAAACTTCATTTACTTTTCTGAAACTAAACGCTTGTCTTCCAGGCAAGCCAGATGGGCACGGTTTCTGTCTCATTTAAATTTTGTGGTTTCCTACCTTCCTGGCTCTAAGAATGTAAGGGCAGACGCATTATCCTGTCAGTTCTGTAGCCCATCCAGAGAAGAGGTTCCACTCTCCACGATCATTCCAGCTGATCGTATCCTAGCTAGGATTCAAACCTGCATTACTTCTCCTCTAAGAGAGGAGAATCTAGCAGCCCAAGACTCTGCTCCTCCTGAGAAACCTGATGGTCGTTGCTTTGTTCCTGCACAGTTGCGCATTAAGCTGTTGATGACATATCATGCCTCAAAAGTGGCAGGTCACATTGGTCGTGACCAAGTGATATGGTCCGTTTCACAAGTTTTTTGGTGCCCTATTCTCCGGGATGACTGTGCCACTTTTACGGTGGCATGTACAACTTGTGCCCTGACCAAGTCGCTCAGACACCTGCCAGTGGGCTTGCTTCAGCCAGTGGCCAATGGGGAACTCCACTGGTCACATATGTCCATTGACTTTATGGTCGATCTTCCAAATTCCATGGGTTATACAGTCATTCTTATGATTGTGGACAAGTTTTCTAAGATGGCTCACTTTGTGCCACTGAAATGGTTACCATCTGCGCAGGAATTAGCGGTGGTATTCGCGAGAGAGGTCTTTCGCCTCCATGGTATACCTAAAGTTATTGTGTCCGATAGAGGAAGCCAGTTTGTATCCCAATTCTGGAGATGCTTCTGTAGTCAGATGGACATTCAACTGGTATTCTCCTCCTCATATCATCTGCAGTCCAATGGTGCGGCAGAAAGGTCTAATCAAGCTTTGGAACAGTTTCTCCGCTGCTATATCTCTGACCATCACGATAACTGGGCTACCCTGTTACCGTGGACGGAGTTTACCCAGAATAGTGCTGTTAACTCTTCCACAAAGAGTTCCCCGTTCTTGGTTAATTATGGGTTCCAACCTTCGGCTCTCCCCGAGACCTTCAAAGCACAAGAAATTCCAGCTCTGGAAGTAGGTGACTGCCGGCACCTACCCACCACGGTGCCGCATGATTGCCTATAGCAAGATGTTGCCATAGAGTGACATTATTTACTTCCTAGATGTCGCTCTCACTGAGTCGCTATTCTTATAGGGCACCATGCTGATGAGGTCATTGCTCCACCTACCTGTCAGGGTTTTTAAACCTCAGCCTGTGTCATTTCCAGTGCTCTTTCTTGGTGTACCTGAGCTTATTGCTGTGTTGGTCCATTACCGTTCCTGTATATTACCTGGCTACATCTGACTACCCGTTCCGGTTCTGACTCCTGGCTCGTCTGACTACCCATTCCGGTTTGGACTCCTGGCTACGTCTGATTACCCGTTCCGGTTCTGACTTCTGGCTACGTCTGACTACCCATTACGGTTCTGACTTCTGGCTACATCTGACTATCCATTCTGGCTACGACCACTGGCGATGTCTGACTATCCGATCCAGTTCTGACCATTGGCTGCTTCCTGGTATACTCTCTGTGTTGCGCTCCGTGACCATTCCGTGCCTCGGTTTGGTTCCCGTGCTGCCTGTGTCTTCCGCTCTGCGCTCGCTTCCGTTAGTGGCGCTTGACGGTCACTCCGTGTGTCTGGCCTCCCGTGGCCATACTGGTTTGTGCTGCCTTGCCTGTCCTCCGTCTGGCTACCCGCCTAGTGTATACACTGTTGGGGTATTGGTCTGCTCCTTATCTCTGCCGACTGTGTGTATGGGAGTGCTCTGCACTGCCCTCACATCTACCGTGTAGTCCAAGGGCCATTCCGTTTCTGACCACCTGTCTAGTGAAGGGTGAGGAAATTGCCTACACTGTTCCTTCCTGGTCTCATGAAGGTGTGCCACTATCTACTGCCACTTTGTGTCATTACCATACTACTGTTGTGTCATTTGTTGCCACCAGCCTACTGCGTTATCTCCTGTCATTCATTGTATTCAATAAAGTTTTATATGAAGTTCATCTGTACTTGTCAGTGTGTTAATTTCCTAGAGGCAAATATAGTTTTTGATACCTTTTATTGGCTAACTAAGCAGATTTAAATGCAAGCTTTCAAGGCCTTAGGTCTCTTCCTCAGGCATGTTATACAGATAAATATGAAAACATCTCTCTTAAATACAAGTACACATCACATTGTTTAGCATTGAAATCAGATAACAGAATGCAGTCCAGATCCAGATATCTTTGATCAGTCATTGGTAAATTGCACTCTTCCTCTGAGGCTTTAGAGGTATTTAAGATGCTCTTGGGTCTGTTGGAAAGGTCAATCAACTAAATTGTATTTTGACAGAAATTCCTTATCCCTGTTCAAACCACTACAAATTGCATTAAATTTTAACATTAATTTTACCTCCCATACCTTTCTGTCCCTCTGAGTGCAGAACTGTCCCATCAATACAGTTAACTTAATATCCTTGACACTGTGCCCATTTTGGCAAAAATGTTCTCCCACTGGTGTCTCTGTCTTTTTGTTATTAACACTGGATCTGTGGGAATTAAATCTCCTATGTAGTGCTTGTAACTGGGTGTTTGGAATTGGTATGTTGTCTGTGGTGTAAATGTGTGCACAAGTTAATTTCCTAGTCACCCCGTGACACTACCTTCCAGGTAGGAGACAGAGTGTGGTTGTCTTACCATAACTTGCACCTCCAGGTTCCTTGTAACAAATTGGCCCCTTGATTCATTGGTCCTTTCTGTGTGTTGCGCAAAATGAACCCAGTGGCTTATGCCCTGGAGCTTCCTGCCAATATGCATTTTCATAATGTCTTCCATGTCTCATTGCTAAAGCCCTTGGTCTGCAACTGGAATAGCTCTGGTACTGTTTGTCTTGCTCCTGTGAGAGTTGCAGATCATGAGGAGTATGAAGTTCAAAGGATTCTGGACTCCCGAGTGGTTCGAGGGCACCTACAGTACTTCATTCATTGGAAGGACTATGATCCAGAAGAACGAGCCTGGATTCCAGCATATGTTTACGCTCCTGGGTTAGTCCATGCTAAATTCCCTGACAGACCCCGGCCGGCTCAGAGGAGGAGGGGCCTTTAAGGGGGGGTACTGTTACAGTACCTATAGTCCAGTGGATCGCTCCCGGCATCACTGGACAAGGAGCCTCCTGGCTATGGGCGCAGTAGCGTTCCTGACGTTCTCCTGGGAGCCTGGTCTGGGTTCAGTATGAAGTACCAGATGTCGCCCGTGTCCTCAGGCAGGACTATAGTACCGAATCACCATTCGTTGTGGTGAAGCAACATTTGGGCGCATCGCCAAGATGCGTCATTTACTGAATATTGTCTCTCAGAATGAAGCATGATGCGAGATGCTTCAATTTCTGGCTCAAGGTGCCAGAATGTCGAAGGCCTTGGTTTATGCTCTAGTTTCCTGTTACTCCTCCCTGCTGGGGTGTTTAAAGGGTAGATTGAAGCTTAGACCAGTTGATCTTGCGTTGTTGTTCCTAGCAGTTCTATTTTTGGGCTCTGTGTATGACCTGGCTAGTCTTCCATCCAGTCTGGTGCTGACCTGTGGCTCTGTCTGACTACTCTTTGATTATCCCTTTAGTGGAAACCCATCCTGGTGCAGACCTGTGGCTCTGGCTGACTCCCCGAACTGTATATGACCCGGCTTGTCTGACTACCCTCTCTGGTGCCGACTTGAGGCTCTGACTATTCTTGCATTTTTTCCCTTGTACCCTATTAGTTTGAACCTGGGGCTCTGGTAGACTAGCGTTAATACTGACTGCAGGTGTGGGTCAGTTAATGCTCCATACTGACTGCAGGCGTGGGTCAGTTATTGCTCCATACTGACTACAAGCGTGAGTCAGTACTCCAGCAACGTCGGATCAAGATCCTGTGTTCCTGTTTGTGCTTCCTATCAAGACTACCAGTGGTTGAGGCCTAGTCTCTAGCAGAGTGGTCGAGCTTGGCAGCCTACTATTCCTGATAGCAGTGCTCACTGCTTGTTCCTTTTGTATGTATTGTGCACTACTTTTCTGTTTTCAATAAATCTGCATTTAACTATACCGTACTGACTCCGGAACATCTTTGGGAAACCGTGACACAGAGGTGATCCAATTTTCTTCCTAATCTGGCTGTTATCTCTGTCCTAGGGGAATCTGTGGGTCTCAGAACAAAGCAAAGGAGGCGTGCCCCAAATACCCCAAAATTATGCGTGTCCAAGTACACACAGGCATCTGTGATCCAAGTTCCTTCCTGATATGGCTGTTATCTCTGTATCAGGAGAGTCTGGGGGTGTGAGAAAGGAGCAGAGAAGAATAACCCCAAATACCTCAAAACTCTGTTTGACTGACTGGGAAGACACATGGTTACTATGGTGATCCACACATTACATGCACTACATTGTTTGTCATATACTTATTGAAGTGTCTGTGTATCCTCTGTTACCTGGGGAAAACCAACAAGTCATTTAAGATGAGATTGCATGAACATTGGTCTCTGTCCGGGTTTTCGAATGGCACGTTAAACAACTGAAGCAATTCCTGATGGCTAGACACTTTATTGCTGAGAAACATAGAGTGAAAGAGTTACAATGTTTCCCATTTGAAGTAATTCAATTGTCACCCAGAGGTGGATATAGAGTGTAAACATTGGCAAGATGTGAAATGTATTGGATACATACTTTAGAAACATCAGCCCCAAAAGGACTGAATGAACAGTTTAGTCTCATTAGTTAAAGGGATAGTAATACTTTGTTTTATCTTTATTTTATTTTGTAGGCATTAAAAAACATGAAGAACGATATAAGTCTTATCTCTCAAACCTTTATGGTTTGAGAGATATTCACAAGGAAAGTTTCCCCCTCCCATCCCTTTTACCTAGTGTAAGCAATCTCTTCTCAGATGTGGAATCCAGTCCATAGACCAGACAGATAACAGCAAGGGACAATATTCTTTCTATCAGAACAATGAAAGCCCTGCCCCCCTTGACAAGCTTTTCAGCTTTTTCCTTTATCTTAATTGAAGATTGTCCCCCTCTGCAGTCTACCTGGGCACCTCCCTTCTGATCTAGCTGAAAAGTGTTACATCAGTAAAAGGGGCGGGAGGGGGACACTTTGTCATTGAATTACTCTTGAACTACAACTCTGACAGTATTGAAATAACACTTTCCAAAGTCCAAATACTATGATGATTAATTAGAACTGCTTTTATTATGAATCATTACTATCCCTTTAAATCTAATTATTTGAATGGATTATCATTCTGTTCCTTCTTCATGTTTAGAGATATACAATGTTGCAATACAGCTGGAACTGGCGCACGACCAGAGTCTGTCATTATTCTGTTGATCCACACGTGATGGTCCAGCACCATAGTCAAAGATGGAGTAGTATAAAGAGCTGTGTGGAATTGTATTTGATAGCTTGTTTATCCCTGATGAAAGTCTGAATATGCTGAAATGTTGGATGTATTGTTTTTAATGCTTTAATAAAAGGATACATCTTATTCACAAGAAGGTGTACTCGGCTCCTTGGTGAGAATCTGTGCAATAAAGGTCAGCTAGGAAGCACCCTGTAAAGATGAAGAAGTATGTGTGGCAGCCCAGAGGACATTGTCCAAAGAGAATAACCCCAAGTACCTCAAAACTCTGTATGACTGACTGGGAAGACACAGGCAGCCGTGATCCGGGTTTCTTCCTGATCTGGCTGTTAATAGATGAGCTAGAGTATTTTGTAGAGGGCAAGACATCACACACAATCAGTTCTACTGTGTACTTTACAGTAAAAACACAGAGTAGTTGAGTAATGTCCAGCAAAAGCACAAGGAGTAGGGGGAGGGTGAAAGGACTGGGATCAGTGCAGGGACATGTGAGTAAATTGGTAGTCCAAAAACTGACTGCAGTGCGTTTGTGTGTAATAAATGATGATGATCCCTCTCATCAGGAGGAGGATACAGTTTGTCAAAGTCCCACCAAAAGTTCCAACGCCACCACCACTAGCACAAGTGCTATTAATAAACCATCTAAAACCACTAAAGATGACAAAGAGTTGCTTTACAGTGTTGAAGGTGTAGCAGCTCAACCAACTGCTGCATCTGACAGTGAGACAATCAGCACAAAAACACCTGTCTTAAAAACAGTAGCAAATTTTGTGAAAACCCCTCAAAGGTGACATGTAAATATAAATTATTTGAGATCTCTAAATGCCTAGAAAAATAAAAAGGTAGTGCGGAAGAAGTGGGTTATGCTGAAGATGACTTAATTACTGATGATGATCATAATGATGTAGATCTAGAATATATCCATCCAAAATCCTCCTTTTTTCAGATACAGATGAAGTAGAGAGTGGCAATGACATTAGCTGAAAGGCAAGTACTCAGTCTTCAACCACTGAAAAGGAGCACTGTGCTTATCTATAAACTGAGAAAACAACTGGAAAATCTGACCCTGGACAAACAAACATGCCAAAAAAATACATATTGTTAGTCATCATCATCATTGTCAAGTACCACCCAGCCACACACACACATATTACTAGTGTTGAGTAACCTGCAACAATACAGGTTATCAACATCCACAACTGTTACCATGATGAGCCTCTGGTGTTATTGGAAGTACAGTAACTGCTACACCTTTTAGTAGTACAACTGAAGCAACACGGAGCTCCAGAAGAAGTAGCAGCCCCTCAAGAACCCCACAGTCAATGAAATCCTCAGTATGTAGACACTTTACTCATAATCCAAAAGCTAAGCATGTTGCTATCTGTTGTCTGTGTAAGAAGCATTTGAGCAGGGCGAAAGCAAGCCCACACCTAGGCACCTCCTCAATGAGATCTCACCTGAAGCACAAAACACAGGTCTGACTGGGAGATACACCATATACATGTCAGATGTGCCACAACCAGCATGAGCAAAATTGCTGTTAAAGGGATAGTTATGATAAAGTATCCCTCTCCTGCCCCTTTTACTAATGAGACAATGCTCACCTGAAAAGCCTATCAAGGGGGCAAGGTTTTCCTTATGCTCACAATAAAAAGACTGTCCCTTGGGGTGAGATGCCTGATCCCAGGACCAGATTCCACATCTAATGGGAGGTGGGTTTCACTAGTAAAAAAAGGGACGGGGAGGGGGTACATTATCATTCAATTACTCTTGAACTACAACTCTGACAGTATTGAAATAACACTCTCCATGGCCCAAATACTATGAAGATTAATTGGAGCTGCTGTTTTTTTGAAAGATTACTACCGCTTTAAAAGTTTCCAGGGACGATACATAATAGAAGTGCTGTTGACATATCAGAGAGTGTTCTGAGATTTATGGTTCCTGCTGCAGAGGAGTAAGACTCTGAGTTTGATTTTGGAGATGACAAGAGTCATAGAATGCCCACACATACTGCCACCACCCCACCCCCTCCACAAATTATGGCCTTGATGCAAATGTTATCATCGGCAGAAATATGCTGTTGTTGGTGGTTTTAAAAGCACAGTAAGCTATTCAAATGTACCCACTACGAAAAATGAATGCCAGTTCTGAAAACATAGCGGACTCAAAATATTGCCCATTGAGGCAAATGTAACAGCTATCCCCACAGCCATGCAAATGTTTGCGGTCGGGACAACAAGTGATAAATTGCAACATTTACCGGCAGAAATTTAAGACCCATTTTTTCTAGCCACACAACGCAGAGTAAAAACCACCGTTGGAGGAAAGAAAACAGAGAAACAACAGCTCATACAACACAAGGATGCAAAGGTAAAATTAGCCCCTGCAAAGCCAAGCAAACACACCAACAGTGCCTAAACCATACAAACAAGTCACAGACAAACAACAAGAACCCAGCAACCCCACAGGGACAAGAGTAACACAAAGCATCACAACATAAGCCATCCCAACACACTCTGGAACAAAAAGGGTTAACACACAACACAACATGCACACCTTTCACTCCCAAAACAAATCAAGCTCACCTATGCAACATCAACAACCAATGGAGACATCACATTTTGCACCTCACAACGTCACACACACAACTGACAGGTATATACCAATTACAACTAATCACACCACCAACCACAGACACACTAGCAAACACTTACCTGGAGTACATCAGCCACATAATATGTCACTCACTGTCCACAGGTGATGCTGGCTATGGCACACACCTATACTCACACCACTAGCCAATCCCCACACACCTGCGCAGGAGTGCTGTAATAAGGCACATGTCAGGACTAGGAATGCCATACATTGCACCTTTGGCCTGCTCAAAGCCAGGTTCCATTGCCTGAATCACTCAGGGGGCTCTCTACAATATGCACCATGTAAAGCATGTGACATCATCCTGGTGTATGCCCTACTCCACAATATTGCCGTAGACACACATCTAGTCGAGGATGTTAAGCCACAACACCCATGGAGATCCCTGTTCCCACTGATGAAGATGAGGATACGATGAGCGGGACACAGATGTGAACCAGACTCATCAGGGACTACTTCACCCTTGAGTAAAATGCATGTGTGACCATGGTCATGCTTGTGGAATGCATGCAAACACACTCACACAACACATACCAGTCTGTTCTACTCCACAGGATGACCAATCGACACAGCCCTCTGCTCTGACAATGGCATGTTAAAGATACTTAGTGTACCAAATTGGCCATGTTCAACATATTCTAAGTTCAACTGACAGAATACTACATCTACAAAGTTGAACATAACACCCCTAGAACCCTTGGTGTCATAGAGGGATATTGAATGCAATAACATGTAATGCCTTCAATATCACTCTGGAATTCCATGTTTTAACCCTTTGAGTGCTAGAGGGGTATGCAATGCATTGCAAAAGCAGTATCGGATTAACAATCTGTGAGTCTGGCTGCAATGCCCAATATGCTGACATGTTTGTGTGTGTGTGTAGCACAGTGTCAATGCCACTCCATTGCTTGGCAATGTGTTTTCTAGCCTTCATGAACACATGAGTTTTTGATCAAGGGGATGGAAAGCAGACATGTATGTGTGACTGGAACCCTGAGCACACATCTCATCAGTATGTGAATCAAGACCCATGAAATAGATCCTAGACACACATACTGTACATATGTCTGCTTGCCATCCCCTTGATCAAAACCTCATGTGTTCATGATGGCTAGACAACACATTGCCAGCAGCGGATAGTCTACTCCTTTTAAAATATCAAAGGTTAACCCGTTGGGTGCAAGAGAGGTCTTCAACACATTGATGATAGTATGTGGTGAGTTAGGTGTATGTTGGAAAAACAAAAACACCTTCATGTTTGGCTTTGCTATGTGGTCTGTGAGTTGAACTTGTACAAAATTGTCTTTATGTGATGTGTGTGCTCACCCATGCTGTAACACCCTACTACGCCATTAATTGTGCATGAGTTGTGTTCACTGCATTGCTTTGCAATGCACTGTCGACATCTCTGCCACAGTGTATGTGGTGCATGTGCCCTCCTATTGCTCCATACCTTACAATCAAGTTAGATGTGCATGAGTTGTGTTCACTGCATTGCTCTGGAATGCATTGGAAACATTTCTGAACTCAACCTGTTTGGATACAACACATACATGGACAGCAATGTGATAAACAAGTGCTTATTTATCAGGGAGACACAAATTGGCCTTATTCTTTCTTTTTTTGGGGGGTGCTTTGGGAGGGGCTGCATGGGTGGAATCCCTCACACTCCTGAAGGTTACCCTTGGTGGTCTGTTGGTTGCAGGTGGTGGTGCAATGCTGGATGGGGAGGTATTTGATGACCCCGCAGTTGATGCCTGGGCCATCTCCTGGCACTGGTTCTCCGCCTATTGAAGTCCCGCATTTCCGCCAACATTTGTCCCATAATATACAGCATGCCAGTTCTGAACTGGAGAAGTTCAGCGGTAAGCACCAACTGTTGGGCCTCAATGGCTCGTAGGCTCTAATTTGTGCATTCTGAGTCCCTCTCCAACCTCCTGAGGGATCTCGCACACCTCCTGGCCTCCCTCAGTGGCCTTCTTTGGTCACACGCTCCGCATCCAACAGTAGTGTGGGAAGGTGTGACTGGCATGGAGGGTGTTGATCATAACAGGGAACTTGCCAGGTTTCATCTGGAAACTCTGGATATTGGACAGTTTCTCTGGGTCTCTGGATGAAGCCTGATGTTCTCTGGGATAAGACAACAATTTTTACAATCCAAGCTGCTGGTGGTGTCGCAGTCACAGTGCTGGCGTGAGATTGTCCAATGAGCTGCTATCACTCTCAACATTTGATTGCTCATTGGACAAGTTGGCAATGTGACTGGTGTCCACATAAACAGGGCAGAGAAGGAAGTGTCATAATACTACTGCCTCTCTTGGTCACAATGATGAGCTTTGATGAGAGGGAGCTGCAGGAGCAGTGGAGGCGGAGCAAAAGTTTGAGTGCGCAGTAGTGTCAGTGCTTGCAGTAAGTAGATGACCAGTGTTGTGTGTCCTTTAGGGTGCCATATCACTAACTGGCACTTTAAGGGACACTTAACACTAGTCATTATACAGCTGGCAGATTGTTGTGGGAATAGATGTCAGTCATTTTTGTATTAATAATCGTTGCATCTTTTGGTAATCAGATCCTCTCTTCACAATGATAAATTTCAATTCTGCTCTTCATGGCCTGGGATTGATTTTAGAGAAGTTGTGCTGTGACCATTTGAGTTCCAGAATGTGTTTCTTTAAAGAGTAGCAGATTGGCACATAAGTCCTGGGTTTTCCAGTCTGTGAACTGATTGATTTGTCATTTTTACATATATATTGTAAACCGACTGATTTGTCATTTATATATATATATATATATATATACAGATAGATATATGTACACACACACACACTTTTTTAAAAACAAAATCTCAGAGTATGATGTTGATGGTGGTGTGGCTGGTGGCGTGGATGCCTCGTGCATGATTTGTGGCTCCTCCTCTGGTGATGGAGGTGAAGGTGGTGATACCTGGAGAGGCTCTACAGGGAGAGGGCCAGTGTGAAGAAAGTGTGGGGACATCTCCAGGTCATCCCCAGACCCCTCGCTCCCATGGGATGTACCAACCCCAGAGTGGATCGGTGGAGTTTGTAGTGGTGGTGAAATCATCCCGGGCCTGGGGACGCTGTGGCTCACCTATGAGCCCCACATGTTCATAGTCCAATGGCTATTCATATGATGCTCCCTGGCTGGGTTCTTGGCACATGTGTGGCTGTGTTTTTGCTGTTTGCCCATATTGGCCAAGATGCTGCATGGGCATGGTGTCTGGCATCCAGTGCCTTCCCGTAGGTAGTGGTGGGGCCTGGAGGCCATAGTCAGCCCTGTACTGCTTCTGCTGCTATGGTGGTGGGACCTGGAGGCTGTAGTCAGGCCTGTAATGCTGTTGCTACTCCAGCGATGGGGCCTGGAAGCCGTAGTCAGGCCTGTAATGCTGCTGCTGCGGTGGTGGGGCCTGGAGGCCTTAGTTAGGCCTGTACTGCTGCTGCTGCTGTGGAGCCTGGAGGCTGTAGTCAGGCCTTTACTGCTGCTGCTGCTGTGGTGGTGGGGCCTGGAGGCCGTAGTCAGCCCTGTGCTGTGGTGGCAGCTGTCTTGAGTTGGTGGCCTCCTCAGGAGATGTCTTCCCGAATATGGGCTCCTCCTCACCCTCCTTCAGTTCTGCAGGCATTTATGCTGTGTGGGTAAATGACATGATGTAATTAGTAAAGTAAACTATGACAGGAGTGCTTCTGGGCTATGACAGTAACATGTGAACTGTTGAGAGGCAGGATGGTATCCATTGCATTGCTTTGCAATGCATTGGTTACCATCCTGACACACACTGATTGCTAAGCTTGACATGATCCCATCCATTGATTCCACCTACAGTGGTGTTGCTTTGGTTATCATGTGTATCTGAGGAGTGAGAATGGTAAGGCATCCACATTCATCAGGATACATGTGGTGAACAAAACTGAACCATCACACCTTGAGTGATACAAACCCATTGCATGTACAACACCTAGGCCTCAACGGCAAATACACTAGGGCCCCTGAACATATCAATGCACCAGTGATGAACAATGACTACAGAGTCCAATCAATGATGTTAGCAACACAAACAGACACAGTAAGCACACCAACAAACATAGAATGTGGAACCCAACAACCCAATCAGCTGGTGGACACATCAAACACACCCCAGGAAAGCTAAAAACCAAATTCACAGCAAACATTGGAGGGTTATTCGATAGAATTGGAGATTACTTCTCCATTTCCTATGTTATGCTATGTAGCCTATACATTAAAATGTCTGGAGTTAGTGAAATCTTAGTGCATAGGCTCCACAAATTAACACAGGAATACCATTGGATATCACTGGAGAAGTCATCTACACATTCTCACCTCTTTCTTACCTCTTTGTGAATATCCCCCCTGGCATATCCCTGGCCTTGGGAATCACATGCAGAGTGCTAATGGCGATGAATGCCCCGTGCCCATCCACACTGTTCAGGTTAAATACAGAAAGCTGAACCTTGACTATACCACTTGGACAAACTACCTACATGTACAACACATATTCCTGAAGTGCAGTAACAATACTACAAAAAACATATAAATTCCCCTCTTTGCAATTCACTGATAACCCTTTGTGTTCCAGGAGACTAGCCAATGTATTGTCAAACAATGCATTGATCATCCCTCTAGCACTCAAGGGGTTAGGTGCTAAGCTCTTTGTCGCTCTATCTATGACATTGTGGTACACATAACAGTTATTTATTTGCCTCCAACATGATGGTGTACATTGATTTTGTACTGTGAGTGTGGTTGATGTACACAAAATCAAGATGGTTAAACAGGGACTTGACCATTCCCATTTGTGCTATGTTTGTCATGTATTTTGTCCTTGTTTGAACCCTCTCCAAGCTGTGTTGCTCAGTTTGTGGTCAGGAATGCTGTTCATGTGTTCAGGTGTCACTGTGTTGGGCCATAGTAGGTGGAAGGATTTGTGTGATGTGTATGTAGGCCTTGATGCACTTACCGGTGGTCTGGAGGCTGCTTCCCTCTCTGGGTCACTCCCTCCTGGGACACCACTCACAGCTGTTGGCGCAGAAGATTCTCCCAGTCAGCAAAATAAATGTTGTGGGGGGGCACCTCCAGTGCCTCTGGTGTGCAAGGCCACCTCACCCATCTTCTTTTTCACCACACGCTTACAGTCTTCCCACCTCTTCTTGATGGGGTCCAGGGTGTGGTTACAACTGGATACCGCATTGACCCTGGTCACCACTTACCTCCAGGCAGCCTTCTTCTTGGCCCCCATACCGGTGACCCTCTGCCTGGGGAACAGGATCCTCTCCCTCTCCAGTATGGCCTCCACCAAGACCCTGTTCTCCTCAGTGGTGAATTAGGGGTCTCTCAACCTCACCTTCTCTGCACCACCATATGGAATTTGAGACCCTTGGTTCTGGCTCTCAAGCCCTGCCTGCGGTGGCCCTGACTGTGTGTGGTGCTCTCCATGAACTACCCCTCTTCCCACTGGCAGCTCTGCCCCTACACTACGTGTACCTCCTCTGGTATGGGTCCCTCTCTGTCCCAGGGATCTCCCTCTCTTACCCTGAACAGGGATGCCCACCTGCGCTTCTTCTTCCTCTCCTCCTACTCTCCCCATCCTTCTCTCCTATCCTCCTCTCCATCTCTCACCCACGCACTCTCTCAAGCCCTCACACACACACTCATAAACTCACACTGTCAAAAAAAATATAAAAGGTGTATGCGATGTGTTACAAACATAAATAAGCTATGTGTTTGTGTATGTGTGTTTGGATGGTGCATTGGGTATGTGCAAAAGTGTATTATGTGTAGCTTTATGGTGTGAAACTCTCCAACTCCTTCAGATGTGCATTGCTCCTCTCTACCTCACTCTCTTTCACTAGCCTCCACTCCTGGGTCCTGTGATCTAGCTCATGGAATGCGAAACACAGACAAAGGTGCGTCGGTTATTTTGGGTCTATATATAGGTTTTTCAAATGCACTTGATACTGTGATTGGCTGTGGCGGTAGGTAACATCGCACGTTCGCTTATTCCTTTAATATGGACAAATTGTATGTTATTTATCATGTATTTTCACACGGCGATGAGGTCAGAAATTTATGCAGTGCAGGTTTAAAGTGTTTGTGTATTTTGTTGGCTTTTGCTCATTAGCCATTCTAGTTAACGGAGTTTTGAATCTCTCGTTAACCGGTCTTTGCTAAGTCACGACAACCTTTTTTTTACGTAACGCTGGTTTTAACATTTGGATCGAGCCTAGTGATGCACCGATACCAATTTTTTAAGACCGAGTACGAGTACCGATACTTTTTTCAAGTACTCAACGATAACAATTACCAATATCTTTTTGCGATGTCATTTGGCAGTTTTCTAAATCCCCAATTCCCTTTCTGTCTTTTTCTCCTTCTTGACCCCACTCTGCCTCTTTCACCCGCTCTTGATGCCCCCTTGCCTCTGATCCCCCTTTGCCTTTATCCCCCTCTTGGTGATCGATCCCCTTTTTGCCTGTTAGGCCTCTGTTACAGTTTCCCCAATTCCCTTCCCCCTCTTGCCTGTCATGTTGGCTGCAACTGCAAAGTGAAAACAATCTACTGAACTGACTGTCTCCTCTGCTCCCGCCTCCCGTTCAGCGAGCTCTCTCTGACTGGGTCTGGGTGCACAGATGCAGAATCGCAATGATCTTCTTCACGCCACTACGTAACCTGCGTTTGACATCACGGTCCCGGCCTGCCTCCACACTGACACAGTCTAGTGACACGCTGACACGGCCCGGCGGCTGCCAATCTATCTTCTCGCGGCCGTGGACCTGTGAAGTTGTGGCCACAGATTGAATTGTCATTTGGCAGTTAGCAGCCCCAGGGAAGCAGCCGGCGGCTCCCAATCTATCTATCTTCTCACGGGCCGGTAGGCCAGTCCGGCCCTGGCATTGGCCCCATTTGCGCGAGTAAGAGTACTCGCGCAAACACGGGTATTGGAACCGATATCAGTATAGGTGCATCTCTAATCGAGCCCTAAATGTCTGTAAATGTGCGCAAGTAAGAAAAAAAAAATAATTTCCTAAAACTACTTTAATAACTAAAACTATGCTAAAAACTTTTTAAGAGGTGAATGTTCCCCTTTAACCATGGCTGTTATCTCTGTGTTAGGGGAGCCTGGGGGTGTAAGAGGGAACAAAATAGTTTTACCCGATACCCCAAAATTGTGTGTGAATGAGAAGACACAAACAGCTGTGGCCTAAGTTCCTTTATGTTGTCAGTTCTCTGTGTTAGGGGAGTGTAGGCAAAAAATGGCACTTTCCACTTCACAAAAAATTTCCCATTTCGCAAAAAATTTGATTAGCTTATTGCATTGAAATCAATGGGTAGAAAAATTTTTCTCCACCTCACGAACATTTTCTACAGCCATATAAAACAGTGTCAGGCTCTCACAGCATGCCATTCTGTGTTTGTGAAAGGAGAGAGCAGCATGTTTTTGAGCTAGACAAGATAGGCAAAGAAAGGGGAACTGAAGGTTAGTTTTAGGGAGTCATTTAGGTAGGACCTTTGTTCTCTGTAGTAGAGGAGTCTGGGGTCACAATGGGGGAGAAGGGAAGAAGGGATGGACCCAAAATACCCCAAAATTTGGCAGCTGGGGTCCATATTTCTTGCTAATTTTACTTTTATTGTCTCTGTGCTGGGGAAGTTGTTGATTTTGTTTTTTGGTTAAATATATTTTTTGGGGGACTAACTGTGATAAGATATGGTGGACAACTTAAAAAAATTAAAAGCATAAATAAACAAATAAATATATTAGACAGCTGACTGGGAGCTGTGACTGAGGCAAACTTGATAGACAGCAGACGACATTAAGAATGTTGTTGAGGGCCAAGGCAAGACATCACACTCCATCAGTTGCGTACTGTAGAGAATAAAAACACACAGTAGTTGAGTAATGTCTAGCAAATGAACAAGGAGAGGGGGAAAGGTGGAGGAAGTGCAGGGCCATGGGAGTAAAGTGTTAGTGCAAAAACTGACTACAGCAATCGTTGCTGCAGCATGTGCAATAAATGATGATGATCCCTCTCCTCCCGGGGTGGATGCAGTTTGTCAATGTCCCACCAATCACACCACGCCAGTCCCCACCACCACTACCATACACATCTGCCACACTGGAGGTTGTACTTATTTTTTTTTAATCAGCTGACATCATCATGAATACGTGCCAGAGTCACTTAAACAGGAAGTAAGTGTTGTGGGCAAAGGACAAAGGCACTCTGCATGCTAACACATTTTTCAATGTATATGTTGCTGTAGGACTCACAACTTTGACTTCCAGCTTCTTATTTCTCCACTACAGCCCTCAGAAGAAGTAATATTGTTCTGGGAAATGTTGCAAAATATTAAACATAGGAAAAAAATGTTTTGGAATAGGAGAAAAAAATGAGCTGGAATAGGCGAAAAATTTGGTGGAACAGGCAAAAAGAAGGAAAATTTAGCATTGGAGAAAAATAGAAAACTTTCTTGAACAAAGAAAAATATCAGACGTTTTTCACGTTAAGTCATGCAGGAAATGTTTCTCACTTTTCGCCCACCCCTAGTTGGGAGCGATTGAATACTGTAAAAGGAAATAATACCATCAAAAAATAAAAAATACTATAAAAGATGTAACAGAATCTTAGAATAGTTTGATAAGTGACAGGGTCCCTGTTGTAAGCTGTGACTGAAGCAGACATATACTAGATGCTTTTGTAAAGAGCAAGACATCACACAAAATCAGTTCTGTTGTGTAATACCATGATTAATAATGTCCAGCAAATATACTAGAGGCAGGGGTAGGGCAAAAGGAGTAGTAGCAGATCAGGGACATGCTAGTAAAGTGGTAGTCCAAAATCTGACTGCAGCCATGGTTGCTACATTGTGTGCTATACATGATGATGATCTTTCCCCTCCTGAGGAGGCAGTTTGTCAAAGTCACATAAAATATTCTACCACCACTAGTAATGTTAATAAACCATGTAAGAACACTAAAGACAACAAGTAGCATTGTATTGTTGAAGGCATAACAGAAGGTGTAGCAGTTCAACCAACTGCTGTATCTGACAGTGGGGATAAAAATATCAGTCCTCAAAGTTGTGGAGAATGTGCTGAAAATCCTTGTAAGGAGAAAAGTAAAAATAAATGTTTTGAGACTTCAAAAAGCCTATACGAATATAAAAGTAGTGGGGGAAAAGAGGTGGGCAATGTTTATGATATTGAGCTAGAATATATCCCTAAAGCACCCTCCTATCCTTCAGATGTTGTTGAAGCTGAGAATGAGAGAGATTATGAAAATAAAAATAGCTGGAAGGCAAGAGCTCAGTGAGAGGCCCCAGTGGAGGGCCCTCTACTACACCTTGGTGTCCAGACATATGAGGGACTTGAGTTGGAGGGGGCTCCATGGTGCAGTCAGCACAAGGGTATACCTGGCCCATTTCAATGACTCCCCGGCCACCTATCCATTCTATGGCAAGGGGAAGCACATTTTCCATATTTATTTCACATGCAGCCAACTGCAGCCCCTCTTGGCATTCCTGAGGGCCTCCTCCTGCATTTCTGGTTGCACTTCTACCCTCATCTCTTTATTTTTGTGCACACAGTGTCTTGGAGCATTAGGGCTGAGGATTAGGGGTGGGTGAAAGGGTCCATCGTGTTCCCTCAAAAAAATCCACAAAAACCATGTGGTCGTCCACCTTTTTGGTTGGCAAATCTGCTTTAAATAAAGTGATTAAAATCGCCCATTGGCAAAAATTCTTCGGTATGTTTTCAATGTCTAGAAAGTTTTTGCCCCTTTATTAACGTGTTTTTCAACTTTTCACTATAAAAACGTACCATTTTCCAAGAAGTTGTAAGCAGCGCTTACCTTGCCGACCCCCAGACCCGGTAGGAGGCCGGCTTCCTTCCTCCCGGCTTGCCGCGCTCCCTGGGAGTACAGGTACACACTGAGTTCCCTCCAGGCGACCAGTCTCCTCGTTGCTCCCTTTAGCGGCCTCCAGCCGCATCTGAACTCGGGAGCGCGTCTCAGGGATTCCCTGATGATGATGTGACCAAGTTCTTAAACAGACAGTGCAGTTTTACTCCACCTCTTGGCGTGTAGGACATCCAATCTGGTGCAAACCTGCTGCTCTATCTGACTAACCATTCCGTGTATGACCTAAGCTTGTCTGAGTACCCGATCTGGTGTTGACCTGTGGCTCTGTCTGACTACCTGCTCCGTTTATGACCCTTGGTGTGTCTGACATCCAATCTGGTGCAAACCTGCGGGTCTGGTTTAGTTTTCGCTCCATCCCATTTCGACTTGTCTGACCAAACACCTCCAGTGGATAACTTGTGGGTGCCCTTGGTGGCTGTGGTGGACTTCCTCTCGTCCTTATACCTCTGTGGCATTCAGGTGCGGACCTGTAGCACAGTTGGTTTCTCTGGGAGTGTTGTCTGTACAGGTGCGGACCTGTAGCGTAGTTGCCTTTCTTGGTACCTTTGACCTTCAGGTGCGGACCTGGAGTTATCCTCTGGTGCAGACCTGAAATTGTTTCCCTTATCTGCCTTCGGGAACTAGTCCGTACCAATACAGCAGCGGGATCTTTCCTGACGTCCTCTACTTTGCCTGTATTATTGCTGTGTTACATTGTCCTGTACGTTGCGCTCCTTAATAAAGATTGGTTACCTTAGTACTGGTCCAAGTCCTCTTTATTGAGTCCGTGACAGTACGAAAGGTCCATGTCTACGGACGGTATTGGTAACCCTTCTGTCCAGCACTTACTAAGCAGGGTTGAGGCTCAGGAGCAGCGTATTGATCAGATTACAATGGTGTTGCAAACACTGTTGAACAGCACTGCTCACCTTGACCGTCCTGTCGGACAACCGGTGGCCTCCTCTGTTAGTACAGCACTGGTAGTACAAACACTCCCAGTACAAGCAGCCCCTGATGCAGGCATGATCAGGGGTTTTTCCTGTCGAGCTCCTCTTCCAGAGCAGTATGGCGGAGACCCAGCGATGTGTCGTGGTTTCCTAAACCAATTGGGCATCTATTTGGAGATGGTACCGCAAGCGTTTCCCAATGAGCGCAGTAAAGTTGGACTGTTGGTCTCACTTTTGTCGGGCAAGGCCTTGGCATGGGCAAATCCACTTTGGGAGAATGATAAACCTATCATTCAAGACTTTTCAGAGTTTGTGTCGGTATTCAAACGGGTGTTTGATGTACCCACCCACTCTGCCTCTCCTGCTAAACTTCTTATGTCTATCCACCAGGGCAGTCGTACGGTGGCCAAATATGAGATTGAATTTCGCACATTGGCAGCAGAGGTCGGTTGGAATAATGAGGCACTGGTAGCCGCTTTCTCGAAGGGATTAAGTGATGTCATTAAAGATGAGATTGCAGCCAGAGAATTGCCTTTGGACCTTGACCAACTGATCTCATTTACCATATTGATCGACACCCGTATCAGAGAGAGACCCTCCTTTAAAGAACGCACACGGAGGCCTCCGGCAGGTCTGGGTCCGAATTTCAGTTGCCCACCCATTCCTCCCTCTCCTCCCATGCCTCCGGGTTCAGAGCTAGGGGGGGGGGAACCCATGCAGTTGGGATTCACCCAGCTCTCTGCTCAAGAAAGAGCGTACGGTAGAAGGGAGGGACTTTGCCTATATTGTGGCAAAGCGTGCTTGTCCAAAACCTCCGGGAAACGGGCGCAACTAGAGTCACGGAGGGGACAGACTCTAGGTGGGGTATCTCAGTCCCCAGGAGATTTCCAGGAGCAGCCTACTCAGGAAGTTATCCTATCTTGGGCAAGTTCTTCTGTGTCTACCCCAGCTTTGATAGATTCTGGGGCAGCAGGGCATTTAATTGATGCCGTGTTTGCAGAGAAACACTCGATTCCTTTAGTACCCCGGGCATCTCCATTATCTATTGAGGCTATTGACGGTAGACCTCTACAACCACCTCAGGTTACTCATGAGACTGTTCCGGTATCCCTGTTGGTTGGAGCCCTGGATGTGTCTTCATTACAAGAGGACTTGGACAAATTGAGTAACTGGGCAGGCAAATGAGATTCAATATAGACAAGTGTAAAGTTATGCATTTTGGGTATAATAATAAAAATGCAACATATAGTTTAAATGGTGTTTCTCTGGGGAAATCTACTAATGAAAAGGATTTAGGAGTAATGGTAGACAATAGACTTTGCAGTAGCATGCAGTGCCAGCTGGCAGCTGCAAAGGCCAATAAGATATTGGCATGTATTAAAAGGGGTATTGACTCAAGGGAGGAAGATATAATTATGCCTCTTTACAGGTCCATGGTAAGACCCCACCTAGAATATGCTGTTCAATTCTGGGCGCCCTTTCTGAAGAAGGACATTATGGAACTAGAGAGAGTGCAGAGGAGGGCTACAAAACTAGTAAGGAGAATGGAATGTTTTAGTTATGAAGAGAGGCTAGAAAAGTTAAACTTGTACACACTAGAGAAACGGCGTCTTAGAGGGGATATGATAACACTATATAAATATTTTCAAGGCCCATATAAAGGGCTTTCAAAAGACCTGTTCATTAACAGAACAGTACACAGGACAAGGGGCCACCCGCTTAGACTTGAGGAAAGGAGATTTAGTCTACAACAGCGGAAGGGTTTCTTTATAGTAAGGACAATAAAGGTATGGAATGCACTTCCGGAGGAGGTGGTGCTATCAAATACATTAGATGCCTTTAAAAGGGGCCTGGATACTTATTTAAAAGAGCATAATATAGAGGGCTATGCACGTTAGTATTGGGATTAATATTTAGTTAGGGCTTGTTGATCCAGGGAGAAATCTGATTGCCATTTGGAGTCAGATGCCTTCTTTTGGGTCAGCGATGGTAAGCAGGAATAGGAAAATGGTTGAACTGGATGGACGCAAGTCTTTTTTCAACCTAAATTACTATGTAACTATGATGAGATGATCCAGTTCCAGGTCATAAACTCTCCTCATTATGCGGTCATTCTGGGGTTTCCATGGCTCCAAAAACATAACCCCAGAATGGACTGGCACAGTTGCAACATTTTGACTTGGTCTCTGTATTGTACGGAGTCATGCTTGACTCATCCTATCAAAGTTTTAGGCATGGCTTCCTCCTCCTCTCCCTCCTTTGCTTTTCCTGAGGAGTATCAAGCCTTCAGTGTTGTATTCAACAAAATACAGGGCACTACTTTACCTCCTCATAGGCTGTATGATTGCTCAATTGTCCTGGTACCAGGGGCCGTTCCTCCGAGGGGTCGTGTATACCCTCTCTCAGTAGCGGAGAATCAAACTATGGAGGAGTACGTAACTGATGCTCTCACCAGAGGAATTATTCGGAAATCCTCGTCCCTGGCTGGGGCAGGGTTCTTCTTTGTTAAAAAGAAGGATGGCGAGTTGAGGCCATGTATTGATTTTCGAGGTCTTAAGAAACTCATGGTCAAGAATGCTTATCCGATAGCTCTGATTACTGAGCTGTTTGACTGATTGCGTGGATCTACGGTCTTTACTAAGCTAGACCTCCAGGCCGCTTACAATCTGGTGCATATTCGTAAGGGCGATGAGTGGAAGACAGCATTTAACACCGGGAGTGGGCATTACGAATACTTGGTAATGCTCTTTGGCCTTTGCAATGCTCCCGCTGTCTTCCAGGAGTTTATTAATGATGTTTTGAGGGACCTGTTGTTGAGTTGCGTGGTTGTCTACCTAGATGACATTCTCAACCACTCTGAAAGGATGTTGCTAAGGTGTTGTCACTCTTAAGGGCCAACAATCTTTTCTGTAAACTAGAAAAGTGCGAGTTTCACCAATCACAAGTAACCTTTCTGGGCTATGTGATCTCTTCTTCCGGGCTGGCTATGGACCCCGGGAAGCTTTCAGCAGTACTCCAATGGCCCCTTCCCATGGGACTTAAAGAGATTCAGCGCTTCCTGGGGTTTGCTAATTACTACAGGAAATTTATAAGTCAGTTTTCCACGATTGTCAAACCCCTTACTGACATAATGCACAAGGGTGCTAACGCTTACGAATGGTCCCCGAAGGCTTTACAGGCTTTTGTATTACAGCATCCAAATCCGAAATTGCAGTTTACTTTAGAGGTTGACGCTTCTGAGTTGGAAGTAGGCGCCCTCCTGTCTTCCCCAGAGGCACCACTCATGCCATGCAGCTTCTTCTCCCACAAACTATCTAAGGCTGAGACTCTGTATGACACTGGGGACCGAGAGCTGTTAGCCAATATTTTGGCTCTTCGTGAATGGCGGCATTTACTCGAAGGCACTTCTGTGCCTATTCTTATTCTCACTGACCACAAGAACTTGACATACCTATCCGAGGCTAAACGCCTGTCGCCCAGACAGGCTAGGTGGGCTTTTTTTTATGCCGCTTTAATTTCATAGTTTCTTATCTGCCGGGCACCAAGAATGTGAGGGCTGATGCTCTGTCCCGTCAGTTCGGGGCCTTGTCTAAAGAGGATTGCGATCCTACACTGGTGATTCCTCTGGATCGTATCCTTGCTACTATTCGCACCAGTATTACATCTCTTTTGGGGATAGAGATTTTGCCTGCTCAAGGTACGGCTCCAGCCAAAAAACCACAAGGGAGATGCTTTGTGCCTAAGGGCTTAAGGACAAAATTATTGGAAACATATCACTCTTCCAAGGCTGCTGGACACATTGGAAGGGATCAGTTGCTCTGGTCTGTACCTTGACTGTTTTGGTGGCCTGGTATCCGTACTGATGTGTCTGCTTTTGTGGCAGCTTGCCAGACTTGTGCTACTACCAAGACTCCTAGGCACCTTCCGGTGGGTCTTCTTCTTCCAGTGCCTAATGGGGAGCGTCATACATTTCCATTGATTTTATGGTGGAATTACCTGCTTCTGAGGGGTGCACGGTTATTCTGTTGATTGTAGACCGTTTTTCGAAACTGGCTCATTTTGTACCCCTCAAAGAACTGCCTACCACCCAGCAAATGGCTAAGATCTTTGGTAAGGAGGTTTTTCGGTTCCATGGGTTGCTTAAAGTCATTGTGTCGGAGCTGGGTAGCCAGTTTGTGTCTCGATTTTTGGAGAGCCTTTTGTGCACAACTGGGTATCCAACTCTCTTTCTCCTCCGCCTATCACCCTCAGTCTAATGGTGCGGCCAAGAGAATTAACCAGGCCTTCGAACAGTTCTTGCGCTGCTATATCTCGGACCATCATGATGACTGGGCTAGCCTGTTACCTTGGGCGGAGTTTGCCCAGAATTGTGCCATGAACTCTTCGACTCAGACGTCTCCGTTTATGATTAACGATGGCTTCCAGCCTTCAATGCTTCCTGAGTCATTTCAGGCACAGAATATTCCAGCTCTAGAGGAGCATTTAAGGGAACTCCATTCCACATGGGTACAGAGCACCTTGCAATGGTCCACTCAGCAGCAAAAGAGTCAGGCCGATCATAGACGGCTACCAGTACCAGTGTTTCAGGTGGGGAAGACAGTCTGGCTATCCACATGTAACTTGAACTTACAAGTACCTTGTAGAAAATTGGCTCCTTGATTTGTGGGTCCCTTCCGGATCTTGCGTAGAATCAATCCTGTCGCTTATGCCCTGGAACTGCCGGTCAATATGCGTATTCATAATGTATTCCATGTCTCCTTATTGAAACCCTTGGTCTGCAACCGGTATACCTCAGCTGTTGTACGCCCGGGCCCCGCGAGAGTTGCAGATCATGAGGAATATAAAGTACAAAGCATTCTCGACTCCCGTTGGGTAAGGGGTCAATTACAATATCTTGTACACTGGAAAGGTTATGGACCTGAAGAAAGTTCCTGGGTCTCATCCACTGATATGCATGCTCCTGTTCTCCTGTTCGACCACTCCCACAGGGGAGGGGGCATTGAGGGGGAGGTACTGTAAGCAGCACTTACCTTGCCGACCGCCAGACCCGGTAGGCGGCCGGCTTCCTTCCTCCTGGCTTGCCGCGCTCCCTGGGAGTACCAGTACGCTCTGGGTTCCCTCCAGGCAACCGGTCTCCTCGTTGCTCCCTCTAGCGGCCTCCAGCCACATCTGAACTCGGGAGTGCGTCTCAGGGATTCCCTGATGACGTCGCAACCCGTTCTTAAAGAGACAGTGCAGTTTTGCTCCACCTCTTGGGGTGGAGCAATTTGTTCATAAACTGCCTGGACACCACTTCAGTTGCCCTTTCGTGGTGTTCCAGTGCAGTTGTGTTTGGGCTCTGTGCATTAACTAGTATTGCGTTCTGGTGTTGACCTTTGGCCCTGTCTGACTACCCTCTCCGAGTATGACCCTTGCCATGTCTGACATCCAATCTGGTGCAAACCTGCGGGTCTGGCTGACTAACCATTCTGTGTATGACCTAGGCTTGTCTGAGTACCCGATCTGGTGTTTACCTGTGGCTCTATCTGACTACCTGCTCCGTGTATGACCCTTGGTATGTCTGACATCCATTCTGGTGGAAACCTGCCGGTCTGGTTTAGTTTTCGCTCCATCCCATTCCGACTTGTCTGACTAACCACCTTGGTGTTGCCCGGGGTTGTCCACTGTGCACCCAGCATACCAGCGCTCCAGTGGATAACTTGTGGATGCACTTGGTGGCTCTGGTGGACTTCCTCTTGTCCTTATACCTCTGTGGCATTCAGGTGCGGACCTGTAGCACAGTTCTCTGGGAGTGTTGTCTGTACAGGTGCGGACCTGTAGTGTAGTTGCCTTCCTTGGTACGTTGACCTTCAGGTGCAGACCTGGAGTTATCCTCTGGTGCAGACCTGAGACTGTTTCCCTTACCTGCCTTCTGGAACTAGTCTGTACCAATACAGCAGTGGAATCTTTCCTGACGTCCTCTACTTTGCCTGTATTACTGCTGTGTTACATTGTCCTGTACGTTGCGCTCCTTAATAAAGATTGGTTACCTTAGTACTGGTCCAAGCCCTCTTTATTGAGTCAGTGACAGAAGTGAAACACAATACAAGCAGCTACAGAACAAGAGAGAGGTGCTAAGCTGTTGTGCTGTGAATTAATAGTGAAATTGAGGCAGGAGAGGCTTAAAGTGAATGCTATAACTATGAGCAAGTTTAATAACAATAAATGGAGGACCTGGAAGACAGTTGTGTGTCCAGTGGGTGTGAGGAGGAGGAAATGACCACTACCACCAACAGGAAAGGGTCTGGATGCCCTGGTTCCCCAGACCAAATTATGGCCAGTCCCCCTACATCACCCCTAGGGATCTTGGGACCATTTTTATCAAGGTTAGATGAAGAAAAGGGTAGTAGATTGAGTAGGACAGGTCAGCTACCTGTGCCTGCTACCAGTGCTGCACCTGCTGTCACCAGTGCTGTGCTTGCTGCCAGTGTTAAACCTGTTACCACTGATGAACCTGCTGCCAGTATATCTTGTAATTCTCAGGAGGGGGAGGAGGAGATGATGCCACGTGTGACAGCAGGGGACCCTAAGTCACATTTGCCATCCCCAAGCAGCCCCACCACTAGCACTACTGCTACTAATAAGGTGCAGCAGCTTGTACAGAGTGTTAGGAGTGAAGATGGGGGTGATCATCTTATTACTAGTAAGGAGTAAAACACAGGGACTGAAATTGATGTGGTTGGTGGTAGTAGTTGTAAGAGTGATGGTGAAGCAGCTGGTGGGAATAGTGTTAGGTCGTAGGGGAAGCAATGCAGAGCGTACAGACTAGCGGTCAAGGGAGCCCACAACATTCCCCTGACCCTGGGAGTCCCCTTTCCCCCATGGCACTGTCCAGGGGGAACACAATCCTAAAGAAGGCAGAATTGTTGCGTACCAGCAATAATACCACCACCACCAAGAGCAAAGTTCAGTTGCCTGTGCCTGCTGCTAATTCTGCCAGTCTGCCTTCTTCAGGTCACCAAGAAATGGTAAGTGTGACATTATGGGGCCCTCTGTCACATTTCTCATCACCTTCTCCAACAAGTGAAATGTGTGTAATAGAGCAGCAGCAGCATGGAGGGACTTGTGGTGGTGGTGGTGATGGTGGAGAAGTTGGGATGTAAGAAACATTAATGGACTTTGTAGCCCAAACTGAGAAGGAATGGGAGACAGGGATGGGGATCACCACCACCACCAGCAGTGAGCTACAGCTCTAATTCCTGCTGCTGCTGAGTTACAAGGGCAGCAGATGCTGAGAAGCAGGCTAGTGTGCCACAGACCACCTTGGACACAGTGGGAATGGGGTCAATGCGGGACTAGGATAGGTTCCACTTACCAGCAGCAATACTCCTGGTCCTAGATGAAAGAGGCCTTTCTTCTCCACCTTTCTCTTCTCCTCTTAAGACCTGGGTGTGGGACTATTTTTTCTTGGGGCAGACACAGTGCAGTCATCAGCAACAGCACAGTTTGTGACGTCAAAGTGAAAAGGGGAAAGGAGATAACGCGTCTTGGCACAGCCGCCCTGATAACACACATTAAAGACAGACACCATGACATCTACATGAAACATGTTAAAGCCAAGCACCTACCATGGAAATTGGGCACCGCTGTTGCTGTACCCCCTGACTCTCCCCAAAGGCAACAAGAGGCAAGGTGTAGATCAAAGAGGAGGATGAAAAGAGAAACCCAGCCAGAGCCTGAAAGTTTGATGATAAGCAAAACACCTTGCACACCATCACCTTCTTGCTCTAGGGTAACTACGTCTTCTGCCAATCCGTTTTGTTCATCATTTTACCTCCCCCACCAAGTGATAGGCATTCTGTAGATGTCAGGATGTGGAAATTTGTGTCCACCCATTGCACACTGTGTGGTGCACTGAACAGTAAGGTGGAGGATAATCGCAACCAGGGAATAAAGCAGCATCTGAGGAGATTCAGTCCCACAGAATATGCTAAATTGGTGACAGGGAGGGTTCAATATTACTATTAAACTGTCTGCAAGTTGTCATGTGTCCTTAGCGGGGAGTGGACAAGGGACATAGTGACAGCAGTAGAACTTGGTTTCTGGTCGGGGGAGATTTCACATTGGGGAACCTAAGGGGTAGATTTAAAGGCATATCTAAACAAACAAAGAACATACAGAAGGATTATATAAGGCACTCAATCCTTATTACCAAGTATTAGTATATACCACCATAAATTATTAAAAATGATTTATTCAACATCTAAAAATAAGACATATAACGAGGATAGAACCAGACATGTAAAGAATCCCCATGATAGCTGAAGTACTAATGTCTGTACCGGACAGATACAGACCATCCCACATCTACTTAACCCCATAAATAAAAGCACACACAAAAGTAAACCTAGAACACTGGCGCCAAAAAGTATAGAGCTCGGCCAAAAGAAAAACAAGGTAAAAAATGATGATAACAGTCTGTAAATGATGAATGATGATGAATATGGAGAATGAAACATATAAGTTGATTAATGAATAATGGAGGATGAGATGATGGTGAGTTTGTCAAAAGTCAAATATAACGCTCATACTCGCCAAGATCGCTCAGTCGTAATCACAGTGTCATATAATTCTTCCATCTGGCGTCACATTGTATGTTAATACATGTAAATGGATAGGACTCAACTGTGTACGGTAGCCTGTTCGTACTTGTTCGTATATAAACATAAACTAGCAACTGAGTCTGGCAGGTATAAAATATCAAAGGAACAGAACCAATATCACGTTAAGTAGTATCGGCATTTTAAATACCTTCCTGCTCCTATATAAGAGCATACTGCCACTCACAAGTTGCCTCAATCCGTACGGCTTAAGAATGATCCTTTCTTCCGCCTTCACATTGTATCATACAGGCTGAGCAGTATATTTTCTTCCATTTCCCCATCAATTACTATCCATACACCTTCCATTATCCGACTGTTTCAGCTCTCTAAACCTCTGGCCCGCCACATAGGCCGTTCTTAAATGGCAGCGTCAATGTTCTCTTTACATCGCCTTCATTGCCAACGCGTTTTGTCCGTACATCCGCGGACTTTCTCAAGGCAAACATAGTCATTATCAAATCTGGGTCATCTCCTTTTAAATCCCTTAAACCCGGAAGCTAAAATTTAAAATTAAAGGGGAAGTTGTTATAACAACCAACACACCTAAGTGTTAAGTGTGGTTTCCGGACCAGGATAGTCTCCCTAATTACCCTAATCACTGCCTAAACACATATAATGATCACCTAATGAGCTCAATGTATTACATACCATATTGTATGTTAAAACGTTATATGAGAAGCAAAACCATGTTATACACAGGTATCTTAAATTATTTCACTTGACAAACGGCATTTGATAAACATTCATCTTCAAATTAGTTTCACATATATAGAATTATATAGAGTAGATCATAACTCCAGATCTCAAATCAAAACTAATAATTAAACGTTTGACTGATTTATATGTAAAAACAAGTTCATATCTGGTTGCCTTAGATGTAGAATCTTTGTATACATCTATACCTCATGAGGTGGGAATTAATGCTTGTCAAAGGTATTTGAATACATATAAACAAAACTTCTCACACCAAAGTGAGTTTGTCGCCGATATGTTAAATTTTATTCTTAACAATAACTATTTTGTGTTTGGTAATAGATTTTACAAACAATGTCGTGGTGTGGCAATGGGAGCGACGTGTGCACCATCCTATGCGTGTCTCCACCTTGGTTGGTGGGAGCAATCAGTGGTGGGGAACGCGTGTGGTTTTGGTGAACACGTCGCTCTATGGATTAGATATATCGACGATATATTCATGGTGTGGGATGGAAATCGAACTGAATTAGAATATTTTATTACAGATCTCAATCAAAATGATTTCAATATCCATCTAACATATTCTTGTAGTCTGGATATGGTTGACTTCTTGGACTTACAAATATATAAGGAAAATGATGTGTTGAAAACCAAGACCTTTAGGAAACCTACCTCATGTAATACACTCCTTCATGCAACAAGCTGTCATCTTCCTTCTCAGGTTAGAGGTATTCCATATGGACAGTACCTCAGGCTGAGAAGGAATTGCAGTGATGTGGAAATTTATAGGGTGCAGGCAAGGGACCTTACAAAAAGGTTTTTACAGAGAGGTTACTCTTTTAGAGCTCTTCGACGAAGTTATAATAGAGCTCTTAAATCTGAGAGAGATAAACTTATCTTTGACAAAAGGATAAAAAATAAAGAAAATGATAATAGGGTTCGGTTCATTACAAACTATGGAACCCATTGGCAAACCTTGAGGTCGGTCCTTATTAAACATTGGAATATCCTAACACAGAATATGACTATTAGGAAAATTGTAGGAGATACTCCAGCAACAGTTGCGAAAAGAGCCCCAAACCTGAGAGATGGTTTGGTTAGAAGTTATTATGATCAAACAATTACAGAAAAAACTTGGCTTAACAAGAGAAATCAATATGGCACTTATAAATGTGGAACATGTACGGCATGTAAATATATATACAAGACAAACGAATTCTATAATTTTGATGGCACAAAAAAATTCAATGTAGGCTCCATGATTAACTGTAAGACACGAGGAGTGATTTATCAGTTGATATGTCCCTGCAATAAGATTTATGTTGGAAAAACCATCAGGGAATTCAGGAGAAGAATTTTGGAACATAAATGTGATATTGAAAGGATAAAACTGGATAGTCCAATTGCTAGACATTTTTTAGAGTTCCACAAGAGTAATCCTGAGGGTCTGAGAGCCATAGGAATAGCACATATTACGAATAACAAAAGAGGGGGAGATTTGTATTTAAAGCTATTGCGATGTGAGACACGGTGGATATACACATTAGGTTCTCTTTTTCCCCAGGGTCTTAACGAAGAAATACAATTTAATGTTTTTTTGTAATATATAAATATGACAGGATGGATAGTTCACAATAAAAGGGGAAAGAACTTTAATTACTAGTTTTGATTTGAGATCTGGAGTTATGATCTACTCTATATAATTCTATATATGTGAAACTAATTTGAAGATGAATGTTTATCAAATGCCGTTTGTCAAGTGAAATAATTTAAGATACCTGTGTATAACATGGTTTTGCTTCTCATATAACGTTTTAACATACAATATGGTATGTAATACGTTGAGCTCATTAGGTGATCATTATATGTGTTTAGGCAGTGATTAGGGTAATTAGGGAGACTATCCTGGTCCGGAAACCACACTTAACACTTAGGTGTGTTGGTTGTTATAACAACTTCCCCTTTAATTTTAAATTTTAGCTTCCGGGTTTAAGGGATTTAAAAGGAGATGACCCGGATTTGATAATGACTATGTTTGCCTTGAGAAAGTCCGCGGATGTACGGACGAAACGCGTTGGCAATGAAGGCGATGTAAAGAGAACATTGACGCTGCCATTTAAGAACGGCCTATGTGGCGGGCCAGAGGTTTAGAGAGCTGAAACAGTCGGATAATGGAAGGTGTATGGATAGTAATTGATGGGGAAATGGAAGAAAATATACTGCTCAGCCTGTATGATACAATGTGAAGGCGGAAGAAAGGATCATTCTTAAGCCGTACGGATTGAGGCAACTTGTGAGTGGCAGTATGCTCTTATATAGGAGCAGGAAGGTATTTAAAATGCAGATACTACTTAACGTGATATTGGTTCTGTTCCTTTGATATTTTATACCTGCCAGACTCAGTTGCTAGTTTATGTTTATATACGAACAAGTACGAACAGGCTACCGTACACAGTTGAGTCCTATCCATTTACATGTATTAACATACAATGTGACGCCAGATGGAAGAATTATATGACACTGTGATTACGACTGAGCGATCTTGGCTAGTATGAGCGTTATATTTGACTTTTGACAAACTCACCATCATCTCATCCTCCATTATTCATTAATCAACTTATGTTTCATTCTCCATATTCATCATCATTCATCATTTACAGACTGTTATCATCATTTTTTACCTTGTTTTTCTTTTGGCCGAGCTCTATACTTTTTGGCGCCAGTGTTCTAGGTTTACTTTTGTGTGTGCTTTTATTTATGGGGTTAAGTAGATGTGGGATGGTCTGTATCTGTCCGGTACAGACATTAGTACTTCAGCTATCATGGGGATTCTTTACATGTCTGGTTCTATCCTCGTTATATGTCTTATTTTTAGATGTTGAATAAATCATTTTTAATAATTTATGGTGGTATATACTAATACTTGGTAATAAGGATTGAGTGCCTTATATAATCCTTCTGTATGTTCTTTGTTTGTTTAGATATGTTATATATGGATTAGGGCACCCCATGTATGATATACATGGTTATATCCTGCTATGATTATTTAGAAGGTGTGCTCCTTTCAATATATTTATATTTTGGGTAGATTTAAAGGCAGCCGTTAAGCTAAAAAAACACCAACGGGTGTTTTAACGTGTAGGAAGCCATACAAAGGGCCATGTAATGAACTGCTGACAACAGTTCATCCAGTATGCCGGCCACTACACTAACGTGTGTTTTGGCCCATGTTAAAAAAAAAAAACACTCCATTTTGCCATTTAAAGCACTGCGTTAGCTGAAAAAATCCGATAAAGGACTCACACAAAACTTAAGACCCAGTTTTGTTAGCCGTAAAGTCCCTTATCGGATCTTTTGCCAGCTAACGCAGCTGTTAATTGGCAAAAGAACCCAATGTCCACAGTGGATGTATTGATATGGGGTCCTAAGCCCCACATCAATACATCCTAAGTGCCTAAAACCCATCCAAGGTTAGTAGGATTAACCCTATGAGTGCCGGTGGGGTATAATTACCCCGCCGGCATTCATAGGGTTAACCTGACTAAGTAAAGAAACATCGCATTAACACTTAACATTAATCCTAATGTCCAGCTCAGTCCTCAGCTTGCTAGTCCTTCTCTTCTGTCTTCTCATCCTTCTATATTTCTTCCATCTTCTGCCTTCTCTCTGTAAAAGAAAAGAAACCAAGTATTACAAAGCACGAACTAATACATTCCAGAACCCTTTGAGTGACAGTGGGGTATGCAATGCATTGCAAAGCAATGCGTTGCGTACCTCACTGGCACTCAAAGGGTTCAATAGTAGTGCATCCCAAAGATACCCATATATTCCTCCATGTAATGCCCCAAAGAATACAAATGCCAAGAAATAAATTGATCCACATAGACATAAATCAACGCTATTCCTTAATGCCCAGTATGACACTTAGCTTAGAGATTCATGTCTCCGCCACTTGGAGCAGCCGTGAGGGCGGCGGCAGCAGCGGAGACACAAATGTCCCACGACACTCCCATTCAGCTGTGTACGGGCCAATGCCCGTAACACACTAGGGGCATTTGAAGTGAGCATGCCTTTATATATGGGCAGGCTCACTTCAATTGCCCTCACTGCCATTGGCTGGGATGTACTTCACATCCCAGCCAATCAGATTTGAGCGGCTGTTCTTAAACATGGTTGGCTGGGATGTGAAGTACATCCCAGCCAATGGCAGTGAGGGCAGTTGAAGTGAGCCTGCCCATATATAAAGGCAGACTCACTTCAAATGCCCTCAGTGTGTTACAGGCATCGGAACGGACACAGCAGAATGGGAGAATTGTGGGACATTTGTTTCTCCACTGCTGCCACACTTGTGGCCGTTCCAAGTGGCGGAGGCACGAATCTTTAAGGTAAGTGTCATACTGGGCATTAAGGAATAGCATTGATTTATGTCTATGTGGATCAATTTATTTCTTGGCATTTGTATTCTTTGGGGCATTACATGGAGGCATATATGGGTATCTTTGGGGCGCACTACTATTGAACCCTTTGAGTGCCAGTGAGGTACGCAACACATTGCTTTGCAATGCATTGCGTACCCCACTGTCACTCAAAGGGTTCTGGAATATATTAGTTTGTGCTTGGTAATACTTGGTTTCTTTTCTTTTACAGACAGAAGGCAGAAGATGGAAGAAAGAAGACAGCAGGATTTCTAAAAGCAGGATGAGCATGAGCAAAGCCCCGAAAGAACACCTTGACATCCGGAAGGACGGTATTGCGACACTGAAAGAAAACAGAGAGCTTAGAAGTTTGCACCTTAAGGGAACTCAGGCTGAGGCCCTTATCTACCCTGTCCTGCAAAAAAGACGGGACTGTAGGAAGATCAAATTCGTGGAATCCCTATCAGCACACCAAGAGAGAAAGGTGGACCAGACCCTGTGGTACACTTTGGAGGAAACAGGTTTCTGGGCACGAAGCATAGTGGATACCACACCTGAACAGTACCCTTTTTATTCAATACTGAGGATTCAATTTCCATGCCGTCAAACCCAGAGGGTCCACATCCTCCTTCCACAGGTACCCCTGCAGAAGAAGATCCGGATGGCAGGGAAACAGAAAGGGGCTCCGCCACGGAAAGATCCAGGAGCTCCGGAAACCAAGCCTGACGAGGCCAGTACGGAGCAATCAGAATGACTGGAGAACCCTCAGACGCAGTTTTGGCAACACCCTGTGTAGCATGGAAATGGGAGGAAAGATGGGATCGACATGGCATCCACTGCCTGAGCTACATGATCCCTCCAGTGGAAGCAGAACAACGGAACCTTCCAATTGTGCCTTGTCGCCATCAGATAGATGCAAGGAAGTCCCCACTTCTGAACAATGAGGTTGAACACTTCTTGCTTGAGTTCCACTCTCCGCTGTCCGCTGTGTGTCCACTTAGGAAGTCTGCCAGCACACTGTCTATGCCGGGAATATGAACTGCGGATATGGCAGGAACATCTTCTTCTGCCCTGGTTGAAATAGCTTTGACCTCCAACCAAGCTGCAAGACTTCTTGTACCGCCTTGTTTGTTGATGTAGGCCATGGTCATGGCATTGTCGGACTGGACTCTGACTGGGCATCCTTCCAGCTGGTGGTTCCAATGGCGGTGAGCATGAAATATCACCCGAAGCTCCAACATGTTGATGGGGCAGAGAGATTCCTCTGGAGACCACCGACCCTGGGCATTGCTGTGACCCAGGATAACTCCCCAAGAGGCTGGCCTCCTTCGTCATGGTAGTCCTGAGGGATCCTAGGAAGATACTGCCCCTCAGCAGATTGGAGAGGTTGAGCCACCACGACAGGCTCAGCTCCACGTGAAGGGGAAGAGACACCAACATCTTCAGTAGATCCAGCTGACCCCTGCACACTTGGATCATAAACCTCTGAAGTTCCCTTGGTGTGAGCCATGGCAAACGGAACTGCTTCTATGGTGGAAATGAACTTCCCCACTAGAGAGGTCAGTTTATTTGCCAAAACTGGATCGTAAGCCAGAACAGCAAACACTTTGTGGATGATCTACCTCGTCCATGAGAAACACCATGCCCTGCTTGGTGTTCAATAGGAGGCCCAGGAAGACCAGTCTCTGAAATGGTACAAGGTCCGACTTTTCCATGTTGAGAATCCATCCGTGATGGGTGAGTACGTGAATGCAGTCCTTGACCTGCCGATGAAGAATGTCCCGAGAGGGGGCCTTCAGGAGCAAGTCGTCCATGTACTGAGTAACTCCGATGCCTTCCCAGTGAAGGATGGACACTAAGGCACCCAGGATGCAATTGAAGACCTGGGGAGCTGTAGTCAGTCCAAAGGGAAGAGCAGAAAACTGAAAATGCCCTTGGTCGCAAGCAAACCAGAGATACTGAGGGCTCTCTGGATGGATAGCTATGTGCAGGTAGGCATCCTGAAGGTCCAGGGAGGAGAGGAACTCCCCAGGAGACATGGCCGCTATGACTGTCCTCAGGGACTCCTGGTGATAATGAGTCTTGACCACAAAGGAATTGAGATCTTTGAGGTCCAAAATCGGATGACAGCCGCCATCCTTCTTGGAAACCAAAAACAGGTTGGAGTAAAACCCCAAACCCATTTCCAGCACAGGAATCAGTTCCAGAACCTCCTTGTCCAAAAGAGTCACTTTTGAGCCCAATTGGCCGTTGAAGAGACAGAGCTTCTCCACTTCCAGAGGAGTGTGAGAAGAAAAGAACATGAACGGATGAAGAGAGGTGAAAGGGATACTGTACCCCTCTGACACAACTTGCAAAACCCACAGATCTGCCACAGTGTCTGTCCAGACACTGAGGAAGTGCCGCAAACGACCACCTACTGGGGTGTGGGGACCGGGGTTTGATGAGTCATGCCGAAGCAGCTTTGGAAGCCTTGGCCTTGGTGGAGGACTGCTTGGCCCTCCATTGTTGTTTGGGATTGGAGGAGGAGTGCGGAGCTTGGGGAACAGCCTGAAAAGGGCTTCTTCCTAGGAACTAAGTGCAGCAGGGTACTCTTACCCCCTGTGGCCACACTAATGAGGTCTTAAGCGCTGGCCCAAACAAAGATGTACCTTGAAAAGGTAATGAAAGTAAGGCTTCTTGGAAGTAGTATCCTCAGACCAGATTTTAAGCCAAAGAACCCATCTTGCAACCACAGCCATGGTAGAGACCCTAAAAAGAAAAAAATAAGAAAAAAAGTGTGTGATGCGCTTAGTCCATGAGTGGTAAAGTAAAAGGTTAAGTATCTGTGTATTGACCAAATTTATTGGAAGTTGATGCCGCTGTATTTTGTGGGTTATCACTTCTCTCTCCCCACGTCTCCAAAGAACTGCAGAAAAAAACAACAAACAGCGCAACAAACAGCACACTTCTAAGCGTAGTAGTACTGATAGGAGATATAAATAAGGTACCCTATCCCCCAAAAGTAAACTACTCACATAATGGAGAGGTTTCCCCTGCCTCTCAGTTGGTAGGCCTGCACTGGATTTCTTGGGGGAGTCACACCAGGCTACTGACACTTATATGATAGATTTCCCCTAGATGAATGGATGTGGGTCTTGTATATTAACCCACATACACTGACAAGGTAATGGGGTTAAGACTCTCCACAAACTATGTGGGAATAAAAGAACCTGATATACTGAGTAGTGCAAAAAATATATTGAAAGGGATGGGTATTATTGGTATTAAATATATCTCAATAAAAAATACATATGTACTTTAACCCCCTTAAGGACCGGAGGTTATGGGACATTTCCGTCCCATAACGTCCGCATAGGGGCACTTTGACGAGCCGGTACACGTGACCTGTCACGTGTATCGGCGCGTCACTACGGGGCTTGAAACAGATCGCTCCGATCTTGGAGCGGTCTATTTCATGCCCTATTTTTACTTAAAAAGTACGTGACGTACCAGGACCGTCAAGGGTCGTTCGAGCAAATTTACCCTTGACGGTCCTGGTACGTCAAGGGTCCCTAAGGGGTTAATAATAATATTTAAAAACATTCAAGCAATATGTATGCAAATAAAAAATAAATGTAAAGTCTATATATAAGCAGATATAGGTGTATAGGCACCACTAAAAGTAATGCAAAAGTATAAAAAACAAACAATAGAGAGACTCAATAGAGTACAATAAAAATATAAATATAGCACTTAGCTGGTATTAATAAGTCTCATTTGGCACTGCATAGAGAGTCTCAATAGACTTGTAGGCTCAATGTGTTTCGTGATTGCTATCACTTCATCAGGAGCTTTATTCCATGTGTGTATAACTCACTTCTTATATAGGAAGAAGAGAAAAAGGGGACTCCCCACCTAGCCACCAAACGGATGGAGTTAAAGATAGCAACAGAAACATAATGCTGAGCCTTAGAGATGCTGGCAAGAAGCCACAACATGTCAGCAGTAGGAGCGCCCTGAACACCAGCCACAGTCAGTTGTTCAGTCTAAACTGCAATGGCCCTGTTCACCCAAGAGGCAGCGAACACCGGACGCAACAAAGTACCGGCTGTAGCAAAAATGGTCTTCAGGGAGGTCTCAAGCTTCCTGTCAGTCCAGTCATTAAGAACACATATGTCAGCCACAGGGAGAGCAGTGGACTTATAAAGTCTGGAAACTGGGGTGTCCACCTTAGGGGGGGTGAGCCCATTGAGTTAAGGCCCTGTCAGAGAAGGGATACAGCTTAGCAAACTTCTTAGACACAGAAGGCTTCTTTTCAGGAGACTTCCACTCATCAGACACAAGACGGTCAAGAGTGGGATTAGGAGGAAAACCAGGTATACTGCTTCTTAGGCTCCTGAAACACATCAGAGGGGTCCTCAGGAGTCTCAAAAACCAAGGGAATGTTTAGCGTAGTTAGTACTGCCCTGATCAGGCCCTCAGCAGAGGGATCAGGGTCTGTTTCAAAGGAGTCCCCAAAGAACTGAGAGGACACCACTGCAGAGCATTCCCCCTCGTCAGAATCCACTAACAGTTCCTCCTCAGAGGAGTCTGATACATCAGGTACACCCTGCGCTTTAGGTAGGGAAGATCTGATAGGAGTAGGGGGCTGCCAATACTGGAAGACCCCCTGCAATTGGGATGGAAGGAGTTGTAAGGTAGACCTTAGGTCTCTAGTAGTGGCCCTAAACTCTTGCATCCACAGTGGCTCTAGTGCAAGGCTGGAGGTCCCTGGGAGAGACGCAGGGGCAGCAGCACATGCTCTGCATAAATGACCTGAGTATTCTCTAGGTAACCCCGATTGACAGGCGGAGCAATGCGCAATGGGGGACACAGACACCCCAGTATCCTTAGTCTTAGGAATAGCCCCAAGTTCCAACGGAGCTGACATACTCACAGACTCAAAACATCTAACAGTATGGAAAACAACCAAATACAGTGTGTAAGATTAATATTTCACCCCAGAAATCACTAATTTGCACTTATCTGGCAGGCATGGGGTTAATCTGCTGAGGCGAGAAGGAGAGTCCAAGCCCTGCATAGGATACTCGTGAAGGGAAAGCAGAAAATGGCTGCCGCGACAGGAGCCAATCAGAAACGAGTGCACGAAGCAAGCGCTCATTGGAAACTTAGTTTTCCCTTACAAAGTACCCCAACAGTGCCCGAAGCCCCCCAAAACACACAGAATGTTGACCAGATGATATAAAAAGGGCAGACAAACAAAATGATCCATCTCTGATGTCGCTATGTTGAGCGGTTGCAGAGATATGTCCCAAACAGTAAAGTCCCATAGAGGTGAATGGAGCATGGCGTCTATGTGTTAAAGCTCGCGGAACTCAAAATTCCAAAAGGTTATAAAGAATGTAAAAAGTAGTACAAACACCAAAACACATACAAAATAAACCAATAAACACTGTACCCAGTAGGGAAAAGTGCCAATAACCCCCAAAAGGTGTCAAATCAGCAAACAAAGGGTTAAATTACCACTGAACCCATTTGCTCCAAACCCCAAAAGACATACAGATAAACCCAACGAGAGCAGGAGTATGTAATAAGAAATCCAAAGGAGACCCCTGTGCGGAGGGGAATTGTGGGACAAGTGGACCTCAGCACTCAAAGGGTTGCTCGCCTTTTTAGCAGGTCTTCTGTCTTCAGATTACCATTAGTCAAGAAGAAGCCTCAGTGAGCCACTACTAGGGAAAGAACTTACCAAACAAGATTTTCCCCTCAGGGTTGACAGGTCCAACTCAGCACCTGGAAACTGAGCTATCCACTAGGGAATGTTAATAATGGTAATCTGCCTAATGGTGGTATTCCATATCTAACAGAAAACAAAAAAAAGCTAAAACTATAGCAGAACTGTTCTCTTGCCTTGTCTTCATCAAGGAACAAATCTTACTGGAGGGGAGTGGATAGATGCAGCTAAGGAGAGGAGGTAGGCTCCGGCCAGCACTCTCTTCAAGAATTGTTCCTGCCTACTTAAAGAGACGGTCGCCTACTATATTGGACAACAGAGAAAGAAAAACTCTATGAAAAGGTTTCTTTTAAAGTTACATTTTTCTTTTTGAATTTATTTTGAGTTTATTTTGTTTTAAACAAACTTTACTTGACCTTATTTTTCTTTTTTAAGGATTTTTGGGGAATTTTTTTCACTTTTTAAGTTGAACCCCAGGAAGTTTGAGCTTCTTACCCAAGAGAGCTCACTTCCTGTGGGCTCCTTTTTCCAGCTCACTCCCCTGACCTGTCCTCCACGGCTGGGTTTTTTTCCTTCTTTAACCCCTGAAGTACTGGCCACGCACGCACGGTGTGGTCACTTAAGGACCACGGAGCATTTTTTTTTTTTTAACCATTCCATTCCATAATCCCTGAAGGGCATGCAGCTGCGCGGGGAGTCTGGGATTCCATGACGTACATGTACGTCATGCTTCGTTAAGGGGTTGAAGGGATAGTAATACTTGTTTTATGAAAGCTTTAATATTGTAGTTATTAAATAGAAGCAAAGCATCAAAGTCTTCTTGCTATAGCTTTCATAGTTTTACTGTAATCTCAATGTAAAGTTTAACTCTCCTGCCCCTTTTATCTACTACCCTTAAAGCAAATCTTCATGACAAAGGTCTACAAAGTGTGCCTGGTTTGAGGCAGTAGACCACTGCTATTTCGGCTCTCTAGATGAGCCATCCGGTCCGCAGACCGGAACTACATAATTTAAAACATTTTTACTGTTAACCCTCCCAGTCCATAGCATTGTTACATTCTCTATCTCACTCTCCTTTCTTTAATATTAATAAAAATCATCCACCTTCCTTGTTTTTTTATTTTGTTTGTTTTACTTTTTGTTTAGCACCAGGAAGCTTGGGCTTTTACCTATGAATACTCACTTCCTGTGGTCTTCATTCCCAACACAGTAGGGTGACCACATTTCCATTCTGCCATTCAGGGACAGTGTGGTGACAAGAGTACTTCTCTCCAGCTCTAGGGCAGTTATGCGGGAGGGGTCAGTATAAATCACTGGACATCAGTGCGCAAACACTAAAACAAGAACTGTCCATTGACTGCTGTGACAGAAAGTGCTGTCTCTGGTGGACTACAAGATAATGTACATCAGTCCCAAAGCCTTAGTCTAGTGTTACACTACAATAAAATTGTACTGCAGCTCCTGTTTCAAGTCAGGATCAAGGCTAAGTTCTGTCTCTAGTGCTTAGGGATCTGTCTAGAAGCCATTTTCCTGTAGCCCAGCAGAGGCATCAATTTGTGTCACAGTAGGCAATAGGCAATTCTGTTTTCAGTGTTTAGATTCTTTATTCAGGGACTTTTTATTGTCCCTGATGGGGCCTGCCAGGGACATGGGACACACACATAAATTCCAGGACTGTCCCTGGCAATCAGGGACATGTGGTCACCCTACAACACAGTCCCCTGAAACATCCCCCACCTCTAGTTCTTTTTGATAAATTTAAATTAGTTCTTTTTATTTTCTGAACACTTTTTGTTTTGATGGTCGATGGAAATATTTAATTTTATGTTTGTTTCCGTTTATTTTTGAGTAAGTTGGTTTTCTGAGGGAGAGACAAATGTGGCTGGGAGGGACAGAATTTTAAAACCTTTTTTCTGTTAAGCCTAGCACTGAATTTCTCCTTCTTTCTGTCTTGCTGATCTATAACAAAATAAAAACAAACTCCTTCCCTCTTTATTTCTTACTATTTGCTTTATTTAAAGTGAGGAAAGGAATTAAGTGGCCTCCAGATCCCAAAGTTGGAATATGGAAGCCTGGAAGTACTAGCTGCTGTCCTACTGTGTCCAAGACAAGCCTCAGACTCCCTCTGCCTTAACTCTAGCTGCTCCTACTGGCACAGCCCCTCTTGTACCTACTAGATCTTTTCCACATGTGGTGAGTGCCAGCCCCAGTCACTCTGGGGGTGAGCAGCTAACTAGGAGTCATGGGGTCAGGTGTATTATGTCTGGGGGTCCATGGCAATGGGGCATATGTAAAGGCTGCAGCTGATGTTGTCAGTCCCTCTGCAGTTGTAGCAGCCAGCAAAATGGAAAACCAGTTTTCTTTATATGCACACTGGCTCCTGGACATATTTTGGTGCTGTGTGCAGTGTGGGGGAACTTATATCCCTGTGGAACCCCTGGAAGGATTAGACAAACAAATAATACTGTCTAATATGCTCCCCCCTTCCTATCAGAGTCTTTACTACACCCCCACTTGCAAGCCCTAGGGGAGTTTAAATTCAACATATCTAATATTCCCCTGGGCTGAAAAGATAGAGCATTAAAGCATGAGCTCTCTTTTAAGAGGCAGGTACAAATGCTCCTGCCTCAGAATGCAGAGAATATTGAAGGGTCATTTGGGGTCCACTTTGAGGGGGTGCTGTACCAAATATTTTACAGCACAAAGGAAGTGAGGTGCTTCTTGTTCAAGGAGCCCCAGCTCAAATGCCAAGCACCTAACATGCAGAATCCAGTCCTGCTAAGACCACCATGGCAGGGCCCTCAAGAGGGAAAGCCCCCCATTAAGATAGCAATAAGGAGGCTTTTCCCAGGCCAACCACTGCAGCCTCCACACCTCTTTCTCCCCCACCAGCTACATTACGAGCTGTTGCTACCTCTAAGGCTGCAGCAAAAGAGAAGAAGGGGAAGAATGCCACCACATTCTCCTGTTTTGTTGCTGCCACCCTAAAGTCACCCCCTACCCTAAATATAAACACTTCTACAAGTGTAGGGGATGGGAGGATACAGGAAACCACACAGCCCTCTAAAGAGGGAACTGGTAGAACAGCATTTCCTCTTATAAGGATGAGGCTCCAAGGAAGAGTACATTTAAAATAAATAGGGGGATGCTGGAGAAATAGACACAACTTATCTCCTATCCCTCCAAACTTAAAAAGAGGAGCCATCCGTCACCTCCTTATGTGTAAGATCTCAGCCAGGGACAGACTTCACACCTCTCCTCCTAGAGCCGGCAGAGGATAATGTGGTCATGGGTCTGAGGACTGTGTAGGGGAATAAGGTTATCCTTAAGGAGACAGTCTAAGCTTGTTTTGCCCATGAAGGATGAAGGAATATTGAATAAAGCCCCTGCCAAACGGGGAGTTATTGTGTCCCTAAAGTGCTGAGCTTTGAGGACCACAGTCGGCCTCTCCATCCAGTGGTTACACTGGGGTAATAACAACTCCCCAGTATATGCCACTCCTTGAGGTGATTAACTTAAGTATAACGCTCATTCAGGATCCTTCAGAAGGAAATCCAGAGAGGCTGATGCAAAAGGGGAAGTGGTCATGGAGGAGGGTGACCAAGCAGTCCCTCTGATTAATAACTTGCAGAGGAGTGCTCCAAACTCAGAGATCCCGCCTTCAACTTCATCCACTGACCCAAAATATGAGCATCATCCAAGCTGAGCAGTAGGCTGTGAAAAAAGGCAGAGGAGGCATACAAAGCCTCCAAAGCTCCCCATATCATCACAAAGCCATCTGCTGTCATGCAGGCAGCTATCCCTGAGTATGCCTCTAGTACTAGCAAGGGGGCACAAGTTTCTTCTCAGTGTTCAGTGAAGGGTGTACTAGACCCCACTTCAATGAAACCTAGAAGTGGGGAAATCAAGATCAAGCTGAGGAGGCTTACCACCTTACAGGAGAAGGGGGTTTATAAAGTCCTGACTAAGTGCTGCCACACCCTCAAGAGATCCTCCTAGCCCTGTCATCCCTGCCAAGGAAATAACAACATTCCTTGAGAACACCCTTCATGGACACAATAAAAAGAAGGTGCATCTGGCCCTTGAGAAGTGGAATGATTTTCCATTAATCATCCACTGTCTAAGAGAATATTTTAGGGTCAGCAATCGGGCCAAGAACTTTGTGAATGCGGAACATATCTGAACAAGTAACTTTTTAAATTTGTGCCTGTCCCATCAGACCTCACTAGAAGTTGGGACAAATGCACTTCCTGACACACAATAATGCTCTGAGCATCAGCACTCTTAAAACCAATGCCTGTAGGGATGGCTTTTACAGGTTCCAGGTAGGGATGGGTGAAAATTTTCACCTCAAACTGAAATCGGCAAAATATTTCTTGTGAAAAGTGTCATTTTTTCCACTTCTGCTCCCTAGCTCATTGCATTGAAATCAATGGTTAGAAAATAATTTCTCCACCTCACAAGTTTTCTACAGCCATGTAAAAGGCTCTCAGAGCATGACATTCTATGTTTGTAAGAGGAGAGAGCAGCATGTTTTTGAGCTAGAGAAAATAGTCAAAAATTGAATTAACGCTTAGTTTTAGATAGGACATTTGTTCTCTGTAGTAAGGGAGACTGGGGGCACAATGGATAGAAGAAGGGAGGAACAAGGTTGACCCAAAATACCCCAAAATTTGGTGTGACTGACTTGCAAGACACAGGTAGCTGGGGTCCAACTTGCTTGCTGATTTTACTTTTATTGTCTTTGTACTGGGGAAGTCTGGGGAAAGAAGTTGTTGATTTTGCTTTTTAGTTTATATATATATATATATATATATAGGGACTAACTGTGATAAGATATGGTGGACAACTTAAAAAAAAATAAAGAAAAAAAAAAATAGCAAGCAAAAGACATTGATAATTTTGTTGAGGGCCAAGGCAAGACTTAACACTCCAGCAGTTGTGTACTGTAGAGAGTAAAAACACACACAGTAGTTGAGTAAAGTCTAGCAAATGCACAAGCGAGAGGGGGAAAGGTGGAGGAAGTGCAGGGGCGTGGGAGTAAGTGTTAGTGCAAAAACTTACTACAGCAATCGTTGCTGCAGCATGTGCAATAAATAATGATGATCCCTCTCCTCCCGGGGTGGATGCAGTTTGTCAATGTCCCACCAATCAAACCACACCAGTCCCCCACCACCACTACCATACAAATCTGACACACTGTAGGTTGTACTTTATTATTATTTTTTTAATCAATTGACAGTGTCACTTAAGCAGGAAGTAAGTGCTGTGTGCAAAGGCACTCTACATGCTAACACTTTTCAAGGTATATGTTGCTGTAGGACTCGCCACTTTGACTTCCAGTTACTTATTTCTCCACTACAGCCCTAAGAAGAAGTAATATTGTGCTGAGAAATGTTGCATATTAAACATCGTAAAAATATGTATTGGAATAGGAAAAAATGTATTGGAATAGGAGAAAAATGTGTTAGAATTGGAGAAAAATGTTTTGAATAGGAGAAAATGTGTTAGACTATGCAAAAAATGTGTTAAAATAGGAGAATAATGTGTGGAATAGGCAAAAAGGGGGAAAATTTTGCATTGGAGAAAAAGATAAAACTTTCACAAAAAAAAGTGGAAAAATCGTCCGTTTTTTACAAAAAAAGTCATGCAGAAAATTTTTCTCACTTTTCGTCCACCCCTAGTTCCAGGTACTCTCTTATCTATAGCAAGGAGGGTGCACTTGAGCTCTCTGCAAGAAACCCATACCACTTTGGAGGCTGAAGCCAATTGGCATCTTGTCAGAGAATCTGCTCTGGCTTTATAGAAATGGTTAAAGAGTCTGTTAAGTGACCATTTTGTCTGTATATATAAGACTATCTTTAAGCAATATTTTATAGAATAGAAACTTTAGACTTTCTCATGAATACAACCTTGAAAAACAGTTATCTATCAGGATGGAAGTTTCACTACACTTAGCTGGTTGAAGTAACTAAACTGTAACTATGTGTTGGAGTAAAAAATTCCCGACACACATTTTTTTTTAGGAGGTGATAATGTTTTGAGGCTTCCATTGTTTGAGAAAATATTTTTTTCTTATGTGATGTGAGTTGCAGAATACTATCTGCTTTCCTGGTAGTAAATTGACACCTAGCGACATGGTAGATTTTATGGTTCAGATATATTTTATATATATATATATATTTACTAATATGTATATTACCTCATATGCTAATTATCTGAGGGGTGACCTATGAGAGAAGAGTAGGCATACCTTTTAGTAAGGATGCTTTTAGGTAATATAAGCTTTGTCCAAAAGGGAGAGGGGAGCTTCTGGGGGTTGCCAAATTTCCTGGTTCATGAAATTCGCAGAACCGTGCCAGGCCTAAGACCACACCCTGTTATATGATTGCTAAAGTATAATTTAATTATTATCATAACACTGTATGAAATTGAAGAATTATCATACCCAGTAAATTCTGGGATTATTTGTAATTTTTTTTTCCAGTAAGAACTGGCCAGCCTACTGGGAAAGAAATTCAGTAGCCGTTTGGCGGTAAAGTTTAGTATAACTTTTTGGAAATTATACAGTCCAATCTCATTAGTAATAAGGTAAAGATCAGACTGATAGTAATTTTAGATCATTGGGAGTTACAGATTAGCTAAAGTGCTGATAACTGGAGAGCTAATTGTTTGTTATGCGTGCAGATGTCTATGCTTGGTTGTAGTGAGATGCATTTGTTATCACTGCAAATAAGCATAGAGAACTCGCAATAATATGCTCTGACAGAGTCATTGTGCTCTATTTCACGGTGTTCTAAATCTTTCTGTTCTTTTATTGTGCCTTTGTATTTTTATTTTTATCTGGTTCTATTCCAGATTGTTTTGTCTGCTTGTTATATCTAGCGTAGATTGTACCATTAAGATAGTCACACCTGTGAAAATCTTGACGGAACAAAAACCTTAGAGTTTGTAATTGGTTGATCTCTTCTGCCTGTAACTCCGATTAACCCCTTGCACTGAGATGTGTGCAGACATGATTTTATCATTATAATCTTTAGGGTTTATATGCTTTGATATAATTTATTTATATTATCATTGTGTATTATACCTTTCTCTTATTGCTTAAGATTATAATGTGGTAATGCATATTTTTACTGGGAAATGTATTTCATTATTATGTGCTTCATCCAGAGGTATGCATAATTGAAACTAGCAGGCATATAGTTAAATTCTATATTTGGCTGATCTGAGACCTTAAGTCTTTCAGATAGTGTTTAAATTCTGGCAACGTTGTGCATCATGGTTATCAACTTGTCAATTAACCTGTGTCCTACCGAGCACAACTCAAGTGTCAAGTTCCCTGCCACTTAATTGCCTTAGTACATACGGGGTGGGACAGGTGTTGTTACACTGCCACCTTCTGTTCCGTCTAAAATTGTAGGAATTGTTAACCCTTACTATTGCTGGATTCAAACATTGCGAGCTTATACCTCTGGATACCTATATACATATATTACATATATAAGTCTAACCCCTTAACGAAATTGACGGTCATAGTACATCATGGTTCCATCTGAGTTAACGACCCATGATGTACTATGACCGTCATGGAATTCAGAGCTCCCCCCGCGGCTGCACGCCGTTCGGGGAGTCCGGAATTCAAAGAAAAAAAAAAAAGCTCCGTAGTCCTTTAGTGACCACCGCGTGCCTGTGCGGCCGGTCGTTAAGGGGTTAACACTATATTGTGTGTTAATTGTGCAGTTAAATTATATATCCTATGGTATTATATTTTCTTATGCCATATACATACATATTATCTTAGTTTAGAACTGTTACATTGATATATATTACTGAGTCAAGTTTGCATTTCTCTGTTTCCCAATTCACCGGTTGCTATTGTTCTATATATCATATTTTATTTACTTAAAATAAAATTACATATATTGATTCACAAATATGAGTAACTGATTCTTTTTATCCATTATGTTCACTGTGAAAAAGTGTGTCATATATACTTTGTGTACAAAATCTCGAAATTATTTATATTGTTTATTTTTATGCTAGAGATATACAGTGTCAGTCTTCTGTTATCACTGTGTTTATCTCTTGACATAATCTGGAGGCATTGCTGAGATCATAACGCAAACTGATACACTGTAGCACAGCTAACCATATTTGTGCCACATGTCTCATTTAGATTCTTCCGAGACTGTCCCAATGAACCAGCCTAGGGGGAATGGTGACAAGTGGGGCCTTGAGAGCAAAATAATGGGTTTAGTCCATGCAGGCTGAAAGACCGATAAGCAGGAGTGGAGTGATTCCATTTGGTAAGAGGTTTTCAAAAATTTTCACCAGATGTGGCAACCAGATAGCTGTTATTACCAAGCCCTTCAAAGCTGTCTGGACACTGGGTCCACAAAGGAGTTGGATACAAATCTTATCACCCTTGTGCCAAAATGGTACATCTTCCAGATTATTGTAAAATCAAGTTGGATGCTGGCCAGAAAGAAAAAGATATGATGAAACTGGCACTTAATTCTGAATCAGCCAAAGTGTCTGAGTTAGAGACACAAGTCCAGAGGTATCAGAATGTTGTTACTGTGAATCCTGAAAGGGTTAATTCTTTGCAGCACAAAATTCAGGGGCTGAAAAGGAATGTAGAATATTCTGAAAATAGATTGGAAACTGCTGTTAAACAGTACGCTACACTCAAGGCTGAGTTTACAAATTTGCATCTTAAGAATGTGGAATTGCAAACTCAGGTTGAAACACTTCAAAACCAACTTGAGGAGTGGGCCAGAGAGTACAATCAGCTTCAGCAGAATCTATCTGATTCCCAGACCAGCTGCAGTGTTCCTAAGGGGGATAAGCCGGTTGATCAGGGAATGTTTGATATCCTGTTCAAACAGATTCAGGATCTATTGCTGTATCTGCACTTGGCAATCCTACATCTGTGTCTACCCAGACCATTGCTCCAGGCAGGAATGTACAGGCCTTATCCGCTGTTGATGATTGTGATTCTGACCACTCATATGGGGAGGGGCACCTCAGGAATCACAATTTAGGTTGAAATCTGATGATGAGGACAATTTCAGGGGACATGTGTTAAATAGTCTATCTCAGAGCTTGTTAACAGATAACAGGTTACCCTCACATAGGAAGGCACTGGTTCACCCTAGCAAGAGGACTAGGCCCATGCTAAGTAGGTCTAGGCAGAAAGATAAGTCATCCCAAGTGTATGAGTTCCAAAAATTAATTAGATTCCTAAGTGAGACTGTTCCACCTTTTAATAGGAAATCTGATGTTTCAGTTGTCAACTATTTGGAGAGTTATGTGGAGACACTAGAATCTGTCGGTCTTACTAGTGACAGAGGTAAAATGTACTATGTGCCTTGGGTTTTTGATGTAAGCGAAGGATACTTCTTCCGCTCACTGAAAGATATGGAGATAACCACATGTGAACAGACTGTTGATGAAATAGTCTTAGCATTTGGGCCCTATAAATCCCGCCATGATGCCAAGTGTGCCATATATGCACTCAAGTGCAAGCCAGACTAGAACCCCAGACAATTCTTGTCAGAATTAAAGTGTGCTTACTTCATAGCTGACAAGGATGCTGACTTTCAGTCTTCTAAATTTAAGGAGTTATGCTATAATGCTTTGCCTGGGTATATGAAAAAAAAAAGAGGTTTACGAAAAAGAAATCCTCTAATCACCAGGAACACAAATCCCAGCAACCTCAACAACACACCAGCTCTGACTCTGGGAACAGAGTTCAGAAAAAGGTCAGCCTTAGGTCTCAGGTTAACAACCTTACAGACATGATGGCTAAGCTGATGACTAACATGGGGCAGTCAGGTCAAAGCCCCAATACTGCTACAGAACAGGTATCCAATCCTTTTTTAAGGATAGCTCCTGAGGGGGTGAGTGCCACCCCATAGTAGTTCAACAGGTTAACGTAAACCCTGTAACTATCAGTGATGTTTTAACTCCTGCAATGCTTCACACCCTTCCTTTACAGGATGAAAATGTTGGAACTGACATTAAAATCTCTCCATTATCTTCTGCTCAGTTAGGCACACCGAAATCTGTTCCTGACATCATCTTCTGTCCCAGCACTTCTTCAGGGCAGCGTGAAGACAAAAGGGGGAGGGGGATTGTCTTGTCAGCACAGAGTAAAGGGAGAACTTCTACAGCTGTGGGAGGAGGAATTCAAAAGCAATTTTACATCGTAATTACTTATGTGAAATGCATGAAATTGAAGGGAGATACTTCATCAATGTCACTCTACAAGATCTTGATGATATGAGTCTGGAGGCCTTGATCTTACAAGCTTTTGATGGATCCCATATAAGTGTAGGAGGTAACTCCTAACATATTGGGAACCACTTGGTTAAAATTCAGAATCGGTAGTAAGTCATCCATACACAAAGTCATAGTGGTTGAGGTTCCCTATAACAGGTTAATTATAGGTGTTGATCTGCTCAGGCGATTAAGTCCCGTTATAGACTGTGTGAATAATGTCATCTGGTTACAGGTTAATACCCCAATCAGATATGAGCGGGCATTGCAACGCCCTCATAGGAATGATCATGTGGTACAGCAAACCAGGGTATCAAGGTGCCCGTGTTCCCTGTGCTGTTTTCTGTCAGTCTACTCTGTGCTTTGCTCCCATTGGCTGCTCTGTGTTTATTCCGCCCAGTACGTCCTTTATATACTGGGCTCTGGCACCCCTACGGGGTCCTTTGTGGCGTTCCTGTACCAGTGCTTGTTTCTGCTCAGTGATTCCCAGTGTACCGACTTGGCCTGCCTGACTACTCTGCATCTTGTCTCCTGCCTGTGTACCGACCTGGATTGCCTGACTACTCTTCTGCGCCTGCTCCTGTGTACCAACCTGGCTTGGCTGACGTTCCTGCTCCTGTGTAGCGACCCGGCTTGGCTGACGTTCCTGCTCCGTGATTTGACCCGGCCTGGCTGACGTTCCTGCTCTGTGATTCGACCTGGCATGGTTGGCAATCCTGCTCTGGCTGCCTCTGTGTCACCTTGGCGACATTCTGATCCATCAGGCAATTGTGGCTCCGTTACTGCTCCTGCAGACTACAAGTGGCCTAATCTCCGTTACTGCGCCTGCAGAGTGCAAGTGTCTGCCTCCGTTACTGCTACGGCAGTGTGCCATTGGCCTTGTCCTCTGTTACTGCTCCTGCAGAGCGTAAGTGTCTGTCTCCGTTACTGCTACGGCAGTGTGCCATTGGCCTAGTCTCCATTACTGCTTCTGCAGAGTGCAAGTGTCTGTCTCCGTTACTGCTACGTCAGTGTGCCATTGGTCTACTCTCCGTTACTGCTTCTGCAGAGTGCAAGTGTCTGTCTCCGTTACTGCTATGGCAGTGTGCCATTGGCCTTGTCTCTGTTACTGCTCCTGCAGATTGCAAGTGCCTGCCTCCGTTACTGCTACGGCAGTGTGCCATTGGCCTAGTCTCCGTTACTGCTTCTGCAGAGTGCAAGTGGCCTGTCTCCGTTACTGCTACGGCAGTGTGCCATTGGTCTTGTCTCCGTTACTGCTACGGCAGTGTCCTATGTTGCTCAATTCCTGATATTACTTTGGCAGTTCACGTTTGTTCTGCTAACCTGGTTCTGGGCGTTACGTATCCTTAAGCTCCCTATATGGGGAGAGCTCCATCACAGACCTCTCTGCACATGGGACTGTTTACACTGATTGAAGACCATTAACCCATGCAGTACCTTTCTCCTGGGAATTCAACATATTCTGCCTGACCTGTGTCAGTATAGAGTGTTATGGACTTTATGGTTATACTGGACCTGTGTAGGCATATGTATATATAACCTGTCGTATGTCTGTATTATTCTGCTTAAATACTACAGGACCTGTGAGAGTTATTATATTACTGTGATTTCAATAAAACTGTGTTTTATCCTAAACTAATGTGTCTGTGTGTCGAACATACCGTTACACAGGGATACTATTGAAATTCATTTTATCAATAGCCAGACCCCCAACCTCTCTGTTTTATAGGTGCATGATACAGAAAATATGGAAGGTCACCTCTCCATCAAAGTGTTACCAGAACAAGCCCAGGATGTGAAGTTAGAAGGAGATGTCCTAACAATTTCTCTTCACAGATCACCCTCTGAGCCAACAGACCCAGAGAATCATTCTCTGTTTTTGACACAAATTGACAATGTAGGTGGTGCATTGTTTGTTCCCTTACAGGTTAAAGACTTGGGGAGAATCAAACAGGCCAAGCTGAATTTTAAACTGGAAAACAGCTACATTAGTAATCAATTACTGGTGCAGGTAAGAGATCCCATGAATATTAAGTATTTTGCTCCACGTGATAATTGGGTACATGACCTGGATGATGATAATACAAGTCACAACACTGTTGCTAGATGTATGTTATCCATATCAATAGGAGACAGATCTGCTAAACATGTGTTTCTTGTAGTCGAGGATCCCTGACATCAGATTTACATAGGCAACGATTTAATACATCAGTGTTGTACATTTAAAAAAAAAAACGATCTGTGCTTCATAGAAATCATTTATTCCAAATGTACCTGTTGACGTCACGGGGAACCAAGGTACAGTTCTTGCTGTACCGTATTGACACAGAAACCATGCCCATTCTCTTCACAGTTCACGCCCAATCTCCCTCCCACTGTCCCTTTACACCAGGCGTGCTAGTTAATATGCCAGCACGTCGTCAGTGGAAGGGGCCGGACCAAACTCAAGATGTCACAGCAGGCAGAGAGGAGAGCAAGAAATCTTGGGACAAGATGGCACCATTCGGCCTAGACAACGCAAAGACATTATAAATTAAGTTTCAGCAATGATGGACTTTTAAATGAAATTGACATACCCTACTCTGTACATTAGGGGGTGATAGATCTAAAGGGCAAACTTTTTTTTTTCAATAAACATCCACTTTAAGGAGAGAGGCATTATCAGGGTGGTGCACTGCTCTTATAATAACCCCATCTTGGGAATTTTTATTTATTAAGAAAATGTTTTACCAGGAAGAATACATTGAGATTTCTCTCGTTTTCAAGTATGTCCTGGATAGTTTTCAGTAAAAGGAATCCTTAAGCCCAATGGTCAATGGTGTCTGTGTGCTGACTTAAGACAGCTCAATAAAAGTGTCTATATGTCCTTCTGGCCAGTACCATATATAGATCAGTGTTTAGTTCAGATGCAAGGGTCTAAGTTCTTTTCAGCGATTGACTGCGCCCAAGGGTACTGGACCATCAAGGTAAGTGGAGAAGACCAATATAAACTGGTTTTTACCTTAGGAGGAGTACAATATACCTGGGTTAGAATGCCTTTTGGTTACATTAACTCAGGTCATGAATTCGCCGTTTTCATGCACAAGGCCATGCCTGATGTTATTGAAAGGAGGACCTCTCTTATGTGGATGATGTCCTGCTAAAAAGTCCAAAAACACATCACAGAGATTAAACGTGTTTAATCAGTTAAAGGAAGCAGGTGTTAAACTGTTGCTCAAAAAGGCACAGAAGTGCCGCACTAAAGTTAACTTTCTTGGTCATGAGGTGACCACTGAAGGGTTAAATCCTCAGAGTAAGAAGGTTGAGGCGATAATCAAATCAAAAACACCTACCAATCTCAAGGAATTGAGATCCTTCCTAGGTATGATGAATTATTCCTGGAAGTTCATTGATAAATATGCTGAATTAACAAAGCCATTATTGTTGTTATTGAAGAAGGATCAACCATGGAGCTGGGAGGAAGATCAGGAACAAGCTGTGTCTGAGCTCAAGAGGAAACTCACCCAGGCTCCTTGCCTGGCCTATCCAGAAGGAAGTAAGTCATTCTACCTTGAGACAGGATTCACCAGTCTTAGTCTCAGTGGGGTTTTGTATCAGAAGCATGATAACCTAAACAAGGTAATTGCTTATGCCAGTAAATCCCTATCTTCCGTGGAAATTAAATTCAATGACTGTGAGAAAGCTTTATTAGCCACTGTTTGGACATTACAAAATTTCCGTAGTTTCATACAAGGTGATCATTGAAACCACACATCAGCCTCTGCAGTATTTGCAAAGTGATAAAATAAGGGAAGGACACCTGTTCAATAGTAGGATCACCTCATAGACTTTATGCCTACAAGGTTGGCCACTGGAAGTCCAGTATAAGCAGAACATTAAGAGTCCTGTAGCCCAAGGATTAGCTGAGCTCCATGACTGTTCAGCAGCTCCTTTGGAGACTGCTATAGATGGAGATGATTACCTTAAGGAACAACTGCTTTACCCTTATAAAGGCATTTGAGTCTTATTGTCCAAATTTGCCAACCGCATACATTGACGGTTGTTCATATCATGTAACTGGTTCCGAATGGAAACTGGTAGCAGGTATAGGAATTGCCTGGACAGGTGAGTGCCCTATTAAATCTAAGGGACATAGCCTAGGACCTCAGAGTAGCCAAGTGGCAGAACTCTGTGCAATCCATAAGACGGTCCAGTTAGCTATTGAACATGACATAATGGAACTTGTGATCATAACTGATTCCAATTATGTTTGCAATAGTTTTGTTGAATACCTTCCAGTTTGGAAGAGGAGCAATATGCTCCAATCCATTAATAAGCCAGTAAAACATGGTAAGTTGTTTCACAAGATTGACAGCTTCGTGACCTAAAATGACCTTTCTGTTTATTGGAAAAAGACCAAGGGTCATTCCAAAGTAATAGGCCCTGAAAAACAGGGAAATGATCTAGCCAATTTATTGGTTAAAGAAGGCGCCCTTAAAGGAGAAGCCTTAGATATTTCACACCTATTGGGACCTATCCAAGTTGAGGCTGTTACCAAGCAACAAGCCCGGAATGAAACGGACATCCCAGTAGTTCACTGGATTCAAGACTCACCTAGTGCGGACGTAAGTACAAGTCAGAAGGGGGATCCTATTATAGGTTTCTTCTATAAACACATAGAAGACCCCCAACACCATCCAATCGCTGATGAGGATTGTGTAGGTAAATAAGACTTGAGGATCTTAATGAGGTCCAAAACCCAGTTCCAGATACAAAATGGTCTGCTAATCAGAACCTCTAAAAATGGGATACAGAAATGGGTGGTACCCACTGCATTTAGGGGTCTTATTCTCCAACATGCTCATGATGCACCTACCTCAGGTCATCGTGGCGTTAAAATCACGTATGAAATTCTCTGTGACTATGCATATTGGCCTCATATGCTTAAAGTTGTACAAACCTATTGTCAAGGTTGTTTGGTGTGTTCTCAGTTCCAACCACATGGCCCAACTCATCGTGCCCCACTGCAGAAAAGGGGGATGTCATTATCATGGTCGGATATTCAAATAGATTTTATAGGACTGGTCACCAGAACAGCAAGGGGGAACAAGTATATGTTGACTGTTACTTGTTTATTCACAAAATGGGTTGAATGTTTACCCGCTAATAATAATACAGCAGAAACCGCCGCTGCATTGTTAATCAACCATGTTTTCTCCAGGTTTGGCCTACCTCAGTGGACTGAGTCTGATATATGTAGCCATTTCACCATTGCAGTGATGAGTAAACTCTGGAAAATATTAGGGATAAAGAAGAAGTTACATATCGCTTACCATCCTGCATCAAGCGGAGGGGTGGAGCGGTATAATCAATCCATTGTTAACATCCTTAAAAAGTTTGTTAAGGAATCCAGTAAGGACTGGGACATTAAACTACCCTTAGTCCTCGTGGCTATTCGTGCTACGCCTAGTGCAGCCACAAAAATGTCGCCGTTTGAGTTGATGACAGGTAGTTGATGACCCCAACACTTGCTGTACCGCACATCTGATCAGAAACTAATAAATGTCTCTACAATGTATCAAAACACAGACAACCTCTGCAAACATTTACAATATGCGATTGCCCAGAAAAATCCGGAAAAAGCAGCAAGTACTAAAACTTACTATGATCTAAAGACCACCAAGAAGGATTATGAGGTAAATGATCATGTTTATCTGTATAATTTTGATAGAAACCAGGTGAAAGAGAAGTTCTTACACTCATGGAAGGGACCATATATCATAACTGAAAAAATATCTCCAGTTGCTTATAAGGTTTCTATCCCTACTAATGGTGAGATTTTAGAAAAGTGGGTTCATATAAACCAACTGCGTGCTTGTCACCCTAAATTTCAGTTACAGGTCATAGATGGAGAAGCTAAAGAAGAACAGGGATCTTAATTCAATCATCGAAAAGGTAAGCATTCATTGATTGTTCAAATGACATTATCATGACCTGGAAATAGATATAGAAAGCAAAATATCAATATTTGCAGATGATACTAAATTATGCAAGTTCATTAATTCAGAACAGGATATCTTCTCTCTACAGAGGGACTTACATACAATGTCAGATTGGGCAAACATGTGGAATATGAAGTTTAATTTGGGGAAGTGTAAAGTAATGCATTTGGGAGGAAACAATCCCAAGGCTACTTATAAACTTAATGGAATAATTTTAGGTGACTCATTGCTAGAAAAAGACCTGGGTATCCTTGTCAACTACAAACTTGGAAACAGTGACCAGTGTCAAACAGCAGTAGCAAAGGCAAACAAAGTCCTGTCTTGCATAAAAAGAGGTATCGAAGCAAGAGTGGATAACATTATTTTGCCATTATACAAATCATTGGTAAGACCTCACCTTGAGTATGCAGTGCAATTTTGGGCACCAGTTCTGAAAAAGTATATACTAGAACTAGAGAGGGTACAGCAGAGAGCAACAAAATTAATTAAGGGGTTGGAGGACTTGACATATGAGGAACGACTAAACAAACTTGGTTTATTTACTCTAGAGAAAAGACGACTAAGAGGAGACCTTATCACATTGTACAAGTATATGAGAGGTCAATACAAGGATCTCTGTGGTGAGCTATTTATTCCAAGGCCTGATCAGGTGACCAGGGGACACCCCTTGAGATTAGAGCTAAGGAGGTTTAAACTTCAGCAGAGGAAGGGTTTTTTTACGGTAAGGTCTGTCAAATTGTGGAATTCATTGCCCAGGGAGGTAGTTATGTCAGATACAATGGATACATTTAAGAGAAGATTAGATACATTTCTTTCAAAAGGAAACATACAGAGTTATACTGTTTATCAGTAGGCTGATCAGGAAGGTCTGATAAAGACTAATTTAATTGGTAGCAGGAAAGCTATAAAATTCTCAGTTACTGCGGTATGAAGCGAAGGTTGAACTTGATGGACTTGTGTCTTTTTTTAACCTAATTTACTATGTTACTATGTCTGGTCCTGTTGTCTTTGTGTTTCTGTGAAACATCACTCTCTCTGTTGTCTGTCTGTGTTGCATATATGTTCCCCACTAACACTTCTAATACTGTTTCGCCACATGAAATGTTGCTCTATGAAATTCTCAGAAATGCATTTTATGCCAATTACATATTTTTCTCCCAACAAGGTTGTGGTTTTTAAGCATAAATCTGAGGTTGTATTCCTTTGTGTAAGGGTGAAGCGCATATGTAGGAAGTGTTATGTTTTCTAGTTCAACTTAAGGCAACAAGTGCCACATGCAGTCTAGTAAGGAATAGGCATTATCCTAATATTGCCAGTTATAGATATTCAAATATACTCAGCCTGGGTTGCTCCTGTCTTCGTACGAGACAGCACTCATGAAGCAAAAAAATGGTCAATTTATTGCATTCATGCCTAATGTTTTCAGTCCACTAGGGACCTTCCTGAGGGCAAATGGCAACAAACTGGTACATATCACATATAAAAAGACATTCAAAAGGTCAAATAATCAAGTAAATTACTTACACCTATTCTGACCTCCAGCTCACGCTAATCAGGTGCCAAAACGCGGCGTTCCCTGTAGTAGCACAGAGCTGTGACATCAGTCTGGGGTTCCCCGGTCACTAAGCAACCAGGGAAACACAATGTGCAACCAGCAATCCTATTCTACCTGCTGAAGGCAGAACACTATAGCGGACCAAAAAGAAAATATATCCCTGTTCACTACCAAAAGTTATGAATAATCGCCACAGTTCAAAAAAATATATATGTATGTCTATTCATCCACCCCCAGCGGGGTAATACTTCCAAAAGTCAATACACTCCTTTGGGGATCAATTCGGATGCATACCTGAAATTATAGCCCTGATATATATGCCGCAGATTCCTCCAGTGCATTGCAACTCACTCAGGATGAATATCACATCAATCCTTCTATGTCCTGCATTTCTAGGCGCTTGACACTTGAGCCCGAATATCATACATCACTGATGTTCCAGCGCTCATGCCTATCATCTGCTTAAGGCTCTACCGGCCTTGCCAATATACCAGGCAAGGCAGCCAGGTGACAGGTACAACAAGACAGAAGACTCTACCGGCCCTGCCAATATACCGGGCAAGGCAGCCTTGAGCCCAGAATCGCCAAGTACTGGTAAAGGAGCGACTGAAAAGTGGTGGAGCAAACCAGTCGCACATACTGGACTACACAGAGGCCTACCGGTGCTAAATAGGTGTCAGCGAGCAGCCGGTGAAATTAGGAGCAAACCGCTACTGGACTACACAATGACACTACCGGTGTTGTATAGAAAGCAGCAAGCAACCGGTGATATATGGAGCGAACCAGTACCCGAGTACTGGAGTACACATAGAACTACCAGTGCTGTATGGGAAGCAGCAAGCAACCGGTGATATACGGAGCGAACCAGTACCCGCGTACTGGAGTACACATAGAAACTACCGGTGCTGTATGGGAAGCAGCAAGCAACCGGAGATAGATGGAGCGAACCAGTACCCGCGTACTAGAGTACACATAGACGCTACCGGAGCTGTATGGGAAGCGGCAAGCAACTGGTGATAGATGGAGCGAACCAGTACCCACGTACTGGAGTACACATAGACACTACCGGAGTTGTATGGAAGCTGCAAGCAACCGGTGATAGATGGAGCGAACCAGTACCCGTGAACTGGAGTACACAATGACACTACCGGAGCTGTATGGAAGCGGCAAGCAACCGGTGATAGATGGAGCGAACCAGTACCCGCGTACTGGAGTACACAATGACACTAAGGGAGCTGTATGGGAAGCAGCAAGCAACCCGTGATAGATGGAGCGAACCAGTACCCGCATACTGGAGTACACAATGACACTACCAGTGCTGTATGGGAAGCCGCAAGCAACCGGTGATAGACGGAGCGAACCAGTACCCGCGTACTGGACTACACATAGACACTCAGGGATGAAAATGTCGCCCAGGTGACATGAAGACGGAGAACTCTGCACACGATCCAGAAGCAGGAACAGACAGCCATGCTGGGACAGGAAGCTGGAACAGTAACGGCAGACGACCGGATCAGAAACGGAAGAAGGAACATCAGCCCAAACCGGATCAGGAACGGAGGTAGGAACCACTTCAGCAGAGGAGGCTGTCAGGCAGGTAAGCAGATGGAATCTGGAAGGTAGTGTATGCAGCAAAGGCCAAGGGAATTCAGGAAAAGGATGCAGGTGGCTATAGACATAGAGACACCACGAAAGGGCAACCAAAGGGTGCCAGAACCCAGTCTATATAGTCAATACTGGGCGGATTCAAGACAGGCAGCCAATGGAGAGCCTTAACAGATAACTGACAGGAAAAGGCAGCAATCACGGGCACCGTGATACAGACGTTCTCTTCCAGTTTTTAGCAATAACATTTTAGATCTTTCACCAAGTTATAATATTATGCTAAAAAAGGGGGATTTTGTCAGAGAATTATGCTCTTGCTGTATAGAAATGGTTAAAGAGTCTGTTCAGTGACCATTTTGTCTGTGTATATATGAGACTGTAACTTTAAGTAATATTTTGTAGAATAGAAACTTTAGACTTTCTCATGAATACATCCTTGAAAAACAGTTATCTATCAGGATGGAAGTTTCACTACACTTAGCCACTTGATGTAACTAAACTGTAACTATGTGTTGGAGTAAGAAATTCCCGACACAGATTTTTTTTAGGAGGTGATAATGTTTTAAGGCTTCCATTGTTTGAGAAAAGAGGATTTTAGTCTTACCTGTTAAATCCTTTTCTCTTAGTCCATACAGGTTACTGGTAACTCCGGGAGGCGATCCGCCCCTTTTTTAAATAGGCAGGAACATTTCTCTAAATGTATGCAGGGGGTGGATCCTCCCTTCCCTCCTCAGCTGCATCCTAGCCAGCTACTCCAGAATGATTTGAGACATTAATAACTGACTAGAAATAGAAGAGAAGAAGACTCCTGTGAGCATGCTCTCGAAGGACTCCCACGTATTGCATGGTCCCTTGATGGGGTGGGAGACCAGTAACCTGTATGGACTAGGAGAAAAGGATTTAACAGGTAAGACTAAAATCCTCTTTTCTCTGTCGTCCAATACAGGTTACTGGTAACTCTGGGATGTCCAACCATTGAGTTCCCCAGAGGCGGGAAGAAGGCAAGGACCAGGCACAAGGCCCCAAAAGTCACCAGAACCTCTATGAACCAACTGGTCAAAGAAGCCCAACAAAACACAGCACACTGAACTAGAGCCAACAGGGCTCAACAGCAAGGAAGCACTAAGAACCTGAGAAGAATATCCTAGACAGGCAATACTGCCTCCAGGACCTTCCGCCCAAAGCTGTCATCAGCCGAAGCCAGCACATCCACACGGTAGTGCTTCGAAAAGGTGTGCACACAAGTGGCCGCCCTGCACAGCTGATCAGCAGACTCTTGATTCCTATAGGCCCAAGAGGCCCCAATAGACCTGGTGGAATGAGCCGTGACCCAAAAGGGAACATGCTTATTCCTCAACTCGTAGGCCCTACGAATAGTGGACTTAATCCATGATACAATAGTCACTTTGGATGCGGGTCTTCCTGCCCTAGGACCCTCAGGGATGACGAACAGAGCGTCAGACTTCCTGACAGATTCAGTGCGATGGACATAAAACTTGAGACAATACACCACATCCAACAAACGGAGATCTCTTTCCTTGTCAGAGGAGGGGTTAGGGCAGAAAGAGGGCACCACAATCTCCTGACTGATGTGAAACTCGGAGACCACTTTAGGTAAGAACTCCTTAGAGGTGCGAAGCACCGCCTTATCCTTATGAAACACCAGATAAGGTGGCTTACAGGAAAGAACTTGCAACTACGCAACCCGGCAAACAGACAGAATCGCCAGAAGAAAGGTCATCTTCCACGTCAAGAGACGTAGAGGAATAATAGCCAAAGATTCAAAGGGAGGACGTTGAAGAACTCCCAATACCAAATTAAGGTCCCACTGAGGAGCCGGACTCCGAAAGGCAGGACGCACATGAGCAACTCCCTGGAAGAAAACCTTGACATCAGGAAGGATAGCAATGCGTTTCTGGAAAAAGACAGAAAGCACCGGAGTCCGGCTCCTCAGTGGGACCTTAATTTGGTATTGGGAGTTCTTCAACGTCCTCCCTTTGAAGCACCGAAGTCTGAACCTTAAGAGAACTCATGTACATCTACAAAAAAGTTAGAAGTTTTATGGAGGAAGACCATATGAGGCTGCATGAGAACCTACGTCTAAAGTGAAAGATTGTGGATTATTTGTTTGTTTCCATTCCATTTCATCCATCTCATCTATTCCATCACCTGCTCCATTTTGCTGAACTGTATGTAAGACTGAATGGACAATTGGGGTATCTGATTAGAGTTGGTATTGGTTGTATTTTGCATATTGATATATATCCTATATATTGTTAAGATATATTTGATCCCCTTATACCTTGGATGAGGTTGTGAGCTCGATCTAGAAAAAGTGTTCTTAAGAGAACTCAGACTGAGTCCCTTGTCCACACCGTCCTGCAAAAAACCCAGGACAGTGGGAAGATCAAAGTCATGAGACAGATCTCTGTCAGCACACCAAGACACAAATATCGACCAGATATGGTGATAGATCTTGGAAGAGACTGGCTTACGGGCACTAAGCATAGTAGACACCACAGCAGAAGAAAACCCTTTCTTCCTTAAAATTGAGGATTCAACCTCCAGGCCATCAAATTGAGCCGATGAACATATTCCTTCCACAGGTAACCCTGCAGAAGAAGATCTGGACAAGAGGGGAGCGGAAAAGGCTCCGCCACTGATAGGACCAGAAGTTCCGGATACCAGGACTGACAAGGCCAATTCGAATCAATCAGAATTACTGGACAACGTTCCACTTTCAATTTCTGTAACACCCTTATCAACATTAGGAGAGGAGGAAAAATGTAGGCCAGAGAGAATGTCCAGAAAATGGACATTGCGTCGGCAGCCAGAGCTAGAGAGTCTCTCCACGAGAGAAAAACGCCAGAACCTTCCTGTTGTGTCTCTTTGTCATCAGATACACTAGGGGCAGCCCCCATCTCTGAGTTAGGAGTTGAAACACCTCGGGATGTAGCTCCCACTCTCCGCTGTCGACTGTGTGACGACTGAGGAAGTCTGCCATGACCTTGTCTACGCCTGGAATGTGCACTGCGGAAATGACAGGAACATGAACCTCTGCCCATGATAGAATGGCCTTGACCTCTGACCAAGCAGCGAGACTTCTTGTTCCACCTTCTCTGTTGATGTAAGCCACTGCCGTGGCATTGTCGGACTCCACTCGGACTGGACAGTCCTCCAGTTGAGATACCCAATGACGGAGAGCATGAAATATTGCTCGAAGTTCCAGGATGTTGATAGGGAGAAGGGACTCCTCCATGGACCATTTCCCCTGAGCTCTGAAGTGACCCAGAACAGCTCCCCAGCCCAGGAGGCTGGCATCCGTCGTGACCTTGGTCCAGTAGGGAATCAGGAAGGATCTCCCCTTTAGGAGATTGGAAAAGTCCAACCACCACTTCAAGCTAAACTCAACATGAGGAGGAAGTAAGACCGACAGCTTCTGATGATCTGGTCGATACCTGGATGTCTATATCACAAACCTCTGAAGTTCCCTGGTGTGTGCCATGGCAAATGGAAATGCCTCTATCATGGAAATGAACTTCCTATCACGGTCCCCGTGTCTTTCTGTCAATCTGACATAAATTGCCTGTGCATTGGTGGAGACTGATTGGCCCGCCCAGGATGTGCCGTTATATGCTGGAGCTTGGGCAATTGTCAGTTGCCCTTTCGTGGTGTTCCAGTTGCTGCGCCTTGTTGCCATATTCCAGTGTCTCCTGTGTACCGACCCGGCTAGTCTGACTCTGCTCCTGATTCTGCTCCGTGATTTGACCCGGTTCTGGCTGACGACCCTGCTCCGTGATTTGACCCGGCTCTGGCTGACGACCCTGCTTCGTGATTTGACCCGGTTCTGGCTGACGACCCTGCTCTGTGATTGATTTCGGCCTGTCTGCTGTTCCAGTATTGCTCCGGTTCTGCCTGCTGTTCCGGTTGCCATTCCGGCCTGTCTGCTGTTCCGGTGCTCCTCCGGTCCTGCCTACTGTTCCGGTTGCTACACCGGCCTGTCCGCTGTTCCAGTACTGTTCCGGTCTTGCCTTCTGTTCCGGTACTGTTCCGGTCCTGCCTGCTGTTCCGGTTGCTGTTCCGGCCTGTCTGCTGTTCCTGTTACCGTTCCGGTTCTGCCTGCTGTTCCAGTGTTCCTGCGTCATTCCAGTCGTCTCGGCGACATTCTGAACTGTTTAAGCGACTCGCTGTTCCTCTCACTTGTCAGTAGCTGTAGCCTGAGGTTGCTTTGCCTTCTGTTGGCTGCCAAGGTACTCGCTTGTGTACAGAACCATTTAACCCTTGCAGTGCCTGTAAGTCTCCGGTCTGGTGCCTCCGATATATCTTGCCAAGCATACATTTCCTAACGCAGCCTTTCCTCTGAGTGCTTCTGTGTGTCCCTTATTCACCATCCGAGCCTTGTCAGTCTGTGTTCATCCTCTGGCTCTGGGCCACAGACGTGAAGGTACATTCCCATTGCACTCCAGAGGGCTTCGGCTCTATAACAGCTTGTGCAGTCACAATCAGTACAGCACCCAAGGGGTGTATGGGCACAATCCAAGTGGCACATGCAGGGTTACTACTTGTCTAGTTAAGGGCGATTTTGGTTCTGATCATTACAGCGTGGCAATAGCACTCCTCTGTAGCCCACGGTGGTGGTACCGGCTCAGCTCTGGACATTGTGCTCTAGTATGTCAACATGAGAGTGTATTCAGTGCAGTTACTCCACTATCCTGCTATTGAGAGACTGTGTTCCAGAGACGGCTATTTATCCTGGGTGTTGGCCAATCTTGTATATCTCACCCATTTCATTTATTAACCCTTTGGGGGAATACTCCCTATCCATTCAAAGCACCTATCATTATCACTGTGTGCATTCACCTTGTCATTATTACCATTGTTGCTATTTCTGTGCTGGCCTCTAGGGGCCTTGTTTTATTTTCAATAAATAGGGAACTAAAGAAATTACAGGCACATGAGAAGTGATGATGTTAGGTCACTAAAGCAAAGTGCCGACGCCTCGCCAATCCTCAAGAAAACCCGTATAGAGGCCCGTTCAATGCTTCAAGGAGATATGTACCGTAATTTAAAAACATTAATCTTTATTAATTGAAAATAAAAAACATTAAGGACAAAACAGAAAACTTAAAGGCACTAATTAAGTAAAAGTGCCTTTATAAAATCACAGCGCAGCTTTTATACTTTCTCTGAGCTCGTAAATGATTGCAACAATGTACTCTAATAATAGCGATATTGTTAAGCAGCTAACTAAAAACCTTGTATTTTCTCCTTTTTTCATATTCATATATTAAACCCAAAATAGCTACATCCACCTCACTATGTGAATGAAGTAGCTATTAGGATATACCGAGTATTACATATATACCCTTTCGGTGCCAAACAATGCTCACTCCGAAAGTACTATCCTCTATTCATATTGAGATAGTTTGCAAATCAAAGGCAACTAATCAAGTGGATACTGATCTCAAATCTACTTCTATATTGTTAGAACAGCAAATGTTGTAAACACTTAGTCTTACATCGTACTATTGTCACTACGGATGCCTGTAAGCCTAAGATTTTAATTGAATACTAATTAAAGTAATCCGTTTTGTTATTGAATACTAATTAAAGTAATCCGTTTTGTTTACCATATTTATTTTCAATAAAACTGTGTTTTTACTTCATACCCTGGTCTGAGTGTCAGAAAACCGTAACACTTCCCCACCAGAGAAGACATCTTCGGAACTGGGATCCGATCCCGTGACAGAATCGTTGAGACTCTGTGGGCAATTTGATGGGCTACCTCATCTGGAAGAAACACCATGCACTTCTGAATATCGAACAGAAGACCCAGGAAGATCAGTTGCTGGGATGGGACAAGATTTCACTTGTCCAAGTTGACAATCCAACCGTGATGGGTAAAGATTTGAATGCAGGTTTGAACCTGCTGATGAAGAAGGTCTGTAGAGGAGGCTTTCAAAAGCAAGTCATACATGTAGGGAGTCACTCTGATGCCGTCCCGAATGGAGGACGGATATCAAGGCCCCCAGAACTCGTTGGAAAACCTGTGGGGCCATTGTCAGACCAAATGGAAGAGCTGAGAACTGAAAATGACCCCTGTCGCAGGCAAACCTCAGGTACCACCTGCTCTCTTGATGAATTGGGATGTGCAAATACACATCCTAAAGGTCCAGAGAAGCAAGGAACTCCCCCAGTGACATAGCAGCGATCACTGTGCTCAGAGACTCCTGACGATAGTGAGTCTTGATCACAAAACAATAGAGATCTTTCAAATCCAAAAAAGGAGGCATCCGCCGTCATTTTTGGTCACCACAAAGAGGTTTGAGTAAAACCCCAAACCCCTCTTTGAAGGAGGCACTGGTTCCAGGACATCCTTGTTCTGAAGAGCCTGAATAGCGCCTTCGAATAGATGGCCTTTCTCGACTTCCTGAGGAGATCGAGAAAGATGAAAGCAAAAAGGAGGAAGGGAAAAGAAAGGGATCTTGTACCCCTCTGACACTACCTGTAAAACCCATGGGTCCGATACTGAATCCTCTCAAATCCCGCGAAAGAGGCAGAGATGACCACCCACAGCAGGATGTGGACCCGGGTTCGGTGAGTCATGCCGAAGCACTCTTGGGAGCCTTGGGCTTTGATGTGGCCTTAGGCTTCCATTGCTGCTTAGGCTTGGAGGAGGGACGCGGAGCTGATGGAACCGCCTGGTTCGTTGAACGTGTCTCAGTTTTAAAGGAACGAAAGGACCGGTTACGTTTGAACGGCAACTTCTTCATAAAGACCAAGGGTAGAAGTGTACTCTTACCCCCAGTGGCCTCGCTAATTAGTTCCTTAAGTTCAGACCCAAACAGGGAAGTACCCTGAAAGGGCAAAGAAAGCAAGACTTTCTTGGAAGCAGTGTCAGCAGACCAAATCTTAAGCCAAAGCACACGCCTGGCCACCACAAAGGTAGTGGAGGCCCTTGCCATCATGCGGACGGCATCAAAAGCAGCAGCAGAGACATAGTGTTGTGCTTCAGAGATGTTAGCAAGAAGACACAAATTCTCCGAAGTAGGCGCATACTGATGGACAGTTGTAGTGATTTGTTCAGTCCAGACTGCAATAGCCTGGTTAACCCACACAACAGCAAAAGCTGGACGCATAGCGGTGGCAACAGAAGTGAAAATGGACTTGAGGGAAACTTCAAGTTTCTTGTCAGTCCAATCTTGCAGAGCAGAAGCAACAGAAACAGGTAAGGCAGTAGATTTAGACAGTCTAGATATGGGTGCGTCCACCTTAGGGTGATGAACCCATTTAGCCAGTTCTGTTTCAGAAAAGGGGTAAAATTTAGCAAATTTCCTGGACACAGAAGCAGACTTGTTCGGATTTTTCCATGCGTCAGAAACCAAACGGTCAAGAGTTGGGTCAGGAGGAAAATAAGTAAGGGGGTCTGCCATAATTGAAGAGCCCCCTGTATCTGGGATGGAAAGAGTTGTAGAGTGGTCCTAAGGTCCCTAGTCACAGCCTTAAACTCTTGCACCCAAGATGGCTCAATAGCATGGCTGGAAGGCCCTGGGTTGCTGTCAGGAACTTCAGAACATGCTGGGCATAAATGACCAGAGAACTCTGTAGGTAGCCTTGTGTGACAGGAAGAGCTCTGTGCTGCGGGAGGCGACATTCTGACTGCCAGTTTGCATTACCTCTTGCTGATTGGCTAGTACCTTTGTCGCCGCCCAGTGATGGCCTTTATATACCCTGTCATTTCCATGTTATGGTGCCCTTTTGTGGTGTACTAGTTCCTGCATTTTGCTCCGTTATTGCTGATAGTGTATGACCTGGTCTACCTGACGACGTTCCTGAGTTTGCTGTTCTTCGACTACTCCGTTGCTGACGGTATCCGGCTTAGGACCCACTTCCATTACTAACTGTATCTGGCTGAGAACCCGCTCCGTTGCTGACCGTATCTGGCTGAGGACCCGTTTCCGTTACCGACTGAATCTGGCTGAGAACCAGCTCCATTGCTGACCTAGTCTGGCTGAGAACACGCTTCTGTTACCCACTGTATCTGGCTGAGAATCCGCTTCCGTTACCAACTGAAGCTGGCTGAGTATCCGTTCCGTGTCTGACCATACCTGGCTATTCTGTGTCCTGCCTTTGTCACACTGTGCCTTACGTTTCTAGCATACCACCTAGTGGTCTCTGTTTCACTCTCGTTATACTTGCGGTGGCTTGCTGTTACGCTAGTCGGTTGTGCCGCGTGGCACTATTTCTCTGTCGACCGTTAGCTAAGCATTCGTGCTGTAGCTACTCTCCATACCGCCGTTGGCGGAGTGCACATGCGAAGTACCGGTACAGTGTTTACAGCACTGACTGTGTTACTCTGATCTCTCTGTGTACACCTCTCTTACATCGCTGGGCTCACTCCCTTGGGGAGTTGCAGTATATCACAGGGCGTTACCTATTGACCCTTTGCATACCTGGATGTTCCAGGTAGGGTTGTGCATAATCATATCTGCAGGAGCCTCGGGCTCAAGAGCCAGCATTGCGTTGTACCATCCTCAGTAGAGGGGACACTGGTAGCATACATCTCACATCTATATATTCCACTGTGCTGCGATCCACCCCTAGCGTTCTAGGGATTTCCCTGGGAGAGTTATCTCGGTCTGTTGCCATCCGGTGCCAGGGTCAGTGTTGCCTCGCTCCTTGGGTTCTGTATCTCCCAGGCATCTGGGTTGTGCCAGCAGTGTTGCCTCGCTCCTTGGTTCTGTGCCTCCCAGGTGTCTGGGTTGTGCCAGCAGTGTTGCCTCACTCCTCTGGGTTGTGCCAGTCACCTCCTCCTGGACCATCTACCATCAAGGTCCTGTGGTCAGCTCTCTGTCTGTTTCGCCTGCTGCCCGTTTTGGTCCAAGCCAGAACCTCCGTTGCCAGAGATTGACAATTATTCACACTTAAATCGCTATTACTGGCTTGCTATTATTGTATATACCTGCCTGTATTTCTGCTCTGTTTGTGTGGGCCCATAGGCCTATCTATGTGTGTGAATTTCATTTCAATAAAGTTGTTTTAAGCTTACCAAGCTGTCATCAAAAACCGTGACAGTACGAAAGGGCCAATGACCTCAGACGGTTCTGGTGAAGGAAGCTCTGTGAATATCCATTGGAGAATGGATATGTACGAACAACGTCTCGATCAGTTGTCAGTGGTGGTGCAAACCATACTAGAGTGGACCGCGCACTTGGACAAACCAGTACCAGGCTTGGTGGCCACCCTGGTTCAGGCACCGACGGTCCAAATCCTGAATGCCAACCAGCAATTTAAAGGGCTATCTGAGACAGCACCCCTACCATTAAGATACGATGGAGAACCTACCCTATGTCGGGGTTTTCTCAATCAGCTGGAAATTTTTTTGGAACTAGCTCCTCAAGCATTTCCTACTGAAAGAAGTAAGCTTGGGTTTATGATCTCGCTTTTAACAGGCAGAGCCTTAGCCTGGGCAAACCCTATTTGGGAGACAACAAAGCCTATTACGACCAATTTCAGTGAATTTGTGAGGGCCTTTCGTAGTATGGTTGAGGTTCCTGGGTGCAACATCTCGGCTGCTAAAAAGATTATGTTCATCCGACAGGGTAATCGTTCTGTGGCTGATTACTCCATAGAATTCCGCACCTTGGCAGCAGAGGTTGCGTGGAACAATGAAGCCCTGGTAGCGGCTTCTGCACAAGGACTCCATGATCGCATTAAGGATGAGATAATAGCCCGAGAGTTGCCTGTCACGCTGGACAAATTCATAGAATTTGTAAACCTAATTGATACACAAAATAGGGAGCGGATGCAAAATAGAGACTGCAAACCTAAGTCTTCTGCAGGGCAATGGCACAAGAATGAACTCCCACCCTTGCTTACCTCGCCTCCTGGACAAAACGAATTGTTTGAGCCTATTCAGGAACAGTCCTTCCGCCGTAAGGATGGGTTGTGCCTTTATTGTGTCAAAGGAGGGCACTTGCTGCGTAATTGTACCACACGGCCGGAAAATGCACGCACCTAGGTTTCCCAAGCGGACAGGTCCTAGGTGGTATTCAGCAGTCCCCAGAGGATGTGGTCCAGGTGGTAATTTCTTGTGCCTGCTTCTCCTTTACCGCATCCGCTCTGATTGACTCTGGAGCAGCTGGATATTTTATGGATAAAGAATTTGCCGCAGCTCATAATATTCCTTTGGTCGAGTTGGTCAATCCTATGCAAATCGAGGCTATTGATGGGCGACGTTTGGTGACTCCCCAGGTCACCCACGAGACTTGCCCACTCTCAGTGCTTACGGGTGCATTACACTGCGAGACTCTGTAATTTCAAATTATTCAGTGACCTCATTATGCGGTTATCTTAGGGTTTTCATGGTTACAAACCCATAACCCTAGAATTAACTGGGGCACTTGTGAGATTACGGCCTAGTCTGATTATTGTTTGAGCCACTGTTTACAACGAACTGCCAGGATTATGTGTACCTCTCCCTCCTTACCGCATGAATACCAATCCTTCAGCGATGTTTTTAGCAAGGGAGAGGCTAGCACCTTGCCACCACATCGGGCATACGACTGTGCTATTGATCTTGCGCCTGGTGCAGTGCCCCCCCAGGGGTAGAAGGTATCCTTTTTCCTGTGTGGAAAACAAGGCCATGGAGGAATATATTACTGACGCCTTGGCATTATTCGCAAATCATCCTCGCCTGCGGGGGCTGGATTCTTTTTCATTAAGAAAAAGTCGGGTGAGTTAAGGCCTTGCATCGATTATAGAGGGCTCAATAAGCTGATGATTAAAAGCACTTATCCGATTCCACTCATCACCGAGCTGTTTCACCGACTGAAGGGCGCTACTATCTTCATGAAACTGGACCTATGGGCAGCTTATAATCTCATTCGTATTAGGGAAGGTGATGAGTGGAAAACCGCGTTTAACATGAGCAATGGGCATTATGAATACCTAGTAATGCATGTGGGTTGTGCAATGCTCCAGCCGTGTTCCAAGATTTGATTAATGATGTTCTCCGAGATCTGCTTCTGTCTTGTGTAGCAGTCTATTTAGACGACATTTTAATTTATTCCCCTGATTTGGAGACTCATCGTATTCATGTGGCCACTGTACTTCAGAAACTCAGGGAGAATAAATTATTTTGTAAGACTGAGAAATGTGACTTTCATAAATCCATGGTACCCTTCCTGGGTTACGTCATTTCTAAAGAGGGCATTTCCATGGACAAAGAAAAGTTGTCTGCGGTGCTGAATTGGCCACGTCCCAAGGGCCTCAAGGCCATTCAGATGTTTCTTGGCCTTGCCAATTATTATCGTAAATTCATCCATGACTTCTCCATCATCGTCAAGCCTCTCACGGATTTGACACACAAAGGGGCCAAGGCGTCCGAGTGGTCAAAAGAGGCTGAGGAGGCCTTTGAGGCATTGAAGGCGGCATTTGCTTCAGCACCGGTTCTGTTCCATCCTAAGGCTGACCTACCATATATTCTGGAGGTAGATGCTTCTGATACAGGCGTGGGAGCTGTACTGTCCCAGAAGTCTGAGCCCGGTCTGGTACCTAGGCCTTGTGGATTCTTTTCGCAATCTGTATACGAGATTGGTGATCGTGAACTATTGGCAATTATCCTGGCATTACGTGAGTGGCGTCACTTGTTGGAGGGTACCAGGGCTCCGATTCTGATTTTGACGGACCACAAAAATCTATTATATTTATCAGAAGCTAAGAGATTGTCACCAAGACAAGTGAGATGGGCACTCTTCCTTTCCCGGTTCAACTATGTGGTATCCTATTTGCCCGGTCCTAAGAATGTGCGGGCCGATGCCCTGTCCAGACAGCATGGGCCTGAAATAGAGTCTGATGTACAGCCAGTACCCATTATATTTCCTGACCGAATCTTGGCCACTCTGCGGACAAGCATCACTTCTCCTCTGACCCAGGAGATTATGGCTACTCAGAATCAATCTCCTCCTGAAAAACCCATGTGCAAATGTTTTGTGGCTGAACCTTTTCAGACCAGACTATTAGAGACCTACCATGCTTCTCTAGCAGCAGGGCATGTAGGCAGAGATCAATTGTTCTGGTCCTTGTCGCGTATATTCTGGTGGCCCACCCTAAGGAAGGATTGTGCCAAATTTACTGTCGCTTGTACGGTGTGTGCCCGTTCAAAGTCTCAGAGACACCTGCCTGTGGGCTTGTTGCAGCCTGTACCCAATGGCGTCCGACCTTGGTCGCATGTGTCCATTGATTTCCAGGGAGAACTACCTGTTTCTAATGGATATACGTATATTTTAATGGTGGTAGACAGATTTTCTGAAATGGCACATTTTGTGCCTCTTCCTGGTTTGCCGTCCGCTAAGGAGTTGGCAGTAGTCTTCTCCAAAGAAGTATTTAGATTCCATGGTGTCCCTAAGGTGCTCGTTTTGGATCGTGGCAGTCAATTCATTTTGAGATTTTGGAGGGCATTCTGTAGCCAGGTGGGCATTCAGCTGTCATATTCATCCGCATACCACCCACAAACGAATGGTGTGGAAGAACGATCTAACCATGGGCTTGAACAATTCATTTGTTGCTTTGTATCCAACCATCATGACAATTGGGCTGAGTTGCTACCCTGGGCTGAGTTCGCAAGAAACTGTGCTATTAATACATCAATCGGAAGCTCACCCTTTCTTGTCAATTATGAGTTTCAGCCATCCTTGCTTCTGGATGCATTTCAAGCGCAGCAGATGCCAGCCCTAGACGTACATTTGAGACAACTCCATTCCACTTGGGTACAAGTGCAAAACTCATTGCGTGAGCCCTTCCAACGGTACCAACGACATGCCAATAACAGGAGGCTGCCGGCTCCTGTTTTCCAGGTTGGGGATAGTGTGTGGCTGTCTTCCAGAAAACTGAATTTGCAGACTCCTTGTCATAAGTTTGCTCCACATTTTATTTCTGTGTCGACCGTTAGCTAAGCATTCGTGCTGTAGCTACTCTCCATACCGCCGTTGGCGGAGTGCACATGCGAAGTGCCGGTACAGTGTTTATAGCACTGACTGTGTAACTCTGATCTCTCTGTGTACACCTCTCTTACATCGCTGGGCTCACTCCCTTGGGGAGTTGCAGTATATCACAGGACGTTACCTATTGACCCTTTGCGTACCTGGACGTTCCAGGTAGGGTTATGCATATTCCTATCTGCAGGAGCCTCGGGCTCAAGAGCCAGCATTGTATTGTACCATCCTCAGTAGAGGGGACACTGGTTGTCTACATCTCACATCTACATATTCCACTGTGCAGCGATCCACCCCTAGAGTTCTAGGAATTTCCCTGGGAGAGTTATCTCGGTCTGTTGCCATCCGGTGCCAGGGTCAGTGTTGCCTCGCTCCTTGGGTTCTGTACCTCCCAGGCATCTGGGTTGTGCCAGCAGTGTTGCCTCGCTCCTTGGGTTCTGTGCCTCCCAGGTGTCTGGGTTGTGCCAGCAGTGTTGCCTCGCTCCTCTGGGTTGTGCCAGTCACTTCCTCCTGGACCATCTACCATCAAGGTCCTGTGGTCAGCTCTCTGTTTCGCCTGCTGCCCGTTTTGGTCCAAGCCAGAACCTCTGTTGCCAGAGATTGTCATTGTTCACACTTACATCGCTATTACTGGCTTGCTATTATTGTATATACCTGCCTGTATTTTTGCTCTGTTTGTGTGGGCCCATAGGCCTATCTATGTGTGTGAACTTTATTTCAATAAAGTTGTTTTAACCTTACCAAACTGTTCATCAAAAACCGTGACAAGGGGATACTGATACCCCAGCCTCCTTAGTCTTAGGTCTAGCCCCAAGCTCCTGCGGTATAGGCATTCTCACAGTGTCAGAATAACCAAATGTACAATAAATCACCCAATTGTAGTGTGTTAGATTAATATTTCACCCCAGAAACGCTAAATATAGACTTATCTGGCAGGGAAGGGTTAATCTGCAGAGGAGAGAAGGAGAGTCCAAGCCCTGCGTAGGATACTCGCTGAGAAAAGCTCACAAAATGGCTTCCGCGACGGGAGCCAATCAGAAAAAAGGTGCGAAACAAGCGCTCAAAGCAGTGCCCGAAGCCCCCCAACACACTTGAACTATAAACCGGATGATAGAACAAGGGTAAACAATTAAAATAAGCCCACTCTGAAGTTGCTGTGTGAAGCGGTTGCAGAGATATATCCCAAACAGTGTTGACCCATAGAAAGTAAATGGAGCGATGGAGTCTATGCGGTAAAGCGCGCCTTATAGGCACGGTACACAATTTTAATAAAAGTTAAAATATGAGTTAAAAACATGAAAATCATACAGGGAACATGTGTGCATACTAAGAAAACACTGACCCAGAAGGGAAAGTGTCAGAAAACCCCACAAAACGTGTCAAACCAGTAGACAAAGGGTTAAGTTACCACATAAACCTGCTCCAAATACCCAACAGACATACACATATATACCCAGTGAGTGCAGGAGTGTGCAATGAGAACTCCCAAATACAAGCCCAGCAAAGGGGCTCTGTGGGACAAGTGGACCTGCAGCACTCAAAGGGTAGCTCACCTTTCCTACAGAACTTCTGTCTTCAGGTTACCATGTAGAAAGAATTACCTCAGTGAGTAATCCATGGGGAAGCACTTGTAACCAAGATTTTCCCCCTCAGAGCTTAAGGTCCACCAAAAAGCACCTGGATACTGAGCTAGCCACATTGAAGGGCATTTGTCAGTCATGGTAACCCGCCTAATGGTGGTATTCCATATCTGACTAAAACTAACGACTAATGTTCTCCACCTGGTGTTGTCGCACCCAGGAACAAATCATTCTGGATCTAGCTGGCTAGGATGCAGCTGAAGAGGGAAGGGAGGCTCTACCCCCGCATACATTTAGAGAAATGTTCCTGCCTACTTAAAGGGGCAGAGTTACCAGTAACCTGTATTGGACGTCAGAGAAAATATTTTTTTTCTTATGTGATGTGAGTTGCAGAATACTATCTGCTTCCTGGTAGTACATTCACACCTTGCGACATGGTAGATTTTATGGTTCAGATATATTTTATATATATTTACTAATCTGTATATTACCTCATATGCTAATTCTCTGAGTGGTGACCTATGAGAGAAGAGTAGGCAAACCTTTTTGTAAGGAGGATTTTAGGTAATATAAGCTTTGACCAAAAGGGAGAGGGGAGCTTCTGGGGGTTGTCAAATTTCCTGGTTCATGAAATAAGCAGAACCGTGCCATGCCTAAGACAATACCCTGTTATATGATTGTTAAAGTATAATTTAGTTATCATAACACTGTAAGAAATTACAAAATTATCATAACCAGTAAATTCTGGGATTATTTATAATTTTTTTTTCCAGTAAGAAATGGCCAGCCTACTGGGAAAGAAAATCAGTAGCCATTTGGCTGTAAAGTTTAGTATAACTGTTTGGAAATGATACAGTCCAGTCACATTAGTAATAGGGTAAAGATCAGATTGATAGTAATTTTAGATCATTGGGCGTTACAGACTAGCTAAAGTGCTGATACCTGGAGAGCCAATTGTTTGTTATGCGTGCAGATGTCTATGCCTGGTTGTAGTGCAATGCATTTATTATCACTACAAATATGCATAGAGAACTCGCAATAATATGCTCTGAGAGGGTCATTGTGCTCTACTTCACGGTGTTCTAAATCTTTCTGTTCTTTTATTGTGACTTGGTATTTTTATTTTTGTCTGGTTCTGTTCCAGATTGTTTTGTCTGCTTGTTATATCTAGCGTAGATTGTACTGTTAAGATAGTCACACCTGTGAAAATCTTGACGGAACAAAAACCTCAGAGTTTGTAATTGGTTGATCTCTTCTGCCTATAACTCTGATTAACCCCTTGCGCTGAGATGTGTGCAGACATGATTTTATCATTATAATCTTTAGAGTTTACATGCTTTGATATAATTTATTTATATTATCATTGTGTGTTATACCTTTCTCTTATTGCTTAAGATTATAATGTGGTAATGCATATTTTTACTGGGAAATGTATTTCATTATTATGTGCTTCATCCAGAGGTATGCATAATTGAAACCAGCAGGCATATAGTTAAATTCTATATTTGGCTGATCTGAGACCTTAAGTCTTTCAGATAGTGTTTAAATTCTGGCAACGTTGTGCATCATGGTTATCAACTTGTCAATTAACCTGTGTCCTATTGAGCACAACTCAAGTGTCAAGTTCCCTGCCACTTAATTGCCTTAGTACACATGGGGTGGGGCAGGTGTTGTTACACTGCCACCTACGGTACCGTCTAAAATTGTAGGAATTGTTAACCCTTACTACTGCTGGATTCAAACATTTCTAGCTTATACCTCTGGATACCTACATACATATATAAGTTTAACCCTGGGGTGTGATCTGCTGCCTGAAGGGTATGGACGTGTGTCTGTGAGGCTCCTGCTCCCTGGTCACCCACACTAGATAAATTTAGCATTCTCCATGGATTTGTTCATCTTTTTTGGTGGAGTGAATACTCACCTGCCACCACTATGTCACGGAGGAACCAAAAGCCAGATAAACCCGCTCAGCTGGCGGACTTTTTTCAGAAGAGTGACTCGGGGTCTTTGGCGCAAGAAACTTTGCAGGCAGGCTTGGAGGCGGCCCCGCCTTGCACCAAACAAGACATGGAGGCCCTGAAAGACCTGCTACTGTCGGTTAAACAGGATTTATATGAGGAATTCCAATCCGCCATGAATCAGCTAAAAGCCGAGATTCAGCACATTGTGGGCTGCACTGATGCCCTAGAGAACAGGATCACTTCACTCTCGACCTCTCAGTCTGAGCTGCGGGACGAGCTGGCCCGCATGCAGGCTAAAAATAGAAGGCTTCACGATGCCCTAGAGGACCTGGAAAACAGGTCAAGACAATCAAACATCCGCATCTGCAGGGCCGGACTGGCCTACCGGGATACCGGGAAAAATCCCAGTAGGCCGCCAGCACTGGGCTTCCCTGGGGGCCAGCCGGGGCTTAAATAAATGTGGCAAGTTTGTAAAGCAATCATCAGCGGCCGCAAGGTAACAGGCGGAGGCGAGATTTGAACAACCTCCGGCCGTATTCAGTGAGTGGAGGCAGGCCGGGCCTAGACCCAGTGACATCAGAAGCAGTGTGAAAAGCACTGCGTCTGCACACCGGGTAGGCCGGCCGCTCCTACCTTAAGAATTTGAGTGTCTGCGGAGACAGATAGAGCTGAGCGGGAGGCTGGGAGCAGAGACACCGTCAGCAGATGCCAGACACGGTCACAGGCAAGAGGGGGGGGATCAAGACAGCAAGAAAAGCAAAAGGGGGATCAAGAGGGTTTATATAGAGGTAAGAGGGGAAGAAAGGGATAAGGGGGATCAATAGTGGGTAAAAGAGGCAGGGGGGACAAGAGAGAGAAAAAGAGGCAAAAGGGAGAAAAAAAAGAGGCAAAAGGAGAAAGATCAGGAGGCAAAAAGGAGGAGGGACCAAGAGGCAAAAGGAGGGGGGATCAGGAGGGGGAGAAAGAGGCAAAAGGTTGGGATCAAGAGTCAAGAAGGGGAGAGAGAGAGACAAAAGGGGGATCAAGAGTTAATGAGGGGGAGAAAGAGGCAAAGGGGAGATCAAGAGGGGTAGAGTGGCAAAAGGAAGATCAAGAGGGGTAAAGAGAGGCAACTTGAGAAGAGGTTGAAAGAGGCAGAGGGGGGTCAAGAGTGGGGAAAAAAGAGGCAAATGGAGGGGGGATCATGAGGTGAAAGGAGGGGCAATCAAGAGGCAAAAGTAGGGACCAAGAGGCAAAAGGAGGGAGGATCAGGAGGGGGAGAAGCACAAAAGGGAGGCTCAAGAGTCAAGGAGGGGGAGAAAGGGGGATCAATAGGGAGAAAAAGGCAAAAGGAGGGGGGTCAAGAGGGGGAGAACGAAGCAAAAGGTGGGAATGAAGAGTGGGAGAAAGAGGCAAAAGAGGGGAATCAAGAGTCAAGAGGTGGTGTGTGTGTGTGTGTATATATATATATATACAACTCTTTATTACTCTGGTGGTGACATAACTCTGTATTGCTCTGGTGGTGGCATTCAGATGTGTTTTAAAATGCATGTTTTCCCCTTTTATAAACAAGAAAAAAAATGCCATTATGCTATGAGGCTGGTATAATGACGCAATGCTATGGGGTTGGTCAGCAATTTTTTCCAGGGCTTGTTTTTATTCCCAGTCCGGCCCTGCGCATCTGGGATATTCCAGAATCAGTGACTGATCTGCCCGCTTTTCTGCAGAAGTACTTTTCTACCATCTTACCTGATATGCCTGGGAATATGTTGGCGAAGGACCGCATCCACCGAGCCTCGTGGCATAAACCTGCTACGGAGGCCCTGCCATGAGATGTGGTGATCTGTCTCACCTTTTACACTACTAAGGAGGCAATTATGAAGGTGGTGCGGAATGGGGCCCCTGAGTTGGATGGCGTGACTCCCCAGTTCTTTGCTGATCTGGCTCCCACTACCCTTCAAAAGAGGCGCACTCTATACCCTGTGACGCCTACTTACGCTCGCTTGACATTGCTTATCTCTGGGTTTCCCTTTCGCCTGGTGGCTTCCAGAAACGGTGTCAGTTACAGGACCCTTCTGAGTGTAAATCCTTCTTCTGAAAGCTGGGTCTGGAGATGCCCCCGGAGGTACAATCTTTATATGATGACTTCTCTCCTGATGGAGGAGAATCTCCTGCATGAAGATGCCGTTCCCTGCGGATCCTTGGTTGTTGCGGGCTGCAGCTCTTGAGTCCCGGTCGCCCAGTGCAGCGGTGAGACCCTGGCCACGCTTACCACTACCTGGTTGAATTTTCTTTTTGTTCCAGGGGCCAAGTGCCTGCGTGGAAGGACGTCTGACACCTGCCTGGGCTTTCTCCATACTGGGACTGTCACTCTACAGTTTGCTGTTATTATACCTTACAGTTTGTACTGCATTGCTTATTATACCTGATTTTTCTGGTTATTCTTTGTGTATTGTACTGTTATGTATTTATACAGGTACATTTCTTTCTCTAAGAGATCCAGCTATATTTGGGTTTTTGTTTCCAAGAGGGGTGGTCTGTGTCCCTATATACTCGTTCCAGCCCCAGGGATACGGGTGGTTGGGGCCTTCCCTTGGGTTTCTATTTTGGGACCCTTTTTCCTTTTCCCATTTTTTTTTCTTTCCCCATCTTCTTGAGCGTGGGGGCCATTTAATCTTTCGCTTTCCCCATACGCAGGGGGTTTTAGAGGTGCCACTGCTTTCCTGGGGGTTCCCCCCTTCCCCCTTCCCTCCCCTGCCAGTTTTTTTCCTGTTTTCCCTGGTGGGGTTTTTCCTGCTGCCCCTACCCACGTTACATTCTCTTTATCTCTCCATATGGGGTGGTGGGGGGTTGGGCCAGGGGCTCCCCTTGGGAGTTATGTGGCTTATGGGTTAGGGTTATACACTTCCTGTGTGATTCCATGTGGGCCTGGATCAGAGCGGTGTGCGCACCAAGGGTCCTTAGAGGTCCGGAGGTCTCCGCCTTACACTTCGGCTCGTTCCTCCCCTGGCCCATGACTGTCCTTTTTAGAGGCCTGACTTAGTTGGGTTATACTCCGGGGCGCATATTGGGCTTTATGGGTCTGCGGGATGTTCACTGGATATGGTTGAGATGACATGTATCTATCTACTGTATGTTGTCCATAATTTACTGTACTGTTGGGGGATCCTATTTGGACATTTAATATTTATGCACCTCTGCGTAATTCTGCTTTGTTAATTGAATTTGTGTGTATAGCTTCACCCGGTATGAGTCTGTGGAATTCTCCTTTTCCTTAATGGGTGACTAGGGGTGATCATGTGCCCGCTGGGTTGTGGGACTCTCCCCTGTATCTGTATCTGAGTGGTAACTAGATCTCCTATGTGCCTCTAGGGCCCCTAGTGCCCCTGTCCCTTCTGATCTTTTCCCTCTTTTCCCCTGTTTGTTTTTTCTTACTCTTCTCTTTCTCTTCTTCCTTTTTTTTTTTTTTTTTTTTTTTTTTTTCATTTTTTCTTTTCCTTTTTTCCTATCCCCCTTTTTTTTTCCCCTCTCCAGCTTCCAGTGTTTGGGCAGTGTCGGCCGGTTCACCTTCTCTTACTCCGGATGTCCTGCCTGGGGAGGCAAGGTCTGATGCTTCTGCTGTTTCTGTTTTAAAGGTACTGTCACATAATGTTAAGGGTCTTAATGCTCCTCAAAAACGGAGAATGGCTATGAGAAACTATATTTCTCTGAGAGAGGATATTGTTTTCCTTCAGGAGACTCATTTCTGTTCGGGATCGGCATTACCATTTGCACCTCCATTCCTCGGGTTCCCATAAAAGGAATGGGGTATCCATTCTGATTCGGAACTCCATGGGGTTTCAGGTCCAGAGTGTTCAGCTTGATCCTGAGGGCCGGTTTTTATTAGTTAAGGGCGAGGTCCAGGGTTCTCCTTTGTCTTTTCTTAATCTTTATGCCCCCACCTCGCCAGATGCGACCTTTTACTCGGCTCTTTCTGTGCTCTTGGACCAGATCCCGATTTCTTCTCTTCTGGTGTGGGGGGGACTTTAATGCTCTTCTACATCCGATTCTGGATCATTCGGCCCCTTCTCCAGGACGCAGTTTGCACCCAAAATCTAGGCTTCTGACTGATTTGGTGCGCTCTCATAAACTACACGATTGCTGGCATCTCCTTCATCCCGGTACTAGCAAGTATACTTTTTTTCCAACCCCCACGGACATTACTCCAGGATAGATTTCCTTTTTGCAAATCAGTTGCTGGTGGATGCATTATACTCGGCCAAGATACATGATTTGACTTGGTCAGACCATGCTATTGTTGAATGCACCTTCATGGGTCTGCTGGGGGTCCGTGGTCTTTCCATAATTTGTTGCTGCTTGATCCTGCAGTTCGCTCTGACATACTGTCTGCTTTGGAAGAATATTTCGCTCTTAATGTTTCACCCGATATTAACATTGGTACCTTGTGGACAGTGCATAATGCAGTCATGCGGGGCAAAATTATTGCCATGGTATCGCGTCTGAAGCGTGCCAGGGCGGATGAGAGGATTTGCTACATGATGCAAAATGCTCACACAAGTTAGACCCTACTCCAACTAATTTGCTTCACCTTACATCCTTGAGAGGCAAATTCAACCTTTTGCTTTCTTCTGAGGTCCTCTGTGCATTACAGTGGACCAGGCAGATGTATTTTGAAGAGTACAATAAACCAGACACTATGTTAGCTGCTAAATTGCGCCAACAAGTGAAATCCCATACCATCCGGTTGATTGTTACTTCCGGGTTTACCTAACTGCATTCTTATTGGTCCTGCGCTATGACTCCTCCCTGGGTTTGCCTTTATATCCGCCGTCCTGTCACTATACCGGTACACTTTCGTGGTGTACCCGTATCTAGCAACTAGTAGCTCTTGTTTCCTGTTTCCGTGTATGACCCAGCTCGCCTGACTACGCTTAGTGCCTGACGCTCCTGTGATCAGTTGCTGACCTTGGACTGGCTGACTAACTCCTTTGTGTACCGAACTGGCGTGGCTTAGTATCTGATTCCGTTACCGACTAGGACTGGCTGACTAACTCCTTATGTACTGAACTGGCTTGGCTGAGTGTCTGATTCCGTTACTGACTAGGACTGGCTGACGATCTGTTATCACCGATCTGGCTGGGCTAGTGTCTGGTGGTTCTCCTGACTGGCTGTAAGTCCGTGTGTGCCAGCCTGGTTGTGCTTCTAGTTCCATCACTCACAGGACTGGTTTATTCCCTCCTTGTACTGATCAGGGAGACACTGGTTGCAGACCGGTTACGTTACGTACCTATCTCTCTCCCGCGTGCTAGGGTCAAGTTGCTGCCAGAGTCCATTGTGTCTTGCCTCCGTTACCCCTAGTGTTCTAGGGTCAAGCCGTTGCCAGAGTACTGTCTGTGTTGCCTCGATTAACCCTAGCGTTCTAGGGTCCAGTCACTGCCAGAGTCCTGTCCGTGTTGCCTCCGTTTACCCTAATCTCCTAGGGTCAGTTCTCTGCCAGTGTCTTGCCAGTGTTGCCTCCGTTAACCCTAGAAGTCTAGGGCCTAGTGTCTGTCTGTACATTATGCGTGCTGCCTTCGTTATGCCTAGTGCACTAGGGAATTGCCCTTCAGTTACCCATCGCCAGTGTCACCTATTGCGGTGTGGGACTGTCGAGGATATTCTTGTTCATGAACCTTGCTAGAATCCTCCTTCAAGTCCAAGATCATCACACTTATTTTGCTTACTACCACTGTGTGTGTATTTTCGCCCTGACCTGCATCAGATCTGGAAAGTACATGGTACAGACCTTATCTGGACCTTAGTGGGGCTGTTGTGCATTTTTTTCAATAAAGCTTTTAACCTTACCTAACTGTCTGAGTGTTCTTTAACAAACAGTATGATCCGTGACACCGTCCTTACACTCCTGGCTTTCCGCCTTCTTGAGATCTTGCCAGCTGCCTTTGGTGTCACCTGAGCCCCTCCACTGCCTTAATATGGATATCACTGAGGAGGAAATCGTCTCCGCTTTAAAGCCTCCTAAATCCTCCAAGGCTCCAGGGCCAGATGGCTTTACGGCCGCCTATTTTAGGTCATTGCAATCTACGCTTTGCCCACATTTGACTGCTCTCAACTCTTTTTTACGCAGGGTCCCTCCACCTTCTGAAATGCTCTTGGCCCAGATTGTGGTTATCCCGAAGGATGGCAAGGATCCGAATTATTGCTCTAGCTACCGTCTGATCTCGCTTATAAACTTTGACGTTAAGCTTTTTGCTAAGATCCTGGGTATACGTCTCTCTAGACTCCTTCCTTCCTTGATACATCCTGATCAGGTGGGTTTTGTTCCCGGTAGTGCGGCCCCTGACAACATTCGCTGGGCGATTGTTTCCCAGGTGGCTCGTTCTCACTGTATTCCCATGATGTTCTTACCTCTGGACGCAGAAAAACCGGGTTGATTGGGATTATATGTGGGACATGTTGGATGCTTTTGGATTCTCGGGTCCTATCATGAATGGTATCCAATCCCTCTACACTGATCCTACTGCAGCGGTCAGGGTAGCCGGTTTTTGCTCTGAGGTATTCTCGATTCATAATGTGACTCACCAGGGGTGTCCCCTCTCACCTCTGGTCATAGCCATGTGTATCGAGCCTTTGGCGTGTGCTATTCTTTACCGAACCTTTGCTCCATTCTGCAGTCCTTTGCTTCCTTTTTGGGCTTCAAGGTGAACCACTCTAAATGTGAGGCCTTGAACGTCTCTTTACAAGAACCCTTGCAAAAGTTGTTAGCACTGAATTTTGATTTCCGCTGGGGCACGTCCTCTTTGTCTTCGTTAGGCGTTCAGATTACGGCCTCCAATTCCTCACTGTATAGGGCAAATTTTTCTCCTTTGTTGCGGTCCCTTCACGCGGATTTGGACAGGTGGAATAATTATCATATTTCTTGGCTAGGTAGGATATATGCGGTTAAGATGTCCTTATTGCCCAAATTGATAAATATATTTTGCACGTTAGCTATTTCTCTTTTCCCTCGAGATATTGATGCTCTTCAACAGCACACCATGCAGTTCATTTGGAATGTGAGGAATCCCTGACTGGGTTCAATGTTGCTTTATAAACCTCGGGTGGCGGGGGGTTTGTCAGTTCTGCATCTCTGGTCCTATTACAAGGCAGCACAATTTGCTAGAGTGCTTTAAATGCATTCCACGAGCAATGTACCACGTTGGGTCCCCTTGGAGACATCATTGCACTCCTCTCCCCCGGTGGGGGATCTATTTTGGATTCCCTCTCTTCCCCTCAGCTCGGTCTCTGGGAGTCCGACGCTTTCACTCACGTTGTCCCTTTGCTGTAAATATAGCCTCAAAGATCGACTTACTTTGCCTAAAATTAAAATGTGCTCTTTGTTCTGCAACCCAGCTTTCCCTCCGGGACTTGATTCTAAACAGTTTGGGCGGAGGAGGGAGGCGGGCATCACTAGGGTGACTGACCTGTTCTTTGTGACCACCCCCCTTTCTTGGGATCATTTCCGAGAGAAATATGATGCTCCCTTGGGGGAATTTTATCACTTTCTCCAGGTTCAGCATTTTATCCGATCTTACCTGGGTCGGGATCCTCTTCCTCTGCGGACACCTTTTAAGCGTCTTTGCTACTCCAATCCAGCTGGTAAGGGTGCCATTTCTAAAATCTATTCCCTCCTCATGTCCTCTCTGACCCCGTTACCTCCGTCTTATCGAGTCCTCTGGGAATTGGACCTTGGATCCCGAGGAATGGAATGACATTATGGTTAACATCCATAGTCTGACCCCTTGTACCTTGGACAAGGAAAATGCGTATAAAGTATTGGCTAGATGGTACTATAGTCCTGTTGGACTGCATCACATGTTCCCCTCCACCTCCCAGCTCTGCTTTCGTGACTGTGGGTTGGAGGGCACTTATCTTCTCATGTGGTGGTCCTGCCCCTCGGTTTTTGAGATGTGGGCCTATGTGTTTAGACTCTTGGGTTCAGCTTTGGGGGTTGAGTTGTCTCCGGACCCATGGTCGGCCTTGTTAAATAGAGCATCCCGCACCCCGCCCCTCTCCAGGCTTGCTAATAAGCTGGTTTTCCGAGTTTGTGCTATGACTCGCTGCCACATTGCCCAATACTGGAAGTCTTTGCCTCCTTCCCATGCCGCCCTGGATGGCCGCATCTGAGGTCTGATCTGGATGGAGAAACGTACAGCGTATACATGTAATTCTTCTTCAGGATATCTCCGGACCTGGTCTCCGTGGATTGATGTACTGGCTCCGCCTGAGTTTCATCGGGACCTTTTGCACCGGTGATTGCCGGGGCAGTGCATTATCGTGGATGTCAGGCTTTTCGTTTTCTCCCCCCTCTTCCCTCCCCCCTTCCCCCCCCCTTACTCTTCTCTTCTTTCCTTTTCTTTCCTCCCTTCTCTTTGACCCCTTTCAGCTTATCAGGTGTTGCTTTGCCTATCTTAATAATGTGCACCCATTGCTGCATAGCTATTTATGGGGAGTTTCTGATACTCTTGGTATTGAACTATTCTCATGTTCCCCGATTGGACTCTGTATTGGTTATTTCTTGTATTCCATTCCTTTTTTCTCTTTCTGTACTCTGTGCTCTTTGAAAACTAATAAAACATTGAATTATATAAGTTTAACCCTATATTGTGTGTTACCTGTGCAGTTATCTGATATATCCTATCATATTATATTTTCTTACACTATATACATACATATTATCTTAGTCTAGAACTGTTACGTTGATATATATTACTGAGTCAGGTTTGCATTTCTCTGTTTCCCAAGTAAGAGAACTAAGGCCATGCATCGATATCAGAGGATTAAATAAGCTGCTGGTCAAGAATGCCTAATCTATCTCTTTGATCACCAAGCTATTCGACCGACTTAGGGGCTCATCTATATTCACTAAGCGTGATCTCAGGGCTGCATATAACCTTGTAAGAATCAGAGGGCCACAAGTGGAAGACAGCGTTTAACATTAGGAGTGTGCACTATGAACACCTAGTCATGCCTTTTGGGCTGTGCAATGCTCCCACTGTCTTCCATGAGTTTATCAATTACATTTTAAGAGACTTGCAGCAGCGATGCATGGTTGTCTATTTGGATGACATCCTTATCCATTCTCCTACTCTGGAGACTCATCGTTCAGATGTGTCCATGATCTTACAACTCCTGAGAGAGAATGGTTTGTTTTGCAAACTTGAGAAATGTGACTTTCATACATTGCAGGTGATTTTCCTTGGGTATGTTATCTCCTCCTCTGGTTTAGCCATGGACCCACAGAAGTTATCAGTGGTCCTACAATGGCCTCTTCCTACTGGTCTCAAGTCGATACAAATATTTTTTTAGAATTTGCTAATTATTATCAACGTTGTATAAGGAATTTCTCTACTATAGTCAAACCCCTTACGGATATGACTCATAAAGGGGCCAATCCGTCAGTCTTTCAAGCCTTTGAAACCCTGAAGTCGGCTTTTGCTATGGCTCCTATATTAATCCATCCCAATATTGCTTTGCCCTTCACTCTGGAGGTTGATGTGTCTGAGTCAGGAGTAGGCACCCTCCTGTCACAGGGGTCGGCCAGGGAAAAACATTGCTTCCCTGTGTTTTTTTTCTAACAAACTGTCTATTGCTGAGAGCTTGTATGAGATTGGTGACTGTGAATTGCTAGACATTGTGTTAGCCCTCCGTGAGTGGCGATATTTACTCATGGGTACCAGCTCTCCGATTCTTATTCTTACAGATCACAAGAATCTGACATACCTTTCCAAGGCCAAACAACTATCCCTGCGGCAGGCCAGATGGGCTTGGTTCCTATGCCGATTCAATTATATGGTTTCTATATTTTTGCCTGTTGTATATTATTTAATAAAGTTGGTGTTCATTGTACTATACCTGTCTCTTTGTTGTCATCATTGTAACCGTGATAGCCACCTACTGGCACTTTAGTAATTCTATGCTGGATGACAAAGGGTCTGTAGCATTGATCTGGGAGATGTGGCAGACTGGAGGGGTTTCTGGGTTGACTTTACCAAATTGAGTCAGTGGTGAAATGAGGAAAAAATGCACATGAGACTCCTGTGTCAGGAGTATACTAGGGGTGCGAGCAGGCAGCGCAATGCCAAGACTGAAGCACTCCAGGGAGAGATGCTTGATCTCGTGCAAAGGCTGGCTGCTGTCTAGAGGGACCAAGTCTTGCAGTGTGAATATGAAGAGAGGAAGGGAGGTTCTCTGTCACTTGGAATGGCACCAGGCTAAGGGGACCTTTGTGCGAAGCGCTTCAGATTCCTTTGGGAGATGGATTGCAGCTTGCACCCCTTCTATGGACAGGAGAAGAATAGGAATAACCATAGACATATCACTTGCCTCCTTCTGGAGGATGGTCCCCCTCTTATGTATCTGGAAAGCATCCAGGGCAGGAGCCTGAAAATTCTATTCAGACAAATTCTCTCTGGATCCCATTTTACCAGATGCTTGCAAGTTACTGCTATGGGATGGGCTTCCAAAGGTGGAAAAGAAAGACTGGATCAGACTATCTCTCTAGAAGGGGTAGGCAAAAGGTCCCATAGTGTTCCCGCAAAAAAAAAAAAATAATAATCAGTGAAACCCATGTGGTTTCCAGGGAAAATTCACCTTAAACAAAGCCCTTAAAAAGCTTTGCCGCTTTTGTCTACTGCCAAAATGTTTTTTGCTATTTTTTCAAGGCCCACGAATATCATGTCCCTTTACTTATGAATACTTTGCTTTTTCATGCCAAAAACATGACATTTCCTAGAATTGAAACACAAAATCAAGCAGCTAGAGACATAGAGAGTGTGCAAGGCTAGGTGATTTATTTAGCGGAATTAAGGAAGCAGAGGCTTAGACTGTTGGCTAACAGGATGAGCACTCATCAGATAAAAAAAAGGATGAGCTGGAAGGACAGTGATGTATCCAATGACATCTGGGGGAAATTTATGAGCAAACCAGCAAAGGCACATGTAGAAGATGTTAGCAGTGTAAGCAGGACAGGGCAGCTACCTCTGCCTGCCGCTACTGCTGCCAGTCTGCCTTATACTCAGGAGGAGGAGGAGATGAAGTGTGACAGCAGGGGATCCTAAGTCACGCTTGCCATCCCCAAGCAGTCCCACTACTCCAACCACCAGCTAGAGAGTGTTGGGGGTGACGGAGGGGGTGATGATGAAGGTGATGGTAGTGAAGCAGCTGCTGGTGGGACCAATGTGACCACAGTAGCTCCTCCTGCTGAGGTGGAAGGGGACGTGAAGCAGAGTAGCCAGACTAGCGGTCAAGGGAGCCCACAACATCCCCCTGACCCTGTGATTCCCCTTCTCCTGGCATGTGCCTCTGGGACATGATGCTGAGGAAGGCAGAATTGGATAGCAGTAATTGCGTCAGCGCAGTTCAGCTGCCTGTGCCTGCTGCTAGTGCTGCCACTCTGCATTCTTCACCTGTAGAGACGGCAAGTGTAACAATAGGGGACATCTGTCATCATCGCCATCCAGTGAGACTCTCATAGAGGAGCAGCAGCAGCAAGGAAGGACTGGTGATGATGAGGATGATAGTGGAGCAGATGGGATGGAAGAAACATCAATGGCCTTTTTAGACCAACGCAAGAAGGAATGGGAGACAGATATGCAAATGGGGATGGGCATCACTACAACTACCAGCTGTGAGATTGTGGAATTTGTGGGGTTTGCTGCTGCTGTAATTCGTGCTGCTGCTGAGTTGAAAGGGCAGCAGGCTGATGACAAACAGGCTAGAGTGCCACAGACCACGGTGGCCACTGTGGGAATGGGTTCCAGCAGTAGTTGTGATGCGGGACTAGGACATGTTCCACTTGCCAGCAATACATCTGTACCTTGTTGTAGTGTTGATTCTGAGGCAACAGCAACAGGATCCTCTGCCCCATCCAGTGAAGGCTATTCTTCTCCACCTCTCCCCTACCACTGAGGTCATGTGTGTGGGACTATTTTTCACTTGGGGCTGGCACAGTGCTGTCATCAGAGACGGCACTGTGCACGATGTGTGATAAATCAGTGAAAAGGGGAAATGAGGGAACAAACCTTGGCACAACTGTCCTGATAACACCCATGAAATATAGACACCATGACATTTATGTTAAACATGCTAAAGCGAAACCCCCAGAAAGGAAATTGGGAGCCACTGTTGCTGTACTCCATGTCTCTCCCCAGGGGAGCCAAGAGTTGAGGTGGAAATCAAAGAGTTGGAAAAATAAAGAAATCCAGCATGATCCTGAAAGCTCACCTGGCTTGCCATTACCTTCTGGAGCTTGGGTCTGGGCATGGGAAGATGTAGCAATATCTTCTGGTGATCCATCTCTGCCAGCTTTACCTCCCCCACCAGCTGATAGCGATTCTGTTGATGTTAGGATGTGTGAACCCATTGCACACTGTGTGGTGCGTGGAGAACACATGGCAATGTGGTTGAGGATAATCACAACCAGGGTATCAAGGGGCATCTGAGGAGCTTCCATAAAATAGAATATGCTAAGTTGGTGGCAGGGAGGATTGACTATTATTATCAAGTCCTGATTAATATTAATTAAAAATTTGTATTCTAACAAAACACCTATGATTTGGAGGAGGTGCAGGAGGAAAATAATTATTGGTCAACTTCTTGTTGTGGTGCTGCTACTGCCTTAGATGCATCACTGGAACTAGTGGTGAGTGGAACCATGATCATCATAACCCATATCACTGCTCTTGTTGATTCCATTTCCTTGGCGCTGCCTAATCTTCCTGCAGCTTAAACAACTCAGCAGCAGCAAGAAAAGCAGTTGCAAATGCCACACTGACATTGTGGCATTTGCCAATGGCCATTATAACATGGCGTCCTGGCACTAGGCCAGCAGGGCATATTGGTTTTTCCGATGGCTTTTTCTTTAAATATACCACAGAGGCCTATAAAAAAATGTTGGGGGGATTGTGACTTCCGAGTTCAAAATATCATCACTGATAACTCAGGTCGTGTGACTCTAACAAGCCTTAGTACAAAAAAATCATCATTGATTCCCATGGGCTTGTGACTCTAACAAGCCTGAGTCCAAAAAAACGGATTCCTCAGGGCTTGTGACTAAAACAATCCTGAGTGCAAAAAAACTATCACTGATTCCTCAGCACTTCTGCCAAACATTGGTAAGTCCTACAAATCAATGCTTCCTCAGGGCTTGGGCCTCTAACAACAAGACTAATTCCTACAAATCGCCCTCTACAAAATACTCTATCTCATCAAGTATCAGTCTGCCACAGTCACAGCTTATGTCAGGGGGATCTCTGTCTATGTCACGTTACTTACCAACTTTTTATTTAATTTTTTTGAATTGTTTTTATTCCCTTGGTCAATTGATTTCCCCAGACTCTACACAGGCACCCTCAGATCCCTTTATATTATGCCTGTGGGAAATAAAATAATATTTACTATGTCTTGTGTGTAATTTCAGTCCTCTCAATGATTTCAATGAAAGGCAAGAAAAGGGGAAAAAACTGCACTTTTCACAGGAAATTTTCTGCTAGGAGGGAAGTGCCTATCTTTACCTATTTTGGTTTGAGGCAAACATTTTCACCCATTCCTACTCTCTAACTGAACTCTCTGAATCCCTCAGTCTAATGCCACATGGAAAATTCCCAGGGCTAGATGGGCTGGACATAGAGTTCTTCCAGTTCTTTTAGGAGACTCTAGGACCTGATTTCACACTGGTCCTAACGGAATTCCGTGAGATGCTTCTTTTATGTTGCAGGGCAGTAATGGCATTGCTTCCCAAGAAGGGGGATCTCCTCCTTACTTAAAACTGGCCACCAGCCTCGCTGCTCAGTGAGGATTATAAGATTATAGCATAAGCTATTTCATTAAGACTCAGGTCCGTGCTGGCAGAGGTGATCCACCCAGACCAATCTTATGCAATCCTAGGCTGGACTATCTTTCATAATATCTTTCTGGTAAAATAATAAGAAAATATAAGCTCTCTGTCGAAATCCTTATCACAGTGTTCTGTATAGGAAAAAAGGAAAGAGACAGCACAGGCTCTCTTAGCGTAGTAATCAGGAGAAGGCATTTTACCGAGTTAATCAGATACCACATAGCCACTCTGCATGCATACAGCTTTTGTCCATAGTTTGTGGGCTACCTGAGTATGCTGTTTGAGTCTGCAGAGGGTTTATTTAAGATTAATTGCTCCCTTGTGGCAACCTTGGTACATGGACGAGGGGCATGGCAAGGATGCCCCTTGTCTGGAAAACTATATGCACTGGCCATTGGCCCCTTCCTGTGCTAAGGAGCTAGACATGAGGGTCATCCTTTCAGCTTTTGTCGATGATGTACTTCTCATTGCCCAGGACCTAGTTAATATGGAGTGGACTAAAGAGTGCCAAGAGGTGTTTTCAGCTGCCTCATCTGCTCAGATCAACTGGTCCAAATGCTTAGGCTTTTTAGAGGATCCCATACAGGTAGACTCCCTGCCTCCCACCTTCCATAACATCAATTGGGAGTCTACTGATTTACCTTGGAGTCTACCTGTCTGCTGAGGATCCCAGATCATGTGGGACCATGGAAAAGTTTTATGAAATTGCTTTACCTAAGGGGGAGAGCTTTGATGATCAACCATCTGGTGGTCTACAAGCTATGGCACCATCTGATTTGCCTTAGCCCGACCCCTGATCTCATCACCTAGATCCTGAGAATGCTACTGCATTGGGTCTTTGCAGGTGTTGCATACCTTCCACTGGTAGAGGGAGATCAGGAAGTGTTGAGCATACTCGCTCAGGTCCACACCTCCTGCCTCTAGCACCTTCAAAGATACCTCTACTCAGACCCTTCTTCGCAGTGGTGTGCACTGGCCTCTAGCTTCTGTCACCAGTTGAGGAATATGGGGTATGACCGTTAATTATTCCTCATCAAGCATGAGGGATTTGGGAGTGACCTCTCAGTGTTACAAGGAAATCCTCAATGCCTGGAGCATGGTCTCTGTGTCAAGGCAGGGCACAGCATGGGTGGAAGAAATTCTAATTAAGCCCCTGCTCAGTTGTGGGGGCTCTGATGTTGGAAGCCCCTAGAGTATGTTGACTCTTTTGTCGAGCATGGATCTCCTGGACTACGAACAGTTGGACTGGGTGGAGAAGATGTGCTCATGCACTGTATGGGTCTCAGAAGACCCAGAGTTCCATGCAGTTTGCTTGAAGATTAAGCTTGTCATCCATCCTGACTTGGGCACCTTCACTGACAAGGCCTTACAGGCCAGAGATCCGTGTCTACCTCTGGAGCACATGCCTCCTGCTATAAGCATATATACAAAGCCTCATTAATCCTCCTCAGCTCCTCCTACCCCCAACTTAAGCTTGTTGGGGGAGATACCCTTGGCATGTTGAGGAAGACGCTGTATTCCCTCATGCACCACACAGTACACTTCCTCCTGGTGGAGGGCACTCTACTCCATCTTGGTGCCCAGACCCATCAGGGACTTGAGTTGGAGAGTGCTGAACTGAGAACAGGGGAGTACCTGTCCCATTTCATGGACTCCCTAGCCACTAATTCAATTCTGTGGCAAGAGGGAGTGTTTCACGTATATTTCTCATGCTGCCGACTGCAGCCCCTCTTGGCACTCTGAGGGGTCTCCTCCTGCAGATTTGGCATCACTTCTCCCCTCACCTTTTTATTTTTGGGCACATAGTGTTCACACAAACCTTTGCCACTGGGTGAATGCCAGCTTTTACCTCCCAGTGGGCCTTAAATAGGGTACTCACTTGGTTCCCCCACAATTTAATTTAATCTTCTCAATTTAAATACTTTTTTATTTTATGTTACAGCTAATTTTTTGGGCTTTCTGGTTCTAATGGTTAAAGTATGACTAGGAGTGGCCATTCCCAAAAAAATGTCTATATATTACTTTCAATGTCTACAAAGTTTTTGCCTCTTTAATTACATGTTTTCCATCTTTTGTCTATAAAAATGTGACATTTCCCAGGAAGAGAAACACGATACAAGCAGCTACAAAGAAAGGGTGCTAGGCTGTTGTGCTGTGATTTTAGTAGTGAAACAGAGGCAGGAGAGGCTCATAGTGACTGCTATCACTGTTAGCAAGTGGAATATTAATAAAAGAAGGAGACAGAAGTACTGTTATACGTTCAACGAGTCTGAGGAGGAGGAAGTGACCACTACCTTTATGAAAGTGTCTGGATGCTCTGGTCCCACAGACCCAATGATGACCAGTCCCCCTACATCACCCTTATGGATCTTGGGGAACAAGAACAGAGGAACAGGAGTGTAGTAGTGTGAGCAGGAAAGGTCAGCTGTCCCTGCTGCCATTGTAGTGCCTGCTGCCAGTGCTGCACCTGCTGCCAGTGCTGCACCTGCTAGGGGGTCTTGTGATTCTCTGGAAAGGGAGGAAAGTGGAGATGATGCCAAGTGTGACAGCAGGGGACCAGTTGACATCCCCAAGCAGTCTACTATTACTAAGAATGTCCAGCAGGTACAGACTCAGGATGTTAGGAGAGTGATCACACTACTAGTGAGGAGGAAGACTCAGGGACTGAAATTGATGTGGTTGGTGTTAGATGTAGTAATAGTCATGGTGAAGCAGCTGGCGGGGCTAGCTTTACTACAGTAGATCCTCCTACTGATTCTGAGGTGGTAGGGGAAGTACTGAAGAATGGCCAAACTAGAGGTCAAGGGAGCCAATGGTAATGGCCACACTAGTGGTCAAGGGACCCCACAACATTCCCCTGACCCTGGGAGTCCCCTTAACCCCACAGCATTGTCTAGATGGAACATGATCCTGAAGAAGGCAGAATTGTTGCTTAGCAGCAATAATGCCACCACCACCATGAGCACAGATCGGTTGCCTGTGCCTATTGCTTATGATGCCAGTCTGCCTTCTTCAGCTTAGCAAGAGATGGAAAGTGTGACAGTAGAGAACACTCTGTCACATTTCTCATCACCCCCTCCAACCAGTGAGAGGTCTGTAATAGAGCAGCAGCACAGAGGGACTGATGGTGATGATGATGCTGGAGAAGCTGGGGCGGAAGAGACATTAATGGACTTTTTAGCCCAAAGCGAAAAGGAATGGGAGACAGGGATGGGGATGAGCTTTTGCAATTTGCAGAGTTTGCTACTGCTCTAATTCCTGCTGCTTCTGGGTTGCAAGGGCAGCATGATGCTGAGGAGCAGGCTAGTGTGCCACAGACCACCATGGATACAGTGGGAATGAGGTCCAGTGATGTGATACAGGTTCCACTTGAAAGCAGCAAAACTCCTGGTTTTAGTTGCAGTACTGATTTTGAGGCAGTAGCAGCAAGAGCAGCAACATCATCCTCTGCCCCAGCCAGTGAAGGGGAAAGTGGAGAAGAAGAAAGTGGCCATTTTTCTCCACCTTTCCCCTCCCCCTGAAGTCCTGGGTGTGGGACTATTATTCTCTTGGAGCAGGCACAGTGCAGTCATCAAAACTGGCACTGTGCACAATTTGTGACAAGTCAGCAAAAAGGGGAAAGGAGGAAATGCACCTTGCAAACCGCCCCGATAACACATAAGAAACAGACATTTATGTGAAACATATTAAAGCCAAACACCCACCAAAGAATTGAGCACAGCTCTTGCTGTGCCCCTTTACTCTCCACAAAAGCAACAAGAGGTGAGGAGGAAATCAAAGAGGAGGAAGAATAGAGAAATTCAGCCAGACGCTGATAGTTTGATGTTGAGTGAAACACCTGGCTCGCCACCTTTTTGCTCTAGGGTCCAGGCATGATTTCACATTGGGGACCCTAAGAGTCATGGTGTTTGAACAGAGTTGTGCCAGGTGTTTGATGCGAATGTAGATGTGACCATTGTTCCCAGTCCTTCCCTTATTTATCACACACACTGTGCACAATGCACTTGCTGATGAGAGGCACAGTTCCTACTCTCAAAGGAAAAATGTCTATTCTGGTAACAACATGATTTTGGAGGAGGTGCAGATGGAGAAGCATTACTGGCTAACTTCTTCTTTTCTCCACATATACCTGAAGCGGTGGGGGTTAGTTGTGGTGCTGCTACTGTGTCAGGAGAGTCACTGCAGCTAGTAGTAGCAAATGGAACCATGATCATTCATTACCCTTGTTACTGCTGTTGTTGATCCCATTCCATTTGAGCTGCCTAATCATACTGCTGCTTAAACAACTTAGCAGCAGCAGCCAGAACAGCAATCACAAATTCTGCTATGACAAAGGGGCATTTGATAATGACCACTCGCACCACAACATGACCTGCTGGCACTAGGCCAGTAGGTTTTTTTTTCTCTCAGGGCTTTATCTAAGTCCTACAACAAATCAATACTTTCTTAGGCCTTGTGCCAAACAAGTCCTACAAATCAGTGCTTCCTCTTCAGGAGGGAGGGTGGGGGGGGAGAAAAGTGAGAAAAATTTACTGCATGACGTTTTGTGAAAAACTATTTTTCTCTTTTTTTGCAAAGGATTTCTCCTTTTCTACAATGCAAAATTTTCCTCCTTTTCGCCTATTTCAACAAATTTTTCTCCTATGTTTCTTAAGGTGCAACATTTCCCAGCACGATATTACTTCTTCTGAGGGCTGTAGTGGAGAAATAAGTAGCTGAAAGTTGTGAGTCCTACATCAACATATATTTTGAAATTTTTTTTTAGCATGCAGAGTGCATTTGTCCTTTGCTCACAACACTAACTATATTCATGATGATGTCATGTGATAAAAAAAAATAAATTACAACCTACAATGTGGCAGATTTGTATGGTAGTGGTGGTAGGGAACTGGCGTGGTGTGATTGGTGGGACGCTGACAAACTGCATCCACCCCGGGAGGAGAGGGATCATCATCATTTATTGAATATGCTGCAGCAACCATTGCTGTAGTCAGTTTTTGAACTACCACTTTACTCCCACTTCCCTGCACTGCTCCACCTTTCCCCCTCCTGCTTGTGCATTTGCTGGACATTACTCAACTACTGATGGAATGTGATGTCTTACCTTGGCCCTCAACAAAATTCTCAATGCCATCTGCTGTCTATCAAGTCTGCCTCAGTCACAGAGCTCACATCAGGCTCCTAGTCAGCTGTATGTCACCTAATATATTTATTTGATTATTTAAGTTTTTTTTTAATCTATTTTTAAGTTGTCCACACTATCTTATCACAGTCAGTCCCCCCAAAAAAATATAATTAAAAAACAAAATAAACTTGTTTCCCCAGAATTCCCCAGCACAGAGACAATTAAAGCAAAATCAATTTAGACTCCAGCTGCCTGTGTCTTGCCAGTCAGTCATACCAAATTTTGGGGTATTTGAGGTCAACTTCCTTCCTCCCTTCTTCTCCCCCAGGGTGCCCCCAGACTCCCCTAATACAGAGAACAGATGTCCTACCTAAAATACTCCCTAAACTAAGCTTCAATTCTCCTTTATTTGCCTATCTTCTCTATTTCAAAAACATGCTGCTTTCTCCTCTCACAAACACAGAATGGCATGCTGCGAGACCCTGACACCCTTTTAAATGGCTGTAGAAAAGTAGAGAAAACTTCCCATTCATTTCAACGCAATGAGCTAGACAAAAAAAGAGGGAAAATTGCACTTTTATAAGGACATTTTTCACCAAGGGGAAAGTGCCATTTTTTTGCCAATTTTCGTCTGAGGTGAAAGTTTTCACCCATCCCTATTTCTCAGGGCCACAACAAATCAATGTCCTACAACAAATCAATGTTTCCTCAAGGCTTGTGCCTCTAATAAGTCAAAGTCCTACAAAACAATGTTTCCTCGGGGCTTGGGCCAATAACAAGTCTTACAATTCAGCTTCTACAAAATACTCTATCTTGTCAAGCATCAGTCTGCCCCAGTCACAGCTTCCATCTGGGGGGGGTTCTGTCTCTATCACATTATATACCAATGTCTTATTTTATTTCATTTTTTTTTATTTTATTTTATTAACTCTACCCCCAAATACCAGTCAACAAACCGCCCAAAAAATTCCCTGTTCAATTGATTCTTTCCCCAGACTCCACCCACCAGCACTGGCACCCTCCTCAGACCCCTTTTATACCATGTTTTTTTTAATTTTTATTTGTTTATAACTGTCCCCCACCAGTGCCAGTCAACAACCCCCCCCAAAAAAAAATCCCCTGTTCATCTAATTCTTTCCCCACACTCCACCAGCACAGGCACCCTCATACCCCTTTTATACTATGCCTTTGGGAAATAATATAGCATTTGCTATGAGTTGTGTGTAAATTCAGTGTTCCCACTAATTTCAAGGCAATCAGGCGAAAAAAGCAGAAAAAAACTGCACTTTTTGCTGGAGATTTTCTGGCAACCGAAGTGCCATTATTTGCCAATTTTGGTTTGAGGCGAAAATTTTAGCCCATACCTAAGTATGACATCTTCTGATTAGACAGCCAATCAGGCATTAATCTTATCTATATACTGTGCCTAAGAAGAGAGGTTGTGTGAAAGAAAAGCTCTCTGAAAAGGCCTCTTTTAGGAGAAGTAATCTTTTTTTTCTGAGATTATTTTCAATTAATTTTGTTTCTAAAGCCATAGATAACATTATGTTTCTTTTTTATGGAATTTGGATGAATTTTAAGTTGATTTTTTAACATTTTAAGTTGAGCCCCAGGAACCTTGAGTTTCTTGCCCAAGAAGGCTCACTTCCTTTGGGCCACTTTTTCTACCTTTCACTCCTGGATCTTTTTTCTTGTTTGATTTAATTTTCAGTTTTGGTTGCTGGATGGTGGAAATGTTTGATTTTAGTTTAAGTTTAGTTTCCAATTATTTTGTAAGGGAGACAAGAAAAGACAGCAGCTGTGAGACCCAATAAAGCCCCTGCCAAATTGGTAGTTAATGCTCCTAAGGTGCTGATCTTTGGGGACCATAGTTAGCCTCTCCCTCCAGGGCCAGTCTTCAGTGGTGACACTGGGGTAATACCAACTCCCCATGATATGCCACTCCTGGAAGGGATTGGTTTAATTATAATGCCCATTCAGGACCCTACAGCGGAAAATCCAGGGGAGGATGGTGGAAAAGGGTATGTGGTCATGGAGTAGGGTGACCAAGCAGTCCCAACAGTAATACCTTGGAGAGGACTGCTCCAACTTGGGAGATCCCTCCTTTGACATCATCCACTGACCCACACCTGAGCGTCATGCAAGCTGCATGGGAGGCAGTGGAAAATGTGGAGGAGGCATACAAAGCTTCCAAAGCTCCCCATGTCATTAGTGATACACATCCGTCTGCCACCATTCAGCCAGCTACCCTTGAGTGTGCCCCTAGTACTAGTAAGGAAGCACAAGTTTCAGTTTTGAAGGGTGTACTAGACTTCACTTTAGTGAAACCTAGAAGTGGTGAAAGCAAGATTAATCAGAGGAATATTACCCCCCTACAGAACAATGGGGTCTATAAAGTCCTTCTTGAGAAGGCGCTCAGGGATGGTGGTGAAGCTGCCACAGTCTCAAGCGCTCCTCCTAGAGTCCTGTCATGCCTGCGAAAGAAATAACAGCATTCCTTGAGAACACCCTTGGAGGATTACTATCTGGATCTTTGCAACCTTCAGCTTTCTCAACCCTCCCAGGGACCTGACCATACCATACAGCACATTGCAGACTTTTGCAGAGTGCGGATTTCCCTCTCCTACCTCTGATCTCGGCCTCATTCTCAGAAGATCTGCTCACCTTGGACATGATCTCTCAGGCTATCCAGATGTCTCCCTCTGGCAGCAACCCAGTCCTGATGGCCTAACCCTAACCTACTATAAGTGTTTTTCTTCTCTCCTTCTACCTCATTTGCACAATTTGTTCTACTGTATCCTTTTGGGGAAACTTTGGCCTCCACATTGCTTAACAGCACACATCATGATGATCCACAAGCCAGGTAAAGATAAAACCCTCTGTAGTAGCTATTAGGCCAATTTCTCTGCTAAATAATGCCATCAGACTTTTCACAAAATGTATAGCCTACAGGCTCAAATGTTTACTGCCTCAAACCACAGGTCCTGATTAATTTTTTTTTATAACCAGCTGTGAGACAAAAGACAACATCATCAAGGCAGCTGCATTGATCCGAGCTGCTTCCTCTGGAGGCACTCCCACCTTACTCCTTTCTCTTGATGCCGAGAAGGAATTTAACAGGGTAGATTAGGACTATATGTCTTGTGTTCTGAGGTGGATCGTCATTGGGCCGCAATTTACTCCTGCTGCTTTTTCACTTTTTTCTCCACCCCATCAGCTTGTGTCTCTGCAAATGGAGTTCTATTGGAGCCGTTTCTAATCTGGAACAGTACTTAGCAGGACACCGGAGGCTCTATCTCCGGGGTTCAGTCTGGGTCTAGGGAGGCAAAATTCTTCTGCTTTGCTGTCAAGGTTTTAGTTTTTCTTTGTTCCCTCAAACATTCTCTCCCTACCCTAGTCCCTCTTTTATCACAATACAGTGCAATCTCTCGAATAAATCTAAATCTGAGATCTTGAATGCTAATGTTTTGGATTGCAAAAGGCAGGCCATACAAATTGAGTTTCCATTACCTTGGAGCGATACTCAGATTAAATATTTATATTATGTATATTATTAATATCCCTCCTGATTGATGCTAATCTTCCTGAACTGGCAGAGTTAATCTCATAAAAATGGTGATTATCCCATTTTTATCCTGAGATCCCTGCCCATCCCTCTTCACATTAGACATTTTCGGTCCCTGCAACACCTAGTAACTACTTTTATTTGGCAAAACTAAAAACCCAGGGTTGGACACTTCACTCTCATCCGCCCTCTGGATCTGGGGGGTCTGAGTGGGCTGGATTCTATTACAGGTGCTAATTTTATCACTGCTTTTATCTCCAATTTTCCCCATAGACTTCAAAAAGAAAATGTTTGATAAAACGAGTGTTAACATTTGGCACCTGCAATAGAATCTAGCCCATAGTCTCTATTATTACTGCACATCATTTTATCTAATAATCGATTTCTGTCAGGACTCCCCTTCATTGGATTGGATTGATCTACGCCAAACCTATTTTCCATTGTTTCAATTTACCTAACTCCTTTGTGCTTGTCCTCAGAATATCAGAAAGATTGACATTCTTATCTAATCATGGGACATCTCCTTGATGTTTGGTGGAAATGTAATTCACTTTTTAATCTCTCCCCCTTCCCCTCCCCACTGTACTCCACCATTGGCAATCCAGATTTGCCCCCAGTTATTCACAGAAATGTATTCAAACACTGGATCTCTCAGAGTCTGGTGGATATAGACCACTTAATTCCTGATAATCATCTCCCCCCTTTTACAGAGCTTCTGCACTTTCATAGCCTGCCACCCTCCAAATTGTGGAGGTACTGACAGGTTCACCATCTGTTGCACTCATTCTCCCCACGAGGCTACATGCACTGTTCCTTTATATACTTCAAATCTCTGTTAACGCTCTCTGACCCACCTCGACATCTCATGTCCAAGCTTTATTGTTTCTTTTGTCATCTCCCTGACCCGACCCCCTCCCCTCACAGGCATTCTTGGGAGTGCAATTTAAACATTCATATATGGGATCACCAACGGTTCCCTCCTTTCAAAATGAATAGCATGTGGGTCTCCAATATAAACCTGAGAGAAACCAACTACAAGCTTTTGACCCTTTGGTTTAGGACTCCTCTAAGTATGGTCCTCTCACGTCTGATACCTGCTGGAGGTGAGGTCCAGGAAATGGATCACATTTATTACTCAAGGAAGAGCTTCCCATTTTACTACAGACCTTGGACTCTGGTTTGATTTTGAAGGAATACTCCATCCCTGCATTGTGCCGGGCTTTAAATTTTAACTAACTTTAACTGACTGTGCAATGAGGATAGGTGCTCCTGATGGGTAATGGGATGTATTCATCTGCTTGCTTAGGAACTATGACTCTGTAGCCGACCATCTCTGCCACTTCCCCCTCTTCTTAATCCCTTCCTATCTCCTCTGCTCTATTTCATATCCTGACCTAGGTCTACTTTCTTCTCCTCCCACTGCTGCTGGTTGCATACCAGGTCCATCACAGTACAGGCTTTTCCCCCAACTGGTTGTCCTGGGCAGGCAGGCCCCTTCTCTTGCATGATGCCAGGGTGGGTTACTCTCAATTGATGGATGAATTATATTTAAAATTATTTAACCCAAGTTCATGTTTTGGTGTCCTTTTAAGTTGTGACACATGAAGCTGGGGAACTGTAAATTTCAATGAAATGTGAGTGCAGATAAAAATATAATTTACTGAATATATTTAGGAAAGTGACACAATATACTTGTACTCTTAATAAATCAGTGTCTCACCACATGCCTGGTTTATAGCTTGCCAAGCAATGCCACAACAACTACTGTGAAAGGTACAACACAGAAAAAACATTAAGGGACAAAACACCATACAAACATGTCTTAATTTTCCTTAACCCTTTGAGTGCCAGAGGGGTATGGAATGCATTGCTTTCCAATGCATTCCATACCCCTCTGGCACTCAAAGGGTTAATATATATTGGCAAAAACATCAAAAACTAAGCAGTATTGTTGCTTTTTAAATTAATATATGATTACCCTGAAATACATTATGATTCTTGATATTCTTGACACCCTTGTTAAAGTAGAGTAACAGTTGGTGTGAAGGAATAAACTATGAAGATAAGGATGTAAACATAACTGTCATTTGGAAGCTCCTGACCTTTAATCCAAATACAGTTTAATACTAATATGTATTTTCCAAGAAAAGGGAACCACAACTTTCAGCCACATTCTACCACGCCACCCACACATAAACACATCTCTCTCTTTTGTAACACTCACATGGCAATTGCGGACATTTGTGACATTTGTTCTGTCCCCATGCTGTTCCCACGCTGCCACAGCAGTCCTCCTCCTTGGTGAGTCCAGGCAGAGGATTAGTGCTGCACTGTAATATGAAGAGATAATAAGTGACACAAAGAAACACCAGGAGAATAAAGTTACACATAGTCAAAATACAAAGAAAATATATACAAGACAGAGAAAAAAGACAAACATTTATGGAGAAGCACAAAAAATGGAAACTGGAAACATTAGCTATATGGTTGTTGCCCTTAACAGACCCAATGCCACTCATATATTTGGTGTATTGCTAAGAGTAGGTACACTCCATGTCTAGATATATTACATATATAGAACAAAACAAAGAATATGCTAGAGTAGAATGTTGAACTAGCTTGATTAACGCTACTCAGCGTAAAGTAGTCTTGTTCAGTCTCAAAAAAAAAAACTAAATTGGATTAGTCAGTAGCAATTTTCATATATAATCTTTAATGAGAATTTACATATAAGACAAACTACTATTATTGACATGCTTGACATGTACCACATGTGTAAAAACACTGGAGTTCCTATCTTAACCAATTTGTTTTGACAGGTTTTTGGTATTGACTTTGTACTAGCAAGTTCTTAAGATTCTTGCTTCTTCTTGGAGTTGGACCTACAGCTGTACATGATTCAAGATCTTTTGTTAGTAGACACCAATTGAGAATGCACATTTTCTTATATTGGTTGTTAAATGTTCCAGTCAGACTTATTTCTTGTTGTTGTTTCTGAACCTGCCTAGATTGTTTAAGTAGTTCACCTCGACTGGATAAGAGTGCCCTTTTGGTAGGCTTTTAAGATTTTTTTTTAATACCCCCTATCTTTGAATCTTATTCTTAAATTTGCTGCCTCTCACTTTGGGCTAGATTTAAAGGCAGCCGTTAGCCAAAAAAAAGACTAACGGGTGTCTTAACACGTAGTAGGCCATTCAAAGGACCATGTAATGAACTGCTAACGGCAGTTCATCCAGTGTACCAGCCGCTACACTAACGTGTGTTTTGGCCCACAGAAACAAAAAAAACGTTCCACTTTGCCATTCAATAGACTGCGTTAGCTGAAAAAGATCCAAAGAGGGACTCATCAACGCCTAAAATTTAAGACCCAGTTTGTTTGGCCGTAGAGTCCCTCATCGGATCTTTTGCCAGCTAACGCAGATGTTAAGTGGCAAAAGAAACAAACAAAGTCCTTTTGAAGAAAAGTCCATTTGTACAGACCCAGAAGGCAGATATATATTTGTTAAAGGTAATATAGGTGATTTGAAAATTACCCTATCCAATATTTATGCACCTAGTTCTAACCAAGTACCTTATATCTCTGATTCCCTTACCGATTTAGATCTATTTCAAGGATTGGTAATTTTTGGGAGAGACTTCAACTCTCCTATTGACCCGACCCTGGACTGCTCATCAGGTAGATCACATTTATCACCTTTTCATTTTAGATAACTTAAATCTATATTGCATAAACATAACTTACTAGATCCATGGCAGCTTCTTCATCTGTCAGAAAGAAATTACACTTGCTACTCCCATGTACATAAATTGTATACTAGGATTGATCATTTGCTCATCAACCAGTCTTATATACAAAATGTGGTATCTTTAAAGATCCATCCTATCATATGGTCTGATCATTCGACTACAGAAAGTATTTCTTTGCCCTTACTTGTACCTAATTCCTTTTCTTGGCGCCTAAATTCTGTTTTATTAAATGACCTTACGGTAACCTGTTGACCATATCTTTTAATGCCCTACCTTATCTAATTCACCAACACCCCACATATTCTGAGGCTCATATTACAGTTATTCATAAGGAGGGAAAATATACTAAACTTTGTACAAGTCATAGACTGATATCTTTATTGAATATTGATATCAAAATTTATGTTAAAATCTTAGCAGATAGAATGAAACCTCTAATTCCCCTCCTAATACAGGGAGACCAAGTAGGCTTTGTCTCTGGACGTGAGGCTAAAGATAACACTATGAGAATAGTTAGTTTGATAGATTATGCAACTTCAAAAGATATTAAATCCCTTCTGCTCACAATAGATGCTGAAAAAGCATTTGACAGAGTAGATTGGTATTTTTTAGAATCGACACTCCGTCATATAGGGTTTAACAATAAATTCTGTAATTATTTCAAAGTGTTATACACGAATTCTAGCACTAGAGTTAAAGTAAATAACTATCTCTCTCAACCCTTTAGTTTAAACAATGGCACCAGGCAGGGATGTCCACTATCCCCTCTCCTCTTTGTTTTAATTATGGAAACCCTAGCCAATAGAATTAGGAAGAACCATAATATTTGTGGCATTGATACCAGCAGGAATACAAAATCAGTCTCTCTGCAGATAATATCATATTCTCAATATCTGAAGCGGAACTCTCTGTAACGGTTTTTAGGACACTCAGACCAGTTGGTAAAATCAAACACAGTTTTATTAAATAAAAATAATGCAAACGATCGCCCTCTGCAGGCAACAGGAATAATAACTCTATATGGACAGATATAACCCAAAAGGCCCAATACACAGAATCAGGGTAACACACACTACAGAACAGATAATGGCAATATAGACACAAATAGGTTAAATGCAAAAGTCAGTCCATCTCAGCTGTGGGGTTTGGTACGCCCAAGGTGGTGATAGGAGGTGCTGTGTAGATGTAGACAACACAGAGTTCTTAAGGTAATAATGCTGTAAGCAATCTATGACCAGTAGTAGATTCAGCAGAACAGTTACCCAAATAGCCCCCGCGGGCGTACCCAATGAGACAACTGATTCTGCAAGTGCGAGAGTCGGTAACCCCCACGGGCGTAATCTCAACCTAGCCTGAAATGCAAGAGCTGGCAACGAGCCCCCACGGGCGTATAACCGGAGGCCAACAGCAAGCGGTAGTTAAGCCAATAGCCCCCACGGAAGTATACCAACGGGAACCTGTCAGAGCTTTGAGTCTGCCCTTTGCTGCTATACTGAGCCACAAGCCACAATGGAGTCCACCGGTAAACCAACGTAAGACCAAAAGCCAATGGCGCCCTACCGGACCAACTTAAAGTGACTACTCTGCAGTTGTATCGTATGAGTCGCCGTCCACACAAGCGGCCGACTCAGCAGACGTAGCACAACGGGTTAAGGCTCTATACTGGGGAATGAAGGCTCTGAAGGAGTGAGGCAGCACTGCAAGGGTTAAAATGCACGTTTAACAACAGAAGGCTCAGTATGGTGTAGTAACTCTGTAAGCGTACGGAGGCTCAGTGAAGGAAGCACAGCTCTGCAAATCAGCACGTAACTCTGCATTGGACTGAGGCAACACAAGGGTGAAGTGGTCACACGGCACCTGGGCAAACAGCGACAGCAGCAGTAAGAATGTTGCGGCGGCGACAACAGGAACTGGCAGGTCGGTGGAGCAGGCCGGTAGTCGATCACGGAGCAGGAAGTCAGCCAGGCCGGGTCGTAGCACGTAGGAGGTTCTCAGACAAGCTGGGCCAAACACGAGCAGGAACGTCAGCCAAGCGGGGTCAGGTAATGGAGGTGGTTCGCAGACAAGCCGAGTCAATCACGATCAGGAACACTGGAGCGTAGTCAGATCAGGCCAAATCGGTACACAGGAATCCGGAACACAGCAACAGCAAAACTGGCTCAGAAACACCACGAAAGGGCATCTGACAGGTATCATGGCCAGGCATAAAAAGGTCACCAGGGGCGGGCCAAACCAACTTGGCGAATCAGAGTGTACCACAAACGAGAGTGACAGGAGGATCACAGGCACTGTGATACTCTCCCTTCCTCAGATTGTACAGGAGTTAAATTTGTTTGGTGCAGTTTCAAATTTTAAACCAAATCTAATAATAAATCTGAAATTCTAAATATCAATATTTCTGTTGATCGTGAGATTTCGCTAAAATCTTCTACTCCTTTTAGATGGACAACTGAATACATTAAATACTTAGGTATCCAATTGACTCCAAAGATTTCCAACCTTTTCCACTACAACTATAAACCATTAAAAGATAAGATTCAGAAGGAAGTTTTATCATGGTCAACCTTGCCAATATCCTGGATAGGCAGGATTATTCTGATCAAAATGTCTATCCTACCAAAAATTTTATACTTATTCCAAACGATCCCTATACATTTGTCTAATGTCTATTCAGACAATTTTTAATTGTTTTATTTGGAATAGAAAGCCACCCCGATTAAGATTCTCACATATTACTCATAATAAAAGAAGAGGAGGTTTGGGAGTCCCTGATGTAATTAGATATTATAGGTCTATTCAACTATTAAATATAGTGTCCACGTTTCAGATAAATTTTGATAAGAGATGGATTCAACTACTTAGAGACACAGGAAACATAAATAGATTATCTTCTATTCTGTGGACTCAATCTATATTCAAACGTATTTTTTTATAAATTGCCATTACTTGTGAAATCCTTGCTATATACATGGCAATATGTTAGACACCTTGCACGAATCTCCTCTTTCCCCTTCTCACCTTTACAATCAATTAATGATCTGCCTCTTCACTCACTAGAAATAGATGATCTACAAATAGATCGCTGGAAACAAAATGGGGACTTGCTTTTTTATCACTTATCTGAAAATAGTAGATTAAAACCATTTACAATTCTACAAAATGAATTGGGACTACACTCAAACGATGAGATTTCAAATGATAAAATTATTTGTTACATATCTAGTCACATGGACCCCTGATATACTTTTTAGAAAACCTACTGATTTTGAGAACTTATGTCTTAAATCAACTAATATCTCTTACGGAATCTCAATAATCTACAAACTACTACCTGATAGAGATCCCCTTTATACATCTCAAAAATCCCAATTGTAAAAGGAACTGCAAATACAAATATCTTCAGATGATTAGCTTCAGATTTTAAGTAATTCAGTATATGCTTCTACCAATATAATGATTGTTGAAACTAACTACAAACGTGCAACAAGATGGTATAGAACACCAGAGGTTTTATGCAAAATGTACCATTCTATATATCAGATGTGCTGGAGGTGTAATAATGGAATAGGCAACATGTTACACGTATGGTGGTCCTGTCCCAAAATCCAGATATTCTGGCAACAAATACTTTCTTCAATAAAACGTATTACCCAAATACATATACCAGACCAACATGTGTTTACCCTTCTTAACTTATCCTCTAGGAAATGATCTGACTCTCAAGGTCTGCGTTGTCTAATTAAACATCTAATAAATGCCGCAAAACAATGCATACCTGTTTTTTGGAAAACACAGACCACCCCTTCTGTGCTAGAAAGGGAATGTAGAGTTAGCCACATAATGATTATGGAAATGCTCATACATAGATCTGCAAAAGGAAAGGACGAATTTATGGGAACCTGGAGACCATGGATTAATTATACATCTCAGCGTTGATTTACAAGTATTAATATTTTGCTTACTAAATACAGAATTTCAGATGATATTATACAATTCTACATGAGCGTGGTTAAATGGGTTTGTAATCCTCAGCTTTACATTCTCCTTATCATCTTGATACTTGACATTTACATTTTCTTGACATTCTCCTCTTTCCCTTTCTTCTCTTTTTTCTTTTCTTTGTTCTTTACTTCTCATTACATATATTCCCTTTCTCAAAATACATGATGACCTAAAAGATACTGTATATCTCCTGTCATTATTTTTTCCATATTTATATACAATACGTGTTTTTCCATTTCTTATTCTTATGTATGAATTCATAGTATTGTATAAGACTCATGTATCTTTGAACTGTTATTTTGTTTTAAAATTCAATAAAAAAAAAATGTAACATAATGGCCAACGTTTTCTAGCAGCAATGACTGATGCACCAACAAATTGAAACCCATAGCCAATTCCAAGACCCCAAAGTATCAAATATTTTCAAATAAACCTATATATACCCAAAAATAACATTCACACCTTTCTGTGTTTCGAGTTTTGGAAAGCTAGAGCACAGGACCCAGGAGCGGAGGTTAGTGCTAGAGAGAGAGAGAGGTGCTTATACTTAAATATACACGTATCAAACTTTTGCACATATTACATACACCCATAAAAACTCAAACACATACACACACACAGCCTATTTTTTATAACACTTTACACATATTTTAAACTTTTTTTATTCAGTGAGAATCTGTGAGTGACAGAAAGTGAGTGGGATCGAGTGTGCCTGCGAGGGCCTGTGTGAGTGGGTGAGTGATGGTGAGGAGAGGAGGAGAGGAAAGAGGGATGGGGAGAGTATTGGAGGAGAAAGGAGAGCAGGGCATCCCTGGGCAGAGTAGGAGTGGTAGAAGGAAATCCGCGGGCCGGAGGGGGACCCGGCCTAGAAGAGCAGGCACATGGAGGGCAGGGACAGAGCCTTGATTGGGACAGAGCAGACAGGATATTGTGGCCACAGCTCTGACACCTCGTACGCCAGAGCTGAGGAGGAGAGGCTCAGGGATCACTGCTATATGGAAGAGGAGAACAGGGCCCTCATGGAGGCTGTCTTGGAGAGGGAGAGCATCCTCTTTATGAGGGAGAGGGTCCCTGACCTTGCTGCAAGGAGGAAGGCCGCCTGGAATCAGATCTGCAGCAGAGTGAATTTGGTGGCCACATATAGACGGGACGTGGACTCCATCAAGAAGAGATGGGGCAACTGTAAAAGGGTGGTGAAGAAAAAGATGGGGGATGCCGCCCTGTACACCTGAGGTGCCGGAGGTAGTCCCCCTGCCCACTTCATCTATAACAGCTGGGAGGAGATGCTGCAGCATAATATGTCGGCCACAGCTGTTGATGGGGTCCCTGGAGGATCGGACACTGGGGAAGAGAGGAGCCTCCACACTACCGGTAAATGCATCATCACATAACCACACACCACATCAACCGACACAACCTCCACACACAAACACAGTCACACCTCAACACATGCCCACCATTCATCCACATAACTGCACCAACACAGCACCCTGAAGGTTAAAAATAGGACACAACACAAGCACAAATGCGAAGGTTTGACCAGGCCCAAACATGTCCAAGTTCCAGTTCAACCCTCTTGTTGTGCTGATCACACACAATCCACACAAACCATGCTTCAAATAATGTTGTCTGTTAAACATCAATACTGTTCCTCCACAGTGTCACCCATGTACCCACAGGGAAGTCAGCACATAACTCCTAGAGTGCTAGAGGGATAATCATCGCATCACTCAACAATGCCTTGGTAACCCCTCCGGTACTCAAAGGGTTAACCGACAACCAAGATAAGTCGACAGGGTTACGATTAAATGCAGTGACACGGGACATTCATTAAGCAGTGAAAAAGAGACGATGGAGTAAAGTAACCCTTTCATACCATCACTTCACCAATTCCCATGTTAGTCTTTGTAGAAAAGTCAAAAACATGTTTCAAGTTTTGAACATCCCAATGTACTCCATAGAAAAACACTGCACATGGAGAAATGATATCAGTGGAGAAGTCACTTCATCTCCACTTCAGAAACAAAACAAAAAGAGAAGGGCGCAGACCCTCTAAGAGCAAATCTGTATATATATCAGGATAAATATACCCCCTTATATGTATGTGCTCACCAGAACCTCGATTGACAGCAGCATATCTGGGATCAGATACTCAAAGCTTCATCCGTTTTGAATTAGCACTCTTAGCAGTTTGGAAGTGTTTAAAAATAAGTTTTATTTTATAAAAATTCGATTATTAATAATATAGTTAAAAATTGCCACCCCGACGCGTTTCGTATCAATAGGATACTTTCTCAAGGGTAAAATAGTAATATACAGTTTTATAAATGAAATTAAACATTACCTTTATAGATGTTATCCCAAATTCACTCTGTGCGAATAGCGTGTACAGATGACACGTGGTTGTGATTACATTCGGTTTCCCCCTTCACTTCCTGCTGAGTATCGGAACTAGTGGCTTAGTTGCAAGCTTGCGCTTCAATCATGGAACGCACGCTCGGTATAGGTTGCTAAGTAATGAGAGACTTACTCCGTCTATTGCACCAAGTCCTTCCCACTCAACCTCGAGCCTGCGCATCAATCCTGGAACGCACGCTCGCTTCAAATTGCTAAGCAACATAGAAAGCTCTCATTATTCTATTACTCCAGATTCTCCTTTGCCCATGTTATTACAGTCACTGGTAAAGTTCCAAAATACAAAGCAGGAAGATCAGTCCCCCCATCTATGAAATAGAGGAAAAAGTTAAATAACATATTAGGTTATAAGACTATTATTATGCTATATGACCTCCCATAGAAGAAAGATTAAATATCATATTTAATTATTGAACTGTTAATTTCTTATTTTCCTATTAGGGAATAAGAGATAAAAGAAGGAAACCATTATATACATATAAAAATTCTTATAAATTATCTCACCTCAGTTATTTAACGTTACTTATTCATTCAGATATTGAATCTGGGAAAACATAATTACAATTTGCATGCCATTAAGTAAAATACAAATATTCCACATCACTTCTATATAATATTTCCTAATTCTTATTATCTACAGGATTAATGGCACTTACTTTAATTGGCCTTATTAATTTTAATTGAAGCGAGCGTGCGTTCCAGGATTGATGCGCAGGCTCGAGGTTGAGTGGGAAGGACTTGGTGCAATAGACGGGGTAAGTCTCTCGTTACTTAGCAACCTATACCGAGCGTGCGTTCCATGATTGAAGCGCAAGCTTGCAACTAAGCCACTAGTTCTGATACTCAGCAGGAAGTGAAGGGGGAAACCGGATGTAATCACAACCACGTGTCATCTGTACACGCTATTCGCACAGAGTGAATTTGGGATAACATCTATAAAGGTAATGTTTAATTTCATTTATAAAACTGTATATTACTGTTTTACCCTTGAGAAAGTATCCTATTGATACGAAACGCGTCGGGGTGACAATTTTTAATTATATTATTAATAATCGAATTTTTATAAAATAAAACTTATTTTTAAACACTTCCAAACTGCTAAGAGTGCTAATTCAAAACGGATGAAGCTTCGAGTATCTGATCCCAGATATGCTGCTGTCAATCGAGGTTCTGGTGAGCACATACATATAAGGGGGTATATTTATCCTGATATATATACAGATTTTCTCTTAGAGGGTCTGCGCCCTTCTCTTTTTGTTTTGTTTCTGTAGAGTTGTTTCTGCAGAGAAGTATTCACTTTCCACCGGTGGATTTTGAAGGAGCAGCGACCAATAAGAGAATTAAAAAGAAAGTGGATTGCCACTCGTTTGGAAATTAAGGAGATCTCTGGGCAAATCAGAAAAGGATTAGCACTCTATGGAATTTGAAATTGACTAAATATAACTGTGGTTGAACTCTCTCAAAATAATTCTTCTTTGGACATGGTTTTTTGATATAAAAGATATTTGTTTTTTAGACAATCTGTGGTCAATATTACATAGAGTTTAGAATAGCGCCATAACATTAAGTTGGTTGTTTCATCTCCACTTCATCAGGTCCTCATCACCGCTGAGTACAGTGCACATAGTACTTAAGGCAGTTCTCCACATCCAACAAATGGAGATCTCTTGTGTGGATGAAGGACAAAAGGAAGGCACAATGATCTCTTGATCAGAGACAACCTTGGGTATGAAATCCTTTGAGGTACAAAGTACAACCTTGTACTGTTGAATGAACAAGAAAGAAGGTTTGCAAGCCAGAAGTTGCAACTAGGGTGGACAAAAGGTCCCACTTTAAAAACAGCGATTAAAATCTTTGTATTTTTTGTCCATTGGCAAAAATTCCTTTCGATTTTTTCAATGGCTAGAAAGTTTTCGCCCATTGATTAATATGTTTTTTGCCTTTCTGCTATAAAAAGTGACATTTTCCAGGAAGTGAAACACAATAGAAGCAGCTACAGATTGAGACAGACATGCTATGCTGTTCTGCTGTGATCTTTATAGCAAAATTGAGGCAGGAGAGGCTCTTAGTGACTGCTATCACTATGAGCAAGTTTAAACATAATAAAAGGAGGAACTGGAAGGACCATTATGTGTCCACTGAGTCTGAGGAGGTGACTAGGGATGGACGGAAAATTTTGCCTCAAACTGAAATCGGTGAATAATGGCACTTCCTGCTTGGCGAATAATTTCCCTCGAAAAGTGGCGGTTTTCTGCTTTTATCCACCTCGCTCATTCCATTGAAATCAATGGGAACATTGAATTTCTACACAACACATAGCAAATATTTTTTATTTTCCAAAGGCATAGTATAAAAGGGGCATGAGGGTGCCTGTGGTGGCAGGGTGTGGGGAAAGAATCAGTTGAACAGGGAATGTTTTTGAGGGGGGCTTGTTTACTGGGATTGGGGGGCAGTTAATACAAAATAGTTTTGTAAAGTTATAGACACACATAAGTTGCCACTGGGGTGGACTGATACTTGACTTGTTAGAGTATTTTGATTTGTTAAATTTGTTGTTAGAAGTCCAAGCCCTGAGTAAACATTGATTTGTAGGACTTAAGCTTGTTAGAAACAAACCCCCCAAAAACTGTTTTTTTTTTATTGTAGGACTATGGTTTTTTTATTATTTTGTTTTGTATTTTTTTTTTTAAAGCACAAGCTCTGAGAAATTGAATTCCTTGCTGGCCTAGAGCCAGCAGGTGATGTCCTGTTGGTCAGTGGCCACTGGCCATTGTCAAATGTCTTGATGTAGATGCAGAATTTGCAACTGCTGCTGCTGAGTTGTTTAAGCAGCAAGGCGATTAGGCAGCTGAAAAGGTATGGTATCAACAACAGCAGTAACATGGTTTATGGATGATGAAGGTTCCACTTGACAGGACTATCTCCAGTGATGCTTCTGAGCAGTAGCCCCCAGTCTATGTGGAAAAAAGAAGTTGGCCAATAATTCTTCTCCACCTGCCCCTCCTCCACAATCATGGCTGTGTTATTATTAGAATAGATTTTTTTCTTTGAGAGCAGAAACTTTGCCTCTCATCAGGATCTGCAATGTGCACAGTGTGTGTGCATGTGTAAATAACACCTGGGGCACAAATGTAACCAAACACCATGACACAAGAGCCCAAATACTGCTGCTGTCTCTAAACCCCTTGTCCAGACCCCGCTAAGGACACATGACAACTTGCTGACAGTTTAATAGTAATGATGAACCCTCCCTTCCAGCATCTTAGCATATTCTGCGGAATGGATTCTGCTCAGATGCAGTTTGATGCCCTGTATGCAATTCTCCTCCACCACACTGGCATGTGCGGTCAGTGCACCACACAGTGTGCAATGGGTGGAGACAAGCTGCCATATCCTAACATCAACAGAGTGGCGGGGGAGGTAACGATGAACAAGGTGGATTGGCAGAAGATGTAGTTACCCTAGAGGAAGAAGGTGCCTCTTGTTGCCTTTCTGGAGAGTCAGGGGGTACAGCAACAGTGGTGCTTGATTTCTGAGGTGAGTGTTTGGCTTTAACATGTTTGACATAAATGTCATGGTGTCTGCTTTTCAAGTGTGATATCAGGGAGGTTGTGCCAAGGCGCGTTCCCTCCTTTCCCCTTCTCACTGACTTGTCACAAATTGTGCACAGTGCCTTTGGTGATGACTGCACTGTGCCTGCCCCAAGAGAAAAATAGTCTCACACCCATGCCTTCAGAGGATACTGAACAGATGGAGAAGAATTGCCTCTTTCTTCTTGTCCTCCACATTCCCCTTCACTGTCTATGCTGGCAGCGGATGATGTTGCTGCTGTTGCTGCTACTGCCGTAGAATCAGCACTGCAACTAGGACCAGGAGTATTGCTACTGCTGGCTAGTGGAACCTCTCCTAGTCCTGCATCACTTGTTGATGACCCCATTCCCACTGTGACCATTAGCTCATTGCAAGTGGTGGTGGTGGTGATGCCCATCCTCATCCCTGTCTCTCATCCCTTCTCAGTTTCTGCTAAAAAGACCATCAATGTCTCTTAAACCCAAGTTTCTAGACCATCATCATCACCACCACCACTAGTCCCTATGTGCTGCTGCTCTAATACAGACATCTCACTGCTGCTTGGAGAAGGTGACGAGCAATGTGACAGAGGGTCCCCTAATGACACACTTGCCACTTCTTGGTGACGTGAAGAAGGCAGACTTTCAGCAGTAGCAGCAGGCACAGGCAGCTGATCTGTGCTCCATCTTGTGTTGGTGGTATTAATTCTGTGCCTGCTCACCCCCTACACCAGTTCTGTCCTCTTCAGGATCATGTTCCACTTGGACACTGTAGTGAAGGGAATGGGAGGAGGACTCCCAGAGCCAGAGGAATGGTGTGGGCTCCCTTGACCGCTAGTCTGGACGCGCTCAAATGCATCCCCTACCACTCCCCTAATAATAGTCTCACTGGCTGCTTCACCATTACTGGTGCTACTAACAACACAAAATACATCAAGTTCAGCTGCATAGATTTCCTCCTCACAGTCACTCGTAATATGATGCATCTGATTACCTCCTCCTCCTTCACTCCTAACAGTAACCAGCTGCTGGACCTTCTTAGTACTAATACTAGCACTGGCAGGACTGCTTGGGGATGGCAACTGTGACTTAGGGTCCCCTACTGTCACACTTGGCATCATCTTTTCCTTCCCCCATCCTGACTATTACAAGACATACTAGTAGCAGCTTCAGCACTGGTGGCAGCAGGTTCAGCACTGGCAGCAGGCACAGCACTGGTGGCACTGGCAACAGGAAGCAATATATAGCGACTCTATCCTATATGTCTTATTGTTGTAAATTCACCATGACTCCAACAACACAAATGGCGTACAGAAAAATTCATATGCTAGGCAAAGATGATGGGCTAGACTATTGAGTGGGTGCCAGGTGGGCGCCTCTCTAATCGCTCCCAATGTGCAAATAAAATATAGAAAAATTCCTGCACTCCAATACAAAAAGTCAAAAGCCCAGTTTCTTAAAACATTAAACTTTATTCATAGAAAAAAAAAGTACCTCCAATCTTCTGGCCGTGTAATAAGACAGTGGGAGACTTATATCTCATAGGCACTTCAGCTAGATGGCTGTCAACATATCAAACAGATCCACGCGTTTCACACACAAAGCGCTTACTCATGATCCTTGGATAATAAGTCTCCCATTGTCTTATTACACAACCAGAAGACTGGAGGTACTTTTTTATTCTATGAATAAAGTTTAATGTTTTAAGAAACCGGGCTTTTGACTTTTTGTATTGGAGTGCAGGAATTTTTCTATATTTTACTGGCAACAGGGGCAGCACACCTGACAGAATTCACAGTACTAGTGGCAGCAGGCACAGCACTGATTGCAACATGGGCAGCATGTCTGACAGCAGACACAGCACTAGTGGCATCAGGGGCAACAATGGTGGCAGCAGGGGCACACGCCTAGCAGCAGGCACAGGCAGCTGACCTATCCTGCTCTCACTAGTACTACCCTTTTCTCCCTTCCTTCCCATTCCCTTTTCTCCCTCCCTTCCCAGTTTAGGGAGACTGGACAGCATTGGTTCAGTAGTGCTCACTTCCTCCTCCCCCTCAGACCCAGTGGACACATAAAGGTCCTTCCAGTTCCTCCTTTTAATATTTTTAAACCTACTCATAGTGATAGCAGTTACTATGAGCCTATTCTGCTTTAATTTTTTCCTAAAGGTCACAGCAGAATAGCATTTTTAAAGTGAAAAGGAGAAAACAACGTTAATCAAATTTGTCCAATGGGAGAAAAATGCAAAAATTTTAATCGCGTAAAAGCAGAGAACAATGTGGTTTTCGCGGATTTCTCTCGGGAACAAGGTAAGAGATTTCGCCCACCCATAGAGGTGACCACTACAGACACAATGTTAGCCAGTCCTCCTAATTACCCCCAGGGATCTTGGGGAAATTAATATCAAGGGAGGAAGAAGAAGGTAGTAGTGAGAGCAGGACAGATCAGCTGCCTGTACCTGTTGCCAAACATGCTGCTCCTGCTGACATCAGTGCTGTGCCTGCTGTCAGACTTGCTCCTCCTGCTGCCACCAGTGCTGTGCCTACTGTCAAATGTGCTGTGCCTGCTGTCAGGAAAAACGTAGGTTCTACAAAGCGCCTAGTACCAGTGGAGTAAGTTATCTTTGATACTGTTGAATGCTGCTGTCTTCAATGTGGGTCTCACAATACACCACCCACGTCACTTAGCATAAAACTGAGTAAAAGAAAAAAGAAAAAGAAAACAGCGCAAACAGTATCCTCTAAGCGTAGTATCTTCAAATATATGGACAATATCCCACTTTTCCCCTTTGTAGTTCACTCACATGAAACAGAGGCTTCACCTGCCTCTCAGTGTATACACCTGTACCGGATGTTCTTTTTCTCACTCCAGGTCTATGACACCGCTCCACACATGAATGCACCCTGTATGGTTGTTAGTGTTGTTCCTTTGTTATTGTCCACATATACAAAGTAAACATGTGAACTCACCACTCTATATAGAGTGCCTGGGAACCTTATAATGGTGCCTAAGCATACAAGTATAATTCTTCTGAGTGTATGGGGAAAGGGACTTACACCATATAAGGTGTATATATAAAGAATAAAAAATAAAAAATATAGACTCTTTATTATATATGAATAAAAACTCTAGTAAAAATAGAATGGTCTCAAAAGACAACACCAAGAAGAAAATGCACAAAAAATATCTCCAATTTTCATTTATAAAATCATAAACTAAACTCCAAAAAAGTTCTATTAATACTATGATTCAAAGAAAAAAATTCCTCTCAGTACCTTAGCTCAACGCGTTTCGTGACATATAATAAGTATCACTTCATCAGGAGCTAATAGTGTATTCTTACCTCGTGCAGTGGCGCTTTATATATAAAATATCCCAGTGATAGAAACTCTCCATGCCTCAATTGGTCTGAAACGCTGTCCACCTCCAATGACGCATACCGGAAGTGTAACATATGACATCTGCGTTCCACACGTGGAACGCACCGTACGGAGCCGTCCTACCCTCTCCATGCCGGGCCGACATGGGAAAAAAACGTGTATATCGGAGCAATATGGGACACAAACAATAATACCACAAAAACATCCGCCAGGCTAAATAAGCCGGTGGATGATCGGCAAATGTAGTGTCCCATTTGCTCACTCACCACAAGCGTCCCCACTGGTGCCCAGCATAAAGTAAAAAGATAGCGGGGCATCTCCCCATTAGGGCGGTCACGTGCCAGAATCAGAGCCACATAAAGCGTATTCCTCCACACGTTGGGCTTCATTGAAATATCACAGGAAAAATATTTTACCATTGCACTATGTCTACAGTACATATTCCTATAGTGAGAAAAAAATAAAAAAAAAATATATATATATATATAAATATATACATATATAATTATATAAATAAAAATATGAAAAATAAATAAAAAGAATATATCTTAAAAGTAGATATGCAGATATCAAGACATAAGATAAAAGGAGGGTTGAGAGAAAAAAAAAAAAAAAAAAAAACAACAATATATATATATATATATATATATATATATATATATATATATATATACCTGCATCCACATGTATGTAGCCATACATTTAAAATTCATTAATTGGCAACCCCTTCCTCTCTATAATACCTATTAAAATGAAATATCAAAAGATATAATATAATAAAAATATATATAAAAATTGACATCTCTATTATATTAAAACTTACTAATCTACCCTTACCCTTCCTTCCTCATCCCTTACTATATACTACCCTAAATCACTTTCCCTGGTTGCCAATATAATAGTATATTAATCCTACTTAAAATCAATATTAAAAAATTATAAACAGGATGCAATATCTATTTCTGCATTCAAACCTCCTTTATCCAATGTATTTAAGGTATAAATCCAGTAAGCCTCTCTAGTACAGAGCTTACGGAATCTGCCGCTTGTTCCCACAGGTATATGTTCTAATCCGACCACTGTGAATTTATTATATCCACCTTGTTCACAATTCATCATGTGCCTTGAGACTCCATGATTGTCTTCTCTGCTCCTAATTTTCCCTCGATGTTCATGAATACGTAATTTTAATGCCCTAGTTGTGCGGCCTACATATTTCATTCCGCATCCACATATTAATAGATATACCACAAAATCTGTATTACAATCAATATATTGTTGGATTGGGAACGTATTAGTATCAGTAATATTTGTAAAAGATAATTTTCCATGTGCCATATGTTGACAATTAGTACATCTTAATCTCTTACACTTATATGTCCCTTTTGGAAGACTTTCTTTAGGGTCTACTTTTCTCATGTTTTTTGGTCGGCTGGGAGCTATATATGCTCTAATGTTTTTATTTTTCCTAAAAATGACTTCTTGATAAGTTCCTATACTACTTTTAAGTCCTGGATCCTGCAACAAAATTTTCCAATGCTTTTTAAAAATATTTTTTATTTGTTGTCCATGTATATTATACTGTGTAATAAAAGCCACACAATTTGTTTGTCTCTTATTATTTTGTCTATTTTTCTTTTTAAAATTTTATCCCTATCTAAATTAAGAGCTCTATTATATGCTGATTCTAAAAGATCCTCCCCATATCCCTTCTCTATAAATTGTTCTTTGAGAAAAGCTCCTTCTTTTTTGAAGTCTGACAGATTACTACAGTTCCGTCGAAGCCGGTGGTATTGTCCAAAAGGTACATTTGTGAGCCATTTATAATAGTGGCCACTGTCCGCTCTAATATATTGGTTTGACGCCACGGGCTTCCGGTAGATGGTACTTTCAATGTTATCAAGTCCAAAAGATAAAATTAAATCCAAAAATTCTATCTTCTTTTGGTTCATCTGTACTGTAAATTTTAAACCTCTGTCATTACTGTTAAAATTTTGTATAAGCTCTTCCAAACCAGTTGCACTACCCCTTCAAATCATAATGATGTCGTCTATGTATCGGCCATAAAACACGAGATCCCCCCCCCCCCGAGTATTGAGCCACTCATTATGAGCTTCCCAGTGGCCCACAAATAAATTTGCATATGAGGGGGCGAATCTCGTGCCCATGGCCGTACCTCTGATCTGCAGATACCACTGGTCCTGGAACATGAAGAAGTTGTGGGTGAGTATAAATTCAGCACACTGTAACAGAAATTCTCTCTGTCTTGTTGGGATCTCATTATCTTTTTCTAAATAAAACTTTAATGCTTCCAAACCTAATTGGTGATCTATATTCGTATATAGGGACTCAACATCCATTGTTACCCAACAATATCCCTCCTGAGGTCTTATATCTTTTAATTGTTCTAGGATATGTTGGGTGTCCCTTATGTAACTCGGAAGCTGAACAACATACTTCTGCAAGAAATAATCTAGAAATGCTGAAAGGTTCGATGTCATAGAATTTATACCAGATATTATTAGTCGCCCAGGAGGATTACTGATATTTTTGTATATTTTGGGGGTATGATACAAAAAAGCCGGATCTGGTTGATCTATTAAAATAAATTTCATTTCAGATTCTGTAATAACACCTTGTTCTAATGCTGATTGTAATATACCCTTTAAAATATTGGCATATTTTTGACTAGGATTATTTGATAGCAATTTCTATGACCTACTGTCCCTTACTAATCGGTAGCCTTTTTCGAGATAATCTTTTGTGTTTTGCACTACTATTGATCCACCTTTGTCGGCTTCCCGAATTGTTATTAATTTATCTTTACCCAGTTTTTTGAGAGCCAATCTCTCCTTTTTGGTGAGATTATCTTTACCAAGTTTACGTCCTTTGATGTTTTTATTAAAGTCTTCTAATACCATTTGGTAAAAACTCTCAATATATGGTCCTTTTTTCTGAACTGGGTAAAAGTGGGATTTAGGCTTAAAATTACTTCTCACATACCTAGTAATACCTCCTTCATTTTCGTCCTCCAAATCCTCCAGGATTTCTAGTATTTCTTCATCTTTATCTTTTCATTAGTATTTTCAATTTCATTAAATTATCTTTTCAATGTGAGTTTCCTCACAAACTGGTTGAGATCCATAAAAAATTTAAAATCATCTGCTTGTGCTGTAGGAGCAAATTTAAGACCTTTTCTTAATATTGTAACCACACCCTTATCCAAGTCAATATCCGACAGATTGTAGATGCCGTCACTGTGACTATTCGCTTTAATACTCACAGTTTCTGTTTTTTCGGCGTATTGTTTGGACTCTCCTCTTTTTCTCCTTCTTCCTCCTCTGCAACCTCTTCTCTTTTTCTTCTTGGTTTGTTCGGTATGGATGTCCACCCCGCAATCCTTTCCCTAAAAAAGGTGTCTGTCCTTCTACATTAATTAAAGGCTCTTGTGTATTAGTGGATGGATTATTAGTATTAGTTTTGGGCTTATCTTTACTCTTTTCTTTTTTTCCCTTATCCCTTTTTATTTGTCTTTGTTCAACCCTTTTTGGTCTAGCTCCTAATAGGTTCTCTTTTTGTAGAATCAGCTCTTCAATTTCTTTAATTTCATTTTCTAATGGTAGAAGTTTATCCTTTAAAGGTATTATTGTGCCTGCTGTCAGACATGTTGCTCCTGCCACCACCAGTGCTGTGCCTGCTGTCAGACATGATGCCCCTGTTGCCACCAGTGCTGTGCCTGCTGCTAGTGCTGCCCCTGCTGCCACCAGTTCTGTAACTGCTGTCAGACATGCTGCCCCTGCTGCCACCAGTGCTGAACCTGCTGCCAGTGTGTCTTGATAAGAAGATAATGACAAATGAATGGGAGACAGGGATGAGGATGGGCATCACCACCACCACCACCACCAGAAGTGAGCTTTTGCAATTTGTGGAATTTGCTACTGCTGAGTTGCAAGGGCAGCAGGATGCTGAGGAACAGGATAGTGTGACACAGACCACCGTGGACACAGTGGGAATGGGGTCAACAAGTGATGCTGGACTAAGACAGGTTCCACTTGCCAGCAGCAGCAATACTCCTGAATCTAACTGCAGGGCTGATTCTGAAGCATTAGCAGCAACATCATCCTCTGCCCCAGCCAGTCAAGGGGAATGTGGAGGAAAAGAAGAAAGAGGCCATTCTTCTCCACATTTTAACCTCCCCCCCCCCCCCCGCTCAAGTCATGGATGTAGAACTATTTTTCTCTTGTGGCAGGCACAGTACAGTAATCACCAATGTCACTGTGCACAATTTGTGACGAGTCAGTGAGAAGGGGTAAAGAGGGAAAATGGCTTGGCACAAAAGCCCTGATAACGCACATGAAACACAGACACTTATGTCAAACATGTTAAAGCAAAACACCTACCACAGAAATCGAGCACCTCTGTTGCTATACCCCCTGACTCTCCGGAAAGGCAACAAGAGGTGAGGAGGAGATCAACGAGGAGTAAGAATAGAAACATAGAAACATAGAACCATTCGGCCCATCTAGTCTGCCCAATTTCCTACTGTGTAAACAACACACAACCTCAAACCTTTTTTGGTCCTTGGTCTTTTCTTATGTTAAGGACCGCCTTATGCCTATCCCATGCATGCTTAAATTCTGTCACTGTATTGACATCTACCACTTCTGCTGGTAGGCTATTCCACTTATCTACTACCCTCTCAGTGAAGTAAAACTTTCTTACATTACATTTAAACCTGTGTCCTTCTAGTTTTAGACTATGGCCTCTTGTCCTAACATTTTTACTCTTTTGAAATATACTTCCTTCCTGTACTTTGTTGAATCCCTTCATGTATTTGAATGTTTCTATCATATCCCCTCTCTCTCTTCTCTCCTCCAAGCTATACATATTCAGATCCTTTAGTCTATCCTGATATTTCTTTTCCTGTAGACCAGTCACCATTTTAGTAGCCCTTCTTTGAATTTTCTTTAGAGTATCAATATCCTTCTGGAGATGGGGTCTCCAGTACTGTACACAATATTCTAGGTGAGGTCTAACTAGAGATCTGTACAGTGGCATGACTACTTCCCTTTTTCTGCTACTAATGCCCCTAGCTATAATAATAATCCTTTATTTATATAGCGCACACAGATTACGCAGCGCTTTACACTCATATTGGTTCCTGTCCCCATTGGGGCTCACAATCTAAATTCACCTATCGGTATGTTTTTTGAGTGTGGGAGGAAACCCAGGCAAACACAGTGAGAACATACAAACTCATTGCAGATGTTGTCCTTGGTGGGATTTGAACCCAGGACCCCAGCGCTGCAAGGCAACAGTGCTAACCACTGAGCCACTGTGCTGCCCTAGAGAAACCCAGCAGAGGCTGGAAGTTTGATGATGAGTTAAACAACTAGCTCGCCATCACCTTATTCCTCTAGGGTAACTACATCTTCTGCCAATCCATCTCGTTACCTCCCGTGCCAAGTGATAGCGACTCTGTAGATGTTAGGATGTGGTAATTTGTGTCCACCCATTGCACACTGTGTGGTGCACTGACCACACATCACAGTGTGGTAGAGGAGAATCACAAGAAGGGCATGTCAGTTTAGCTCATAATATACACAATTAAAAAAGAGCTAAGAATAGAGCCTAACATTTTAGATACAGGAATTTATTATTTTAAAATATTAGTGTATACTCTCTCTCTCTATTTTTTTTAATCTCTTTTCTCTCTGTTTGTTGTTCATTAGCTTAAAACACACTGTGGAAAGTTTTAGCTGGCCTCAGGACAATAGGGAGATCCAAGTGTCAATATAGATGAAACCTGGTTAAGTTTAAAGTGGTAAAACAAACGCCATACTCAAAGTCACAGATTAAGTTCAGCCTGAGAAAAGTAAATTCCAGGTGACTAATTGAACCTTAAGAGCACATAGCTAGCAGGGTCAGAAGTTAAATTAAACCTTATGAGTGATTAAATGAATTGAACATTTATACACACACACATTATTTTATTTATATATATATATATATATATATATATATATATTGTGTTTTGAATGTTATAGCTCTTAATTCACAATATAGCAATGCTCAAAATCTAATCTATCATAGTAGATCACATTTAAATAGATTAGACAAGAATTGTTTAACAATTCCAGATAAAAATGTATCACAAATGAAATATATGTGTACAACTACCAAGAATTAAGATATATGTTGGATATCCCTGAAGTCTTTGGTTTATATGATCCAGTTCGGGTTTCTCTTATTTTAGGGAATTGCACATATATATATACTGAATATTATCTATCTATCTCTCTCTGTCTATATATATATATATATATATATATATATATATATATATATATAATATATACACACATATATACACACACATGTTCTTACTTGTGAGTGATTAACAAGGATTTGGATTCCAAATATTTCAAATTTGTGGGATAAGGACGCCACCTACTGGACCATATGGTGAGCAAAGGTAACCACATCCTAATAAATATTAACTAAGGAGGTGTCTCAGGTAACCAATAAAATCAGGACACATTCGCCTCACCTTGTAGGAGTAATCCACTTTACATGTGGGAATGATAAATAAAAAGGGGAGCCAAAAGCCAATGTGGAGGCCAGATCCAAGATGCCAAAAAGCCAGGATGAGAGGAAGGAAAAGGACAGGAAAGGAAAAGGCGAGTGACCTACCATACCTGTAATTCAGAGAGCAGTTTCAGATCTACCTAAAACTGGTATATATTGTCTCTCTTAACTTTATCTATTTAATTTGTTTTATTTCCTGCATTCTTATATGGTAAATCGAATTATTATTTTGCCTTAAATTTTAAGGATAGAGAATATTGTAGTAGTGTCATATTTTCTAACTGCAGACAGAAAATACAGACATAACTATAAATGGAAATTATACTATTGTAGAATATTCGATTAATTATATATTTTCCTACACATTATGCAGAGGTACTAAGTAGATAAGTAAAGATAAGATTATATAACTAGGATTCTAGACAAATGTTTATTGACCTTAGGTAAGGTTAGATATCTGGTGAAGTATTTGGCTTTAAGATAGAAATCTAGTTCTGAAATAGAGTTGGTTACTCTGATTCATTTGATTGTGGTATTGCTGTCAATGTATGGCCCTAGGTAAATGTTCCTTGGATGTGTCTATATTATGGTGTATTAATTCAGACTGGGTATTGCTCTTTTTGTCAACCCTGCAAATCTCTTACAAAGTCTGTAATTGCATTTAATTACTGTTGATCCAAGGTATTGTTGTTTTAGTGCATTTTAAGTTCAATCAATGTATTATTTTTGTGTTATTTCTATAATTAATGTGTGTTAATAATTTTTTATATTTTATTAACCAAGTGCATTATTACTGATATAATGTAATTATATGTCACATTATTGCCTTGTACAATCTACTTGGGAGGGACTGATATTATGAATGGTTATTGGTCATCTTTAGTGGCATTTACTCATTCATAATTCAAAAACCCTGACAGGCATCAAGCGGCATCTGAGGAGATTCCATCCCGCAGAAGATGCTAAAATGGTGGCAGGGAGAGTTCATCATTACTATTAAATGTCAGCAAGCTGTCATGTGTCCTTAGTGAGGTGGGGACAAAGGGCATACTGACAGTGGCAGTATTTGGGTTCTTGTGTCATGGTGTTTGGATACAGCTGTGCCCCCCAGATGATATCTGAAAAATGTGCCCCCAGATGATATTTACCACACATACTGTGAACATTGCAGTTGCTGATAAGAGGTACAGTTCCTGCTTTCAAGGGAAAAAATTCTATTCTAATAACAACTTACCCATGATTTTGGAGTAGGGGCAGGTGGAGAAGAATTATTGGTCAACTTCTTCTATTCTCCACATATACGTGAAGTTAGTGGGGGCTAGTTATGGTGTTGCTATTGCCTCAGGGATCACTGGCGCTAATAGTGGCAAGTGGAACCATGATCATAAACACCCATATCACTACTGTTGCTGATCCCATTCCCTTTGAACTGCCTAATCATCCTGCTGCTTAAACAACTTAGCAGCAACAGAAAGAACAGCAGTCGCAAATTCTGCATCTACATCAGGGCATTTGACAATGGCCAACACGACATGATCTGCTGGTACTAGGCCAGTAGGGCATTTTTTTTCTCAGGGCTTGTGCTTTAAAAAAAAAAAAAAAAAAAAATAGGTCTACAAAAAAATAAAATATTTTGGGGGCTTGTTTCTAACAACCCTAAGTCCTAAAAATCAATGTTTCCTCAGGGCTTGGGTCTCTAACAAGAAATCTTACAAAGCATCCTCTACAAAATACTCTTATCACGTGACGTATCAGTCTACCCCAGTGGCAGCTTATGTCAGGGTGTCCCTGTCTCTATCACGTTGCATACAAATTTCTTATTTTATTTTATTTTTTTTTATTAAACAGATAGTAATACTTCATTACTACTATCCCCCATGTTGTAGCCCTTAAAATTCTGAATTCAACAATAACAGCGGCATCTCTCAAACCTTTATGGTTTGAGAGATATCCTCTTTCAAAATGTTCTCTCCTTCTCTCTCCCCTGATGTCAGCATTCTATCTGACAGCAGGAGAATCCGGTCCCAGGACTGGTGGCGGCTCTGCAGCAGTGCGGCGATCTCCTTATGGAAACAGAAATCATTCACTAAAATGGTCTTCTACGTGTGCTTGCAAACCATGCACACGTAGAAGACCATTTTAGTGAAGGATTTTTATTTCTATAACGCGATCTCAGGACTCCTGCGGCGCCACCGCTTGCTCACTGACCAGATTCCCCTGCTCTCAGCTGGAACGCTGACGTCAGGGGAAAAGGCAAAAAGAGGGGACTTTGAAAGCAGATATCTCTCAAACCTGAATTCAGAATTTTAAGGGCTACAACATGGGGGATAGTAATAATGAAGTATTATTATTCCTTTAACTGTCCCCCCCCCCCCCAAATCAAATTCCCTGTTCAACTGATTCTTTCCCCAGACTCCACCCAACACAGGCACTCTCCTCAGACTTCTTTTATACCATGTCTTATGGGTTTTTTTTATTGTATTTAGGATTTATTTTTATTAACTGCTCCCCAATCTCAGTGAAAAAACCCCTCCAAAAAACATTCCCTGTTCAACTGATTATTTCCCCACACTCCACCAATACAGGCAGCCTCATGCCCCTTTTATACTATGCCTTTAGGAAATATAATAACATTTGCTATGTGTTGTGTGTAAATTCAATGTTCCCTTTGATTTTAATGGAATGAGCTGCACTTTTTGCTGGAAATTTTATGCCAAACAGGATATGTCATTATTCCCCGATTTTGGTTTGAGTTGAAAATGTTCCATCATCCTTAATTGTAACTCAGACACCTCCTAACAGAGACAATAGCCAAAAGAGACAGGACACACAATGGAATTGAGGCCAGAGACTCAAAAGGAGGCTTCTGAAGGACACTTAAGACCAAGCTGGGATCCCGGAATAAAGGGAAGGTATGCTCCACCCCTTGGAAGAAGGTCTTAACGTCTGGAACAATGGAAATACACCTCTGGAAAAGAATGGAAAGGGGCCTGATATCTGTACATTAATAGAACTCAGACTGAGGCCTTTGTTTATACCATCGTGAAGGAAGACCAGGACCATGGGGAAGATCAAAGGTCTGAGCAGACACATTCTTATCACCATACCACTGGTGGAAGATGTGTCAGACCCTAGGTATGCCTTAGAGCAGAGCTGTCCAAGTTCAGCCCTCAAGGGCCACCAACAGGCCCGTGCTTAAGCATTGAAATCCTTAAATCCTGGCCTGGTGGTGGCCCTTGAGGACTGAACTTGAACAGCCCTCTTTTATAGGAAACAGGCTTCCTAGCTTTAACTTCATCACAGAATCCCTTTCTTCTTAAAATGGTGGCCTTATGAGCCATGCCGTCAAGGCAAGTCTTTCCATGTCCTTGTACTATATGGGACCCTGGTGAACGAGGTCCAGTGGATCCCTGGTCAGCACGCTAAACATAGGAACCTTCCTGTTCTATTGGGATACTAACAGGTCTATTGTTGGGATATCCTAGTATTTAACTATCTGGTAGAACACCTCTGGCTGTAGCTCCCAGTTTCCTGGATCCATGTCTTGATGGCTGAGAAAGTCTGTGACCACGTCTTCCACTGGGATGTAGACAACTGAAATGACACATGGGCCTCTGCCCAAAGGAGGAGATCCTTCATTTCTTTCCTAGTTTTCCCATCCCCTCCCAGTGACCTGGCCTGTCCGACTCTGCCTCCCTTGTTCCATGAAGCACTGGGCTGTAAGTCACGTTCCTGCTGTCACCCACTGATTGGCCGGCAGATTTGTTCCCAGGCTAGCAGCCTGTTGTATTCTGCGTTCCACTACTTGGGTGAAGAGTTGGCCTTCCTGTATGTTACAGAGAGGGTATCCTGGATCGGTCTAATGGCAGGTGGGTTACTGGTTCACTGTGATTATTCTGGCCATCTGTCATTCTTTGGGTAGGATGAAAAGTCTTATGCTGGCCAAGGCTTGCTGCTACATTCTGATCTTTCCAGGTAGTTGGGTTATATGGGGTGTTAGCTCTATTCCTGCTTGGCAGCAGCTACAGCCGGTCCTCCAGGTTGGGGCTTAGACACCCGCTGTTGTCAGTAGTGTTCATAGCCCTCATATTAGCTGCAGAGTCAGGTATCCATGCCTGGGTCAGACCACATTGATACCTATCCTGATGTTGGGGGTTTTCTGCTCCCGTTTAATATTTTCTCCAGGGCAGGTGAACCCATATTCCAGCACTTCCCAGGGCACCTACTCAGTGCCTTTCTCCTAGCCTACTACCTCCCTAGATGCTGGCGCCAATACCTCTCCCTGAAGCAGTCCTTGCCTGCTCCATTCTTAGTGCACTTGCTTCAATGCTTCTACCCGAAGCAGTCCTAGCCTGTTCCATTCTTAGGGAGCTTGTTCCATCAACTCTCTCTGAAGAGGTTTCAGCCTACTGCACCTTTGTGGTTTGGAGAGATCCTTTATTATCTGTACTAAAACCTCCATTACCTACCCTTAGGGTAATTGCCTCCATAGCTTAGCAGTCATAACCCTCCACCAGAGTGTGCCTAGGTTCCTTATAACTCTCAGTGTGCTTCAGTCTACTTGCTCTGCATCAGGGATCCTTCCTAACCTAGTGATTCTATTCCTTTCCCGGTACTCACTATTCTCATTCAGGTCAGGGTTCTGACACAACCGGGATCAGACATCTGGCTTTGCAGCCAGTACGTCAGATTTGGCTCCAGCCAAAGCAAGGGAATAGTGAGACTGGCACTGCCCTTGAGCTACTCTCCATAGTATCAAACTCTAACAACCCCCCAGTCAAGTCCATAGCAAGTCTGTTAAATTGTTGAATTTTTTTGCCCAATGATGTGGTAATGGCAGATACAACGGATACATTTAAGAGGGTTATACTTTGTATTAGTAAATAGGAAATTCTGGTATACACTCATGCAGGCAGGAGGTCTTATATAATTCTCATTTTTGTGGCTAATAATGAGGCAAAGGTTGAACTTGATGGACTTGTGTGTTTTTTCAACCTAATTTCCTATGGTACTAAGTTACATCCAAGTAATGATTAATGGCAGAAACATAGTAAAGGATGTGGACACGGGATCTGCTGTGTCTGTCATGACAGAGGAACAAGCTGACAAAGCCAAGTTGAAAGTTCAATCCCTGTCCATCTAAAGACTTATAGTTGTCACATACCCCGCCGTCCTTGGCAGTAGCTCTACTGGCTTCAGGACGGCTGGGCGCATTGCGCACATTTCCGTGCATGCGCAGTAGCGCGAACCGACGTCATTCACTGGGCGCCCGGCGTCCATTTAAACTGGCGGCAACCGGGACTCAGCGCTCAGTTGTCGCTTGAGTCCCGGGCGGTTTGCTTACCGCACTTCGCCTCCCAGCATCCCTCGCTTCCAGCCTGCGTTTAGGCTCTGCATCTACAAGCCTGGCTTGTGTCTCCCAGGCCAGCCATCAGTCCAGCATGCATCCCTGGGTCCTCCAGTCCAGCCTGCACCCCAGGGTCCTCCATCAGTCCAGCCTGCATCTCTGGGTTCTCCAGTCCAGCCTGCACCCCAGGGTCCTCCTGTCCAGCCTGCATCTTCAGCCAAGCTTACACTCTACAGGCCTTCCTCCTTGACCTTGGATTGGTTCTCAGGTACTGACCTCTGGCTTGTTATACTGGACTTGCATTATTTCAGCCTGCCCTGACCTCTGGCTAGTTACACTGGACTTGCATTATTTCAGCCTGCCCTGACCTCTGGCTAGTTACACTGGACTTGCATTATCTCAGCCTGCCCTGACCTCTGGCTTGTTACACCGGACTTGCATTATCTCAGCCTTCCCTGACCTCTGGCTTGTTACACTGGACTTGCATTATCTCAGCCTGCCCTGACCTCTGGCTTGTTACACCAGACTTGCATTATCTCAGCCTGCCCTGACCTCCGGCTTGTTACACTGGACTTGCATTATCTCAGCCTGCCCTGACCCATGGCTTGTTACACTGGACTTGCATTAATCTCAGCCTGCCCTGACCTCTGGCTTGTTACACTGGACTTGCATTATCTCAGCCTGCTCTGACTTCTGGCCTATTTCTCTGAACCTGCATTATTTCAAGAAATCTACCCTTGGCCTATCTATTGTTACCCTGCATTCTGGGTTCCTTACTTGCCTATCACAGATCATATAGCTTCGTGCTAATCTCTGGGTGGATCCTCCCACCCAGAGATAGGCGTCAGCAAGCTTACATTCTTACAATAGTGGACACTTGGCTTAGACCCAGGGGATCTCCAAAGTGTCAATGTCAACACCTGGAGTTATACATAATGAAAACAAATGGGCCTCTCCTTTTGGTTGCACCTGGATTATAGCTCTATGGATGCCAACCTACTCCATGCTACTCAATAAACCCAAGCTTGGGACCAATGCCAGACACCTGGATAATATCTTTGAAATAAAAGTTTCAGAATTGTTTTAAAGGTCAAGGGGGTTCAAGTAAAGCTAAAGTTGCAGCCAGGAACAGTTCCAGATATGTCAAAGCCTGAACTGTCCCATTTGCTTTACAAGCTAAAGTAGATTTGGAATTTCAGCATCTGGAACAACAAGGTATAGTCTCAAAATAGAAGTAACCGGGCATCCACATTGTACCAAAACAGAAGAAGTCTGGAAACATTCGCATTTGTGGGGATTTTTGGATGGCCCTTAACAGTCAGTCGGATGTAGTATCCTCCACCCCATCTGGAGGAACTCATCGCATCCCTGCTGAAGGATAGAAGTTTACGAAAACTGATCTGCAGAACACCTACTTACAGTATGAAGTACACCCAGATAGCAGGCCAAATGTAACCATTAACACTCATCAGTGAAAGGTTCAGACTGGTTTTGGAACCCAGGGGCAGGACTAGGATGCCCCCCAAAATATAAAAAGAAGTAAAGGAGACTCCTCCAGCAAGGGCAGGTGGAGAGAAGCTAGGGAGCAACGCTGGGGTACGGTGCTAGTGGACGTAGGCTTCTTTATGGTGTGTTGAGCTGCGGCCAAAGCCGGATAAAGTTGCTAGTCGCAAAACCAGATGACCCCCTTCAATTGAACTGAAAGAGGTCCAGGATAACACACCACAAAGGAGGCTAACACCACCTGCCCCAGGGAGAGACTATACTAGGACTAATAGTGTAGAACTCACCAGGTAGAAGAAAGAGGGACAACTGGCAGAATGCTGGTAGGTAATCAGAGCAGCTGTGTATCCAGGACCAAGTCGAGAGCTCAAAAAAGGAAGGCAAGTGAGTGCTTGAAGATCCAGAAGAGGCAGGAGCAGATACCTGATGCAGGTAGGCAGGTGGGTGCTGGGAGGTCAATAGGTGCTGATGAGGAGCATCTGGAGATCCAGGGTCCAGAAAGGGAATGCAGAGAGGAGTAGCTGGAGAGCGAGGGAGCAAGGGTCAGGACCGGCCAAATGAAACAGCTGTCAGAGAGGCAAGGCAGACGCTCTGAGAGAGAGAGGAGAGCGAGCGAGACAGCTCCTCTCCTGACACAGGACGCTGACTACTGAGCACCGGGCTGAAGCCGGGCCCCCTGAAGACGGGATGGACGCGTCATGACGCCAACTTAGTCTGACGTCGGCGTCTGCGCAGATGCGCCATGGAGGATGAAGTGGGGAACAAAGACCTTCCCGCACGTCACCCAGGACCGGGAAGGTAGAGACAGAGCCCCCTTCCCAAGGACGGCCTCAGGACGGACCCAGGATCCGGACAAGCAGGATGCAGGCGGTGAAACGACTGGACACACGCAGGAGCATGGACTTGGAGTGAGGGCTCCCAGGATCTCTCTTCCGGACCATACCCCTTCCAATCGACGAGGTATTCAAGACGACCACGTCAGAGACGTGAATCAAGGATGGCCCGGACCTCGTACTCCTCGGCATCACCCACAAGAACGGGAGGAGAACAGTCTGGGTCATGGTGAGGGTAGGGGGACGCCCTCCAAGGACGGAGTTGTGAGACATGAAAGGTAGGGTGTATCCGGAGAGTGGATGGCATGGATAAACGAAAAGCCACAGGGTTGATCTTGCGGATGATCAGGAAGGGACCAAGAAATCGAGGACCCAGCTTTCGGGACAGGCAAGACATATGGATATGGGCTGTGGACAGCCAAACCCGATCACCCACTTTGTAGGATGGCTCGAGACCCCGATGCTTGTCTGCCTGGTGCTTGTACTGCAACTGCATCCTTGCCAGAGTAAGTCGAAGAAGACGGTGACACCGCTGAAGGTGTTGAAGACACTGAGAGACTTCAGGCAACGGAGAGCAGGAGGAAAGGCCTGGTAACATCTGAGGATGGTAACCGTACACCGTGAAGAAGGGAGGACGGTGTTCGGAGGGTGTTCTGACTGGTTCACCTGGGGAAACATGCGAGACAACGCATCCGCCTTTTGATTCTTAGATCCAGGTCGGTACGTGATACGTAGACGGAACCGAGAGAAGTAAAGAGCCCATCGGGCCTGCTGTGCACATAGTCTGCGGGCATTCCTCAGGTATTCCAGGTTCCTGTGATCCGTGAAAACCATGATAGGGTGTTCTTATCTTTCCAGGAGGTGACGCCATTCCACCAAGGCATTCTTGATCGCCAGCACTTCCTTATCACTTACAGTGTAGTTAAGTTCAGCAGGAGTTAAACGCCTGGAGTAGTAGGCCACCGGATGTAGCTGGTCTCCATTCCCAGACCATTGTGACAACACGGCCCCTGTAGCGATATCCGATGCATCAGTCTCCAGTATGAACGGTTTACGGACGTCAGGTTGAGATAGAACAGGTGCCTGGGTGAAGAGTTCTTTCAGCCTACGAAATGCCAGGTCAGCAGCGGTGGACCACTGGAAGGCCACATAATGTCTGGTGAGGGCTGTGATGGGTGCAACAAGCTTGGAAAAATACCTAATGAACCGCCTGTAGAATTTCGCAAATCCAATGAACCGCTGCACTGCTCTCTTGGTAGTAGGCGTAGGCCACTCGAGGATTGCAGAGACTTTACGAGGATCCATCTTCACGTGACCCGGGGAGATGAGAAACCCCAATAATTCAATTTCAGGCACATCAAACGTACACTTTTCAATCTTGGCAAATAGAGAATGAGTCCGTAAGCAGGCTAGGCCTGAGCGGACATGTTGCCGGTGTTCAGATAGGGAAGACGAAAAAAACAGGATATCATCCAGGTATATCACCACATACTGGTCAAGGAGGTCAGAGAATATGTCGTTGACAAAACACTTGAAGGTCACGGGGGCGTTACACAACCCAAAAGGCATCACCAGGTATTCAAAATGACCATAGCGGGTGCAAAAGGCCGTTTTCCACTTGTCGCCTTTCCTAATATGGACCAGGTTGTAGGCACCGCGTAGGTCTAATTTAGTGAAGATGGTAGCATCGGAAATACGTTCTAGCAATTCTGGTATCAAAGGGAGTGGATACCGATTTTTCAACGTGATATCGTTCAGGGCCCGGTAATCCACACAATGTCGTAGACCACCATCTTTCTTTTTAACTAAGAAGATTCCTACCCCTGCTGGTGACGTGGATGGGTGAATAAACCCTTTTTGGAGGTTTTCTGCTAGATAAGTCTTCAGATACTGCAGTTTGGGGCCCGAAAGGGGAAAGATGCGGCCGTAAGGAATAGGTGCTCTAGGTAACAGGTCAATCTGACAGTCGCACCTCCTATGAGGGGGCAACTGGTCGACACCCCGGAGATCAAAAACATCTGAATGTTCATGGTATTCTGCGTACAATGCTGGCAGTGGTGTGGGCCGCGTGACAAGGATGTGTAGATCTTCCATTGAGGTAGAAGGAAATGGAACGGTGCCCGATGGACGGGTTTTGCTTGCGCAACCAAGGCAACCCCAGGATGAGAGGGTGTAACGGAGAGGAAAATAACATCAAAGCACAAGAATTCATGATGATGAGGTTTAACAGATAGGTGGAGCATTTGGGTTTCCTGGGACACCGGTCCATTTTGATGTGGTCTTCCGTCAGCCATTTGGAGAAGCAACGATGATTCTTTTGGTCTCAACGGAACCCCTAGACGTGCGGCCTCTTTCATGTCCAAGAAGCATCTGCTGGCACCCGAGTTCATGATGGCAGGAATGGTATGGCTTTCATGGTCCCACTGTAAAGAGACCATAAGAAACAAGTGGATAGGGTCGATGGCTGAAAACCCCAGCCATTCGCCACAAGAAATAGCCTTACCTCTGGGATTCTGGGGTCTTTTGCAGCAGTTCTGGAGGAGGTGTCCACTGCCACCACAATATAGGCACAAGTTCAGACGACGTCTGTGTGCCTTTTCTTCGTCCGAAAGGGGACCATGAACCAGGCCTAACTGCATTGGTTCCTCCTGAGCTATGGACACCATTGGTGCAGGGGGTGCTGCATACGTGGGCGGAACAGGCTGTCCGGAGGACGAACGTTCCCTGCGTCTCTCCCTAAGGCATCGGTCAATCCGAATGACTAAAAGCATAAGATCCTCCAGAGAAGGAGGTATACCGACGCAGGCCAGTTTGTCCTTCAAGGGGTCCGTAAGGCCCAGACGGAACTGATCAAGAAGAGCGGGCTCGTTCCACTGGGTCTCTATGGACAGCCTACGGAAGTACGCAATGTAGTCCTCGACCGGCCGACGACCCTGGGTCAAAGCCCTAATGGAGGACTGCGCTGATGCAGAGCACATAGGGTCATCACACAGCATGTCCATCGCATGACAAAAGGAAAGCCACGAGTGAAGCACAGGACTGTCCTCCTGTAGCAAGTTGAATGCCCAGGCCTGTGGCTCCCCTGAAAGCAGAGTTATGGTGGTGCGGACTTTCACAAAGTCCAACATATAGGTTCTGGGATTAATGGCAAACAGGAGTTCGCAAGCAGTCATGAAAGACTTATACTGGCTCCTGTTTCCACTGTAGCGGTCGGGAAAGGGAACCCTAGGTTCGGGAGCACAGGCCCCAAGGTCCGCTGAAGGACTGGAGGGAGAGGCAGTATGACCACGAGACTGGGATGTGGGCTGGAGCTCCGCCAGCCTGCGCTGAAGCACAGCCTGATTACTCTGCAGCTCCTCAATAGAGGCCGTCAGGGAGGAGAGTTGGGAGCTCAAGGCTGTAAGGGCTTCCATAAGCCCTGCGGGTTCCATATTCTGGCTCAGTAGTACTGAAAGGTTCAGACTGCTTTTGGAACCCAGGGGCAGGACTAGGATGCCCCCCAAAATATAAAAAGAAGTAAAGGAGACACCTCCAACAAGGGCAAGAGAAGCTAGGGAGCGACTCTAGGGTACGGTGCTAGTGGACGTAGGCTCCTTTATGGTATGTTGAGCTGCAGCCAAAGCCAGATAAAGTTGCTGGTCGCGAAGCCAGATGACCCCCTTCAGTTGAGCTGAAAGAGGTCCAGGATAACACACCACAAATGAGGCTAACACCACCTGCCCCAGGGAGAGTCTATACTAGGACTAATAGTGTAGAACTTACCAGGTAGAAGAAAAAGGGACAACTGGCAGAATGCTGGTAGGTAATCAGAGCAGCTGTGTATACAGGACCAAGTTGAGAGCTCAAAGGAGGAAGGCAGGTGAGTGCTTGAAGATCCAGAAGAGGCAGGAGCAGATACCTGATGCAGGTAGGCAGGTGGGTGCTGGGAGGTCAATAGGTCTTGATGAGGAGCAGCTGGAGATCCAGGGTCCAGAAAGGGAATGCAGAGAGAGGAGTAGCTGGAGAGCGAGGGAGCAAGGGACAGGACCGGCCAAATGAAACAGCTGGCAGAGATGCAAGGCAGACGCACTGAGAGAGAGAGGAGAGCGAGTGAGACAGCTCCTCTCCTGACACAGGACGCCGACTACTGAGCACCGGGCTGAAGCCGGGCGCCCGCGAAGACGGGATGGACGCGTCATGACGCCAACGTAGTCTGACGTCGGCACCTGCACAGACGCGCTGTGGAGGATGAAGTGGGGAACAAAGACCTTCCCACACGTCGCCCAGGACCGGGAAGGTAGCGACAATCAGGGACTCTTCCAATATAACCAGCTGGTTCTGAAGTGACTTCCTCCCTGGCAATTTTGCAAAGAACAATGGATACCATACTAGTAGGTATCCTACACTCTGTCTTCTTGTTGGAAACAGGCAAGGAGGGTGAAGAGCACTGAAACAATGTGGAAGCCATCTTGCAACATCTACAATTCCATGAGCTAAAGGTAAACCTAAACAAAAGTGAAATTTTCAAAACTAAATTAATTTGCACCCATGAGATGTATAAACATGGACCACACACAGAACTCCAGAAAACGTCAAAGCATGGGTGGAGGAACCTACATCCACAGAGGTTTCCAACTGAGATCTTATTTAGGATTACTAAAATATTATCACAGACACCTTCCAAATATTTCTTATGTTCCCCATTCTTTAAATACGTTATTGGAAACACAAAATCTTGGCACTGGACCGCTGTGTGTGTCAACTGTCAGTCAAAAAGACCAAGGACAAGATCATCTCCTCAATAGTCCTATGAAATTACATCCTGCGGAAGCCCCTCACAGTAACTTATGAAACCTCTCACTATGGCCTAGGGGTGGCTCTGTTACATATCATGCCAGATGGTACTGGGCATCCCATAATGAGTCACAGATAAACAAGGAAGCACTGGCAATAACGAAGGCATTACAGAAATCCACTTTTTATCTTTACACAACCTCACATCGATAACAAGCCATTTTCAACCCTCAAAAAGACATACATCTCACCATAGCCGACCCAGTTGCAATGGTATACTTTATATTTGGGAGTATTTGATTACAAAATCCAGGGCAGGTTGCATGGTCATCATGGAAATGCAGATGTATTTTCCAGGTTCCACTTCAGGATCAGAGTAGGTCACATAATTTTCCATCTCCCTGGAACATCCTATTTCATGGGAGGCTATTACGCTTTATTTCTTGAACCAGAATCTGATAACCCAGTTATACGGGTTACTGCCCGGGTTGTCTTGTCCTGTCTCATGTTTATGGATTTCTTCAATATGAGTGGCCCAGTGTCATTTCACCACACCATTCAAACTATTAGGATTAAACACACAAAATTCTTGTATCTTGTAGGGTCCCAGACCCTGAGCACTTAACATGAACGACACCTGAGAACAGTTTCTATGAAGCAACATGCCCATGCTTTGGTCTGGTGGCCAACTGTAAACAATGACATTACATCCTGGGTACTGCTTTATAAAAGAGTGCACCCAAAGTCAGCATCAACTTTCCCAGTTTGCCATCCAGACATGGCACTGGCCTGCTATGCCACAGGAATATCTACACAGATTTTGCTGGCCCCATCAAGGTCAAATATTACCATTTATTTGTGGATACACACGAGTTTGGCCCCTGACAACTACCACTGTGGATGTAACTGTTGGCATCATGAAAACAGTCTTTGGAAAAAAGAAAAAAAAAAGGGACGTGCAATAAGTTCACAAAAATTGTGATTACCACACCACCACAACTCGATGCTACTCACAAAAAGAAATGCAGTAAAAATACATGTGTGAACCAGCATCAACTCTGAAGGAATTGAAACGGCTCTCTTTCAAAGTATAAAAGAACATTCTCCAGAGGTTAAATATCTGTCTTGGCACAGACAGCTACAGTAAAGAAAGAAACAAAAGGAAGGTGAAAATAGTGGTATAGCAAATATCATATAATAGATAAGATCTTCACTCACATGCAGCAGTGGTTGAAAGGCAGGCATACTCCTCCTCAGAATTTAATCAGGCATGCAGTGGTGCTTAACCCATCTTTCTTGGGGTAATCAGCATACTCAGACTCCTCATTCATCCATTTTTTAAGAAATATATACATCTTTTTTTATTTTATTTAATTTTCAAAAGTTTAGTAAAGAAATTCAGATTATCAAAAATGTATACAACAAAATAAGTACAAGTATGTAAGTAATGTTGAAAGAAAGGGGATTGTAAACTAGAACAGTTACTAGGAAAAACATATATTGGGTGGGGAGTAGATAAAAAAATGTAAATGATAGATGAACAAGGGGGTGTATTAGTATATTCAAAGATGTATCTTGTTGGTGGAAAGGAGTATATCAAATATGATATTTGTTATGTGTTGGAAGAGATGAGGAGAGAAAGAAATAAGGGCAAGAAAGGAGAAGAGAGTATGATAGAAGTTATAGGGAAATAGGGGAAGAGGGGGGAGAAGGGGAAGGGAAAAAGGGGGGATGAGGGGGGAGTTCATATGCAGGGCTATGAGAGGACAACGTCTACTTCACCATAGTAGCAGTAAATATCCCATTAGGATTATGACAGTCTAAAGAGGATTAGGATGGGAGGATAATCATAATAGTACTAATAAGTATCAATAGCATCAATGTCAAGGGTGATCAGAGGATTGAGAATGTGGAGAAGATTTAAGGAGGGAATGGGATAAGGAAAGCCGGTAGGAAGACCAAGGCTACAAGGGAAAGCGACCCTGAAGCGCCAACTCTGTCACAGGACCAGTCAGCGAGGCGGTGAGCTCCGGAGCCCTTACAGTCAAGTTTCCCCCAAGATGGTGGGCAGAGGCAGGCGTCCACTGCAGAAAGTGTTAGGCGACCATGTCTGGAACACACATACTCATGCTGTTGCAGAAGCAGGAACAAAGAAGCAGGTAAGTTCCTATACTTATGCCTTACCTAATTGCCTTTTGCAGTAGGCCTCTGCATTCCACTCTGAAACACATGCCTAATCAAGCTTGCTATTTAAGCTAGCATGTGTAGCATAGGCAAGGTAATACTGTTAATGCCGATTACAGTAAATTAAATAAAAGTTAATTTATAGCTACTTTTACTTCCCTATGCCTACCCGAAAACCTTCCACTTCAGGGGCTATGGAAAAGCCCATTGAAGCCAAAGAGAATAAGACCTCCCAAAAACAGAAGAATTGTTTGGGCTGTGAGGCAAACATTTCTGCATCTGACTCTAGCAAACTATGTCAAGGATGCCTTAGAAAAGCATCAGAGCAGGATGTACCAGGCCAGTTTCAACAGTTTTATTGTGGATGCGAACCTCCATGCAGGAAACCTTTAATTCTATGCAGAAATCCCCAGCACACAAAAGAGCATGAACAGAAGACCCTGAAGAGGGTATGTTGCACAGAATGGAGGAAGGAGACAGCATTCAAGACATACTGTCGGCATACTCGTCAGAAGAAGAGGGAGAGATACCTGAAAGTGAAGGATCATTCAACCTAAAAAAAAATGGAACCCTTCCTAAAACACTTGCCCAAAACATTGGGTTTGGCGGACGAACAAGAACAGCAAGATATGCTAGATATAGCTTTCTTGGGAAATAAGAAAGCCAGCCCAGTCTTTCCAGTACATAATTAACTCTCAGATATCAAATTTGAATGGACCAAGGGAGATAAGGTAACAGTGCCAAAGTGGTTATAAAAGATGTACCCCCTTCAAAGAAGAAAAAGATTCTTTGGTATCACCTCATCTTTCCAGAAGAACAGTTATCCCAACGGAAGATGGTTCTTCTCTAAAAGACCCCATGAACTGCAGGATGGAAAGTGCCTTAAAAAGCAATTTTCTTTCCTGGGGCAGAATATCAAGGTTGCTACTGCCCTTGCTTGTGTATCCAGAACCGTTAGAATATGGTTAACGGAATTAGAGGAGAAGACAGAATCCTTGGTGTCAAGATTGACGTTTTCAAAGGATGTAGCCATGATAAAAGAAGCTATAGGGTTTTCATGTGATGCCTCCATAGACGCCATCAAATTGTCAGCAAGATCCTCTTCTTTGTCAGTTTCTGCTCATAGAGCATTATGGTTGAGGTCATGGGGTGCTGACTCCTCATCAAAAAACAGGTTGATCTGTTTGCCTTTTAAGGGATCCATGTAGTTCGGGGAGCAACCGGAAGAAATAATGAAAAAAATATCTGGAGGAAAAACCTCACTGCTTCCGCAAGATTGCAGGAACAGGTCATCCCAATCACGTATGGCTAACAGATCAAGAAGGCAGTCCTTTTGTGACTCCAGGAAGTTTCAGCAAAACAGATCATATGACACCCGAGGACAATCCTCTGCCCAGGTTTTCAGAGCAGGTTTCAGAAAGGAAGGACCCCGGAAGAACCAGAGAAAGAAGGAATTCTCATGAAGATCGGTGGGCCCTCTCTCATGTGGCAGTAGGGGAACTTCTGGCACACTTCCTGCCAATCTGGGAAAAGGAAACAAACCTAGACAACTGGGTACATCAGAACTTAGAGAGAGGGTATCTGCTGGATTTCAACAAAATTCCCCACGCAAGAGTATTCAAAATCTGAAAGGTTCCTCTAAGTCCTGTCAAAGAAGCCTTACTGGACAAGGCATTAAAAACCTCCAAGAAAGAGACATCATAGAGCAAGTCCCAAACTACTCAAAGAAAAGAGAATTCTATTCCATTATTTCCCTGGCTCTGAAATCAACAGAGGGGGGATTCAGGACAATAACAGATTTAACATTTTTAAACAAGCCTTCAAGATGGAGTCAGTAACTTCAGTACTCTGAAAAGTCCGACAAGGGACTTTCCTTGCATCCATAGATTTACAAGAAGCATACTATCATATTCCCATAAGAAGGAAACATCTGAAGTTTCTCAGGTTCAATTACAAGGGGAAACACTGGCAGTTCAGAGCCCCTTCAGTTTGACCTCTGCTCCAAGAGTGTTCACAAAGACACTAGCAGTGGCCTTGGAAAAGTTGAGAAGAAAGGCTTCACAGTAGTCCCATATCTGGACGATCTACTCCTAGTAGCAGATTCAAAAGATCAAGCATATCCAGCAAACTCTTCATCACCTGGAACATCTAGGATGTATAGTCAATTTGAAGAAGAGTCAGCTACTACCAAGTTGTCGGCTGAAGTTCCTGTGAATGACAGACACACTGAAATTCTGGGCTTACTCGTCATCCCAAAGGATCAGCAGCAATGTACAAAAGGTCAACAAGGCCAGGAAGACATCCTTTCTGTCAGTGAATGACTTAATGAGTCTGTTAGAAAAACTAACATCCACTATCCAGGTAGTTGCATGGGCAAGATGCCACATGCGACCAGCTCAAAGATGGTTCTTGCAAAAATGGAACAAAAACTTTGTAGACATGTCCCAAAGAATCCGAGTGCCCAGAATCCTAAAGAAGGGACTGATATGGTGGATGAAACTATCCTCGGGAAAGGAGTTCCACTAAAAGATCCAGTATGGTAAGTAGTCACCATGGATGGGGAGGACATTGGAACAGAAAGAATGTCCAAGGTCGGTGGCCAAAAGGAGAGGCACTTCTTCACATAAATCATCTGGAAATAAGAGCCATAGCACATTGCTTCAAAAGTTCAGGAAACAGCTAAAAGGAAAACCTGTCCTAGTTCAGTTGGACAGTTATGCAGCAGTCATGCACATAAGAAACCAAGGGGGATCTCACAGCCCTGACTAAAGAAGGGACACAGAAAAAATACTGAATTGGGCAGAAAAGAACCTACTGACCATCTCAGCTGTACACATAGCAGGCCATCAGAACCACATGGCAGATTATTTGAGCAGAAACATGTTAGAACCTGTGGGAATGGTCTCTCAGCACAGCAGTATTCACGGACCTGGTGAAAAGTTGGGGGAAGATGTCAGTGGACCTATTCAAACAAGAAATGCAAAATATTTTTTTCTCGCTGGTTCCTCCCATGATTCCTCAAGTCTTAAGAAAAATCAGGATGGACAAGAGCAATGTAGTCCTAATAGCTCTGAACTGACCGAGGAGAACCTAGTATTCGGAACTAGTGAGACTCTCCAAAAGACACACCTTGGGAGATACCATTCAAACAAGACATCCTGAACCAGGGACCAGTCCTGCATCAAAATCCACAGTTCTTCAGATTAACAGCATGGAGGCTGAAAGGACATCCCTGAGACTGAGGGGCCTGTCAGAATTGGAAATAGACACCACTTTTCAGGAAAAAAAAAGACCACATCAAGAGTATACTACAGGGTATGGAGAACCTTTAGAGAATGGTTCATACAGAACAGGGTATCGACAGAGTCTATGTCAACTGCTAATATATTGGAATTTCTCCAAAAAGGACTCAAACTAGCTTTTTTCAAAGTCCAGGTATCAGCAATCTCAGCTATTATGGCAAAACAGTTTGCAGAAGACCAACTTGTAAGAAGATATCTGAAAGCCTAGAGTAAGAGATACCATGCCAACATGGGATTTAAATCTGGTCCTCAGTTGATCAGATCCCCTAGGTTTGAACCTCTGGTCCAAGCCTCACTCAAGAACCTCACGCTGAAGGTAATATTCTTCACTGCAATATCAGCAAGGACAGTTGGAGAGCTCCAAGTCTTGTCATCCAAGCCTCCATACCTAACCATTCATGCAGACAAAGCTTAATTAAGAACAAAAGCTGGATTCAAAACCAAGGTAGTCTCATAATTTCACATGAACCAAGAAATTGTATTACCTGCTTTCCTCCCTAACCCAACAGGACCTGAGGAGAAGGAACTACACATATTAGATTTTATGAGTGCAATAACATTGTATTTGCATTTTCTATTAACTATAACGTAAATTGTCTTTATGGTATAGTTGCAATAGTGTATGTATGTAGGTGCATGTACGAAGAGGGACATATATATATATATATATATATATATATGGTTATAGGTTTTTTGGCCATTTATGTTGCATGTATACTCATTTAGGCCATATTATGATTATGCCCACGCATGGATTACTGCTATGGGAATACCCATATGTTATAATAGCCGTGGAAGGGGACATGGAGGAAAAGGTGACATTTCTTACAATTCTTTCCTTTTTTTACATGTCCCCCCATGGCGCACTCATCCCTTAGCCTCTACCTATTGTATTTTGCAGCTGTGGCAATAGCAGACTGAAGAGGAGAGAAGAAGTGTGTTCTTGTAATTTCTGGTTTAGAGGTTAAACACCAGCTAGAGGGAGAGACGACCCACATGTTATAATGTTATAATGGCCTTGGGGGGACACGGATGAAAAAGAAATAACAGTAAAAGATTTCACCTTTTTTCAAAAGTGTTTAGTTCTCTACTATGAAAGCCATGTTCTACTTCCCGGTGGAACCAGTTTTGAATTTTTAAAGAGAAAAGCCAAGGTAATTTTCTTAATTCAGTGGGTAAAGTAGAAATGATGGTGGGTGAGGGATTATAGAAGGGGAAGAGTTGCCCTAGGTTGTAGCAACTGGAACTAGCTAGGGTGTACAACAATTTGGAATACCAGGAGGAAAATAGTGCGTATGAGGATCTTGCATCTATGCCAAGTTTATCTATGTGTTTCAGAATGGAGTGGTCTAAGGGAAAGGGATGAGAAGCCTCAGGGGACATCCATAAAGGTTGAATTAAATTGGCACCTTTGAGGCAATGGGAGATAGAGTTAATCCAGCATATGGGAGAAAGGGAAAAAATCAAAAAGTTTGGCCAAAGTTGCATAATAATGAAAAAGATTTGGTAGACCTAGTCCACCAAACTTCCAATTCCTGGACAGAATTTCCAAGTTAATACTGGGCTGTTGTTTGTTCCAAATATATGAAGAAATAATAGCGTTAAGGGCAAGAAGGAAGCTTTAGGGAATGTGAACTGGCAAACAGTTAAAGAGATAAAGGATCCGAGTAAAGACCATCATCTTAATTATGTTGATCCTGCCTGTCCAGGATGTAATGGCCTGGGAGCAAATTTGGAGGTCAGGTTGTAGAGATTAACTTAGGCAAAGAGGGAAGGTGAGCTGTAAGGTTTATGCCTAAATAGGTAATATGAGACGAGGTTCACTTAAAAGGATATCTGGCTTGCAGTCTAGAAGTGAGAGAAGCTAGAAGGTTTAGGTTGAGGATCTCAGATTTAGTAAAATTGTACTGGTTCAAAATTCGAAGTAAAGGGGGGATGGAAGAATTTTGGTGTGTTATGACATATAAAACATAATCTCCATAAGTAAAAAGTTTAAAAGTAGTAATTGTCATTTTAAGACCCAGAATGTAAGATTAATTTCTAACGTGGTTCAGAAAGGGTTCAAGTGTGAGTATATAAAGAATTAGGGATAAGTACCATTTGTGATCATAAATGGCTCCAAAATATGTCCATTGACAGACACTATAGGTGAGGGAGTACAGTATATGACATAATACCTTGAAGAATAACAGGGCCCAAACCAATAAAATTGTAGTACTTCCAAGACAGGACCATCGAACCCGATCAAATGCATTTTCTGCATCAGTTAATAAAATAATTTGGGTTGTTGGAAATGTTGAGCTAAACGGAGCAGGGAGATGATGAAGGCAGTGTTGTATCTGGTTTCACAACCTGGGACAAAGCCACATTGATCTGGGTGGTTTAAGGATTGTAAAAGATGTTTAAGGCAGGTAACAATAATTTTGGCAAAGAGCTTTATGCCTATGATTAACAGAGAAATATGTCTGTAATTGCTAAATAAGGAGGGATCGTTATTTGGTTTTGGAAGGACATCAAAGTGTGCTTCCAGTGAACCAGGTGGAACAGACAGCCAAAAAGAGAGTGCAGAAAATCTGAGAGTGGCTGTACATCAAAGGATATAGATACTTACTCTAGTACAACTTGTAACATTGCCCAAATGAGAGTGAGTGTTCTGGATGTCCCACTACAAGTATGTGCCTTGGAATCCTTTCTAATTTTCTCTAGTGAGCGAAAGATCCCTCTAAGAGCATCCACATTCAGCTTGAGAAATTAAACAGCTGCCCCTGTTAGACAGGCACTCACCTGATAGACAATGTATCATGTGCATCAAACAGAGAGTTCAGTCAGGCGCGTCAATGGAATGAATTAAACCATTTTATTGAGAACACAGATTCCTACGTTTTTCGCGAGTGCAATCTTCGATTTCACAGGGAATACAATCATTTGTAAAAGACAGTGTTGTATAAAAATTACACCGAGCCAATCAGTGGACGTTCGGATGCCATCCAAGTCTCGCTATTATAACGAGTGCTGGTAGCACTACAAAGTGTCAAGCCTCTTCTTGACTCAGAGGCTAGAGTATCCTCCAGTCTTGTTAATTGTCTCAAAACATTCCTATCTGGAAGACAGGAACCAGAGATTTATACATAGTGTATAAAGCTATTAACAAAATATATTAAGAAAGAATGTATCACGGTCCCCGTGCTTCCCTGTCAATCTGTGATGGTGTTACCTTTGCATTGGAGGAGGCTGATTGGCCCGCCCAGGATGTTCCTTTTTATACTGGCTCTTGGGCACTTGTCAGTTGCCCTTTTGTGGTGTTCCTGTTCCTGCATCTCGTTGCTGAGTTCCAGTGTCTCCTGTGTACCGATCCGGCTTGGCTGACTCCTCTTCTGATCCTGCTTCGTGATTGACCCGGTTCTGGCTGACGACCCTGCTCCGTGATTGACCCGGTTCTGGCTGACGACCCTGCTCCGTGATTGACCTGGTTCTGGCTGACGACCCTGCTCCATGATTGACCCGGTTCTGGCTGACGACCCTGCTCCGTGATTGGTCCGTTCTCTGGTTGACGTTCCTGCTGCTGTATCCTTCCGGTTGTCGCTCCTGTCCGGTTGCAGTTCCAGTGTCCTCCGGTCGCTCTGGCGACATTCTGAACTGTTCAGTATCTCGCTGATCCTCTCTCGCCATTTCAGCTGTAGCCTGAGGTTGCTTTGCCATCTGCATTGCTGAGCTGTGTTCTCCTGTATGTACCAGATTAACCCGTGCAGTGCCAGTAGTCTCCGGTTACGTGCTTGCCAAGCCTCTGTTTGCCCTTTGAGCCGCTACTCTCTGAGCCTTCGATACATGCCATACTATTCCTTGCAGAGCTCCACCTGTCCGGTGTTCGGGGTGCACCGTGACCACGCCGGCTGGCGCCGGTAGTCTGTTCGCTCTTGCTGTAGGATTCCGTGCGACACCGGAAGGGTGTCCTGGCGCTGGCTCACATTCACTCAGAGTGTACGTTTCCTCCTGCACTTCCTAGTGCATCGGCTCCTAGTAGCTTGTGCAGCAACCATCCATCTTGGCATCCCTAGGGTGTCTTGGCACAATCCAGTTGGCATACGCAGGGTTACTACTAGTCTCGTTTAGGGCGATTCCTATTCTGGTTACTTCAGCTCTGGCAGTAGCATTCCTCCTAGCCCACGGTGGTGGTATTGGCTCAGCTCAGCGCAATAGGGGCACTCCCTGTTTCTACCTAGAGAGTGATTCAGTGCAGACACTTGACTCCTTTCTCTACATTCAGAGACTGTTATTTAATCCTGGGCGTTGGCCAATCTAAGACTGAGTTTCTCCAGTTGCTCCTGTTAATCCTTTGGGGTTATTCCAGTCTATATTTGTACTTATACTCCTGCTCATATTACACATACTTGTCTATATTTGTCAATACTGTTTTTACCCGTGCTGGCCCCTAGGGGCACTGTTCATCATCCTGATTCAATAAAACTGTGTTTTTACTTATTACCCTGGTCTGAGCGTCAGAAAACCGTAACAGAATTAAACAAAAAAGAAGAAATAAAAACTTTATTTGTTTAAAAACATATAGATAAAATATGTATGTGTATATATATATCGGCGTATATTATATTGGTATCACTATACATATGGTCTTCCAAATAATATCACGTATCTGTATTAAAATGTTGGTATAATTCTACGAATCCCTGTACGATGGACACAAAGTGTCCCATTCCGGTTCTCTACGTAATAGGCTGTTTTTATCTTCGTGTCACTTGCCCGCTTAACCCAAGCAGACATAGAGGCTCTGAATTCTGTGATCAGGCATTAAAGTCCTTTAAATCCTCTAGAGCTCCTGGCCCGGACGGTTATACTTCGGTTATACTTCCTTACTACCACCGTTGGTTTAGCTTTTCAATACTTTCAGGGAGGGGGCCCCTCCTCCCCCAGAAATGTTAACCGCCCGTATTGTGGTCATTCCGAAAGAAGGTAAAGATCCAACTGTCTGTACCAGTTATCGTCTGATCTCTCTTACACACATTGCCTTTCGACTTTCTAGGTTCCTACCTCATCTGATCCATGCTGATCAGGTCGGCTTTGTCTTGGGTAGGGAGGCCCCTGACAACATTCGGAGAGTCCTAGATTTGGTACAATTCTCTCGCGATAAATCTATCCTGACTATGCTTCTGTCTTTAGATGCCAAGAAGGCCTTTGACCGAGTGGACTGGGACTATATGTGGGCGGTCCTGGGATCCTTTGGCTTTGAGGGCTCGATTCTTAGAGGAATTCAATCTCTTTATGCAGACCCTTCAGCGGTGGTTTCAGTTGCGGGTCACTCTTCACAGATATTTCCCATCCGTAGTGGGACTAGGCAGGGATGCCCTTTGTCTCCCCTCTTGTTTGCGCTCTGCGTAGAACCACTCGCTGTCTCCATTAGGAATTCTCGGGACATCAGGGGACTCACTGTGGGATCCAAGGATTATAAACTCAGTTTATTCGCCGATGATATCTTACTTACCTGAACATCGCCTATGATCTCACTGCCCAATCTTTATGCGTTACTATCCACATTTTCCTCTTTTTTCGGTTTCAAAATTAATCACTCAAAATGTGAGGCCTTGGATGTTTCTCTCCCTACCCCACTGCGGAAACTGTTGGCCCTCAATTTTGATTTCAAATGGAGCTCCTCTTCTATTTCGTCATTGGGTATTCACATTACATCATCTCACTCGACACTCTATGACGCTAATTATATACCTTTACTTCAGTCTCTGCACGGGCTCTTGACAACTTGGGCCAATTACCGGATCTCTTGGTTTGGACGGATCTATGCGGTCAAGATGACCTTACTGCCCAAACTTTTATACCTTTTTCGTTCTCTAGCCATCCCTCTTCGGATGCCTGATACCCACCTTCTTCAGCAACATATCTTTAAGTTTATTTGGGCTTCTCGGAAACCTAGGCTTGGCAAGTACTTGCTCTATAAACTTCGGTTGCATGGGGGCCTTTCGGTTCCCCATATCTGGACCTACTACACAGCGGCTCAACTCGCTAAGGTGGTCCAATTACATCACTCTTGTAATGTCCCCCGTTGGGTACATTTGGAAGTAGCCTTGTGTGGTTCCCCCCCCCCAGCGGCTGATCTCCTCTGGCTCCCGACACTCAGTACTGGGAAACTTGATAATAGCCTGACTTTGTCCCATACTTTTTCTCTCTGGAGGCGATTTTGGATATCTGATCGGCTTCTGTCCTCTACTTCTAGGATGTGTCCCCTGTTTCGGAACTGTGATTTTCCTCTGGGGCTTTCCTCCACTCAGTTTAGTTGGTGGATTTTAGCTGGGGTTACCAAAGTCACTGATCTCTATCTTGTTAATACTCTACTGATGTGGGACCAGTTTCGGGAAAAATATGGCGCTCCACCTGGGGAATATTTTAGGTTCCTACAAGTTCAAAATTTTGTTCGCACCCATTTCAAATCTGGTCCCCCTACATCCTGGACCGTGTTTGAACATCTCTGCTCTATTACATCCCCCACTAAAAGTGTTATCACCAAGCTTTACTCTCATTTTATTCGAGTTACTTATCCTCACCCCCCTCCATACCGGGCTCTTTGGGAAGCTGACCTTGGCGAGTCTTTGGATGAGGAGGAGTGGAATGGCATAATGGTAAATTCTTCTAGTTTGACTCCTTGCACGTTGATCAAGGAAAATAGGATTTTAGTCTTACCTGTTAAATCCTTTTCACTTAGTCCATACAGGTCACTGGTACAATGGGAGGCGATCTGCCCCTTTAAGTAGGCAGGAACATTCATTCAAATGTATGCAGGGGGTGGAGCCTCCCCTCCCTCTTAAGCTGCCCTCAGCCAGAACAAGCTAGATTGATTTGAGACACTAAACTGACCAGAGTAAGAAGGAAAAGGAAGACTCCTGTGAGCATGCCCCGAAGGCCTCCCACTGAATGCCACAGGAAAGCCAAGCATGGTCCCTTGACAGGGTGGGAGACCAGTGACCTGTATGGACTAAGTGAAAAGGATTTAACAGGTAAGACTAAAATCCTATTTTCACTGTCGTCCAATACAGGTCACTGGTACAATGGGATGTACAAACATTGAGCTTTCCCAGAGGCGGGAAGTAAGGCAAGGACCACGCGCAAGGCCCAAAGTCACCAGAACTGCTATGAACCAATTAATCATAGAGCCCAATAACAGAAGTGTCAACGGACACCAACCAGGGGGAAAAACAAACCCCTGAACTAACACAGCACACTGAACTACAGCCAACAGGGCTCAACAGCAAGGAAGCACTAAGAACCACAGAGTAGAAGGTCCTAAACAGGCAAGACTGCCTCTAGGACCTTCCTCCCAAAGCTGGCATCAGCCGAGGCCAGTACATCTACATGGTAGTGCTTCGAGAATGTGTGCACAGAGGACCAAGTGGCCGCTCTGCACAGTTGATCAGCAGACGCCTGATTCTTATAGGCCCAAGAGGCCCCAATTGATCTGGTGGAATGAGCAGTAACCCTGAAGGGAACGTGCTTATTCCGTAATTTGTAGGCTTCACGAATGGTAGATTTAATCCAAGATGCAATAGTCACCTTGGATGTCAGTCTCCCTGCCCTAGGCCCCTCAGGAATGACGAACAGGGCGTCAGACTTCCTGATAGACTCAGTGCGATGAACGTAAAATTTAAGACAACGCACAACATCCAACAAATGGAGATCTCTTTCCTTGTCAGAGGAAGGGTTAGGACAGAAAGAGGGCACAACAATCTCCTGATTGATGTGAAACTCTGAAACAACCTTGGGTAAAAACTCCTTGGAAGTGCGAAGCACAGCCTTATCCTTGTGGAACACCAAGTAAGGAGGTTTACAAGACAGAGCTTGTAATTCTGCTACCCGGCGAACTGAGACAATAGCCAAAAGAAAGGCCATTTTCCAGGTCAAAAGACGTAAAGGAATAGAAGCCAAGGATTCAAACGGGGGTCTCTGGAGAACCCCCAATACCAAATTGAGGTCCCACTGGTGAGTTGGACTCTTGAAGGCAGGCCGAACATGAGCCACACCTTGGAAGAAAACCTTAACATCAGGAAGAATAGCAATCCGTTCCTGGAAAAAAACAGACAGAGCTGAAGTCTGTACCTTGAGAGAACTCAGGTTGAGTCCCTTCTCAACCCCATCCTGCAAAAAGGGCAGGACCGTGGGAAGATGGAAGTCAAGTGATAGATCCTTATCATTACACCATGCCACAAAAGTGGACCATATGCGATGGTAGATCTTGGAAGACACAGGCTTGCGAGCCCTGAGCATCGTGGACACCACTGAAGAGGAAAACCCTTTCTTCTTTAAAATTGAGGATTCAACCTCCAAGCCATCAAATGGAGATGCTGAACATCCTCCTTCCACAGATATCCTTGAAGAAGTAGATCTGGACGGGCAGGAAGCGGAAAGGTATCCATCACTGACATGGCTAGCAGTTCCGGATACCAGGACTGACGAGGCCAATTCGGAGTAATTAGGATGACAGGACAACGCTCCATCTTCAGCTTCTGGATGACTCTGATCAACAGAGGGAGATGTACGCCAGAGGGAACTCCCAAGGGATTGAGAAAGCATCCACTGCTAGAGCAAGAGGGTCCCTCCACCGAGAGCAAAACACTGGCACCTTCCTGTTGTGTCTGGTAGCCATCAGATCCACTACAGGTACCCCCCACATCTGGGTTAGAAGGTGAAACACCTCTGGATGAAGCGCCCACTCTCTGCTGTCGACTGTGTGACGGCTGAGAAAGTCTGCCATGACGTTGTCCACGCCTGGAATGTGTACTGCTGAGATGACGGGCACATGAGCTTCTGCCCAAGATAAGATGGCCTTGACCTCTAACCAAGCGGTGAGACTTTTTGTGCCGCCTTGTCTGTTGATGTAGGCCACTGCGGTGGCGTTGTTGGACTCCACTCTGACTGGACAACCTTCCAGCTGAGATTCCCAGTGCCTCAGGGCAAGAAAGATGGCACGAAGTTCCAGAACATTGATGGAGAGAAGAGACTCTTCCAGTCCCCATTTCCCCTGAGCACTGAAACGACCCAACACTGCCTCCCATCCCCGGAGGTTGGCATCCGTCGTGACTGTGGTCCAATAGGGAATCCGAAAGGATCTCCCTTTCAGGAGATGAGACAGGTCCAACCACCATTCCAAGCTCAACTCGACATGAGGAGGCAGAGAGACTGACACATGCTGATGGTCTGGATGATTCTTGCACGTCTGGATCACAAACCACTGAAGTTCCCTGGTGTGTGCCATAGCAAATGGCACTGCCTCTATCGTGGAAATGAACTTCCCCACCAGAGAAGTCAACTTCGGCACTGGAACCCTGTCGAGCTCCAGGATCTTTGATACACGGATAGCAATCTGATGAGCTACTTCCTCCGGTAAAAACACCATGCACTGCTGAGTGTCGAACAGGAGACCCAAGAAGAGGAGCTGTTGAGATGGGACCAAGTCTGACTTGTCCAGATTCACAATCCAGCCGTGACGATTGAGTGTCTGTATGCACAACTGTATCTGCTGGTGGAGAATCTCCGCAGATGAAGCTTTCAGGAGCAGATTGTCCATGTAGGGAGTCACCCTGACACCATCTCGATGGAGCACAGCTATCAAAGCTCCCAATACCCTCTGAAAGACCTGAGGAGCTGAAGTCAGTCCAAAGGCAAGAGCTGAAAACTGAAAGTGGCCTTTGTGACAGGCAAACCTGAGATACCGTCTGCTCTCTGGATGAATAGGGAATAGAATCCTGAACCTGTGTCCGCTGATGGAACCAGTTCCAGGACCTCTTTGTCCAAAAGATCCTGAATAGCGTTGTCGAACAGACATCTTTTTGTAGGCTCCTGAGAAGGACGAGTAAAATGGAACCGAAAAGGAGGAAGGGAAGAGAAAGGGATCCTGTATCCCTCTGATACCACCTGAATAACCCATGGGTCCGTCACTGACTCCTCCCAAATCCGGCGAAAGATGTGGAGACATCCACCTACAGCCGGATGCGGACCCGGGTTCGGTGAGTCATGCCGAAGCAGTCTTGGAGGTCTTGGCCTTAGGGGCAACTTTGGGCTTCCAGGACTGTTTGAGCTTGGAGGAGGAGCGCGTGGAGGACGGACCTGCCTGGGACGTGGAGCGTGTCTCAGTTTGGAAGGAACGAAAGGACCGATTGCGTTTGGCTGGAAACTTCTTTTGAAGACTGACGGTAGAAGAGTACTTTTACCACCAGTAGCCTCACTAATCATCTCCTTTAGTTCAGATCCAAACAGTGAGGTCCCTTGGAAGGGTAATGAAAGCAAGGCTTTCTTAGAAGCGGTGTCAGCAGACCAAATTTTTAGTCAAAGAGCACGCCTAGCCACCACAGATGAAGTGGAGGCCCTCGCCATCATGCAAAGGCAGCGTCAGAAACATAATTTTGAGCTTCTGAGATATTAGCAAGAAGCTGTAGCTGTTCAGACACTGGCGCATCCTGGCGAACTGCTTCAGTAAGCTGTTCAGTCCAGGCCGCAATAGCCCGGTTAACCCACGCCACTGCAAAGGTTGGTCGCATGGCAGTGCCAATAGAGGCAAAAATAGATTTAAGACAAGTTTCTAACTTTTTGTCCGTCCAATCTTGCAGGGTAGAGGCGTCAGATACAGCTAAGGCAGTAGATTTGGATAACCTAGAGATAGGAGCATCCACTTTAGGAGGATGAACCCATTTTGCCAGTTCAGTCTCAGGAAAAGGGTAAAGTTTAGCAAACTTTTTGGACACAGAAGAGGATTTTTCAGGATTCCTCCAAGCATCAGAGACTAAACGAGCAAGAGTAGGGTTAGTAGGAAAACATACAACAGCTTTAGATGGTTTTTGAAAACGTCAGTTGGATCATGAGTAGATTCCTAAATCAGAGGAAGGTTGAGCGTGGTTAGCACAGCTCTGATCAAACCCTCAGCAGAGATTTCAGGGTCACATTCATAAGGGTCACCAATGGACCTAGTAGATTCAATAACAGTGCCTTCCTCAGCATCAGAATCTTGTAAAAGTTTTTCCTCAGAAGAATCAGACATGTCAGGAGCCCCCTGTGGCTTAGGCAGGGAGGTCCTGACTGTGGAGGGGGTCTGCCAAACCTGAAGAGCCCCCTGAACCTGAGAGGGAAAGAGTTGAAGAGTGGATCTGAGATCCCTAGTGGCAGCTTTGAACTCTTTCACCCAAGTTGGCTCAATGGCGTGACTGGAAAGCCCAGGGTTGCTGTCATGACTTTATGCACATTTTGGGCATAAATGACCAGAAAATTCTCTAGGCAGCCCAGAGTGACAAGAGGAGCAAAACGCAATGGGGGAAATAGACACCCCAGCCTCCTTAGTCTTGGGTCTAGCCCCTGACTCCAGTGGAGTAGACATGCTCACAGCATCAGATATACTCCACTAAGAAGAATCACCCAATTAAAGTGTGAAAGATTAAAATTTCACCCCAGAAATGTCTAAAATTGAACTTATCTGGCAAGCGAAGGGTTAATCTGCTGAGGAGAGAAGGAAGGCTCAGTCCCTGCATAGTATACTCGCTGAGAATAACACCCAAAATGGCTGCCGCAACGGCAGCCAATCAGAAAACGAGCGCGAAACGGGCGCTCATGGGAATCGTAGTTTTTCTCAGAAGTACCCCAAAACAGTGCCCGAAGCCCCCCCCAGTCTCCCCACACACTGAATCATGCAACCGGATGATAGAGCAAGGGAACAACAAAATGAGCCCTCTCTGAAGTCGCTGTGACAAGCGGTTCCAGAGATACGTCCCACACTGTGTAAACCCATAGAGAGTAAAGGAGCAATGGCGTCTATGCGGGAAAAGCGCGCTTAAAGGCGCGGAACATAAACTATTAATAAATTTACCCTGAGAGAAAAAAGTTACCAAACATACATCAAACACATGTAAAACATGAGAAAACAATAGCCCAAAGCTCCAAAACCCAGGGAATACCACAGACATTGCATAAATACAGGCAATATAAGAAAAACACCCTATGAGTGCTGGAGTGCATAATGAGAACTCCCAAATACATGCCCAAAGAAGGGACACTGTGGGACAAGTGGACCTTCAGCACTCAAAGGGTGGCTCACCTTTCTGCAGGACTTCTGTCTTCAGGTAACCATGTTAAAAGGGAATTAACCAGCGGAAAATTCCCCAGCAGGGAAGCTACTTGACTCAAGTTGTTCCCTCTTCAGGGCATAAGGTCCACCAGAAAATCCCTGGAAGCTGCACTAACCACTTTGGTGAGGGCAATTATCAGCCATGGTCACCTGCCTAATGGTGGTATTCCATATTTGAAGAAAAACAATAAAAAACTAAAGTTGAATGAGAGATGTTCTCCACCTGGTGTGCACAGCACACAGGAACAAATCAATCTGGCTTGTTCTGGCTGAGGGCAGCTTAAGAGGGAGGGGAGGCTCCACCCCCTGCATACATTTGAATGAATGTTCCTGCCTACTTAAAGGGGCAGATCGCCTCCCATTGTACCAGTGACCTGTATTGGACGACAGTGAAAATGCGTTTAAGGTGATCTCTAGATGGTATTATTGCCCAGCTAGACTGCACTGCTTCTACCCGTCCACCTCTCAACTATGCTACAGAGGCTGTGGACAGTCTGGCTCTTATCTCCATATGTGGTGGTCATGCCTTTCAGTATATGCATTATGGACACATGTTTTTGCACTTTTGGGGTCAGCATTGGGGGTGGTGCTCCAATTGGACCCCTGGACAGCACTGTTAAACCGTGACTCTAGGTTCCCTCCTCTGTCCCATTTAGCAAATAAATTGGTCTTTAGAGTGTGTTCTGTTACTCGGTGTCACATTGCCTATCATTGCAAATCTTTACCTCCTTGTGATGCCCCATTTGAGAACAGGCTTTGGCGATTGATCCGAATGGAGAAACTAACTGCTTACTTACATAATTCTTCTTCCACTTTTCTCCGTTTGTGGTCTCAGTGGCTTGAGTCTGTGGCCCCTCCTTTGTTCCATAGGGACCTACTTCTTCTTTGAGGAGTGAGGCCCCGTGAGGGCAGGCCGTCCTGTTCTGTCCTCCCTTGTTCCCCTTTCCCCCCTTATCTTTCCCCTCCTGGACCTTTCCCCTCCTTGACCCTTCCCTCTCCCCTCCCCCCCTTTGTCCTTTTTTTTTTTTCCCGTTACACTATGACCACATGTGATGTATAGATCGGTGTTTTCTGACTTGTCTAATTCTTGTTGTTTATTTTTTATCTCATCTTATTTTATATGTCCATTTCCGCTTGTATCCCCTCCCCTTGATTTTGTGTTCTGTAATCCCTACCTACTCTTTAAAAATCAATAAACATTGAATTTTTCAATGGTATATATTTTTTATGAAATCTCCAAAATAGGGTAAAAGCACAAAACAGAAAGAATGGTAGAGACGATAAAGAATATCTAAGTGTAGTAATTTATTCAACATAAAACCAAATAAAAATATATGTAAATGCACTCACATTATGCCCATCTTGGGCTTTATGTGTGTAATAGGGTCACAACCCCTGGTAGTCAATGTTCTGTGCTTGCTTTGTCCTCTCTCTTGGTCCTGATGCTAAACAACTCTCTGCGTGATGAAATCCCTCAATATCCAGTGGCTGTTGCCTGGGTGATCTGTATTTGGTGCGCATGATAATAGTCCTTGTGTATTATCAAAGAAGTAATCACAGAAATGGTTCTTTATATTGTTGAGAGAACGGACACACAAAAATTGTCTGAAGGAGCAACAGTGCTCTATGTGTATAGGCCAACACCATGGGATATATTGAGTGTCTATGACTGGGAAAGGAAGGCGGGCATGGGAGGGACCCAACTAAGAAGGAGTGCTATAACCCGACACGTATCGTGGAGCTCCAACTCCACTTCCTCAGGGGTAACTAATGATCCACATACAGGACTGATGTATTAAAAAAGGTGGTGCAATTCTGTAAGCACCAACTGCAACAACCTGAATGTTAGACAAGTCTCCAATAGAAACACAGAAACACAGAATTTGATAAGAACCATTCGCCCATCTATTCTGCCCATTTTTCCTACTGTAAAAGCCTCAAACATTATTTGGTCCTTGGCCTTGTCTTATGTTCAGAACAGCTTTATACCTATCCCATGGATGCTTACATTCTGTCACTGTATTAACTTCTACCATTTCTGCCAGTAGGCTATTCCACTACTTTCTCAGTGAAATAAAACTTTCTTACATTACATCTAAATCTCTGTTCCTCTAGATTTAGACTGTGGCCTCTTGTCCTAACATTTTACACCACTGAAATGTACTTCCCATTTTCTTGAATCCATTCATGCATTTGCATATTTCTGTCATATCCCCTCTCTCTCTCCTCCAAGCTATACATGTTCAGTTCCTTTAGTCTTTAGTCTATACTGATATTTTTTGCTTTAAACCAATCACCATTTTAGTAGCCGTTCTCTGAATTCTCTTTAGAGTATCTATATCCTTCTGGAGATGGGAGTCTACAATACTTTACACAATACTCTAGGTGACGTCTACAGAGGAATCTGTAGAGTGGCATGACCACTTCCCTTGTTCTGATAGTAATACCCCTAGCAATACAGCCCAGCACCCTGTTCACATTCCCTGCTGCTTTGTTACATTGCCTGCCTACCTTTAAGTCATCAGAAATATTACTAGATAATCCCTTTCCTCTGTTGTCTCTGATAGCACCCTTAATACTATATTCTGCCTTTGTATTTTTATGTCTCAAGTGCATTATTTTAAATTTATCAACATTAAACTGCAGCTGCCACACTTTTGTCCATTCTGCTAATTTACCTTTACCTGCTAATTTGGCTTATTCCACCAGGAATGCCTACCCTGTTGCAGTCCTTTGTATCATCTGCAAAAATTCATATCATGATTGTTGGAGGGGACTTTAATCTCACCTTAAATCCAGAACTTGACTTCTCTGTGAGGAGATCTCAGTACTCCCCTACCATTTTGAATAAAGTCCATTTTCTCCTGCAGCGGGTGACTTGGTGGATGCCTGGCGGGTTCTTAACCCCACTACCCAAGATTACTCTCATCGTTCCTACTCCAGGACAGATTATTTCTTAATTGACCAAGCACAGCTACATAATGTCCTAACCCTTGGCATTGAATCTATGGCTATCTCAGACCACACTCTGATACAGCTATCTTTTTCACTGCCACATTCTCGGACGTGCCTATGTGGAAACTGAATGACCTACTGATTCAGGATCCCTCATCCAAAACCCCTCACTCATCAGCATTAATGGCATTTTTTGTACTCAACTCTACCCCAGACATGCCTCCTACCACTGTGTGGGAAGCAGGGATATGCAGGGAGTATATCCGGGGGGTGCAAAGGAAGAGAAAACAATCACAGAGAGTGCATGACTTGATTGCAGAAATTAGAAAAGTGGAGCAGGTACACACAGTGACCCCTTCATCCACCCTTTGGTCAGAACTGACCGTAGCTCGCAATGTGAGTGCATGATGTTTTTTGACACCCTTTCATTGATATAAATATAAATCTTATATGCAGGATAATAAATGTGGTAAGATATTGGTGCGGCTAGATAAAGTTAAGAGATCTCAAAACTTCATTGCAGGTATGAAGGACAATACTGGAGTGGTTAGGAGATACTTTCCTGATATGGCTGCTGCCTCCCATTCTTTTTTCAAGGAACTTTTTAACATTCTCCTATCCTCCTCACAGGCCAATCCCAATGACTGGTCCTCAAAAATACGTGACTTCCTGGAGAAATCACACTCCCCCAAGCTCCCTCCTAAGGCTATTCGGGATCTAGAACTCTCTTTTATGGACACGGAAGTCTCCCTTGCCATTAAGAATTTGCTGCTAGGTAAAAGCCCAGGTCCAGATGGGTTCACCCCTCTCTATTATCGAACCTTCGTCCCAATTTTGACTCCGCATTTGACTTCAACTTTTCACTCCATTGCGACCTGTTCTCCCTGTTCTAAACAAGCCTTAGAAGCCCATATCTAAGTGATCACTAAGCTGGAATAAGACCCTTTGGTGTGCAGTAGCTACAGGCCGATTTCTTTACTTAATGTGTATGTGAAATTAATTGCCAAAATCTAGGCCAACAGGCTACGGTGTTTCGTTCCCGGGCTGATTCACCCCATCCAGGCTGGATTTATGCCTGGCAGGGAGGCTAGGGACAACACCGCCAAAGCAGTGGCCCTGATCCATATGGCCTAGCATAAACAAATTCCATCCTTGATACTTTCTATAGACTTAGAGAAGGCCTTTGATTGCATCGCCTGGCCATACCTCTTGAGGTTCTTTCGTGCCTGGGCTTTTTTTTTATTATTAATCTTAATTTATATAGCACCAACTTATTCCACAGCACTTTACAATAGGGAATAGACATTCAGAGATATTACATAGTACAAATCATATGTGGAGAACAGAAGAATCGGAGAGCCCTGCTCATGACAGCTTACAGTCTAGAGGAAGGTGGGTTGGACACAGAAGGAGTAAGTGCTATTGGATGTAAATGCCTCCTGCCACATAAGCTGCTAGTCAGTGGGTGGGAGAGTGAAGTGCTATTGAGTGCAGTGGTCCAGGGAAGGGTTGGTCCTTGCTGATAGTATTTATGGAGGTAGTTGATATGCTTCCCTGAAGAGGTGAGTTTTCAGGGAGCGTCTGAAGATCTGAAGGCTAGTGGAGAGTCTGATGAGGCAGGGGAGGGAATTCCAGAGCTCAGTACAGCACAGGAAAAGTCCTGTAGGTGGGAGTAGGAGTATGTGATAAGAGCTGTGGAGAGCAGAAGGTCATGTGCAGAACGGAGATGGCGAGTGGGAGTGTATTTGGAAATGAGAGAAATGAGGCTTGGAAATGAGGCTTGGGTCTTCACTGCATTTCAGTCATCAGGAGTATCTATTCCTCGCCCTCCAGCCAAAGTGAAGGTCACTGGTTTCCTTTCTGCCCCTTTAGTATATCTAATGGTACGAGGAAAGGCTGTCCTCTATCGCCAATTCTGTTTATACTAGCCTTAGAAACACTTTCTCTCCCTGAAGATATTGGGCCTCCTCACTTCTGCCACCACAGCAAAACTGGCCTATTTTGCTGATGACATACTGTTTTTCCTCTCCAGGTCCATACAATCCCTGAAACATCTAATTCCACTCCTCACTCAGTACAGCTTATTCTCACACTTTAAGGTTATACTTTCTAAATCCAAAATCTTGAACTTAAACCTCCCCCTGGAGATAGTGGCTAAGTTCTGTCATCTGTTCCCCTTCTGGTGGCCCTCCCCAGGCATAAAATATTTGGGTATCATCCTAAATTCCAACCCTAGATACCTAGCCAATGCTTATCTCCCAACTCTTGTCTCCACACGAATGCTTGTCTCATGGTTTGGAAGGGTAAATCTTATTATGATTCTGCTACCAAAAATCCTCTACTTCTTTAACGTTTTGCAGGTTCGGTTGCCCTTCCATTACATTAAAGCACTACAACATATTGTGAATTCCTTCATCTGGAAATTTTAAAAAACCCAAGGCTCCCACTGGCTTTTCTGAGCAAATGTCCTCGAGACGGTGGTCAGGGGTCCCAGACACGACACTTTACTACAATGCTTCCACTCTTGTTAAGCTCTCAGATCCCTCACAAATGTCAGGGAAGGAGTGGGTGGACTGTGTACAATTACACACACCAGACATTGCCCTCCAGCATCTTTGCCGGTTCAGCCTGGCATCCTTTTCCTTCTCTAGCCTTAACCATTGTATTTTGGGTCATCGCCTCCCTTTCTGGGCATCCCTGAACACAAAACATTTCCTCATTCCATATCCATCACCATGGACCACCCTCCTCCTCAACCCTGACACCCCCTGAGTCAACGATCTTCCTCCTTCCTGATATGGCTTTCTCTAAAGCTAAAACTTGTCTTTGCTTTATTACTTGATACTTAAAAATGCCGGTAACAGTCCGACGTTTCAGTCAGTTCTCGGACTTTCATCAGGGACAACTACATTACAGAATACCGGCTTGTTCTACCATTTATACAACTTCCTTTGTCCAATTCGCGCCGGTTCTGTCCACTACGTTGTCATAACAACCATGGAACTAGAGCCGTAGCGAATCGGACTTGCTTAAAAACATACAATAAAGCATACTCATCAAGAACATCAAAACACCAGCTCATCAACTGCGTACCAAAGTTCTTCAGCATACATGTAAATGTACACATCTATAATACTGTCACCATTACAACCTCAGCTTAAATATAATTAATTAAACTAAATTGCTCGTTCAATCCATTTGGGGATAGAGTCTTTAACCTGTAAATCCAGTACATCTCTCGTCTGGATAGCTGTGTCTCTCTATCACCCCCCCCCGTGGTGACTGCTTAACTACTTCAAACGGGAAACATCTCAAATCCTTGATACTATGTTTCAACCTAATGAAGTGTCTGGCTATTGGGGATCTTTTCAGCTGTTGTTCTGTAGCAGTATTGTTTAAACCCCGTAGAATTAGAGAACGATGTTCCCTCAACCTTATTTTAAAGGGTCTGCTGGTTTTCCCTACATAACACAACGAACAAGGACAAATCAACAAATAAATCACATATGAAGTGGTGCATAAAATTAGATCTTTAACTGTGATGACTACCTCAGAATTTGGTACCTCTAAGGATGCACCAGTAATCATGTGCGAGCAGGTAACACAACCTGAACATTTGAAAACACCCATATTTGAAGCCCCGCTTGTGATCTTATATTTCATTACTGGGTCAGAATTAACTAACATATCCTTAATACTTCTTCCTTTTTTGTACACAAACATTGGCGCTTGTTTGAACATATGGCCTATTGCTGAATCCTTCTCCAATAATTCCCAATGTTTTAATGTGGTGTCCCTAAATACTCTTGAGATGTCAGAATAAGTAGTGGTAATCACCATCCGATTCTCCAATGTTTGTTTGGGACGCCCTGCATTTTGTAACAAGCTCCCTGTCCATTTCATTCACTTGATTCACACAATGATCAATATCACTTCGTTTGTAACCACGATCTACAAATCTTTGACCCATCTTTTCCATTTGAGATGCTGATTCATTGGGATCCGACACTATTCTCTTTACCCTCATCAATTGTGACCTGGGCAATGCTCTCTTTAGTGACCCTGGATGCTGGCTTCGTGCACTCAGCAATGTGTTACGGTCCGTAGGCTTGGTATATAGCGAAGTCTGAATTCCCGTTGCCTCTTTTTTGATCAGTACATCCAAGTAATTAATCTCCAATGTACTATAATTGAGTGTCATATTAATAGGTGTATCTGAGCCATTCAACTCATTGACAAATTCATTTAACATTGCTTCACTTCCTGACCAAACCATAAATAAATCGTCAATGTATCTAACATAATATCTAATGTAGGTCCAGTATTTGGATCCCATAATGTGGTTACATTCATAATGCCACATGTATGTATTGGCATAAGTGGGCGCCATAGGGGACCCCATCGCTGTCCCGGTAAGTTGGACATAAAACCCATCTTCGAATTTAAAATAATTGTGTGTTAATATGAGATCAATGAATCCCACTACATAGTCAATCATCTCAGAATTGTAAATGCCACTATCTTCAAGCAGTTTCCAGACAGCAGCTTTACCACCTTCATGTGGAATGCACGTATATAGACTGGAGACATACATGGTTACCAAAAACACTTCTTCAGTCCCCCAGTCTATTCCTTGTAATGAATTCAAAAAATGAGTGGTATCTTTAATGAAAGTAGCAGTATTTTGAACTAATGGTTGTAAAATACTGTCTATATACTGTGCTGCTGGATATAACAGTGACCCTCTTGCTGACACTATTGGTCTTCCCGGAGGGTTGTCCAGTGACTTATGAATCTTGGGCAGGCAGTATAATACCGGGACTATGGGGTGTTGCACCTTCAAAAATTCAGCTATCTTGGGATCCAGAATGCCTTCCTCTACCCCTTTGTTAATATATTGAAAAACCTCAATTTTAAACCCATGTGTGGGATTGCATGGCAACTCTCGATAGCACTTTATGTCCCCCAATTTTTTTTTTCGTTATTATTGTGCAGTCTATATTGGAAGCCTTGAGCACCCTTTCCGAATATATTGCCAGTGTGTGCGGCAGAGTTCATGTACAGTTTCTCTAAAGCTAGACACCATTGGTAGCCAGCAGAACAATGCCTCCATCAGTTTGTTCAAATCTTTGGTGGCTCATCATGATCTTCCCACTGATCAATTGTGGCACTATTATCTAGTGCCACATTTTTAAAAGCCTCCTGTCCAAGGACCCCATGCTATCTCTGCCACTATGCCTTTTGAAGCTCTCCTGGTAAACCCAAAATGCTTCCATAAACCTCTGACCAAATGGTACAAATTCCTCCTCTCTCTCCCTGCTCCATCAAAGCCTTCTTAAGGGATTGGGAAGAATATTTGGCTATCTTCCTGCCCCTGGGAGAATGGACGAATATCTCTCGTAATCTTCTGTTTTCAGTGTGGGATGTTGCTACCAAGGAATGCAACTACAAGCTCTTCACAAAGTGGTTTTGCACCCCCCAGTTCATTCATTCAATGAATTCTGAAACTACAACGGCGTCCTGCTGGAGATGCTCCACTGTTGGTTGCATGTTTCACATCTGTTGGTCCTGCTTTCTGATCTCCGCCTTCTGGACGAAATATGATTACATTTGGAGAGTATACTGGGTTTCGCCCTCCCCCCTGATCCCCTGCTGATTCTCTTTGAATATCAGACCCCAAACTGTTTGAGGAGTACACCCATGGGGAAACTCTTTCTCATCTTGAATCATGAATGCCGCAAAATCTCTTATTCCCCTGCTGTGGAAGTCTGTGAGCCCACCCTCATTTTCCTCCTGGATCACTAGGGTCCAAGCCCACTACTCAGCACAGAGGATACACTCAAAAATCACTGATACTTCGGAGGAATTTACTCTTATATGGAGCCCCTGGGAAAGATATCTTCTTAGGCGTCATTGTTACCTGCACAATTTCCTCAATATTCTGTTGTAAGTATAGCCTGGACTTTTGCACCCCTCCCCCCTGCACCTTTCTCTGTCCTCCCTCCTTTCCCTTCTCATTAATCCCCCCCTCCCCCTGGTTCATATTTGGCTCTAGCCTAAGTTTTGCTGCTAGTTACTCTAACCCTCACCACTATTCCCTTGCTTCTGCCACTTCCACGAGAGTGCTTCTGGGTGCTTTATCCCTTAGTCACACCCCATTCAACTTCTGCCTGGGTGGCTTGTATAAAACGTGGACTCTTGGATTAAGGTATATTTGTGTTATTTGACCTCATGTATAAATATATATTTGTATGCAACGCATTTCTGTGGTTTATGCTGTTTTCTTATTTACAACCTGCTATGTAACCTTTACAAACTTTCACTAAAGCCTTTGAAACAAACAAAAAAAACAGAATGGGCCCCATTACAGATCCCTGAGGTATCCCACTAGTAACACGACCTTCATCTGAATATTCTCCATTGTCTACAACCCTCTGTCTCCTGTCACTCAGCCATTGCCTTATCCATTCAACTATTTGTACATCCAGGAACAAACACTGCAATTTATTAATTCATCTTCTATGAGGGACAGTGTTAAATGAGTCACTGAAATCTAGAAAAGCTATATCTGCTGCACCGCTGGTCTATTTAGTTTACCAGTTCAGTTTCCAATGCATTGCTAAGGGTTAAAAGCCCCCATTTAAATCTGTTCCCTAAGATTAATTTAGTTTGACTGAGAGATGCATACTTCCCAAATTTCAAATGGCCAAAGAGTGACACTTGTAGATTAGGTGATGTTGCTGGGGGCATAGTTAGTGGGAAGGGCATTACAGAGATATTTTAGGTTATTTCATCACCTACTGACACCTCTTCGTGTAACTGAATTATTAAGTTAGAACAAGACCAAAGTATTTTATTTACAATTTAAAAACACATATACTGAAGTTTAACCCCTTAAGGACCCGTGACGTACCAGGACCGTCACGGTCCTTGGTATACTCAAGGACCGATGACGGTCATAGTACGTCACGTACTTTTTACTTACAGCGCTCTACCGGGAGCGCTGTAAGTAAAAATAGGGCATGAAATAGCCCGCTCCAAGATCGGAGGGATCTCTTTCAAGCCCCATAGTGACGCGCCGATACACGTGACAGGTCACGTGTGCCGGCGCGTCAAAGTGCCCCTATGCGGTCGTTATGGGACGGAAATGTCCCATAACCTCCGGTCCTTAAGGGGTTAAACCAACATTGGTGTAAGTTTTATTGCTCAGGAACAATATGGTACGATTATTTACACATACCACACAATCTGATCTCCTAAAAGAGGGACAGAGAGATCTCGGTTTCAAAGAGAGATTGCCCCTCCAAAAGAGGGAAACTCCAGAGGTACAGAAATGTACCACTTTCTTAGTAGACCTGCCACACAGACTGTGGTACACTGCTTGACAAAAAAAAACACACATGCAAACACACACACAATATACACATACACACAAACATATACATGGACATACACTAATACACACATACATAAATACACACAGACACACAAGCACATACACACACACACACACACAGAAACACCACAAAGAGACTCATATGACATGCATACATATATACAGATATAAATACATACATCAGGAGAATAATCACTTTTTTTTTCTCCCTTATCGTGCAGCTGGTGTCTCAAACACAAACACATGCACAAAACACATATGATAAACACACAAATTCATACATAATGAAATAGGAGAGAAGTATGAAAGGGGAGACAAAGGCCTGAAGAAGTAAAAGGGGGAATAGATATGGAGAGAGAGATATGACATGAAATAATGGAAGGTATATTGTGAAGAGGAGGAAGAAGACATGGGAAGAGAGACAGACTTCCTTACATATCTCACCCCTCTAACATTGAAAGATTTAAGTGTATAAATGCTGTTCCAGTAAATGTATTGAATTGGTGGTCAGTGGGCTTTAACACATTCTCTACCTCCAGAAGTTATAAAAGGTAAAAGGGATTGGTTTGGACAGTGGGGTATGGACATAATTGTATTTTTTTTATGCTGAGGTTGCAGGCAAGATAAAGGAAATGGATAGTACACTGGGATATGCATAAGACTTTGAGGAAACTGAAAGGACCTTGCAGGTAATGATTTGCCTGCCTCGGGCAAAGCATTCCCTGCTCCTGTTATAAACTTGAGAAGAGGTTTGGCTGGCATGGATCCAGAAACCAATGTTGCTCTGTATGTTGTATTTAATAGGTGCAGATAGATTTTTATGATGCAGGCATAGTGCTACATTGTACTACTATTCCTGCGTTCACATTTTCCAACAGTGGGCTCCCTGACACTCACATTAAACTGTATAAATAGGTCAAGGTGAAAATAAAATTAAAAACACAGGCACATTTTATAGTCACTATAACACTACTAAAAGGTTAAAATAAAGCAGCAATAATTATATGTGTTATTGGATGCTTCACAATACATTGGTATTAAGATTTTAGTTAATAATCCCCTCTGTGTATCCTATTATAGATTAAAAAAGAGGATTTTAAATGTACCTGTTAAATCCTTTTCTCTTAGTCCATACAGGTTACTGGTAACTTTGGGTAGGCAATCAGCCCCTTTAATTGTAGGCAGGAACAATTCTAGAATTGTATGCAGGGGGTGGAGCCTACCTTCCCTCCTTGGCTGCAGCTGTTTTGCTGGACGTGCCTCAGTCTGAAAGGAACGAAAATACCGGTTACGCTTAAGCAGTGTTTTCTTCCTGGGGACCAAGGGTAGAATGGTATCTTACTCCCTGTGGCCTCACTGATCAGATCTTTAAGATCAGGCCCAAACAAACAAGTACCTTGAAACGGTAGACAGCAATGCTTTCTTGGAAGCAGTGTCAGCAGACCAGATCTTGAGCCAAAGAGCTCGTATGGCAACTACAGACATGGTGGAAACCCTGGCCATCAAATGGATGGCATCAAATAAGGCAGCAGAAACATAGTGCTGTGCCTCAGAAATGTTGGGAAGAAGGCGCAACATATCCGAAGTAGGAGTACCCTGACGGACAGCCACGGTGAGCTGTTCAGGCCAGACCGCAATGGCCCGGTTCACCCATGCTGCAGCAAAAGCTGGATGCAGTGGCAAAAATGGACTTGAGGGAGACCTCAAGTTTCTTGTCAGTCCAGTCCTTCAGAGCAGATGCATCAGAAACTGGCAAGGCAGTAGACTTAGATAGCATGGAGATAGGAGCATCCACTTTGGGAGGATAAACCCACTGAGCAAGCGCTGCCTCAGAGAAGGGATAAAGCTTGGCAAATTTCTTGGACACAGAAGGTTTCCTGTCCAGGGATTTCCACTCCTCAGACACAAGGCGGTCATGAGTGGGGTTAGGTGGAAAGCACGTAAGGGGCTTTTTAGGCTCCGGAAACACATGAGAGGGGTCAGAAGGAACCTCCTGAACTAAGGGAATGTTAAGAGTATTCAAGACAGCCCTGATTAGACCCTCAGCGGAGGGCTCAGGATCAGCCTCAAATGCATCCCCAAAAGACTGAGAGGAGCTCAGAGCAGAACATTCATTCCTCAATATATGAATCCACCAGCAGTTCCTCTTCAGAGGAATCTGACACGTCAGGTACTCCCTGAGGTTTGGGCAGGGAAGACCTGACGGAGGAGGGGGTCTGCCAAGAATGGAAGACCACCTGTAACTGGGATGGAAAGAGTTGCAATGTAGACCTAAGGTCCCTGGTAGCAGCCTTGAACTCTTGCACCCAAACTGGCTCAAATGCATGGCTGGAGGTCCCAGGGACATCAGAACATGCTGGGCATAAATGACCTGAGAATTCTCTAGGTAACCCTGAATGACAGGAAGACCAATGCGCAATGGGTGATACAGAGACCCCAGCATCCTTAGTCTTAGGTCTGGCCCCAAGCTCCAACGGTATAGACATTCTTACAGTGTCAAATAACCTTACAATATAAGAAATCAACCAAGTATAGTAAGTAGGATTAAAGATTCACCCCAGGAATCGCTAAACTAGACTTATCTGACAGGAGAAGGGTTAATCAGCAGAGGAGAAAAGGAGAGTTCAACTGCTAAACTAGACTTATCTGGCAGGAGAAGAGTTAATTAGCAGAGGAGAGAAGGAGAGTCCAAGCCCTGCATAGGATATTCGTTCTGGAAATGGCATAAAATGGCTACCGAGGCGGGAGCCAATCAGAACTGAGCGTGTGAAGCAAGTGCTCATGGGAAATGTAGTTTCCCAGAAAAAGTACCCCAACAGTGCCCGAAGCCCCCTGAGCCCCCCAACACATAGAAACATGAACCGGATGATAGAGCAAGGGCAGACAAGAAAAATGAGCCATCTCTGAAGTCGCTGGGTTAAGCGGTTGCAGAGATATGTCCCAAACTGTACAGTCCTATAGGAGTGAATGGAGCAATTGCGCCTATGCAGTAAAGCGCGCCTTTAACCCCTAGAGTGCCAAGCACTTACGCCGTACGAGTGGACACAGCTGTACCTGCTGTGCCACGCTCGTACGGCGTAAGAGTGAAATGCGGTCACTGCATGAGCCGGTATAACCGGCATGCAGTGGCCGTGGCCGCATTTCAAAAAAAAAATTGCCTGGCACTTGTGGGGGGACATGAGGATCACTCCTCATGTCCCCCCTGTTATCGATCTCCCAGCCGATCGCGCTGGGAGATCAATAAAAGAAGAGGAGAAGCGCAGCTTCTCCTCTCCTGTCTCTCCTACCCGAACTTCCGGGTAGGAGTGGGCGGGACCGTGGGAAGCCTCCCAACGTCATCGGTGACATGGTCACCGATGACGTTAGGGAAGTTTCCCCGGTCCTGCTCACTCCTACCGGTGGTAGCAGAGAAGGGCAGGAGAGCTTTTGCTCTCCTGCAGTCGCCTCATTGATCTCCCAGCCTATCGGCTGGGAGATCAATGACTGAGGGGACACCAGGAGGGGTCCTGATGTCCCCCACGAGGTCTGAAAAGTTAAAAAAAAAAAAAATAATAAATAAATAAAAAAATAAAAGTAACCCTGTGAGTGTCACAGGGTCCCCAACACATTGCTTTGCAATGTGCTGGAGATCCCTGTGGCACTCACAGGGTCACTTGCTTTGGGGGTATTTTTTTTTTCTAAAGACCTCATTGGGGGGATCAGGGGGGGGGTCCTGTGTGTGCCACAAGGGGGTCCAATGCACCCCCCCCCCCTCCTGTGGCACACACAGGGCTTTTATCATTACTTTGTTACCACAGATTGTTGGGGGGCCATCAGGATTGGTCCTGTTGGCCCCCCAACAAGCTCTGATTACAAAGTAATGATAAAAAAAAAATTAACCCTCTGAGTGCCACAAGGGTCCAATGCATTGCTTTGCAATGCGCTGGATACCCCTTTGGCACTCACAGGGACATTTATTTTGATTTCTTTTTTTTTTTTATTTGGTAAGACCTCATTGGGGGGATCAGGGGGGTCCTGATACCCCTCAATGAGGTCTATAATAAAAAAAAGTAAATTAAAAAAAAATTAACCCTGTGTGTGCCAATGCAGCCCCCCTTCTGCGGCACACACAGGGCTTTTATCATTACTTTGTTAGCAGAGATTGTTGGGGGGTCATCAGGATTGGTCCTAATGGCCCCCCAACAAGCTCTGATTACAAAGTAATGATAAAAAAAAAAAAATAACCCTCTGAGTGCCACAAGGATCCAATGCATTGCTTTGCAATGAGCTGGAGACCCCTGTGGCACTCACAGAGTCACTCTGTTTGTGGACACATATTTTTTTTTTACTAAGACCTCATTGGGGAGGGATCAGGGGGTCCTGATGCCCCTCAATGAGGTATATAATAAAAAAAAAATTAAATCAAAAATTAACCCTGTGTGTGCCACTGGGAGGGGGGTTCAATGCAGACCCCCTTCCTGTGGTACACACAGGACTTTTTATCATTACTTTGTGATCAGAGCTTGTTTGGTGGCCATCTGAATACAAAGTAACGATAAAAAAATTAACCCTTTGTTTGCTGGACACCCCTGTGGCACATAAAGGATTTTTTCCCCCTTTATTTTTTATTTAGACCTCATTGTATGGGTTCTGATGCCCCCAACGAGGTCTACACAAAAATATTGGGGGAAAAAGCCCCAAAAAATGCACGTGCAACAGGAAGGGGGTCCAACGCAGTGCTTTGTATGAGGGGACATACAGTGCACAATGGTAGTCAGAGATCTCCCATACACTCTATCAGACACTGCCCCACCATCACCACCATCATTGATCCTCTGCTCATACCCACACACACTGCCTAATCCCTCACCCTCTCACACATTTTGTTAGACTTGTAGTCACAGGTCCGCACGTACACCGTCTGACGTCCTAGCTTCTTTCATCTGTTAGCCATAAAATCACACATACACTGTTTGCTTTCCCATTTCTGTTTCACTGGTAGCTACGCTCTTGTAGCGTAAATTGGTATGTCAACCCAGAGCAGTGGGGTACCATTTTGTTTTGGCTGGCAAGAAGTCCTCCTAGGAAATCCCACGCCATTGAACCATTTTCGTATCTTTGAAGTGACTGATGTGTAAAACAAATGTTTGTTTTTCTTTCCTGTAGCACCACATTCTGGAAATAGTTGTGCCAATTAACTTAGGGGTACAAAGGCAAGTGACCCCTCATTAGATGCGGCAGGTTTATCTACCTTTTCTTCAATTCTGAAGGTGTTATAGCCATTTTCGTACAGGCAAGTCAGGTTTGAGAAAATGTTTGAAACATCAGAGTTTGTAGTTGGTGTAGTTTTCTACTTCTAGCACCCCCTAAGGTAGTTCAACTCATACCAATGGGGTGTCGTTTGACTCCTAAGAGCGCTAGCAAACAAATGCAGTTGAAAATTCCATGGTTTTCACAGAGCTCCATACATTTAAAGGGGCAGAAATGTAAAAAAATGCCTTTTTTTTCATTAGCGTCTCTTTCTGGAAACATTTATGCACACCAGTATTGGGGTAAGAAGGCAAGTGACCCCTTATTAGATGCGGCAGGATGTCTTCTTTCCAAAATGGTATGGTTTATCTACCTTTTCGTCAATTCTGAAGGTGTTATAGCCATTTTCGTACAGGCAAGTCAGGTTTGAGAAAATGTTAGAAACATCAGAGTTTGTAGTTGGTGTAGTTTTCTACTTCTAGCACCCCCAAGGTAGTTCAACTCATACCAATGGGGTGTCGTTTGACTCCTAAGAGCACTAGCAAACAAATGCAGTTGAAAATTCCATGGTTTTCACAGAGCGCCATACATTTGAAGGGGCAGAAATGTAAGAAAGTGCCTTTTTTTTCATTAGCGCCACCTCCTGGAAGCATTTGTGCATACCAGCCTTTGGGTAAAAAGGCAAGTGACCCCTCATTAGATGCGGCAGGTTGTTTTCTTTCCAAAATGGTATTGTTTCTCTACCTTTCCTGCATATCTATTATGGTTATAACCATTTTAGTGCAAGCAGATAATTTAAAAAACAAAAGTGTCAGGTTTACGTACGTGTTCCTAGCACCCACATATTGTATGTTAACCCACACAAATGGGCTACCATTTTTCTCATGTTGGTATCAGGTACTGAATACAGCAGGAAATGTTATGGTTTTCAAAGATTTTAGTATCTTTGAAGTGGTGGAAATGTAAAAAAAACATGTATTTATTCCCATAGTGCCACCTTTTGGAAATATTTGTGCACTTCAGCCCAGGGGTAGAAAGGCAAGTGACCCCTCACTTGATGCGGGAGAATGTCTACTTTCCAAAAAGGTATACCTTTTATACCTTTCCTTCATGTCTCTAACAGTTATGAACATTTTAGTACAAGCAGCCATTTTCGAAGAAGCAAACAGGTAGGTGTAGTTATGTGCTTCTGGCACCCCTAAGGTAGGTCGACTCATTCCAATTGGGTGTCATTTTTCTCCTAAGGGCACTAGCTAATGAATACAGTTGTAAATTCCATGGTTTTCACAGATTTCCATATAGATGAAGGAGCAGAAATGTAAGAAAATGCCATTTTTTCCTAAAGTGCCACCTTCTGGAAGCATTTGGGCACAACAGGCTTGGGGTAATAAGGAAATTCACCCCTCATTAGATGTGGCAGGTTGTCTTCTTTCCAAAATGGTATAGTTTGTGTAGCCTTTCTTCACTTCTCTAGTTGTTATAACCATTTTTGTACAGACAAGTAATGTTTGAGAAAATGTTAGAAAAATTAGAGGTTGCAATAGGTGTAGTTTTGTACTTGTAGCGCCCCCTGAGGTAGGTGAACTCATACCAATGGGGTGTCATTTTTCTCCTAAGAGCACTAGCTAATGAATACAGTTGGAAATACCATGGTTTTCACAAATTTCAGTACATTTGAAGGGGCAGAAATGTAAGAAAATGCATTTTTTTCATTAGCGCCACCTTCTGGAGACATTTGTGCACTCCAGGCTTGGGGTAACAAGGCAAGTCACCCATCATTAGATGAGGCAGGGTGTCTTCTTTTCAAAATGGTATGGTTTGTGTACCCTTTCTTCACTTCTGTAGTTGTTATAACCATTTGTGTACAGACAAGTAATGTTTGAGAAAATGTTAGAAAAAGTTGAGGTTGTAGTAGGTGTTGTTTTGCACTTCTAGCGACCCCTGAGGTAGTTAAACTCATACCAATGGGGTGTCATTTTTCTCCTAAGAGCACTAGCTAATGAATACAGTTGGAAATGCCATGGTTTTCACAAATTTCAGTACATTTGAAGGGGCAGAAATGTAAGAAAATGCCTTTTTTTTCCATTAGCGCCACTTTCTGGAGGCATTTGTGCACTCCAGGCTTTGGGTATCAAGGCAAGTCACCCATCATTAGATGCGGCAGGGTGTCTTCTTTTCAAAACGGTATGGTTTGTGTACCCTTTCTTCACTTCTGTAGTTGTTATAACCATTTGTGTACAGACAAGTAATGTTTGAGAAAATGTTAGAAAAATTAGAGGTTGTAGTAGGTGTCGTTTTGCACTTCTAGCACCCCCTGAGGTAGTTAAACTCATACCAATGGGGTGTCATTTTTCTCCTAAGAGCACTAGCTAATGAATACAGTTGGAAATGCCATGGTTTTCACAAATTTCAGTACATTTGAAGGGGCAGAAATTTAAGAAAATGCCTTTTTTTTCATTAGCGCCACCTTCTGGAGGCATTTGTGCACTCCAGGCTTTGGGTAACAAGGCAAGTCACCCATCATTAGATGCGGCAGGGTGTCTTCTTTTCAAAATGGTATGGTTTGTGTACCTTTTCTTCACCTGTGTAATTGTTATAACCATTTTTGTACAGACAAGTAATGTTTGAGAAAATGTTAGAAAAATTAGACGTTGCAATAGGTGTAGTTTTGTACTTGTAGCACCCACTGAGGTAGGTGAACTCATACCAATGGGGTGTCATTTTTCTCCTAAGAGCTCTAGCTAATGAATACAGTTGGAAATGCCATGATTTTCACACATTTTAGTACATTTGAAGGGGAAGAAATGTAAGAAAATGCCTTTTTTTTCATTAGCGCCATCTTCTGGAGGCATTTGTGCACACCAGGCTTGGGGTAACAAGGAAAGTCACCCCTCATTAGATGCAGTAGGTTGTCTACTTTCCAGAAATATATAGTTTTATATAGTTATTCCACTGTTTTAGGGTAGATTTACCACAAAAACCCTAGAATGCGCATTTTAGTTTATAAAGTTGAAAATGTCATTTTGTGCTGCTGGTGATTAGGGCTCTACGCTAGCCATGGACGTAGGTAAAACTATACAAATTTGGTATTTTTTTACTCGGGGGACTCAGCGTTTTTTAAAATAATTGAAACTTTTTCAATCAAGGTAAATGTTTTTGATACATAGTATGTGATTTTAGCAAAATGAGTAAATTTTCACTTTTTTTTTCATTATGACATCATAGCTTTTTGCACGATGTAAAATTATCTTCATGTAAGGTACCACAAGAAAGCTCAATTCGTTCTGAAAAAAACAATATATAGTTTTCCATATTTAACTAAAAATCCCCAGAGGAAATCAAGCCTAAACGGAAGGATAGCAAAAATGCTGAAAAAGTGTCTGGCCTGCAGGGTACAGGAAATGGCCCAAGCCTCTGGCACTGAAGGGGTTAACTCAAATTTTACAAAATTGACACAGTAAAATAAAAATGCATGAAACATCACTAGAACATGTTAGGATACCCAAAAAACACTGAACCAGTAGGAAAAGTGTCAGAAACCCCCCCCAAAAGATTCAAAACCAGCAGCTAAAGGGTTAATGTACCACATAAACCTGCTACAAAACACCCAACAGACATACAGATAGACCCAATAAGTGCAGGAGTGTGCAATAGGAACTCCAAAGGTAAACCCCTGTGCGGGCAGTGAAAGGGTTAAACACCTGTCTTATAGGCTGTGTGTGGCTGGTAGTATTTTTGATTATAATACTTGCAGTGTTAAATGAGCTTTTCATGGTATTTGTTAGAAGGTTATAGGAGGAATGCATGATTGATAGAATGTGACTGTTGGCTGGTGGGGATGATGGGAGTTGTAGTGAACGGTTGGTGTGATGTAGGTTTGTTCAGTGTTACTTAAATTGAAGTATGGGTCTCTAAAATTAGAGTAAAATCATTCCCCCCACCACCACTACTTCAACAACTTTTGTGTGCCCCCTCCAGAGTGTCTCCTCCAAATGTTCTTCCTCCCTGCTGTGTCTGTGATCTTCTCTGAACACCCTACCCAAGTTTTCTGTGCTCCCGGCTCACCCAACAACTTCTTTATGTAAATCCAGTGTCTTCATACCTTGGAAGTTTGTGTTGTATAGTCCCTAGAATTGCCTCCTGTGGTGTTGCTGGGGTGAGAGAAGTAATGCGAATCTGACCCCAAAAGGGGAGGAGCTTAATCGTGAGTGGGGGTGGGGCTTATCAGACCTGAAAAAGTGACAGGAATCGGATGATATAAACTCCACACATCTGGAGACTGGACCTCTGTCCACAGAGATCCGGTAAGGGACAGCAAAAGGCGGAGTCTACACAGGTCTGATGTGTGTTCCTTCGAACCTACTGAGTGGCAGAGACGTATAAATCATATACCATGTTACATGTGGTAGCCCATCTGTGTGTCTGACATGAAGAGCGCAGCCATCTGGCACTGAAAGTCTTAGCCCTTTGAGTGACATTGAGGTATGCAAAGTAAGATGATGTGTTCCCATATGGCACGCAACGGGGTAAAAGAGTGAGCCACATGGGAAGGTTTCCGAAGTGATATTAATCAGGAACAGGCAAACTGAAAAGAACAGTGTCATGGTGTAAAGTGAAGTTGTTGAGTCTTGCTGTACAACTCGTTCTGGTGAGGTGTCTGAGTGCCACAGGGAAAGGGGTGCAGGAGGTGCCGCACGGAGCGTCAGTATTTAGACCACATGCAGACAGCACTACTTAACCCTCTGAGTGCTAGAGTGGTACACAAAGCATTGCTTAGCAATGTGATGCGTATCCATCTGGCACTCAAAGGCTTAGTGCTGATGTCAGTTTGTGTGCAGCTTGAAGTTGGCAAAGTGAGTGTGAGGCTTTGTTTCCATTTGAGCAGGAACTCCATAAGCACTAACAGCAGCCACGCATGCTTGATTGCACTACACCTCCCATAAGCCTCACACATGTTCATTGCTCACAAAGAAAACGGCGATTCGGCGAAACATGTGTAAGGCTTATGGGAGATGTAGTGCAATGGATGGCTGCAGTACATGTCCCATAAGCGTCACAGATGTTGAGTGCGCGTGATTATAAGGGTGAATCGGCAGAAGATGTATGAGGCTTATGGGAGATGTAGTGCAATGGATGACTGCAGTACATGTCCCATAAGGCTGACAGATGTTCAGCGCACACGATTAAAACTGCGATTCAGCGGAAGATGTGTGAGGCTTATGGGAGATGTAGTGCAATGAAGCATGAGTGGTGTGCTGTTAGTGCTTGGTGCAGGACAACGGCAGGACACACCATGAGAGGGAGTGAAGATAGAGGCATCCTCCTTCCTGATGTACCCCAGGAGCCGTGCTAGTAATGTGGCAGGAGCAGGGACTGTGAGGAGCACGTGCGGGTGGGCAGCAACAATGAACTGAGTAGGTACAGAAATGTGTGGGGTGTTAAGGGCACATGTAATTCTTATTGTTTTTGTGTGTGTGTGTGTGTGTGTGTGTGTGTGTGTGTGTGTGTGTGTGGTGAGCCTGTGTGTGTGTGGTTTTGGTGGTGTGGGGGAGAGGTGCTGGCTTGTGTTTGGTGCTATGTGTGTGTGGGAAGGCTTGTGTGTGTGTCTGTGGTGTCAGAGCAAATGGCAGCCATTTTTTTTTCATTACTTGGATAGTGGTGGGCAGGCTGGAGAGTGGGGGTGGGACAAGTCCCTGCATGATTTTCATAGGACTAGCAGTGGCCTTTGGCCACTGCAAGTCCTATGAAAATCACGCCCCCATTGAATCACCCAATGTGAACAGTAACTCCTCCTTAGTACCACCCCTGAGTGTTTGCCAGGCACACAGAAGTCTTCTTTTATATATATATAGACTACTCAAAATTGATGCTATTGTATTTTTTATATCTTTGTTTCTATCTGTATACATGTGAACATGCGGGTGAGAGTAAATGGTTTAAGGTAAGATGCAGACGAGTTGCGTGCATATGCTGTCATTTTTTCCATCTTCAGAAGCTGCCAGATACGTCCCTCCAACTGGGCAGTCCCAGGCGGGACAGATTTCCAGTGGAAAGCAACATCGCAACGGACTGCGCCACTCAAGCAACGGAAGGTACTACAGTAGAGCCATGGCGGGACAATCCCACCACATGTGTTTATAGGTGCCCAAATGACCACATCCCCTAAAGCACAAGGGGGAAGAGGAGGGAACAATGCTCAACAATCGTGTAGGACAGATGTACCACCGAGATAGGACTTTGTAGCTGTTCTCTTTAATCAGTGTGCACAGAGTCAAGCTCATGGTATTAATATTAATTTCCCACCAATTGTCAGGCTCCAGTACCTCACCGAGATCAGCCTCCCATTTGGAGCGATAAGCTGGGGCAAGGGGGAAAGTGAAGGATTGCAGATGTGAGTATATCTTAGATATGGCTCCTCTAGAGCGGGTTAAGGTAGAATACAAAACTTTAAAGAAAGTGTGCAGCGGAGGCGGAGCACGACAGATATAAGACTGGACAAAATGGCAGACCTGACAGAAGCGGAAGAATTCCCTCGGATGGGCATCATACCTATCGTGAAATGAGTTCCAGTCCAGCAAGGTAGAGGCAGTGAACAAATCTTGAACTTTTGTGATCCCTGCGTGGATCCACCAGAGGAAATTAGCTAGTGATAGACCCGGCGGGAAGCTCGGGTTACCAAAAAAGAGGGCAGAGCAAAGAGATGGGGGACTGCAGGGCATCTTTAAGACTGTGTCTGCTCCACAACAACAAGGTATGGTCAGGGCAGGTGTAACGGTTTTATAGGACACTCAGACCAGCAGGTTAGAATAAAACACAGTTTTATTAAAACAAAGCAAGAAAGACCGCCCTCTATAGGCAATACAGAATAATAGAGAGATAAGTGGCTTACAGATGCCTTCTCAGGCCCAGTATACAGATGTAATCAATATACATATACTGTCACAGGACAGGCATAGAAACATAAGGGTACTCAATGGTTAAAGTACATGTAAATCAATCAGTCTCTGTTGTGGTGTTTGACATGCCCAAGTTGGTAATAGAGCAGCAAGTGGTGCTAGATGAAACAACACCGTCAGTCTATAGAACAGAGATTGCTGCAAAGGCTGAGCAGGAACTGAGACCAAAACACTGCAGAGTTGAGCTAGAGCCAATAGCCCCCGTGGGCGTAGTAACAGAGATAACCTCACAGCAAGAGCTTGAGCCAATAGCCCCCACGGGCGTAGTAACGGAGACAAACTATACTGCAAGAGCTTGAGCCAATAGCCCCCACGGGTGTAGTAACGGAGACAAACGATACTGCAAGAGCTTGAGCCAATAGCCCCCATGGGCGTATTAACGGAAACAACTACACTGCAAAAGCTTGAGCCAATAGCCCCCACAGGCATAGTAACGGAGACAAACACTGCAAGAGCTTGAGCCAATAGCCCTACCGGGCGTGTAACGGAGAGCAAACAGTGTATGAGCTAGAGCCAATAGCTCCTCCTGTGGGCGCTGTAACGGAGACCGACTACACTGCTAGGTAGACAGGATGAGCCACCACCTATACAAGGCTCTGGAAACGTAACAGGCTCAGCAAGTGTAGCGGAAGATCTGGGCAACGGCTCTGCAAGTGTTAATGGAAGCTCAGTGAATGGAGACAGCAGCTCTGCAAGTGTACGGGAGGCTCAGTGAACGGAGACAATGGCTCTGCAAGTGTTAACGGAGACTCAGGGAATGGACACACAGCTCTGCAAGTGTAAATGGAGACTCAGGGAATGGAGTCTACCAGTCTACCCAGTCAAAGGCCTTCTCAGCATCAAGAGAAAGTAACATCAAAGGTGAGGAACCGGAACTTCCTGCATGGATCAAGTTCAACAGTCGGCGGATATTATCTGGAGCCTCCCTACCTGGGATAAAGCCAACTTGATCCAGATGGACCAAAGATCCTACAACTCCCGCCAAATGTCTGGCTTATTGTTTTTGTGTGTGTGTGTGTGTGTGTGTGTGTGTGTGTGTGTGTGGTGAGCCTGTGTGTGTGTGGTTTTGGTGGTTTGGGGGAGAGGTGCTGGCTTGTGTTTGGTGCTATGTGTGTGTGGGAAGGCTTGTGTGTGTGTCTGTGGTGTCAGAGCAAATGGCAGCCATTTTTTTTTCATTACTTGGATAGTGGTGGGCAGGCTGGATAGTGGGGGTGGGACAAGTCCCTGCATGATTTTCATAGGACTAGCAGTGACCTTTGGCCACTGCAAGTCCTATGAAAATCACGCCCCCATTGAATCACCCAATGTGAACAGTAACTCCTCCTTAGTACCACCCCTGAGTGTGTTTGCCAGGCACACAGAAGTCTTCTTTTATATATATATAGACTACTCAAAATTGATGCTATTGTATTTTTTATATCTTTGTTTCTATCTGTATACATGTGAACATGCGGGTGAGAGTAAATGGTTTAAGGTAAGATGCAGACGAGTTGCGTGCATATGCTGTCATTTTTTCCATCTTCAGAAGCTGCCAGATACGTCTCTCCAACTGGGCAGTCCCAGACGGACAGATTTCCAGTGGAAAGCAACATCGCAACGGACTGCGCCACTCAAGCAACGGAAGGTACCACAGTAGAGCCATGGCGGGACAATCCCACCACATGTGTTTATAGGTGCCCAAATGACCACATCCCCTAAAGCACAAGGGGGAAGAGGAGGGAACAATGCTCAACAATCGTGTAGGACAGATGTACCACCGAGATAGGACTTTGTAGCTGTTCTCTTTAATCAGTGTGCACAGAGTCAAGCTCATGGTATTAATATTAATTTCCCACCAATTGTCAGGCTCCAGGACCTCACCGAGATCAGCCTCCCATTTGGAGCGATAAGCTGGGGCAAGGGGGAAAGTGAAGGATTGCAGATGTGAGTATATCTTAGATATGGCTCCTCTAGAGCGGGTTAAGGTGGAATACAAAACTTTAAAGAAAGTGTGCAGCGGAGGCGGAGCACGACAGATATAAGACTGGACAAAATGGCAGACCTGACAGAAGCGGAAGAATTCCCTCGGATGGGCATCATACCTATAGTGAAATGAGTTCCAGTCCAGCAAGGTAGAGGCAGTGAACAAATCTTGAACTTTTGTGATCCCTGCGTGGATCCACCAGAGGAAATTAGCTAGTGATAGACCCGGCGGGAAGCTCGGGTTACCAAAAAAGAGGGCAGAGCAAAGAGATGGGGGACTGCAGGGCATCTTTAAGACTGTGTCTGCTCCACAACAACAAGGTATGGTCAGGGCAGGTGTAACGGTTTTATAGGACACTCAGACCAGCAGGTTAGAATAAAACACAGTTTTATTAAAACAAAGCAAGAAAGACCGCCCTCTATAGGCAATACAGAATAATAGAGAGATAAGTGGCTTACAGATGCCTTCTCAGGCCCAGTATACAGATGTAATCAATATACATATACTGTCACAGGACAGGCATAGAAACATAAGGGTACTCAATGGTTAAAGTACATGTAAATCAATCAGTCTCTGTTGTGGTGTTTGACATGCCCAAGTTGGTAATAGAGCAGCAAGTGGTGCTAGATGAAACAACACCGTCAGTCTATAGAACAGAGATTGCTGCAAAGGCTGAGCAGGAACTGAGACCAAAACACTGCAGAGTTGAGCTAGAGCCAATAGCCCCCGTGGGCGTAGTAACAGAGATAACCTCACAGCAAGAGCTTGAGCCAATAGCCCCCACGGGCGTAGTAACGGAGACAAACTATACTGCAAGAGCTTGAGCCAATAGCCCCCACGGGCGTAGTAACGGAGACAAACGATACTGCAAGAGCTTGAGCCAATAGCCCCCATGGGCGTATTAACGGAAACAACTACACTGCAAAAGCTTGAGCCAATAGCCCCCACAGGCATAGTAACGGAGACAAACACTGCAAGAGCTTGAGCCAATAGCCCTACCAGGCGTGTAACGGAGAGCAAACAGTGTATGAGCTAGAGCCAATAGCTCCTCCTGTGGGCGCTGTAACGGAGACCGACTACACTGCTAGGTAGACAGGATGAGCCACCACCTATACAAGGCTCTGGAAACATAACAGGCTCAGCAAGTGTAGCGGAAGATCTGGGCAACGGCTCTGCAAGTGTTAATGGAAGCTCAGTGAATGGAGACAGCAGCTCTGCAAGTGTACGGGAGGCTCAGTGAACGGAGACAATGGCTCTGCAAGTGTTAACGGAGACTCAGGGAATGGACACACAGCTCTGCAAGTGTAAATGGAGACTCAGGGAATGGAGATAACAGCTCTGCAAGTACAAACGGAGGCTCAGCGAACAGAGGCACGGCTCACCAAGTGATAATGGAGGCTATGACACGATCAGCCCTGCCACAAGCACAGCGGAAGTCAGAATGTTGCCTCGGCGACACCAAGCAGCAGCAGCCAGAACGGAGGCAGGGTCAGTAGCACGCCGGTTCAGGTCACGGAGCAGGAAGTCAGCCAGGCCGGGTCAGATCACAGAGCAGGGTTCTCAAACAAGCCAGATCAGGTCACAAGCAGGAACGTCAGCCAGGCCGGGTCAGATCACGGAGCAGGATTCTCAGACAAGCCAGATCAGGTCACAATCAGGAACGTCAGCCAGGCCGGGTCAGATCATGGAGCAGGAAACCAGGAGCGTCGTCAAAACAGGCCAAACCGGTACACAGGAAGCAGGAACATTGGAACACATCAACAGCAACACTGGCTCAGGAACACCACGAAAGGGCACCTGACAGGTGCCAAAGGCTAGGTATAAAAAGGCCACAATGGGCGGGTCAAACAGGCTAAGCCAATGGGAGCGCCCACAAACGAGAGTGACAGTAAAGGATCACGGGCACCGTGATAGCAGGGCTCTGAAAGAACGACCTGGGACGCATCCCCAGTGTACAGAGCAAGTCAGCTGCCGACCAGGGCCGGTGCTAGCATAAGGCTGTTTAGGCAGCCGACTTAGGGCGCCGCAGCGGAGGGGCGCCAAAACAGGGGGAGCTGCTAAATTTTTTTTCGGGTTTCGGGGATGGGGTGGGGCATCAAAATGCACATTCGCCTGTGTAGACAAAAATCCTCGCACCGGCCCTGCTGCGATGGCACCTGAAAAGAAGAGCACTCCAAGTCTACCCAGCGAGGTGTAACTGTACAATTGAGCAGATTCACCGCCTTCACAAATTGGGCCGCCTTATAATAAGACCACAAGTGTGGAACCGATAGACCCCCCACCAGTTGTTGCTGGTAAAGAAGTGACGCTCAAAGACAAGGGCGTTTAGATGCCCAAATTAAATGAAGAATAAGTTTTTGCAAAAGAAGCAGATCCGGCTTCCACACTGAAAATGGCAAAGACCGAAAAAGATCCAGAAGTTTAGGCAATAGGGTCATCTTGATTGTGTATATCCGCCCCAACCAGGAGATGTGATAGGAATCCCAACGCATCAAATCAGCCTGGAGAGACTTAAGAAGGGGCAAGTAGTTGGCTTCGTATAACCCTGGTAAAGATTTGGTAATACGGATCCCCAGGGAGGTTACAAAATCTGACTTCCAGATAAAATCGAAGTTCAGGGCTAGAAGCTTCACCAATGGGGCTGGCAAGGAAACATTAAGCTCTTCACACTTAGGGCTAGATTTAAAGGCAGGAGTTAGCATAGCCGTTAGGGCCAAAGTGAATACCATCTGACAAATTAAAATGTCTGTCATGGTATTCAAACGCCCTACCAGCTGTAATCACAAAGGACGTTAAGCCAAATGTTCGTTTTGTGAGTTAAGTTCACAAAACGCTGCTAAGAGCAGTGATATTGGGAACTTAACAGTAAAAAACAATTAACTATCAGTGCCTGACATACTGCCAGACACCGATTGTTAACTGATCCATGTTAAACTTACCTGTCATCCACTGTCTGTCTCCTTCTGCTCTCTATCTTCGCTTCTTTCTTCTGTCTTCGCTTCTGTCTTTTTTCTTCTCTTCTTCTGTCCTGTAAAAGAAAAGTGTGTATAAGTACAACATGGAATACAAGATTTAGTTTAAGCCCTTGTTCTTGTTCTTTGGGGGCATATTATATTTAGAGATATACTATGGCAAGTATATGTATATTCTTGGGCACTGACTTAACCCGTTGAGGCCCCTCTGGCACTCAAGGGTTTAAACTAAATCTTGTATTCTACGTTGTACTTATACACACTTCTTGTACAGGACGGAAGAAGAGAAGAAAGAAGACAGAAGCGAAGAAAGAAGTGAAGATAGAAGAAGGAAGCGAAGATAGAAGGACAGAAGAGGAGCAGGGAGCTGAGGACTCCACTGGACATCAGGATTAATGGTAAGTGTAACTTGTAATGTGATGTTGTTTTTTACTTAGTCAGATTAACCCTATGAATGCCGTAATCATACCCCGCTGGCACTCATAGGGTTAATTCTACTAACTTTTGACACAATTTAGGCACTTTGGATGTATTGATGTGGGGCTTGGGGCCCCATATCAATACATCCACTGAGGACTTTGTTTTTTTTCTTTGCCAGTTAACAGCTGCATTAGCTGGCAAAAGATCCAATGAGTGACTCTATGGCCAAACAAACTGGGTCTTAAATTTTAGGCGGTAATGAGTCCCTCATTGGATCTTTTTCATCTAATGCAGTCTATTGAATGGCAAAGTGGAGTGTATATTTTTTTCTGTGGGCCAAAACACAAGTTAGTGTAGCGGCCGGCACACTGGATGAACTGCCATTAACAGTTCATTACATGGCCCTTTGAATGGCCTACTGCATGTTAAAACACCCGTTAGTGTTTTTTTTGGCTAACGGCTGCCTTTAAATTGAGTCCTTAGAGTTGTTAATTTGAAAGCCAGATATAGAAGAAAATAAAGCCAGTAAAGAATAAAGATTCGGTAGGGAGATCATCGGTGATGTAAGAGTAAGCAATACATCATCGGCAAACAGGCTAAGTTTGTAACTGTCGCCATTGACCTCAACACCCTTGATATCTGGATTCAGACGCACGGAGGAGGCCAAGGGCTCAATACAGAGGGCGAAAAGTAAAGGGGACAGTGGGCAACCCTGCCACTTTCCGTTAACAACAGGGAAAAATGGAGGCAAAGTGCCAGAGACCGAGACCACAGCAGTCGGAGACGAATACAACGCCTTAATACCCGACAGAAAAGGGCCATCAAAGCCAAAGGACCTCAAAACTGCCCACATATAGTTCCAGTCTACCCAGTCAAAGGCCTTCTCAGCATCAAGAGAAAGTAACATCAAAGGTGAGGAACCGGAACTTCCTGCATGGATCAAGTTCAACAGTCGGCGGATATTATCTGGAGCCTCCCTACCTGGGATAAAGCCAACTTGATCCAGATGGACCAAAGATCCTACAACACCCGCCAAATGTCTGGCTAAGACTTTGGCGTATAATTTGACATCAACATTGATAAGTAAAATGGGCCTATAGCTAGCGCATGATACGGGGTCCTTGCCCTCCTTTGGGAGCAATACTATCCGAGCCTTCAGCATCTCTGGAGGTGGCGAGGTACCAGACAAAAGATCATTGAATAAAGAAGTCAAATGAGGGAGAAGAGAGTGCTGAAATGCTTTATAATATGAGGCAGAGAAGCCATCTGGGCCGGGTGCCTTAGAAGGCTTCAATGACTTAAGGGCCAAAGCCATTTCCTCCCCAGTGATAGGTTTGTTTAAAGCAGAAAGAACCCCTGGAGAAACACATGGCAAGTGGCAATTTCTCGTAAAAAGATGCAAATGCTGATGCAATCTGGGCAGACTGATAAAGAAGAGGACCCGACCCGGAACGAATGGCTTGGATCGATCTGTAAGCAAGTTGGCGACAAAGCCTGGATGCCAACATCGCATCAGGCTTATTAGCTTTTTCAAAGAACTTCTGATCTGTCCATTGCATAGCACAAAGTACTTTGCTAGATAGAAGAAGATAAAGTTCACCCTGAAGGCGAGTAACCTCAAGAAGATTGGAGGACGAAGGGATGAGTTTGTGGGCCTGTTCCGCAACATGCAAAAGAGAGGACTGCCGCCGACACTCAGACTCCCTAGAACGTTTCAGACGAGAGGAAATACTAGTCAGTTTTCCTCGAATCACAGCTTTATGTGCAGACCACAGTAAGGATGGTGAAAACTCTGGCGAGAGATTAAGAGAAAAATAATCCCCCCAAAGCTTTATCTACATCCGGTTTAATGACTGGATCAAGAAGAAGAGTATCATTAAGACGCCAAGATGAGGAGGAGATTAGGAGCAGAGGGTCAAGATAAGTGCATTCCACTATAGCATGGTCAGACCACGTAAGGTCATGAATCTTAGAGCCACTCAAATCACCCAACAAAAGAGTGGGAAGAAAAAATATAGTCAATCCTTGCGTAAAGAACATGCGGGTAAGAGTAAACAGTGTAGTCCCACATTTTGGGCTGTTGAAGACACCAACAATCAAAAGAAAATGAGAGGTCACCAGGTCCGCAGGAAGCTTTGACTTTGTTAGAGTGTGCACCCCAGGTGGGGGTTGGATCTATCCAAGAACGGATCCATTACTACATTGAAATTGGTTGGGTATTGATCCAAAATACTGGAAAGGCGGGCATACAAGGCAGCATCTGGGTCAGTGGGTGCGTACACATTCAGTAACATCAAAGGAGACCCTTGAACAGTGCCATGAAGAAGTAGATACCTCCCTTGCGTAAACCCAGGGTATTACGAAGCAAGATGGAGACCCCATTCCTCTTACCCGGACCAGAGGAGTGAAAATGTGCATATCTCCGATCCCAAAACTTAGGTTCTGGGTTTCCTGAAGGAAAATAATGTCTGCATGAAGGGAAATGTAATTCCTCATTGCTTTGAGACGTTTAGGAGGTGCATTCAAACCTTTCACGATGTGAGAGAGGACCGTTCACTTAGAGGACCCAGGAACGGGCTCAGCCATGGTAGGTGGGAAGGTTAAGGAAAAGGAGGTAGGGAAGGAAAAAAAAAAGGGGGGGGGGGGAGAAGAGGGAAAGGAAAGAACAGAAAATCCCCAACTAGCGGGGAAAAAAGTGGAGATCAAAAAACAGTGGGACACCCTAAGGTGTCGATGTGACCGTCCAATAAAAAACTGGTCAGGAGGGAGGGACTGACATCAAGGGAACGAACCAGCAACCCCTGCCTCCAGACCAATGAAAGCCCCCCAAGCAATCCAAGTGCAGAGAGAGAAAAGGAAGCTGCCACCACACCTCCAAAAAGTGCCAGATGCAGTTCCCTGGGACATTGACACATAAAAACAATACAGAGTTAAATACAGTGCAAGTCCCCCAAGTTACTGAAGCAAAGCACTAAATAAGTGCTATGAAAGCAATACAAAACGGAAGCCCTGAGCCCTAAATCCCCAACATCCCATACAGACCCAAGAGAACGCCACCCACGGCCACCCAAACCCGACCCAGAAGGCCAGGACCGGGGAACCGTGAGCAGCACCCCCCCCAGCAACAGGCTCCAGCAATCAAGAAATACAAGCAATGCCCCCCAACCCCAGAGGAGAAGGGTCTCTAAGGACTGCGGCAAAGCCCCATAGGGCAGAGACATTCCACACAGGTGAGTACAGCAGGCTAAGCAAACCCCAGCCCTGGAAGGGATAGTCCAATCTGAGTTGGCAAGTAACTGCTTTGAAGACAGTCCCGGGATGGAGAAACGCAAGCAGTCGTAGGGCGAAGCAATGGAGGGCTCCGCAAACATCTGGTCCAGGCCCTCCGGAAGAACAAACTCCTCGTAAAGAGAAAGCACTCCAGGGTCATGGTAAGCCCCGAAGCAGAAAAGATTTGCATTCAGCCGGGTCTTGAAGAGATGCGACAACACAATTCCTGGAAACCTTGAGATGAAAGGGGAAACCCCAGCGGTACTGTAGCGGTACCATCAAGGGGTGCAAAGTGCACCGTTTCAGCAATGTAGACTGTGCAATTATTATTATTATTCTTTATTTATATAGCGCCAACTAATTCCGCAGCGCTGTACAATAGGGAATAGACATAAACAGGTATTAAATAGTATAATCAGATGTGGAGAACAGGAGGATCAGAGGGCCCTGCTCGTGAGAGCTTAAAATGAGGGGTGATATTCTCCAGGCTAGGGGAAGCCACTCTAGCGGCCCTAAGAACCCGCTTCCTTTGTTGCAAAGAAAGTGAATTTGACTATGACATCCCTGGGCGTGGGCGGGTTAGGTCTCAAAGCCTGATGGGCCCTATCCAGTGCCAGCATAGAGTCAGGTACACCTGGTAGTAGCACGCGAAATTACCTAGTGAGGAATCCATGCAAATCCTCCAAGTTCTCCTGGATCTTGCGAAGACGCAGGTTAGAGCGTCGAGATCTGTTGTCTAGGTCTTCCACGGCATCCTGAAGCCTCCTATGGTGTGCTTGAAGGCACTCCATCTCATCCTGAAGAGTGGCATAGGAACGCTCCACGGCCACCATCTTAGTCTCTAAGGCCTCCGTCTGGCTGTCTGGATGTCCACGTGTAAAAGCTGTACACTAGACTGTAGTTCTGTAGACAGGTCATTTTTTACTGTTATGAGCGGATTTAGTGCACAGAGACGGAGACTCAGGGAGATCTCGAGGAGGGCTAGACATAGGAGTCCCCATGTCTTTCTTCGGGTTCAAAAAAATCAGTAGGCTGGGTGGATTTCTGGGTCCTTCTGGACATGCTGGAAGGGTCTCCCACCAGACCCAGGGGTGCCAATGTAAGCGTTTATGGTTAGGCAGGAGCTCTAACACTGCACGTCCATTCCACTCAAGCAGCAGGCCACGTCCCCTTGTTTTATATATATATATATTTTTTTTTTTTTTCCTTTCAAAAAGCTTTATTGAAGAAAAGTCAGATACAAAAGTGCTTAATAGTACAGCATCTGAAGTATCAAAAGTCAGTATAAACAAAACAAACAAGCTGAATGTTAATAAAACAAGATAGGCAGTTGCATCCTACAGTGGACATCGTGCTCGACCTAAGAAGGTCTAGCTGCATACAGGAGTTGCGCTCAAAAGGGCAAGGAGAAGAAAAGAGAGTAGAGTAGAAGAGAAATAGAAAGAAAAAGAGTAAAGAGAGAAAAGAAGAGAACCTCACTCCCCCAGGGCCCGCCAGCCCACACCACCACCCGGTCAGCCCCACACCCCAACCCACAGCCAACCATACAGCCAGCGCTACCCCCCCATCTCCCCAACACCCTCCACCACCACTCAATCCACATGGGTCTTTGAATACACAGATCTGTCCCAATGCGTCCAAGTTTCCCGATAGGGGGCCATCTTATTCATGCGGAAAGCATGCAACCTTTCCATATCTCTATATGTGTTCATCCGAACAGCCCAGCTGGCCAAGTCAGGGGGATCAGGTAGCTTCCATGAGGAGGAAATACACAGACATGCAGCAGTTAGCATAAAGTGCAGGAGAGAGAAGGAGCGAGGATTAAGCTGGGAGTGATGCGAGAAGAGACATAGAAGAGGGTCAAGTGCAATGGGGAACTTCAACACATTTTGTATAGCTAAGCCTACACCTGGCCAGTATTTCTGAATATCCTCACAGGTCCACCACATGTGTCCCATAGAACCCCAACCTGAGCCACATCTCCAGCAGGATGTTGCATGATGTGGCGTATATTTATAAAGCTGTATAGGAGTGACATACCAACGGATCAGAATCTTATATCTGTTCTCCCACGAAGCAACATCACCGGGCAAGTATTTGTAGGAACTAAAGATCTTGTTCCATAGCTGCCCGTCCAGAAGCTCCGGTCGTCCCAGGTCATCTGACCATTCCCTAGCGAACCGCGGTAAAGAGGAGGGATCCCCCACACGCAACATAGTATATAGTTTAGAAAGAGTCTTTAATTTATTCACTGGTGAGGAGATGAAAGATTCAAACTCAGTCAACTCACGAGAGAGGGACCCTCGTCTACTCGCTGTGGATACATAGTGGTGCACCTGTAAGTATCTCCACTCCTCCCCCGAGGGGAGCCCACGACTCTGAACAAGGTCTTGTAGAGTTTGTAGGGAGTCCAAGGCACCCGAGTCATGGAAGGAACAAAAACCAGTAGAAGTCCAGGCCCTAAATGCCCGTTCATCTAGGCCCAGACGAAAATCCGGGTTATCCACGATTTCCAGCAAAGGCGAGGGATATGGCGTCAATTTCTCCCGACCTCCAAGGTGCCTCCACAGATATATAATAGAGCCCATAATAGGAGATGCTCGTAAAGGTGCGGGTGAAGCAAAGTCAGGCGCTAGTAGTAATTGAATGGGGGAGATAGAATTAAAAGGGAAAAGGTCAAAGCGAATCCAATCCATGATTGGGGCAGAGCTAGTCATGTCTGTCAATTTAACCAATACCGCCGAAGCGTAATATCTGCGGATATCAGGGAGGCCAAGACCCCCATGCCGCCTATGCCGCATTAGAAGTTGACGTCTGCATCTAGGACGCTTCCCCCCCCCCAAATGAACTTCAAGATGGATCTCTGAAGGCGGTCTAAAAAGGAAAATGGGATCCGAATCGGAAGAGCTTGAAACAGGTAGAGTATCTTAGGGATGACCACCATCTTAACTAAATTCACACGTCTGAACCAAGAGATCCGAAGAGGAGGATAATTATGTCGGAAAAGAACCGAGACTTTCGAGGGGACACGAATCCCCAAATAAGTAATATAGTTCGAAGCCCAGGAAAAGGGGAGCATCCCACTCAACCACAACTGACAATTCCAATTTAGCTAAGTTGATCTTCGAGCCGGAAAGAGCACCAAAGTCATCTAAAAGTGTCAGTAGCGGCGGAACCAAGCTTTCAGACCCAAAATCGAAAGCAGCACGTCATCAGCGTATCCAGACACTTTGTACTCTGCATCAGCAAGACCTATTCCCCGAATTTCGGGATGAGATCTAATAGCGTTTAGTAAGGGTTCTAAAACTAACACATAAAGTAAAGGCGAAAGGGGGCACCCCTGACGAGTCCCATTAGAAATGGGGAAGGAGTCCGACAGGGTGCCATTCACCCGAACTCTTGCCGTAGGATGCCCGCATAACGCCTTGATTCGCTGGAGACATCGAGTGCCCAACCCTACCGCAGCCAGGACACCAAAAAGAAAGTCCCAACGCACCCTGTCGAACGCCTTTTCGGAGTCTAAAGATAAAAATATTGAGGGCGCCCGTAAGGATGACGCCTTATGTAAGAGAGCAATTACCTTAGCTGTGTTGTCCCGTGCTTGGCAACCCTCCACAAACCCCACTTGATCCGTATGTATCAAGCCAGGGATCCAGGGACGTAGTCTCAGCACCAAGATTTTAGCGTAAAGTTTCAGATCCACATTAAGAAGAGATATTGGCCTATAATTGGCACAGAAGCCTTGGTCTTTATCTCCCTTTGGTAAAACCACCACATGTGCCTCTAATGATTGATCCGGGAAACCCGTACGCGCCGATATTGCATTAAAAGTCTTACGTAATTCTGGCAGAAGAAAGGCCGCAAATTTTTTGTAATAGGAGGACGGGAAGCCGTCAGGGCCAGGGCTCTTGCCCAACGGGAGTCCTCTAAGCACTCCACCTATATCCTCCTCCGTAAAATCCGCCTCTAGTGAGGCAGCAGCCGCTAGGGGTAGGCGAGACCGCATATGCATCTCCAAGAACTGCCGAATGCGAGTCAAAAGAGTTGCAGTATCCGCAGACTCTTCTGACCCATGGACATTATATAGCTCCCTATAGAAGTCTCGAAAGACAGCAGCTATACGGTTGTGAGCAACATGCCAATGACCCGCCCTGTCCCGAATGGTCTTAACATGAGTTGCGGCTCTACCTTTTTTTAACCAGCCTAGCTAGTAAGTGACCCGACTTATTCCTTTGAAGATAAGCCTGATACTTGTACCACATGAATGACTTAAAAGACTGTGTCTTCAGATGCAAGGAGATGTCAGAGCGCAACGTGGATAATTCCTGACCCTCAGAAGGGGATACTGAAGATTTATGATGAGCTTCAAGGAGTTTCAGGTGTTTCAGCATGTCATGTAATTGTTGAAGACGAAGGCGTTTTTTATGAGCACCTGCACGGATGAAGATCCCCCTAATGGTGGCCTTGTGATCTTCCCAAACCATAGGGGCAGAGGTGTCCCCATTGTGATTCACCTCAAAGAATTCACGCAGGTGAACACGGATCTCCTCCACCAGCCCTGCATCTTCCAAAAGGAGTTCGTTTAGACACCAAGATCATCGGCCACCAAGAGCCCCCTGGAGTCGTAAGTCCACGAAGATAGGCGCATGATCAGACCATTTAATGATGCCAATATCCGCGCGGCTAACCTGAGACAAGGTATAGTGGTCACAAAGAAACAGATCGATCCACGAGTATTTGTTATAGGGGTGTGAGAAAAAGGAATAATCTCGATCTCCTGGAATTTCAAGGCGCCAAACATCAAAAAGATTATGCGCTGAGAGAGCAGCGTTAAATTTTTTGGTAGTGGATTTGAAAGAAGAGGACAGCGGGGGCATACAATCCACAGATATATAATAGAGCCCATAATAGGAGATGCTCGTAAAGGTGCGGGTGAAGCAAAGTCAGGCGCTAGTAGTAATTGAATGGGGGAGATAGAATTAAAAGGGAAAAGGTCAATGCGAATCCAATCCATGATTGGGGCAGAGCTAGTCATGTCTGTCAATTTAACCAATACCGCCGAAGCGTAATATCTGCGGATATCAGGGAGGCCAAGACCCCCATGCCGCCTATCCCGCATTAGAAGTTGACGTCTGCATCTAGGACGCTTCCCCCCCCCCAAATGAACTTCAAGATGGATCTCTGAAGGCGGTCTAAAAAGGAAAATGGGATCCGAATCGGAAGAGCTTGAAACAGGTAGAGTATCTTAGGGATGACCACCATCTTAACTAAATTCACACGTCTGAACCAAGAGATCCGAAGGTCTCGCCAAACATCCAGGTCAGACTCTACCTTCTGCAGAAGAGGAGGATAATTATGTCGGAAAAGATCCGAGACTTTCGAGGGGACACGAATCCCCAAATAAGTAATATAGTTCGAAGCCCAGGAAAAGGGGAGCATCCCACTCAAGCACAACTGACAATTCCAATTTAGCTAAGTTGATCTTCGAGCCGGAAAGAGCACCAAAGTCATCTAAAAGTGTCAGTAGCGGCGGAACCAAGCTTTCAGACCCAAAATCGAAAGCAGCACGTCATCAGCGTATCCAGACACTTTGTACTCTGCATCAGCAAGACCTATTCCCCGAATTTCGGGATGAGATCTAATAGTGTTTAGTAAGGGTTCTAAAACCAACACATAAAGTAAAGGCGAAAGGGGGCACCCCTGACGAGTCCCATTAGAATTGGGGAAGGAGTCCGACAGGGTGCCATTCACCCGAACTCTTGCCGTAGGATGCCCGCATAACGCCTTGATTCGCTGGAGACATCGAGTGCCCAACCCTACCGCAGCCAGGACACCAAAAAGAAAGTCCCAACGCACCCTGTCGAACGCCTTTTCGGAGTCTAAAGATAAAAATATTGAGGGCGCCCGTAAGGATGACGCCTTATGTAAGAGAGCAATTACCTTAGCTGTGTTGTCCCGTGCTTGGCAACCCTCCACAAACCCCACTTGATCAGTATGTATCAAGCCAGGGATCCAGGGACGTAGTCTCAGCACCAAGATTTTAGCGTAAAGTTTCAGATCCACATTAAGAAGAGATATTGGCCTATAATTGGCACAGAAGCCTTGGTCTTTATCTCCCTTTGGTAAAACCACCACATGTGCCTCTAATGATTGATCCGGGAAACCCGTACGCGCCGATATTGCATTAAAAGTCTTACGTAATTCTGGCAGAAGAAAGGCCGCAAATTTTTTGTAATAGGAGGACGGGAAGCCGTCAGGGCCAGGGCTCTTGCCCAACGGGAGTCCTCTAAGCACTCCACCTATATCCTCCTCCATAAAATCCGCCTCTAGTGAGGCAGCAGCCGCTAGGGGTAGGCGAGACCGCATATGCATCTCCAAGAACTGCCGAATGCGAGTCAAAAGAGTTGCAGTATCCGCAGACTCTTCTGACCCATGGACATTATATAGCTCCCTACAGAAGTCTTGAAAGACAGCAGCTATACGGTTGTGAGCAACATGCCAATGACCCGCCCTGTCCCGAATGGTCTTAACATGAGTTGCGGCTCTACCTTTTTTTAACCAGCCTAGCTAGTAAGTGACCCGACTTATTCCTTTGAAGATAAGCCTGATACTTGTACCACATGAATGACTTAAAAGACTGTGTCTTCAGATGCAAGGAGATGTCAGAGCGCAACGTGGATAATTCCTGACCCTCAGAAGGGGATACTGAAGATTTATGATGAGCTTCAAGGAGCTTCAGGTGTTTCAGCATGTCATGTAATTGTTGAAGACGAAGGCGTTTTTTATGAGCACCTGCACGGATGAAGATCCCCCTAATGGTGGCCTTGTGATCTTCCCAAACCATAGGGGCAGAGGTGTCCCCATTGTGATTTACCTCAAAGAATTCACGCAGGTGAACACGGATCTCCTCCACCAGCCCTGCATCTTCCAAAAGGAGTTCGTTTAGACACCAAGATCATCGGCCACCAAGAGCCCCCTGGAGTCGTAAGTCCACGAAGATAGGCGCATGATCAGACCATTTAATGATGCCAATATCCGCGTGGCTAACCTGAGACAAGGTATAGTGGTCACAAAGAAACAGATCGATCCACGAGTATTTGTTATAGGGGTGTGAGAAAAAGGAATAATCTCGATCTCCTGGAATTTCAAGGCGCCAAACATCAAAAAGATTATGAGCTGAGAGAGCAGCGTTAAATTTTTTGGTAGTGGATTTGAAAGAAGAGGACAGCGGGGGCATACAATCCATCTGAGGGTCAAGGACAAAATTCAGATCCCCACCTAAAAGTAAAAACCCCTCCCCAAAAGACTCTAGTTTCCCCAGCAGAGAATGAAGAAAAGGAAGCTGACCCGAATTGGGAAAATAAACATTGACCAGCGTGGTTAGGGATGAAAATAGTCTGCCCTTAACAAATAGAAACCTACCCTCTGGATTGGCTAAACTGTCAATATGTTCCCATTGAACAGATCTATGTATCAAGGTAGCTACCCCTTTACGTTTAATGTTGGAAGATGAATACCATTGTAACGGAAAATGATGAGCAGGGATGCGCGTGGGGCCAGATTTCACAAAGTGCATCTCTTGAATGAATAGCACCCCCACCCGGTCCTTAATAGCATCTCAGATGAGCAAACTCCGCTTCTCGGGAGTGTTCAACCCACGCACATTCAGGGAGCAGCAGTGCACAGCCCCACAGTCAGCCATAATCAGAGGGGGTGGCCAACCAAGCGGCCGGGCCAGGCATGCGGACCCCAGGGGGAGAGGCAAGGAGAAAGAAGAAGGAGAGAAATGGAAGAGAAAGATGCAAGACAGAGAGTAGAAAACAGGGAAGGAGAGAGAAAAGAAAGAGTATCAAAAAAAGATAGAAGAGTGCAAAAGGCAATATCAAGGACATCCACAAAAGTAGGTACCAGCTAAATATTATAACATTAAAATTTGTGAAGTTTGGGACTGTATGGATCAGGGGGAAGACCCAAACAGTACCGAAAAAGGGGATAAATCTCCCCCAAAACAGAAAACACATTGGTAGTTTAACCAAGAATGATCATGTAGGGAAAGGCAACAGATAAAAAATAGTACCGGGAGGGTGAGTGTGGAGTGTGAGACGACCGCCAGAGGACAAGACTCGGGGCATAGCCACCAAGCCAACCACCAGAAGCCCACCGCCCCTCCTCGCCAAACCCCCCTCTCTCCAAAAATCACCCCTATAATAGGGACGGACCAATCCCCAGATCCCATCCCATCGGCATCCCCGTGTGAGGCCAAGGCCGGCAGCTTAGCGCCAACCGACACTGACAATCACCCGGGGCGCCTCAGTCATAGATCTGCCCAGCCTCAACTAATATATGTAAAAGAGGGACCAATAACCCCATGGAGCACACAAGTGATCAGTCCGGAAGTCTGGGAACACTAAGCAAGACATCCTCCCCCTAGAACCTAACCTCCCATCCCCATCCCACATGCACAAAACAATCTATGCCCCAAATAAGGGCCCCCACAGGCGAACCGTACCGGAAGCCAAGGGGACTGACAGGGCTAACCCCCAAGCCTCCCATACGGCCCGCCACAAGCAATGGCCACCCCAGCACAGACTAGCAAACAAAGGAAACATACAGCAGAAGTGTAGGCAGGCACCATCAGGCCAGATGGAGCACAGAGGCACCGGCATGGGTAACAGTTCCAAGGAACCGGGAGGCAGGAGCAGTGGGAAGCAGGCAGGAGGCGAGACAAGGTAGGTGCAGCAGCAAGACAAATATGAATGTAAACTGTGCACCTAAGTCTCCATAATGTATCAGGGGAAATGGTACCTTAATTTCCGGAGAGCTAGAGCTGCACAACCTCAAGTACACAACGGAACACGGTGGGGGAACAACCGGAACCCAGAAGAATGCAAGGGCAGAAATCCAGTTTCGGAGGGAGAGTCTCAAGGTGTCCCCGGGGGGGCCGCTCGGGATCGTTTGACAGGAGGGTAGCCCCTTTTCCTTCCTCAGCGATCTCCAGGCATATAGAAGTTGTGAGTAGCCCTATCATCCGTTGACTCCTCAGGAAGCTGCACAGGAGGGATCTGTAGGGCCAGGCAGAACGCCTCTGCCTCCTCCAAGGTCCTGAGATACGCTGTAGTATAATTGTGATGGGCCTGCAGGTTGAAGGGGAAACCCCAATGATTTCTAATGTTAAGTTTGGAAAGGTGCTCCGTCAGGGGCTTCAGAGCCCTATGTTGCTGCAGTGTCGAGGGGGACAAATCATGGTAGATCTGATACTCCTTACCATCAAGGGGCCTAGGTCCCGGCTCTTGCGTAGAATAGCATCTTTTTCCTTGTAGTGGTGTACACGGCAAATAACATCCCTAGGTTGCTGGCCAGGGTTCCCTCGCGTTCGTAGAGCTCTGTGAACCCTGTCTTGTTTAATCACATAAGTAGCAGGTTTATCCAAGAGACCCCTAAAGATGGTTTGTAAGGTGTCTTCCAAGGCCTGGTTGGTGACTTCCTCCAACAGTTGTTGCATCGGCCCCTATTATCAAGATCATCAATTTTATATAACAGATTAGAAATAGTGGCTTGTTGGTCTGCAACAACTTGTTCGAGGGAATGCAAACGGTCTTGCCTGTCCTCCCCATCCGTCTCCAGCGACAGCACTCGTCGTCCCAGCTGGGACACCTCGGTCTTGAGGTCCCCTAGATCTTTTTTAAAGGTGTCCTTCAAGTCCCGAAACATCTCTCGTCATCGTGCCATGGGTTGTACGGGATGAGCCACTCACTCGGGGAAGAAAATCCTGCGCCACAGACAACGCCGTGGCCGAGTCAGCAATGGCACCACGTGCGCCTTTAGATTTGCGTCCTCTCTTGCTCCGCGAATGTGGAGTACAGGACTAACCAACCTTCAGGAGCGACATACGGCACACCAGAGACCCAGGAGAACCCTTCATAACGGATAGAGAGGGTCAGTACTGCGATAAATATAGCCAATTCCCAGGCATGATCCGGAGCTCGCCTAACATGCGATCATCTTGATGGCGCGCCAGCCCCGCCCTCCCCGTTTTATATTTTTAACTAGTGTAAAAGACCGTGTACACGGGCCGGTCCTGCTCTGTGTACTGCCCCCGTCTCACTGGCAGCACACGCGATGCAGTTATGCACTGTAGAGACTGCCCGAACGCACTGAATGCTCCCAGCATTCTGGCCTTTTATATTATAGGATAAGGTGCAATTGTTGAACCCACAATGGTTCCAGTTTGTTTTCTTAGCTTTTCGAGTGCCAGAGGGATACGCAATTCACTGCATTGTACTCACAACTACATAAAACAATGACTTAATTATGCAACTTAAATTACCCATTACAGCAGATACACAAATGCACAGTGCATGATGTCATCATTTAGTCTACAGGCCACATGATATGAACCAGAGCATCACAGCCAATCTTAATTCCATCACAATCACTTCCAACTACGGTACATTTTACAATATCACTAACAATTCAAATGTTTTTCTGTAATCCAAATAGCTACTCACTGAGAAAACTTAACAGTTCTCTTTATCAGGAACAAGGATAAAAATGCAGCTACACAATTTAGATGCACATTCACTCACCACTTTATAATCAAGTCTAAATGATTCACAATTCATATGGAACACTAATGATAATAATAATAACAATCATGGTGCATAGCTGCTAATTGCATCACACATATACAACTGCATAAAAATTTACCTTTACCAAGTACAATATTTTAGTTAAACTATAAGATACACTTTTTAAAGGCATGAATGACTAAGATTCACAGACACATGACTTCTACCTATTCTATAACACATTTAAACAACTACTTGCACTGAAGTGACTTTTCTACTCACAGCCTGCTTGGGAAGGGTATCCTGAAAACAGCGTCCCAACGGTTTGTAGGTAAGAGAGTGGAAAGGGATAGCCTTGTTGCCCTCAGGATGGGGAAGGAGATGCAGGCCTCCCCCTCCTGTTGCCCCTTCTGCCCCCAGACCCTCTATGCGATGAACCTGGATTGAGGCATTGGGAGGATGATGAACTCGTACATTTAAGAGTGGAGGGAGAACCTGAGCTGGAGAGAGAGAGAGAGAGGAAGATGAGTCAGGAGGCATACAAGACAACAGACATGGAAGAGTAATGCAAGATAGGTGAATACAGTTGAATAAAATGTAGTGCCCATTTCACCTTTTAAGAGGATGTGTGCTTTTTCATGGATAAAGAAGTATTTCGTGATACTGAGATGCAAACACTTTGGTATTTGCGGACACCTTTTTATTTACATTAACAGATTATGGCCTTGATTCAATTTGCCCCTTTAAAACTGTAAGTAGGACTCCCTGGGGTGAGAGGGGTCCTTTTCGAGTCTGTTAGGATAAACAAATATACACGTTTTTGTCACCTCCAGGAGTTTCACTCTCGTTTGTCACCTTGTATGATTCATTTCACCTCGCACAAGACTATAGATGGCAATTTATGCGTTTCGCACAAGCTTTCAATCAGCTTTACTAGCAGGGTTTTATTCCACTAGACCCTTGTCTTAAGTATAGACACTACTGATTAAGCCTGTCACCTTGGTTAAACCTTCCTTTGCTGTCCAATGGGAACATGATATGGCACTCAATTGGACAATTCATCAATGGCATTCACTATTCCGTCATCTTGTCTCTATTGTTGTGGACACTGCAACCAAAGAGGTGGTCTATATGCTTTTAACACGATAGTAATATACACCGAACAAAGTTGCTTTTATTTTTCCCTCTACATCTTCCCTTTGTTGGAGGTATCATGCCACAGAAGGCTCGCTCTTACATGTTTGGTGGGAATGCTTATTGATACTACCCTTTTGGATGACTTTGGGGGATGAACCCACTGAGCTAGGGCCGCTTCAGAGTACAGATAAAGCTTAACAAATTTCCTAGAGACAGGCGGTTTTCTGTCTGGAAACTTCCACTCCTCAGACACCAAGCGGTCAAGAGTTGGGTTAGGTGGAAAACAAGTATGGGGCCGTACAGGCTCCTGAAACACATCAGACGGATCAGAGGAAACCTCCTGTACCAAGGGAATGTTTAGGGTGTTCCAAACAGCCCTGATCAGGCCCTCAGCTGAGGGAACAGGATCAGCCTCAAAGGGGTCCCCAAAAAACTGAGAGGAAGGAACAGCAGAATAGTCTTCATCGTCAGAATCCACCAATAATTCCTCCTCAGAGGAATCAGACACATCAGGTACACCCGGCGGTTTAGACAGGGAAGACCTGATAGGGGAGGGGGCCTGCCATGAGTGGAAGACCCCTTGCAAAGTGGATGGAAGGAGTTGTAAGGTAGACCGGAGGTTCCTGGTAGTAGCCTTAAACTCTTGCATCCAAACTGGCTCTAGAGCATGGCTTGAGGTCCCTGCAGGGGACTCAGGAGCAGCAGTGCATGCTGGGCAAACATGACCTGAGTATTCTCTAGGTAACCCTGAGTGACAATGGGGGACCCAGATGCCCCGTGTCCTTAGTCTTAGGTCTAGCCCCTAGGTCTAATGGAACACACATTCTTAAGGAGTCAAATGGTCAAAGTATCTAAAAACACCCAAAAAAAGTGTGTATGATAAACTTTTCACCCCAGAAATGCTAAAATACTTACCTGACAGGTGAAGGGTTAATCTGCTGAAGAGAGAAGGAGAGTCCAAGCCATGTGTCGGATACTCGTTCAGAGAAGGCACAAAATGGCTGCCACGGTGGGAGCCAATCAGAAACGAGAGGGCAAAGCAAGCGTTCATGGGAATTGTAATTTCTCAAAAAAAGTACCCCAACAGTGCCCGAAGCCCCCTGAGCCCCCCAACATGCCCAGAATGTTGACCGGATAACAGAGCAAGGGCAGACCAACAACAGGAGCCATCTCTGACCTCACTACGTGGAGCAGTTGCAGAGATATGCCCCAAACTGTAACGTCCCATAGAAGTGAATGGAGCAATGGAGTCTATGCAGTAAAAGCACGCCGGAACATAAATTTTGCAAAGTTAGTAACAAAATGTAAAAACACTCCAAGGCCCACTATAACAAGTCAGCAGACCCAATAAACGTTGAACCCAGTAGGGAAAGTGCCCACAACCCTCCAAGAATGCGGAGGGGAAGCATGGGACATGTAGACCTCAGCACTCAAAGGGTTGCTCACCTTTTTAACTGGTCTTCTGTTTTCAAAATATCATATATCAAGAAGAAGCCTCAGTGGGCAACTCCTGGGGAAAGAACTTGCAGCTAAGATTTTCCACCAGAGCTTAGGTCCACAAAAGCACCTGGCAAACTGAGCTACCTACATTTGGGAGATGGAAATTGTCAGTGATGGTAATCCGCCTAATGGTGGTATCCTATATCTAACAGAAAAACAATGAAGAAGCTAAAACTATAGCAGAACTGTTCTTTTGCCTTGAGTCTTCACCAAGGAACAAATCTTACTGGATGGGGATTGGCTAGCTGCTAGCTAAGGAGAGGAGGTAGGCTCCACCCAGCATTCACTTCTCAGAATTGTTCCTGCCTAATTAAAGGGGCTGATCGCCTACTCAAAGTTACCAGTAACCTGTATTGGACGACAGAGAAAATAATGTAGCACAAGAAGGAACTCAATAACCCTTTGAGTACCATAGAGAGGTATTCAATGCATTGCTTTGAAATGAATTGGAAATCTCTCAAGAACTCAAACATTTAAATATTTTTCCTAGCTTTTAATTTGTTTTTTTATAAAAAAAAAAAAAAAAGGCTAATGTGGCAATGTATTCCTTGTAGACAGAGAAGATTGTTGCCAGTATCTATAGTGAGATAGCGTTCTGGGAACATGTTCTCACTATCTTTCTCTAACCTGGATGCACATAGGACTGAGAGTGCACCAGGTCTGAGATACACGTCAGGAGGGGGAGAGCTGCATCGAAGGCCAGAAAGGAGGACCTGAGAAGCAGGTCAAATGAAGTCAGGAGGAAATAGTAAGGACTAAATATCTTCATAAACAATTTAAAAAAAAAAAAAAAAAAAGGGTTTAATATGTTACCTAGACCATTTAAAATTATTAAACATAACTTTAACGTAGGTGAAAGTTCCACTTTATCATTGCCGAAAAGGAGTAAAATTTTGCATTGGCGAAAAGAAGAAAACTTTTGCGAAAAAAGTGAAAAATCATCAGTTTTAGCAAAAAGTCAAGCAGAAAAATTTTCTTACTTGTCGCCACAGCTTAATTCTTAGGCCAAGTTTGAAAGTGGCACCCCGACTGATGAAAATAAGCCCCAGTATGCAACACATTACATACAGGTCCCATGATCCTTGCACTAGTTAACAAAGTAACATAGTTGATGAGGCTGAAAAAAGACATGCGTCCATCATGTTCAGCCCAAGTCAAAAACACCCCTGTTGATCCAGAGGAAGGCAAAAAAAAAGCCATGTGAAGCCTTTCCAATTTAGCCCCAAGTGGGTAAAAAATTCCTTCCTGACTCCAAATAGCAATCAGATAGTTCCCTGGATCAACATCCTATCTGCATTGAAGCCATCTGTCATAATTTTCAATACTGTTCTGTGCTAGATAGGCATCCATTGTTTTTTTTTAAAGCAGCTGCATTATCTGCAAGTACAATATCCCGAGGCAAAGAATTTCATAGATTTACTGCCCTTACTGTAAAGAACCCCTGCCTTTGTTTTAGTCTAAACCACCTTTCCTCTAGTCTTAATGGATGACCTCTTGTTATTAGCTCAGCTCTTTGCATAATTAATTCATTGGAGAGTTTTTTGTATTGACCTTGAACATATTTGTAAATGGTAATCATATCACCCCTTAGGTGTCTCTTCTCTAATGTAAACAAACCCAGGTTGGCTAGTCTCTCTTTATAACTCAGATCTTCTAATCCCTTTATCAGTTTTGTTGCACGCCTCTGCACTTTTTCCAGTTCAACAATGTCTTTTTTAAGAACTGGCGTTCAAAATTATACTCCATATTCTAAATGAGGCCTAATCAAGGATTTATACAGAGATAGGATGATAATAGCATCCCTTGCATCTACACCTCTTTTTATGCAGGTTAGTATCCTATTTGTTCTTGCAGTAGCTGAGTGACTCTGCACACTGCTGTGAAGTCTATCGTCTATCAGGTCTCCTAAATCATTCTCTAATGAGGATTCCCCCAAGTTGTTTCCCATTTAGAGTATATGTAGCAATTTTATTTCTACAGCTCAAATGCATAACCTTACATTTATCTACATTAAATGTCATCTGCCACTTTTCTGCACATTCATCCAGTTTATCTAAATCCTTCTGCAGAGAAAAACTTAGTGTCAACAGCAAAGATTGAGATGCTACTTTCAATTCCCACTTTAAGATCATTAATAAACAAAACGCATTGGGCCTAGGAATAAACCCTGTATCTTACCCACTATGGAAGTCAAGCTCCCAGGTCTATAATTGCTCCCCTTTTAAACAATGGAAATACATAAGCTTTCCACCAAAGGGCACTATGCCTGATGAAAGTGAATAAATTAATATTAAGTATAATGGTTTTGCTATTACTGAACTAATTTCCTTAAGTACCATTGGGTGTATACCATCAGGTCCAGGTGCTTTATTCACCATAACCCTCTCTAGTCTCTTTTGGACCTTCTCCTCAGTAAGCCATGTACATGATGGAGGAAATTCTGTTGTTTTGTCTGTTTGCCCATCGTCTGTCATTCCTGCTTCCTTTGTATATACTGAAGCAAAGAATGTATTTAGGGTGTCAACTATAGCCTTATCCTCACTAATCAATTCACCTGTCTTAGTCCTAAGAGGACCAATCTCAACTTTAAACTTTCTTGTATAATATGCTTGTAGAATGGTAGGTTTTTTCTTGCCCTCATTTGCAATATTTCACTCATTTTCAATTTTAGCTAGCTTAATTGCTTGTTTGCAGATTTTATTACAATCTTTGAATTTTTTAAATGATGTATCTGACTCTTTTGACTTCAAGGGATAGTAATACCTAGTTTACAGTTTATTTATTATTATAGACATTAAAAAAATATTAAGAACTATGTAGGTCTTATCTGCCAAACCTTTATGATTTGAGAGATATTTGAAATTAAAGCTCCCCCCTCCGTGACGTCAGCGCTCTAGATGACAGATTTGGATTCTGGTCCACAGACCAGACGGCAGCTCTACAGCACAGCCGAGATCACAATCTTTAAAAAAGAACTACTTCACTGGAACTGTCTACAAAGTGTGCCTGATTTGCAAGCACACTTTGTAGACGGTTCCAATGAAGTAGTTCTTTTTCAAGATCATGATCTCGGCTCTGCTGAAGAGCCGCCGGCTGATCTGCGGACCAGAATCCAAATCTGTCAGCTAGATGGCAGACTTGACTAAAACATCCAGGAATATAAGACTTACATAGTTATTAATATTTTTTTAATGCCTATAATAATAAATAAACTTTAAATTAGGTATTAATATCCCTTTAAACACTATAAAAGCCTGTTTCTTATTTCTCATTTCACTGCAAACCTCATTATTAAGCCACACTGGTTTTAATTTACTCCTCTTGTGCTTATTTCCCAGTGGTATATATTGACGCTTATATTTGTCTAAGAGCATTTTAAACACATTCCATGATTCTTGTGCATGTTTATCTTTGAAAATTACATCCCACGGAATATCCTTTAATCTTCTGAGTGCCAGAGGGGTATGGAATGCATTACAAAGCAATGCATTCCGTACCCCTCTGGCACTTAAAGGGTTAATACTTCTTTTAGCTTTGTAAAATTAGCATTTTTAAATTTGAATGTTTTGGTTAAACTCTTGCTATTGGGTTTCTTATTATAAATTTCAAAGGATACCATATTGTGGTCACTGTTGCCCAAATGTTCCCTTACGTGTACATTGTTTATAATGTCAGAATTGTTCAAGGCAAGTCAAGCAAGGCATCTTTTCTACTTGACTCCTCTACTAGTTGGGACATAAAATTATCATTTATTATACTTAAAAAAATATTTCCCTTTGTTGTGCCAGAATTCATATTGCTCCAATCAATTTCCGGATAGTTGAAATCTCCCATTATAATTACCTTTGTTGTCCTAGAAGCCTTTTCCATTTGCAGTAAAAGTTGGGCTTCCTCCAACTCCCCAATATTTGGTGGCTTGTAGCAAATGCCCACTAACATCTTTTTATTATATGTTCCCCCACAAGGCTGCTACCTTATTATTGGACCCTTCATTTATATCTTCCCTTAAACTAGGTTTTAAGGCATGCTTTACATACAGGCATACCTCTCCTCCCCTTTTATTAACCCTATCCTTCCTAAAAAGTGAATAACCCTCTAGATTAACTGCTCAGTCAAATGTATCATCTAACCAGGTTTCAGACACACCAATTAGATCATACTGCTCATGCATTGCAAACATTTCTTGTTCCCCAATCTTACCAGCCAGACTAGGAGCATTTGCATGCATACATTTTATCTTTTTGCCATTCTTAAAGATTTAATGCTTTGTTAAATGTATTTGTCTTTTATCAGTCTGTAACAATGGTAAAGACTGCGCCCAAGGGAAAAGGTTGCCCGGTGTGCTAGGAACCCAAACCCCTCCTGCTTACACCAAGTCTTTAGCCACTTACTTAACTCCATAATCTCCCGCTGCCTTTCTAATGTAGCGCGTGGCACAGGTAGTATTTCAAAGAGGTCCTTTGCTTAAAGGGATAGTAATACTTCGTTTTAACTTTATTTTATTTTGTAGGCATTAAAAAACCACGAAGAATGATATGTCTTATCTTTCAAACCTTTATGGTTTATGAGATATTCACAAGCAAAGTTTCCCCCTCCCGTCCCTTTTACCTAGTGTAAGCAATCTCTTCTCAGATGTGGAATGCAGTCCATAGACCAGACAGATAACAGAAGGGGACACTCTTATTCCTATGAAAACAATGAAAGCCCTGCCCCCCTTGACAAGCTTTTCAGGTTTTTCCCTTATCTTAATTGAAGATTGTCCCTCTCTGCAGTCTACCTGGGCATCTCCCTTCTGATCTGGTTGAACAGGGGGGGGATACTTTGTTTGTGAATATCTCTTAAACCATAAAGGTTTGAGAGATAAGACTTATATCATTCTTCATGTTTTTTTAATGCCTACAAAATAAAATAAAGTTAAAACGAAGTATTACTATCCCTTTAAGTTTATATCCTAAGTCCCTGAAATTCTTAACGGACCTCCATTTTCCACTGACTCTGTCATTAGTACCAACATATACCATGACAGTCGGGTCATGCCCAGTCCCTCCCAACAATCTATCAACCCGATCAGCCACATGTCGAACTCGAGCTCCCGGTAGACAGCAAACTGTTCGATTGTAGTGATCCTGGCAACAGATTACCCTGTCTTCCTTCCTAATAATAGAATACCCTACCACAGGCACCACCATCTGTCTAAGTCTGCCTGAGTCCCGGATCCCATCCATGCTAGAGGGGCTGTTCTACCGGCTGTTAGAGAGAAAAGTCCTCTCCAGCAAAGGCATTCCTGTGTCAACATTCCCAATATCATTACTCTATATAGCAAATCTGTTAGTGTTACTAAACACATGAGTGCCCTCCCTATTCCTCTGCTCCCCTTGCTATGTCTAACTGTAACCCATCTGGCTACCTGCTCTTTCTTTGTGCAGTTTCCACCCCCAGAACTGCCTACCACCACTTCCTGCTGCTCAGTCATCAGACCCCTCTCAATACTGTCTGTCTCTCTCAATGTTACAACTTGCCCCTCCAGATCTCTAATATGAGATTCCAGAGCAACCACTTGCTCACATCTGCCATAGAGGTATGAACCCTGAAACGGTTGTTCCAAGTGTGCAAACATGTGTCAGCTTGTGCACGGAGTTAAACGGACAATCATGCTACCACTCATATTATGCCAGTTACCACTAGCTAAAAGGCAGGCAGAAAAAAAATATCTCCACAATAAAGTTGATAAATGTGTTCCCCTGTGTAATCCTCTGTATTTGTATCCCCTTGTTATTTAGAGGAGCAGTAAACTTTTTTTATGAAAAAATATATATTGTAGGGATTTTCCTATTGAGTAAAATAAGGGTACTCCCACTGCTGACAGATTTATATTTCCAGAGTTATTACGGTTTAAACCCATGTTTTTTTACATTAGCAGTGCCCTCTAGTGGTCAAATTCTAATTAATTTTCCTGTTAGATTCTAATGGAGAGGAAATTCAGAGACATACAGTTCTCCATAGAATGTGATAGAAACTGCCAGTCACTTCCTGTCAGAACAATCAGGAAGTAAACATAGTAAATTCACTTCCTGATTATTTAAACTGCTATAAATTTTGAATAAAACATCTGACAGCAATGGGATTGACCTTGTTTTACTCAGCAGGAAAAGCTCTATAAAATATGTGTTTTCATAAATAAAAGTTTACTGCTCCTTTAAATTCCCACATTTACCACACTTCTGCACTTACTTCAGTCCCCTTGTTATTAAAATTCCCACACTTACCACACTTCTGCCCTTACTTTAATCCCATTGTTATTTAAATTCCCACACTTACCACATTTCTGCACTTACACACTGATGCAAGATTCGCACGTTCAAGTATTCACTGTGTATCTGTTATTTAAAGCAGAAACCCACCACTTACAACACAGCAATTAACCACTCCCACCACACCAGACTGCAATCAGTCTCTTGTACTACTAAAAAGGGAGGGAAAAAAACACAGTTTTGTCTTTTAACCTCTCCCTTACCACACTACACCAGACACAAAATACGTATTCAGTTTCACCAGCAAATATAGCAAGTTTAGCTTTTCAGTTCACAGATCACTGATCAACAATGTGAGCAGGGAACATAGAGGTCACCTGAAAGCCTCAGAAGTCATCATGAGGTAGTTTCAGCACTGTTGTTTAAAGCCTTAGGGTCTTGAACTATAAAATATTTTGTGATAACCATCCTATATACATGTCCGCTACATATCTAATAAATTTTAACTTTAGCTATTAAGAGTGTTCTGTAATAAAGTTTTTACTAATTGTTGAAATAAAAGTTATTTCTTGGTATACATCAACAGTTTCTTCTTTTCCTCCTTTCCTTATTAATAGGGGTGGGCGAAAGGTCCTGCCATGTTCCAGCGAGAAAATCCATGAAAACCATGTTGTTGTCCGCAGGAAAATACACTTTAACCCCTTAACGACCCTTGACGGTCATAGTACGTCAAGGGTCGATTTGACTGAACGACTGATGACGTACTATGACCGTCATCGAATTCCGGGCTCCCCCCACGGCTGCGCACCGTCCGGAATGCAACAGAACAATCAAAAAAATGCTCCTTTGTCATTCAATCGCATCCGGGTCCGGATTCCCCGGTATTAAGGGGTTAAAAACAGTGATTAAAATCTTTGCATTTTTGCCCATTGGCCAAAATACTTTGCCATTTTTGCAATGGCGAGAACATTTCTGGTCATTCATTTACATGTTTTTTGCCTTTTCGCTATAAATACATGACATATTCTCTGAAGTGAAACACAATAGAAGCAGCTACAGAGCTAATTAGAAGTGCTGTGCTGTTCTGCTGTGATCTTTTTTGGAAATTGAGGCAGGAGAGGCTCATAGTGACTGCTATCACTATTAGAAAGTTTAAAAATAATAAAAGGAGGAAATGGAAGGAACCTTATGTGTCCACTGAGTCTAAGGAGGAGGAGGACGTTAGCACTACAGAACCAATGCTAGCCGGTCCCCCTAAATCACCCCTAGGGATCTTGGGGAAATCAATGTCAAGGGAGGAAGAAAAGGGTAGTAGTGAGAGAAGGACAGGTCAGCTGTCTGTGCCTGCTGTCAGATGTGCTGCCCCTGCTACCACCAATGCCGTGCCTGCTGTCAGATGTGCTGCCCCCAGTGCTGTGCCTGCTGTCAGTGCTGAACCTGCAGCCACCAGTACTGTGCCTGCTGTCAGATCTGCTGCCACTGCTGCTACCAGTGCTGTGTCTGCAGCCAGTGCTGAACCTGTTGCCAGTGTGTCTTGTAATATGCAGGAGGGGGGGGGTGGGAGAAGATGATGCCAAGTCTGACAGCAGGATACCCTAAGTCACACTTGCCATCCCCAAGCAGTCCAACCAGCGCTAGTACTAATACTACGAAGGTCCAGCAGCTTGTTAGTGTTAGGAGCGAAGGAGGGGGTAATCATCATATTACTAGTGACTTGAGGAGGAAATCTCAGTGGCTGAACTTGATGTGGTTGATGTTAGTCGTAGTAACAATAATGTGAAGCAGCCGGTGGGAATAGAGTTAGGGTAATGGTAGGGGAAGCATTTGAAAGCATCCAGACTAGCAGTCAAGTGAGCCTAGACCATTTCACTTCCCTTCATGGCCTTGTTCAGGTGGAACATGATCCTGAAGAAGCTAGAACTGGTGGCGGCAATACCAGCAATACCACCATCACCACCAGGAGCACAGATCAGCTGTCTGTGCCTGCTACTGCTGCCAGTCTGCCTTCTATACGTCACCAAGAAATGGCAAGTGTGACATTAGGGGACCATCCATCACATTTCTCATCACCTCCTACAACCAGTAGTGAGATGTCAGTAATAGAGCAGCAGCACGTTGGGAGTAATGGTGGTGGCGGTGATGAGGGTGGAGAAGCTGGGGTGGAGGAGACATTGATGGCTTTTTAGAAGAAACTGCGAAGGAATGGGAGACAGGGATGAGGATGGGCATCATCACTACCACCAGCAGTGAGCATTTGGAATTTGCAACTGCTCAAATTCCAGCTGCTGAGTTGAAAGGGCGGCTGCATGCTGAGGAGCAGGCTAGTGTGCCACAGACCACCGTGGACACAGTGGGAATGGGGTCAACATGTGAGGCGGGACTAGGATAGGTTCCACTTGCCAGCAGCAGCAATACTCCTGGTCCGAGTTGCAGTGCTGATTCTGAGGCAGTAGCAGCAATAGCAGCAACATCATCCGCTGCCCCAAACAGTGAAGGGGAATGTGGAGGAGAAAAAGAAACAAGCCATCCTTCTCTACCTGTTCCATAACCCTATCCCCTGAAGTCATGGGTATGGGACTATTTTTCTCTTGGGGCAGGCACATTGCAATCATCACCAACGGCACTGTGCACAATTTGTGACAAGTCAACGAGAAGAGGAAAGGAGGGAACACACCTTGGCACAACTGCCCTGATCACACACATGAAACACAGACACCATAACATTTATGTCAAACATGTTAAAGCTAAACACTCACCACAGAAATCAAGCACTACTGTTGCTGTACCCACTGACTCTCCAGAAAGGCAACAAGAGGCAAGGTGGAGATCAAAGAGTAGAAATAATAGAGAAACCCAGGCAGAGGCTGGAAGTTCAATGACGAGCAAAACAACTAGCTTGCCATCACCTTCTTCCTCTGGGGTAACTACATCTTCTTCCAATTCACCTCGTTCATATTACCTCCCCTGCCAAATGATAGCCACTCTGTTGATTTTGGGATGTGGCAGTTCATGCCCACCCATTGAATACGGCGTGGTGTACTGACCACACATGGCAGTGTGGTGGAGGAGAATCAGAAACATGGCATGAGGAGATTCCATCCCGCAGAATATGCTAAGATGGTGGCAGGGTGCCCTGTTCCTCATCAACTGTCAGCAAGTTGTCATGTGTTCTTAGTGAGTTGTGGACAAGGGGTATAGTGTCAGCAACAGTGCTTGGTTTCTGGAGTTATGGTGTTTGGATACAATTGTGCCCCCAGGTGTTAATTACCACACCCACACACTGTGCACATTGTAGCTGCCATTGAGAGGCACAATTCCTGCTCTCAAGGGAAAAAAAATCTATTCTAATAATAACACACCCATGATATTGGAGAAGGGGCAGGTGGTGAATAATTATTGGCCATCTTCTTCTTTTCTCCTCATATACTGGGGGCTACTTATTGTGCTGCTATTGCCTCAGGTGCATCACTGGAGCTATTCGTGGCAAGTGGAACCTTCATCATCCGTCACCCATGTTACTGCTGTTGTTGATCCCATTCCCTCTGAGCTGCCTAATCATGCTGCTGTTTAAACAACTCAGCAGAAGAAAGAACTGCAGTCGCAAATTCAGCATCTACATCAGTGCAGTTGACAAAGGCCAGTGGCCACTTGCCAACTCGACATGAACTGTTGGCAGTAGGTGTTACGGTTCAGTACACTCAGACACGGTAGATGTTGGTAACAACACAATTTTACTGAAGCACACAAGGAATAATGTAACCCTCACGGGTCCAGTAAATAGCAGCAATAACTGACACAAGACAGGTTACAAGCAGGTTAACCCACACGGGTCCAGTACGGATATACAATCACAATACTGACACAGGTCAGGTAACTAGATTAATACAGTGTATGAAAGTCCAATGTGGAATCTGGAGCCACTGACTAAGTAGCCAGGATAGTGGAGGCCCAATGTCTCCTACAGGCAGCAGGAAGCGACAGTGACAGGACTGCAACAGTAAACAGGCAGGGATCACCTGTACGGAGGATACAACGGTGGACGTCCACCATAGGTTACACAAGGCAGGTGAGAGCTCGTGCCAGGAATGGAGGCCCTACCGAGACTATCCACCACCGTGTGCTCTTGCTACCCACGAAGGGTTAATGTGCGTAGTATAAAATGGATGGCAACCGGAAGCGCCCAACGGTACCTATATGGAATCTCAAACACACAGATAACGGAGCCAAACAACACTGGTGTAGCAAATAGTAGAACGAGGCACTACCCCCGAAGGGGTTAATGAACGCTATGGTCTATGCAACGGCAGTCAACCAGATGCGCCCAACTGAACCCAAGTGTAAGACCAAGCGATCACTAGCACGGTGTGGAGGAGCACTGGCACACTGAGACTCTGAACCCACGGACTGGATAGAGCAAAGTACCGGAGTACCGTGACACAGAGAGACACAGTAACACGAGAACTGTGCAAGATAGTCAGCAGCAGGAACTGCACGGTATTCGCCCAGCCAGGCACTGAAAAAGCAGGAACCACCGCCAAGCCGATTCGGTACACAGCACAGGAACGTCAGTCAAGCCGGGTCGGTACACAGAGCAGGATCGTCGGTCTCGCCGGGTCGGTACATGTAGCAGGAACGTCAGCCAGGCCGGGTCAGTACAGGAAGCAGGAACGTCAGCCAATCCGAATCGGTACACAGAATTAGGAACAGAAACAATGGTGTGGTCAGGCAGTCCGAGGTCATACACTGGTATCAGGAAATCAAAACTAGCGCTAGGCATCAGGTACACCACGAAAGGGCAACTGTAGAGTGACAGCCCAGGGTATAAAAAGGCTGTCACTGGGAGGAGCAGTACAGCGCAGCCAATGGGAAGGCAGCAATAGCAAGATGGTCAGAATGTTGCCTGATCACGGGCGCGTGAGTAGGCCAGCAGGGCATTTTTTGTTCCTCAGGGCTTGTGCGTTAACAAAAAAAAACAAAACAAAAAAAAAAAACATAAGCCTACATAATTTTTTCTTTTTTTTTTTTTTTGGGGGGGAGCTTCTTTCTAACAATCCTAAGTCATACAAATCAATGTTTCCTTAGGGCTTGTGCCAAACAAGTCTAAGTCCTACAAATCAATGTTTCTTCAGGGCTTGTGCCTCTAATAAGACTAAGTCCTACAAAGCAATGTTTACTCAGGGCTTGTGCAACAAATCTAACAAATCACCCTCTACAAAATACTCTATCAAGTCAAGTATCGGTCTACCCCAGGGTATTCCTGTTTGTATCACATTTCATGCAAATTTCTTATTTTATTGATTTAGTTTTTTTATTAGCTGTCTCCCCAATACCAGTGAAGAAAACCCCCCCAAAATGAATTCCCAGTTCCACTGATTCATTCCCCAGACACTACCCACCAACAGAGGCACCCTCCTCAGACCCCTTTTATACTATGTCTTATGTTTTTTTTTAATTGTATTTAGGATTTCTTTTTTTATTAACTGCACCCAGTCCCAGTAAACAAACCTCCCCAAAAAACATTCCCTGTTCAACTGATTCTTTCTCCACACCCCACCAACACAGGGACCCTGGTGCCCTTTTTATACTATGCCTTTGGGAAATAGAATAATATTTGACATGTGTTGTGTGTAAATTCAATGTTCCCATTGATTTCAATGGAATGAGCTAGGTGAAAAAAATGGAAAAACTGCACTTTTCGCAGGAAATTATTAGCAGATTTCAGTTTGAGGCGAAAATGTTTACACATCCCATCTTGTTAACTGCAGTATCCTCTGTCAACTATAATGTATACTAAAGAGAAAATGCACTAGATTACAGTATTAGAAACAAGAGTTTTTTTTATTTAACATTTCAGCTTAGAGGATATGCATACTCCAGGATAATACAATCTAGAAAAATGCCAATTTTTTTTTAAAACTTATCTGAGTAAAAAAGAGGATTTTAGTCTTACCTGTTAGATTACAGTCTTAGAAACAAGAGTTTTTTTATTTAACATTTCAGCTTGCATACTCCAGGATAATACAATCTAGAAAAATGCCAATTTTTTTTTTTAAACTTATCTGAGTAAAAAAGAGGATTTTAGTCTTACCTGTTAAATCCTTTTCTCTTAGTCCATACAGGTTACTGGTAACTCTCTAAGGCAATCCGCCCCTTTAAGTAGGCAGGAACATTCCTCTAAATGTATGCAGGGGGTGGAGCCTCCCCTCCCCCTCAGCTGCATCCTAGCCAGCTAGCTCCAGAATGATTTGAGACACTAATAACTGACCAGAAATAGGAGAGAAGAAGACTCCTGTGAGCATGCCCTGAAGGACTCCCATGTATTGCCACAGGAGAGCCAAGCATGGTCTCTTGACAGGGTTGGAGACCAGTAACCTGTATGGACTAAGAGAAAAGGATTTAACAGGTAAGACTAAAATCCTCTTTTCTCTGTTGTCCAATAGAGGTTACTGATAACTCTGGGATATTCAACCATTAAGTTTCCCAGAGGCGGGAAATAGGCCAGGACCAGGCGCAAGGCCCCCAAAGTCACCAGGACCTCTATGAACCAATCGGTCAGAGATCCCAACAAAACTGAAGTGTCAACAGACACCAAACAGGGGTAAAAACACCCCAGGAACTGTGACACAGCACACTGATCTAGAGCCAACAGGGCTCAACAATAAGGAAGCACTAAGAACCTGAGAAGAAGAAGATCCTAGACAGGCAAGACTGCCTCCTGGACTTTCCTCCCAAAACTGGCATCAGCCGAAGGCAGCACATCCAAACGGTAGTGCTTCGAAAAGGTGTGCACAGAGGACCAAGTGGCTGCCCTGCACAGCTGATCAGCAGATGCTAGATTCTTATAGGCCCAAGAGGTCCCAATAGACCTGGTGGAATGAGCCATGACCCGAAAGGGGACATGTGTATTCCTCAATTCGTAGGCCCTACGAATAGTGGACTTGATCTACGACGCAATAGTCACTTTGGATGCAGGTCGTCCTGCCCTAGGACCCTCAGGAATGACGAACAGAGCGTCAGACTTCCTGACAGATTCAGTTCGATGGACATAAAACTTGAGACAATGCACCACATCCAACAAGTGGAGATCCCTTTCCTTGTCAGAGGAGGGGTTAAGGCAGAAAGAGGGCACCACAATCTCCTGATTGATGTGAAACTTGGAGACCACTTTAGGTAAGAACTCCTTAGAGGTGCGAAGCACAGCTTTATCCTTATGAAACACCAGATAAGGTGGTTTACAGGAAAGAGCTTGCAACTCCACCACTCGGCAAACTGACACAATCGCCAAAAGGAAGGCCATCTTCCACGTCAAGAGACGTAAAGGAATAGTAGCCAAAGACTCAAAGGGAGGACGTTGGAGAACTACCAAAACCAAATTAAGGTCCCACTGAGGAGCCGGACTCTGAAAGGCAGGATGCACATGAGCCACGCCCTGGAAGAAAACCTTGACGTCAGGAAGGACAGCAATGCGCTCCTGAAAAAAGACAGAGAGCGCCGAGGTCTGAACCTTAAGAGAACTCAAGCTGAGTCCCTTATCCACACCGTCCTGCAAAAAGGCCAGGACAGTGGGAAGATGAAATTCATGAGACAGATCTCTGTCAGCACACCAATACACAAATGTCGACCAGACACAGTGATAGATCTTGGAAGAAACAGGCTTACAGGCACTAAGCATAGTAGACACCACAGCAGAAGAAAACCCTTTCTTCCTTAAAATCGAGGATTCAACCTCCAGGCCATCAAATTGAGTCGATGAACATTTTCCTTCCGCAGGTAACCCTGCAGAAGAAGATCTGGATGAGAGGGGAGCGGAAAGGGCTCCATCACTGATAGGGCCAGAAGCTCCGGATATCAGGACTGATGAGGCCAATTCGGAGCGATCAGGATTACTGGACAACATTCCACCTTCAATTTCTGCAGCACCCATATCAACATTGGAAGAGGAGGGAAAATGTAGGCCAGGGAGAATGTCCAGGGAATGGACAGGCAGCCAGAGCTAGAGAGTCTCTCCACCGAAAGCAGAACGCTGGAACCTTCCTGTTGCGTCTGGTTGCCATCAGATCCACTAGGGGTACCTCCCATCTCTGAGTTAAGAGTTGAAACACCTCTGGATGTAGTTCCCACTCACCGCTGTTGACTGTGTGACGACTGAGGAAGTCCGCCATGACTTTGTGTATGCCTGGAATGTGCACTGCGGAAATGACAGGAACATGAACCTCTGCCCAGGACAGAATGGCCTTGACCTCTAACCAAGCGGCGACACTTCTTGTTCCGCCTTGTCTGTTGATGTAAGCCACTGCCGTGGCGTTGTCGGACTCCACTCGGACTGGACAGTCCTCCAGTTGAGACTCCCAATGGCGAAGAGCATGAAATATTGCTCGAAGTTCCAGAAGGTTGATGGGAAGAAGGGACTCCTCCACGGACCACTTCTCCTGAGAGCTGAAGCGACCCAGAACAGCTCCCCAGCCCAAGAGGCTGGCATCCGTCGTGACATTGTTCCAGTAAGGAATCCGGAAGGATCTCCCCTTTAGGAGATTGGAAAGGTCCAACCACCACTCAAAGCTCAACTCGACATGAGGAGGAAGTGAGATCGATAGTTTCCGATGATCTGGTCAGTCCCTGCATGTCTGTATCACAAATCTTTGAAGTTCCCTGGTGTGTGCCATGGCAAATGGAACCGCCTCTATCGTGGAAATGAACTTCCCCACCAAAGAAGACAACTTCGGAAGCGTGATCCGATCACGGGATAGGATCATTGAGACTCTTTGAGCAATTTGATGGGCTACCTCGTCCGGTAGAAACACCATGCACTTCTGAGTATTGAACAGAAGACCCAGGAAGATCAGTTGCTGGGACGGCACAAGGTCCAACTTGTCCAGGTTCACAATCCAACCGTGATGTGTAAGGATTTGAATGCAGGTCTGGACTTGCTGATGAAGAAGGTCCGCAGATGACGCTTTCAAAAGCAAGTCGTCCATGTATGGAGTCACTCTGATGCCGTCTCCATGGAGGACGGATATCAAGGCCCCCAGAACCCGTTGGAAAACCTGGGGGGCTGTTGTCAGATCAAATGGAAGAGCTGAGAACTGAAAATGACCTCTGGCGCAGGCAAACCTCAGATACTGCCTGCTCTCTAGATGTATTGGGATGTGCAAGTACGCATCCTGAAGGTCCAGAGAAGCAAGGAACTCCCCCGGAGACATGGCAGCGATCACTGTGCGCAGAGACCCTGACAATAGTGAGTCTTCACTACAAAGGAATTGAGATCTTTCAGATCCAAAATAGGGCGGCATCCGCCGTCCTTCTTGGTCACCACAAAGAGGTTTGAATAAAATCCTGAACCCCCGTCTGAAGGAGGTACTGGCTCCAGGACATCCTTGTCCAGAAGAGCCTGAATAGCGTCTTCGAACAGACGGCTTCTCTCGACTTCCTGAGGAGAACAAGAAAGATGAAAGCAAAAAGGTGGGAGGGAAAAGAAAGGGATCTTGACACCACCTGTAAAACCCATGGGTCCGACACTGAATCCTCTCAAATCCCACGGAAGAGGTGGAGGCGACCACCCACAGCGGGATGCGGAGCCGGGTTCAGTGAGTCATGCCGAAGCAGTTTTGGAAGTGGGCTTGGATGTGGCCTTGGGCTTCCATTGCTGCTTGGGCTTGGAGGAGGGATGCGGAGCTGATGGAACCGCCTGGTTCGTCGTACGTGTCTGAGATTGAAAGGAACAAAAGGACCGGTTACGCTTAGCCGGCAACTTTTTCTTAAAAACCAAGGGCAGAAGAGTACTCTCACCCCCTGTGGCCTCACTAATTAGTTCCTTAAGTTCAGATCCAAACAAGGAAGTACCCTGAAAAGGCAAAGAAAGCAAAACTTTCTTGGAAGCTGTGTCAGCAGACCAAATCTTAAGCCAAAGAGCACGCCTAGCCACCACAGATGTAGTGGAGGCCCTTGCCATCATGCAGATGGCATCAAATACAGCAGCAGAAACATAGAGTTGAGCTTCAGAGATATTAGCAAGAAGACGCAATTTCTCCAAAGTAGGTGCATCCTGATGGACCGCCGGAGTGATTTGTTCTGTCCAGAATGTAATAGCCCGGTTAACCCATGCAACAGCAAAGGTTGGACAAATAGCAGTGCCAATAGAAGCTAAAATGGATTTGAGGGAAACTTCAAGTTTCTTGTCAGTCCAATCTTGCAGCACAGAAGCATCAGACACAGGTAATGCAGTAGATTTAGACAGTCTAGATATGGGTGCATCCACCTTAGGGGGATGAACCCATTTAGCCATTTCTTTTTCAGAAAAGGGATAAAGTTTAGCAAACTTTCTAGACACTGAAGATGACGTGTCTGGATTTTTCCATGCATCAGAAACCAAACGGTCAAGAGTTGGGTTAGGAAGAAAATAAGTAAGGGGCTTAGCAGGCACCTGAAAAACATCAGAGGGATCTGAGGGAACCTCCTGAACCAAGGTAATGTTGAGTGTGGTCAATAGAGCTCTGATCAGGCCCTCAGCGGAGGGTTCAGGATCACATTCAAAAGGGTCCCCAACAGACCTAGAAGACTCTATAACTGTACCATCCTCAACATCTGAATCTTGCAACAATTCTTCCTCAGAAGAATCTGACACATCAGGCGCCCCCTGCGGTTTGGGCGGGGAGGATCTGATTGTAGAGGGGGTCTGCTATAATTGAACAGCTCCCTTTACCTGGGATGGAAAGAGTTGTAGAGTGCACCTAAGGTCCCTAGTCGCAGCCTTAAACTCTTATACCCAAACTGGCTCAATAGCATGGCTGGAAGGCCCTGGGTTGCTGTCAGGACTTTCAGAGCATGCTGGGCATAAGTGACCAGAGAATTCTCTAGGTAGCCCTGAGTTACAGGAACAGCAATGCGCAATGGGGGATACTGATGCTCCAGCCTCCTTAGTCTTAGGTCTAGCCCCTAGCTCCAGCTGTATAGACATACTCACAGTGTCAAAATAACCAACTGTACAATAAATCACCCAATTGTAGTGTGTTAGATTAATATTTCACCCCAGAAACACTAAATATAGACTTAACTTGCAGACGAAGGGTTAATCTGCTAAGGAGAGAAGGAGAGTCCAAGCCCTGCGTAGGATACCTGCTGAGAAAAGCTCACAAAATGGCTGCCGCGACAGGAGCCAATCAGAAAAGAGGCGCGAAACGAGCGCTCATGGGAAATGTAGTTTTTTCCCAAAAAGTACCCCAAAGCAGTGCCCGAAGTCCCCCCCAACACACTTGAACTATAAACCGGATGATAGAGCAAGGGTAGACAATTAAAATGAGCCCACTCTGAAGCTGCTGTGTGAAGCGGTTCCAGAGATACGTCCCAAACAGTGTAGACCCACAGAGAGTAAATGGAGCAATGGCGTCTACTGTATGCGGTAAAGCGCATCTTAAAGGCGTGGTGCATACATTTAATAAAAGTTAAACCAGAAAGTTAAAATATGAAAAACATACAGAAAACAAGTGTGCATAATAAGAAAACAATGACCCAGTAGGGAAAGTGTCAGAAAACCCCACAAAACGTGTCAAACCAGCAAACAAAGGGTTAAGTTACCACATAAACCTGCTCCAAATACACAACAGACATACACATATGTATATAAATACCCAATGAGTGCAGAAGTGCGCAATGAGAACTCCCAAATACAAGCCCAGCGAAGGGGCACTGTGGGACAAGTGGACCTGCAGCACTCAAAGGGTAGCTCACCTCTCCTGCAGATCTTCTGTCTTCAGGTTACCATGTAGTGAGAATCACCTCAGTGGGTAATCCATGGGGAAGCACTTGTACCCAAGATTTTCCCCCTTCAGGGCTTAAGGTCCACCAAAAAGCACCTGGACATTTGTCAGTCATGGTAACCCGCCTAATGGTGGTATTCCATATTTGACAGAAAAATAAAAAAAGAAACTAAAAACTAATGAGAGATGTTCTCCACCTGGTGTGTTCACACCCAGGAACAAATCTTTCTGGAGTAGCTGGCTAAGATGCAGCTGAGGAGGGAGGGGAGGCTCCACCCCCTGCATACGTTTAGAGAAATGTTCCTGCCTACTTAAAGGGGCGGATCGCCTCCCAGAGTTACCAGTAACCTGTATTGGACGACAGAGAAATTGTAATTAACCAATCGAGTTGTACTTTTATTTGAATACAAGTGTCTTATACGAAACCCTCCCCCCACTGTATATACAATTATTTTCTGGTTTTGTCCTTTTTTGTGTAGCCATGTTAACTGTGGTTTTGGGTTTGATGATGTCTACATGTACTGATATTTGCACAGTAAATGGTTTTGTGTGAACTGGTTCTTCTGTCCTTTGTGTTGCATTATAATTAAATGAGCAAAATAAACAGTTATTTTGTGTGAGGATAACCCATTCCTCACTACAGCATTATGGTCACAACTGTGAGTTGTAGGCACGCTGCTGAATTTTGACATGGGCTCTCTCCCCATATCTTTTTGATACCTAGCAACCTCCCTGATCTCATAGACTGAGTGATTCCTGTGGGACTACTGCTACTTCAGTCGATGTTACAATTATACTACCATTAGAAGTCAATGGCACTGAGCTTCCAACAACAAGCAGGTCTAGGACCTGTGTTGCTGATTATTCTATAGTGTGTGCATGTGACCTGTGTTGCTGTATTCAACAATTGTATGTGTGTGGATGAGTGGGGGTTGGACTTAGAAGAGGTGACAATGATGATGACTGACAGGATCATTGTGTATTTTTAGACATCTTTAATTGTCCAGAGTCAGAAATTCTAATTGTTCTTTCAAACAGTTTAAAAACAGGCATATTGCTCCTTTTCAGTTTTCTAAGTTTGAGCCTTTTTCTTTCAGCTAATTTTCATGTCCACTTAGCTCTCAATCTCAATTTCATCTGTATCAGAAAATGGGGAGAATGCTGGATGAATATATTCCAACTCATCATCATCAACAATTAGGTCATAAGCAGCATCACTCACAGCTTCCTCCCCACTACTTTCATGGGTGTTTTTACTCTTGCTGTGAAAAATATGAGTTGGCTTAATTGCTACAACCACATCCATTATGCCATCAACATGTACCTCACAGTCATTTTCATTATTTTTAAAAGGCTATTACTTCTACAAATTATATGTATAGAAGAAATGGTAGGCACAGTGCTAATACAAACAAAGGGAACACTTTTAGTGGGATGGAAGGGGGGGGGTAAATGAAGGAAAAACAGCAAAAGATATCACACTCCAAATGTCAAGCTATTCTGAGATATATTTTCACTGTATCACCACAATCTATCAAAACTACCTATTAATAAAACTTCCAAATGTATAATAATGAGAAAGGAGGGAATAAAAAACTATCCCTAAAAAGTTAGGCAATTCGTGATTCCCCTCTTGTTTACTGCTAGTCCAATCTCCATGATCGTTGTAACATGCAAAACAAGTCAAAAGAGAAAAGGCGAGGGGAGGACAGTGCATATATCCTCTAAGTGTAGTATGAGTGTAGTAGTAAAATAAAGTCAAGAAAATTTGACAATCGAGTGTAAGAACACAGTTTTTGAATAGTACCAATGTATGCAATTACCAAAGAAACAAATGAGTTAGCATATAGAATCCATAATTGGTGAGGATGTATGCTTACAGAATCTCCACAGGCTGTGAGCGCATAAAACAAAGATCCTCAGTCAGGTGCTTTGAGTCATGCTTCTTCAGGCTACTTCTCCTACCACCATCTCAATTTGCTGCTTGGCCTTTATGTACCTGGGCCAACCTCCTAGGCTTGCTCAATTTTTGCGCTGAGATCCTGAGAGATTCTGGTTTCAGCACTCCAGAGTTTGTGATATCTGTGTACCGACCTTGCCTTGTTTGTCGACCACATTTCCAGTCTTTAGAATTTGCTTCCGACTCCTTGAATCTCGACCCGGCTTCCTTTTGACTACGACAACTTTGTTCCCCTGGTTCCTCGCCTCTGATTCGGCTTTGACTCCGGTTTTCCTGACCATACTTCACCCCACACTATTGCGCAACGGGAGTCCCTGCAGCCGTTACTCAACTAGGCACCAGTTGCTTCTGAGACCTTCGTCTTTGACTCTTCCCTTCAGTGAGTCCTATTTCCTCGACAGTCTGATCCTCCGTTGCTCCACTCCACATCTCAGTCTGTCCAATTGAGTCAGGTGCCATTGCCGGTTCTGGCATGACCGCCCCGGCCAGTCGATGCTCGATGCTGGATGCTCGACTGCTCCTTACCTCTTGCCTGTCCGATTAGTCAAGGGTGTCATGTTCAGCATCCTGTTGACAACCCCTAATGTCCGACCAGTTGAGAGTAGGGGAGTCATAAGTTTCCTGTGTCTCCGACTAACCAGTCTAGTCGACAACTCTCCTGGAGTTGTAAGTTTCCTGTGTCTCCGACCAACCAGGCTAGTCGACAACTCTCCTGAAGTCGTAAGTTTCCTGTGTCTCCGACCAATTAGTCTAGTAGATAACTCTCCTGGAGTCATAAGTTTACTGTGTCTCCAACCAACCACTCTACTAGACAACTCTCCTAGAGTTGTAAGTTTCCAGTGTCTCCAACTAAACGGTCTAGTCGACAACTCTCCTGGAGTCGTAAGTTTCCTGTGCCTCCTACCAACAAGTCTAGTCGACTGCTCTCCTAAGACTAAACCCTTGTGTCTCTGACCAACCAGTCAAGTCTTCGACTCTCTTAGACTACTCCTGAGTCTCCAACTCTCCTAAGACTACTCCTGAGTCTCCGACCACCCAGCTTTTCATCCACTGTTCTTCCTACTTCAAATCTTTAGCTTTTCAGAAACTGACAGTAAAATCAAGCCATACAATATGGATTCTGCTGAGGCTTCCCGCATCTCCTCCAGACAGGAAGAACAGGAACAGATCCTGTCCCCCCATGCAGCCCACTTACAGATTCTTAACCATAAAATGGATGCTATGATGGAGATGTTACACACCTTCACTCCCTCTCCTACCACCCAGAATTCTCCTGTTCCAACTCCTGAGCTGGCTGTTTCCTCTGGAACTCCCCCAGGGTTTAAACCACCTAAGATTCCCCTGCCGGAAAGATTTTCTGGGCGCCCTAAAGACTGTTGCGTTTTTTTAAATCAATGTCAACTTTATTTCAAGACCTTGCCATAATCGTTCAATTCACATGAAGCTCGAGTAGCCTTTATAATTTTGTTATTAAAGGATGAGGCCCTTGCCTGGGCTTCCCCTCTTGTTGAGAAAAGGTCTTCACTGCTGGATGACTCCAATGCATTCATAGCAGCCTTTAGAACTGTCTTTGACTTACCAGGTCGACAAGCGTCAGCTGAAGCCACCATTCTGGGACTTAAACAGGGAACTCGCACAGTCGCCCAAGACTCTTTCCTATGAAACTGATTGGAATTCTGGGGTGTAGAAAGTAGTGTTTCTCAGAGGATTGAGTGAGCAGATCTAAGACGCTTTGATCAACCAGGAGATACCTGATGACCTTGCAGGTTTCATTACTCCCTGTTTAGAGCTCAACAGCCGTCAACAGGAACGTCAACTTGAAAGGAATAGATCCCATCGCTACAAACCTGTATAGTCTTCATGTGCTACTTCTTCTACAGAGACCCCTCAGACCCACGCAGAACCCATGGACATAGGGTCAGTTACTAAGCTTACTTACAAAGAGAAGAGTCGATGACGGAATCTAGGCCTATGCCTGTACTGTGGCCAGAAGGGTCACCTCCTACAACAGTGCCCCACAAGACCGGGAAACTTCAGAGCTTAAGGAATCCTGGAGACACCTCCTTAAGCCAAAACCAGGAGACCTGTCCTAACCATCTGCTGGTTCCCATCCATTTGAGTTGGTTGGGGTTCAGTCTCCACTAACGCATGTCTGGATTCAAGACAGGAGTCCTTCACTCAGAGACCATTCAGTTCGATATTATCAATTGTCCTTCGGTTACTGTCATATTGGGTCTATCATGGCTGCACCTTCATAATCCTGTGATCAACTGGAAATCCGACCAAATAACAACTTGGAGTCCAGGCTGTCATTCCACTTGTTTGGCCAAGGTCACTGCACCCGCACTCATTGGCAACATCACTGCTTCCATGGACATAATTCCAGAGCCTTACAGAGACTTCCTGGATGTCTTTTCCAAACAGGGAGTTGCAGAATTGCCACCTCAGAGAGATTTTGACTGTCTGATTGACTTGTTGCCTGGCGCTATTCCCCCAAGGGCATGAACTTTTCTCCTCTCTGAGCCCAAGAACCAAGCCCTACTAGAATATATAAATGAGAATCTAGCTAGAGGCTTTATCAGACACTCCTCTTCTCCTGCCGGTGCAGGATTCTTATTCGTCTCTAAGAAAGACCGATCCCTGAGACCCTGCATCGATTATAGAGGTCTGAACAAGGTGACCATTAAGAACAGGTACCCACTGCCTTTGATACCAGAACTATTTGATGCCCTCAAGGGAGCCAAAGTCTTCACCAAGTTGAACCTGCGAGGGGCATATAATTTGGTTTGCACTAAAGAAGGAGATGAATGGAAAACCGCCTTCAATACCCGATACGGCCACTATCTATCTAGTGATGCCATTCGGCCTTTGTAATGCCCCCTCAGTGTTCCAACACTTTGTCAACGAGATCTTCAGGGACATCCTACTTTATTACATTGTGATCTACCTTGATGACATTAATTTCACTCCGTTCTACTTTTGACACTTTTGAATGATTAAAGCAGTTATTCCTTTCTGCACATCTGCTACGATATCCAGACTTCACTAAACCCTTTCTCATTGAGGTTGATGCCTCCGAATTAGGAGCAGGAGACATTCTTTCACAGAGAGATGAGATCACTAACCGTATTCACCCCTTTTTATACTTCTCGAAGTAGTTTAGCTCCTCTTAGAAGAACTATGATGCCGGCAACAGGGAGTTGTTGGCTATAAAAATGGATTTGGAAGAATGGCCTCACCTGCTGGAAGGTTCTCAAGTTCCAGTCATTATACAAACCGACCATAAGAAACTTCAGTTTGTAGAATAAGCCCGAAGTCTGAATCCAAGGCAGGCCCTTTTCTTTTCTCCTTTTAATTTTGTCATTATGTATATTCCTGGATCCAAGAATTTGAAGGCTGATGCCGTATCTCGGCTTTTCGTCCCTGAAACAGAATCATCTCCTGAACCTATAATTCATTCCAAACGTTTTGTGGCCAGCCTATCGCTGTCCACATTTCAGAGGATCAAGTCTCTTCAACACCATTTGCGTGGTCGGGTTAAAGTGAAACCCAGTCATCTTCTTTATGTTCCTAAAAGCTATCGTTCATCACTCCTGAACTGGTCACATTGCTCCGCTATGTCTGGACACCCGGGTACTATCAAGAATGTGGAGCTTCTCCTTCGATGCTTCTGGTGGCCTTCCTTAAAACAGGAAGTGGAAGATCTGTATGTTTTGTGCTCAAAATAAGCCATCCCATCAGAAACCCACTGGATTACTTCAACCACTACCGGTGCCCAATTCTCCATGGACTCACTTGGCTATGGACTTCATTACTGATTTGCCATCTTCAGACCACCGTAGCGTAATTTTAGTGGTGGTTGATTGATTTTCGAAACAGGCACACTTTATTCCTCTCTGAGGACTACCGAATACACAAACTCTAGCAGACTTCTTCCTCAAATAAATTTTTCGCCTTCATGGAGTCCCTCTTCAAGTTGTTCCCGACAGAGGTACCCCATTTACCTCTACGTTTTGGAAGGCCTTCTGTGCTCGCCTAGGGATTCAGTTGGATTTCTCTTCCTTGTACCATCCTCAATCCAATGGCCAAACTGAAAAACCAACCAAACTCTTGAAATCTTTCTTCACCATTACGTCAATGTCCATCACAACAACTGGGCATCACTGCTTCCTCTGGCTGAGTTTGCATTTAATAATATCACTCTTCTTTGAAATGTTCTCCTTCTATGCCACTTTGTGTTATCATCCTCAGATGCTCCGTAACTCTCTACCACGGATGTTCCCGGAGCTGATTCTAGAGTACAAGACCTTCATCTTCATTGGTCTTCTGTTCGCCGTTCCTTGCAAGCCACCTCTTCCAGATTTAAATCCACAGCTAATAAGAGAGGCCATCCGGCCCCTTCTTACCAGACTGGTGACCAGGTATGGTTGTCTATCCAGCACCTCCGTTGGAAACAACCTTCAAGTAAATTAGGTCCCAAATGTTTGGGTCCTTTTACAGTCAATAACCGGATAACCCCATTTACCTATGCTCTAGATCTGCCTCCTACCATGAAAGTAGCCAACTCCTTCCATGTGTCTCTTCTATGACCCTTAATAAAGAAGCAGTTCTACCAACCATCTCGACCTCCTGCTCCTGTTTCGGTGGATGGTCAGTCAGAATATGAGGTTAGCTGGAATTTGGACTCACAACTGGTTCGTGGCCAGTTACAATACTTAGTCGACTGGAAAGACTACGGTCCTGCTGATCACTCTTGGGTCCCTGCCACGGAAGTACATGCTCCTGCTTGGGTACATAGCTTCCATCGACTTCATTCTAATGCTCCGGGCCGTCCTGAGGCCGGCTTTTGAGGAGATGGCACTGTCACATCACACTCCTTCAGGCAACTCCTACTACCACCATCTCGATTGGCTGCTTGGCCTTTATCTACCTAGGCCAACCTCCTAGGCTTGCTCAATTTTCACACTGAGACCCTGAGAGATTCTGGCTTTCAGCATTCCAGACTTTGTGATATCCGTGTACCAACCTTGCCTTGTTTCTCGATCACGTTTCCAGTCTTCAGAATTTGCTTCGACTCCTTGAATCTCGACCCAGCTTCCTTTTGACTACGACTCTGTCTGTTCCCCTGGTTCCTCGCCTCTGGTTCGACTTTGACTTTCCTGACCGCACTTCATCCCGCATTACTGTGCAACGGGAGTCCCTGCAGCCGTTACTTGACTAGGCATCAGCTGCTTCTGAGACCTTCGCCTTTGACTTTTCCCTTCAGTGAGTCCTATTTCCTCGACAGTCTGACCCTCCATTGCTCTACTCCACAACCCAGGCTCTCCAATTGAGTCGGGTGCCATTGCCGGTTCTGCCGGCGACCACCCAGCCAGTTGAGGTTGTGGATGCTCGACTGCTCCCTACCTCTTGCCTGTCCAACTAGTCGAGGGTGTCGTGTTCAGCGTCCTGTCAACAACTCCTAACGTCCGACCACTTGAGAGTAGTGGAGTCATAAGTTTCCTGTGTCTCCAACTAACCAGTCTAGTCGACAACTCTCCTGGAGTGGTAAGTTCCCTGTGTCTCCGACCAACCAATCTAGCCGACAACTCTCCTGGAGTCGTAAGTTTCCTGTGTCTCCGTCCAACCAGTCTAGTCGACAACTCTCCTGGAGTCGTAAGTTCCCTGTGTCTCTGACCAACCAGACTAGTCGACAACTCTCCTGGAGCTGTAAGTTTCCTATGTCTCCGACCAACCAGTCTAGTCGACTACTCTCCTAAGACTAAACTCTGTGTCTCCGACCAACCAGTCAAATCTTCAACTTTCGTAGACTACTCCTGAGTCACAGACTCTCCTAAGACTACACCTGAGTCTCCGACCACCCAGCCTTTCATCCACTGTTCTTCCTACTTCAACTCTTTATCTTTTCCGATTATTGCTAGTCCAGTCATCCTCTCTCAGACCCTGATACTTTGATAGCCGCAGTAGCCCTCTTGCAGCCAGTCTTGCAGTTCTAATCACTCTCGGTCTCCCGGTCTCTCAATGTTCAGAGGTGTTGGTGTCTGGCTTAACACGTGAACGTTTGACGCGATTCTGAGCTGAACTGCACCTTCTTCGGGGGGGGTAATTGCATACATTGGTACTATTCAAAAACTGTCTTCCTACACTTGACTGTCCCTCTGGGACTTAGAGGAAACCTCCTCTCTCTGTGCCCTATAGTTCAACAGGCTCCCTCTATTAAAATGTTACTCTCACAGCATATTCATAGTAGGACTTTGTCTAGTAGGGGTCATATCCCCATTTTCTTTCAATCCACTAATTTTTTTTCTGTTTTTGTTTTTTTGGTTTCCCTTTTGTTCATATTTTTTTAATATATTTTTTCTTATCCATCATTATTTTCATCATTATTTTTTCCTTTTTTTCAGTTTATTTCTTTGCCATTATATATTTTTTGTCCATTCTAATTTTTCTGAATAAATATATTGGTTTTACAAATCTACCTCTTCTATTCCATTCCTATGGTATATAGAAAAACAGAAAAACACTGTATTACATATATTGCTTATTCACTGCTTATTTCATACACGACATCCTGGATATTGTGTTTTCTTGAGTGCTATTTTCTCTCATATATATATATATGTATGTGACACAAATATATATGTATTTATGTATATATATATATATATATTAGTGTATATATATATATAAGACAAGAAACTGGCAGTGGCACTCAAATTAAATATATAAGCAAAAGCCTGGTGCACGTCCCATATAAATTCACAAATCCAATCAGCCTGGGCTTACCAAGGGGAGACAGCACACAGTTCATACGATGTAAAGAATTTATTTCATGGCATGCTTCACAAAGCCAAACGTTTTCGGTCCCTCAATGGACCTTCATCAGGGCAAACAGTATGTGTGAAGAACAATGAGAATAAATACCTGATAAGCAGAAGTAAAACCACCCCCAGCGTCCTGAGAGCCCGCCAAATGCATCAGGAGCACGAACGGCACCAACCGGAGAACCGGCGGATGATGACACACCCGATGGGCAAATGGAAAGGCATCCCAGGGGGCCGGATACCAAAGTGTAAACAAAACAAATTGTAAAAGAATAACCTAACGAAAATGTCAAAATAACCAAAATAAAAAATAAAAAAATAAAGAGCAAAAGTCGGACAAGAGATACATTATAAATAGAAACACATCAAGGCATCACCCCAATAAATCCCCAAAAATATAGGAAAAATACAAGTGTAAATAAGAAAGGCAAGTGGAAAATATGTGCAACGGCTACACATATTGAATGATGGCAACAAAGTAACATAGAATAGAAACACAGTAAAGAGATATCATTGTAACTGGCTGTGCGGAAAGCATTGCAATGCTAAGGAGACCCGCACTCACAAAAGCCGAACAAAAGGACTCTCTTTAGTGTATAGACTACGGAACTAACCCACAATGCGAGGAAACCCCACACCACAGAACATGAAGAAATGTGTTGCGATGCGGGGGAAACCCCACACCGCAAACAAAACCAAAATTGGGAATGAGACAAGGATGCCGTGCAGTGTAGGAGATATCCCACACGGCAGAGCATCCAAAGGGAAAACATCACTCCTGAGTGTATGAAGGAGAAATATACTGAAAATGCAAAGCGATAAAGACCAAAAAAAAAAAGTAAATAAACTACAATAATAAGACATGGCCACTAATGGAGATAAACATGCATGGCGGCCCTGGTGCCACTTAGAAGTGATACCTTGGTGGCTTTGCGATGGGGGAATTCCCCCATTTTATTTTGTATCATTTGCTTGATTATGTTTATCTCCATACCTTGAGGTAATTCGGAACGCCCAAAGGACTAGCACTGATTCAGTCTGCAGTCAGTCTGATAGAGCCCCAAGTCCGCACTAGGGTCCGCACTGTGGAGTGGGGACCCACACACAGAGGAAACAGACAAAGCCCCCTAGTCAGCACCAGAAAGCATTGTCAGATAAGCCGGGTCATACACTGAGCGGGTACTCAGACAGAGCACAGGTATGCACCAGATAGGCTATCCACTGAAGCATTGGTATGCTGGATGTGCAGTGGACAGAGCCCCAGGTCAACACCAGAGTGGGTAGTCAGACAAGCCAGGTCATACACGGAGCAGGTAGTCAGCCAGAGCCACAGGTCTGCACCAGAAAGGATGTCTAAGCCAAATCAGAATGCACAAGGAGAATGGTCAGACAGAGCCACAGGTCAACACCAGAATGGATGGAGAGACAGGCCAGGTCATACACAGTTCTGGCAGTCAACCAGAGCCACAGGTCCGCACCAGATTGGGTGTCCACTACACAATGGGAGCAGGCAAAAGAGTAGTCAGACAGAGCCACAGGTCAGCACCAGAACAGAAAGTCAGACAAGCCAGGTCATACACAGAACCCAAGGGAAACAGAACTGTATTGTACAACAACACAAGGGCAACTGAGTGAGGACTCAGTCAGCCCTTTAAACTCCTCCTCAGGAAGTAGGTAGGAGGAGCAGTTCAGAGGGAGGAAGAAGGTAGGAGGAGACTACAGGAAGCAAACACTCTGCCTGCTGCATGCTTGAAGCCTCGTGCCTGCAGTTGAAGCTGAAAACAAGGTAAGCTGTAATACACGCTCCTGCACGACTCATCCTATATTGGGACATATTCTACACACTTGGACCATGTTGAACAACCAATATAATCTCTCTAGTCATCCAACTCCGTTCCTTTCCATTGTTGGCAATCCTGCTTTTCCTATTGGTCTGTCTAACACTCACTTAAACTTATTACAATCTCAGGGTCTAATCTCCCTATGAAATCTCTCACCTTGTGGCGAAGACTCTGCACTCTCCTCCCTCTCAAACTTGCTCTCCTCTCTACAGATTCCTTGGTGGTCTATTGCTCAGCTTAGACATTGGATTTCCTCCATGATAGCGGATGGTTATCGCCAAAGGCCTTTATCCCCTTTCGAATCCAGTCTCACACACGTCCCCCCTGCGATAGCTCTATCCTTCTGTTATCGACTTTTAGAACCTGAACGTATCCCAAACGCCATATTTCATTATCTTATGGGAAAGAGACTTAAATATTCTTCTCAGCCCCTCTCAAATTAAGACCATTTTTCAAAACAACCTACTAGTAGTAAGAGATTCTAGATTAAGGGAACTAAATTTTAAAATCATCACCAGATGGTACTATACCCTGACAAAACTAGCTCTTATATTTCTCATCACCTCCGACTCCTGCTGGAGATGTTTATCTGATCAGGGTTCAATGTATCATATATAGTGGTCCTTTTAATACAAACTTTTTGTAACGGTTTTATGGACACTCAGACACAGTAGGTTTAGATAAAACACAGTTTTATTGAAGAAACACAGAATAATAATAACCCTCTCGGGTCCAGTAATATATGTACACAATATAGTACTGACACAGGTCAGGTTACAGTAATCAATACCCACACGGGTCCAGTATATATATATATCAGCAACAATATAATACTGACACAGGTCAGGTATAGTTTGTGTGATTCCCAAACTAGACAGCAGTGAAATAGTTACTATTAGGCCAGGAAGACTGACAGGCCCTAACAGCGCGAGGCCCACAAGACTCTCACTATGCAGACAGTGACAAAATAGCGAGTAATGCCACAGGAGTAAAAGGAGGCCCAGGACAAGAGGTAGACTGCTGTAGCAGTAACGGAGGACTGCAACTGTAGGCACTGAGGAACAGCCAACGGAGACTGCAATGACTGTAACCTGGTAGAACATGGCACCAACCCCAAAGGGGTTAACAAACGCTCAGACCTAGAGTCGACTGCCAGATAGTGAGAGCAGCCTGAGGCGCCCAGGGTTAGACCAACCTCAGCTTGCAGCAGTAAAAGGTCAAGCGTACCGTGGTGCAACCAGATGGATCTACCACACCGGGGGTGTCGCCCACACGACACAATAAGTGACCAGGTCACAGTAACAAAACTGCTTGAGCAGCAACGAGTCAACAGGATCTGTCCGTAGACAGAGGACACCAGATGACAGCCCCAAGCCCGATACCAGATGGGACCGCAGGCAGGCCCTGATACACGGAACAATGTTCGCCAAAACCGGTTCGGTACACAGGACAGGAACTTCAGCCAGGCCGGGTCGGTACACAGAGCAGGAACGTCAGCCAATCCAAGTCGGTACACAGAGCAGGAACGTCAGCCAGGCCGGGTCGGTACACAGAGCAGGAACGTCAGCCAATCCGAGTCGGTACACAGAGCAGGAACGTCAGCTGGGCCAGGTCGGTACACAGAGCAGGAATGTCAGCCAATCCGAGTCAGTACACAGAGCAGGAAGGTCAGCCGGGCCGGGTCGGTACACAGAGCAGGAACGTCAGCCAATCCGGGTTGGTACACAGAGTAGGAACGATACAGCAGAGTAGTCAGGCAGTCCGGGACGGTACACAGAGCAGGAACGGATACAGCAGAATAGTCAGGCAGTCCGGGTCATGCACAGAGATCACATGAATAACTGGAACAAGCGCTGGCAACAGAAACACGACGAAAGGGCACGGGAGAAGTGACAAGGCCCAGTATCACGGTGCCCGTGATCTTGTTTCTGTCACTCTCACTTGTGCCACGCTCCTATTGATTGAGCCTGTTTGGCCCATCCCTGGTGACCTTTTTAGACCCTGATTCGACCCGGTCTGGATGACGTTCCTGCTCCGTGACCTGCACTGGTTTCACCAACCCAGACTACGGTTCAGCTTCCTGTTGTCGCCGAGGCAACGTTCTGACTTCCTACAGTGAACTGTACTCCTGCTACTGCAGCTGTTAACCCATGCAGAGCTGAACTCCTGCTAACTGAGCCGTTAACCCATGCAGAGTTGTACTCCTCCTACTGAGCCGTTAACCTGTGCAGAGCTGTCCTCCGCCTATTGAGCCATTAACCCGTGCAGAGCTGTACTCCTCCTCCTGAGCCGTTAACCCGTGCAGAGCTTATCCCTGCTTACTGAGCCGTTTCCCGTGCAGAGCTGTGCCCCGGTTCTGAGCCTCCAGTCTGGTACAGAGTGTTGCTACTCTTGCTGAAGCAATTTCATTTCCAGCCACTATTACTGCTGAGCCGGTTCAGTATAGCCTTGTGAGGCGACGGTTCATACCACTCCTTGCAGTATAGTTGGTTTACGTTACTGCGCCCAGTGTAGGCGCTAGGTCTTTAGCTGCTACAGTGCTAGTCTCTGTTATTACGCCCATGGGGGCTATTGGCTCAAGCTCTTGCAATCCAGTTGCTTCCATTATCACGCCCGTGGGGGCTATTGGCTCAAGCTCTTGCAATCCGGTTGTCTCTGTTACCACGCCCGTGGGGGCTATTGGCTCAAGCTCTTGCAATCCAGCTGCTTCCGTTATCACGCCCATGGGGGTTATTGGCTCAAGTTTCAGCAGGCTCTGGGTCGCAGGTTCTTTTTGCTGAACAGTCATCTCCGTTTTATGAACTTTAGGTGTTGAGTTACTCCACCATTCACTGCCTATATCCACCCTGGGCGTGCCAAACACCACAACTGAGATGGACTGTGTTAACCCTTGTATCTCTGTTCTCAGTATCTGTTATGTGCCTGAGCTATTAAGTTATTATCTGTATATTGGTCCTATTTTTGCCTCACATTACTCAGTGCTGCCTACAGAGGGCAATCCTTCCTTTTATCTTTTTTGTTTAATAAAACTGTGTTTTATTTCACCAACTGGTCTGAGTGTCTTGAAAACCATGACAGTACGAAAGGGCCATGACCTCAGACAGTAAGGGTGAGAGTAATACACAAAACATCCACTGGAGAATGGATGTTCACGAGTAACGCCTAGACCAATTGGCATTGGCCTTATAAACGTTACCTGAGAGAACGGTACACCTTGACAAACCTAACCAGAATCCAGTGGTGTCCACAGTTACGACATCGGATAATCAATCGGTATCTCCTATTGCTCATTCCAGAGGCCTAACAGCGGCACCGCCGTTACCATTAAGATATGATGGTGAACCTAACCTATGCTGGGGCTTTATTAATCAATTAGAGATCTTTCTGGAATTAACGACCCAGGCATTTCCTAGCGACCGTAGTAAGGTCGGATTTATGATTTCCCTGCTAATGGGTAAAGCACTGGCATGGGCCAATCCTCTGTGGGAAAATGCCAAACCCTGCACTCGGAACTTTGATGAATTCATAAGAAAGTTCCGCAGAGTGTTTGAGGTCCCTGGTAGAGCTGCCTCTGCTGCTAAAAGGTTAATGGAGATCCAGCAGGACGAGCGTACCTTGCGTGATTACGCCATCGAATTTCGGACCTTGGCAGCAGAGGTCGGATGGAACAACGAGGCACTGGTGGCAGCCTTTGCTCAGGGTATGTCCGATTCCATCAAAGATGAAATTGCTGCCAGGAATGTACCCAGTGAGTTGGATGAGTACATTGAGTATGTCATGCTCATTTATTCTCGCATTAGCGAGAGACTTTGGCAAGAAGGGCGAAATCCAGAATTATTGGACCTTTTTAACCCACCCTCAACTCCCATTCTTCCTGAACGATCCCCAGAGGTGGGTGAACCAATGCAGCTAGGTTTTACCAGACTTACTAAGGAGGAGCGGGCACACCGCAAGAGGCTGGGTTTATGCTTATATTGTGGCAAGGCTGGGCACTTAATACGCACATGTCCAGTAAGACCGGGAAACGGACGCACCTAGGGTACCTTGAGGGACAGGCCCTAGGTGGCGTACAGCAGTCCCTAGATTCGAGTACACGGAAACCCACCATCCAGGTGGCATTTTCCTGGGCAGACCTGTCTATATTGGTCATGGCACTGGTGGACTCCGGTGCAGCAGGATAATTTATGGACCAATCTTTTGCTGAATTGCATAAGATTCCATTACTCAAAAGGGAATCTCTGTTGGCCGTTGAAGCCATTGATGGCAGACCCTTGGAACCTGCATTTATTACTATGGAAACTATTCCTATTTCTATGTTATTGGGGCTCTCCATAAGGAGGAATTACGCTTCCAAATAATTCGATCTCCTCATCATGCAGTCATACTGGGGTTCCCCTGGCTACTACTACACAACCCCCAGTTTGACTGGCAGAGATGTGAGGTTAAGTCTTGGTCTGAATACTGTACTAAGAACTGTTTGTCCCACCCTGTCAAGATTTGTTGTACCTCCCCCTCCGTGCCAGCTGAATACCGAGAATTCAGTGACGTATTCAGCAAGGGGGAGGCTAGCGCATTGCCCTCGCATAGACCCTATGATTGCGCTATTGTTCTGGCCCTGGGTGTGGTGCCTCCCAGGGGTCGCACTTATCCTCTGTCGTGCGATGAAAACAGGGCTATGGAAGAATACATAGAGGATGCCCTCAAGAAAGGGATCATTCGCAAGTCTACCTCTCCGGCTGGTGCCGGTTTCTTCTTTGTGAAAAAGAAAAATGGCGAGCTTAGGCCATGTATCGATTACTGGGGCTTGAACAAACTTATGCCAAAGAATGCCTACCTCATTCCTCTCATAACCGAATTATTTGACAGGTTGAAAGGGTCTTCCATCTTCACTAAACTTGACCTAAGGGCTGCATACAACCAGATCAGAATCAAGGCTGGGGATGAGTGGAAGACGGCATTTAATACCAGATCAGGGCATTACGAATATCTGGTAAAGCCATTTGGCTTGTGTAATGCTCTGGCAGTATTTCAGGAGTTTATTAATGACATCCTTCGAGACATGCTTCAGTCATGCGTGGTAGTATATCTAGATGATATATTGATTCACTCTGCCAATCTTACACAGCATGTTAAGGATGTTTCTGAGGTTTTGTTACGATTTTGTACTAATAAACTATTTTGCAAACTAGAGAAATGCGAATTTCATAGGTCCCAAGTACCATTTCTGGGGTTTGTGATTTCTAAGGATGGCATTGCTATGGACCAAGAAAAATTGGCTGCAGTCCTACAGTGGCCTCGTCATCCAGCGCTTTTTGGGCTTTGCCAATTATTATAGGAGGTTTATCCAGAACTTCTCTACTATTGTGAAACTGCTGTCTGACTTGACACATAAGGATGCTAATCCCTCTCAATGGTCCGAAGCAGCGGAGACTGCCTTTGAGACTCTGAAATCTGCCTTTTCATCTGCTCCAGTGCTGTCCCACCCCAATTCCGCCCTACCATTCACATTGGAGGTCGATGCCTCTGAAGTCGGGGTTGGGGCAGTACTCTCCCAACTTCCTGTGGGAAGTGGTCCCCTGAAGCCCTGTGGGTTCTTTTCAAAAAAACTCTCCAGTGCCCAAAGCCATTATGAGATTGGCAACAGGGAACTTTTAGCCATTATCCTGGCACTTAAAGAATGGCGTCACCTTTTGAGGGCGCTAAGAACCCAGTATTAATCTTAACTGACCACAAAAACTTGACATATCTCTCTGAAGCAAAAAGACTGACTGAGTACTGTGTTAACCCTTGTATCTCTGTTCTCAGTATCTGTTATGTGCCTGAGCTATTAAGTTATTATCTGTATATTGGTCCTATTTTTGCCTCCTTGTATTCCTCAGTGCTGCCTACAGAGGGTGATCCTTCCTTTTATCGTTTTTGCTTAATAAAACTGTGTTTTATTTCACCAACTGGTCTGAGTGTCTTGAAAACCGTGACACCCAGTATTTAAGGACAAATACTGGGCGGGGCAAAGCCACACCAACCAATAAGAGGCAACAGGAAGTAAAATTGACAGAATGTCACCAGCAATAGCACGGGCACCGTGATAGTACCCCCCTCTCAAAGACCCCCTCCCCGAGAAGAGGGGTCCGGCTTCAGAGGGTATTTGGCATGAAATCTGCGCAACAACATAGGAGCATGGAGATCATTCTGATTAACCCAGGAACGCTCTTCAGGGCCATAGCCCTTCCAGTGAACCAAATATTGTAATCACTCTCTGAACCTTCGGGAGTCAATAATATTTTGAACTTCGTACTCATCCTGACCTTGCACTTGAACAGGACCGGGGAACGCAGGAGTGGTAGTGTAACGGTTGCATACCAATGGCTTCAGAGGGGATACGTGGAACACATTGTGAATCCACATGGAGTTAATTTTGCGGATAACTTTAAAGGGACCAATGAACCGAGGAGCAAACTTATTACAAGGAACTTGCAAACTGAGGTTTCTGGAAGATAGCCATACCCTATCTCCAACCTGGAAGGAGACCGCCGGCAACCGTCTGTGATTAGCGTGACACTGATAATGCTGGAACGAAGTACTGAGAGTCCTTTGTACCTGTGCCCAAGTGGAGCGGAGCTGCTCGATATGCTCGTCCAGAGCTGGAATCTGCTGCATCTGAAATGAGTCCGGGAGCAAACATGGTTGGAACCCATAATTAATGAGAAATGGGGAGCGATGAATTAACCGCACAGTTCCTGGCGAACTCTGCCCACAGCAACAGGTCGGCACAATTGTCATGATGATCGGACACGAAACAGCGTAGGAATTGTTCCAATCCTTGATTGGCACGTTCGGCGGCTCTGTTGGTCTGGGGATGGTAGGTAGACAAAAAGGACAACTGTATGCCCATCTGATCACAGAATGCCCTCCAAAATCTGGACACAAATTGGCTCCCGCGATCTGACACCAGTACCCTGGGTACCCCATGCAACCGAAACACTTCTCTGGCAAACACAATAGCCAACTCCTGGGCAGAGGGAAGGCCAGGAAGGGGCACAAAGTGTGCAAACTTAGAGAATCTATCGGCCACCACCAGAATGAAAGAATAACCCCTAGACTCTGGCAATTCTTCCAGAAAATCAATAGAAACGTGGGACCAAGGACATCCGCCATTAGGCACTGGTTGAAGTAACCCAACTGGGAGGTGTCTAGGGGACTTGGCACGGGCACAAGTAGTACAAGCTGCCGTGAAGGCGGTGCAGTCAGCACGTAAGGAATGCCACCAGAACAATTGTGAAAGAGACCAAATCAATTGGTCCCTCCCTATGTACCCAGCTGCCTGAGGTGCGTGATATGTTTCAAGTAGGCGGGTACAGAATAGCTCAGCTACAAAACACTTGCCTGCTGGGGTATCAGGGGGTGCAGCAGCTTAGGTAGCAAGAATCTCATCTCCTCCCCAAGTGGCGAAGTGATGCTGGTTCGCAAGGTAGCCAAAATGCGATCTGGCTGAATGATGGGTGCAGGGACCTCATCTTTATCTGTCTCTGGGCCAAACTGCCTGGACAGGGCATCTGTCCTAACATTCTTGGAACTGGGCAAGTAGGATACAATAAAATTAAAGAAACAAGGCCCTCTGGCCTGTCGAGAGGACAACCTCTTAGCCTCAGAAAGATAGGTCAGGTTTTTATGATCTGACAGGATAAACACCAGAGTCCTAGTACCTTCCAGCAGGTGTCACCATTTTTTAAGAGCAAGAATAATTGCCAGGAGTTCCCTGTCCCCAATCTCGTAGTGACTCTGGGCACTAGACAACTTTTTGGAGAAAAAGCCACATGGTCTTAGCACACTCCCCGAGTCCAGACGCTGTGACAGTACTGCCCCTACCCTAGTCTCAGAGGCATCAACTTCCAAGGTGAACGGAAGGGAGGGGTTAGGGTGGGACAGTACAGGAGCTGATGCAAAAGCAGATTTCAGTGTCACAAAGGCTTGTTCAGCTGCCTCAGACCATTGGGAGGGATTAGCACCCTTGTGCGTAAAGTCGGACAGTGGCTTAATCTTGGAGAAGTCTCAAATACATTTCCTATAGTAACTGGCAAAGCCAAGAAAGTGCTGAATAGCCTTGAGTTCCTTGGGTTGTGGCCATTGCAAAACTGCTGCAAGCTTATCCCTATCCATAGCAATGCTGTCCTTAGAGATCACAAAGTCCAGAAAAAGCACCATAGACTTATGGAACTCGCATTTCTCAGTTTTGCAGAATAATTTGTTCTCACGTAATCTGAGCAGAACTGCGGACACATCCTTGATGTGTTGCGACAGACTAGACGAATGTATGAGTATATCATCAAGATAAACCACTACACAAGACTGTAGCATGTCACAGAGGATGTCGTTAATAAACTCCTGGAACACTGCAAGAGTGTAACATAGCCCAAAAGGCATCACTAGGTATTCATAGTGTCCAGATCTGGTATTGAACGCCGTTTTCCACTTGTCACCGGCTCTTATTCTGAACAGGTTATATGCAGCCCGTAAATCTAACTTAGTGAAAATGGAGGAGCCTTTCAACCTGTCAAACAGTTCAGTGATGAGTGGTATCGGGTAGGCGTTTTTGGACATGAGCTTATTCAGGCCACGATAATCGATGCAGGGTCGTAACTCGCCATTTTTCTTTTTTACAAAGAAAATACCAGTCCCCAAGGGCAAGGTTGACTTCCTGATAATACCCCTCTCTAGGGCATCCGAGATATATTCCTCCATGGCCCGATTCTCCTAGCAAGACAATGGGTACATGCGACCCCGGGGAGGAACGGCACCAGGAGGCAAATCAACAGCGCAATTGTAAATCCGATGCTGCGGTAAAGCGCTAGCCTCTCCTTTACTGAAAACATCACTGAAATGACGATATTCAGCCTGCATGGAAGGAGAGGTACACATGATCTTAGTAGGGTGTGAAATACAATGTTTGATACATTATTCAGACCAAGCCGTTATCTCACAAGTCTGCCACTCAAACCTAGGGTTCTGCAGATGTAACCATGGAAACCCAGGATGACCGCATGGTGAGGAGACTGGATAATCTGGAAACACTGTTTCTCTGTGTGGAGCGCCCCAATACTCATAGATAGCAGTATAGTTTCTGATGGTGATCTGAGCTGGTACCAACGGTCTTCCATCAACGGCCTCAATAGCTAAGGGAAATTCCCTTTTGACCAGCGGAATCTTGTGTAGTGCAGCAAATGAACTGTCCATAAAATATCCGGCTGCACTAGAATCCACCAGGTCCAGAACCTCCACCGAGAGTTCTTCCCATGAAATTACAGCCTGGATAGTGGGTTTCTGATTTACTGGGTCTAAAGACTGCTGAACGCTACCTAGGGCCTGTCCCCCAAGGTAACCTAGGTGCATCAGTTTCCCGGCCGTATAGGACAGGTACGCAGCAGATGTCCGGCTTGGCCACAATATAGACAGAGGCCCTGTCTGCGGCGATGAGCACGTTCCTCCTTGGTTAGCTTAGTGAACTCTAGCTGCATTGGTTCACTATCCTCCTGGTTACGCTCAGGAGGCATGGGAGGCAAGGAAGGCATGGGTGGGAAACCTTGACTTGCCTGTCCAAAATTTCTAGCCCGCTGCCTGCGGTCCTTGGCTGCAATTCGCTCCCAGATGCAAGAATCAATTAATATAGTGAAATCAATTAACTCATCCAGATCGTTTGGCAAATCTCTGGCTGCCGTCTCATCTTTAATACGATCAGAGAGTCCCTGAGCGAATGCTGCCACCAGCGCCTCATTGTTCCAGCCTACCTCTGCTGCCAATGTACGAAATTCAATAGCATAATCCGCCACTGTATGAGAACCTTGTTGGATTTCCATTAATCTTTTGGCAGCAGAGGTGGCTTCAAACACTCTGCGTAAGGCACGCAAGAACTCCCTGAAGTTCCTTGTGCATGGTTTGGCTGATTCCCACAAGGGGTTGGCCCAAGCCAGAGCTCTGCCCGTCAGCAATGAGATCATAAAGCCCACCTTACTTTGGTCAATCGGAAAGGCTTGAGGAAAAACTCCATTTGGTTAATAAACCCTCTACACAGGGTGGGTTCGCCATCATATCTTAGAGGTAATGGAGTGGTGGCGGTTAACCCTTTGCTTGAGGTTGCTTGCATCAGGGATTGAGCTCCCGGTGTCATAACGGGGGAGACCACCGAGGCTTGTACCGGTTTGTCTAGATGAGCAGTGCGCTCTAATATTATTTGTACGGCCAGTGCCAACTGGTTGTTACGGTTTTCTGACACACAAAGGTTAAAAGTAAAAACACAGTTTTATTGAAATAAAATCAAAGGACAGCGCCCCTGGTGGCCAGGACAGGCATAAACAGTAATGACAGAAGTACAGGCTCAAATATGTATGAGCAAACAATAATGATCAGAATAATTGAATGGACAAGGGTTAATGTTAAAGCAACTGAACAGTCTCTGTGATGATAATTAGCCAACACCCAGAAGTTAATATCAGTCTCTTGATGGTGCAAAGGAAAGGTATAGTAGGCGACTGAACTGAATCACTCTCAGATAGCTGTACAATAGGACAGAGGAATATTGTGCGTTTCAGCAAAAGCCCGGTCCATGAAATAGCCTGCTGTGCCAGAATCTACCAGAGCTAGTACCTGCACAGCTTGATCACCTATGAGGAAACTCACCGGAATGAGGGATCTGGGGACGATTGTACACCTCCTAGGGCCTGTCCCCCAAGGTACCCTAGGTGCGTGCGTTTCCCGGCCGTACCGGACATGTACGTAGTATGTGCCCATTTTTACCACAATATAAGCATAAACCCTGCCTTTTGCGGTGTGCCCGCTCCTCCTTAGAAAGTCTGGTGAACCCGAGTTGCATAGGCTCACCCGGTTCGGATACCCGATCAGGACGATTGGGAGGCGAGGGTGGGTTTAAAGAACTATCGTGCCCATAGGTTTTGGATCTTGCCCTCTTTGCCAGGAGCCTCTCGCGTATGCGCGTATCAATGAGCATAATGTAGTCTATGTACTCGTCCAAATCGGTAGGCACTTCTCTGGCCGCAATCTCATCTTTAATAGAGTCTGATAACCCTTGGGCAAAGGCTGCCACCAGTGCCTCATTATTCCAACCTACCTCTGCTGCCAGTATCCGAAATTCTATAGCGTAATCGCCTACAGTACGATCGCCCATCTGTATTTCCATCAATCTTTTGGCAGCAGAGGTGGCTCTCCCAGGTAGCTCGAATACTCTCCAAAACTTTTTGACAAATTCATCGAAGTTCAGAGTACATGGTTTGGCCTTATCCCATAAGGGGTTAGCCCATGCCAGGGCTTTACCAGTTAATAGAGATATCATGAACCCCACCTTGCTACGGTCGTACGGGAAGGCATGAGGTGTCAGTTCTAAGAATATCTCTAGCTGGTTAATAAACCCCCTGCACAGAGTGGGTTCACCATTATATCTTAACGGTAACGGCGCCGCCGCCGTTAAACTTCTGGAGGAAGCAACCATTTGACCAGCAAAGTTATCCGGTGTCAGAACTGGGGGGACCACCGGATTTTGGTTAGGTTTATCAAGGTGTACCGTACGTTCTAGTAAGGTTTGCATGGCCAGTGCCAACTGGTCCAGGCATTGCTCGTGAACATCCATCCTCCAGTGGAGGTTCTGTGTATTACCGTCACCTTTACCATCAGAGGTCATGGCCCTTTCGTACTGTTACGGTTTTCTGACACTCAGACAAAGGTTAAAAGTACAAACACAGTTTTATTGAAATAAAATCAAAGGACAGAGCCCCTGGTGGCCAGGACAGGCATAAACAGTAATGACAGAAGTACAGGCTCAAATATGTATGAGCAAACAATAATGATCAGAATAAATGAATGGACAACGGTTAATGTTAAAGCAACTGAACAGTCTCTGTGATGGTAATTAGCCAACGCCCAGAAGTTAATATCAGTCTCTTGATGGTGCAAAGGAAAGGTATAGTAGGCGACTGAACTGAATCACTCTCAGATAGCTGTACAATAGGACGCCCAAGTGAACAGCAAAGATTTGACCAGAGCTGAGCCAATACCTCCTTAGAGGAATATAACGGAGGAAAGCCACTGCTGGAGCAAATGGAACTAGAACCTGAAAAGCCCTTAGAACTCTCAACTGGAGGAAACCCTGCGTGCCAACGGGAACAGAGCCAGAACACCCCTTGGGTGCCACAACGAAACAACACTGCACAAGCGATCAGTGAGCCAACGCACTGGTAGTGCGATAGATAGCGTAACACAGTGAGCACTTGGAGACCAGAGCCGAGACACCCTTCCGGTGCCGTCACGGAGCAACACACTGCAAGAGCAAACAGGAGGCCACTAGCACCAGGGGATGCAACCACGGTGCAGACCGAGCACCAGAACGGAAACTGCTCTGCTACTGTGAATGGATAGGCTAGGTCAATAAGGCACAGGCTCAGTAAGTGTTAATTGGCTCGGATGAAACACACAGGCTTGGCAAGTGTACGGATGCAGGCTCAATAACGGAGGCAACCAGCACAGCAAGGGTATAGGGCAGGTTCGGTAACAGAGACAACAGCTCAGCAAGGCTATAAGACAGCTCGGTAACGGAGGCAACAGCTCAGCTTAGCAGAGAAGTGATTAGTCAGAGCGATACTATGCACAGTTCAGATTGTCGCCGGTAGGCCTGAGATCACACTGGAACACAGGATCCAATCACAGACCAGGAAGCGTCAGCCGGAACCAGGTCAATCATGAAGCAGGAACGTCAGCCAGAGCCGGGTCAATCACGGAGCAGGAACGTCAACCGGAACCATGTCAATCACGAGCAGGAACAGCAGAATGGTCAGACGGGCCGGGTCAGTACACAGGAACGCAGGAACACAGCAACAAAAGCGCAGGATCAGGAACACCACAAAAGGGCATCTGACAGGTGCCATAGACCCAGTATATAAAGGAACATCCTGGGCGGGCCAATCAGCCTCCTCCAATGCACAGGTATCATCACAGAGATTGACAGGGAATCACGGGGACCGTGATACTGGTCCAAACGCTGCTCATGTAAATCCATCCTCTAATGGATACTTTGTGCATTATCTTCACCTGTACCGTATGAGGTCATGGCCCCTTCATACTGTAACGGTTTTATGGACACTCAGACACAGTAGGTTTAGCTAAAACACAGTTTTATTGAAAAAACACAGAATAATAATAACCCTCACAGGTCCGGTAAAATATGTACACAATATAGTACTGACACAGATAAGGTTACAGTAATCAGTACCCACACGGGTCCAGTATATATATATATCAGCAACAATATAATACTGACACAGGTCAGGTATAGTTCGTATGATTCCCAAACTAGACAGCAGTGAAATGGTTACTATTAGGCGAGGAAGACTGACAGGACCTAATAGCGCGAGGCCCACAAGGCTCTCACTATGCAGACAGTGACAGAATAGCGAGTAATGCCACAGGAGTAAACGGAGGCCCAGGACAAGTGGTAGACTGCTGTAGCAGTAACGGAGGACTGCAACTGTAGGCACTGAGGAACAGCCAACGGAGACTGTAACCCAGGGGAATATGGCACCAACCCCGAAGGGGTTAACGAATGCTCAGACCTAGAGTCGACTGCCAGATAGTGAGAGCAGCCTGAGGAGCCCAGGGTTAGACACCTCAGCTTGCAGCAGTAAAAGGTCAAGCGTACCGTGGTGCAACCAAATGGATCTACCACACCAGGGTGTCGCCCACTCGACACAATAAGTGACTGGGTCACAGTAACAAGACTGCCTGAGCAGCAACGAGGCAACAGGATCTGTCCATAGACAGAGAGGACATCGGATGACAGCCTCAAGCCAGATACCAGATGGGACCGCAGGCAGGCCCTGATACACGGAACAATGTTCACCATAACCGGTTCGGTACACAGGACAGGAACTTCAGCCAGGCCGGGTTGGTACACAGAGCAGGAACGTCAGAAAATCTGAGTCGGTACACAGAGCAGGAACGTCAGCCAGGCCGGGTCGGTACACAGAGCAGGAACGTCAGCCAATCCGAGTGTTTACACAGAGCAGGAACGTCAGCCGGGCCGGGTAAGTACACAGAGCAGGATTGTCAGCCAATTCGAGTCGGTACACAGAGCAGGAACGTCAGCCGGGCCGGGTCTGTATACAGAGCAGAAATGTCAGCCAATCCGGGTCGGTACACAGAGCAGGAACGATACAGCAGAGTAGTCAGGCAGTCCGGGTCGGTACACAGAGAAGGAACGGATACAGCAGAATAGTCAGGCAGTCTGGGTCATACACAGAGATCACACGAATAACTGGAACAAGCGCTGGCAACGGAAAAACCAAGAAAGGGCACCGGAGAAGTGACAAGGCCCAGTATTTAAGGACAAATACTGGGCGGGGCAAAGCCACACCAACCAATAAGAGGCAACAGGAAGTAAAATTGACAGAATGTCTCCAGCAATAGCACGGGCATCGTGATACTTTTTGGGTCAACGTCTTCAACATGATTTCTTATATTTTTGGATTTACCGTCCCTCTTGATGCTCTTTTCTGCCTTTTCCAACGTCCTCCATCAGATCTCCCTTCTGTAATTATTTCACACAAATTCCCTTTAAAGGGATAGTAAACCCCCCGAAAAAGTTTAAGCCAAATGATAGGAATAATAAAAACATACTTAACACCCTCATTTCCATCTCTCAAACCATTATGGTTTGAGAGATGTAAGAAAATAAAGACCTCCATTCCCTCCCCCTTCTCATGCGTCCGCTGTATAGCGGAAGTCATGAGATCCTGCTTCCGGGACTTGCAAGCCAGGCACACGTTATAGACCATACCAATGAAGTAATTATAGTTAGGTATCCCGATGACAGTGCTCCTGAAGAGCCGCCGTCAGTCGAGCGACCGGATTCTGCCTCTGACAGCTTTACAGCTCCGTCAGGCAGAAAGGGGAGAGAGCGGAGGTCTTTATTTTCTTACATCTCTCAAACCATAACGGTTTGATAGATGGGAATGAGGGCGTTAAGTATGTTTTTATTATTCCTATCATTTGGGTTAAACTTTTTCGGGGGGTTTACTATCCCTTTCATTCTTATGCTCACAGTAGCTAAATCACTGATTCCTCTGTTATGGAAATCTAAAACGCCTCTGTCTTCTTCATTGTGGCTTCAACATATGGATAATCTTCTCTCCATGGAACACTGCCACCCCCTTAACACTTCGTCTCATGCTCTCTTCTTTCAATATTGGCAATGCTGGTTAGATAAAAGACCATCCCTTTAGACTTCCCCTGTCATTCATTCATGCTCATTGCAGATCTGCTCGATAGCTGACCATTTAATATTTTCTCTTTACCTCACAATCAGTTTTTAATTTTGATTTAGATGTGTGTTGATCCAATCCCCGATGCACACCACACCTCTTTGTTATGACTGTTTTATGATGATTCTCTCTGGCAGGAAGGACTATTTTTTTTTTCACCCCTCCCTCTCACTTACTCCCACTGGTCTTTGTCACAGTATGATGGACTTCACTTTTTCTTCTCCAATTCCCTGACTTGGAACACATTAGACTTCATCCCCTCTTACAACTCCGTTATTAATGTGTCTGATCCACTATTCCATTAGATAACATAAGTCTAATGTGTATTACTGATTGTAACTCACTCATTACTAATTGTTTTTTTATTGATACATTTCGTTCGTACTTGTCGTTTAAAATTATGATTGCATTTGCCTTTTGTCTCATGTTTGCTTTTACAGATGTATGTTATTTATTTCTCAATAAATATGCACTGAGATGCATAAAGAGTGACACAGTCATACACACATACATGCAATGCACAACATGCAGACACACAGAGTGTGATACAGACATGCAACACACACAGTGAGGAATACACAGGCACACACAGAGAGACACACACACACAGAAGTGAGTCATAAGGGGGTGACTTACCGTAAAATCTCAGGTATAATACGCACCTGTGTATAATATGCAGGTGTTTATTATGCCCAAGATTTAGGGGAAAACAAGAGTGCCTATGTATAATACGCACCCTTGTTTTCCCCTTACTAAAAAAAAAAAAAAAAAGAAAAGTTAGCGCTTCCTGCTCCCTCTCTCTCCCTGCAATCTGGTGATTAAGTAAGACTTACTTTTTGAAGCTTTTATGGTGTACCGGTATCTGAAAAAATATCCCTCTCTCCCATCTTCCTTGCGGGCGGCACGATTGCATCTGCCGCCCGCTTCCTTCAATCGGTTTTCAGGACCTTCCTCCTATGTGAGGATCTCAAGGTCCTGAAAGCCGATTTGAAGGAAGCGGGTGGCAGATGCAAGCGTGCCGCCCGCAGGGAGATGGGAGAGAGGGATCTATTTTCAGATACCGGTACACCATAAAAGCTTCAAAAAGTAAGTCTTACTTAATCACCAGATTGCAGGGAGAGAGAGGGAGCAGGAAGCGCTAACTTTTCTTTTTTTTTTTAAAGTCTGTAAAAAACTCTCGGGTATAATACGCACCCCCCACTTCACATAAGGTGAAGAGGGGTAAAATTGTGCGTATTATACCCGAGATTTTACGGTAAGTGTCATTGTAATGAGTTTGTGTTTGTACTTATGCCTCCACTGTGGCATCCATTCATATAGTTGAAATGCATGTGGTAATTGCACATACTATGGTGGAAGGTGGATCATGCTAGTTCCCGGGGTATGAGTGTGTGTGTGTGTGAGTGAGTAAGTGAGTGAGTGAGTCATACACACATACATGCAATGCACAACATGCAGACACATAGAGTGTGATACAGACATGCAACACACACAGTGAGGAATACACAGGCACACACAGAGAGAGACACACACACACACACACACAGAAGTGAGTCATAAGGGGGTGACTTATGTGTCATTGTAATGAGTTTGTGTTTGTACTTACGCCTCCACTGTGGCATCCATTCATATAGTTGAAATGCATGTGGTAATTGCACATACTATGGTGGAAGGTGGATCATGCTGGTTCCCGGGGTATGAGTGTGTGTGTGTGTGAGTGAGTAAGTGAGTGAGTGAGTGGCATTCATTCATGTAGTTGAAATGCATGTGGTAATTGCACATACTGTGGTAGAAGGTGGATCGTACTGGCTTCCAGGGTGTAAGTGAGTGTGAGTGAGACTTTGGTGGAAGGTGGATCGTGCTGGCTCCCAGGGTGTGAGTGAGTGCGTGTGAGTGATGGCATGTGAGTGATTGCATGAGTGTGTGTGAGTGAGAGTGTGTGAGTGAATGTGTGAGTGAGAGAGAGTGTGAGTGAGAGAGAGTGAGAGAGTGTGAGTGAGAGTGTGAGAGAGAGTGTGAGTGTGTGAGTGTGATAGCGTGTGTGAGTGAGAGTGTGTGTGATTGAGTGAGAGCGTGTGTGATTGAGTGTGAGTGTGAGAGAGAGTGACTGAGAGTGAGTGTGTGTGAGTGTGTGTGAGTGAGACTGTGTGAGAGTGAATTATTGTGAGTGTGTATGATTGAGTGAGAGTGAGTGTGTGAATGAGTGTGTGATTGAATATGTGTCTGTGTATGTGATTTTTGTCTGATGTGTTTGTGTCTGTGGTGTAGGAGGGAGTGGCAGCCATTTTGTTTTGTCAGTTACTTGGATAGTGGGGGCAGGCCAACTCCCTGCATGATTTAAATCACTCACCCCATTGAATCACCCAATGGGAGCAGTAACTCCTACTTACTTAAGTTGAGGTAACATAGCAATATAACACACGGCGGCTCTTCAGCTGAGGCAGAGTAGCAACATGCTGAGGGAAGAAATAGAAAGTGGTGTTTGAGGCTTGCCCTCTGTAACATACAGCAAAGCGTCTCTCTCCCTTTAAGGAGAAAGGGCGGGAATCAGGAAGCAGGAAGTGGAGGAGTGGCAGTTGAAAACAGACAGTTAGTGAGGTGACTGAAGGGATGAAAAGAGTTAAATAAAAGAGTTGCTATTAAGTTTATCTCTGAGTTTGTATTTTATGGAAACATTGCACCCTCGTACTGAAACAGAGTGTATGGAGGGTTACAGTTATCTGTGGGAGGTGACACAGAGTGTATGGAGGGTTACAATTGTCTGTGGGAGGTGAAACAGAGTGTATGTAAGGTTACAATTATCTGTGGGAGTTGAAACAGTGTGTTTGTGGGGTCATGATCCTGAGTGAAAGTGTGTGTGGACCAGGAGGTTATTGATATCCCCTACTTCAGTGGCAGCTATATTTTTTTTTGTCAGGTGGATAGTGGTGGGTGGGCTGGAGGGGGCGGGCCAACTCCCTGTATGATAAACATGCCCCCAATGAATCACCCAATGGGAGCAGTAAAGTCCCAATTGAATCACCCAATAGGAGTTGTGTCTCCTAATGAGACATAAATGATGTAATGAGGCATTCTGTTCAATGTGTGTTTGTTTTCTGAGGAGACATAAATTATGTTCTGTGTGTGAGGTACCATAAATTATGCAATGATGCTTATTCTTATATATATATACTAGTTGAACAGCCCGTTACACGGGCCACAGTGCCTCTGGCAGCCGGTTGCGGGGCAGTCACACGCAGTGGAGACTGGCCGCGCCTCGGCTGATACAGAGCTGGGCGCTCCGAAGGAGCGCCCAGCTCTGTATCAGCCGCGGCGCGGCCAGTCTCCACTGTGTGTGACTGCCGCACGCGCAGCAGTGTCTACTGCGCATGTCGGGCGTTACACACAACTTAGCGAATTATTATATAGGATATATATACACTCCCTGCAGCTACAACTACTTCTACTCCTTTTTACCTGTCTATCTGCATGTTGCTAGAGTTAACATTTCAGCATCTGTTTTTTCTCTCTCACAACAAAACTGCAGTCTTAATTTTTACAGTAAAGGATGAGGATAGACCTATTAGCATCAAAATCAGCAGTTGGCAATAAGGGATAAATAGCACCATGCAGCAGCTGTTGCATGTGTTCATCACCACCAAACATCATTCAGTATGCTGGTCCCTCTTCTTCTGTCACTTGTAGGAGACAGTGTCATCTGTACTGCCTGTCTATTGGGTGTCAATCTTAAAAGTACACATTATCTGTCGATCAGTCACGGAGGCTCAGCCAGCTCAGGAAGAAACTTGGGTAACCTGCCTGTCTCAGTCAAAATACATTTTTGGGTTTTATGATAACATAAAATTGTCTGCCTACAAGACTCACCAAAATATACTCCAGCTCCAACATTTTATCTGTCCTAGCTTAAAAATGTTGCTGCTTTCTCTCTCTCTCTCTATCTTTTCTTAGAACATTTCCATTTGTCTCTTGTTTTGAAACATTTTACCCGTACCTAATTTAGAGCCTCCTTGAGGTCTGTATCAGCCACAAGAATGTGCTATTTCTTATTAAGAGTTTTCTGTACGCTGCTTGATTGGAAGTTGTATGTGGTTATAAACCTTACTTTTTTGCTTTTCCCTGTTGAAAGTGGATTGTTATAGAATAAGTCTGGAGGTATGTAAAGCTCTTTTGTATGCTATTTTAACCATTATTTTTCTATATCCTCAATCAAATAATCTCATGGGAAATTCTTCAGCTCTTTCTTGATGTGTCCATATTCACGTAATTGAATCAATTTCTAAAAACTTCTCTTGTTGGTATAATATGAGGTGGATGATAGCCAGAAAAATGAAGAAGACTATTTGTAGCCGTGGTCTTAAATAAATCGTATTCTGAAATATTGTTTTTTTCCCACATCTATGGGTAATGGCCAAAAAGTTTATGAACTCATAATTGGTTTTGGTGGTGGCAAGTATACAATGGTACAATGAAAGAAACAATGTTATCAAAACTATAAAATGATAAGAATACAGTTAAAACCTTTTTAAATTTTGATAAATGGCTCAAATAATTGTTGGGATTTTAAAACCTAGGTGGCCACAGGTGGAATGTTGTATCAATCAGGTAGTGGGACTTAATCATACTTAAAAATCCTTAAATTCCCTTAAAACAAATGCGTAATGAAACTCGTAAAACCACTGTTAAGACAAAAAAGCCCAACGACAGTAGTATTCATTTCTCCATCCACCAGAACGGCTAACAAGTGTAGGTCTGAAAAATTCACGTACATTCAAAATCAGAGTCGCACTTTTTCTGACCTCACCATGTGGCAAAACAGTCAATAATTAACATATGGTACATCCATATTAAAGGAAAAGGCTAACGGTCGACATGATCTAGTAACCCTGATTGTTGTCAAGACAAGTTCATCCATATATAGCCCAAAATAGCTGACATACCTCATCTGTATTTCAAGTTTTCGATAGCTAGAGCACAGGACCCACGAGAGGAGGATAGAGACAGAGCTAGAAAGGAGCATGCATTGGAGCAAGGTAGAAGAGTTGTGAGCGGAGAGAGCTGGTACACCTATAGCGACACATAGTACACCTTTTCACATTTGTTATATATCTATGCAAACAAACAAACACACACACATGCTTTTTTGTTTATAGCACATTACACACAGCAACAAATGCCGCTGGAACACACACCAGGAGAGCCACAACAAACACACATCCAACATGGCATGGCTGAGCCTTGGGTATTACATGTATCCTGTAGGCTAGGATCATACTGTGGCCACTGGACTATGAGCACTTGGGGCCAGTCAGTGAGCCACAGCATCCTCAAACCAGTGAGGACTTCCCATCCCCACCACAGACCCAGCCAGGGGGAGACACATCACGAAGAGTGAGGAGTCCATAGAGGTGGTGATAGAACAAACATCCTCTCAATCCATGCATGCTGGCCCCCTCTCACCAGCCTCTCAGCATACCTCACCACCACCACCACCAGAAACGTGTGAGGACATCCACCTCTGCAGACCATTCCAAAGGCCCCCAAAAAGAAAAAGACCCATTTGATAAATATGCATTTATTCATCCCATTAATTTCTATGAATGTTTTTGATTTCCAACAGGTTGGGTGGAAGAGATGTCTCCAATGCATTGCAAAGCAATGCAGTGAACACACCTCCTGCACAATTAGTTTGGTTGTAAGGTGTTTGAGCATGGGTAAGCACACACATCACATACACTATTGTCCAGTTTCTTAGATCTTAGGCAATTCCTACACATATACTTAAGCATTTTGCTAATACATGAAAGATTTTGCAGAATTTGCTAATAACTTCAAGTTTCACATTGAATAAACACCAACACTTGGGAACAGCAAGAGGTGAGCTTCATGGCAGTGGAATCAACGTGACACCGGGACATTCCTCTATTCTATAATGGATCATGCCATGGATGCCTATAGGAAGGGATGACAGGATTTGAAACTGTACTGTCTAACTGTCAGTCATGGATATGATGAGCCATCATTATAACATTAACCTTTTGCGTTACGAAGGAGGAGACTAATGGGTTATCTATCCCTCTGGAACATGAGGTTTGGATCAGGGGGATGCCAAGCATACAAATGCATGTGTGACAGGGACCTTGAGGAAACACATCATTAGTATGTGAACCAAGCCCCATTACAGAGGGTGCTGCTGGTGTGGCAATGTCATTGTGCTGCACACACACAGGTCAGCATGGTGGGCCTTGCAACCTAACTCACATATAGTTACTCAATACTGTAGACAACACTAACACGGTATATCCATCTCTATTCTGCTCCATTGGGCTTTGCACAACTATTGTTCTCAAGATAACTCCAATACCCCTTTAACACTTGGAATGCCAGAGTGTTAGCCAATGCATTGCATGCCGTTGCACTGGATATCCCTCTATTACTCCAAGGGTTTTAAGGGTGTTTGGGCTATGTTCAACTCTGTAAATGTTTTCTGTTAGTTCAACTGAGGGATATGATGTACATGGGCAATGTGATGTGGTCTACCTTTGTTTGCTGGGTGGTGGATGATATCCTTGACAGACCAATGCCATCAGGTCCAAAGGAATGGTGGCTGCAAGTTGAACACACACCCTCAGCATGACATATCCATGGAATACATGCTGCGTGGCTTAAATACTGTAGCAGCTATGTGCTTGTAGCAGGCAATCAGATGGCTGTGAATGTATGTGGAGTGAAAGAGATCATTATGGGTTGTGTGAGTGCGTTTGCACACGTTTCCCAAGCCTGATCATGGTCATAGTCATATATGCATTATACTCACAGGGGAAGTAGTCCCTGATGAGCCTGTTTTGTATCTGCACCCTTCTCAAATTATCCTCATCCTCTGCAATGGGAACAGGGACGTCTATGGTGGTGGCTCCACATCCTCAACTAGACGTGTGTCTACTGCTAGGTTGTGGAGTATTGCACACGCCAGGATTATGTCATATGCCTTTCCAGATGCATATTGCAGAGCCCCCCTCCGTGTGATCCAGGCAACAGAATCAGGCTTTGAGCAGGCCAAATGTACTCTTTTTGGCATTTCTGGTTCTGATGTATGCCTTATTATAGTGCTCCTGTGCAGGTGTGTGTATGCGATTGGTTATTGGTGTGAGCAGCCACGACTTGCACCCAAAGCCAGAATCAGCTGTGGACAGAGAGTGACATGGTGAGACAGGGAGCACATGTTATGTGGATGATGGACTACTTGTGTGTGACCATGCTAAGCTGTGTTTACATGAGTCATGTGAGTGCACCTGTTTCTGTGGTGTGATGTTTGTTTTGTTCACTCACCCAAAAGACATCCTCCTGTATAGGTCCCATTCTTAAAGTCCCTGTGGACCGAAGAGTGTTTGAGAATGTAGGAGTTGTGACAGCTGCCTGGATAGAAGGAACAAACATGGGTTAACTTCATTGTGGCATCACACACTGTGATGGAATGGTTGTCACGCTGAATATGAACCCCGTCTGTTTTCAGTGACCTCAATTGTCATCACCATGTGTTCCCATTCTTGAAAGCATTGATGTCCCCTGCGTGCGCCTGTATTAGAGAGTGCTGGACATTTACCAGAATGGAATGGGTTAGGTAGTATGTATATTTGATGTACAGAGGGATGGTGCCATTGAGTCTAGCTAACCAGAGATTGTGTTATCAGACAGCCCTCTGTGGGTCAGATAGAGGGGGTAGAGCAAACCTGAAAGTGGAATGTGTGTCCCTTCCCCCATACATAAAGCTATGGGAATTTTGGAGCAGGGGAAAAGGCCTCCCTAGAATGGAGGGCAGCCTGGGGCCAGTCTGGCCTTTGACTGGCCCACGTGTTGCTAAAGGAGTACTGGGGAAGCTGGGACTGGTGTGTGTGCCCTCACCAGAATAGTTAGGGTGAGTGGGTACTGAAGTGGCCAGGTCCCCCTTTCAGTTGTGTGTTGTAAGCCAAGCTGCAGTGGCTGCAGCCACAGAACGTGCCCTGATGTTCCCACAACAAGGATGGTGGCTGTAAAGCTAATCTTCGGTGGCTATGGTCCAAGAATAAGAGGATTTTAGTTTTACCTGTTAAATCCATTTCTCTTAGTCCATACAGGTTACTGGTAACTCTGGGAGGCGATCCGCCCCTTCTAGACAGGAACAATTCTCAAAGTGTATGCAGGGGGTGGAGCCTCCCTTCCCTCCTTGGCTGCAGCTAGCCAATCAGCTCCAGAAAGATTTGAGACACTAACTATTACTAGATAATAGAAGGGAAGAAGACTCCTATGAGCATGACCTGAAGGACCCCCACAAACTGCCACAGGAGAGCCAAGCATGGTCCCTTGACAGGGTGGGAGACCAGTAACCTGTATGGACTAAGAGAAAAGGATTTAACAGGTAAGACTAAAATCCTCTTTTCTCTGTCGTCCATTACAGGTTACTGGTAACTCTGGGATGTCCAACCATTAAGTTTTCCAGAGGTGGGAAGAAGGCAAGGACCAGACGCAAGGCCTTCAAAGTCACCAAAACATATATGAACCATCAGATCTGAGATAGCCCAACAACAACTGAAGTGTCAACGGACACAAAACAGGGGTAACGGTACCCCAGGAACGTTACACAGCACACTGAACTAGAACCAACAGGGTTCAACAGAGAAGGAAGCACTAAGAACCAAGGAAAATCCTAGACAGGCAATACTGCCTCCAGGATTTTCCTCCCAAGCTAACACATCCACACGGTAGTGCTTCGAAAAGGTGTGCACGGACGACCAGATGGCCGCCTTCCATAACTGATCAGCGGAGGCCTGATTCTTGTAAGCCCAAGAGGCCCTAATAGATTGAGTAGACTGAGCCGTGACCCTGAAAGGAACCGGCTTCTTCCTCAACTCATAAGCCTTGCGAATAGTGGACTTGATCCAAGAAGCGATAGTCACCTTGGATGCAGGTCTTCCTGCCCTAGGACCCTCAGGAATGACGAACAGCATGTCAGATTACCTGATAAAACTTGAGACAACGCACCACGTCTAACAAGTGGAGATCCCTCTCCTTGTCAGAGGTGGGGTCAGGGTAGAAAGAGGGCACCACAGTTTCATGATTGATGTGGAACACAGAGACCACCTTCGGTAGAAACTCCTTAGAAGTGTGAAGCACCGCCTTGTCCTTGTGAAACACCAAACAGGGTGGTTTACAAACAGAGCGACACGGCGAACTGACACAATCGCCAGGAGAAAGGCCATTTTCCACGTCAACAGGCATAGAGGAATAGTAGCCAAAGGATCAAAGGGAGGGCGCTGAAGGATGCCCAAAACCAAGCTAAGATCCCACTGCGGAGTGGGAGACTTGAACAGGATGAGTATGAGTAACGTCCTGGAAGAAAATCTTAACATCAGGAAGGATGGCAATGCGTCTCTGAAAGAAAACAGAGAGAGCAGAAGTCTGAACCTTAAGGGAACTCAAACTGAGGCCCTTATCCACACCGTCCTGAAAAAAGGTCAGAACTATAGGTAGATCAAAATCCTGAGACAGGTCCCTGTCAGCGCACCAGGACAGAAAGGTCGGCCAGACACGATGGTAGATCCTGGAAGAAACAGGCTTGTATCACGGTGCCCGTGTATTGCTGGCGACATTTTACAGCATTGTGCCTGAGTCCTTCTTATTGGCTAGCATGATATTGCTCCACCCAGTGGTAGCCTTTAAGTACTGAGCCCTGTCATTTCTACAGGGCCCCTTCATGGTGTTCCCGTTGCTAAGAGCTTGCTGTCGTTATCGTGTGAAATCCTGTGCCTGACTACTCTCTCTGATTCTGTTCCTGCTCCGTGTACCGACTTGGCCTGGCTGACATTCCTGCTCCGTGTATCGACTTGGATTGGCTGATGTTCTTGCTCCGTGTACCGACTTGGCCTGGCTGACGTTCCTGCTCCATGTACCAAATTGGATTGGCTGATGTTCCTGCTCCATGTACCGACCCGGCCTGGCTCCCGTTCCTGCTCCATGTACCGACCCGGTGTAGTAATGCATCTGGTAGTCCAGTATAGTGTATCTCCTGTGCTCTGTCTTGAGCATGCTGTCCCAGTTGGTTGCCTCGTGTACTGCTTTACCGTTCCGTGACTGCAACCCATTTGTGCCTTGCTGCCTCTTTCCTCCATACCCAGGGCTGATGCAGATCTCGTTTGCTCACTATACGCTTGGCTTGTTATTGCATTGCCACTGAGGTTGGTCTCCTGGGCGCCTCAGTTAGTCTCCACTCCTGTCAGTCACCATCAAGCCTGAGCAACTATTACCAGGGCTGTCCGGTGCTCACCCGGGTAGGAGCGATTCTATTGGCACACTATACACTAGCTTGTCACTACTCCTTAACTGAGGTTGGTCTCCTGGGTGCCTCAGGTGGCTCTGTCACCCGGCAGTTGCCATTGAACCTGGCGTTGTTACATTTGTTGTCCTGTACCATTACCTTGGGTCGCAGTCTGTGTTGATTCCTGGGCGCTCCGTTATTCCTCTGGTTGCAGTAATGCCGGTAGTCCGTGATCCATCCAGGGCCTCACTCACCCATCCTGGGCCTAGTTGCTATTGTGACACTCATCCGCAGAGAGTGCTTCCTTGGGCCTCGCTATTAGGGCCTCCCAGCCTCCAGGCCTAATAGCACCCATACATCAGTGTCTCACTATTTCACACGAACTATTCCTGACCTGTGTCAGTATATGTACTCTCTGATATATATACTGGACCCGTGTGGGTTAATGTTATTTTGTAACCTGTCCTGTGTCAGTATTGATTGTTGACTATTGCTGGACCCGCGAGGGTTACTTTATTCTGTTTGATTTCAATAAAACTGTGTTTTACCAAACTGTCTGCTTCTGAGTGTACTGAAAACCATTACAGCTTGCTGGCACTGAGCATAGTAGCCACCACACCAGAAGAAAAGCCCTTCTTCTTCAATATTGAGGATTCAATTTCCAAGCCTTCAAAGCTAGCCGATGAACATCCTTCTTCCACAGGTAGCCCTGTAGAATAAGGTCTGGACGGTCGGGAAGCCGTAAGGGCTCCGCCACCGACAGATCCAAGAGCTCCGGAAACCAAGACTGGCAAGGCCAGTATGGAGCAATCAGAATGACTGGGCAACGCTCCAGTCATAATTTCCTTAACACCCTGTGCAACATAGGAAGGGGAGGAAAGATGTAAGCCAGAGGAAAGGTCCAAGGAATGGACGTTGCATCCACCACCAGAGCCAGAGGGTCTTGCCACCGAGAGCAAAACACTGGAACCTTCCTGTTGTCTCTCGTCGCCATAAGGTCGATGTAAAGGGGACCCCATCGCTGAACAATGAGTTGAAACACCTGTGGATGCAACTCCCACTCTCCACTGTCCACTGTGTGTCGACTGAGGAAGTCCACCATGACGTTGTCTACTCCTGGAATGTGCACTGCGGATATAGCAAGTACGTGATCTTCTGCCCAGGACAAAATAGCCTTGACCTCTAACCAAGCAGCGAGACTTCTTGTTCCGCCTTGCTTGCTGATGTAAGCCATGGCCGTGGCGTTGTCGGACTCCACTCGGACCGGACAGTCTTCTAGCTGAGATGTCCAATGTCTCAGGGCATGAAATATCGCCCGAAGCTCCAAAATGTTGATCAGAAGGAGAGACTCCTCCGGACACCACCGACCCTGAGCGCTCAAGCGACCCAGGACTGCACCCCAGCCGGAGAGGCTGACGTCCGTCATCAACTTGGTCCAAAAGGTCACCAGAAAGGACTTGCCCTTCAGGAGGTTGAAAAGGTCAAGCCACCATGACAAGCTCAGTTCCACATGAAGAGGAAGGGAAACAAATGACTTCTGAAGATCCTGTTGACCCTTGCACACCTGGATCACGAACCTCTGGAGCTCCCTGGTGTGCGCCATGGCAAACAGAACCACTTCTATGGTGGAAATGAATATCCCCACCAGAGATGATAGCTTCTGGACTGGAACCGGATCCTGAGACAGAATCGCTGAAACCCTGTGGGTGATCTGGTGAGCCATCTCGTCCGTGACGAACACCATGCTCTTCCAAGCCATCGTCAGACCAAATGGAAGGGCTGAGAACTGAAAATGTAGAATAAAGAAAAAGCACACAAGAGGGTGCCAATTGTGTATTATCCCACAGGTATCCAAATATCCAATAAGTAATTGTATATTCAATTCACATTTATAAATAGTTGACCACAAACATATGTCTGTAACCAACAGAAAAAGCATGCAGGGTACTTTACCCGTCCCTGCTAGGGTTAAATCCGTCCACTTCAAGGAGTCCAAGGATTTCTTTTCAGCTGTTCACACAATTCAAATCCTGAAATCAATCGATACTGATCCTTGCCAATAATATTCAAATATAAAAAAAAAATAAAAAATAATAATGCAAGTAGCTGAACTATTCCTAAAAAAATATATTTAATAAAATATGTGTAAGTCACATTAAAAGGCGTATAAGGATGCGTTCGCAACACACCCGGTTGCTTTATCAACTATTCTGACCTCACAACAAAGGAAAAACTTTTTTTTTTTCTTCTCTTTGTTCTTTGAACTGAAAATGTCCCCTGTCGCAGCCAAACCGGAGGTACTGTCGGCTCTCTGGATGAATGGCAATGTCTAAATATGCGTCCTGAAGATCCAGAGAAGCAAGGAATTCCCCCAGGGACACGGCAGCAATCACTGTGCGTAGAGACTCCTGGCGATAATATGTCCAGGTCACAAAGTAATTGAGATCCTTCAAGTCCAAAATAGGGTGACAACCGCCGTCCTTTTTGGCGACCACAAAGAGGTTTGAGTAGAAACCCAAACCCCTGTTCTGAATAAGCACTGGCTCTAGAACATCCTTGTCCAAGACAGCCTGAACAGCGTTGTCGAACAGACAGCATTTCTCTGTACCTTGAGGAGTATGAGAAGGACGAAAGCGAAAGGGAGGAAGAGAAATGAAAGAGATCTTGTACCCTTCCGTCACTACCTGTAAAACCCATGGGTGCATCACAGAGTCTTCCCAAACACGGTGACAGTGTCGCAGACGACCACCCAAAGCGGAGTGCGGACCCGGGTTCTGCGAGTCATGCTGAAGTAGTCTTGGAAGCCTTGGGCTTGGAGGAGACCTTGGGCTTCCATTGTTGTTTGGGCTTGGAGGAGGTACGCGGAGCTGAGGGAACCGTCTGGTTCGCCAGGCGTGTCTCATTCTGAAAGGAACGAAAAAAACAGTCTCGCTTAAGCGGCAATTTCTTCCTGGGAACCAAGGGTAGTAGAGTACTCTTACCCCCAGCAGCCCAAACAAAGAGGTACCCTGAAAAGGCAAGAAAAGTAAGGCTTTCTTAGAAGCCGTGTTAGCAGAGCAAATCTTGAGCCAAAGAGCTCGTCTGGCCACCACAGACATGGTAGAAACCCTAGCCACCATACGGATGGCATCAAATAAGGCAACAGAATCATAGTGTTGTGCCTCAGATATGTTGGCAAGAAGGCGCAACTTATCCAAAGTAGGTGCATCCTGACGGACAGCCTTGGTGAGCTGCTCAGTCCAGACCGCAATGGCCCAGTTCACCCGTGCAGCGGCAAACGCTGGACGCATAGCAGAACCAACAGTGGCAAAAATGGACTTGAGGGAAACCTAGTCCATTTGGCATACAGGTACCATGGGGAAACGACTCCCCTCTCGGTAGGCTGGAACATTTCAAAGACAAGGTCTTGGAGGTGGAGCCTTCCCTTCTCCTTATCAGGTTACCCTATCCCTAGCCATCCAGTTTGACATGAGACGTGCTCACTAAACAGGACAGTAAAAGAAGAAAAAGGTAAGCTATGGAGAGCAATAAGACCCAAGAAGGACTCCCACATCCAGCCAAGTAAGACCAAGCGAGGAGGTACCTTTCATTGGGTGGGGGACCAGTATGTCATATGGACTAACAGAACAGGATTTAACAAGTAAGACTAAAATACTGTCTTCTCTAACATCCAATATGACATACAGGTACCATGGGGATGTATTAACATTAAGATCCCAGGGTGGTAAGAAAAGGAAAGGACCAAGCACCAGTCCCCATGATACAGGAGTTCCCTAGGACTATCCAGAATTAGGAACAGCCCAAACATAACTAGTGTCAACGGACAATGAGACCAATAGCAGAGCACACAAGAACAAGAGCCACCTAGCTCAAACAGTTAAAGAAAGTAAGGCACATGATTGATTAGGCCCTTAGACAGACAGAACTGTCTGCAGGACCTTTGTGCCAAAACTAGCTTCAGCCGGAGCCAGAACATCAACATGATAGTGCTTGACAAAGGTGTGTGTGGAGGACCAAGTCACAGTCTTGCACAGTTGTTCAGAAGAGGTCTGATTCTTATAGGCCCAAGAGGCCCCAGCATACCTGATAGAATGTGCTGTTACACGAAAGGTAACAGGTTTCTTCCTGAGTTCATATGCCTTGAGAATGGTAGACTTAATCCAGGACACGATAATAACCTTGGACGCAGCCTTACCAGCCCTAGGACCCTCAGGAATGACAAACAAGGCATCAGTCTTAAAGGGATAGTAATACTTCATTTTAACTTTATTTTATTTTGTAGGCATTAAAAAAACATGACGAACGATATAAGTCTTATCTTTCAAACCTTTATGGTTTAAGAGATATTCACAAGCAAAGTTTCCTCTCCCCACCCCTTTTACCTAGTGTAAGCCATCTCTTCTCAGATGTGAATCTGGTTGTAAGACCAAACAGATAACAGTAGGGGATAATCTTCTTTATATGAAAACAATGAAAGCCCTGCCCCCTTGACGAGCTTTTCAGGTTTTTCCCTTATCTTAATTGAAGATTGTCCCTCTGTGCAATCTACCTGGGCACCTCCTTTCTGCTTTGGCTGAGCAGTGTTACATCAGTAAAAGGGGCGGGAGGGGGACACTTTGTCATTGAATTACTCCTGAGCTACAACTCTGACAGAATTGAAATAACACTCTCCAAAGTCCAAATACTATGATTAATTAGAGCTGTTTTTATTATGAAACATTACTATCCCTTTAAGCAAAGTCTCAGTATGGTGCACAAAGAACTTGAGATAGCGCACCACATCCAACAGGTGGAAATCCTTCTCCTTGTCAGATTTCGTGTCAGGACAAAATGAAAGCACAACAATCTACTGATTGATGTGAAACTCATAGGCCACCTTAGGAAGGAATTCCTGGGAGGTATGAAGAACAGCCTTGTGTTTGTGAAACACCAGGAAAGACTTTCAAGACAAAGCCTGCAACTCAGCCACTCTGCGCATAGAGACTTCAGCCAGAAGAAACACCATCTTTCATGTCAGAAGTCATAGAGGAATGGTAGTAAGGTACTCAAAAGAAGGCCGCTGCAAAACACCCAAAACCAAGTTAAGGTCCCACTGGGGTGTTGAAGCCTTGTAGGCAGGGAAAGCATGTGCAACCCCCAGAAAGAATACTTTGATGTCCGGCAAGATGGCCATACGTCTCTGGAAAAATACAGAGAGAGACTAAGTCTGAAAATTCAAGGAACTAAGAATGAGCCCTTTGTTCACGCCATCCTGCAAAAAGGACAGGACCACATGAAGGTCAAACTCCTGTAAAGAAAGGTCCCTGTCAACACAACAAGAGTGACAAATGGAAAAAACCCTGTGGTAGGCCTTAGAGGAAACAGATTTCCTAGCCTGAATCATAATGGAGATAACCTCAGGGGAGAAACCTTTCGTCCTCAGGATGGAGATTTCAACACCATGCCATCAAAGCCAGATGCTCCACATCCTCCTTCCAGAGGTACCTGAATAAGGAAAATCTGGTCTGAGTGGCAGTGGAAACAGATCCCGAATGGAAAGGGAAACAAACTCCTGGAACAATGTCCTCCTGCTCCATAAGGGGGAATTATAATGACCGCAGTGAAGATGTAAGCCATGAATTCGACAGGGCATCCACGGAAAAGGCCAGAAGATCCCCCAAAAGGGAACAAAGCACCTGAACTTTCCTGTTGTTCCTGGTGGCCATCAGTTCTATCTGAGGAAGACCCCACCACTGCACCAATAGGCTGAGCTGCCAGTCTCTGGGGTCCACTGTTTGGCAACTGAGAAAGTCTGATAGGATGTTGTCCACCCATGGAATGTGCACAGCATAAATACCCGGAATGTGATCCGCTGCCCAAGCCAAAACAGACGTGACCTCTGACCAAGTGGGAGAGCTTCTTGTGCCCCCTTGCTTGCTGATGTATGCCGCCGTGGCTTTCTCCACCTGGACTTCTACTGGATGACCCCTCAGCTGAAGGGACCAGTATACAAGAGCGTGCCAAATCGCCCTGAGCTCCAGAACATTGATGGACTGAACGAACTCCTCCAAGGTCCACATGCCCTGGATACAGAACCACTCCCCAGCCCCGCAGGTTGGCATCTGTTGTGACACAGATCCATTCCTGGATCAAAAATGTTTTCCTCTGCTCTAGGTTGGTTCTCTTCAACCACCTGAGAAGATCCTGTCTGACCTCCGGAGGAAGGGAGACCCTTCGATCCCAGAGATCCGGGTTCCTATGCCAAGAGCTGATGGTGAACCTCTGGAGCTCCCTGTTGGGATCCAGAGAGTATGGAACGACCTCCATGCTGGACACCATGCAACCCGCAAGTCATGAACTTGGGAAGCGGAGCTGAGGGCCACTCCAGAGCTTGGGAAACCAGATACATGATCTGCTGAATGGAGTCCTCCATCAGAAAAATCCTTCCTTGACAAGTATGTGACCTGAGTCAGAGGAAAATCAGTACCTAAGAAGGAACCAGAGCAGACTTGTCCATGTTGAAAATCCACCCATGGTGGAGGAGAATCTGAGCACAGTCCTAGACTTGCTGGTCCAGGATTTCACTTGACAGAGCCTTCAGCAGAAGGTCATTCATGTACGGAGTCAGCTGAATCCCCAGGTATGAATAAAGGCAATCAGGGCCCCCATAACTCCTGAGGATGCTATTTTGCTGTTCTGTCTGGTGGTCACGGGTGCAGGCGCATGTTTCTGTCTCTGAACGTGGTGCTTGTTTATACACACGCATTCATTTGACTAATTGATTCCCGCCTCCGTGTGGGCCTATATGAAGTTTCCTGGGTCTAAGGCCAGGTGCCTATAACAGTGCCCGTGCTTTCACTGGCGACATTGTTATGTCAAAACTACTTTCTGATTCTCTTTTATTGGCTACTTTGGATTGTCTCCGCCCAGCTCTAGCCTTTTTATACTGAGCCCTGTCACTTCAGCGCTGCCCTTTCGTGGTATACCAGTTGCCAGTGCTTGTTCCTGTTATTCGTGTGAATCCTGTGTATGACCCGGACTGTTTGACTATTCTACCTGATTTACGTTCCTGCTCTGTGTACCAATCCAGCTTGACTGATGTTCCTGCTCTGTGTACCGACCCGGCCTGGCTGACGTTCCTGCTCTGTGTACCGACCCGGATTGGCTGACGTTCCTGCTCTTTGTACCGGCCCGGATTGGCTGACGTCCCTGCTCTGTGTACCGACCCGGCGTAGCTGACGTTCCTGCTCTGTGTACCTCCCAGTACTATACTACCAGTTGCCTTCCATTCGGAGGTCCTTCCTCCGTTACCTTTGCTGTCTCTTACAGTCGATGTTGCCTCCATCTATCACTACGTGCAGCACTGCTCCATGACCCTGCGTTACTACCTTGCGCTGTTATCCTTTCACTCCGGTGATAGGTGTTGTGGCTGCACCCAGTACGCTTGACCTGCATGTTCTTACCTACCGAGGTTGGGTTGTCTCAGGGTGCCTCGGTTAGCCTCTGGTACTAGGCAGTATTGTTCAGGTCTGAGCGTCTGTTCACCTTTACGGTTTGGTGCTACAGCGCGTCAGGGTCACAGCTCTGCTCTGTCGTCCGGGAGTTTCCCGTGACTCTCAGTCTGTCGGTACCGTTTGTCCTCACTACACGGCAGCCCACCTTTGTTGCCTATAGTACCCTACAGTCTGTAGCCTTCCTTAGACTGCTAAGGTATTTGTCCACTGGTCTCCTGTTTCGAGCCTACGTTTGTTCCGTTTGCCTAGTCTCTGTCTTACTGTCCCATGGGATAGTAGAAGCCTCCCAATTGGGCTAACTCCCTGCTTAGGGAGTCTCCGTTGTCCGTGGCACTACTAGGGCCTGCTGGCGTTCCTGGCCTAGTAGTGTCACTGCTCATTTGTGTAACCAAATTCACACGAACTGTGACCTAACCTGTGTCAGTATTGTACCTTTGGTACCTGCTGGGCCTGAGTGGGTTACTGCACTCCTTGTGACCTGACCTGTGTCAGTATTGTACCTTTGGTATCTGATGGACCTGAATGGGTTACTTCGCTCCTTGTGACCTGACCTTTGTCAGTATTACAACATCTGTATCTACTGGACCTGTGTGGGTTACTATTAATTTCTGTAGCCTGACCTGTGACAGTATTGTGTATATGTATGTATTGGACCCGCGTGGGTCACATGATCATTGTGTTTTACCAAACCTTCTGTGTCTGAGTGTCCATAAAACCGTAACAGTGCCCTTACATGGTGTTTCTCGATTGCTAGTTATGTTTGCTCCTCGTTGTGACCCTGATTTGGCTTCCGTTCTCGCTCCGTGTATGACTCCTGCCTGTCTGACCATCCCCACTGGTTCTGACCTGTGGCTCTAGTTGTCTCTCGCTCCCTGTATGACTCCATATTCTCTGACTATCCACTCCGGTTCTCAACTGTGGCTCTGGCTGACTACTCTCTCCCTGTATGACCCAGGCTTGTCTGACTATCCACACCAGTTCTGAACTGTGGATCTGGCTGACTACTCGCTCCAAGTATGACCCTGGCTTGTCTATCCACTCCAGTTCTGACCTGTGGCTCTAGCTGACTACTCGCTCCTTGTATGACCCCGGGTGTGTCTTGAGTATCCACTCGGTTCTGAACTGTGGCTCTGGCTGTCAACTCACTCAGTGTATCCTATACTATTGGGCTATTTGCTATAGCGGTACTGTAGCTTGTGCTCTCCTTTGCTCCATTTGCCACTCTCCCCATTCTGGACCGCGTGGTAGTACTCCGATTCCGTTGGGCGCCTGATACATATCCTGGGAGACAGAACTAAAGGCTTGTTCCCTTCTCCTCTCTGAGTAGTACAGGCCTCTGCTCAGTGTCAGTCTGGGTGGTGGACTAGGCCTGTCCGTTATATCTTCTGGGGCATTGCTGGGGTATTACTATTATTGTGTATCTTTAAAAAGGTGGTTTTACTATATATACCTGTGTCTGACCTTCATTTTGTACTGGTTACCGTGACAGCAGTGAACTGGAAGTGCCCTGATTCACAAGCGAAATAGAGGTACTTTGGACTGTAAGGATGAATTGGGACATATAAGTAGGCGCCCTGCAGATCCAGAGATGCAAGGAATTCCCCCAGGCACATAGCTGCGATGACAGAGCTCAAGGACTCCATCTTGAAGCGAGCAGTCTTCACAAAAGAACTGAGGTCCTTGAGATCCAAGATAGGACGGCTTCTGCTGTCCCTCTCGGGCACCACGAACAGGTTTGAATAAAAACTTGCCAGAAAAAAAGGTTGCAACGGCACTCATTCAATCACTGTCAAAATCCAATTGCAATATAAAAATGATAAACTTTTATTACAGCGTTAAAATTGTCAACACAGATTACTAAGATGGTGGAAGACAAAAAACAAAACAAACAAGACCCCCAAAAGTAAGGTCTGATGCATTTCGCGCTACATAAAGCGCTTAGTCATAGACACTAAACAAAAATCTAAACATAAGAACTTATATAGAGATTAAAAATTATAAACAATTGAAGAAATCTGTAAAGTTTCTACATTATCTGATTCACAGCCAATAGATAGAGACCCCTCAAAAGGAACAAATGTTAACCCTATACAATCTTACAAGAACTAAAAATAAACAAGACTGTCAGGGAAAAATCCAAATCAAAGCTACCATAATAAGTCCACCATAGTAAGTATATATAATCCACGAGTCCTCAATCACAAAATGTGACTAATGTCCCATTCGTGATTGAGACCATTTGGGATAAAAGTCTGTAATTTTAAAATCCAAAATCCCTCCCTCCTGTCAATCAACTCATTCATGTTGCCACCTCTCCAGGAGAGATTAACTCTTTCAATCCCCTGGAAGGAGCAGCAACTTACATCACCTGCATGAACTCGCACAACCTGCCTAGCTACAGCTGAAGTTGGCTCTTCCCTACCAATCTGATTTAAATCGTCAAAGGACGTAAAGTACGTCCCACGTATTGGATGTAGCAAATAGTACATGTGAACAAATAAACAACATTAACAGTATTACAATTTATATAAGAGGATTTTAGTCTTACTTGTTAAATCATTTTCTCTTAGTCAATACAGGTTACTGGTAACTCTGGGAGGCGATCCGCCCCTTAGTAGGCAGGAACAATTTTCAAAGTGTATGCAGGGGGTGATGCCTCCCTTCCCTCCTTGGCTGCAGCTAGCCAATCAGCTCCAGAAATATTTGAGACTCTAACTATTACTAGATAATAGAAGGGAAGAAGACTCATATGAGCATGACCTGAAGGACCCCCACAAACTGCCACAGGAGAGCCAAGCATGGTCCCTTGACAGGGTGGGAGACCAGTAACCTGTATGGACTAAGAGAAAAGGATTTAACAGGTAAGACTAAAATCCTCTTTTCTCTGTCGTCCATTACAGGTTACTGGTAACTCTGGGATGTCCAACCATTAAGTTTTCCAGAGGTGGGAAGAAGGCAAGGACCAGACGCAAGGCCTTCAAAGTCACCAAAACATATATGAACCATCAGATCAGAGATAGCCCAACAACAACTGAAGTGTCAACGGACACAAAACAGGGGTAACGGTACCCCAGGAACGTTACACAGCACACTGAACTAGAACCAACAGGGTTCAACAGAGAAGGAAGCACTAAGAACCAAGGAAAATCCTAGACAGGCAATACTGCCTCCAGGATTTTCCTCCCAAAGTTGGCGTCAGCCGATGCCACCACATCCACACAGTAGTGCTTCGAAAAAGTGTGAACAGATGACTAATTGGCCACCTTGCATAACTGATCAGCGGAGGCCTGATTCTTGTAAGCCCAAGAGGCCCCAATAGATCGAGTAGAATGAGCCGTGACTCTGAAAGGGACAGGCTTCTTCCTCAACTCATAAGCCTTGCGAATAGTGGACTTGATCCAAGAGGTGATAGTCACCTTGGATGCAGGTCTTCCTGTCCTAGGACCCTCAGGAATGACGAACAGAGAGTCAGATTTCCTGATAAACTCAGTGCAATGCACATAAAACTTGAGACAGTGCACTACATCTAACAAGTGGAGATCCCTCTCCTTGTCAGAGGTGGGGTCAGGGCAGAAAGAGGACACCACAATCTACTAATTGATGTGGAACTCAGAGACCACCTTCGGTAGAAATTCCTTAGAAGTGTGAAGCACCGCCTTGTCCTTGTGAAACACCAAATAAGATGGTTTACAGGACAGAGCATGTAACTCCGCGACACGGCAAACAGACACAATCGCCAGGAGAAAGGCCATTTTCCACGTCAACAGACACAGAGGAATAGTAGCCAAGACTCAAAGGGAGGGCGCTGAAGGATGCCCAAAACCAAGTTAAGATCGCACTAAGGAGTGGGAGACTTGAAAACAGGATGAGTATGAGCAACGCCCTGGAAGAATACTTTGACATCATGAAGGATGGCAATGTGCCTCTGAAAGAAAACAGAGAGAGCAGAACCTTAAGGAAACTCAAACTGAGGCCCTTATCCACACCGTCCTGCAAAAAAGCCAGGACGGTAGGTAGATCAAACAACTGAGACAGGTCCCTGTCAGCGCACCAGGACAGAAAAGTCGACCAGACATGATGGTAGATCTTGGAAGAAGTAGGCTTGCGGGCACTGAGCATAGTAGCCACCACACCAGAAGAAAAGCCCTTCGTCAATACTGAGGATTCAATTTCCAAGCCGTCAAAGCTAACCCTGTAGAAGAAGGTCCGGACGGTCGGGGAGCCGAAACGGCTCTGCCACTGACAGATCCACAAGCTCAGGAAACCAAGACTGGCGAGGCCAGAATGGAGCAATCAGAATGACTGGGCAATGCTCCAGTCGTAATTTCCGTAACACCCTCTGCAACATGGGAAGGGGAGGAAAGATGTAAGCCAGAGGAAAGGTCCAAGGAATGGACATTGCATCTAGCGCTAGAGCCAGAGGGTCTCGCCACCGAGAGCAAAACACTGGAACCTTCCTGTTGTCTCTCGTTGCCATCAGGCTGATGTAAGGAGGACCCCATCACTGAACAATGAGTTGAAACACCTGTGGATGCAACTCCCACTCTCCGCTGTCCACTGTGTGTCGACTGAGGAAGTCTGCCATGACGTTGTCTACGCCTGGAATGTCTACTGCGGATACAGCAGGGATGTGATCTTCTGCCCAAGAAAAATAGCCTTGACCTCTAAACAAGCAGCGAGACTTCTTGTTCCGCCTTGCTTGTTGATGTAAGGTATGGCCGTGGTGTTGTCGGACTCCACTCAGACCAGACAGTCTTCTAGCTGAGATGTCCAATGTCTCAGGGCATGAAATACTGCCTGAAGTTCCAAAATGTTGATCGGAAGGAGACAGTCCTCTGGAGACCACTGACCCTGAGCGCTCAAGCAACCCAGGACTGCACCCCAGCTGGAGAGGCTGACGTCCATCGTCACCTTGGTCCAAAAAGTCAACAGAAAGGACTTGCCCTTCAGCAGGTTGGAAAGGTCGAGCCACCATGACAAGCTCAATTACACATGAAGAGGAAGGGAAACAAATGACTTCCTAAGATCCTGTTGACCCTTGCACACCTGGATCACGAACCTCTGGAGCTCTCTGGTGTGCGGCATGGTAAATGGAACCGCTTTTATGGTGGAAATGAATTTTTCCACCAGAGATGATAGCTTCTGGACTGGAACCGGATCCTGAGACAGAATCGCTGAAACCCTGTGGGCGATCTGGTGAGCCACCTCGTCTGTGAGGAACACCATGTTCTTCTGAGTGTCAAAGAGAAGGCCCAGGAAGACAAGACGCTGGGATGGGACAAGATCCGACTTGTCCAAGTTGATGATCCACCCGTGACAGGTGAGAGCTTGAATGCAGTTCTGAACTTGCTGATGAAGGAGTTCCGCACAGGGGGCTTTCAGAAGCAAGTCGTCCATGTATGGAGTAACCCTGATGCCGTTCCGGTGGAGGACAGATATCAAGGCGCCCAGGACACGGTTGAAAACATGAGGAGCCGTCATCAGACCAGATAGAAGGGCTGAGAACTGAAAATGTCCCCTGTCGCAGGCAAACCGGAGGTGCTGCCGGCTCTCTGGATGAATGGCAATGTATAAATACGCGTCCTGAATATCCAGAGAAGCGAGGAATTCCCCCGGGGATATGGCAGCAATCACTGTTCGCAGAGACTCCTGGAGATAATGAGTCCAGGTCACAAAGTAATTGAGGTCCTTCAAGTCTAAAATAGGGTGACAGCCACCGTCCTTTTTGGCGACTATAAAGAGTTTTGAGTAGAACCCCGAACCCCTGTCCTGGAGTCCTCTCAAACGTTGTGATAGTGTCGTAGATGACCACCCACAGCAGAGTGGGGATCCGGGTTTGGCGAGTCATGCCGAAGAAGTCTTGGAAGCCTTGGGCTTGGAGGAGACCTTGGGCTTCCATTGCTGTTTGGGCTTGGAGGAGGTACGCGGAGCTGAGGGAACCGTTTGGATCTTCGGATGTGTCTCATTCTGAAAGGAAAGAAAAAGCCGGTTACGCTTAAGCGGCAATTTCTTCCTAGGAACCAAGGGTAGAAGAGTACTCTTACCCCCAGTGGCTTCACTGATCAGATCCTTAAGATCTGGCCCAGACAAGGAGGTACCCTGAAAAGGCAGGGAAAGTAAGACTTTCTTAGAAGTCATGTCAGCAGACCAAATCTTCAGCCAAAGAGCTTGCCTGGCCACCATAGACATGGTGGAAACCCTAGCCATCATGCGGATGGCATCAAATAAGGCAGCAGAAACATAGTGTTGTGCCTCAGATATGTTGGCGAGGAGAAGCAACTTATCTGAAACAGGGGCATCCTGACAGACAGCCTTGGTGAGCTGTTCAGTCCAGACCGCAATGACCCAGTTCACCCACACAGCAGCAAATGCTGGACGCATACCAGAACCAGCGGTGGCAAAAATAGACTTGAGGGAAACCTCAAGCTTCTTATCAGTCCAGTCCTTCAGAGCAGAGGAATCAGAGACTGGTAACGCAGTAGATTTGGATAGCCTGGAAATAGGGGCATCCACTTTGGGAGGATGAACCCACTGAGAAAGCGCGGCCTCAGAAATGGGATAAAGCTTATCGAATTTTCTGGAAACAGAAGCTTTCTTGTCCGGGGGTTTCCACTCCTCAGACACAAGGCGGTCAAGAGTGGAGTTAGGTGGAAAGTATGTAAGGGGCTTAGCAGGCTCCTGGAATATGTCAGAGGGATCAGAAGGAATCTCTTGAATTAGGGGAATGTTAAGAGTAGTTAAGACAGCCCTGATTAGGCCTTCAGCGGATGGTTCAGGATCAGCTTCAAAAGGGTCCCCAAGAAACTGAGATGACTCCAACACATAACATTCCTCAACATCTGAGTCCACCAGCAGTTCCTCCTTAGAGGAATCTGACACGTCAGGTACTCCCTGAGGTTTAGGCAGGGAAGACCTGACTGAGGATGGGGCCTGCCAAGAGTGAAAGGCCCCCTGTATTTGGGATGGAAAAAGTTGCAATGTGGACCTAAGGTCCCTAGTCGCAGCCTTGAACTCTTGCATCCAAGTTGGCTCTAAGGCATGGCTGGAGGTCCCTGGAATGGTGTCAGGAACATCAGAACATGCTGGGCATAAAAGACCTGAATATTATCTAGGTAGCCCTGAGTGACAGGGAGACCCCAGCCTCCTTAGTCTTAGGTCTAGGCCCAAGCTCCAGCGGTATAGACATTCTCACAGTGTCAAAATAATCAACTGTACAATAAATCACCCAATTATAGTGTGTAGGATTAAAGTTTCACCCCAGAAATCGTTAAAATAAACTTATCTGGCAGGTAAAGGGTTAATCTGCAGAGGCGAGAAGGAGAGTCCAAACCCTGCGTAGGATACTCACCCAGAAACGCTCACAATATTGCTGCTGCGGCGGGAGCCAATCAGAAACAAGGGAGAGAAGCAAGTACTCATGGGAAATGTAGTTTTCCCAAAAAGTACACTAAACAGTGCCTGAAGCCCCCTGAGCCCCCCAACACACTAGAAACATGAACCGGATGATAGAGCAAGGGTAGACAAGTAAAATGAGCCATCTCTGAAATCGCTAGGTCAAACGGTTGCAGAGATACGTCCCAAACTGTATAGTTCCATAGAAGTGAATGGAGCAATGGAGTCTACGCGGTAAAGCGCGGCTTAAAGGCGCAGTACTCAATTTTCACGCATATTAAAGCAAAAACATAAAAAGGTGTAAATCATCAATAGAACATGTGAGAATACCCAGAAAACACAAATCCAGTAGTTAAAGTGCCATAAAAACCCCCAATACAGTGCCAAACCAGCAGTTAAAGGGTTAAGTTACCACATAAACCTGCTCCAAACACCCAAACAGACATACAGATATACCCAATGAGTGCAGGACTGTGCAATAAGAACTCCAGAAACACACCCCTGTCCGGAGGGGCACTGTGGGACAAGTGGACCTGCAGCACTCAAAGGGTAGCTCACCTTTCCTACAGATCTTCTGTCTTCAGATTACATGGGGCAAGAAGTACCTCAGTGGGTAACCCCTGGGGAAGCACTTGGAATCAAGATTTTCCCCCTCAGGGCTTAAGGTCCACACAAAAAGCACCTGGATACTGAGCTAGCCACATCTAAGGGCATTTGTCAGTCATGGTAATCTGCCTAATGGTGGTATTCCATATCTAACAGAAAATAAAAAAGATTCTAAAACTATAGCAGAACTGTTCTCAGCCTGGTGTTGTGTTCTCCGAGGAACAAATCTTTGTGGAGCTGATTGGCTAGCTGCAGCCAAGGAGGGAAGTGAGGTTCCACCCCCTGCATACACTTTGAGAATTGTTCCTGCCTACTAAGGGGCAGATTGCCTCCCAGAGTTACCAGTAACCTGTATTGGACAACAGAGAAAACTAGATATGTGATAAAACACACCATCTCTCGTACATTTAAATTGCTTAGAAACTAATGATACACTACAACATTTACATATAGTAGTCAACGAAGTAGGGTTTTCTTGAGTGCTCCTATATAAGCTACGTGAGATCTGATTACCCACCGTACAGCCTCGTTTTGCCACAAAATGACAACCTTGTTTCACTATAGGCTCCAAAATGGGACCATTGTATAAAATCTGCAACAAAGATTTAACTAAACTGCAAATTTTAGAATACTGTAAACTATACGTGGTAATAAACCTCACATTGCATTTATTGTTAATATGTTGTTGTTTTCTCTGTTTTTTATAAGTCTTAGATAGAAGTTGTTCTCTAGGTGTATCAAGAGTTTGCTGGAATGCCTTCTTTAGTGCAACATCCCCATATCCCTAAATCTAGAAAACAATTCTTGAGATGCCTTGCAATATATAAGCACAGAAACTGTCCTTCGGGTATGTTAACCACTTGATGTCTGGGGTGTGCGGATGTTGCATGAAGAAAGCTGTTCCCAGCAATGGGCTTCCTATATATATCAGCAGCAGCAATACCCTTGTTCCTATCTACAATAAGAGTCACATCTAAAAAAGGAATAGTATCCACCTGGAAATTAAAGGTAAATTGCAAATTATAATTGTTAGAGTTCAAAGTTGAAATAAAATTGGATGCATCTGTCTCTGAACCAAGTCACGCAAACAGCAAATCATCAATATATCTCCCATACCACAAGATCAACTCCCTCGAGGGGTTTCCACCCCCAAAGATGTGGGTCATCTCCCACCAACCCATAAACAGGTTGGCCAGGGAGGGGGCAAAACTCTCCCCCATGGTGACACCACACCTTTGGAGGTAGAACTCCCCATCGAAGGAGAAGAAATTATGGCACAGGAGATATTCAACAGCCTTAAGCAGAAACGCACATAAATCATCTGCATAGTTTGAAAACCTATACAGATGAAACCTCAAAGCCTCCAATCCCAAATGATGTGGGATGGAGGAATAAAGGGCAGTGACATCGGCCGACAACCAGCTACAACCAGAGTGCCATTGTAACGGTTTGTTTGACACACAGACACAGTAGGTTTGGATAAAACACAATTTTATTGAACAATGATAATAACAATAACCCTCACGGGTCCTGTAATATATACACAATATAGTACAAACACAAGACAGGTTATAATAAGGTAGGCCCACACAGGTCCAGTATATGCAGGTAATCCAGAGTTCAATATACTGACACAGGTCAGACAGTCCTCGTGTGATTCTCAGTTGAACAGCACTGAATGGGTTACTATTAGGCCGAGAGTACTGACAGGCCCTAATAGTGCAAGGCCCTTTAAGAAGCTCAATCAAAAGGAGAGAGCACAAAATCAAGTAACGCCCAACAGTAACGGTGACCAGAACAACTGGTGGACTGCCGTAGCAGTAACTGAGCTTAAGCAACTTGTGAACTGCCGTAGCAGTAACGGACACTGAGCAACTTGGGTACTGCAGTAGCAGTAATGGAGACTGAGCAACTTGGGCACTGCCGTAGCAGTAACGGAGATTGAGCAACTTGGGCACTGCCGTAGCAGTAACGGAACTGAGCAGCTTGTGGACTGCCGTAGCAGTAACGGAACTGAGCAGCTTGTGGACTGCTGTAGCAGTAACGGAACTGAGCAGCTTACCCTGAAAGGCACCCAACCAAGGACTGCATGGAAGTGAGGACGCACAGGAATGTCGCCTGGGCGACAGCGAGGCAGCGGAGACCAGACTGCAGCGAGCTGTCCGGAGATAGCGAGGATCCTGACACCAACCAAACCGGAGACCGGATAAGGCGTGCAGGAGGGGTACGCAACCACAGTAGCCCAAACGGGCTGGAACCACACACAGAGCGGGAACGTCAGCCAATCCGAGTCAGTACACCAAGCAGGAACGTCAGCCGGGTCGGTACACAGAGCAGGAACTACAGCCAATCCAGGTCTGTACACAGAGCAGGAACGTCAGCCAGGCCAGGTCGGTACACGGAGCAGGAACGTCAGCCAATCCGGGTTGGTACACAGGCAGGAATGAGATGCAGAATAGACAGACAGTCCGGGTTAGTACACAGGCAGGGACAAGATGCAGAGTCGTCAGGCAGGCTGGGTCGGTACACTGAGATCACACAAATAACAGGAACAAGCGCTGGTACTGAAACACCACGAAAGGGCACTGGAGATGTGCCAGAACCCAGTATTTAAGGACAAATACTGGGCGGGACAATAGCAGTGCAGCCAATAGGCGTAGGCAGGAGTGGAAACTGACAGAATGCCGCCAAATAGCACTGGCACCGTGATAGTGCCGCCCCTCTCAAAGACCCCCTCTCCTAGAAGAGGGACCTGGTTTCTGCAGATATTTGGAGTGAAAATTGAGCAGCAATCTATGAGCATGAAGATCACTCTGATCAAGCCAGGAACGCTCCTCAGGGCCATAGCCCTTCCAATGGACCAGATATTAAAATTTTCCTCTAAATCTACGTGAATCATTGATACTTTGGACTTCGTACTCCTCCTGACCCTGAAATTGCACAGGACCGGGGACCGCAGGAGTGGTAGTGTAAAGGTTGCATATCAGGGGTTTCAAAAGGGATAAGTGGAACACATTTTGAATCCGCATGGATGCTGGGAGGTCCAGAGAATACGAAACAGGGTTAATTTTGCGGACCAATAAACCAGGGAGGCAACTTATTACATGAAACTTACAAATTGAGGTTTCTGGAGCAAAGCCATACCCTGTCCCCAACCTGGAAGGAGACCACTGGCAACCATCCCCGATTAGAGTGGCGCTGATAACACTGGAACGAATTACTGAGGACCCTCTGAACCTGTGCCCAAGTGGAGCAGAGTTGCTCGATATGCTCGTACAGAGCTGGAATCTGCTGTATCTGGAATGAGTCCGGGAGCAAGCATGTCTGAAACCCGTAGTTGATGAGAAACGGGGAGCTCCCGAATGATGAATTAACTGCACAGTTCCTGGCGAACTCTGCCCATGGCAACAGGTCAGCCCAATTATCATGATGATCGGACATGAAACAGCGTAAGAATTGTTCCAACCGTTGATTGGCACGCTCAGCGGCTCCATTGGTCTGGGGATGGTAGGCAGATGAAAAGAACAGCTGTATACCCATCTGGTTACAGAATGCTCTCCAAAACCTGGACACAAATTGGCTCCCACGGTCTGACACCAGCACTCTAGGTACCCCGTACAACCGGAACACCTCTCTCGCAAAGACAACAGCCAACTCCTGGGCCAAGGGAAGACCAGGAAGGGGCACAAAGTGAGACAGAAAATATATAGACCACCATAAGGATGAAAGAGTAACCCCTAGACACTGGCAGTTCTCCCAGAAAATCAATAGAGACATGGAACCAAGGACACTCGCCATTAGGTACTGGTTGGAGTAGCCCCACTGGGAGATGTCTAGGGGATTTGGCATGAGCACAGGTGGTACAGGCTGCAGTATATGTGGTGCAATTGGCCCGTAAGGAAGGCCACCAAAATATTTGTGAAAGAGACTAAATCAATTGATCCCTCCCAATATGCCCAGCAGCCCGGGATGCATGGTAAGTCTCAAGTAAGCGGGTACGGAATGGCTCATCTACAAACCACTTTCCTACTGGGGTATCTGGGGTAGCTGCAGCCTGGGTGGCAAGAATTTCCTCCCCCAGTGGCGAAGTGATGCTAGTACGTAAGGTTGCCAAAATGCGATCAGGCTGAATGATGGGTACGGGAACCTCATCTTTATCCATCTCTGTCCCAAATTGCCTGGACAGGGCATCTGCCCTAACAGAAACAAGGCCCATCTGTCTTGTCATAAGGACAATCTCTTACTTCCGAAAGGTAAGTCAGATTTTTGTGGTCTGTCAGGATTAACACAGGAGTCCTAGTACCTTCTAGCAAGTGATGCCATTCTTTATGAGCAAGAATAATAGCCAGGAGTTCTCTGTCCCCAATCTCAGTGACTCTGGGCACTAGACAGCTTTTTAGAGAAGAACCCACATGGTCTCAGAGTACTCCCAGCGACCGGACGCTGTGGCAGTACTGCCCCTACCCCATTCTCAGAGGCATCAACCTCTAACGTAAATGGAAGGGAAGGGTTGGGGTGGGACAGTACAGGAGTGGATGCGAAAGCGGCCTTGAGTGTCTCAAAAGCTCGATCAGCTACCTCAGACCATTGGGACGGATTGGCACCTTTATGCGTGAGGTCAGACAGTGGTTTCACAATAGTGGAGAAGTTCCGAATAAATTTCCTATAATAATTAGCAAGCCCAAGAAAGCGCTGGATTGCTTTTAACCCTTTGGGTCGTGGCCATTGCAATACTGCTGCAAGCTTTTCCTGATCCATAGCAATGCCATCTTTAGAAATCACGAAGCCCAAAAAAGGCACCATGGACTTATGAAACTCACATTTTTCGATCTTACATAATAGTTTATTCTTGCGTAATCTGAGCAAAAGTTCGGACACATCCTTGATGTGTTGAGACAAACTAGACGAGTGTATGAGTATATCATCCAGATAAACTACTACGCAAGACTGTAGCATATCACCGAGGATGTCATTAATAAATTCTTGGAACACTGCAGGTGCGTTACATAGCCCAAAAGGCATTACTAGGTATTCGTAGTGTCCAGATTTGGTATCAAATGCCGTTTTCCGCTCATCTCCAGCTCTACGCGGCCCGTAGGTCCAACTTAGTGAAAATAGAGGAACGAGTGGGATGGGGTAGGCATTTTTGGACATCAGTTTATTCAATCCCCGGTAATCAATGCAGGGTCTTAACTCGCCATTCTTCTTTTTAACAAAAAAGAAACCAGCCCCCGTGGGCAAGGAAGACTTCCTAATAATACCTGTCTTGAGGGCATCATCAATATATTCCTCCACGGCCCGATTCTCCTTGCATGACAATGGGTACGTGCAACCCCTAGGAGGCACGGCGCCAGGAGGCAAATCAACAGCACAATCGTAAGCCCTATGCTGAGGCAAAGTGCTAGCCTCTCTTTTACTGAAAACGTCACTGAATTGATGATACTCAGCTGGCACAGAGGGAGAGGTACACATGATCTTAATTGGATGAGCAATGCAATGCCCCATACAATACTCAGACCAAGACATGATCGCACAAGTTTGCCAGTCAAACTGGGGATTATGCAAATGTAACCATGGGAACCCCAGAATGACTGCATGGTGGGGGGAATGGATAATCTGGAACCGTTGTTTCTCAGTGTGGAGAGCGCCAATAGTCATGGACAGCGGTACCATTTCCATAGTGATCTGAGCTGGTTCCAACGGTCTGCCATCAATGGCCTCAATAGCTAAGGGGGATTCCCTCTCGACCAACGGAATCTGGTGTAGCGCAGCAAATGAATTGTCCATAAAGTATCCGGCTGTGCCGGAATCAACCAGGGCCAGAACCTCTACCAAGTATTCTGCCCATGAAAATGCCACCTGGATTGTGGGTTTCTGCTTAATTTGGTCTAGTGACTGCTGAACACCACCTAGGGCCTGTCCCCCAAGGTAACCTAGGTGCATTCGTTTCCCGGCCAGACAGGACAGGTACGCAACAGGTGTCTGGATTTGCTACAATACAGACATAAGCCCTGTCTTTGGCGATGCGCCCTTTCCTCCTTGGACAACTTGGTGAAACCAAGCTGCATTGGTTCACAGGTGTCTTGGGTACGCTCAGGAGGCATGAGAGGCAAGGGAGGCATGGGTGGGACATTTTGAACGGCCTGTCCAAAATTTCTGGCCCGCTGTTTGCGGTCTTTGGCCATAAGTCTCTCACGAATGCAGGAATCAATTAATATAGCGAAATCAATAAACTCGGCATTAGGCACATCTCTGGCTGCTGTCTCATCCTTAATACGGTCCTTGAGCAAATGCTGCCACCAGCACCTCATTGTTCCAACCTACCTCTGCTGCCATTGTATGGAATTCGATAGCGTAATCGCCCACTGTACGAGAACCTTGTCGTATCTCCATGAGTCATTTGGCAGCAGAGGTGGCTCTACCTGGGACCTCAAATACTCTGTGAAAAGTACACACAAACTCCCTGAAGTTCCTAGTGCAGGGTTTAGCAGTCTCCCACAAGGAGTTGGCCCATGCCAGGGCTCTGCCTCTCAGCAATGATATCATGAAGCCCACCTTACTGCGGTCATTTGGAAAGGCATGGGAAGTTAGTTCCAAAAAAATCTCCAATTGATTAAAAAACCCTCTGCACAGGGTGGGTTCGCCATCGTATCTTAGCGTATCTTGCGTCATGGATTGAGCTTCTGGTGTCGAAACGGAGGGGACCACCGGTGCTTCAGCTGGTTTGTCAAGGTGAGCTTGTAACGGTTTTTTAGGACACTCAGACCCGTAAGTGAAAATAAAACACACTTTATTTTTTAAGTAAAATGATGCACAGGTTCGCCCTCTAGTGGCGGTAGGTAATACACAGATCGTGTAAACTGAGATATTACAATAGTAATAGCACAATAGAAATACATGCAAGACAATAGGCAATAGGGTGATATGAGCCCCAAGGGGTTAATAACTTGATAACAGTCCGTCTCAGATGTGGAGTTTTGGCACGCCCTGGGTGTTAAAAGGCTGTGCTGGATAGACAAAGTTCATCAAGTATTGAAGACAGAACTGCCTCGCCAAGGTGTTTGGATATTAAGCAGAATAGGAATCAACTTAGCCCCCACGGGCGTAGTTACTGGAACTGCTTTGGTTTGTGCAAGTGCAAATAGCCCCCACGGGCGTAACGGAACCGGCCGGCAATGCAAGAGCTTATCAGCCTCCTCAGACTTCGCTGAATGCTGGGATATGAATGCAAGAGCCACTAGCCCCCTCGGGCGTAGTACCGGATAAGCTAACACTGAAGCCTTAAACTGCCACCACTCTGTATAATGGATATCGCCGGTAATGGACACCGGAGAGCCTTAGGCGCCCAAACGGCCCAAACAATGTGACTACTCTGCAATGGAGGACTAGAGTTGCCGACGGTGAGCGGCCAACTCAGCAGCAGTATCACGGGTATCGAGGCTCGTACTGGAGGTAGAGAGAGTGAGATCGAGGCAGCACTGCAAGAGTTAAAAAGCACGTTTACTCGAGGCTGCAGCGCTACTGGCAGGCTCTGCAATAAGAGGAAGGCATACAGATACAGACACAGCTCTGCACGAATAGCGAGGCACAGCACTAATCGTGGGTAACACCAGGCAAGGCAGTCACACTGAAGCGGGCAACAGAGACTGATAATGTTGCGGCGGCGACAACTGGAACGCAGGTCACTGGAACAAGCTGGAAGTCGATCTTCAGAGCAGGAAGTCAGCCGGGCCGAGTCGGAGCACGTAGGAGGTAGTCATACAAGCCGGGTCATACACAAGCAGGAACGTCAGCCTAGCCGGGTCAGGATCCAAGGGTGGTACGCAGACGAGCCGGGTCATACAGAAGCAGGAACACTGGAGAATAGTCAGGACAAGCCGAATCGGTACACAGGAACTCAGAACACAGGAACACAGCAACAGCACTACTGACTCAGGAACACCACGAAAGGGCATCTGAACCGATGTGATAGGACAACTGGAGGGGAGCGCTCAAACAGATCCGCTGAAGCTGGATACCAGTTAATCATCAAAAAATGACCATTAAAATTTATATTTTTTATTGGAAATCCATAAAAAGTGGTTCAATACCACAAAGTATTAAAGAGAATAATACATAACAAGTTAAATGGCACCAATCGCCTAACGCGTTTCGTGCAAGAATACACTTAATCATAGGCTAAATATCAAACAGACAATCACATCTTAAATAGAAAATAGATACAAAGTAACCCGATGACCATTGGATAAAACTATACACCTGACCAATGAAGTGGCCATATTGGAAATAAACTACCACGAGCAAACTACGATAAAACAAGGTAGTCAAAAAGATTGTAAAAACAGATTGCGGTACTTCACCAAGGCAACCAATAAACATATGGTGAGATGAGGTCATCGGGATAATCGCTTAAGATATATATATAAAGCGTTAGAAAATAACAAAAATTAAAAATGCATAAATGAATAACAATATATATCCTATATAATAAGACCAACAATAACCATAGGGACCATACTCAGCATATAAAAATTATCACCAATCTCATAGAGAGTTCCTCATATATATAAGTACATACAAACATATAAACATATATGCCTAGAACAAAATCACTTTATTTATGAATATATAAGCTGACATCATGTTCTGAATTAAGGCCATGTGGGATTCTAGTGATCAAATATAAAATCCATTTGACCTCTGCCTTATCCAAACTTTTTAAAGGATCTCCCCCTCTCTCATGTGGGAGGATCCTTTCTATACCCTGAAATGAGAAAAAATTCATATCCCCATTTGAGCATTCCAAAAAATGTCGTCCCAAAGGTTTAGTGACGTCCTTATGTTTAATTGCCAGAACGTGCTCCCTAATTCTATCCTTCAAAGGACGCATAGTCCTGCCAATATATTGTTTGCAACATTTCAAGCAAGTAATAAGGTAGACCACAGAGCTTGTTCGGCAATTAATATATTGTCTAATTTTGTAACTCCTTCCTGTCACTGAACTAGTAAATTCCGAACTCCTATTAACAAACTTACAGACCAAATACACTCGCGCCCCACAGCCATACATCCCCACATTATTCAACCAAGTGGGTTTTGGTCTAGGTGTGTGTCTGTACAAACTCGGAGATAAAGAGTTACCGAGAGTAGGTGCTCTCCTCGGGATAAACCTACACCCTTGTTGGAGATATTTTGTCAACTGTTTATCACCCCATAAAATGGGGATATGTCTCTCAATTATTCGCCTAATCTGATTAAATTCAAGACTATAATTAGTGACAAAAATAGGTGCATCTAATGCCCGATCCTCTTTTTTATTTCTCCCTTTTAGTTGATCCTTAATTAGCATATCCCTGTCCCTTTGGGACGACATTTTTTGGAATGCTCAAATGGGGATATGAATTTTTTCTCATTTCAGGGTATAGAAAGGATCCTCCCACATGAGAGAGGGGGAGATCCTTTAAAAAGTTTGGATAAGGCAGAGGTCAAATGGATTTTATATTTGATCACTAGAATCCCACATGGCCTTAATTCAGAACATGATGTCAGCTTATATATTCATAAATAAAGTGATTTTGTTCTAGGCATATATGTTTATATGTTTGTATGTACTTATATATATGAGGAACTCTCTATGAGATTGGTGATAATTTTTATATGCTGAGTATGGTCCCTATGGTTATTGTTGGTCTTATTATATAGGATATATATTGTTATTCATTTATGCATTTTTAATTTTTGTTATTTTCTAACGCTTTATATATATATCTTAAGCGATTATCCCGATGACCTCATCTCACCATATGTTTATTGGTTGCCTTGGTGAAGTACCGCGATCTGTTTTTACAATCTTTTTGACTACCTTGTTTTATCGTAGTTTGCTCGTGGTAGTTTATTTCCAATATGGCCACTTCATTGGTCAGGTGTATAGTTTTATCCAATGGTCATCGGGTTACTTTGTATCTATTTTCTATTTAAGATGTGATTGTCTGTTTGATATTTAGCCTATGATTAAGTGTATTCTTGCACGAAACGCGTTAGGCGATTGGTGCCATTTAACTTGTTATGTATTATTCTCTTTAATACTTTGTGGTATTGAACCACTTTTTATGGATTTCCAATAAAAAATATAAATTTTAATGGTCATTTTTTGATGATTAACTGGTATCCAGCTTCAGCGGATCTGTTTGAGCGCTCCCCTCCAGTTGTCCTCTCGTTTGTGGAAACCTTTGTCGAGGTTGTTGGGAGCTGCCCCGGATCCGCACGGCCATATGGCCAGGTGAGTGAATATGATCATTGTATCAATGTCGGAGGAATTGTAGCAACCTGGGGCTATTTTTGGTTATTTTCTATGAACCGATGTGATAGACAGGTATAAAAAGGTCACCAGGAGGCGGGCCAAACCCACTCAGCAAATCAGTGTCTGCCACAAATGAGAGTTACAGGAATCACAGGCACTGTGATAGTACCCCCCTCTCAAAGGCCCCCTCTCCCTGCCTGAGGTCTGGGTTTCAAAGGATATTTAGAGTGAAAGCTGTGTACCAATCTAGGTGCATGGAGGTCCCCTTGATCAACCCAAGAACGTTCTTCAGGACCATAGCCCTTCCAATGAACCAAATATTGCAGCTTTCCTCTAAATCTCCTAGAATCAATAATACTCTGGACCTCATATTCTTCTTGGCCCTGGACGTCCACCGGCCCAGGAATCACTGGCGTAGTAGTATAACGATTGCACACCAAGGGTTTCAGGAGTGACACATGGAACACATTATGAATGTGCATTGAGGGTGGAAGTTCCAGTGCATAAGAAACCGGATTAATCTTGCGGATAATCTTAAATGGCCCAATGAACCGGGGAGCCAGTTTGTTGGACGGCACTTGTAAATTGAGGTTTCTGGATGACAGCCATACCCTGTCCCCAACTTGAAATGAGACCGCTGGAAGGCGTCTGCGATTAGCGTGCCGTTGCTGCCGCCTAAATGACTGACTAAGGGACCTCTGAACCTGTGCCGAAGTGGAACGAAGTTGTGCCAAATGCTCGTCCAAAGCAGGAATCTGCTGCGCCTGAAAGGAGTCCGGGAGCAGACAAGGCTGGAACCCATAATTAACGAGAAACGGGGAGCTCCCGGACGATGAGTTAACCGCACAGTTCCTGGCAAACTCCGCCCATGGCAACAGGTCAGCCCAATTATCATGATGATCGGTGACAAAGCAGCGCAGGAACTGCTCCAGTCCCTGATTGGCACGCTCAGCGGCCCCATTCGTCTGGGGATGGTAGGTGGAGGAAAATGACAATTGGATGCCCATCTGACCACAAAATGCCCTCCAAAACCTAGAAACGAACTGGCTCCCACGGTCGGAGACAATCACTCTGGGTACTCCATGCAGACGGAACACCTCTCTGGCAAAGACTACAGCCGATTCCTGGGCCGATGGAAGGCCAGTCAGAGGCACAAAATGTGCCATCTTAGAGAATCTATCGACCACCATAAGAATGAACGTGTAACCTCTAGAGGCAGGTAATTCTCCCAAGAAGTCAATGGATATGTGAGACCAAGGACGGTCCCGTTAGGCACCGGTTGCAATAAGCCCACAGGGAGATGCCTAGGGATTTTGGCACGGGCACAGGTGGTACAGGCTGCAGTAAAAGCGGCGCAATCGGCTCTCAAGGTAGGCCACCAAAATAGCTGCGAGAGAGACCATACTAGCTGGTCCCTACCAATATGCCCAGCAGCTTTAGAAGCGTGATAAGTTTCCAACAGACGGACACGGAATGGCTCATCTACAAAACACTTCCCCACTGGGGTTTCAGGAGGTGCCCTTGATTGTGATGCCAGTATCTCCTCCCCCAGAGGCGAGGTTATGGTGGTACGAATAGTAGCCAGGATATGATCTGGCTGAATGATGGGTACCGGGTCTTCCTCCCTCTCAGTGTCAGAAGCGAACTGACGTGACAACGCATCAGCCTTGATATTTTTTGAGCCAGGGAGATAGGACACTAGAAAATTGAATCGGGACAAAAACAGCGCCCACCTAGCTTGTCGAGAAGACAGTCTTTTGGCTTCGGAGAGATAGGTTAAATTCTTATGATCAGTAAGAATTAGTACTGGAGTCTGAGTGCCCTCCAAAAGGTGTCGCCACTCCTTCAATGCTAGGATGATGGCCAACAGTTCCCTGTCGCCAATCTCGTAATGGCTCTGAGCGCTGGACAATTTCTTAGAGAAAAAACTGCAAGGCTTTAAGGCGCCACCTCCCACAGGACGTTGGGAGAGCACTGCCCCAACCCCAACTTCCGAAGCGTCAACCTCCAATGTAAACGGCAGGGAGGGATTAGGGTGGGACAGTATAGGAGCAGATGCAAAGGCAGATTTCAGGGTAACAAATGCGTCTTCAGCTGCCTCAGACCACTGAGAGGGAGAAGCGCCCTTATGAGTCAAATCTGATAGTGGTTTTACAATCGTGGAAAAGTTCTTGATGAACCTCCTATAATAGTTCGCAAAACCTAAGGATCGCTGAATGGCCTTTAACCCCTTAGGCCGAGGCCACTGCAGAACCGCTGCCAACTTTTCCTGATCCATGGCAATGCCACTTTTGGAGATTATGAACCCCAGGAATGGTACTTGAGATGTATGGAATTCGCACTTTTCTAGTTTACAGAATAACTTGTGCTTACGAAGTCGGAGCAAGACTTCTGAGACATCCTTAATGTGTTGGGAGAGGTTAGCAGAATGAATCACTATATCATCTAGATATACTACCACACAGGACTGGAGCAGGTCACGTAAAATATCGTTAATAAATTCCTGAAACACTGCAGGTGCATTGCATAAGCCGAATGGCATCACCAGATATTCATAATGCCCTGTTCTGGTATTAAACGCCGTTTTCCACTCGTCACCCTCTTTAATTCTGACTAGATTATAGGCGGCTCGCAAGTCAAGTTTAGTAAAGATCGAAGAGCCCTTTAATCTGTCGAATAATTCTGTAATAAGTGGAATGGGATAGGCGTTCTTAGGCATCAACTTATTCAGCCCTCGGTAGTCAATACAAGGCCTGAGTTCCCCATTTTTCTTTTTAACAAAAAAAAATCCAGCACCAGCCGGAGATGTAGATTTACGAATGATTCCCCTCTCCAGGGCATCTGCAATATAATCCTCCATAGCCTTATTCTCCTCACATGACAGTGGGTAAGTGCGTCCCCTGGGGGGCACCACACCTGGAGGCAAATCAATGGCGCAATCGTATGGCCTATGGTCAGGTAATGCACTGGCCTCTCCTTTGCTAAATACGTCACTGAATTGCCCATATTCTGTTGGCACAGCTGGAGAGGTACACATAATCTTAACAGGAAAAGAGAGACAATTCTTGTTACAGTACTCAGACCAGGAGTTAACTTCACACCTTTGCCAGTCAAATTGGGGATTGTGTGCCTGTAACCATGGAAACCCCAAAATAACTGAATGGTGAGGGGAACGAATGATCTGAAATCGTATCTGCTCCCTGTTACAAGCCCCCACAGTCATTGTCACTGGGATTGTCTCGAACGTAATGAAAGCAGGATCCAGGGGTCTGCCATCAATGGCCTCTATTGCCACAGGAGAGTCCTTTTTACATAACGGAATGCCCTGCAAATCAGCAAAGGACTGATCCATGATGTAACCGGCTGCCCCGGAGTCCACCAACGCCAGGACCTCGATTACCTTGTCCGCCCAAGCAAATGCCACCTGGATGGTGGGTTTAGTGGTGCTAGTATCTAGGCACTGTTCTACACCACCTAGGGCCTGTCCCCCAAGGTACCCTAGGTGCGTTCGTTTCCCGGCCTTACTGGACAATTGCGTAATAGATGCCCCAGTTTGCCACAATATAGGCATAAGCCTTGCCTCTTACGATACAACTTCTCCTCCTTAGTGAGCCTAGTGAAACCTAATTGCATAGGTTCAATGCTGTCGGCTGGTCGTTCAGGTAGAACGGGTGGTGTGGGTGGGTTGAGGAAACTGTTCTGGCCATAGCTTTTTGCTTTAGCCCTTTTAGCCAAGCGTCTATCACGGATGCGGGAGTCTATTAACATGACATAGTCAATGTATTCATCCAGCTCGCCGGGTACATCTCGAGCGGCTATCTCGTCCTTAATCTGTTCAGAGAGACCCTGGGTAAAGGCTGCAAGTAAGGCCTCATTGTTCCAGCCCACCTCTGCTGCCAATGTCCGGAACTCGATAGCATACTCCCCCAGTGTGCGTTCGCCCTGCTGAATCTCCATCAGCCTTTTGGCAGCAGAGGCAGCCCTACCAGGAACCTCAAACACACGTCTGAACTTCATCACGAAATCTCTAAAGTTCAGTGTGCAGGGTCTGGCATTTTCCCACAACGGATTCGCCCATGCCAAAGCTTTGCCCGTCAACAGAGATATCATAAAGCCGACCTTACTACGGTCGTTAGGAAATGCCTGGGGTGCCAATTCCAAAAATATCTCCAACTGGTTAATGAAACCTCTGCATAGGGAGGGTTCGCCATCATATCTTAAGGGTAACGGCGCCGCTGCCGTTAACCCTCTTGAGTTAGCAGAGGGGATTACAGACAGATTCTCCGTGTCAAGACTGGGGGGACCACCGGATTAGGACCAGACTTGTCCAAATGTACTGTACGTTCGAGTAACGTCTGTAGAGCCAGTGCCAATTGGTCCAGGCGCTGCTCATGGACATCCATTCTCCAGTGGATGTTTTGAGTATTACTTTCGCCCTTACCGTCTGAGGTCATGGCCCTTTCGTACTGTAATGGTTTTTCAGGACACTCAGACCCGTAAGTGAAAATAAAACACACTTTATTTTTTAAGTAAAATGATGCACAGGTTCGCCCTCTAGTGGCGGTAGGTAATACAAAGATCGTGTAAACTGAGATATTACAATAGTAATAGCACAATAGAAATACATGCAAGACAATAGGCAATAGGGTGATATGAGCCCCAAGGGGTTAATAACTTGATAACAGTCCGTCTCAGATGTGGAGGTTTGGCACGCCCTGGGTGTTAAAAGGCTGTGCTGGATAGACAAAGTTCATCAAGTATTGAAGACAGAACTGCCTCGCCAAGGTGTTTGGATATTAAGCAGAATAGGAATCAACTTAGCCCCCACGGGCGTAGTTACTGGAACTGCTTTGGTTTGTGCAAGTGCAAATAGTCCCCACGGGCGTAACGGGAACCGGCCGGCAATGCAAGAGCTTATCAGCCTCCTCAGATTTTGCTGAATGCTGGGATATGAATGCAAGAGCCACTAGCCCCCTAGGGCGTAGTACCGGATAAGCTAACACTGAAGCCTTAAACTGCCACCACTCTGTATAACGGATATCGCCGGTAATCGACACCGGAGAGCCTTAGGCGCCCAAACGGCCCAAACAATGTGACTACTCTGCAATGGAGGACTAGAGTTGCCGACGGTGAGTGGCCAACTCAGCAGCAGTATCACGGGTATCGAGGCTCGTACTGGAGGTAGAGAGAGTGAGATCGAGGCAGCACTGCAAGAGTTACTGAAGCGGGCAACAGAGACTGATAATGTTGCGGCGGCGACAACTGGAACGTAGGTCACTGGAACAAGCTGGAAGTCGATTTTCAGAGCAGGAAGTCAGCCGGGCCGAGTCGGAGCACGTAGGAGGTAGTCATACAAGCCGGGTCATACACAAGCAGGAACGTCAGTCTAGCCGGGTCAGGATCCAAGGGTGGTATGCAGATGAGCCGGGTCACACACATGCAGGAACACTGGAGAATAGTCAGGACAAGCCGAATCGGTACACAGGAACTCAGAACACAGCAACAGCACTACTGGCTCAGGAACACCACGAAAGGGCATCTGACCGATGTGATAGACAGGTATAAAAAGGTCACCAGGAGGCGGGCCAAACCCACTCAGCAAATCAGTGTCTGCCACAAATGAGAGTGGCAGGAATCACAGGCACTGTGATAGAGCTGTGTGCTCTAGGCTAGTTTGTATGGCCAGTGCCAACTGGTCTAATCGCTGCTCATGTAAGTCCATCCTCCAATGGATGTTTTGTGCATTACCTTCACCTTTACTGTCTGAGGTCATGGCCCTTTCATACTGTAACGGTTTGTTTGACACACAGACATAGTAGGTTTGGAAAAAACACAATTTTATTGAACAGTGATAATAACAATAACCCTCACGGGTCCTGTAATATATACACAATATAGTACAGACACTAGACAGGTTATAATGAGGTAGGCCCACACAGGTCCAGTATATGCAGGTAATCCAGAGTTCAATATACTGACACAGGTCAGACAGTCCTCATGTGATTCTCAGTTGAACAGCACTGAATGGGTTACTATTAGGCCGAGAGTACTGACAGGCCCTAATAGTGCAAGGCCCTTTAAGAAGCTCAATCAAAAGGAGAGAGCACAAAATCGAGTAACGCCCAACAGTAATGGTGACCAGAACAACTGGTGGACTGCCGTAGCAGTAACTGGGCTTAAGCAACTTGTGAACTGCCGTAGTAGTAATGGAGACTGAGTAACTTGTGAACTGCCGTGGCAGTAACGGAGACTGAGCAACTTGGGTACTGCCGTAGCAGTAATGGAGACTGAGCAACTTGGGCACTGCCATAGCAGTAATGGAGACTGAGCAACTTGGGCACTGCCGTAGCAGTAATGGAACTGATCAGCTTGTGGACTGCAGTAGCAGTAATGGAACTGATGAGCTTGTGAACTGCCATAGCAGTAACTGAACTGAGTAGCTTGCCCTGAGAGGCACCCAAACGAGGACTGCATGGAAGTGAGGATGCACAGGAATGTCGCCTGGGCGACAGCGAGGCAACGGAGACCAGACTGCAGCGAGCTGTCCGGAGACAGAGAGGATCCTGACACCCCCCAAACCTGAGACCGGATATGGTGGGCAGGAGGGGCACGCAACCACAGTAGCCCAACCAGGCTGGAACCCCACACAGAGCTGGAACATCAGCCAATCTGAGTCAGTACACCAAGCAGGAACGTCAGCCGGGCCAGGTCGGTACACAGAGCAGGAACTACAGCCAACCGAGTCGGTACACAGAGCAGGAACGTCAGCCAATCCAGGTCGGTACACAGAGCAGGAACGCCAACCAGGCCGGGTTGTTACACGGAGCAGGAACGTCAGCCAATCCGGGTCGGTACACAGGCAGGAACGAGATGCAGAATAGACAGACAATCCAGGTCGGTACACAGGCAATGACAAGATGCAGAGTCGTCAGGCAGGCTGGGTCGGTACAGTGAGATCATACAAATAACAGGAACAAGTGCTGGTACTGAAACAGCACGAAAGGGCACTGGAGAAGTGCCAGAACCCAGTATTTAAGGACAAATACTGGGTGGGACAATAGCAGTGCAGCCAATAGGCATAGGCAGGAGTGGAAACTGACAGAATGTCGCCAAATACCACCGGCACCGTGATAGCCATAGAATTTGTTGTAATTGAAGTAAAACCTGTTTTGTTTCACAGAGAAACCCAGGAAGCCTTTCCACCAGAGGCCGAAGGTGCCGGTCAACCCAGATGGATAAAGGTTCATTCAGAAAGCCTATACCCGACACAATCGGCCTGCCGGGCGACTGACTCCTATTCTTATGCACCTTCGGCAGGTGGTGAAAAACCAGCATAATGGGGGTCTCTGGGACCAAATAATCTGGAAGATTTTGATACAGTGGATGTGAAGACTTTGTTCCATAAGTTGGAAAAAATTATGATTAAGGAATTACGTTTATGGTGGGACATAACTACCTTTGGAAAATATATTCAAGTAAAACGGATTCCACGTGTTCTATGTTTCAAAAAGTTCCCTTCTTTTGAGGTGAAAAATTCCACATTTATGGTTAAATGGAACAATGTTTTAAGTAACTGTTCTTTGAAGTTGATGATTTAATTATTGATTATAAAAAAACAAGAACTGAGTCTAGTTAAGCTAGATACAGAAAAGATCCAATCAGCATTAAAGTTACAGAGCACTGCCCCTATGTTTCATGAATTGGATGCTTCGTTGACGTGTGCTCTTGACAAATTGGACAAAGAGATCTTGCTGTTTAAACAATGGAAATATATTAGAGACAGAATGGATTATGATCAAGAACAAGTTTATAACTGAAGAAGATATAACATCAAAAAAAGAAATTTCAAACATGAAAGATCGATTTTGAAATCTACTGATCGCCGTGTTAGTTTTTCACGGTCTGAAGGTCAAACGGATGAGGATGTAGATTCAGACACGACAAGTCGAGCTGTCCCTTTAACCTCCTCTATAGTGGAGGATAGTAATAGGACTGGTATCGATCTCAGTTCTTGGGAATCGGATCATGTCTCTACCACCCCTCCAAAAAACCAACGGGGTCGCAGAAAGCAAAGGAAGAAGAGGAATGTGAACGGTCATATAAATCCATCAGAAGAGGAGGTAGGAGGGCAAGAAATCAGAAGATACACTACGAGATTAACTCAAGGGAATGTGAATCATTAACCGTCTTAAATTTGTCATCATTGTCATTTACATCAGCACAATTGTCAGTTTTGACTAAGGGCTTAAATTTTGTTCCTACTAAATCTTTTGATTTGTTTAACACTTTGTTGGATGTGAATAGTTTTGTCAGGCAATTAACTGTTAAAAAATATTTTCAGCTGGATTCAGGGGATTCAAGAGATAAATCAGTTATTCCTGAGATGAATGATGATAATTTATATCCACAATTTAGTTATTTTGCAGATAATTGTGCCCTTTTGGATTTACAGGCTTTAGAATCTGAGTCTCCTAGGAGTATGGATTTAGTGAACTCTATATATACAGGTTTATGTTCCAAGTCTAGTTTTTTTCCCTCTCCATTGTAAGGGTATGCAATTGGATATCTTTCAAAAAATGTTGGAGAGTGAAATAACTAAGTTACATAAACAAGTCTATGACAACATGTTACACAATTTGAGTGTTAGTGAGAAAAAAAGCAATAAGGATATTGTAGTAAAAATGTCTGATAAGGGAAGCTCAATAGTTATCCTTGATTCTGAATATTACAGACGGGAGGCTCTTAGACATCTTCAGGACAAGGATACATATACTATGCTGAGCACTAACCCGACTATGTCATTCAGAATAAAGTTGAACCTTTTGGTACAGGAAGGGCTGGGCAGAGGTATTTTGGATCAACAGGAAGCTTTGTATTTGGTCCCGGAGACCCCCATTATGCTGGTTTTTCAACACCTGCTGAAGATGCATAAGAATAGAAGTCAGCCACCTGGCAGGCCGATTCTGTCAGGTATAGGCTCTTTGAACGAACCTTATCCATCTGGGTCGACCTTAACCTTCGGCCTCTATGGAAAGGCTTCCTGGGTATCTCTGGGACACAAAACAGGTTTTACGTCAATTACAACAAATTTGATGGCACTCTGGTTGTATCTGGTTGTCGGCAGCTGTCACTGCCCTCTATTCCTCCATCCCACATCAATTGGGATTGGCGGCCTTGAGGTTTCATCTGTATAGGTTTTCAAACTATGTGTCACGGTTACCCAGAGAAGTTCAGGAATCAGTATGGTGTAGTTAATGCAGGTTATTAACAAATGGCATACAGCAGATATATACAATATATACAATAAGAATAAGCACAGGGTAATAGCCAGCAAGCCTGCTATCAGAAATAATAGGTTGCAATGCTAAACCACTGTGCTGAAGACTAGGCCTTAGCCACTGGAAGTCTCGGCTGGAACCAGGAACAGGAACTGGAACCCAGGATCTTGATCCGAAGATCCAGGCCCGCACTATATTGGGTGTCTGATCACCAAGGGAAAAGAGGAAAGAATAGTCAGACAGAGCCACAAGTCAGCACCAGAGGGAGTAGTCAGACAAGCCGGATCATACACAGTTCAGGTAGTCACCCAGAGCCACAAGTCTGCACCAGATTGGATGTCCACTATTAGGGGTTAGGCAAAAGAATAGTCAGACAAAGCCACAGGTCAGCACTAGAATGGATGGAAGACTAGCCAGGTCATACACGGAGCCTAATGCAACAGAACTGCTTTGAACAACAACGCAAGGGCATCTGAGTCAGGCCTCAGAATGTCCTTTAAACCCCTCCACAGGAAGTAGGAGGAGCAGCTCAAAGGGAGGAAGAAGGAAGTTGGTAGGAGGAGACTACAGTAACCAAACAGATAAAACAGAGGCCTGCAGCATTCTAGAAGCCTCGCGTCTGCAGATGATGCTGAAGTCAAGGTAAGCTGTAACACTATGCGGATGATTTATGTGCGTTTCTGCTTTAGGCCGTTGAATATCTCCTGTGCCATCATTTCTTCTCCTTTGATGGGGAGTTCTACCTCCAAAGGTGTGGTGTGGTGTCACCATGGCCAACCTGTTTATGGGTTGGTGGGAGATGACCAACATCTTTGGTGGTGGAAACCCCTTGAGGGAGTTGATCTTGTGGTACGGGAGATATATTGACGATTTGCTGTTTGTGTGGCTTGGTTCAGAAACAGATGCATCCAATTTTATTTCAACTTTGAACAATTATAATTTGCAATTTACCTTTAATTTCCAGGTGGATACTATTCCTTTTTTAGATGTTACTCTTACTGGAGATAGGAACAAGGGTATTGGAAGCCCATTGCTGGGAACAGCTTTCTCCATGCAACATCCAAACACCCCAGACATCAAGTGGTTAACATACCCGAAGGACAGTTTCTGCGCTTGCGCAGAAACTGTTCTACTGTTCAGTTATATTGCAAGTCATCTCAAGAATTGTTTTCTAGATTTAGGGCTAGGGGACATGGGGATGTTGCACTAAAGAAGGCATTCCAGCAAGCTCTAGATACACCTAGAGAACAACTTCTATCTAATACTTATAAAAAACAGAGAAAACAACAACATATTAACAATAAATGCAATGTGAGGCTTATTACCACTTATAGTTTACAATATTCTAAAATTTGCAATTTAGTAAAATCTTTGTTGCCAATTTTATACATTGATCCCATTTTTGTGCCTATAGTGAAACAAGATTGTAATTTTGTTGCAAAACGGGGCTGTATGGTGGATAATCAGATCTCACCTAGTTTATATAGGTGCACTCGAGAAAACCCTACTTGGTTGACTACTATTATTTTAAATGTGGTGCCTCTCGATGTAAATGTTGTAATGTATCATTAGTTTCTAAGCAATTTAAATGTACGAGAGATGGTGCATTATATAAATTGTAATACTGTTAATGTTGTTTATTTGTTCACATGTACTATTTGCTACATCCAATACATGGGACGTACTTTATGTCCTTTGAGACAAAGAATTAGAGAACATTTAAATCAGATTGGTAGGGAAGAGCCAACTTCAGCTGTAGCTAGACATGTTGTGCGAGTTCATGCAGGTGATGTAAGTTGCTGCTCCTTCCAGGGGATTGAAAGAGTTAATCTCTCCTGGAGAGGTGGCAACATAAACGAGTTGATTGACACGAGGGAGGGATTTTGGATTTTACAATTTCAAACTCGTAACCCGGATGGTCTCAATCACGAATGGGACATTAGTCACATTCTGTGATTGAGGACTCGTGGATTATATATACTTACTATGGTGGACTTATTATGGTAGCTTTGATTTGGATTCTTCCCTGACAGTCTTGTTTATTTGTAGTTCTCGTAAGACTGTATAGGGTTAACATTTGTTCCTTTTGAGGAGTCTCTGTCTATTGGCTGTGAATCAGATGAGGTAGAAACGTAACAGATTTCTCCAATTGCTTTTAATTTTTAACCTCTATATAAGTGGTTATGTTTAGATTTTTGTTTAGTGTCTATGACTAAGCGCTGTATGTAGCGCGAAATGCATCAGACCTTACTTTTGGGGGTCTTGTTTGTTTTGTTTTTTGTCTTCCACCTCCTCAGTAATCTGTGTTGCCAATTTTAAACGCTGGAATAAAAGTTTATAATTTTTATACTGCAACTGGATTTTGAGACGGTGATTGAATGAGTACTGTTGCAACCTTTTTTTTCTTGCAAATTTGTAAAACAGGCCGGAAAGCCTGCAGTGACAGAGCCCCAGGATTCATTGTTTGTTTCACTCCTCAATGGGGGGTAAGTCTACTTTCTATAATTTCTTGAGTGGTATATATATGCACCGTATTAGCACTATACCCCCTTGAATAAAAACCTGAACCTCTCTCTTGGTGAGGAACTGAAACAAGAACTCCCTTGTCCAAGAAAGCTTGAACCACCTCTGTGAAAAGTTGCAACTTTTCCTGGTCCAGGGGAGTCCTGGACTGGAAGAATCTGTAGGGAGGAAGGGACTTGAATGCTATCTTGTACCCTACTGAAACCACCTGCAAACCCCACTGGTCTGCAAAGGACTCTGCCCACGCATCTGAAAAATGGAGCAGATGCCCACCCACAGGAAACTGCGGACCAGGATTCTACAAATCATGCGGAGGCAGACTTGCCAGACTTGGGTTTGACAGCAGTGTGCTTTGAGTGACACTGCTGTTTGGGATTTGTGGAGGGGTGCTGGGTGCCAGCCTGAGACATGCTAGGTTTCGGCCTTTGTGACTCTGTTTGGCAGAGATGAAAAAGACGATGTTTCCTCGCATTGTCCAAGAAAGCTTGAACCGCCTCTGTGAAAAGTTGCAACTTTTCCTGGTCCAGGGGAGTCCTGGACTGGAAGAATCTGTAGGGAGGAAGGGACTTAAATGCTATCTTGTACCCTTCTGAAACTACCTGCAAACCCCACTGGTCTGCAAAGGACTCTGCCCACGCATCTAAAAAATGGAGCAGATGCCCACCCACAGGAAACTGCTGACCAGGATTCTACAAATCATGCGGAGGCAGACTTGCCAGACTTGGGTTTGACAGCAGTGTGCTTTGAGTGCCACTGCTGTCTGGGCTTGGTGGAGGGGTGGTGGGTGCCAGCCTGAGACATGATAGGTTTCGGCCTTTGTGACTCTGTTTGGCAGAGATGAAAAAGACGATGTTTCCTCGCATTGTTAGGGTGTTTGGAGACCTGAATTGAAAGGGTTAAAATTCACATTTGTTTCATATATATATTTTTGTCAGTTTCATTCCATTGAATTGTTTCTATTACTTCATAAAATAAAACATTTGTTCTAGGCAATTTCCAATCCGCATAAGCGTTAAGTGTTTAGCCTTGTGTTATGTTTGTGCTATCTCAGGTTATGCTGACAATATCTTAAGTTTCTGTATATAAGTAGCTGTGCTACCATAATAAAGTTGAAGATTTGTTGATTCACATACTTTGTGTGTTTGAGTCAATTTCTTCCCGAATGCTTGTACCTCCAGTGAACAGGAACCAGGGTGTGGTCGGTCAGTCTCCCGAGGTTTGAGTACCAGACCTGAGAGCCTTAAAGAAACAGGACCCTTCAACGTGGTGGCAGCGGTGAGATCTCTACAGGGGTGAGTAAGTAGATTATTTTATTATCACTTGCTCTCCCTCTGGGGATTCTAAATTGTGGTTTGGTTCTAGGTTACATAAAATCTGCCAATGGGTTACAGTCCCGCTATAGTGAGGCAGTCAGTGGGGTTAGAGTCCTCATTGTTTCTGTGGGTTAGAGTCCCATAGAAGGGACAGAAGGGTTGGCGTCCCCCCATATAAGTAATTTTCAGATATATGGCACATTTGTCTTCCTCTTCACAGAGGTAATTTTATGGTGTTGGGCTTGCATATTGCTGGGATTGTATTGCTTGCTTTCATTGACATAGCTTACAGGTTCCATGGGGATGTACCAACATTGAGTTCCCAGAGTGGGAAAATGAAGGAAAGGACCAAGCACCGGTCCCCATGATACCAGAGCTTCCATGGACTATCCAAACATGGAACACCCCTACCTGACAAAGTGTCAATGGGCACTGAATAAAAGTAGCACAGCTCACTGAACAAGAGCAAACAGGGCTCAAAAAGATAAAGAACTATAAAGCACAGGAAAGTAAAGTCCTAGACAGACAAAGCTGCCTCCAGGACTTTCCTGCCAAAGCTGGCTTCAGCCGAAGCCAGGACATCAACAAGGTTGTGTTTGGCAAAAGTGTGCACAGAGGACCAAGTGGCCTCTTTGCACAGCTGATGGGCAGAGGCCTGATTCTTGTAGGCCCAGGAGGCCCCAATAGACCTAGTGGAATGTGCTGTGATGTGAAAGGAAACAGGTTTCTTCCTGAGTTCATGCACCTTGAGAATGGTAGACTTGATCCAAGTTGCAATAGTCATCTTTGAAGCTGTCGTACCAGCCCTGGGACCCTCAGGGATGAAAGAAAGTGTGTCAGTCTGATGGACAGACTCAGTGCAGTGCACATAAAACTTGAGGCAGCGCACCACATCGAACAAGTGGAGATCCCTCTCCTTGTCAGATTTAGGACCAGGATAAAAGGAAGGCACAACAATCTCGTGATTGATGTGGAACTCGGAGACCACCTTAGGAAGAAATTCCTGGGAGGTACAGAGAACAACCTTATCCTTGTGAAACACCAGGAAAGGCAGTTTACAGCTAAAAGAAAAACCATCTTTCACGTCAAAAGACGCAAGGGAATGGTAGACAAGGACTCAAAAGAAGGCAGCTGAAAGACACCCAAAACAAGGTTAAGGTCCCACTGAGAAGTAGGAGCCTTAAAAGCAGGGTAAGTATGAGCAACACCTTGAAAGAAGACCATGACATCCGGTAAGGTGGCAATGGGTCTCTGAAAAAAGACAGAGAGGGCTTAGGTCTGAACCTTCAATGAAATAAGGCTAAGGCCCCTGTTCACACCATCATGCAAAAAATACAGGACAGTTGGAAGATCAAAGTCCTGTGAGTATGGAAGATAGACTAAACCCTATGATAGGCTTTCAAGGAAACAGGTTTCCTAGCTGTAATCATAGTGGATACCACCTCTGGAGAGTAGCCTTTCTTCATCAAGATGGAGGCCTCAACAGACATGCCGTCAAAGCCAAATGGTCCACATCCTCCTTCCACAGGTACCCCTGATGAAGGAGATCCAGTCTGCATGACAGTGGAAATGGTGCCTGGACAGAAAGAGCTAGTACTTCCTGAAACCAAGGCTGTCTGGAACAATACGGAGCAATCAGGACAGAAGTCTATCCGAATCTTCCGCAGTACCCTGGGAAAGAGAGGAAGAGGAGGAAAGATGTATGCCAGATGAAATGCCCATGGAATCGACAGAGCATCCACCGAAAACACTAGAGGATACCTCCAGCATTAGCAAAACATCTGTACCTTACGGTTGTCCGTGGAAGCCATCAGGTCTATCATGGGAAGACCCCATATATGCACCAGGAGATCGAACACAGCACACACATTAAGTGTGCTGTTACTCCATTGTTGTCTGTGAGACTGGATGGGGATTCAGAGTTGACAACAGCTACACTGCTTCAGCATGCTTTTTTTAGTTATTCCAAACTGCCCCGTTAATTTAATGGGATGTGATTTTAATGACTAAACTCAAAATTTCATTACAAGTGGCAGAAAAGGGAGGAATTGTGTGCTCTTCACTTTACTACTTGTTAGCCACCTATTAACACGCTTCCACCCTGGGAACCCCATTGGTATCCACTTGCTCCCTGAAATTAACTTCAGAAGTTGGCACTCTACTAGAAAATGTGTTTTCCTGTGTATGTGCTCCCACTGCTAGGGTCAATGCTTGTTTTCAGACCCCAGTTTGCATGTATGTTGTAAATGATGTATGGAATAATGTTCTAATTCAAGGAATATGGGGGACCCCTGCTACGGGTTTCATTGATACAAATGGTGGAGCGGATCTATGGGTGCGTGGGGAAAATCTGATTCAGGCACCAGTGTTCATACCATTAGACCCAATTTACACTATGGTATCCATAACATACTCTGGTCCCACGTATAATCTACCCGACACACTGCACACACTTCCCAGTTCCTTGTGTGCAAAAAGTTCCACAGACCCAGGTTTCATTAACTGTTTACCATATCAAGCTACACTGAAACCGGTTGCATCCCCTATGTCTATTAAACAATATCCATTTTCACAAGAAAAGGAAAAGGGCATAAAACCCATTATATATGAGTTAATGCATAAGAATAATATAGAGCCAACCATATCACCTTGTTACACACCTATCAATCCAGTACCAAAACCACAGTCTTCTCAGTGGAAGCTGATGCAGGATTTCAGGGCAGAGAATTAGTTAATTCAGCCACTGGCACCCACAGTACCTGATGTAAGCTCTATTTTGTATGCAATACCATCATCCGCCACTTGCTTTACAGCTTTAGCATTCTGGTACACCCTGACACAAAACCACTGTTTGCTTTCACGTGAAGAGGGAATCAGTATACTTTTAATAGATTGTCCCAGAGTATGTCAATTCCCCCACTATCTATTCTGCTGTATTCAGGAAAACCCTGGAGTCTAGGTCACCTGATTGTGGCTCCACACTGCTTCAGTATGTGGATGATTTGTTGTTGTGTAGCCCAGATGAAGAATTCTGTATGAAAGATACATATTAATTGTTGCAGCATTTAGAAAAGACTGGGTATAAGGTATCGCCTGCTAAGCTACAGTATTGTCAGGAGACTGTGAAATACCTATGATTTGTGTTATCACATGGACAGAGACTGCTGGCTCCTGATCAAGTAAAAGCCATTATCTCGCTCCCAAAGACAAAAAACTAAAACTGCATTGTTATCTTTCCTAGGAATGGTGACTTACTGTAGGCAATGGACCTCAGACTGCTCTTACTATGATCACATTGAGACAGGGTACTTTGAGAGATGCTCCTGATAAAATACAATGGACTATAGACATGAACATGACATATAATGCACTAAAGACAGCCTTGTACTCTGATCCTGCTCTGGGACTGCCTAACTATTCTCTCCTGTTTAATTTGTATTGTAGAGAGGGAGGTTCCACTGTTTCAGGTGTCCTTGCACAGGAGCATGGCTGTGGCTTATTATTCCAAAGTACTACCAGCAGTGTTAGCCCGTGCTATGATGGTAGAGACAGCTCAGACTATCATTTTATCACATCACATGAGCCTACATACTACACACCAAGTGCTGCATATATTGAACAATATCACTACCCAACACATGACTGCACAGAGAAGATCTGGTTATGAGACAATCCTTACAGCAACCCAAAATTTACACATTCAGTATTACCTTTCACATTCTGGACCCTCTGTAACCTTAGACAAATTACTTCTACATTCTCCCTCTGACATATCAGAGGCTGAGGCACATGACTGCATACAGACCATTCACCTCACCAAGACCGGACCTGTAGTCTGTTCCCCTTGAATGTGATGAGACAGTATATGTCGACGGGTCATGCTGAAAACCAGCTGACAGGATTTTCTGAAGCCCAATTACCAGATAAGGTATTATGGCTAACTCTCTACCTTTTGTATCTGCCCAAGCTGCTGAACTAATAGCTCTAAAGCAATCATGTAAGCTATTTGAAAATAGAGACATGACTGTAGTAACAGATTCCAGATATGCTTTTGGAGTAGTACATGATTTTGGGGTTATATGGAGAAACAGAGGATTTGTGACAGCTGACAGAAAAGAAATTTCACATGCTTAATTGGTTAATGATTTATTGAACTCCATACTATTACGAAGATCCTGTAGTAAAATGCAAAGACAATAGTACAGCAGACAATGATGATGCCAGAGGGAATGAGTTTGCAGATAAAACTGCTAAAGAAGCAGCCTACATGGTCCACCCCATCCAGATTACAATACTACTACAGTCAGTCAGCTTCACATGGTAATGATACCTCCATTTCCATCTCCAGATATATACTAATTGCAAGATTTAGCTTCAAAAGATGATCTACAGTTTTGGCAAAAGGAGGGTCTGACACTAGACCAGTGTTTCTCAGTGACCTTTTGTGTGCCACGGACATCCACTTAGGGTGCCCCATTTTATCTATAAAGCTTTGACAAAAATGTGAATGTAGACTTACCACTATATATTTAAGGATATTATTATGCACAATATGTTTATTCTAGTTGTGAGGTCTAACAACAACTCTATATTTATGTATTTGTTACCATCATTACACCTTTGACAAATGGCATAAAATGAAAGGGGTGCCCCAAAAATGCCAGACTGTGTGTTAGGGGGTGCCTTGAGCAAAAAAAGCTTGAGAACCACTGCACTAGACCATAATGGTCTATGGTCAGACAAGGAGGGTAGACTAGGGGTACCAAAAACAGCTACCCCAATTCTCATCAGTCATTTTTATGGATTTGGTCACATTGGTAAGAAACAGATGCATAACGCCATATAGACTGGGTTTGTCATTTTGGATTTGGAGAACTAGTGGAGAATCAAATATTTAGATGTCTCACATGCTCAAGAAATAATGTACAGAAAATAAAGCATGGTGCTCATGACCATTTGCCACCCCCTGAGGGACCAATGCATTAGTTACAAATAGATTTTACACATATGCATCAATCAGGAAGCATCCAATACATGTTGGTTATATGTGATCAGTTTTCCAAATGGGTTGAAGCTTTTCCTGTGGCCAAGGAAAATGCCATAACTGTTGCAAAAATACTATGTACAGAAATAATTCCCAGATTTGGATGCCCTCTGATGATCAATAGTGATATGGGTACACCATTCACAGCAAAAATTACACAACACATTTGAGGGGCATCAGGACCCCCCCGATCCCCCCAATGAGGTCTTGCTAAAAAAAAAAAATCCCCCCAAAAGAAGTGACCCTGTGAGTGCCACAGGGGTTTCCAGCACATTGCAAAGCAAATGTGCTGGGGACCCCTGCGGCACTCACAGGGTTACTTTGCCCTTTTATTTTTTTTTTATTTTTTTTTTTTTTATGTTTTCAGACCTCATGGGGGACATCAGGACCCCTCCTGGTATCCCCTCATTTATTGATCTCCCAGCCGATCGGCTGGGAGATCAATAAGGCGACCACAGGAGTGCAAAAGCTCTCCTGTCCTTCTCTCCTACCAACGGTAGGAGTGAACGGGACCGGGGTAACTTCCCTAACGTCATCGGTGACCATGTCACCGATGATGCTGGGAGGCTTCCCCCGGTCCCGCCCACTCCTACCCAGAAGTTCGGGTAGGAGAGAAGGGAAAGGAGAAACTTTGTTTCTCTTTGTGTTTATTGATCTTCCAGCACAATCGGCTGGGAGATCAATAACTGGGGAGGCATGAGTAGTGATCTTCATGCCTCCCCAAGAGCGCCAGGCAATTTTTTTTTTAAATACGGCCACAGCATGCCGGTTATACCAGCTTATGCAGTGACCGCATTTAACACAGTGTATGAGCTTGGCACAGCAGGTACAGCTGCGCCATCTCGTACGCTGTAAGTGCTTGGCACTCTTAAATAAAATCATATATATATATATATATATATATATATATATATATATATATATATATTTGCATGAATATGTGTAATTGATTCTTTTAATCAATTCTGTTAACTGTGGAATAGCGTGTCATACCTATATTGTGTAAAGATCTCAAGCTAGTTTAACTACATATTTTTGTTTATTTTATGCGCAATATACAGTGTATGTTGGTCTCCTGTTCCCATGTGTATATCCTCAACAAGCTATGGTCTGCAGCTATAAGTTGTTGGAAGATTGTTAAGAATCTGTTCTATATTCTGAACTCTTAGGGAAAGAATGAAAAGAAGAAACTCAAGATTTTTAATTCAGATATATTTACACAAAGGTTTAATATATTCTCTACATGGTTTTATTATTTTCAGGAACTCTGTATTGATTAACGTAGGTTTGATTTCTTATTTGGTTTCTGTTCTAGGTTTACTTAATTTGGGGATTTGAAGGGTCCCCTCTATCCTTGCTGCTTTTCATATATCATTTGCTCTACTTTCATTTAAATGATAAATGTACATCTATGGTGCATTTAGTGCTGCGAGTTTTCTTTTCTTTTGTTTTCCACACCAGTTCTCCTTTCACACATTCTAGCTGCTTCTCTGCACCACATCTCATTTCAAATGCAATATTCACTTTATTTTACTTAAAATACTTGATACATAACTTTAATGCACTAAAACACAAATTCACAGTCTCTTAAAGGGATAGTAATGTTTCACAAAAACTGAAGCTCCAATTAATCTCATAGTATTTAAGCCATAGAGAGTGTTATTTCAATACTGTCACAGCTGTAGTACAAGCGACCTCCCCTCAGATGTGGAATCTGGTCCACAGACCAGACAGCTCAAAGCAAGGGAAAGTCTTCTTACTGAGAGAACAATAAAAGCCCTGCCCCCATTGACAGGTTTTATCAGGTTTTTCCCATATGTTAATTGAAGACTGTCCCTCTCTGCAATCCACTTGGACACCAACCTGCTGCACTGAGCTGAGCAGTATCACATCAGTAAAAGGGTCGGGAGGGGGATACTTTATCATTCAATTACTCTTGAACTACAACTCTGACAGTACTGAAATAACACTCTCCATGGCCCAAATACCATGAAGATTAATTGGAGCTGCTTTTATTATGAAACAATACTATCCCTTTAAATCCTTAAGGTCCAGTGACGTCACTGCTGTTCTTGCCTAAAGGATGGTCCTGACACGTCATGTATTTTTTACTCACAGCACTCCTGTGGGAGCACTGTGAGCAGTAGAGGGGACTGAAATTGACAGAATCAGGGCCGGAGGGGTCACTATCAGTCCCCGTTCATCGTGCCGGCACATGTGATCAGTCACATGTGCCGGCACATCAAACTTCCCTATGTGGTCCTTAAAGGATAACACACTCCGGAACCGCTGGGGTTAAAGGGTTATTTTTAAAGGCATAGTGTTTGGACATGCTCTTATTACCATGCCTGCTGGGGTGTACCTTTAATGATTTATATAGGTCTCATGTGGTTTGCAGTGGTAGGTGATACAGACTTATAAAGGGGCTGGTATCAATTGTTCAGTCCTCTTGGGTCTCCACCTACCTACTGCTAACCTTTCCTGTTTGAAAGTTAGCTTGTCTCTTCCAGATAATAGGACTATAGAGGGGGTGATTTTAAGTAGGTTTTAATATCAGGTTTTAACTAGCCATACAGACTTTCCGCAAAAGACTGCTTTTGCAAGATTTTTTTATCTTTTTTTTTTTTTATTATTATTTTTGCTACTAGATTAGTGTTTCTCATAAGACTGCTTTCTCAAGATTTATTATAATTTTTAATTTCAGTTCTATAGTCATATTTAGTTGGTAGGACTCTCTTCAAATGAGGTACCTTTGCGTGGTAAGCGAGCTTATACATTCATTGGCCAAGCTATGCGAATAAAACCTCATTGTTTTCATCTTTATTTACACAAAGGTTTAAAATATACTCTACACAGGGTTTCACTATTTTCAGGCAACCTGTAGTGATTAGCACAGGATTGTTTGCTTCTTGGATATAAGAAACTATGTAAGTTTAAAATTAAAGTAAGATATTGGTGAATGGTAGAAAGAAGGTGTGTGAGAGAGAGATTTAAGAGATATTCTATGACAGATTCTAAGAAATAAACAACCACTCAACATAAGTAGACAATTAATAACAATATAAAGAGATACCTTCAGAAGAACTGTGACCAGGCCCCAGTGGTATAGTGAGAGCTGACTGGCTGATTTTTGTTCCTCTGCCATCTGCCTCTTCTTCTCCTGCAATCACTTGCACAGCATAGACTGCATGTTTCCCTGAAGATGGGTCCATCCCCTCCCCATCGATCACATCACCAGCATTCCGCATTGTGCCCTCTCCACCTGCTGTAGATAGCTGACAAAATCTCCCAGTAAAGTTTGGGGGGCAGAGGCAATGATTTTGTGAGGAGCACTGACCACCATTCATGCAAGGCAGGGGGCAAACAACTGTTGGGAGAGAGAGGGTGGGAATTATATGTTTGTATTTCTTTTTAAGGGAATTGACACACTGGCAATTTCTATCTCTCTGTGTCATACTGTTACTCTCTTAAAAGATAATGCTTATGAAAAATTAGTCAGGCAAGAGGGGTGTTTTTAATTATCATGACTCAGCTTCATGCATGCAATGGATCATCTACAACAGATCTCTCCCTATGATTTATGTGACAGTTATTGATCACAGTACACAACAGAAGATATGCAACAGTGAACTGCAATGTAAAATATTATAATGGCATGCACCATTTTTATGGCCATTACCATTTTTTAACTGTCTCATGCAGGCAGTGCTTTCAGTGCAGCATCTAATTTTCTTTAACCAACTCAAAAGTTCCGGGTGAATTGTCAGACTCATAAAGCATACTGAAAATCCATGCTTGAAATAGATGACATAGTCATAACAAATTAGCCAATGATTTAGATATGAATCAAACACCTGGCCTGAGAAACACTCACTTAGAACAGAAGAATCTAAATGATATGCACTCTAAAGGTAAGCAGTTTCAAGTGTCTTGGGGTAACTTAATTTTAACCTCCTGTGGCACAGAGTCACTTGGTGAGATAAGGAATATAAAGAATACTAGCATTCTCCAGAAAACCAAAGTATTCATTGATTGTTGCATTGTTCTTCCTATCTGTGATATAATCTTACATTCTTCAGCAAGGGAGTTGTTAGACTTATAAAATACTGGGTCTTACACCAACCCGGTGCAGTATTACTGTACCATGCAATCTACTAGTAGGAGGACTAATACCATTACACGGCCGAAGTTGGTGTTTTAAGCATTAGAGTACCCAGTACCTAGCAATGCCTCTGCTGTGCAGTAAGTGGCACCCTCAGATAAGTGAAAAGAGCAGACTTGAATGCTCTCTGTCATTATGTTACTACATGCATACCTCCCAACATTTCAAATTGCCAAAGAGGGACACTTGTGTTTTGGGGGTGTTACTGGGGTCGTGGCTGGTGGGCTGGGCATTACCGAGAATTTTTAGCCTATTTCATGACACCTCCTTGTGTAACCTAATAAATGACTTATAACCAGACCAAAGTATTTTATTTACACAGAATAATTTATAAACACATATACCGATGTTTACCCCTTAAGGACTACGTGACGTGGTATGACCGTCACGGTCCTTATACCCTTAAGGACCAGTGACGGTCATAGCACATCACGTACTTTTTACTTACAGCGCTCTACCGGGAGCGCTGTAAGTAAAAACGGTGCCTAAAATTGATCGCTCCAAGACCGGAGCGATCTCTCTTAGGCCTCCAAGCGGCGCGCCGGTACGCGTAACAGGTCACGTGTACCGGCGCGTCGGCAAAGATCAAAGCGGTCCTTAAGGGAAGGTAACTTCCCTGGACCGCTGGTACTTAAGGGGTTAAACAAACAATAATGTGAGTTTTACTGCTGTAGAGAAATATGAAACACTTATATATACACCTCACCAGTCTGATCTCCTAAAAAGACGGACATCATGGTGGGAAGGAGGGACAGGGGGATTTGGGTCTAAAAGAGGGACTGTCCCTCCTAAAGAGGGACACTTGAGAAGTATGCTACATGTACTAGAAACAAACACTTTTGGTTTGTCACTGAAAAACTAATCTGCTATTACTGTCAAGTCACAAAAGGAAATATAAACACTACAAAAGAGTTTTATACATACATTTGACACATTAAAAAAATCAAAAATCGAATTGTTTTTTGCTTGTAATACTTAGATATGTATGGATACATATTTCAAAACCAGCACTACATATTTTTACATTTCTAGTATTCAATGCTTTGGATACACTACATACCTTACTATAGTTCTTTATTTGCATATATCCCTCTCCCACCCTGGGTAAAGAAGGGCAGGGCCAAAGCCATTCTACATATGCCACTTTGTAACCCTGTAGGAAAAGAGACACTTAAGGTTCCTTTTTGTCTGTAAGAAACAATCGCCTTTGAGAGGAAGGACAGTCATAGTCCTTCAGACCATGTCACTACAGCAATACGGCATGACGCTGTGGCATCCTACTAAAAGAGGCATTATGTAACATTTTGGAGGTGGATTGGCAGTCTCAGTGCATCTGTCTTTTGGTGTATTGTTTATCTGAGTCTTAGCATAGTCTTATAGCTCTCTTCAGTTTCATACGAATAGCAAGGGTAGAGCAAGGCCGACTTTACACCTCTTTTAGTGATGTTGTGACACTTTGCAAGAGAACGGACAGATGAATCAATTCCTGTTGCTGGCACCATCGTGTCCCTTTGTGATAGGGCAAATATATAACTGCTATATTTCTATGCCAATGTTGTCACCTACTCACCCACTCTGAATCCAGAACCTGTTAGTGTGTCAGCCGATCCACCGTTCTCAGCTATCAGCGTCATGTTGCTTCCTGGTTTGCACACATCATGACAATAGCCCTTTAGACAGGTCCTTTTACATACCAAAGGGGCAAATACGACCTTAAAACGTTCGCGTGTACCAGAAATTGTGATATGACTGGGGAAAATTCCCAGCAAGAGAAACAATAGAGACAGAGGAGAGATGATGCATGCAGATGACATGACCCTAGTGCAAACTGTCTTCAGAGTATGTCAGTGTCAGTGTTCCTTTGCAAATAACTTTTTGTCACTGTGTGTGTCACTCACATATTCATGTATTGCAGCTTGTTTGAATTATAATTTCTTATTACTTTAAATATGTGTGTGTGTGTTTATCAAATTTGTTGCTGTATATGTCCAGTTTCATAACGGCTGACCCACTATATTGCTGTGTGTGTACGTCTGTATGAGTTCTTTCGATTGCACTTTGTTTTAGAATTCTTTTGTTTCAAAGTTTAGCATGTGTTTGTGAGACACTTTTGTGTGTTTGTAAATATGTATTGTGTACTCATATATTAAAATAAATATAGTTCTGGCAGTGTGTGCTGCGTGTGCATGATTGTGTTAGTACATGTATGTGTTTGTCTATGTCGGCATTGCTGTATAATTGTTACCTTGTGAATTAGTGTGTTTCTCTGTGTCTATGTGCTTTTGAGCCAGGAATAGGCAAAGCTGTAAAGAAGAGAGAAAAGAATGTGAAAAAATGTCAGCATGAACAGATTTAAGAGAGGGCCAGCTAAGCGAACAAGGCTTGTTGCAAGACACAGAAAGAGAATGATCGTAACTAAAGCTTGGGGCTTTAGGAAGAAAGTTTTCCAGATGAGAGTAATGTCCCGAGAGCAGCCAGAGAAACGGAATGAGAAAACAGGAAGACGGAGGAGGGGTACTGAGGGTAAGATTGAGACAGGCAAGGGAGGAGAGCCAAGTAGAGAGAGGGGATGGGAGGGACTGGCAGACAGAAAACAAAAAAAAAAGATACATGGGATGGAACAGGAATGCAAGTAAAATGCAGACAGAGGAACAAAAGGACAGAAAAGATTAAATTAGTGGTGAGAGGAAATATTCTTAAAAAATAGAAAAAAGAAAAGTGTGGAATACATTAATATAAATTACATACTTTTCATTTCTAAATTATTTCCAGAGATTGTAAATGATTGTGAACATGGTCCTACCCACCCTTTGTATCCATTTGTTGAAATGAGTTTGTAATGAGTTTCCAAATTGTACAGTAATGTAGAATATGCTGGGATTTTGTAGCTTTGTATATCAATGTATAATAATGTAATAGGGAAACTGTTCTTCTAGAAAGTCAAATGTATTAGGTTTACTAGTGGTCCATGCCAGAGGCTGGTAGAATAAAAGTGATGTTTTTATTAGCTAACTGAGTAACATTAGAGTGAATGTGGACATTTAACCTTGATTCAAGTTTGTGTATTTGAAAACTGCCTATGTGTCACGTTAGTCAAAAGACCAGCAAATGTACAGTTAAAAGTATAGTAAAGTTTCAAAATAAATGCAGCTACAATTATTCTTTATAGTTTCTGGGCCATGTAGAGAGGTATTATCATTCTCTACGATGTGTCGTTCCAGAGTAATTGAATTATAAAGTGTCCCCCTGCTATGGAATCTGGTTGGTTGACAGTTCACAGAGAGGGATAATCTTCTGGCTGTGAGCATAAGGAAAACCATGCCCCCCTTGAAGGAGGAGAGCAGTTTTTTTCTTATACTCAAAGAAGATTGTCCCTTGCTGCAATCCATATGGATGGTCTTGCTGTGCAGCTTTATATAGGTAAAAGGGGAAGGTGAGACTTTACGATTCAGTTACTCTGGAACTACACATGGTAGAGAATGGAAACAAAGCTCTACATGGCCTACAAACTAAAAAGAATAATCTGAGCTGCGTTTATGTTGAAACATTACTATCCCTTTAAGTTGATATTAATTCTTGGTGGAGAGTTATTCCTATGTGTTGGTGGAGAGTTATTCCTATATTTTGCCTTTTACTTCTATTTATGTAATGTGGATCGATGTCAGCACATTTAAGCGGATCAACTTGTGCAACTGTTACAATTACAGCGGCTTGAGTGTATGAGCTGATACATTGTTATGATTGAAGCAAGTTGAACATTGTTGCATTTCTACCTTAACCCCTTAGCGACCCTTGACGTACCAGGACCGTCAAGGGTAAATTTGCTTCAAGGACCCTTGACGGTCCCGGTACGTCAAGGGTTAAACTCTCCCATCGCGGCCGCACAGAGTGATGGGAGAGCGCGGGCTGCTTGTTACTAAGTGTCCCGATACCGGGACACTTAGTAACAACCAGTAGAAAGTTTGTTGCAACATGCGATTCGCTTGATGAGCGAATCACATGTTGCAAATGCTGATTGACAGAGACAGTATTTGTAAATACTGTCCCTGTCATATATCTCTGCCTCCCTCCATCTTGCACACTGCTGAGGTGGAGAGAGACAGAGAGACTTCGTGTCAGATTGTGTTCCAGTGTTCCTGCAAAAAAAACCTGTGAATAAAACAGAAAATTAACCCTTTGATCACTGTTTTACAGTGATCACCAAGTTCCCCCCCATCTGATCACTTTTAGAGTGATCAATAAACTACAGATCAGCGTCTGCTGATCTGTGGGATACCCCCCATCCCCCTTGTATTCTCTGAATTTTTTTTTTTATTTAAAAAAAATATATATATTTTTTTTTTTAATTAAAAATTGATTTAAAATATAATTTAGGTAGTTTAGGTAGGTAGGTCGGTAGGTTTAGTGTAGACTTGTGTTAGGGAAAGGTTTAGGGACAGATCTAGGTTTAGGGAAAAAAAAAACCAAAAAAAAACCCCAAAAAAATAAAAAAATAAAAAAAATAATAACAAAAAAAAAAAATATATATATAATAAGTATAGTTTAGAGGTAGTTTACTTAGGTTAGGTAGGTTCTAGATATACGTAGGTTAGGGTAAGTTTTAGGGTTAGAGTTAGGTTTAGGGATAGCGTTAGAGTAATAAAAAAAAATTTTAGTGGGCAAAATGCAGCGCAGTTATAGCGTTGAAGAGGCATATGCCCACAAATACCAGAATTTACAGGCACCCCAGGGATTCAAATTAATGTTGAGGGATTTAACTATGATAATTTTTTTGATTTATTTTTGGGGTAACATTTTAGGTGAAATTGTGTCCCAAACCAACTTGTATGCAGCCCAGTATACTGCCGCCAACCCTACAGCTTTTGTAGTTAAGGAAGAAATATGGAAACCCATAGACCTCAAAGAATTTAAACAATTCTGGCCCTTAATAATGGCAATGGGTATAATAAAAAAGCCAAGTATCCGATCCTACTGGAGCAAAAACCCCGTATGTGATACCCCTATATTCCCCAAGACTATGAACAGGTCCAGATTTGAAATCATTTTGCACTTTATGCATTTTAACGATAATACCCTGTGCCCCCCAAAACACCCCCAGTATGATAGACTGTACAAAATTCGTCCCCTAATAAGCCATTTACAGAAAAAGTTTGCCCAAGTGTATATGCCCCAAAAAGAAATTAGTGTAGATGAATCCCTAATGAAATACAAAGGCAGGTTAGGGTTCAAGCAGTACATCCCCTCAAAGCATTCCAAATTTGGTGTAAAATTTTATAAATTGTGCGAAAGTGCCACAGGCTACACCCAGGCTTTTAGAATTTATGAGGGCAAGGACAGCAAACTTGATCCTCCTGGGTGCCCTGAATTTATGGGAACAAGTGGGAAAATAGTTTGGGATTTAATTTACCCCTTATTAAATAAAGGCTATCAATTATTTGTTGATAATTATTACACCAGCCCCCTTTTATTTAAGTCTCTGTTTTATTTTGACACCGTGGCCTGTGGCACTGTCAGACGCAATTGCAGGGAGTTGCCCAAAATACTCATAGATACCAAATTAAAAACTGGGACGTCCTCATCTTTGTGCCAACAGGAGCTGATGGCAGTGAAGTTTAGGGACAAAAAAGAGGTCTACATGCTGACCACAATGCAGTCACTGTTCGTGGCAGGACAGTGGTAATGAGAAAGCCAGTCTGCATCAGGGACTATAATAAAAACATGGGGGAGTTGATCTGAGTGATCAACTAATGCAGTCATACCTCGCAATGAGGAAGTGTAGGGCATGGTGTAAAAAAGTTGCCATCTATATGATGCAGACTGCTGTACATAATTCCTTTTTACTTTTCAAGCTGGCAAACCCCAATCAAAGATGTAGCTTTTTACAGTACCAGCTACAACTTATTTCCATATTTTTATTTCAAGGTGCGTCTGAAATAATTACCACAAGACCCGGGTTAGTACATTTTATTTATAAAATTCCCCCAACTCCCCAAAAGAACAAACCACAGAAGCGCTGCAGGGTTTGCTACAGAAAGGGAATACGGACAGACACCACCACTTACTGTCCTGATTGCCCTTCCAAACCTGGCCTCTGCATTGGTGACTGTTTCAAGGAATACCATTCAGGCACAATGCAGTAGTGCTGTAAAGGTTCTTTTATTATTTGGCCACTTTTTCCCCCTGAAATATCCTGTTTTTTATTTTTCAAAACACATCCCTCCTTAGATCTAACACTATCAAAATTTATCTCTGATAATGGAAACACACATGTTCCCTACTGGGCCTAGTAGCTCCCCCAAACCCTGACAAACCTATGCATATGGGGCATTGCCGTACTCAGACAATGTAACTCAACACTAATGTAAAGCATTTAAAAAATCTGCAAATATCATCTGATTGAAATCCAGAGCAACACTAAAATAGAAATGTGAAAAATGGTGTTTCTCTGCCTTACTGCAGATTTTGGGAGGGATTGGTGATACAGTGGCAGCGAAAAAATTGATAAGATGCAAATAGAATGAAAGCCAGGGTTGTCTACTCTTCTACAAAATATACTTTTGGGGGTAAAATTAATTGCAGCATTGCCAAACAGACCGAAATGAGACAAGGCACCAGCTGTAAAAATGGCATGTCTGTAAAAGGAAACTAACATGTTCCAACTGGGCCCAGTAGCTCCCCCAAAACCCTGACAAACCTATGTATATGGGGTATGCCGTAATTAGATGAAGGAGCCGAACACTAATCAATGCAGTTTATAAAATCTTCACCTGTTCTGTGCTTGAAATTCACATCAATATTGAAGGCAAAGTGTGAAAAATGCTGAATTTTTTTACTTACGTCAAGTTTTTACAGGCTTGGTGGTAAAATGGCTGTTTGCAAGATTTGAAAACACACCTAAAATGAAAGCCTGGGGTGTCTACTTTCAAAAAATATACACTTTTGGGGGGAAATCTTAAAAAAGAGCAGTGTTACACAGCCCAAATGAGAAATGGCACCAGTAACGCAAGCTGTGAAGATTCAAAGTGTGAACCTGGAAACGCGCATGTTCCAATTTGGGACCTGTAGCTCCCACAAACCATGAAAAAGCTATCCATATGGGGTATTTCCGTACTCAGAAGAAGGAGCCGAACACTAATCAATGCAGTTTATAAAATCTTCACCTGTTCTGTGCTTGAAATTCACATCAACATTGAAGGCCAAAGCGTGAAAAATGTTGAATTTTTTTACTTACGTCAAGTTTTCACAGGCTTGGTGGTAAAATGGCTGTTTGCAAGATTTGAAAACACACCTAAAATGAAAGCCTGGGGTATCTACTTTCAAAAAATATACACTTTTGGGGGGAAATCTTAAAAAAGAGCAGTGTTACACAGCCCAAATGAGAAATGGCACCAGTAACGCAAGCTGTGAAGATTCAAAGTGTGAACCTGGAAACGCGCATGTTCCAATTTGGGACCCGTAGATCCCACAAACCATGAAAAAGCTATCCATATGGGGTATTTCCGTACTCAGAAGGAGCCGAACACTAATCAATGCAGTATATAAAATCTTCACCTGATCTGTGCTTGAAATTCACATCAACATTGAAGGCAAAGCGTGAAAAATGCTGAATTTTTTTACTTACGTCAAGTTTTCACAGGCTTGGTGGTAAAATGGCTGTTTGCAAGATTTGAAAACACACCTAAAATGAAAGCCTGGGGTGTCTACTTTCAAAAAATATACACTTTTGGGGGGAAATCTTAAAAAAGAGCAGTGTTACACAGCCCAAATGAGAAATGGCACCATTAACGCAAGCTGTGAAGATTCAAAGTGTGAACCTGGAAACGCGCATGTTCCAATTTGGGACCCGTAGATCCCACAAACCATGAAAAAGCTATCCATATGGGGTATTTCCGTACTCAGAAGAAGGAGCCGAACACTAATCAATGCAGTATATAAAATCTTCACCTGATCTGTGCTTGAAATTCACATCAACATTGAAGGCAAAGCGTGAAAAATGCTGAATTTTTTTACTTACGTCAAGTTTTCACAGGCTTGGTGGTAAAATGGCTGTTTGCAAGATTTGAAAACACACCTAAAATGAAAGCCTGGGGTGTCTACTTTCAAAAAATATACACTTTTGGGGGGAAATCTTAAAAAAGAGCAGTGTTACACAGCCCAAATGAGAAATGGCACCAGTAACGCAAGCTGTGAAGATTCAAAGTGTGAACCTGGAAACGCGCATGTTCCAATTTGGGACCCGTAGCTCCCACAAACCATGAAAAAGCTATCCATATGGGGTATTTCCGTACTCAGAAGAAGGAGCCGAACACTAATCAATGCAGTTTATAAAATCTTCACCTGTTCTGTGCTTGAAATTCACATCAACATTGAAGGCAAAGTGTGAAAAATGCTGAATTTTTTTACTTACGTCAAGTTTTCACAGGCTTGGTGGTAAAATGGCTGTTTGCAAGATTTGAAAACACACCTAAAATGAAAGCCTGGGGTGTCTACTTTCAAAAAATATACACTTTTGGGGGGAAATCTTAAAAAAGAGCAGTGTTACACAGCCCAAATGAGAAATGGCACCAGTAACGCAAGCTGTGAAGATTCAAAGTGTGAACCTGGAAACGCGCATGTTCCAATTTGGGAACCTTAGCTCCCACAAACCATGAAAAAGCTATCCATATGGGGTATTTCCGTACTCAGAAGAAGGAGCCGAACACTAATCAATGCAGTTTATAAAATCTTCACCTGTTCTGTGCTTGAAATTCACATCAACATTGAAGGCCAAAGCGTGAAAAATGCTGAATTTTTTTACTTACGTCAAGTTTTCAAATGCTTGGTGGTAAAATGGCTGTTTGCAAGATTTGAAAACACACCTAAAATGAAAGCCTGGGATGTCTACTTTCAAAAAATATACACTTTTGGGGGGAAATCTTAAAAAAGAGCAGTTACACAGCCCAAATGAGAAATGGCACCAGTAACGCAAGCTGTGAAGATTCAAAGTGTGAACCTGGAAACGCGCATGTTCCAATTTGGGACCCGTAGATCCCACAAACCATGAAAAAGCTATCCATATGGGGTATTTCCGTACTCAGAAGAAGGAGCCGAACACTAATCAATGCAGTATATAAAATCTTCACCTGATCTGTGCTTGAAATTCACATCAACATTGAAGGCAAAGCGTGAAAAATGCTGAATTTTTTTACTTACGTCAAGTTTTCACAGGCTTGGTGGTAAAATGGCTGTTTGCAAGATTTGAAAACACACCTAAAATGAAAGCATGGGGTGTCTACTTTCAAAAAATATACACTTTTGGGGGGAAATCTTAAAAAAGAGCAGTGTTACACAGCCCAAATGAGAAATGGCACCAGTAACGCAAGCTGTGAAGATTCAAAGTGTGAACCTGGAAACGCGCATGTTCCAATTTGGAACCCGTAGCTCCCACAAACCATGAAAAAGCTATCCATATGGGGTATTTCTGTACTCAGAAGAAGGAGCCGAACACTAATCAATGCAGTTTATAAAATCTTCACCTGTTCTGTGCTTGAAATTCACATCAACATTGAAGGCCAAAGCGTAAAAAATGCTGAATTTTGTTACTTACGTCAAGTTTTCACAGGCTTGGTGGTAAAATGGCTGTTTGCAAGATTTGAAAACACACCTAAAATGAAAGCCTGGGGTATCTACTTTCAAAAAATATACACTTTTGGGGGGAAATCTTAAAACAGAGCAGTGTTACACAGCCCAAATGAGAAATGGCACCAGTAACGCAAGCTGTGAAGATTCAAAGTGTGATCCTCGAAACGCGCATGTTCCAATTTGGGACCCGTAGCTCCCACAAACCATGAAAAAGCTATCCATATGGGGTATTTCCGTACTCAGAAGAAGGAGCCAAACACTAATCAATGCAGTTTGTAAAATCTCACCTGTTGTGTGCTTGAAATTCACATCAACATTGAAGGCCAAAGCGTGAAAAATGCTGAATTTTTTTACTTACGTCAAGTTTTCACAGGCTTGGTGGTAAAATGACTGTTTGCAAGATTTGAAAACACACCTAAAATGAAAGCCTGGGGTGTCTACTTTCAAAAAATATACACTTTTGGGGGGAAATCTTAAAAAAGAGCAGTGTTACACAGCCCAAATGAGAAATGGCACCAGTAACGCAAGCTGTGAAGATTCAAAGTGTGAACCTGGAAACGCGCATGTTCCAATTTGGGACCCATAGATCCCACAAACCATGAAAAAGCTATCCATATGGGGTATTTCCGTACTCAGAAGAAGGAGCCGAACACTAATCAATGCAGTATATAAAATCTTCACCTGATCTGTGCTTGAAATTCACATCAACATTGAAGGCAAAGCGTGAAAAATGCTGAATTTTTTTACTTACGTCAAGTTTTCACAGGCTTGGTGGTAAAATGGCTGTTTGCAAGATTTGAAAACACACCTAAAATGAAAGCATGGGTGTCTACTTTCAAAAAATATACACTTTTGGGGGGAAATCTTAAAAAAGAGCAGTGTTACACAGCCCAAATGAGAAATGGCACCAGTAACGGAAGCTGTGAAGATTCAAAGTGTGAACCTGGAAACGCGCATGTTCCAATTTGGGACCCGTAGCTCCCACAAACCATGAAAAAGCTATCCATATGGGGTATTTCCGTACTCAGAAGAAGGAGCCGAACACTAATCAATGCGGTTTATAAAATCTTCACCTGTTCTGTGCTTGAAATTCACATCAACATTGAAGGTAAAGTGTAAAAAATGCTGTTTTTTTACTTACGTCAAGTTTACGAGAAAGTGGTGGTAAAATGGCTGTGTAAAAAATTTGAAAACACACCTAAAATGAAAGCCTGGGGTGTCTACTTTCCAAAAATATACACTTTTGGGGGGAAATTCTAAAGTGGAGCACTGGAACATAGCCCAAAATGAGTAATGGCACCAGTTAAGCAGGACTTGAAAATTCAATATTTGTTCAAAATTGGGCCCTGTAGCTCCCCCAAACCTTGAGAAACCTATGCATATGGGGTATTTCCGTACTCAGAAGAAGGAGCTGAACACTAAGCAATGCATTTTTAAAAATCTTCACCTATCATGTGCTTGAAATTCACATCAACATTGAAGTGAAAGTGTGAAAAACGCTGTTTTTTTAACTTACGTCAAGATTTACGAGTGATTGGTGGTAAAATGGCTGCGTAAAAAATTTGAAAACATACATAAAATGAAAGCCTGGGGTGTCTACTTTCCAAAAATATACACTTTTGGGGGGAAATCTTAGAGTGGAGCACTGTTACACAGCCCCAAATGAGACATGGCACCAGTGATGCAAGCTGTGAAAATTCAGAGTGTGAAACTGGAAACGCACATGTTCCAATTTGGGCCCCATAGCTCCAGCAAACCTTGAATAACCTATGCATATGGGGTATTGCCGTACTCAGAAGAAGGAGCTGAACACTAAACAATGCATTTTTAAAAATCTTCACCTATCATGTGCTTGAAATTCACATCAACATTGAAGTGGAAGTGTGAAAAACGCTGTTTTTTTAACTTACGTCAAGATTTACGAGTGATTGGTGGTAAAATGGCTGCGTACAAAATGTAAAAACATACATAAAATGAAAGCCTGGGGTGTCTACTTTCCAAAAATATACACTTTTGGGGGGAAATCTTAGAGTGGAGCACTGTTACACAGCCCCAAATGAGACATGGCACCAGTGATGCAAGCTGTGAAAATTCAAAGTGTGAAACTGGAAACGCGCATGTTCCAATTTGGGCCCCATAGCTCCCGCAAACCTTGAATAACCTATGCATATGGGGTATTGCCGTACTCAGAAGAAGGAGCTGAACACTAAACAATGCATTTTTAAAAATCTTCACCTATCATGTGCTTGAAATTCACATCAACATTGAAGTGAAAGTGTGAAAAACACTATTTTTTTAACTTATGTCAAGATTTACGAGTGATTGGTGGTAAAATGGCTGCGTAAAAAATTTAAAAACATACATAAAATGAAAGCCTGGGGTGTCTACTTTCCAAAAATATACACTTTTGGGGGGAAATCTTAGAGTGGAGCACTGTTACACAGCCCCAAATGAGACATGGCACCAGTGATGCAAGCTGTGAAAATTCAAAGTGTGAAACTGGAAACGCGCATATTCCAATTTGGGCCCCATAGCTCCCGCAAACCTTGAATAACCTATGCATATGGGGTATTGCCGTACTCAGAAGAAGGAGCTGAACACTAAACAATGCATTTTTAAAAATCTTCAACTATCATGTGCTTGAAATTCACATCAACATTGAAGTGAAAGTGTGAAAAATGCTGTTTTTTTAACTTACGTCAAGATTTACGAGTGATTGGTGGTAAAATGGCTGCGTAAAAAATTTAAAAACATACATAAAATGAAAGCCTAGGGTGTCTACTTTCCAAAAATATACACTTTTGGGGGGAAATCTTAGAGTGGAGCACTGTTACACAGCCCCAAATGAGACATGGCACCAGTGATGCAAGCTGTGAAAATTCAAAGTGTGAAACTGGAAACGCGCATGTTCCAATTTGGGCCCCATAGCTCCCGCAAACCTTGAATAACCTATGCATATGGGGTATTGCCGTACTCAGAAGAAGGAGCTGAACACTAAACAATGCATTTTTAAAAATCTTCACCTATCATGTGCTAGAAATTCACATCAACATTGAAGTGAAAGTGTGAAAAACGCTGTTTTTTTAATTTACGTCAAGATTTACGAGTGATTGGTGGTAAAATGGCTGCGTAAAAAGTTTGAAAACATACATAAAATGAAAGCCTGGGGTGTCTACTTTCCAAAAATATACACTTTTGGGGGGAAATCTTAGAGTGGAGCACTGTTACACAGCCCCAAATGAGACATGGCACCAGTGATGCAAGCTGTGAAAATTCAAAGTGTTAAACTGGAAACGTTCATGTTCCAATCTGGGCCCCGTAGCTCCCCCAAATCTTGAGAAACCTAAGAATATGGGGTATTGCCGTACTCAGAAGAAGGTGTTGAACACTAAACAATGGATATTTTTAAATTTTCAACTATCTCGTGCTTGAAATCAACAGTAATATTGAAATGTAAGTGTGAAAGCTGCAAAAAAACTAAATTTTTCCACAATTTTGAAATTTTTTCTGGAAAAATAGCTGCATAAAAAACTTCAAAATTCTCCTGATTATTTACCTTATGTTGTCTAGTTTTCAGAAAGATATACCTTTGTGGGACATTTTTGGTTCTGGCACCATCAACTAAGCTATGATGCTCACATGCCAATTGTTGAGAAATTACAAGTTGGAAATAATGGCATACATCTTGTAATATTTACCTTGTAAATGTGAGGAAGTGATTGAAATACTAGGCATATGGGGTATTCTTATATTCAGGAGAAGCAAATGAATATATTTAGGGGTATTTTTTTGTCATAAACTAATTGTATTCAAATCCTGACAGGAAAATATAAGCAAAATGTTGGGTTTTTTTATTTTTTTTGCTCTTTTTTTCTATTTTAACCAAATTAAATGATGAGGTATTCATATAATTGTGGTATCAAAAGAAAGCCCTACTTGTGCTTAAAAAACAGTATATAATTTGTGTGGGTGCACAGAAGGAATTAAAGAGAAAATATGGTTGAAGAAAGACATAGTCAAAAAAGTCAAAATTGCTCCGGTCCTTAAGTCAAATCTAACTCAGATTTTCCCGGTCCTTAAGGGGTTAAAGCTACAAACTTCGTGCTCATGCCAGGAGAGACATGTTGACTGCACACGGAAGATCAGAGAAGCGGGGAACGGCAACAGAGGTGTGAGACCGTTGCTGTGTTCTTTATTGTTACCGTCTGTGCATAGTGTCTGAAGAATCGCTGTGGTACATGTTGGCTACATGTTTGTTTGAACTAAGCTGTCACGGAGCTTTATATTTATTTCGGCTTTGAAGTACTCACTTGCTTTATATTTGTATTCACTCAGCATGCTGCATGGCTCAATTAATGATCGCTTTGAAGGCTTCATCGTTACATTTGATGATACTATGTGACTGACTTTACTTTCCACTTTGAGTCTCTAATTGGAGAATCACATATATATTTTTTTGGTATGCATACCACTTTTTGGAGCTTGGGCCCAGGTTATTTATGTGTTTCCCATTAGGAGTCACTATGTATTAGGCAATACATATTTGTAGTTTTTGTTTTATGGGGATTTATTTCCATTATTTTGTTTTTTTGTGTTTGGGTTTGTCACAATGCTTTACCATGTTTTTTTGATACTATTTAGGGTATTATTTATATAATATATTTTTTATTAAAATTTGAAGAAGTTGAGTGCCTCTAGTAGGATCTTTCTTTTTTTCTTTTCTTTTTTTTTATATTAATTCTTACCATAAACTAATCTATGCTAATTGCAGTATCCATGCAGTACCAGTGGCATTCTATATACTAAGTAAGATTTTCAGTGACATTTCTAATGCTAATGAAGCCCTTTCAGTGATGTCTCGTATGCTAATTAAGGTTTTTAGTGATGTTTCATATGCTAATAGTTAACGTTACACGTAGGCAGTTTTGAATGAAGTTTCCAACTATGTAAAGAAAATTCAAGATGGCAGGTCCATTTTAAAGACCTCTTAGGTTTCTACATCTGGGCATGTTATAGAATGAAAGATGCCATCAAACTATTTATACATTTTGATACAACTTATGTACATGGTTTCTTGCCCTTGTGATAAAAAATATAGGTGCACAATTTGAGAACTTAGAAGACAAATTGGGGAGCACAGAAGAAAAATCCAACAAACAGATAGACAACATAGGGCTCGATTTAAAGGAGTGAACTAAAACCTTTGTTAATATAAAAAAGGCTCAAAGATCGCAAATAATATATGATTTACGTTGTATTCTAGAGGTAGTCTACAAGAATTGCAAATGAGCATAGGCCCAACATATACACGTAACACCAAAACCTGTGTTGCACCTTTTTGAGCCTCACTCTGTGTCCCAGTCAAATGATAATCAAGTAAAACACGTCTAAAGTGAAAACATAGTGGTCAAGGTTATCTAGCAACCCTGATTGCTTTAAAACAAATTCAAACCCACAGCCAATCACAACACCCCAAAATATCACATATGTTCGATTACATCTATATATACCCCAAAATAACCAACACACCTTGTCTGTGTTTTGAGTTATGGAGAACTAGAGCACAGGACACAGGAGTGGATTTTAATGATAGAATGAGAGAGAGGAGCAGTCATTCGAGAGCGGTAGAAGGAGTGGGCAGAGTTGGTACACCATAGCAACACGTAATACACCTTGGCACATACATAGCCTTTTTGTTTATAATACAATTTTTTTACTTTTTATTTTGACAGTGTGAATCAGAGAGTGAGTGGGACCTGTGTGAGTGCGTGGTGTGAATGGGTGCATGATGGCGAGGTGAGGAGAGAGGGATGGGGTGAGGAATAAAAGAGGAGGAGGAGAGCAGGGCATCCCTGGTCAGGGTAGGAGTGGGAGAGGGAGGTCATTTGTTGTTGGGTGGAGGGTGACCTGGCCTATGAGAGGCACACGAAGGACAGGGACAGAACTGTCAGTGGGATGAGGGGTGCTTGGCGGGGAGCACCCCACACAGTCAGGGGTAGTGCAGGCAGGACATTCCAGCCACTGCTTCGACACCTCACAGGCTGGAGCTAAGGAGGAGAGGCTGAGGGATCCTCGTTACACCTATGAGGAGAACAGGACCCTCGTTCAGTGTATCCTGGAGAGGGAGAGTATGCTCTTTCTGAGGGAGAGGGTCCCTGGCCTGGCTGCTAGGAAGCAGGCTGTCTGGAGTCAGGTCCTTGGGAGAGTCAATGCAGTGTCCACCTGCAGCCGGACCATGTAATCTATAAAAAAGCGATGGGGAGACTGCAAGCCACTGGTGAAGAATAAGATGGGGGAGGTTGCCCTTCAGGCCAAAGGCACCGAAGGTGGTCTCCCTGCCCACATCACCTTTAACAGCTGGGAGGAGATGCTGAGGCAGAACCTGTCAGCCACAGCTGTTGTGGGG